>CM034146.1:755407894-756815394 GCA_019776745.2 Taxus chinensis
CCTTCCATTTTTCATTATAATGATATGAATTATGTGGTCTGCCTTCACTACTTTGATATGATCCCATAAACATTACATCCATTACCTTACCATTCTCCTATTGCATATATGCAAAGGGTCCAGGGGTGTATCTTATACATTTAGTATCCCCTCCTTAGTGGTATACTTAGCTATTCCCAACTCTCCCCCCATGTGAAGCTAAAATTCATGTATGCAAAAGTAAAAATCAAAATTATCAAAAACAGTTTGATCCCTCAAAGGATAGCTGTTCATGCAAAAAAATAAGAGAAAAAGAAAATGAAAAGTAGACAAATCAAAATAAAAGAAAAATAAAAAGATATAGACTGATCCCTTGAAATACGTCTATCATATTATTCTTACCATCCATATTATGTATATTGTATACCATACCCTTGAAGGATGGATACTCATTTATTATGGCATCTGGAAGGTTTCCCACATTGATTAGCCTTCATTTTATCAACATTTTCTGAAAGCTTCCTACATTGATTAACTTTTTGCTATTGTTCCTCGCCTTTCCTAGAGCTAGGGCATAGACTTAAGGAACACCACCTTTAGAGAACATTCTTCCCAAGTACAAGTCACATATTCAATCCCTTTGTCATGTCAACATTAGGATTACGAGCATCTTTCATCCATATTTCCCTCATAGTATTTTGGTAGAACTAATTATCATTGGTTATGTAGTAACACCTGCTATAAGCTACAAGTGCAATGCCTTGAGTGGTAACCATTCTTGTTTATCTCCAATATAGTTTGAAACATAGTTTCCTCTACACTCTTGCTACAACTATGTTTCATTCATGTCATCCAAATCATCTTTTATAAAAATCACATCAAATTTCACACTATTTATCCATAATATCCATGAATGCGCTCGCAAATAAATTTTTTGATTTGCGAATTCTACTTTATCACCATTGCAGTTTACGAATCCTACTTGAGGATCCTTCTCAAGGAAAGTTTGTTATCCTGTAGCTCCTTATCTCCCAATATGTTCAACAATTTATTTGATCCATTGCTCTTCGCTACCCATTTCCACTTATCACCATTTGTCTCCACATCATCCTTTTCACCTTACTATCCCCTTTCACCACGTCATATATCTTACTTAACCATCCATATAGCTAAAGAATCTTAGATAAGGAATATCTTCTTCCTCGGATTCTCCCACTGTAGAAGCTTCTCCACCATTTCCTCTTTCAACGGACAACAATAACCACCACAAAATTCTTTCCACTCCTCCTGTTTCACTTAACACTCTTGCATCATCACTCCATTTGCTTCCTTATTATCACTTTGATTTCAAATCCTTTCATCTCTTGTTGCATTTTGGCATACACTGCACAATCTTTTCATCATTCTTCTTCTTCTTCTTCAGTTTGGCGATCCTGCTTAATTGTCCCCATCGTAGGGAAATCTTACTTCAAAGTTCCTCTTAAGAATGGTTTGCCATCTAAACCTTCCACCTCCCATAATATATTCCTCATCTTTTTTCTCTTTCCTCTCATCATTCTCGTCCACTTCGACCAACCATTCCACACTTGCATCTAATACAATGTTTTCTTTCTCCTTCCATATTGTCACTACTGGTTTGGTGATCTTACTTAACTCCTCTTATGGCATGATGATCTTACTTAAGAGTCCCTCTTAAACATGATCTGTCATCCTACACTTGCCCACCACTCCACATTCTCTCCATCCATATTTTATCGTCATTCCCCATCATTACATCCTCTCACCTCCTCTTCCATTCTCGCAAACACCACTTTCTCCTTGCCCCGTTTTCATCTCCATCATCTGTTGATGGGTAATATTACTTCTCTGTTGTCTTCTCCTCTTTTCTGATCCTCATTTTATTTCACTTCCTTTACATCATCTTCTTCCTCATTTTTCCTCACTCTTCCTCCTTACTTCCCCTTCGATAACCTAATTCTTCAGTGTTGTCCCATCCTTTTATCATCCCACCTTCCACATGCATTTCCATGCGGTTAGTTCCATATTATTTTCTTTGGATTTCCCCATTATGATCTGGTTCCTTCAAATTTCTTTGCTCTATCATCTCTTTTATTTTCCATTACTTCTCTACCTTCCTATGATTCATCCTCCTTCACGCCCTTCATTTTAAATAACTCTCTCTCTTTTTCATAATTTCACCCTTTTCTCTGTTCTTTTCTTGTCTTTTCTTTTCTAATCCTTCTTCATTTCACCATTTCTCTATAATCCTTATTTGTTATCTTCTACCTCCCCTTTCATTCCTTCTTTTCTCCTCCTCCATCTCTGTCCCTCTATTCTATACATTTGTTACCTTCACATTTGGTCTTTTTTACTCTTCTCATAATAAACCAATCCTCATGTATATTTCGGTTTCTCTTTTTCAACACCCCTCACACCTAACATTCATTGTCAACGCTAATGTTTCTCTATTTATGTACCACCATTGATCCATTTCATTACCGATCTTGTTATTCTCTCTATAACATTGACCTATTCTCTTTTTGAGAACCCTGTCACATCTTTTATCTTCGTTAGTCATCTCACATGGGAATCATCATATCCATTTCTAAGACTATCTTCCCATATTCTTTTGACATTTTTGTCTTAGAGGATACAAGAATGGCCATCACTAATATGATCTTGTTCTCTTCCATGAATTTCTGCTCTACTTTTGTTCTGTCACAAAAGTATCTTGACTTCTTATCCTACTTATCAAATAAGTAGGACTGCTTTTACCTTCTAATTTTCTAACACTTATGTATATTTCTTATGAAACATGATTACCATCATATTTATTACCCTTTTGGGGTATTTTATCTCACCCTTCTATCCTATCTGCTCATCATGTCCACATTTATGATTATTCCCTGTGGGGCATTTTTATTTACATATCCATCTTCCATTATGTCATCTTCATATCCTATGTTGGGGCACCTTTTCATCCTTGTTCTTATTGATGCATATAACTCACTTTTTTGTTTTCCTCATTTCCTATGCTGGGGCATCATTATCTTCATTCTTGTTCCTTTTGTGGATGCATGATTTTTCGCACGATTCCTTGCAGACAAAGGATTGCACATACTTTTCACATTTAGTTGCACATATTTTGATGTTTTCCTATGACCCATTGGTCATCTTGGTTTACATCCATATTGCAGTGGTCTTCACCAACTCACTGGTCTATAGAATGTTGTCATCTTTCTATGGTGAGACTGTAATTTTCCTCTACCAATGTGATATTTTAGTCATCGCCATAGTTTTTTTCATTGTTATTGTGATAATTTTTTGTCTGGGGAATCTTGCCTTTGGTCATGTCTTCATCCATCCTCAGACATATATTTCATCTAACCCTTTTTGTTTTTTTCTCATGGCTTGCTATCGCAAAACACTCAACTAAAAGGGGAAAATGTAGAAACCAATTTTTGGTATAGCACCCCTCCGTCATCTCACATCCATTCAGTTCTCACTATCACTTTTCTTTTTCTTAAATTTGAATAAATCCCATCTATTTACTACCCTTATTTAATTAATTATCAAATGGGATCCATGTGGACCCAATTGATAATTAAATTTTTGGAATTATCTCCCATGTCTCATTTTTATTCAATTTATGGGCATTAATATACCCATCTGACACCAACTTTCTTAATTTCAAATGGAATCTTTTATCTCACCTACCCATTCAAACCATGCTCCCCCACTCCATCTAATAAGTCAAACCATGGGCCCCACATGATCACATCATGCCTCTTAACTCAGGTTTCTCTACCCAACCTTGGTTACTTTTTAACATGCAGTCTAACCTCACCATTAAGCTATAAATATGGGTTTTCCCCCATGTTTCAAAAAGGAAAAAAAGGACTTGAGGACCTAGACTTAGAAAACCAGGAAGGAGAGACTAGACCTAGGCCTATAGAGGAGAAGAACAAGCTTAATTAAGTTCTACAATTTTTAAGGAGAAATCATTTCCATTGTTTTTATCCTACCATCTTAATGCCCATTTCATCTCCATATCAGAGAAAAAGCTAAGTCTGTTTGTCATTTCAGTTACTTGTCATTTTTATATTCCATTATTTCTACATGGTAACTACTGTTCATGATCTATTATTATCTTGTCTGACATGGGGGTTGACATCCTCCAAGGGAGTAAAAATCCTCTTAGAACTGGGACTGTCTGGGAAACCTCCGCATTTTGTATCTAATCACATCTATTTCAGTTTTGCAGATCTAGCTTATGTTATCACCAATTTATCTTCTTTGCGTCTATAGATTCACATCCGCATTTGAGGTCCTAAGCCCTCCATCATTCAAAGTTATTGGTGGCTTCCAGTATCAGGTTTCACCCGCGCGAGAACGAAGTTTCTTGTACAACATTTTTACATGAGAAGGAAAAAAATTATAGATGGCATGGGTAGGAAGGATGATAAGGGATGGTATGATTGGAGGAATCATGGGAGACCTGACAAATGGGATATGAATGGGATTCAATGTAGATGGAGAAGGAACTTTCCCCTAAATGAGGAAATCATATTTCTCAATAAGATTATGGATGATTGTATGAAATTCCTTACAATGTTTGATGTCATGGCCCGGGGTACGATGATAAGTGCAACTGCAATTAGGATTGAACCATGATGGATTTGGACCATAGGGATTACATGATTTAATGGGAGGAAGTGTGATGATAGATATTTGAGTTAAATGTTGAAATATATCTACGTAAGACCCCATTGAAGTGTCATGGGGAAGGTAAATCTTGTGGGTTTTGATAGGATATCTCAGCTTGGAGTTAGAAGAAAAAAATGATGTATATTAGATGGGTAATTTATGTGTTTTGGGGGAAAAATCAAATTTATTTGAAGGATTGTATTTTTTAGTTTAGGATTGATTGTTGCAAGATGTTGTGGATGGAGAGACTGATCCTAAAATAGGTGTTGTGGTATTGGATTGTTGAGAAGAGGGAAAACCTGCATGTTTTCGAGGATGCACAGGGGATTGTCAGAGATGTTTACCATGAGCCTTAGAATTCAACCAAGAATATTTACCTCTAGCAGGGATGATAATAATCTCAACTGGAAGATCTGATATTCCTGGTGAGGTTATTAATGGAGAAAATTTCCTAAAACAAGACGATGATGTTAATGAGGAAATAGGTGTTTGTAGGATGCGATTAATGGTATCAATGTGAGATGTGGATTGTTTTAGTTTTAGCATGGGAAGAGTTAATTTTGTAGAGGAAGAATGTAAACCATATTTATTTGATTGAGGTGGATTTATCCTAACATCCATTCGCTGACATTGCATTTTCTATCCCTTCCTCTCTTTCTCTTCGCCACCTCTCCATCTTTCATTCTTCCTTTCCAATTTCTTCACTGTATTCATCATGCACCCTATCTCTATTTTCTCATCATCAACTAATCCTCATCTCATGCATCTCCACATATTTTCTAATCCGTGTCATTCCTCACCTCAAGCTTCTCTTTACGTTTCTTATGCTTCTCACTCTTTATCAAATATCTTTGTTCTTGGTTCCCTTTCATCTGAATAAATTTTTTGTTTTCCTCTCCTCCTTTCTGATCCTCATCTTATTTCACTTCATCTTTATCGTCTTCCTCCTCGTTTTACCTTGAACTTCCTTCTTACTTCCCCATCGATAACCTAAATCTTCAGTGTTGTCCCATCTTATTTATCATATCACCATCCACATGCATTTCCATGTGGCCAATTCCATATTCTTTACCTTGGATTTCCTCACCATGTTTTTTCTCCTGCTTCATATCTGTTCCTCTACTCCATACCCCTTTCACCTTCACATTTGATCTTTCTTACTCTTCTCATAATCAACCAGTCCTCTTGTCTATTCCCTTTTCTCTTTCTCAACTCCCCTCACACCTAGTATTCACAATCAAATCTAATGTTTAGCCATTTATGTACCACTGTTGATCTATTTCATTACCGGTCTCGCTCTTCTCTCTACATCATTGACATCTTCTCTTGTTGAGAACCCTGTCACATATTTTATCTTCATTAGTCTTGTCACAAGGGCATCATCATATCCATTTCTAAGAATCTCTTCCCATCTTCATTTGATATTTTTGTCTTGGAGTATACCATAACAACCATCACCTATCTGATCTTGTTCTCTTCCATGAATATTTGCTCTGATTTTATTTTGTTACAAAAGTATCTTGACTTCTTATCCTAATTATAAAAAAACGGGATTAATTTTTCTTTTTCACCTTCTAATTTGCTAACACTTATGCATCTTTCTTATGAAACATGATTACCATCATATTTATCACCCTTTTACAGAACTTTATCTCACCCTTCTATCTTATCTACTCATTATGTACACATTTATGATTATTCCCCTTGGCGCATTTTTATTTACACATTCATCTTCCATTATGTCATCTTCATTTCCTATGTTGTGGGTATAATGGTATGTGTAAACAAGGCTGGAATTAAACCATGGTGGCTTCTTACTACTGGGGTCAAAGGCCCTAATAGGTGGAAGTGTGATTGTATAAATTTGTAATAAGTGTCAGAAGACCTCTATATATGATTCAACTAAGACATTAGGAGGTGTTATTTCTGTGTAGAAAATTTTGGTATTTGGAGAAGAATTGCATGTTTAGGATAATTCAGATGTTAAGGACAAAATTTGATTATGTTCATGTCTTGATGGTTGGAATCCAATCATGATTTTTATAATGTTGGATGATGTCAGTTGAAATGTTGTGGGGTTGGATTGTTTAGAAGAAGGAATACTAATTTACTGTGTAAGGGAACTGTGTATCAATATTTGAGAGGTTACGTCCTTGGGAGGAACAATAGTAATTTCTATCGGAGAATTTGGAGGTGGTACTGATAGAGGCATAAGAAGGAATATTTGTTTGTTGGAATGTAAGGAAGGTGAAAATTGATTTGGTTGCGTTGATGAGGTAGAAATATTATTTGAAGTTGAATCCATTTGAAGCTCTTTTAAATGTTCTTCATACAATGTAGGAGGGGATGAAAATGTAGATGTGGTCTCACGGACTAATGTAGTAGGTGCAAGAACTAGGATTGGGTCTATGGTTGGAATTACGGGTAAAGATGGGATAGATGTGAATGATGTAATGTGTGAGGTATATTCATATGTGGAATCAAAGGTGGATGTGGGAAGAGGTGATGAGGTGAATGAGGTTAGTATGGGTGCGAGGGTTAATGGATTGAAGAAAGTGGGAGCTTCTATTGAGGTGGATATGGTGGTTGATGAAGAAGGTAAATTTGTGGATGAACTGAATTTATACCCACAATATGTATAGTATTTATGGTGTGGACATTGGGAACTTGTGATGTAGATGTAGTGGTGGTTTGACTTATTGATGTGGGTGTATGGTTTGGAAATGGTTGTTTAAAAATACCTAGTGGTTGATTAGGCGAAGCATTTGGATTATCTACTTGAAGATCTCCCTGATTGATAAGTCTTTGGACTAAATCCTTGAAATTCTGACATCTCTCTATGTTGTGTCCTTGGACTTGATGGTATTTGGAGTAATGGTCCTCATGATACCACATAGGTTTCGGTCTAGATTTGTTAACTGTTTGGATGGGTAGTAGATTGACCAAATGTGTTATTATTAATTTGTCAAAGATAGTGATGTATGATTGTCCTAGAAGAGTATAAGCAAGCATTCTTCATGTGAATATTTGTTGGGATATTGTAGTAGATGTCGATGTAGGAGATGATTTGACAATTGCAATGTTGGCAGTTGTCTTTGACTTATCATTTGATGTGGATGGTTTGACAAATACTGTTTTAGGATTATTCAACTTTAATTTTAAATGCCCCCTTTATTAGGGCACATGTCTCAAGAGTGCGATCCATGGTGAAGGATTATTAAAAATTACAAAATGATTGGATTTACAAAGTCAATGAAATATGCTTAGCACAAGAGCATGCGAAGAGCTCAATGAGGTTAGTTTGAGGAAGTGGAAAAAGATAATTAGTTTATAATATTGCAGCATAATGTGATGAAATATGTGATGGATTCATCTTCGAATTGGTGGATGGTATAGAGATAGTTGATGGTTATTTTGCACATAATATTAATGGAAAAGTGCTCGAGAAATAATTGTGAAAGATGAGAAAAGGAAAATATGGAGTATTGGGGAATATTATTATAGCAATCTAAATTAGGACCAACCAAAGACATGGGGAATGTATAGAGCATCAAATCTTGGTCATGCTCGATGAGATAACATGCATTTTTGAATGCTCAGAGATGTTGTTGAGGGTCCTCCTTGCTATTAAATTTGGAAAACTTTGGCAATTCCTAGTGTGGAGGATATGATTTCATGGGCATGGATGGATGAATGGGTTCGTTACATATTTTTTCGTAAGACAATGTAACTTTGGACCTTAACGTAGCAGCCTCTAGGTTCGCTAACAGACCTATCTATATTTTCATGGGATCATTAGGAAGTTCCTGTTGATAAATGAGAGGTGGTGGTTGAATTTGTGAATGGGTGGGTGTCTGAGGAACTTGGTATGGGTGAGTGCAAATTAAGGGTTGTGGTTGAAGTGAAGGTTGATAAAATGTGCGTTGGTGAGAAATAGGGGCATGGTATGATTGTTGAGATTTTGTAGGTTGTTGAGGTAATTACTGAGTGGGGATATGAGTATAGATGGGTTGATAGACTGAAAATGACACTGCATGCTGTAAAGGTATTGTTGCAGGAAGTTGAGGAGTAAGGGCATAAACCTGTGATGTAAAAGGAATTTATTGTTTGGATAAGGGATTTGACACATGGGATGGTTTAATGACAATACCAATGACAATTGGGGATATCATAGTGATAGGGATGACAGTCATGATAGTCGTGTTGATGTGAGGAAGATTGGGTGGGATGGGCATAACTACTTGGGTGGTCTGGTGTGCTAATGGGTTGGTGGAGGATGAAGCAAAATCATGTAAGGCCAATGGATTGAAGAATTTCAGAAATAATACTATAAGGATAGACCTACTGAAGTAGTGGGCCATCCAGAGGAAGGTGTATGTATCTTCTCAAGAGATCATCTTGAAGGGCCGCAGGGTTGGTGTCAAGATTTTTTCTGAATTTTATGTCCCCAAGAGGGAAGAAAGAAGTACCACTAGGCTCTAATCTGACAGAGTGTGGAGTGGTAGGCCTAGATGTGATGGAATGATCTAACATTGAAGTGTGACCAACCGGTACTCGGATGATATGTATCAATAAGAGAATGGGTATTTATGAGGGGCATGGGGAGAGACATAGATGATGAAGCCACTGGGATGCTTATCATTTGAGATGAAGCACTATGTGAAGTGGGGGTTGTGTTCCATTTTATTTATATTATATTGAGTGTTTATAGCCATGAAATGAAAGATGTTATTATACAAACCAAATAAATGAGGCACATAATTTTTTTGGTTTTGTTTTGTTTTGATTTTGATTAAAAAAAAAAAACAAAAATTGGTTGTAAGAGGACCTAGAAGGAGGTGAACTATGTTTAGTTATAGGTAAGTTATGGCTTGGAAATGTATGAAATGGTTTTCTATTGGGTGATCAAATCTCAATCAGTGAACCAAGTACAAGGAATATTTCACTGTGTTTATTAGTTTGTGAAGTTTCAGGTAGTGCGTGATGATAGGTGTGATGCAAAAAGTTAAACCCCTAGTTACACTGTGTGAGCAGGCAGAATGCATGGGGTTTGTTTTACTACAAATTCGAAAGATGAAATTTGATGTTGAAAATCACCCAAAAAATGATAGTACCATGCATAAAAGAGGAAATAGGTAAAACTGGAGAATACATGTATATCACTTTTCCTTTTTATTTGACAGAAAGTTGAGATAAACAAAGAGTATGCTCCAAACAATTAGGCAACAGCTTGCAAAGAGAGAAATGATAATAGATGCTAAATAAACATTGGAGAATACTTTTCCCCATTAGTGGGTCATACTTGATAATGATGGATTTTGGAAGTGGTCGCCAATTAGCGGCCAAGGAATGTCCCGGCACCCTAAAATTACACCATGCACAATTACGATTGAGATTCACAGATGAGATTTTAGGTGTGTTTACTTAGTTTAGTAATTGTCTTTGAGAGCATTATTATGTACCTGCAAAAGTGAAGAAGACAATTAGTGGACGTAGTTGACAAAATAAAAATAAAAATTTCTAAGTCTTGCCGTCTAGATGTGAACAACAAAGTTTACTGATGAAAATAATAACAAATAATTATTCTAGTTAACAACCATAACAAAAATAAATAATAACAAAATAATTATCCTAATATAATTGTACCACCTAAGAATTTTAATTAACAAAGCTTAATTAAACTAATAAATTAGCTCAGCTAAATAACTAATAACAAAATAAATGGATGTGAAGCATAAAAAAGATGGTGTTTGGATACAAGATGTTTGTGTCGAAAGTCAAATGATGTGTGGTGTGTGGTTGAGCTATGTGGCATTCATGTAGGTTGGTGCACATCAAAGGGATATGTGAAAGGAAATGCACCATGGATTGAAATGTGAGAGGCCAGAGATAGTCCGTATGGGAAATAGATGGAAGCTCGGAGTGAAGGAGTTGGATAGGCCATGGAGAGGGAGTTGACTTAGAAGGAAGAAAGGGAACTGTGTAGGGTAGGGTTAAGATGATTTAATTATATATATATATATATATATATATATATATATTAATAGAAATAACAATAAATTTTTTACACCTATTATAAATGAGTCAATAACGGACCCTTTCAAACGAGAAATCTACTTACCCCAATGGTGACATAAATGACTACATGTACGCACTACAACATATGGACGGAGATAATACCAAATATCCTACAAGTGGGTGATTCTACAAATGAAAAATGTGCAACATATATCTAGATTGATGTGATGTTATACTTATGATAAAACACAATAGACTATCTAGATTAGTGTACAAGAAATCAAAAAACCATGAATTAATTAAAATGTAGATGGATGGGATTTAGAACAAAAGAAAATCGGGAGGAGATGTGAATACGGGATGACGGAGAGGGGTTACACCCAAAAATAAATCTCTACAGTATAATGACGATACCATCCCCTCGACCTTTTTGACATTTAGCCTAAACGAAGAAGATGGTTATTTTTACGGGGACGAAGTTTGATTCATAATCATCAAATTCGTTAATGTTATTGATAGAGTCATCAAGAAAGTAATCATGGGGTGGTTGATCATTTGGAAGAGGTACCTTAATGAGTTGATAAAAAATGGTCTGACCTTTGATAGAATTTTGCGGTATGATTTCAAGATCAAATTCAATCATAAGCATTAACCATCTAGTTATGCAGTCATTGTGATCGGGTTTAGGATACATGGCTTTAAGCGGGTTAAAACTAGTGATAATATATGTTTTGTGATTGAGGAGATAGTGTCAGAGTTTCGAAGTAGTGAATTATAATACACAACACAATTTTTTAGATTTAGAGTAGCATGTTTCGTATTCATGGAGGGCGTGAGTAATATAGTACATAACCTGTTCATGACCTTAATTATCATGGTGAGTGAGCATGGCTCCTATGGCATGTTTCGAGGTGGTGATATAGAGATAAAATGGTTCTCCTTCACGAGGTGGAGTTAGCATAGGTGGTGATAACAAATATTGTTTGATTTCATCGAAGGATTTCTAGTAGTAAGAATCCCAACAATACATTATGTCTTTATAGAGTAGATGGTGAAATGGTTGACATCGGTTGGAAAGCTGTGATATGAAATGTCGTATGGAATGTAGTTTTCCTTGAAAATTACGTAGTTGTTTGAGATTATAGGGTGGAGGAATTTCAATAATTTCTCTGACCTTTGTGGGATCGAATTCAATTCCATGAAGAGATATGATAAATCCTAAAAATTTTCTACTGAGGACACCAAAAATCCATTTTGTAGGATTGAAGCAGAGACAAGAGTGAATGAGATGGGTGAAGATTGATTCAAGGACATTGAGATGATCCTTATGTGATTTAGATTTCCAAGGAGATCATCAATGTAATCTTCAACAATTTTATGAATGAGATTATGGAAAATGTATGTCATAGCGCGTTGATACGTTGCCCTAGAATTTTTGAGATTGAATTCCATAATGTGGTAGTAAAAGGTTCCCCAAGGGATTATAAATGTGGTCTTGTGTTCATCATCAGGGGTGATAAGGATTCGATTATAACTAGAAAATCCATCTATAAGGGAAAGCATTTCATGGCTGACTGTTAGGTCTACGAGTTGAACTATGTTTGGCAAAGGGAAATGATCTTTTGGAAAAGCAAGATTAAGATCCCTAAATTTTATGCAGATACAAATTTTTGCTGAAGCTTCAGTTACTAGTATGATGTTGGAGACCCATTTTGGATAATCAATGGGTATAATGAAGTTGGTGGATAGAAGGCACTATAATTCTTCCTTGATAAGGAGATCTATACGTGGGTACATCTTATGAAGATTGTTTTGACCAGTTTAGTGTTAGGATATATGAAAATGTTGTGTACAACGATGTTGGGATTAATCCTGGGCATACCACTATATGACTAGGTAAAGGCTTGACTATATTTTTTTAGGAATGTGGTAAAATCACTCAATTCTTGTGGATTGAGGGATTGGATAACCCTAACTATGTGAGGGACATGTGGTGTTCCTAAGTTAATATCGAGTGTTGATTCATTAAGAAGAGTAGGTGTTTCAGGTGGTAGGGTTTTTTGAAGGCAACAATCTTCAACTCGCAAATGAGATAGGATGTCTTAGTCATCCTAACATTGAAGGATGTTTATGGTTGGCCAGTATTCTTCAACCATTCTTGGGTGAATAAGTGGTAGAGATTTAACAGAGTGGATGGATTGATATGTGAGAGGTCTTAATGATATGGCATTGATTAAATTTTTTTTATGTGGAATAAGTTCGACATCCTTTGTGTCTATAGAACCTTGAGGGTTCGCAGCCGATGATTCTAGTTTAGAGACAATTATGGAGGTAGTTGGTTTAGATGTATTGGTTTCACATGCTACACAAAGGGGGTTCTCATAACCTAGACCAATTTTCTAATGTTGTTTAAGGGAACATAGAACCAGATGATCATGGATCCCTTATTCATAATGCCCAAGAGAAAATCCTTTCCATGCACAACAATGGAGATAGATACAAGAAAATTTTGGATTATCAAGGGATTTGAAATCCAATGTGGAAGGTATGGTGTGAAGTGCATTGATAATGTGAGACGGTGGATGATCGTATCCTCCATAGAAAAGATTGGTTTTAAGATAAGCGAGACCATAAGAGATATATCCCCTATGTTAGGGTCATCAATGGGTTGTTTTTTGGGATGACCATATGCTTTTGGTGAAGGGATAAAGCTAAGCATGATGAGGTGATATTCCTCAAGTATGACGTGCTTCACGAATTCACCAAGAGAAGAATATTTTGGTAATTTGGAAGAGGAGATAGAATTGCTAGTAGACGCTTGATTAAATGATTTAGGTATAGATATAGGTACAAGAACTTAATTTTTGTGATACATCATATAACCGTCAGAAAATGGATTCAGACTAGTAGGGACAATGAGCGTTTGGTCTTCATTTCCATTGTTGAGATAACGATGAAGGGTGGAAGAAACACAGTGCATAGTCCATATCCATGGGTGTCCTGAGTAACATGTTGTATTGAAAATATATTTCTCTAATGTAGAAGAGTTCAGGTAGATTTTTAACACCAACCTTAAGTGAAAGTATTACCGTGCATATTGTAGGTGCAATAGTGACCTTGAAAGAGTGTAACAGAACCAGATTTGAGTGATAATAGTGTTGGGAAGTTTGAGTTCATCAAAGGCAAGGGATGATACGATGTTTATTGTGGCAACAATATCAATCATAACCCTTTTGATGGATATGTCATTGATTTGTTTAGTGATGAACAATGGTAGGTCATGATCCTCTAGTTTTAGAGGGAATTTCAGATGTTTCAAATGAGATGGTAGTAGATGTTTTTAGGGCACCTAAATAATTTTTGAAAGGGTTTGGATCATGATGGATTGGAGGGCTTATAACATGGCATGTTTATGAGTTGGTAAAGTTTGAAAAAATTCATAATACAACATTCTAATGGGGGATTGGTGTAGCTATTTAATAATTACTTCCTTCAACATGGTGAGTGGAGATGTAGCCACTTGTATTGAGACTCTGGATTTGGATCATGTTGTTTAATTAGGTTATCTATGGGCCAATGAAATGGAGACCTTATTTTTATCAGATGGTGCTGATAGTTCTGGAGGTGAAGGTATGACAAAAAAGTCTCTATCTTCCTTATATCTAGATAGTTCTTTGTTATAGTCTTATGTGCATGTGGTGACATGGAAAAAAATGATTTGGTGGTTAGATGCTTCAAGGGTATACTTATCTGAAGGTATTGATGTTGATGTCTAGGTTGCGTGAAAAGGAAGGAAGAGTGAATTGTAAATATTTTAAAATTTTTGATGAAAGGCTCTACAATCCTCTATGGCATGGCCTCGTGTTCTATGGTAATAACAAAAAATAGTAAAGTCGTGTTAGGAGGGTTTTTACCCATGGTGACTTGATGGCTTGGGAGGGTGGTAATGTAATGAGTGCTTCTTATAATAGGTTATCCAAAATGATGGCATAATGTCCGTTAGGTCCGAATGTAGCTAGGAATTCATTTTTCTTATGGAGGTGAAGTGGATTGTCTAACAATAACTTCCTTACTTGGCAGATGCAGAGGCCTTTTAGATATTTCATTAAGTGGATATGGTGGCTGTGAAGGATAGTTAGGTTGTACAGGAGGTGGAGGGGAGAGGATCAGATGTGGATGCCCACTGTGGGGTAATTGATGTAAAATACCGACTCATGGTGGGGGTATGATGTACCAGTTTTACCCCTGTAATGATAGGGAGATTAGCTATTATGGTAAAAGAAGATTCATGCAGAGGATCTGGGTCCAGGGAGAGATAAGGATGGTTTTTAGGATCTTGAGTAATGCTTGATTTAGGTGGTCTCATAGGTCTTAGGTATGACATGACAAGAGGATCTCCAAAAGTAGGTATGCCTCTTGGATGGAATGAAGGACGAAAAGGAGAAGGACAAAAAATATGATAAGTTTCATCATAATAAAGGCTCTAAAAAACTTGAATGACACCCTATTTATTAGTCCTCTTGATACTTTAGAAATAAGGTGTATTCATTGAAGTTGATGGTAGTGAAGGAGAAGAAGTTTGGATGGTGTGGTGTAAATGATTTATAGATTTTGGGTTTATTAGTTTCACAAATTGGGGACGGAGATATCCCATGGTTGGGTTGGGGCGGTGATGGTTGCTGAGAATGTTTCAAGTGGTATGATAGTTATATCTACAACTTTAAGTGAAGGTGCTAATGTAGTTGTTTTGGAGGGTAAGGGTATGGAATTGGTAATAACATCAGATAAGGATGTGGTTATGTCTTTAGTAGTAAGTGGTGATTCAACAATTTCAAGCTTCTTATATTTTGGCATAGAATTTATGGGTGTAGGTGACAGAGACATAGGGAGGATTTGAGAAAGGTTTTGAACATGGGAGGTTTCTATGTTTACAGTTTGAAGCTCACTGAGTGTTGGTGTTGATTCTGTAGATTTTGTTTCATTGGGTGATGAAGTGGTATTAATAGTATGAACAACATTTGTTTAGAGGAAGATATGTGATTTAGAAAAGGCTGCTTGAATATGTTGAGGCCTTGGTTTTGGGGTGCGCTTGGATTATAATCAAGTCTTGGAGCACATTACGTAATATGCGACACCTTTCAATGTTATGACCATTGACCCTATGGTATTTGCAGAATTCATTATATCGATACCAAATGGGTTTTAAAATTGATATGTTGATGGTCGAATGGGTGGAAGTGATATTAGATTAGATGTGAGCAATTTATCAAATACTACACCATAAGTTTCAGCTATGGGTGTATAGTTGCTCGGTTGATGAAAGCATTCAGTGGTTGGATTTTCCTTGGGAGCGGACTTGACTGCAATGGAATTGGAGGCTGATTTAGACTTATCTGAGTTGAATGGTAGATTGTATCAAAACTCCATTTTTGGTTTCTTAGGATGAATTTTTAACCATCCATCTTCTAGGGCTCACAATTCTAACTTATGGGCCATGGTAAAATCTTCATCAAAAATTTGGAATGAATGTGTTTGTAGAGAAAACGAAATGTGTTTGGTACATAAGCAACAAAAAAAATTTGATTAGTTTTTTTTTTGTGGTAGTCTAGAGGATAGTTGATTGGTAATGGCCCTCCAATGGGCTAAAAAATCAGTGATGGATTCATCTTCAAATTGTCTAATGGTATAGAGATCATTGATAGTGATTTTACGGGCTATGTTTATGGAGAAGTGGTCTAAGAAAAATTGTGCAAATTGTGAGAAAGAGAATAGTGAGTGTTGTGGGATGTTCTTATACCAGTCTAAGGAAAGACTAATAAGGGACATGGGAAAGGTCCTCAAAATTAGGTCTTGATCATGAGATATTAGATAACATGTGTGACGAAAGGCACAAATGTTTTTTTGCAGATATTCTTTGCTATAAAACTTAGTAAGTTCTGGAAGCTCCTTGTGAGGTGGATATGGCTTGTATGGTATAGAAGGGTAAGTGGGATCATTACAAATTTGATCATAAGAGAGCATATTATTGGATGTTGATGAAGAGGATTCTAGGCTAGAATATACAGCTTAGAAGGTCTTGAAGAGGACCAGTTTGCGTTGATTGTTGTAAGGATGAGATATGCTGATACAAAGATTGACTGGGTTATGAGTATATTTGATAATGTGGAATGTTCTATTGATATGGGGTGTTCTGTTGGGAGTTTTTATATTGGTATGTGAGATTATGATGATAGGGGTTATTTTCTATGGGGAATGGTATTATGGAATGTTTTGTTGATATCTGTACTGCTGAGGTATGTGTTGACTTTGTTGGGGAATTTTTTGATGATGAAGGATATTGTGTTGCAGAATGTTTTTATGGGATGATGATCCTTGCTGCAAAGTGATAGGTTGTGAGGTTTGAATATATTGGTATTGCAATTACATCAATAAATGTGTAAGAGGTTGTGACTATGTGGGTGTTTATTGAGAAGACATGATCAGAGTGACAAATGATGGTGCCTACTGTGGAACACTTTGTTGTGGGATACCGTATATTAGAATGTTCTATAGAGGTATCTATTGGGATATAAAGATTAGTGGTCATGAAGGTTGTGGTATGTATTGTGAAATAGGATGTGTACTAGAAATAACACAAGTATTATCCAACGGTGTTGTTGTGGGGATAGAAATAGTGATATTCTAGATGGGAGTAGTAACTTGTTAGGTAGACATAACTGTTGAAGTGGTGACACAACTCAAAGGAGATGTTGGTATGTACGCAGCCACTCGAGGAGTATATGATGAAGTAGTGATATTGTTTAAAGGTGATGTGGATCCTACAGAAGGACATGTCAAAGATGTGGGTTACATAGTAGAAGTGTTTTGTGATGAGATCATGTGAAGGTTATAGGTGGGAACTAACAAAACCTCAGATGTCTCTAGTTGACTAATCGAAAATTGTTTGTTAAAAGTTTCAAATGGATTTGTAGAGGTGAGAGATGCTTGAGGTTGGATATTTTTTGATGTTTCAGATGGACTCAAGGTGTATGGATATAAATTTCAGACTATAGGGTCTTGATCTTGATATACTAATGTGGCTATGGTATTTAACTACAGGTGTTGTGTTGTGGTAGTCTAATAAATCCAAGCCTGTATCATAAGTGTGTTTTTACTATGTGAGGGATGCATGAAGATTTATAGCTTCATTGTATGCGTCTTAGAATGCTTCAGTGGCCTCCCATATGCATTGAGTTATTGTGAAGATATCCTATAGAAAATGAAAGGGCACGTTTTGAATCACACAGAGCTCAAGATCATGGAGGAGCTCGTATTGCTTCCAATAGAATTGGTTTCAGATGATAGGAAAGGCACCAATATGAGCTACATGATAATTACAGCCTCCTAATGCCATCAAAAGACATCGTGCTAGAAAAAATATTAGTAGATAACAAGAAAAAGCTTTGTATTTTAGTTAGATTCAGCTGAAAAATAGTGGAAAATCCTAAGAAAACAAGAATCACTAGCGATTCAGGGAAATCACAGGTGATTGAGGTAATCGCTAGCGATTACTGTGAAACTTTACTATTTTTCTAAACAAAGTCAAAATAAATGATTTAGCTATCAATTTCATCAAAAAAGAGAATTAACCATGTTTAATTGATTCAGGAACATAAACGTACCTAATTTTGGTTCATTAAAATGAACAAAAATGAAATATTTACTTTGTAGGATGTCGGTGTGATAGAGGAATGGAAGCAGATAGTTGGAGAGGAAAACAAACAATTTTTTTGACAAATTTGACGTTCCTCAGACAATGTGGTGTTGAGTTGTGTTGATGCAGAATGCTTGAATGCCCGATGAGTTGAAAATGTGACAGAGTGTACATGCAAAACTTATGAATTCATTCCTCCTCCCGAAAAGAGGTGTAAATGCTTGTATGTATAGATCTCTGGCGATCAGGAAAATTGCCTGTGATTGTGGAAGATTATTAGTTTAGTTAAGAAAATAAGAATTTTTCTTCCATTTCGAACGAGATAACTTTGAGGTTGTTAAAGTGATGGCATGGGTAAATTTGGTTAGGATAGGAGGAATTAGTCTTTTTAGCAGGTTTAATTAGTTAGTGTTTTTGGAATGTTTAGTTAATTAGGAGTAAGTTAGTGTGTTTTTAAGAAGGTAGTTTAAGTGGTTAATGAGGTATCATAGTGAGGTTTCATAGTTAGGTGTAAAAATGGGGGAATTATTTTAATTACATAGTTTAGATGTGAGGGGTGTGTGATTAATTAATTAATCTAGAGATGCTTTAAGAGGGAGTAATGTCATAAATGTGGTGTTTTTGACCATAAGTACGTGTGAGTCGAGGGATGTAAATTTTTAGTGTCTACACTTGGCCTTATCATCTAACAGTCATCTTGGCACTCAAACACAATACACCATTCAAATGACTCGGCCCAAACCATTGGGCAACCAAACCCACAAGCATCGTCACTACGTGGCAAAAGGAAATTAAAGCATGGCCCAAACCATAGATTTATGTGGTCAAATGTGAATTTTAAAAGGATTAAACACTTTATCCACCCACACATGTGGGACAATGAAATAGTACTCCCACCAAACTGAGTAGTGAGGAGGAGGCCACATGGAGATTGGGTGGCACATGTAAAAAAATGTTGTTTCCCCTTGCTAAATGGATGTCCACGTGGATGGTAGAAAGTATATGGAGGGAAGCCACATAGGGTGGAAAACCATTAAAAAAATGTGAAGTGGGGTTTATATGTATTGTTTTATAGCCTTAGTGTTATTTTACAAAATTCACGGAGATGTAGATTAAAGTGGAGTTAGTGGTGGGGAGATTAGAACCCCAACCACCCATTTAAAAATGATAAGACCTCATCAATGAGCCATGCTAACTTGACGAGCTTATAAAAGGGATCGTTGACATTTAAATGAAGAAATCTGAGTCTGTGCTATAGGTAGATTAGACCTATTTGAAGAAATATCCAATTTTGGAGCACTTAGGCTCAAAACTAGCCTTTGGAGTAAATTGATGGAATGATCATGATTAACTAAAAAAATGGAAAACTAAACTAATATTACAAAAAGTATAGCCACTTAGTTAATATAAATAGGACTAAAAAAATGTAATAAATGGACTAAAAAAATATGAAATAATTGCAAATAATTATACTTAGTGAAATAAAACCCTAAGTATGCAAGTAAAGAAGGAGAAATGACTTAGTTGATTAAATAATACTGTTGCAAGTTATTATAGGTTTGATGATAAAATCCAGAGGTAGGAATGAACACTATGAAGTCCTGTGAAGTCTAGATATAGAGGATTTGAGCTGACTGAGGCACTTGGGAAGGTACTGGGGCACCCCGAGGCACCCTGGTTTGCAGATTAGGCTCTCTGATCTCTATAAATGCCCACAATCTGAATTTTGTATGGTTGTAAGATGAACTGTAATAATATTTTTATGTAGTATTGGATTCATTGAGTTGCACCGAATGTGTTTAATGATGTAATGATGACCTACAAGAATAATGGAAGTATCAAACCCTAAGCAAAAATAAAAGATGCATAGAGAATGGGTCAGACTGACCTCAACCACCAAAGTAGTGGTTTTATCACTGAGCACTGCACAATATTTTGGACCTAGGTGTAGTTCTGGTGCATGTATGCATGTTGTGCCCTACATACTCTTGTGTTAATCACACTTTATGAAGTAATGAATAATAATAACTATAGAAAATGTAATAGCATGTGTGTTGTGTGTGTTGAGGCAAATATCCTAGCCTTGATGCATGACACTATGTGGATGCAAGTGATGCAATGGATGGAACTCTAGATGGAGTTATAGTAGCATGTGATGCTAGGTCCCTCATTATGATCTTATAACTTTATATTTATAGTGTTCTCTTTCTCTAATTTTGTAATTAACCCCGACATGGTGGACTAGGAAAAAGATTAGGATGAAAAATGCCTAGAAATACCCCAAAAAGAAGCGGGAAAGTGAAACATGGATCAGGGTGCCCTAGTACATGCCTAAGCACCCGAGTTTATGCTAAAAGGTTGGGACAATTGTGAAACAAGTGGATATGTATGAGGAAATATGCGGGAATGATGAAATAAAATATTAAATAAAGGTGCCAAAAGGTGGGATTAATTAGTACTTTATTCACTTGAGAACCCTCTAAAGAGTAGTATAAGACCAAGATAAATAATGCCTAAAGTGCACAATTTTGTGTCTACATTTTCCCCCCAGTTTATGTTGGTGAGTGGAATGATCAGTAACATAAAGTAGATAGATATGTGTACCTGATATCCATGTAGAGTGTGGAAGAAGACGTGTCGATGGACTAGACTCAAGCATGGAATTATAAAAAATACAAATGTGGAGGAGCGTGGATTCTCAAGATGAAAAATGCTCATAAAAAGTGATGAGAGTGAACCTAGGGTAGAATGTGTGTGTAGTGTACCTACATGGTTAGTAAAGGAAAGTACATATAGCGGTGTGTTATCGTTGTCATTGTCACTATTGTTGTTGTTGCCCCCAATTTGATTATTTTTTATCATATGGCTGGACTTGCAAGGAGAAAATAATCAAGTAGTCAAATTTGTATGTATTTAAAAATGCTATTTAAAATACATGTCTATAGAAATGTGTAAGATACACAAATGTAAAATACAAAAAAATAAAAGTGTGAATGGAACATGTGCACCTGATCCATGTTGAGAAAAAGGGAGTAGAAGGATATCCTGTACTATCGCAATTTTTTTGGTGATCTCATAACACCCTAGCTAAAGAAGTATAGGGAGGAAATGCTTTGTGTCCTCAAACCTTTAACTGATTCTACTGAAATGTGTGAAGTGATCTCTGTAATGTCCTAGTTTTTTGGGTGATGTGACGCCACTGGATGAAGTAGTGTAGAGAGGCACTCCCACTGTAACCTCCGAGCCTATAACTGCTCCACATTTTTTTGAAGGACACCATGTCTTGTAGAGGCCGTTGTGTATAGAGTTCATAGACTGGTCTGAACTCACTCACTGTATGTGAACCGGTGTAAATACGTTGTGTTAGTATAAACCCTCAATGATGCTCCAACTCTTTGGGAACACATGTAATATCACTGAAAGGATAATGTGGTCCCAAAAGAGGACCAGCCACACTATGACTTGTAGAACTCTACCCTGTAGGGGGAAAGGGAAAACTCTTGGTAGATACCAAGCCACACACAAAAGGGGATGTCTAGCCAAAAAAAGTTTTAGTCCAAACAAACATGCATGTAATAAGACAAGTGTAAATTATGCAGACAATGTAGAAACTACCAAGAAAAGTAGTGTAAACACAAAAGAAAACAATTAGAACACACAAAGTAGGTTACAAACATGAGACATCACTCACAATGTCACAAGACACACAAGGTTGTCATGGCCGTAAACAACATACAAGTGTGCAAAAAATAAAAGAGCAAAGCCCGCATACAATAACAAATAAGGCAGAAATAGTCATGGAAACATGTAATCCTGCAAAATAAGTGTTGCACATGGAACACTCGTTAGTATGTTAGAGTGATAACCAATATGTCAAAGCATGTATGAAAAATTATTATAAGATGCTACCTAAAAAAGGAAACAATAGTACCTCGATAAGATGAATGTGGATGCCCCCAACAACCAGTATAAGAAGGGTAGAAGGCAAGCATCCATGCTTGTTATCCCGTAAAATTAGCAAGGGAAATTTTATAGATAACCCTACCAAATTTTTGTTCCGGTCTCTCATCAGGGACTCCTTGCGTTCGGAACGTTGCAAAATCCCTTCCTGAGAAATCTAGTTTTCCGAACTTAGCCGTTTTTAGTCTTTTTTGGTTAGGCGCACCTAATGTCTATGCAACATGCAGTGTTATTGCACCCCCTTTATTCCTTTAGCATATGGTTTGAAGTGTTGACACACATTTTGGTGTGCCTCCCCATGTTGTGCCTTTCTTGCATGTGCCAAGGCGCATGCACCTTTGTGTCAAAAATGTTTTTGTTGTGCTGCGTTTTGGTGCGCAAAGTGGCGCACATATTTCCATGTTGAAAACACTTTTGGTGCACCAAAGGTGCACATAACTTCGTGTTGACAGGTGTTTTGGTGCGCCACTTAAAAAAGTGGTTGGCACATTTATTACAACCTTGCCTATATATAGGCGCATCCACCCTGTCACTTTTACCAGTCAAAAAACACGTGATTGATCTTTTTCCTTTGCACCTGTCAGCGTGCCTGTCGTCTTCGTGTCGCTTTCGTGGACCTGGTTTCACCTCTCACATTTTATATAATCCTGGTATGTGGTCCTTATTGCTCTTGTGATTTGTGTTTTGGTTATAGGCTGTTTGTTTGTGGGGTTGGATTAAATAGATTTGTGAAGCCTTGAAACTTCCCCCCTTTGTTTTTTTTGCTGTCCTCCCCGATGCATTTCTCCCTCTTTCCAGATCTGCTGGTAAAGAGGACTCTGCCTCTGAAAAAAACACTTGGGTCTCTTTATTACATCTTGTTCATCACCCAAGAAGCCCTGCAGAAGAGGCTTAAACTCATATAACCCCTCTAGAGGAAGAACAAGACCTAAAAGTTGGTAAACTACCTTTTTCCTCTTTGGCGCATTCACCACCCTTGCAACATGAAGTACAGTCATGCCAATGGTGCATCCACCACGCTTGCTGCATAAAAAATAGTTGCGCCCTCTCGGCGCACTTCCCTTTCTTGCAACACCTGCTTTCCCTGTGCCCTCTTGGTGCACCAAACTCATGTGCAACATTGCAAAACCTTGCACCATTGGTGCACCCTGCATCCATGCAACATCAAATTTAGATGCGCCAAATATAAATTGTTAACAGTGTAGGCGCATCTCTTATTACAGCAACAGAATGTTATGCAATCCCTCTCTGCACCGTGCTGAGTTTCCTTTGGCGCACATAATGCATATGTCACACAAGCCATATACACGCCCTTTGGCACACCAAAGTTACATGTAACATAAAGATTATATGTGCCATTAGCAAATCCTGTTCCCATGTAACATGAAGAATATCAGCGCCTGTTATAAAATGCATGTATATGGCACATGCGCGCTTCTGCTTGCAACAACAAAAAATGTCATCTGCAGTTTTCATGTGCCCTACACCCTTTGGTGCAGATTTATCCCTTATAACACCCCTTCTCTATGTGCCATACTATTTAACCTTGCAGCCTGCAGTGTTCATGCGCCCTGCGCCCTGAGGCCTTAAAATTGCTAACTCTTCCTTCTGTCAACACTTTAATGGAAGATCAAACAGCTAATATGACTTTCTTGCATTGGGTTTCACTTCTTCTTATTGCAGATCAGAGACTGAGTTCAAAACTACATATGTCAACATCAAGTAAGAGACCAACCAAGTCCAAGGGCAAAGCCAAACTTACAGAAGAAGAGATGAAGTAAAAATATCAGAGGGTCATGATGCCCGAATCCTAGGCAGAGTGTGACCTGGATATAAGAGACTCAGAGCTCAGGCACATTGATATGGAAGATTTCTGGGCTAGAACCCAGAGGGTCACAGGAAGTCCTTGGATGGACAAACTGGTAGGTAGTGGCCTACATTTTGCTGGAGGAATCCCAGTCAGTGTAATAAATAATGAATTCATGATGGTAGTGGCCTACTGCTACAACAAAGACACCAGGTGTTTCCTGAATGAGAAGGGTGAGGTCGTGATCAACCTCACTACCCGGCACTTTAAAATTATGCTTGGCATTCCTCACCACTGTCACTTTGTGGCCATGAGCCAAGAAGACTCCACCAAGGCTTGGGAGGATAATGAGGATCAGTGTATGCAGTTGATGAATGAGGTATACCTAAAAAACAAGAAGGTGGTGACCAGATGGCCACAGATCATTCATCGCAGCGACTTTTCCGAGGAACTAAGTGATACAATCATGTTCCTGAGTAGAGTATTTGGGCTTCTTGATGCCCACTAATTTCATAAATGGATGTTGAGATACTTGGAAACAATGAACACGAATGTGCCAGATCAGTGCTTCGAGTGGGTGGAGATCATAAGCAGCACTATATCCGAGTAGCTCCAACAACTCACCACAATGGGGAGGTTCTACATGAACTCCTACGTAGTTTATGCTGTAGCCTTAGAAAGAGATTATCTAGTGCTAATGCGGTGTGGGGTTTGACCCCAAGTAAAGATATATGAATACTATCCAGAACTAAAGCTGGAAAATAGTATCCCCCAGTTTACAAAGATCAACGATGCCTTCTTCTATGGCATCATCTACCTTTTGAGGCCAAACATGACTCATAGTTGTATGACCAAGAGCATTGTTGCAGCTACAGAGAAATGGGGAGCCTTGTTCACACAATTCCCCACCTTTACCTATCTCAGGGAAGCCAACTTCTTGGGGGAACCAACCAAATTACCGAGATACGCCGGCCCCAAGTTGATCCTGTTGGAGCTGTCAAGACAACTTATAACCTACCATGAGAAGTGCCTAAAGAGAAAGAAGGGTGGAACTCCTTTCCCCCTCACAGTGGGTAGGTATACTTGTCTCTCTCACCACAAAGCACGGGATATGTTTGCAGAATTGGAGTTGCTAAATTTGAAGCACAACTTCCTGGCAAGGCCCACTTTCGACCCAAGGAATTGCCTTCCTAGAGCCAAACTCGATCCGATCCACGTTCCATAGATAGAGGATATTTACATCGACCTATATCATGAGGTCGAACTCAGAAGGAAAGACCATTCCCGCTTGGCCTTGGCTGAAATCATCCAGTACGGCATGGCCATCATCCCAAAAGGTTATCAAACTGCTGATCAATTATATCTTGACACGGGTGGGGATGACTGGCCTTTCACTATAATTGACAGAACGAAGGCACCTCAGACAATAGAGGAAAGGGTCAAAGAAACTCAGCGAAGAACAGAGCACTAGTGTAGAATGAATGGCCTCATTTACCTTGGATTTGATTTCACCACTTCTCCGTTGGGCAATGCACCTTCCAGGCCAAAACAGCTGCCAAAGAGCAAAGGGAAAGACAAAGAGGGAGAGTCAAGCTCCACCCAAGAGGAAGCTCCTGAAAGTCCTCCTTTCGCTTCACAAGAACGGGTTGTAATCCCGGAAAGCTTGGAGAAAGAAGCAATGGAAGATGTTCCGATAGGCACATCCACTCAGGATGTTGCCACTACTGTAACCATTGAGGTCCCTTCTATCCCTTCTCCCTCTCCTCATTCCCCTCCTCAGGTGACCCAAGTGACCATTCCTTTGGTCTTGTCCTCTCCTCCGTCTTTTGCTATTCCCCCTTCCTCATCATCCATCTTCTCTTCTCTCGCAGAGCTGTCCCCCACCATTTCTTCCCTCATCTCTCAGCTCCCTTCCATTCCCATGTCTACCTCCCTTACAGTATCCCTTCCTCCCGTGAGCACTTTCTCAGCTTCCCTCTCAATGCCACCTCCAAGTGTCTCCACGCATTTTCCTTCTACTACTGCAGCTGCTGCCTTTTCTATTTCTGGTCCTTCTCCCATAAGTCCAACATGGATCTCCCAGCACCTGAGTCAACAAAAGAGGAAAGTTCCCATCACACCGATGGACTTCTCCGTCATCCCATCAAAGGGGACCAAGAAGCAAAAGCCTTTAACCCGCTTCTCTCAGAGTGCGTCAGGGGAGAGAGTAATGGAGATAGCATACCCCAATCCTTTAAAGGATAAAAAGGATCTATCTTCGACAGATTACACAGTGACCCAAATCACAATGGGGACATCTTCAGAAAGCCTTTAGGGAGAGGCCCTATCTGCAGTTGACGCCCTTTATAAGAAGCTCCAGGAAGCAAAGGAAGAGAAAAGGATGTTAAAGGAGCAAAATAAACATCTTCTCCACGCCTTGTAGAAAATGGGCAGTGCACCTCCTACAACTGCCGCTGAAACTCCTGAGCCTTTGAGCCAGGATAAGATTAATGAGTATGCTAAAATTGGTGAGTAGGGTATGGCAGTTTTCGCCTAGAGGAGCCAAATCCTCAAGGAAAGCGAGGGAGTAATCGCCAAGTTCACTAGTTTGTATCAGAATATCAATCAGACAAATAAAGAGCTACAGGCGATAGCAGGACCCATCTCTGAAGAGCTGGACCACGCTAAGATGCAGCATGAGACCTTTCATAAAATGTTTGACTGTTCAGTCGAAGATCTGGTCAAGTTTGGCGTCCTTGGTCACCCCAGAGACCTCAACAAAATCCTTTCTACTTTGGATTATCGGGTTGATCAGCTGGAGTTTGTCCTGGAGAAGATTGATAAGATAAAGAAGGAAGCCCTAGATGCAATGCATCAAATGGAGAAGATTATCCTGAGAATGTCACTGGGCTTACTCACTCCTTCTTTCACCTTAAGAAAGGTTGATGAAACTATTCGGATCTTCAAGGAGATTGTTTCACAGGGGCTGGGACCAGAGGTCACTTTCGATGCTGAATCCATCAACAATCTGCTAGCTTGTCGTGACTTCATCAGGTACCTGATAGAGGCAGAAAATGATTATTCCAAACTCCCAAAAAATCTCATAGAAGACCGGGAGACTTGCAAAGCTATCATAGATCGACACAAGGATCCTTCCCAGCATCAACTTCAACCCATGATCAGCAAGTTCATGGAGTACCGTGCCCAGTTCCACATCTCGTCTCCCGAGCAGCAGTAAAATCAGGATACCCCCTTCTAGCCGCGGGTCGACGACGAATAGTTTCTTTCTTCCTAACTTTCTCCTTGTAATTATACAAAGTATGTTGACATAAATGATGACATCATCCATGTTGCATCATGAGATGATGTCATCCACCAAAGTTGTCAACAGTCAACAAATGACTTTGGAATCTTTTGTAAGATATTTTGTAATTAGGTGGTTGTTTCCTTTTTGCCTTCTTTTCTTCTCCTTCTTCTATAAATACTTGAATACTTGTTGTCTTCGTGGGTGGACATTTTTCAGATGAAAAATAGAAGTGAGAAGAAAAGGCTTTGTACTTTTTGTAACAGAAGAAAATATTAATACAAATATTGAGACTTTGTGCTGAATATGTGTGTTATGGGCATCTGATATTTCTTATGTCAGATTTATGCGTTTATTCTGTTGGATCTATCTCTACTTTTTTTGTCATTTGTTCATCAGTATTGCTTTGTTTGTTTATGTAAGTAGGTTTGGCTCTATTTACTACTAGCCCAAAACATAGACCCTCTGACCTTTCTACTTTGGAATTCATTTCTTTTCTCCCTTCAGATCCATCTTCCTTCCCTTCTTTCCTTCATTCCTTTCTATTCTTCATCGGAACTACTCTACTAGGATGAGATCCCAACCCCTGAAGGCAGAATATTGTGAGAATTGCACAAGATTCTTGCTGGTAGAATAGAAATAAACCAGTTTCACTTTGCTGACTCAAAGAGGGGCTATGCCCTACACACTGTTGGCTCGTTTATCCATAGATCTGTCCATTCGACAGATTTTCGAACCAACAATGCCACATGTAAAGTCATGTATCTACGATCATACTAAACAAAGGCATTAATGGACATGTGAGTATGATAATGAAATATAAGAAAGTAGTCCTAACATGTGTAATAAAGTGAGGATGCAAAACACTAGCAAGCAAGAGTAAATTTCCCCCAAGACAATGTAGTATGCTATGGATGATTGAAATGGAATGCAAGATGGAATGATAGGGGAAAATTCCCCCCTGAGTGAATGGAATGTATGCAATGAGTTTTAATTTTTTTACCCCCTCACTAGTCAAGAATGAACTATAAACGAGAGCGTGTCATCGAGCAATGGTTGAGTAATCTTGGTTGTTTTTAGTGTGATGTGATGAGTATGTATGTGTAATGAAGATGAAATACGACATGGGGAGAAGTGTGTGTGAACCTTATAGCTGAAGCATATATCATGACTTGTTGAATGGATGAGTGATGATTAAGACCTAAGTGTATATCACTATATGATGAAAGGACGAGTGATGATTTAGCCCTAAGCGTATATCACTATAGAATGAGTGGATGGAAAAGGGTGATGATTTATCCCAAAGCATATGTCACGATAAGATGAAATAAGGGAGTGGTGATGTAAACTAAGGTGTATACCACTACAAAATGATAAAATGGGTGATGATTTAACTGTAGGTGTATGTCACTAATGCTGGAAATGTCGCATGGGGAAAATGTCGCATGGTGAATGTAAGGTCTATTTGATTGGTAAACCCTCGATAGTTGAGTATGGACTGAGGAACTAAAGTGTGTCATAGGGTGGTGAGTGCAGTGCATAAAAGACATCGTAGTATAAAAGACCAAGTGATGAATAGGGTATGAAAATACACAGTGTGGGTAATGCAATGTAAAATGTGTAGTGTGTATGGGATGTGTGATGTGTAAAATGAAATTATAAGTGTATATAGAAATGGAATATGTAGGTGATGATAAGTAAAACTAGACCCATATGTAATGGAATCTCAGTTTAGTTTATAGGATGTATATGATGTATGGATTCGCCATTTGAACAATGCAATGTAGTATGTGTAGAATAAGCAATATGTAAGATGCGTTGATATGTGTAAATATGAAATAGAATGTGTAGTGATAAAATGTAAAGATAAACCCATATATATTATGTAACCTACCGTAAATGTAGAATGTATGAAAGAGATGCAAAATTAGATACATATGATATAACGACTAGTGTAGTATGTATAATATAGATTATGTATAAATGACTAATATGTGTATGATAAACAACTAGTATAATGTAGGATGTAGAATAAATGTAGAATGGATGATGTAGGATGTGCGATGCATGTAATAGAATATAAATGTGTAGAACCCATAGTGTTGTGTGTGGGGTTCAGTGTAATGGTAATCCCTTTACAATCTAGTGTGAACCGAAGCACAAGAGTGCGTCATTAGGTAATGAGGGTGCTATAATAGATGATGAATATGCCATATGCGAAGGGATGATTATATGAGGATGAAAAGATGAAATACTCACCTACGGTAATATGAGGAAGGGGGGATTGTGTAATGGCTATGACCCCCAAGCCGGTCATGAAGGAGAAATCACCCAATAAGGTTGAGGGAAAAATGTCCATCGACCAGTGGCTGAGATGATGAATGTGCAGGGCCATGATCTATGAACGGGGAGATAGTAGATAAAATTGGTGCTCATGAATGAAATCTATGGGTGCGTGAAGGATGAATGAATGACAAATATTTAGAGAGAAGAACATGCTAGAGCGATGAATCTGACGGGGGAGATGGTGAACGATTGACAAAAGGATGCCACCAAGATGGGTTATGGGTAGCGCTAACATGATACGCATGAGCTAAATGAGTCTGGTGGGCTGATTGTAGAAGAGGGGGGGGGGTTGTGTAGCAAAAAAAAGGAGGTCTAGTTGTTGGTGATCTCTAATAATATGGGCTAGAGCATGGAAAGAATTAATATGATGTCCTTGAATGCCATGGTATTGGAAAAATGGATGGTCATGATATTGTATTAGTCGGGAAGGATGATGATGAGTGCATAAAATGATCTATTATATCATCTATATGGCTATTGATTTATTCCTAAAAAATGCTAATTTATACTTAGGAGATGTTTTATATAGTTATATCCTAGCAAGGTTAATGCATTTCTCTTTTTTTTGTTCATGCAAATTGTTGACCATAGAAATTACTTACTAATCACCTCTGTGAGTAAATGTGGTGATATGTGTAGGATAATAGTCAACATTTGCTGCCAATTCTGGAAGTTGCAATCAAGGAGGCCGAGTCTTTAGCCATCATGCCATCATGGATGACTTTTCCATAACAAGCCTACAAACACGAATCCTATTTTTAACATTATCATAGAATTTCAATGAAATTTAATGAGGTTGTTAGTGGATGAATTTGGTGTCTATAATCATGACATGTTTTGTAACTAACTGTGTCTCTAAATACAACTTCTTGAGAACAATTTGTAGTTAGTTGATGTTAGTAATTAACAGTACAATTTATATCAGTTAGTATCTACTTTTAAGTTTCATACTAAGTATGTTTTGGAACTCTTTCTGAATCAATATAGTTAATTTCATTTTGAACATTCTATGGTGTTAAGAGTGCCTCAATCCCAAGGAAGAGCAAGAACCCACTTTGCCAAGGTGATTGGAGGATTTATGTTTCTTGCATGCTCATGATTTCTGATAAGTTAAAGTTTAAATGCTTTGATTTGAATGCTTACTTAAATGCAGTTACTAGCTTCCTTGCTATAGTATATTTCTTTATTGTTATTTCAATTCAATGTGTGTTATTTCAATTCTATTATTTCAATTCAGCCTGTGTTATTTCAATTCAGTGTGTGCATTTCAATTACAGTTAAAGTATTTCCTTTGAACAAATTATTATTACAACAACATTGTTTCAGTAGTTTAGCATTGCATTTCTGTAGACTAGAGGAGAAATAAGGGGAACCACACCAACTAAAACCCCACAAAAAGAAACCACCAAAACAGCTGAATTACATAAGACTTCATTGCATACAACCTAGGACACACAACCCTGGTTTTATAATGACACTAGCATAAGAATATGTTGTTAAATGATTGGAGAATACAATGACCTATGAGAGGATAACAATGATTAGATGGTAGAAAAATCATTTGATGATTAATAAGATGCCAAAAAATTTCATCTGAAAGAGCATTGGAGGGAAAGATAAAGGGTGTGGGTAGTGGTATACCAAGAGGATTAATGAGATGAAAAGTAGGGGACATATATGGTGTATGAGGTATAGTAGGGATATGGCCATCTGATGGACATGCATCCTTAAGTTGTTCAAGCTTTGCAAGGAGAGACACAATTGTTGCTTCTATGGAATGACATTGATGTCGCAAAGCATGTATGGAATTCCATAGGGATGTGTTAGATGTGGAAGCATGATATCGAGAGTGGGGAACTGATTGCATTGGCATAAGACTTATTGGATGCAGTACGGGAACGTCATTAGATAAAGGAAAAAAATCATCAAAAATCTCATCATTACTATTGTTAAAATAGTGTGGAATGAAGCGGGAAACTTGATAAGAAATGGTATTTGGTTGGTCATCCAGAACACCGTGAGTGCATAAAATATACGTGACCATGGCATATTTTTCATTCGTGAAGGTAGGTAATGGACATCCTTCAACATACCAAATAGTAAAATTGGGTGAATGGTAAAAAAAGGAGAAACTACAAATGCGTATCATTCCAAACGACAAGGGGAATGTGATATCAATACAATCAAGATCAAGTGTTCCTCCAATATAGTTTAACCAAGACTAGCCAAGTGTGAGTGGAGAAGTATTAGGATAACGCGCGATATGGATGACAAGATGAAAAACATGTAGGCCATAAGTGACAATGAGAATGACATAACCATGATACATGTGTGGGTCACATAGAGGAGAATGGAGGTCTTCAAATTCAAACCCAAGCCAAGTGAGAAAATCATGCAAAAAGACAATGGCCATATATGAAGTATCAAGGGGTATGTGCTACTAGTAAGAATTATTCATGAAAAGAGTGTAGGTAAATGGAAGGCATACGAAAGAGGATGATGTTAGTGTACCTGGTGAAACTACATCCATGGACTAGAAAGATCCCCAGTATGGTACAATAGTAGTAGTGGTGATAGTCGATGAAGAAGGAATTAGGTTGAGCATGTAAATAGTGGCTATTCGTGGCATCTCATATAGAAAAGGAGATAGTGGGGGAATATGTAAAGCAACTGAGTATTGTGGAGTAGGTTCAGTATATGGTATCAGAGCATTGGAAACAACAAGAGTAAGTGGTGAAGCAGAAGAGACCATATCAATCATACAGATCATAGGAGCTAAGTCGTGTCGATCTTTTTGAGGTTGAGATTCAACCATAGGAGGAGGAGGAGGAGGAGGAGGAGGAGGAGGAGGAGAAGGAGATGTAGGGAGAACTATTGTATCTCTAAAATAATCTATGCCTAATGTAGGAGAATCAACAAGTGAATGTAAATGGTCTTATGGTTCACTAATGGTAGTAGGTGGGACTATAGGATCAAGGGGAGAGCTTCGACCTCCATTATGAGTTCTGTTAAAATAACAAGATCGATGGTGCACAAATAAGCAAAAACAACATCTTCAATAGTGCAAGGATCCATTCTAGAAGATGTAAGCTGAATGAATGAAGGGCAAGGTATATAACCATAAGGAGTAGTAGGAGTATCCATAAAAGCATGGCCCCAACTATCAAATTGCAAAGTAAATGGAGATGTAGAGGAAGAATATTTCCTATGAAACTTACCCATCATGGATAAATGCAAATGTAAAACCCTAGAAGGTGCTATGAAGAAGCGTAGGGTTCACCAAAATGATTAACTAAAAATGGAAAACTAAACTAATTCTATGAAAAATATAGCTACGTAGTTAATCTAATTAGGAGGACTAAAATGCTGTAATAAATGGACTAAAACAATATGGAATAATTGCAAATAATTATACTAAGTGAAATAAAACCCTAAGTATGTAAGTAAAGAAGGATAAATGACCTAGTTGATTAAATAAGACTTTTGCAGGTTGTCATAGGTCTAATAATAAAATCCAGAGGTAGGAACAAACACGCAGAAGTCTGGAAAAGGATAGATCTAGAGGATATGAGATGACTGGGGTGCCTAGGAAGGTACTAGGGTGCCTTGGGGAATACTAGTATATATATTAGGTGTCTAGGTCTCCGTAAATGCCTAAAAACTAAATTTTGTATGGTCGTAAGATGATCTACAACACTGTCTGTTTGTGACACTGGATTCACTGAGTTGCACCAAATGTGTTGAATGATGCAATGACAAATTGCAAGAAGAAGGAAGTATCAAACCCTAAGGAAACATACAAGATGCAAAAGGCACTGACGTCAATTTCCAGACTAGTGGTCCTATCACTGAGCGTTGCACTAAATTTCAGACCCGGATGTAGTTATGGTGTGGGTGTGTGTGTGTGTGTGTGTGTGTGTGTGTGTGTGTGTGTGTGTGTGTGTGTGTGTGTGTGTGTGTGTGTGTGTGTGTGTGTGTGTGCATTTCATGCCCTAGGTGCTCTTGTGATAGTCACACTTTGTGAAGTAGCGAGCAATAATAACTATAGAAAATGTAATAACATATGTGCATGAAATAGAATAGAATCCATACCCCTATGATGTGTTTGTTGATGCAGATCTCCTAGCCTTGATGCATAACACTATTTGGATGCAAGTGATGCAACTATAAATAGAGTGATAGTATTATGTGACGCTAGGACCCTCATTATGGTCTTATAACTTTATATTTATAGGGTTCTCTTGCTCTAATTTCATAATTAACCCCGACATGGATGAATAGGAAAAAGATAAGGATGAAAAATGGCTAGAAAGACTCCAAAAAGAAGTGGGAAAGTGAAACATGGAGTGGGGCACCTCAGGAGGGACTAGGGTGTCCCGGGGTGCTCTAGTATAGGCCTGAGAACATGAGTTTAGGCTAAAATGATAGGAAAGATGTGAAATAAGTGGATATGTATGAGGAAATATGCGGGAATGACGAAATAAAATATTAAATAAAGGTGACAAAAAGGTGGGATTAATTAGTATTTTATTCACTTGATAACCCTCTAAATAATAGTATAAGACCGAGCTAAATAATGCCTAAAGTGCATGATTTTGTGTCTATAGACCATAATTTTATTACGCTCCTAATGGTGTAAATATTTTCCCATTTTGGAAGTTCTGTGATGTCTTTTTATGTTGCAAAAGTCACTAATTGTGAAATTCTTAAGGGAGTGTCCTCAACAAAGTACTTTAGGAAGGTGAAAGATGTTTAAGGAGCTCTATCAAGATCTTTTAAATGTCTAAAAGTACATTATTGCAGGTTTTGATCTATTTTTACTGATTGAAAGGGTTATTGTACTTACAATTTTAGAAAATTTAAATATATCAGTTCACATGAACCTGGAGACATAGGCTTGTATGCCGAACTCTATTATCAATTTTGGTGTTGTATTTAATCCCTGATTGCATTTTGATTCTGATTTTATTTCCACATTTTAAGTTAGTAATTTAATCAAAATTTTCTTATAAAAACTAATAACGACATCTCAGAGGCATTGGTATGGATGGGTATTTGATTTTTGTATGGCTTGATCAACTGTGATTGGAAAATCAGTTTCAGATCAGTCTTAAATCAGATTTTGGATAATTTTTAAGGATTAATTAGAGTCCTAAAATTGATAATTTTTCAACATTCGAGTGAACATTATTTTAGTAGAGTTACTTTTATACTATGTTTTCGGATCACCCACCAAGCAAATGACATTGCAAAAATGGTATAAGCGTGGATCTTTCTTATTAGTTTTCAATTCATGGTGACTAATAAAGGTTATGTAGAGTCTGAAATTATAAAAACCATACATGTGTGGTGTTTTCTTATTAGTTCACGCTTCATAGTGAAACATACCTTAGAGAAAGATCATATAATAGAAACGGTCCATAAGAACTGTATATACGTGGATCATCCTTACTAGCTCACCTTTCACACTATGACATGGTTATTACAAAGGAAAAAACATGCAAATCTATCAAAGTTCACCACATGGAATTAATGAGAGTTAGAGTTGAAAAGATAGACAAAATACATGGGAATACATGTAGAATACGTAAAATCTATGAATTAAAGCCACAACAACTACCAAAATCCATGAGTGGCTCTAAGCCTCAAAATTAATGCAAAATATATAAATTATTAAATGTTAGACTAGACTTTAATGTTGCAATGGTATACCACCATTTTAATGTGAGTTAATAAAATTTACATGGATCTTGAAAGGATTTCATTCTTAAGCACTGGGTATTTCAGCTATAACTTAGCTATTAAAATCTAAATTCAAGTGATCACAAAGAAAAATAGAGTATTATTATTTTATGAGATTGAGAGATTTACATACCTATAGTTTCTCAAGTATTGTAAAGCTTATCGTCAATGGAATATTACTTATAAACTTTCTACTTAGACTAGCTCTTTGGATATACCAATTTTGACAAACAAGTCATCGACATAGAGCATTATACAACCTTGAAAATGGAGGTAGAAGGAGCTAGTTTGATAGACAATGATGATGATATAATTCAGGATGAAACATAGTGCATGGTTGATCTATTGGCCATTATACAAACAAGGCTACATACTATAATTGGAAAAATAGAGGTGATGCCTTGTATTGACTTGTTTTGAGGCATTTTTGGTGATAATATGAGTTTTATAGGAGTAATTATACAATCTAAAGGATAAAATGTAATCGGTAATCCAACTAAAGAGGCTATTTATAATTGTTACCATCTCCCTTAAATCTAATATTCAGTTCAATCAAGAAACATATGAACAATGGGGAAATACCACTAACCTTAAGATTGTTCTTAAATATTAGGTAGATGACTTGATTAGTTTCAAGTACAAATTCACCATAGACAAGATATTTTATACGTGGAGTGAGAGTGGGAATGACTCTAATGGATAGACTACTTGGAGACCTAGATATTTTGTATGTCCATTAGACTTGGGTGCCCCTACTAGCCATGGTCATTGATGATGAAAGATACCTAATATAGCTAGACTTCTAGCTTTTAACCTCTACAATAATATTGTGATTTCTATGGAGAAGAAGGAAAATTTCTATATTATGTCTTACTTACTTGATTTCATGAGTGCAATCCAACAATTTCAGGGAGTCTCCAGTTGGTCACTACAATACCCACATATAGTCCCCATGGTATTTAGCAATATGTACATGCATAACTATATGAAGAACATGGAGGTGATATGTAATAACTACTACCCTATGATCTTCCATGCCATACGTGACACCATTATGCCTAGGGTAATTCAAATAATCATCAATTCATTGAGAAATTTCAGATATTTCTAGTGTTACCCAGACTGTATAATGATAAGAGTGGAGGGGACTACCTTGATATGTTTTAGACAAACTATATTAGTAGGAGATTGTATATCAATTTTTCCATGAAATTAGTCATGTGGAAAAGGAAAAAAATAAGAAAATTTTTATTTATCATTCTCTACCTTTCTCAGTAGGTTCAATGGTCTTAAATTATTGGTAAAAGGCCAAGAGTGTAGCAGCCCACATGACATCATTCCACTTAGACTATCATAATCTAAGGTATTTTGATCCAACAGGAAGAGTGGGACAATTTTACAAGCACACTCTTAAGATGACCACTTACAAATAAAAACATCATCCCCACAAGGATGACTTATTTTATAAGGATGAGGTTGGAAATCAAGTGGTGGCCATGAATATGAGAAATTTCAAAGTTACCTATGCACCTGTTGGGAAACAAGCTAGATTTTTCAGATTAGAAGTTAGGCTAGGACAAGAAGTAGAACTAGAGAAGGAAGAAGATTCAGAATGAAAAAGGTATTGATCAAAGTTAAATTAAGAATATTCTAATTGGTGTGCCTCTTCCATCAAAATGAAAATACTATCCTTTTCATTATGTTCCTTCTCCAAGAATAAAAACGATAAGCCCTGCAAGGTCTATTGGGACAACCACAAGTCCATAAAGTCTAAAAAATAACTAATCCTATTATTAGTATTCCTTTGACGAGTACTTTTGTAATTGTACCTCCTATTTTGTTATTTTTCCTTTTACTTCTTCAGTTCATTATTCTATAAGGAGGATTTCTTCTTCTTCTATTCCATCTTCCCTAAAACCTTTCACTAGTGGTATTCTCATTTCTATTAGTTCTTTTTCTAGAGATGAAGCAAGAGGAGATCATGGGATATTAGATCCTACTGATTTTAAAAATCCTTCTTTATCTTCCCCTATTTCTACTACTTCCATTATTTTTCCTCCTCTTCTTGATTTTATTTTGGTAGAGGTTTCTATTCTTATGCCTTCTTCTTCTTCCCCCATTTCTTCTCCTTTTTTTTTCATCACCAAGGAATGTATCATTGTCTACCCAAGTCATTGCAGCCACTTCTTCCTAGCTTGTTGTAGTTACTACAACAATATCAAAATCAATGAGTGTAGCTCCTACAATTATTACTTCTACTTATTTAACTTCTTCTTCCACTCCTTTAACTATTGTGTCTTCTTCAGGTCTAACATCATTTGGAACTCTTGTTATAAGACCTTCTAAGACTAAGTTGAAGGCAACAATGTAACCTTCTCTTTCTTTCCTTTCCTTTCCTTAAATTTCTCCCCAATCTGGTCAGTCTCTTCATCCACAATTGTTTTTTCCTATCATACCATTTATTTTCCAAACTTTCTTACTAGGTATGCATATGTCACTCCTTCGTATTCCCTTTTTCATTCCTATTTCTTCTTTTTTAGGATCCTATGGTCACTCAAAGTTTTATGAGCCATCTATTATCCCCTTTAGGACCTATTAAAGTTGAACCAAATTTACCTTGGACACCACATACCTTACAAAAAGTGGTAAGCCCTTCTTTTACCTTGCCTTCTATAACCACAATTTCATCTACTAATCCAAAAGGAATATTGACTCCTCCTGTTGGGAAAAAAACAATGGATTATGTAATGGCACAACTTAAAGACCTAAAGGTATAAATCAAGTATGATACTCCTAAAGGAACCCTCAAGAGGGTCACAAAGAGTAAGTTTTCCCAAGGAGCTACTTGTATCTACATGGAAACAAAGGAAGAATTTTTGAGGATTTACAAGAAAGAAAACATGGGGGAGAAATTCATGGATGTATAAACCTAGTCAGTTACTGAAACCACTCAATGGATGAAAATTGATTTAGTTAAGATAATGCAAACTCATTTTTATTCTCTTCATTCTCAGAAGCAAGTCATTGTTCCAAAAAACACGTTTTACAAAATGTAAAATGTCCTTGAGAAATTTGTATGAGCTATTAGGTTCTGTACAAAGTCATCAAGATGTAGTAGAGAAAGGGTTACAAGAGGTATAATTCCAACAAAAACATATGGCCATGATAAATTCCATGATAGAAAAAATAGTATTTGTCATAAACATGGGTCTTTATCTCAATTTATTGTGAATCACAATCCATGACTTGAATATAGGAAAGATTTGCATGAGAAACATTTAGAAATAATTAGGTGATTGGATGGCCACAGTGGAAGGATTGCTGAAAGAGTTACTAGGGATAGTAGAGAAGATCTATGAATTATTATTTGAAGCTCATATTACCTTTATGCATCAGCTACAAGGAAGGTTCTTTCAGAAGTCTTTTTTTGAGCAACAATTGCAAACATTCATTACTATAGTGATATATTTTCCTAGGTATATATGGTTAGGCAACCATAAAATATTATGGCATTAGTGAATTCTAAAAAGGGAAAGGTGGAAAAAGCTTCACTTTTAAGTGAAAATTCTAAATCAATCTATAGCAGAGTTCTGATAGTGATACAAGATGTGTGTGATCTGATGAGGTCTCCTATTTTCGACCTAGGTTATATTGAGAGTGAATGGAAAACATGTGTGACTACAATTCTTGATATATAAACACAACATACACATGCAAATTCAAGTGGAACCTCTAAGTAGATCTTGAACAAGCATTAACTTTCCTATTTGTAGGATTTAATATTGTTAAATATGTAATCTTAAAAATAGGAAGTACCAACTTTCTTGCATAGAAGCTCTAGTTTTTATCCTTTAATTAGCCACTCAAAAACATTTTGATTATTTGAGATATTTCTAACTAGATATATTTAAGCCCCACGGTGGTGGTAATTTTGTGTAAGTATACCAGTTTTTTTACCCTCTAAGGAAGAATATTTTTATAAAGAAAGAACTTGATTGTCCAAGGACTGTTCAGTGAGTGTTTTTCTATATATCAATTTCTTAATTGTTGTGCAAAGTTTCTTACATCAATTTTGACTGATTAATTGTTGTATATTTTTATTTGTCATGAAATTTTTAGATGTGCAAATTCATAAATTTGATTAGTTTTACTACTTATAGATACCTACTAGAACTATCAAGGTTATAATGTGATCAAACTTGAATGTGATTTGACACCTCCTTGTCACCTACGCAAACATGTGACTAAAATATTATAATCCATAGATGTGGTACATAAATTTGAGCATGGAATAGGTGGTTGGTGTAAGGGATGTAATCAAAAGGCATGGTCATATATTTATTTTTCTCTTAGTAAGTACAAATTTAGTACTTATTCATCTCTTCAGGTTTTTACAAGACAACATTGGCCTTATGCCAATATTCATTGTTCAACCTAATATATATAAAATGTGGGATCTTCATGGTTATATAAAAGATCATATCACAAAGATGAAAAAATTATACTTAACACTATAATAAATTATTAGTGATGCAAGATTATCTACATCTTGTCAAAAAATCATTTGAAACAAATTGAAAAATCTCCAAGCATTCCATTGAGAATAATATTTTGATCTACTTTAATTTCATTTTTTTCATTTGTATTTTCATTTTATCTTCCTATGGTATGCCTTATCAAAACATTTTACCTATAAAAGGCTATATAATAAATTCAATATCACTTTATAACTCACCTGACACTCTTATAAACTTATATTGCAAATATCATTTCAAAATCACTTAAAGGGTTTTTGAATCTGAAATATACTAAAATTAGATATACATCAATTAAATAATGCCCTGCTATAGGTCTAAAGAACTCAACTACATCAAATGGTATTGTAGGTTTATAGGGTTCCAATTTGTTAAGGATGATTATAAGTCATCTCACATTTATGCGATATAAAAGTGACATACAATGGAAGTCATTTCCAAATAAGTTAAGCACACAAAAATTTCCAGATCCATAATATCAAAGGTATCAAGACTAGAAATATTGAAGTCAAGAATGTAGAAATTAGGTCATGACCATAAAATAGTTATATAATATTTCCCCATATGAGTTTCTATTTCCAATATTGGTACCAAATAATTTTCGGTCTTTGATCTGCATGTTTATCTATGTTACACATTTGGATCATTCCTTCACTTTCCTCTATCGTTATTATTTATCCTCTTATGTATTTTCAAAACATTACTTCATATTTATCAAATGTTACAAGTTTGAACACATAATTATAATTATGAAAGGTTAATTTGGAAGGTAATTGATCCAAATTTAATATTGTTTGTAAAAGAAAAAAACATTTTGGTCTATGATAGTTTGCAAAATGTCATCAGAATGTTAGCTAACCCATCAATGTTTACTCGTAGATTATCTTGCAAGTTATGACATGTTTTTTGGTTTATGGTGTTATTTTGTTTGTCCTTCATATTCTTTAGAAATTACTTTATGGGAATTACAAGCTTTTTTAATTCTAAAACTAAGTGGAGCCTCCTTAGCGGTTCCTTATACTCTTCAAGTTTAGAAGTAACAAGTTTTGTCAGTTATAAAACTACATGGAGCTTTCTAATTCATTCAATATTCATAAATTAACAAGTTTAGTACCTCAAAAATATTAGAAACCCTGATTTATCCTAAGAAAGGACACTATGCGGAAGCTATTAATTCGTGTGCTAATCACATCATTACATAATGACAATAATTACGAAGGATTGACATTACACTTGTCCAAACAACATAGAAATGTCTTATTGGCTCGCTTTTGAATAATTTTGACAAAGTATTAGCAGAGATTGGTTATGTGAAAAGTAAAGTAGCTTGGAATATTAGTTTTTGTTGACAACCAATAAGGTTATCAAAGGACTAACGTTGTGAATAGCGAAGAAACATGGAATGTTTTTATTGGCTCATGCTTCACAATGACTGACAGGACCTACCAAGTAGTTGACATTGCAAAAATAATATAAGTATGGAAATTTCTTATTGGTTTACACTTTGTGGTGAATAATAGAGGTTATGTAGAGTCTGACATTGTATATACATGGTGTTTTCTTATTGGTTCACACTTCATAGTGAAAAATATATGAAAAAAAGATCATATAATAGAAATGGTCTGTATAAACTATGCATATGTGGAGCCTTCTTACTGTATCACCTTTCACACTCTAACATGGTTCTTATAAAGGAAAAAATCATGTGAAGCTATCAAAGCTCACCATTTGGAATTAAATGGACTTAATTTTAAAGGTAAAAAGACTAAAAAAATATGTGGGAATACATGATTCAAATAAGATAAAAATTTACATACTCAAGCACTTGATATTCGAGATATTACAAATATTTTGGAGTCCAAATTTAAGCATTTATGAAGCAAAACAAAGTATCAATATTTTTAGAGATTAAAAAATTTACATATCTACAGTTGCTCAAGTTTTTTGAAGTTCATCAATTATAAATAAGGAAAAAGATATTATCTCTAATAATGTATTGATTATTTTAATATAGGTATAACATTTCCATGAATGGAAGCTTCTAATGTATTAATGGTGGATCATATGTATCATTTTATTGACCACTTCTATGACTTTTTGACAACCAACTGGTGTAATACATCCATCCCCATCTCCAATAGGGTCATATACCATATTTGTGGCATTGTTATCACCATGTCTCCTTTCATTAATCGAATTCCATATTTCCAAATCCCTATCATAGGGAAACTTATTCACTTTGTATTATGATGTGTAAATTATCAAATAGTTTTATGATTCTTTTAACTTTGTTTCATAATTTTTAATTTATAAAGGACAAGGAGATAAAAATTATCTCATCTTCAACTGAACCCCAAATCATTGTTTGACATAGAGAAGCCAATGAGAAAAACTTGTTCATGATTTCCTGCAAAACTAAGATTTAACCCAATTTTTTTTCCATAGGCAGGCTATTGCTCTACACTCTAATGGATTATCCAAACATTTGAATTTCTCAATCATTGCAAATGAAAATTCATAGGATTGATAAATCAAACTATCTTTGCTTAAAATAATTGGAATATTCAATCCATTGATATCAACACATTTAAAAAAATGTTGAATCAATGTAGTCAATCTCTTATGGGATTTTTCCTGTAATGATCTTTCATTTTAGAAACTATTCCAATAGGTGGGATTTACTAAATCCATTGCTTCAAGTAATCATCCATACTAAAATGTTACCTTATTTCTTCTAGCAGGGAAGCTACAATTTCTCTTATCCTTACCTTCTCAACCTTACCAGTTATTATTTGAAAGAAGTGCATTGATATCTCATATCCACGTACATAAGCACATACTTATCCAAAAAAGTTTAACCTCAGAAAAATACTTAGATTTCCAATATTTTTCAAATTATTCCAACTCTTAAACTTTGGACCCAAAAAATTCATCTAATTGAGAAACAAATATTCTATTGCTAGACAAACACATTTCCTCAAACTATAAAAATAAAAAATATGTATAGTTATCTCTTGGGGTTATTGAATTAAATGATGCATTTCATCCAAAATGGGAAGGATAAAACACAACATCAAAAATTTATCTATATCAGTCAAATGATGTATAAAATCGTGAGCCTTGTCTACTTCCATGTGATTCTTCCACATCAATTCCAATAAGGATTCATACTCATTGTACACCCTACGAATTTGTTGATATAATGAGATGCACCTAGTATTGAAATATTTTAATAGTTTATACCCATTTGTTAGTCGTTCTGAAAAATATTTGGAATTACACGAACCTTTTAGGAATATAACAAAAATAAGCATGCACATATCAAAAAAGTTCTTCAACTTTTGCTACATGTTTAAATTTGATGAGTATTTTGTATGCTAGATCCATTATATGAAGACACAAGAATACAATGTGTAAGAATATAATGTAGACTATGAAAAGTGTGTTTGAAAAATGGGAGATCAATCATGATGTCGTAAGACAATCAAGACCATAATAGTGGAAAGTATATAGTCAAGCAGAGAAAAAACAAGACATAGGGAAAAGCCCGCAAACAATGATAGACAAGGGAAAGCAATGTAATAGACAACCATGGTAGGAAATAGATCTGTAAATAACATTTTTCACATGAAGCACATGTTAGTATGTTAGAAAGATAGAAAATATGTCAAAAGGTGTATAATCTAATATATTAATGTGTTATGAAAAATGAAACAATAACACATCTAGTGTACGAAAGTGGATGCCCCCAATAGCCACTGTGGAACTGGTAATAGGTACTGCGCAAAGCATCCATGATTTGTGTGTGGATCTATAGAATTTGTGATCACAAATAAAAAGTAAGTGAATGTGCATGTGTGTATAGAAAGATAATGACATACAAAATATCTGTCTAACATGTGTAATAAAGTGTGCATGTAAGAAGTATATGCAAGAAAGACTGTATGAAACCAAGATATGTAGTATGCTTTGGATGAGATGGAATGGAATGCATAGAGAATGACAGGAGTAGTGTGTCCCCCGAGTGAATGTGTATGTATGAGATGAGGTTCATTTTTACATGACCCCTTAGTAGTCAAGAAGGAACTATAGAATAATAGTGCGCCATCAGGAAATGGGTTGAACGGGTGCACTAGAAAGATATGATCGATAGAGTGTAGAGTGTATAGAGTAAATGAGTGAGTTAATGTATGAGTGTAGTGAGTTGCATTTGATATGTAGACCCTCATCAGTCAAGTATGAACCGTGGAACTAGAGTGCATCATAGGGTAATGCACACAATGTGTAGAAGTATATGCTAGAAAGATATGTCATGAATGCGTAGAGTAAATGTTGCATAGAAAGAGATGAATGTGTGAAATGAAAAGTGTGTAGTGTGGTGTGTAGCATGTGAGGTTTATGTGTATAGGATTCCCTAAACTGTCAAGTTTGAAAAATATCACAAGAGTGTGTCATTGGGTCATTTGGATACATGAGTGTATCAAGATGTATATGATACATGTAAGAGATTAAATGTGAAATGTAGAGTATACGACACACATAAAAATGATAGAAGGGGGGAAATAAGCATGATGCCCCAAGTGTGAAAATGATCAAGATATATGCACCGATGCTAGAGGTACCATTCCATTTTGGGAGAGTGTTATCTATGTCCTTATAAGTGAGAGAGCCAACACAATGGTAGGTAGAATAAATAGTAGGACCATGCGAAGGTGACAGAGTTTGAAATGTGTTGTGGCCATCAGTTGGAGTAGTTTATTTAACAAAATGAATTGGTTGTAGATTAAGTGGGACTAATGATGTTGAAATATACTTGATAGGAGAAGAGGGTGGATTTATTTTGAGAGGAGGTTGTGTAGTTTGACTTGCTGATGCAGTAGAAGACTTGAGAGGAGGTGTGATATTGATTTTTAGAGGCACTTACTTAGTTTGACTTGATAATTTTGTAGATGACTATAGTGGAGGAGGAGTTAGACTTATTTTGAGAGGTAATTTCTTATGAGGCACTTGAATTATTGTAGAAGGAAATTTATTAATGATGTCATGATGCTCATCAGACATAGGAGTAGATTTAGGAGCCCATTTGGATTTAGCATATATAGATGGACATGTAACAAAATGTTGTGTAGTGAATGAGATAAAGATTTTACACTCAAGATGTTTGATACTTTGTTGTAAAGCATAGGATTCATTGTCATTATGTTGATTGATTCAATGATAAGCACAAAATGGGATACTTTGATTATTGATCAATCGATAAGGATGATAACAATGAGTATTGGGAAAACTGATCAATTGATGAGAAATGAGCTACGAAAGAATATCTTGTTGTTTAGCATTGAGTGCAAAATTGAGAGGTGTGGGGAGCGACAAGATTTAAGGTTCACTAATATGAGCACATGTAGACGACATAAAATGAGGATGATAAGAAGAACTATCATGATCCTGAGAAGCATCATTAAGATGATGGATTTCATATCTAAGAGATGTAATCATGGATTCCATAGCCTTAAATTTATCTAGAAATCAAGAATGAATATCTTGAATGGATTTACAAATAGATTGATTGTAATTGGAACCAAGAGATTCATAAGAGATACGATCGAAGATAACATTGAATTAATCAAGAGACATGTTGATACAAAGATACATAGTGTCTAGGGTTTTATGAAGAGCATCTTTATAAGATGGGTGCATTTGAAGCAATTAAAGCAAAGAGACTTGAGGGGCCTTATGAGCCATATGTAAGAAAAATAAGGATATAATATTATTTGAATGCAGGTTCACCAAATGATTAAGTAAATATAGAAGTTATAGTTGGCTAATTTTTATTACAATATAGTAGTAAATGAATATGCAAATAAGTACATAATAGAACCAAACAAATAAACAATTAAGATTTTAAAACCCTAAGTGCAAATAAGGGATAAAATGAATTAGCTATTTTGTAATTAATCTTGGGCTGTGCCGAAGCGATGAACTAGGAAATATGAAGTTCAGAATGGCACATTAAAACCCGGAAAGTTGTAGATATGGAGGAATATGCTGAAATGGGGTGCATGGAATGGATCAGGGGTACATGCGGGATCTATAGACCAGTAATGAGTGCTTGCGACTGCCAAAAATATCTAGAAAATATCTTCGACTAGTCACAAGTTTTCCTTTTCTTCTTTTCGCTAGTAAGTCACATGATGATTGTCGATGTTGTTGATAACCTGTGATAAATATTTCACTTGTAAAACCATCAAAAGTGCATCAAATCCCAAAAAATAAAATAATGCAAAGGAGGGCTCAGACTATCCTTATTTTTCAAACAAGTGATCTTACAATTGAGCGTTACACTACATTTCAGACCCGATGTAGTTATATGTTTGTGTGTGAAGAATCGTGTCCTAGGTGGCTCTTGTGCATTTCAAAATTGATAGCAAGAAAATAAATAGATGTAGAAGATGTAAATAGATATGTACATGGAATAGAATGAACTTCTCCTTGAATGGATGCTAGAATGTAGTCCCTTACCCTTGAATGGATGCTATAATGCTCTTGAATAGCCTTTGGACACAACCTTAGGAGGTGATAGCTAATGTTTAGTGTTTCATCCTTTATAATGATCATATAACTTTATATTTATATGATTCCCTTTCTTGAATTTCATAATTTTCCCTGAAAAGGATGAATACCAAAATGATAATATGCCTAAATGGCTAGAAAGGACCTAAAAGATGTGAGTAAATTAAAAAGAGGCTAGGAGCACCCTGAGGAAATGGGGGTGCCTAACGCTGGCATTCTGGCTAGGCATTAGTGTCCAGACTCAAAGAAATTGAATGAGTCAGAGGTTAGAGTAGGAAAGGAGGTGTGTGAGACCAAAAGTGGCAATAGAAAGAAAGCAAAGATGGTCAAAGGCATGGGTTAGTTAGTACTTTTCCTTACTTAGGATTCATATGAATAGTAGTATGTGATTAGGACTAGATAGATACCCAAAGTACGTGATTTTGTGTCTATATTCCCCATTACACACCAATTACATATTTTACTTCTTGCATATTCATTAAATTCCATGTATCATTTCTTTCAATTGAATTAGTTCATCATCCATTTAAGTTATCCAATATTCATCCTTTACTTCTCTTTAAATAGATAATATTTTGAGACAATAATGCAAAATAAGAATATAGATAAAAACATTATTCACGTTGAGAATGATCATAGATATCCTTTAGGATTATTCTTTTTCTTGAGCTATCTACGAGGAAAAATATCATTGTTTCTAATGCAAGATTTTAATCATCACTACCATCAACATTGACTAAATGTCCTTATGTTTATCCTTTCTTAATATTAATTAGAGTACAAACTCAAGGTGTCATTGGATTTGGATTTGCTGGGTTTTCTTGACCACCTTATATATAAATTTCAATTATATCAACATTATTTTGAGGTATTGATGTGGTAATTATTTATGAATTATCAATTCTTTTGTCACATGATTCTTCCTCAATAAATTGAATATCTCTTACTATAATTACCTATTTGGTAATGGGATTGTGCCACTTTTACACCATTCAATATTCACTATAACAAAAAAAAAAATTCACCACTATGATCCAAATTTTTCCTTCTTTCTTTTGGTACATGTTCATATACCACACAACCAAACAATCTCAAATGAGACACACTACGTTTTTTTTACTTTATGCTTCCCATGGACCTCTATCATAAACACTATTTAATGTTGGCCATTAGTTTGAGTTGTATACTATACAAAGCTACCGATTTATGCCAATAATCATTCAGTAAATTCTTTTCCTTCAAAACTCTTCTTTAAATTTCAATGATTATTCTATTTTTCATATTTTCTACACCATTCTACTATGGTGTGTACCTAGTTATAAATTGCTTCTTTATTCCAAGTTATTTGCAACAATTTAGAAATAAATTTGAAATATACCTTCTCCATGATCTCATCTTAATACTTTGATATAATGATCAGTTTATCTCTCTACTTTGGACTTAATATGTATATAAGTATGGAATACTTCCAAATTATGATTTAAAAAAATTATCTATGTTTTCTAATGAAAATAATAAATTAATGTTAAAATTATAGTATTATTGCTATAGAGGGGGTTTTCATGTACCTTTAAAAATATGAATGAACTATATCTAATGGATATTTGGATCTATATGACTTGAATACTAAAAAAAATCCCTATATCATGTTTCCAAAATAGAATTCTCACAAACTTTTGTAAACTTTTTAATCATTGGTAATTCATTGACCAATATATTTTCACACAATAAAATTAATCACTCAAACATGAGGTTTCCTAACCTTAAATTAAAAAACCATGATTGGCCTATAAATGACATTTTGAATGCATTTTGAGATATCACTTCAATAATTATTGGGAAATTTGTTTTGAGTTTTTTAAATTTTATTTTACCCTAAATTTAATTATGTATTGTTAAAATCGTCACTTTAGCAAGTCTTAAAGAACGTGTGTGGTTATAAGTGGACTATTGCTGAATGGCTCTATAAGAAATTCCTATAGTAACCTCTCTAGGAAATATTTTACTCTATACTATTAATAGAAACATATGATTTCTAGGCATTTAAATATTTGAGATCAACTTTTTACTTGAATTTCGGCGCAAAATAGAGCATTAATTTTGTTTAAAATTAACTCTTTACTCCTTTGTGTGATGAACTTGACGATCTTTAAATTATAATTCAGACTAGGAAAAATTAAAAAAATTGAAATTATTTTCTTACCATGTTTGGAAAAGGAAATAGGAGTCTTGCGACAGGTGAAAAGACTAAGTTTGATGGCAGGATGGATTCATAGATTGGGGATAAGGTGAATGCTAGTAATAATAAGAAGATTTCTGGTAATGATGGAATAGAAGATCAGACATGGAGTTGTAGAAATGCCACGATAGCTAGATAAAATATAGCCAAGGACCCTACCCTTCCTGAAACACATGGTGATCACAGATCTATTGATGGGAATGAAGCAGAGGCTGACCAGAGGAAGAAAAGGAATGGGAATACCAAGGGATAGAGGAATGGAAGCCCTTACTTTTTTGAAGTTGCTTCTGAGGCTAGAGGTAAGATGTTGGAGAAACCCCTGAAACCCTCTCAAATGATACTGACACTAAAGATAGAGGAAGATCTGCATCACAAGGTGTTAAAAGAGGAGGAAAATCTTACACAACTTAGCCTTATTTGTAGGTTTATTTATTTTTGCCTAAACTCTATTAGCTACATGAATGGATCACATAAAGATGGAGAGAAAAAATGCAAGGTAAGATTGAGCTTTATCCTTATGCAAAAGCATATTTCATTGTTGTATTTGAAACCCCTGAGGATAGGGATTTGATTTTTAAACAATATTGGGTTAGGGGTGAACACAGGCTCATGTTCAAGCCATGGTATCCATCTTTTGATCCCTTAAAATATTCCTTTGATACCTATCTTGTTTGGGTTCATTTTCCATAAATCCCACTTCATCTCTGGAATAGATCATGTTTGCTTGCCATAGGTGGTGCTTTAGAATCATGTGTAAAAGTTGATGATAAGACCTCTATTTAGGTACATACAACTTATGCTCAAATCCTTGTATATCTTGATACCTCTCAAGATCTACCAGCAAAAATCAACCTGCAAATTAGAGATAGAATCTGGATACAAAGATTAGACTACGAAGGTCTTGCTTTTAGATGTCGACATTGATTTGAAATTGGTCATATTTTAGATCATTGTGAACATTCCAAACACAATGGAAAACCTGCATGGTGGAAGGATTCTCAGTCTAAACATCTAACAAAAAATCCCCATACCGACCTAGTTGTGGAACTCCCACAAGCTGAGAATACTTTTGAGAATAAACCTTAAGCTTCCTATCCTTAGGATGTTGATTCAGTGATAGATTCAACACTCCTTGCTATGGGCCAAATCCCTATTAATTCTATTAAATTTGTTCTTCCAATCTTAGTGGAAGAAGGAAATGAGAAATAAAAGGAAATAAGTGGATGCTCTCAATATAAACCCTTCATTGTATTGGAAAAGGTACGAGTCTTGTCATGTTGTGTGTTATCATCACTACATGTAGGTTGTTGTCCTGTTGTGTTTCTATAGAAAAGATGCTTCTTAGTTGAAGTTTGTTGGTTTTTGGTTGTGTTCTTGGCAGATTTTCTCTGTTGTTGGGATTTACAATTATATCTTGATTTTGATCTCTTTTTGAAATACTCAATTTATCAAATCTGGCATCTGAGCGCTATTGTACAAGGGTATTGTCACTTTCAAAAAACTATTTACCTTTAATAAAAAAAATGTTCTTTTTCTCATTAGTGACACTTTGTTATCATTTCCCAAATTGACCTCTGGGTTTAATTAACAATCAAAACTTGTTAACATATTTTTGTTCCTGATCAGATGGTTACTACAACCATTATCTAAGAACCAAATATCATGTGTGCTCTCTTTAGAGACTGCATGTTAAAAACACAAAGCCATGACTAGAATTTGAATGATTTTTGTTGAATAAATTTGTATTTTGAATATTCAATTTTTTTTTTTAAATTGTGCATTTGTTTTCATAGTGACGAATTTTTAAATAAGAACACTAAATGTTAGATTTATCATATTTTTTCATTGATTTTGATTTTGATTTTGGTTGTTGTTGTTCCCTACGGTATAAAAAAGAAGCAAATCTAGCTATTTCATCCACCACTTTCTCAATTTTCTTTTCTTACTTTTCCATTTTATATAAACCTACCACTCCCTATTGAATTTGACCTTCATCTACCTCTACAAACTGAAACTTTTCTTATGAATGCATTTTCTATGGATGAATTTCCTAATCTTATAATTAATCTTGCCTCATGTAATGATAAAGAACCCATTACCTCATCTACAATGAGTTCGGTGAATTCTTTTGACTCCTCAATGGCCACCACAATAGATTAAAAATTTCTTGGAAGGAACCTAAACACATTTTCCATAATTTTTTGATCTATATGTTTCTCACCATGATACATGTCTCCATATACTAAACCCATGAGATGGGTAAAAAATAAAACAATTGTTTTTGAATCCTTCATACTGAATTTTTTGAAATTCCTTCTAAGTGTTTACAAGTTTCCTACTTTGACCTATCCAAAACCCTCATATGATGTTTAGATGGTATCCCAAGCTTCATTAGTCCTATAAGTTGTTGCAAACCTAGGAAATATGCTCTCATTCATTTTTTACTGAATTATGAATAGAGATTTTACATTTCTTTTCAAATTTGATTTTAATACACCACTTGGTTGATCCAGAAGCTCTTTGACATGATTCTCTAATAAATCCTATAAATTTGTAGAATAAAAAGATTTTTTCAAATATTAATGTTCCAAATTTCAGAATTATTACATGTGAAAAATAGAACTTGGGGGGCGAATGACTCTACTCATTGATACCTCCATATGTAAACTATATTTAAATTGAAAACAACTACTCATAGTTTTCTATAATACCAATTTGAAGGATTGGATGAAGCAAAATAATTTATGAGGATTTGTGCTCTCTATAAGTAAAACATAAATACTAATCTACCACTGAATAAAATTAGAATTAAAATATGATATCAATACGGGGAAATAATATTTCTTTCATTAATAATTTGGAAGCACTTCAGTTCAACACTATTCTTCTTTCTTCTCCTTCTTTCTCTTCATTACAAATTTTAACTTTGCACAAATATTTAAACTCTTTATATTTTTTTCTATAACTATAGTGATGTTCCAACCCTTTGTCTAGGTAAATAGTTTTTATTTGTAAATATAGGCCCCATATCTATAGAGGGTAGGGGGTCTATCTATATAGCCCCCATCTAGATAGGATCCTTGATGGATGGAAACAAATTCTTAGACTAGATTTAGATAGGAGAAAGATTATTTAAGAATCCAATCTCTTCCAGAAGATGCTTGGTCATTTTAGCCACTTGCCACATATATACCTTCTTTCATAGGTTCACACATAGACCAATCAATTAATATTCTATATAATTATTCGTACCATCAAGCTTATAGATATATTTTTCAGACATTTTTTTTAATTAAAAAACTTCTGACTTACATAAACCTTTCCCAAAACTAAAATCTACTTTTCTAAATCTCCATCTTTGCATTTTTTGGGTGATTCAATATTTATTAAACTTTATAATTAGTTCTCACAAATACAAATTAAAGCCTCAAATCCAGGAAATCTCTCGAACGCAAAAAGAGAAAATGAAAATAAATATTTTAAAATGTATATGGATTTTATAGTAAATTTGATAAGTTTTTTATGTAAATCCTAAAATATAAAAACTATATTGTTAGGAAAATATTTAAATTGTTTTGATGGATGATTTACATAGAAATCAAGGTTTACAAGTGGGTGAGTTGAAACTAATATATGTTTCATTGGATGAATTTCATACATGAGTAATATCAATTATACATTTATATTGGTTGAAATGTTGAGTCACTCAATGTGTACTTTATTGTGTGCCACAATGAAATTAGTTGGCACACAACAAGGATTGATTAGCGAGTCGTTCATATGATATAAATAATAGTTATTTAGCATTCCTATTTTTTTTTAATAAAATTAAAATAAAATAGAAATGAAAAAAAAAGGAATATTTTTATTGAGAAAACCCATGTTGATTTTCATGAAACAATTTCAAATTTTATGAAGTAGTTAATTTGTGAATATTGCGTTGAAGGTTTTTTTTTGGTAGTTGCTTCATCACCACTCTTCCAAAAGTGAAGGGTGGGTTAATTTTCAGGGTGGATTATATATATATATATATAATTTTAGTTATATTATTCTAAATTTGTTGGTTTTTTTTTCCTTGTCAAACAGACACAAATTGTGGTGTTAATGGTTTTGGTATAGGGATATCCAAATCTTCAAAGTTCATATTTCATGTATATTCCACTACTTCTATGTATTTGTTAAGATAAAATATACGGAGTTTAGCAACATATATTATATGGAAAACAAAACTCAAGGCTTGTATGCGGAGTTTGTTTAGGGTGTTGATGATGATAAAAGACAAGATGCAGTTGAAAGCTTGGTATACAAAGCAACTACTAGAATTTCAGATCCAATATATGGGTGTACAAGTGTAGTTAATCAATTGCAAAAAAAATCGCTGAGCTGGAATCTCAGTTTACAACTACACAAGAAGATCTTAGGAATATGTTTACACAGTATGATAAGCTTCAATTTGAATTTCTCATGGGTACTGGATCTCAAGATGATCATCACGCTCTATCTTCCACCATTATCATATCACAGCCAATATATGAGGATCCATTGAGTTTGTGGAGCTCACTATGGGAAGTATAAATTAATAGTTTATTAATGTTATAACAAAATCCTAGCCAATCTCCAAATAACATAGTTTTATCATGTCGAAAGACTACAAATTTTGATTATCCACAACTTTTATTCACATGAAATATATCATATCTATTGGAAATATATTTTAATAAATGTATTGGACATATATTCTAATAAATATATTTATTATAATATAGTTCTTATTTTATTTAGAGAATTAATTTCAATATTGTTTTATAATGGAAATGTCAAGAAAGGAAAACAAGAAAAATGGATGAAACCTACTATTTCATGTTTACAATTTACATTGTAGTGATAAGAGGGTTAGAATAAAAAAATAGGTGATCCTTTCGCCTACATACTCGTGTTAAATGTGTGTTTTATTTTTTAAATGCTTATTATTTTATAATTTGTTGTTTCCTAAAAACTTTCAATTTTGTAAAATAATATAAACATTCAAATTAATAATTAATTTAATTATTTTATTACTTTTTACAATTAAAATTAATATTTTATTTAAAATGTGATTCCTTTGTACTCTACATCAATATTCATATATTTTTAATAAAAAATAAAATAATTGTTATCATGCTAAAAATAATTATACATACATTTATTTAAATATTAATTGTTGTGATATTCTTTAAACAAAAACAAAATGATGTGGGAGATGATTCTCCCAACCCATTTAATATCTTTAAAAATGAATTTTCTATGGAGTGAGAGGAGAGGAGAGAGTAGGTTTTAGGAAAGAGAAAAATTAGACTAGGTTTTAGGAGAGAAATTTATTATTATTATGAAAAAGGGGATAATGTTTGATTATGATGGAACCATGGTACATATCATTGATTTGTATTATTATTTGTTGACTACTTTGTAAATTACTATAATATTATTTGGTTATAGTTATATGGAATAATCCTTTGAATGTAGTATTGTTATTATTAAGGCCCATTTACAAAATAAAGGCATTTGTGAGTTATATTATTATAATCTTTTCACGTATGTTTTAAAATTATGTACTTTAATGATTATGGATATATCCATTACAATTCTTGTTACTATTTTCTCTTCAACATCCATTACAATTCTTGTTACTTTTATCTCTTAAAAATCCATCACAATTCTTGTTACTATTATCTCTTCTATTTCGTCTTAAAAAATAGTAACTCCTAGGATCAACTCAAAAACAAACTTGTAACAACAATTGGTCATAAGGTTAGTGACTACATTTGTAGTGTTGATGATATGCTCCAATGGAAGGATTTAAAATATGATCTTTCTTGTCATAGAGATCTCATAGAGGACTTGTACAGAATTCTTAGCCACATACCAATCATCCAGATGTAAACTAATGATAAGTTTATATGGATTCAATCTTTTGATGTAGATTACTTGGTGAGAATGGGGTACCAATTGTATGCTGTTGTAACTCCCTGTGGCTTTGACTGGAGTAGGATTTGGTAAAAATAACTCACTTCCAAAGTCAACCATTTCCTCTGGCATGTTTTGGACAAGAGCGTCCTCACCAGTGACAACCTCATAGATGCTACCAATGTAGGAATGAGAATGAATCAATCCATGACCTTCTCTTACATTTTCCTGTTGTTGTTGGTTTATGGAAACTAATCTTTAGAATATTTGGCATAGAATGGTCATTTACGGATGATATTGTTCAATCTTGGGAACAATGGTAACCTCCTTCCAAATATGACATGCTTAGAAAGTTTTGGAGGCTCATATTTCCCCACACCATTTAGAAAATTTGGAAGGCTCACAACTACATCATTTTAGAAATACCAGAAAATCCAACAAAAGGATATTAAATGAAATCACAGTTGCACCCATGGAAAACATTATGAAATTTAAGCCACCTAAGAATTCTAAGTATCCTAAGGATGAGGAGAGGTTCTTAATTTCTTGGAATATTAGGTCCCTTGTCTTGGGTCTATGTGTTTGGGCTCTGACATTTGTGTTGTTGGGGGGGATATCAAGCTACGAGTAGTATGTTATTGCCCTGATTGTGATTATTCTTCTAAAAATGGGTGGAACACCGTATCGAGTGGAGACAATATGTGATCCCTCCTATAAGCAGAATGAATAATTATGGAGGATTCTTGATGTGGATGGCTTCATGGACTTCATGCAAAGGATAAAAGGGCAGGGTAGACACATCTCTCTTACATTTTCCCATAAATGGAAAGATATGGTGATTACCTTCAAGGGTAAGGAGTTTACCATAATCGAGAGATTGATTTCCTTCATTACTGACATAGGTATGCATGGGATTAAGTTTTACATAAATAAATTTGTTGAGGTCTCTAATGAGAAAATATTTTGTGAAGGGAGAGGAAGCCCTGTAGATTGGAAAATCTTGTATTCTTTGTCTTCTATCCCCTTGTTTGGACATTTTGCAAAAATGGTTATGAGGTACATCACCTTTGAAGGGTGCTACTCAACTCAGCCTCTCCATCACCTCATCCTTTCCAACCATTTTAGGTGCTTTTCTAAGGTAAATTTCTTCTATTATATTCTGCATTTGGTTGAGAAATCCATCCTTGATGTCCAAGCCCATCTGTGTGGTCTCTCCCTTCATCAAGGAGTTATCTTCCTTTTGCACCAATACTTCCACAATGTTGTTACTAACAACCCTCCCCACCCTTTATCCCCCTCCTAAGTAGCCTAAACTCAAAACCAAAAATCCTAGCTTCCAAGCCTCCACCTCTGATGCCCTCTGCTAACAGGATTTTGAATAGTGATACTGTAGTGCCCAAAAACATTTACCCACGAAACCCAAAGCAAAATAAAGTTTATAATAAAAAAATTATGGAATATTTTTTTTTTTGTTAAAGGACGAAAGCAATGTTGAGCTATTCCTTGGTTAATAGATGATCGTCAAAAATTAATTAAATAATAATAGTTCACCTTCAGTTAGGTTTAAAATTTTCATTCCTATAATCTTAAATTAATTTATAAAGTGGTTCCTAAAGTCATTTAATAAATTTATTATAAAAGTTTGGGTCTAAATTTTGATGTGAATCCAGCTGCAAGAGGTTGAAATACCTCCAAAAACACACATAAACAGATTTACAAATAAAACCAAGAGATTCAAAATAGCTTACTTCTCATTCTGGAAATCACACTGATATATTACATCATTACCATCCTCCTTTTATTTCAAGACTACTCTAAAACCCTAAAATGCCAACAAACCCTAAAATGCCAAAAAGCCCTAAAGTGTAAAAAAACTCGGATTGACCCCAAAATTTTTGTGCCAAATATAAATTCATAAATTAGGGCTCACACGAAATTTGGACTTATTCTGACAAGCAAAACAAAAGTTATTAAAGTTCTAAGACCTAGTCAAAAGTGGAAAAAACATTCGGAGCCAATTTTAGGCCACTAAATGAAGGAATCCAAGCCCGAAAACGTGCCAAAATGGGTACAACCTTATAGGCAAGTTGACCCCAGAATAGTACTAATTTATACCTACCACCCTGTAAAATTTCAGGATGATCCAATGGTCGGATCAAAAGTTATGTTCTCTGCAAGTTATGCTCCTGCATCATTCTCCCATGGTTGAAAAGAATTTAGCTCCTGTGAATTTTGTTGACGAAACTCATCTAATTTTGCATTGTCAATTTTCCTCAACTCCCACTCAGAAATCCAAGTATTTTCTTCTTGCTGCAAACCTTCCCATTGTACCAAATATCTATTGTAGCTCCCATGTCTAGTAGTGATTGTCTTTTGGTCCAAGACATGCATTACCCTCTCCTTTTTCTTCTTCGGCAACTGTTGCTTCTAGTTTATTTCTTCCTCCTCTACAACATTTTTATCATGACCTAGAAACTTATATAAGTTAGAAACATTAAAAAATGGTGAGGTAACAAAGTTTTTAGGTAGCTCCACCTTATAGGCATTATCACTCATTTTCTTCAGAATCCTACATGGTTCAATCTTCTTATACTTGAGTTTATTATATGTCCCCTTTAGAAACCTCTCTTTTCTAAGATGAACCATCACCATATCTCCTTCTTCAAATACACTTAATCTCCTACTGGCATCTACAGTTATTTTATATTGTGCATTACTCACTTTCAACTTTTCCCTCACTTCATCTTGTAGCTGTAGAATGTGTTCTACAAATGCTTCTGCATCATCACTGGTTTCATCTTCACTTGGTAGAACAATTAGATCCTGGACCCCCTTGGGATTCCTACCATATACAATCTAGAAAGGATACGTCCTTGTTGACCTATTTACCGAGCTATTATATGCAAACTTAGCTTGAGGTAAAGCTAAGTCCCATTGTTTTGGATTTTCTCCAACTATACAACGTAGGAGATTTCCCAAGTTTCTGTTCACTACTTCTGTTTGCCCATCAATCTGGGGGTGATATGCACTATTGAACTATAGTCATGTCCCTAATTTCTTCCATAGTATCCTCCAAAAGTGACTCAAAAAATTGGTTTCCCGATCTGAAGTGATCGTTCTTGGAATTCCATGCAATCTAACCACTTCTAAAAAAAAAAATCTGCAATTCTAGAAGCATCATTAGTTTTTTTTACAAGAAATGAAATGTGACATCTTAGAGAATCCATCAACCACAACAAAGATAGAATCATTCCCTCGCTGTGTGTTAGGAAGCCCTAACACAAAATCCATACTCAGATCAACCCATGGCCCTATAGGGATAGGCAATGACATATACAACCCAGTATTCTGTGCATGGCCCTTGGCCATTTGACACACTCTACATCTTGCTACAACCCTACTTATGTCCCTCTTTACCTTTGGACAATAATACTTTTCTACAACAAGAGAAATTTTCTTACTTATACCAAAGTTTCCAACCAACCCCCCACTATGCAATTCTCTTATAATATTTTCTCTCATTGAACCAGTAGGGATGCACAATTGTTTCCCCCTAAACAAATAACCATCCTGTATCAAATAATAAAAATAATCACTACCTACTATAGACTCCTTAAGTTTTCTGACAACATCACTAAAATCTGGATCACCTTCATACAATTTCTTAACTGCCTCAAACCCTAGTACTTTATTTTCCATTGTTGTCAAAAGGGCTACACGCCTACTCAAGGCATCAACAACTTGATTCTACTTACCAAACTTATGCTTTAAAACAAAAGTATATTCTTGAAAAAATGAAACCCATTTTGCATGCCTATTATTTAGTTTCTTCTATGTGTTTACATACCTCAAGGCTTCATGGTTAGTGAAGAGTACAAATTCCTTTGCTACCAAGTAATGTCTCCAGTTCCTTAATGCCTGAATGATAGCATAAAATTCCACATCATAAGTAGAATATTTCCTCCTGAATTCATTTAGATTTTCGCTGAAGAATGCCACAGTTCGTCCTTCTTGACTCAACACAGCTCCAATCCCAACATGTGAGGCACCACAGTCAACCTCGAAGACCTTGCTAAAATCTGGCAATACCAAAACAGGTGCTTCTGACACTTTCTTCTTCAACAATTCAAAACTATCTGTTGTTGTCTTGGTCCATACAAACTCCCTCCCTTTTGTAAACTCTGTTATGGGTGCAACAATGCTAGTGAAATTCCTGATGAACTTCCTATAAAAAGTTTCCAATCCATGAAAAATACGAACCTCTGTCACATTCCTTGGAATAGGCCATTCCAGAATTGCCTTTACTTTTTCCTCATCCATCCTCACTCCATCCTCTGATGTAACAAGTGTCCTTCCACTGTCTTACTGAATATCAAAATATCATCAAAATAGACAACAACAAACTTACCATTATATTCTCGGAGTACTTTTTTCATCAACCTCATGAATGTACTGGGTGCATTAGATAGCCCAAATGTCATCACCATCCACTTGTATAATCTATCTTTTGTTTTGAAAGTAGTTTTCCATTCGTCCCCTTCACGGATTCAGATTTGGTAGTAACCACTTTGTAGGTCAATCTTGCTAAAATATCGGGCTCCCGCTAGCACATCCATCATATAATCCAATCGCAGAATTGGGAACCGATACTTAATTGTGATCTTGTTTATGGCTCTACTGTCTACACACGTTCTCCAGTCTCCATCTTTTTTGGGATTCAATAATGCTGGAGTTAGACATGGACTCATGCTTTCTCTCACTAACCCTTTCTGTATTATATCTATCACTTTTCTATTCAACTCTTCACTCTGTGTTGGACTCATCCGATAGGCTGCCTGGTTTGGAAGGGCCGATCCTGGGATCAAATCAATATGGTGTTGAATATCTTGCTTTGGAGGTAACCCATCTGGTATGACATATTTGTATTCTTTTAGTATATTTTCTACTGCAATAGGTATATTAAAGTCTTCTTTCTCCAGCTTCTTTGACATTAGTGCATAACAACATCCAACTTCTTCCATTTCTGTAACAAACTCTTTTGTAGCCAATAATACCTCACTCTTTTCTTCTTCCTTGAAGGGTAACAAGACCACCTTTACATCATCCTTCTAAAAGGTATATGTATTTTTCCCTCCATCATTTGTAACCTTTCTATCGTATTGCCAAGGCCTACCCAGTAATATATGACATGCATCCATTGGGATAACATCACACCACACCTCATCCTTGTAGGTATTCCTAATTGAAAACTTTATAAGACATATTTTATCTATGGTTACTTCATTTCCTTTCTTGAACCATAATATATGATAGGGATATGGGTGCTTCTCACATTTCAGATTCAGTTTATCAACCATTACAGTTGAAACCATATTTTCACAACTACCACCATCAATAATAATTTTACATACCTTTCCTCCAGAGGTGCATCTTGTTCAAAATATATTTGTTCGAAGCCATGAATCAGCTCCTACAACATCATGTTCTTTCTCCTTAGGACAATCATCGTCTTCCTTATCATGAGGGTTTCACCCAAGTCTGCAGCAACCTCCATTTCTTCTTCCTCTTCAACGTTAACCAGATTCACTCATGGTTCTTCTCCTTGCCATCTATCTTGTGTAGGATAGTGTGGACACTGAAAAGATTTGTTCCCCTCTTCACCACATCTATAGCATTTATATTGCCTTTGGGGGATATTCCAGCCCCGTCCTCCATTATAACCTCTTCCCCTCTAAAATCCCCTACCTCTTTGGTAGTTACCATGGCTTTGACTAGAATCTTCATGCCCTTCTGTATTAGAGGATTCACCTTTTGTAGATTCAAATATACCCCTGCCCCTCATTGGAGATGATGATGGACCTCTCTTCACACCTCTTCTAAAATTATTCCTCTTGTTCTTTTCCTCTACCTTTAATGCAAGTTGATAAGCATCATCTAGGCTATGGATCCAGAGCATACTCAGCTCATCTTATATGGTGTAACTCAACCCATTTATGTATCGTGTAGCCTTTTGTTCTTCAGAATCTCCCTGTTCCATCCTGATTGATAACTTATAAAATTCATTAGTATACTCCTCAATGTTGAGATCCTTCTGTCTTAGGTTTTGGAACCTTCGAAAGAGTGTTTGAGCATAATCTATAGGAAGAAACTTTTCTTTCATCTTCTTTACCATTTTATTCCAGTTTCAGATCTTTCCCTTTCCATTCCTTTGTCTTTCATTTTGTAGGTGATCCCACCAGATCAATGCATGTTCGGCCAACTTAGTGCATGCAAACTTAACCTTCTTCTCCTCTGAAAGGGTTTTACACTCAAAGAATTTTTCCATGTGATTTAACCAGTCAATCAACTCCTCTGGTCGTAACCCTCCACCATAATCAAGAAAATTAATCTTGATGTCGTCATTCTTTCCCTCTAAAGCCTTGATCAATCTCTCCTCACATGGTCTCTCATTCAAGGTTTCTTTGTATCTCTCATTTTCTTCTTCATCTCCTCCTTCATTCATTAATGGAGGCTCTTCTTCAATATCACTATCTGGGTTTGCATCCCCATTTGCATGTCTCCTTCTAAGGTGGGTAACTTCTCCCGTGAGCTCAACAACTTATCTCTGTAGCTCCTGCATATGCCTATTCATTTGGGCATAACCTCCCCTCCTGCTTTTAGCCATGGTTATACAAAATAGAGGTAAAAAATACACAAAAAAATGTAATATGTTACCTTAACTATTTTTGCAAGATCAAAATCCAGCTCTGATACCAATTGATGTGAATCCAACTACAAGAGGTTGAAATACCTCCAAAAACACACATAAACAACTTTGCAAATAAAACCAAGAGTTTAAAAATAGCTTACTTCTCATTATAAAATTCACACTAATCTATTACATCATTACCATCCTCCTTTTATTTCAAGACTACTCTATAACCCTAAAATGCCAACAAACCCTAAAATGCCAAAAAACCTTAAAATGCAAAACAACTCAGATTGACCCCAAAATTTGCATGCCAAATATGAATTCATAAATTAGGGTTCACATGAAATTTTGAATTATTCTGACAAGCACAACAAAAGTTATTAAAGTTCTAAGACCTAGTCAAAAGCGGAAAAAACATTTGGAACCAATTTTAGGCGACTAGATGAAGGAATTCGAGCCCGAAAACGTGCCAAAATGGGCACAAACTTGCAAGCAAGTTGACCCCAGCATAGTACTAATGTATATCTACCACCCTGTAAAATATCAGGATGATCCAACAATCGGATCAAAAGTTATGGTCTCTGCAAGTTATGCTCCCGCATCAAATTTCCCTTCCATTTCCACAATACAATTAATTTTAATTCTCAAATATAAAAGTTGTCTAAATTATTAAGGGTATGGGTTTACTTAATTACCACTAGGTTATGGCCTCTTTAACTTGCTAATGATATTTCCATGAAAAACATTTCCCCATGTATGCATTTGTCATTATTATGCCATTATGAAATGATTGCTATGGTCATTCTAGATCTCTTTCCAAATCCGGCTCTATGAATGATGACATAAAAGGAGTAATGTCTCATAATCACCACATGCCTTGATGTGTTGCATTGTCTAATGTCAGGACAAGTGGTGCTCACTCCTCAACCATGGGATATGAGCCGCCACAAAAATCTTAAACTCACACAGGTGGCCGGTCTCATCTCTATTTTTCCACCATCACCTTTGCTTGATGTTGTGCTACCCAAGGAATCTGGTGTCATTTGAAATTTAATGCTTCTACAACTACTTCTTCCCATTGTTGTATGCACATGAAACATGATTGGTTTTATTAGACACTAGACTAGAAGTGGAAGAGACACTCTGCTCTAGTTTTTCTACTACCAAGTATTTCTCACCTTTGGCTTTAGCATGGGACTGCGAAAGACATCAAAACCTGCTTCACCAGACACCTTACTCTGGAATGCTGCCCTTTCACAGGTATTTCATGATTTTGGATGGCTGGATTTTATTTGGAAATTTGAAGGTTTTGATGAGGGCATTGTGGAAGAGTTCTTGAACAATTTTGAGTCCACTTGTTCATAAGTTGGTGGAAGATAAGTTGAAATTACCAGTCAGGTCATTTCTGACCTATCTGGCGGTTTAAAGGTTATGACGAATGCCCCTTTACAAATCTTGATTGCTTAGTTTCATGATGAAGGAGTGGCACTCCTGGAGGTCGTCTTGACTCCATTGGGTGTCCAGAAGGGTGTTAAGTGGACAAGTTTACCTAGAATCTAGGGCGAGATTGCGAAATGGGTCAACCGGTATTTCATATGCGATGGTCAGGCCTTTGTTCTGGGTGGTGATGCACTCAAAATGCTCATTCACCTTAAAAAGGGACATGTCAACTAGGCCCTTTAGGTAAATCTTCCAGAGTACCTCACAGAATCCATCATTAAAGTATGCCAGAAACACCGGTCCAGTGGATGCAAGTCTATGATTAAACACTCGGGGTTGATTCATCTGTTGTGTTCACACCAAGTCTTCTTTAAACCAAAGAGGCTCAAGGGACACGCTGGTGGCAAAGGGTCTAGGCCAAAGTAATTAATATATGGTCTCTCTTCTACACCTCGGTCTACCCTTACATCGGGCCCTTGCCCTTCACATAGCCAAGTAGAGGCAACTTATGTTCCTAAGCATACAGACACAATTGGTATTGCTGAGGGTCCATCCCCATCCATTTCTGATTCAAAAGGCAAGTGTGTCATGACCCCATATTCCTCCATGTAACTATGGTCTGAATGGCTTAGCTCATTTTTATAGACAGATGGTTTCCAATTGGAGTCCTTTCTTGATGATACCGCCCACATTCGGGAGGAACTGCAGAAGGAGGATGGCCCAACTGCTCCATCATCTACTGTTCTGTCATCTATGGAAATTCACACTATGACTCCTGAAATGCTTGACACCGAAGTGGCACTTTCTCACAACTATCTGGAGGAAATCACACTACTAAAATATCAGTTAATGGGTATGGAAGAAACCAACCTTTTATTACAATATGAATTTACACAAAAGACAGTAGAAAAAGTTTGGGAGATTTCTACCCTGCAGGCCCTGCGGAAAAAAATTCTATCCTTTTACTATCAGGCAGGGGTTGGGTTGAATACTTCTCAGATTTTGCTTTAGTGTGTTATTGATTTTTAAAATTATAGTGAGGAGAATTTTGGGGCTTCTTGGAAAGCTTGTGATAGGAGATGGGATACTTTAAGCTTGCCTTTGAAATGTAGGGAGGTTCTCTCTCCCTAGAACTTGAGCTGGAGCATGCGCAAGGGTGATGCCCTCCTCACCATTATCAAACAAACTACAAAGAAAACCAGCCAACAATACATTGATGAATGGGCAGGCCTCCAAGTATGGTCACCACTCCTCTTGAGCCCTCTCACTACCTGGAAAAACAATGCAGTACAGTCCCATGATAGTTTCACTACCTGGGTGGAAATTACCTCCAATACTCAGGACTGCAAGAATACCACAAAACAATAAGCTGATCAATTTGAGAAGTATGGCATGGATGAACAACTTGGAAGGCGAGCAGGGTGCATATGAGTTGCATTGGGAAATACAATAGGTAAAGTCAGGGGGAAATTGATGAGTGCATTGTTTGGCTCATTAATGTCATTTCTTCAGAATGGAAATACTCTTTGTGATATGACTTATTAGTATATGGGGATGTTTTGTGTAGTTATATCTTAGTAGGTTTGATGCATTTTCCTTGCTATTGTTTATGAAAACCGATTATCACATTAACCTCCTACTAATTGTCTTTGTGAGATCAAACGTGATGATGTGTGCAGTGCATGATGGAAGTTGTTGGTGGATAAGAAGCCTGAGTTCAAAGCATGCGGATGAAGACTATTTCCATCAAATTGACCTATTAGCCTGGGCTTGATTCTAACGGCCCGTCGAAATCTATTTGTTTTAATTGATATTTGATGGACAATGTTTGATGCCACCTGATATGGCGGATCTTGTAACAAACATTATCTATATGAAGATTTCGTCTTCAGAACATGGTAGTGCCACTTTTTGATTATTGAAGGAGATTATTTGCATACAGTTCTGGATATCTTTTATATGTTATGGAATTATTTCTAAGTTAATGAAAGCCACGAAATTTTGAGGATTAGAAGTTGTTAATCCCTCTATCCCGAGGAAGAGCAAGGGCCCACTCAACTGAGGAGATACGAGGTTACTTTGAGCTCATGTATACAGTTCTTTGATTATATTTACTGCAGTTTTCATTTGATAAATCTTACATGCATGCTTTGATTAACTATATCTACTTTCTCCATTACTGCTTTCACTTAGAATAGATGCTTTTGTTATGCAAATCTAGTTAACGAATAGTCTTTCTTTCTACTAAAAGTTCCATTTATTCAGTTGTGATTTAACTTGTTGTTATCCAAAATTCACCCTCAAGGTAATTTTGATAACATGCATCAAATTATTCAGTCCCGAGTAAGTAGATTTATTCGAGGCCCAAAATCATGTTTTTTGGGGTCCCCTCAGCTTTTTCTAACTCTCCCATCCAAGAAGAAATCCCAACGAGTTAGAAAAAATGGACAAAATGTGAAAAATAAGGTTGCAGGATTGTTTTAAGGCATTTCGGATCTGAAGGGTTCGGGTTGTACTAGTGCGGGTCATACCGAGGTTCGTCGTACCAAGCTTGGGGCTGAAATACAAAGAAAATCAGCTAAGTTGGACATTTTTGTCCCAGGCGGTCCGTGGGACAGTTGGGATGTCGGGACGTGAGGGACGTGAAAAGCCGAAACGGCCGAAAGCAAGGAAAATCGTCAAGTTTTTGTTTCACGCGGTTTTGGGACAGCTGGGACAAAAGTATGCACGGGACGTGAATCGGCCGATTTGCTGATAGACAGTCCATTTCAGGCGGTTCGGAGATATTTGTCCCAGGCAGTCCGGGACAGTTGGGACAAAAGAATGCGAGGGACGCGAAAAGGTGAAAAAGCCGCAAATAGGAACAAGGAAGCCCAAATCGGCTGAAGCAGGAGATTTTCATCTGGGACAGCTGAGACAAAGGTATGCGCGGGATGTGAGGGACATGAAAAGCTGAATCAGCCGAAGGCAAAGAAGAAAAGTCAATGTTTGACCCGTGAAACTTCAAACGGCCATAACTTTTGACTCCGAGCTCCAATTTTCACAAAATTAGACTTTCTGGAACAAGCATGATTTCTTATTTTTAACAAGGGTAGATATATTTAAATAAAAGAAACATATTCGGCTCCATTTAGTTAATGCTCATTCCCGTCAAATGACAGAAAACGCTTGCCAGACACAAAATAGCTACCCACACTTAGAAGGCCATAACTTTTGCATTTCTCAACAAAATAACACAAAATTGGTACTGTTGGAATCATGGCTCTGAGCCCAATGCACGGAAATACAAAATTCCATATTTGATGAGATATTGATCAAGATTTTTAAGAAAATGTGGCTGGGTTCATAACAGTGTTTTATTTGGTGGTTGGGAGTGCAATTAAGAGGCATGGCCATCATTCTTTCTCTGCTGCAGCACCTGGGACATTATGGGGAGCCTTTTACAAGTAATATATAATCATTTTACTCCATTTAATGCCTCTTACAAGTGGTTGAAGGATAGATTTCAGGATTTCCACTTTTCCCTTCTCTCTTTCTTCTCATTTTTTCTATAAATGGGAGTGTTGGGGCTCAAAAAAAGGAGGTAGTTTTTTAGCAAAGCTCTGCCAAATTGCTTTATGAAGCCAATGTGTTATAGGCCCTTGTTGTGGACTCCTTGCATGGTGATCCAGGCCCTTATCTTGTAATAGATTGAACTGTGCATATCATGAAGCAATAAAATATAAGTTTGTGGATATATCTTCCCCTGCTGTGTTTTCTTACATTCTTCTTGCTCCTTTAACCTTGATTACAAGAATATTGTGTCTATTATTATGTTCTTGTAGGGATCCATTATCATTGTGTATGTTCGAGGTACTTTTGTGAATGCATTTTTCTAGATTGTGGAAAACTGTCATCACCCCTTCTAGTGTGCACTTTGCTTCTGCATCTCATGCATTTGAAAACTACTCTCACACCCTCCTTTTCTAGTGTATCATAGATTTAGTGTAGGATTTCATTTTATGCATTCTCTCTCCCTGGTCCCTTGAAAGTTTAGATTAGAATAGTTAGTTTCCCTTGCATTAGAGTAGATTGTGGCAGGTAGTTTAGGAGCAAGATCCAGCTTTCTCTAGAGGTCTATCTCAAGTAGCAAGTCCCACAACTTGAAGATAGTACCCATGCTATCCAATCACACCGTGAGTTCAAATACATGTGCTTGTATAAACCATAGAAGGGTGCTGTGATTCGGTGATAACACTTGTTAAGACTAAGTGTGTGCGTAGTTTATTTTACAATAGAAGATTAGTTGCTAAAATTCCTTTCATTGCAAATAGTTGAATTCCATAGAAATGTATTTAATTTCTGTAGAATAGTCACTAAACTAAGCAAGCCCCCAACAAACCCAACGTATAACTAGTTCTCCTAGAATCCATTGCATATTGCCTAGGACACAGCCCTGGTTTAGAATGACACTGAAAAAGATTATGTCAATTAAATGATTGGAAGAATACGATGACCCATCACAAAGTATCCTGGTGTGGCTATTTTCCTGTGTAATTGTGATTTTATCCTAAATATCTAAGCAACTAATTATTTTAAATTGAAATAATCTCAATCCTACCTCAGAAGGGAGGAATGAATCACAGTTTCTTAGAAACTATTAATCCCCACATCTTCCCCGGTGATATCGAGAGAAAATTTTTAACTGAAATAAAATAATTCACTACTCTATTTGATACATTATAACTAGAACTTTGATAGCTCAAACCTGGAGTTTACAGAATGGTGGTAAATCTAGTTGTGTGTGATTTCATCCCCTCAGTGTCATCTCCTCATTCCTTCATGTTCTCGTGAATCCAGAAAAGCGTTTATATGATAGTATCAGCAGAAGATGGTATTCGAATAATGGCAACATTGGATATAGAATGAATACAATGGTAGTAGGAGAGGGATAGTGCAAGTGAACAAAGCTTGACTATGCAATTCCTAGCGGGATTTACTATGGGAATACAACACAAATGTATCGAGAGTTTTTAGAATCTATCCTTGTGATAAAACAAAACCTACAACTCTAATGAATTCCAATCTACAAATGAAACTACTTTACCCTAAACTGACTTGTATGGAACAACAATGAAGCAAGAATGAAACAAGAAGATCAAATGACCTCTAAACAACAAAGGAAAACTGACAATGGAAGCAAAACATGAAATTATGGGAATTTTAATTGAAAAATTCAAAAGAATGAATAATAGAATTGAGAAGGTGAGGGGACATTTGTTTGAAAACAATATGGCTATTTATAGCAAATGCATTTACTAGAGGGTAACTCTCAATTGAACTCTTTTACTATAAACAAAAGAAAAAAACTATTCACAGGGTGGCCAAAACATAAATGTAAAGCAAAGTAGCTAAAGAAAGCCTATAGAAATTGAAGATTTACGTTTGACGTGATCGTTGGAAGAATCTAGAAAATCCATACTGGACTGCCCTCCAGGCAGGGCGGCGGTCTCGTCACTGAAGACGAAAAAGCAAGGAAAAGGGGGCTAGAGGAAAAAAAAAAGCATTCAGAGGCTGAGCGAGGCATATGGGATACAAATGTATACCTGACGAGATTTTCTGTATCCTGACCACCTTGCGAGGAGACCTATATCATCATTGGGGTATGTGTAACATCATTCTGGTGGTGCAGTACCCTACAATTTTGGGTGCGTACATATTTCCCCCTCAGAGAAGTGTCTTAGCCATGAAGAGGTGTAAAATGGTGGATCTGAGTATGGAAGTCCCAAAATGGGGAGTTAGGAGTTATACCTGACATGCCTGTGTGTTGGAAAGTCGCCATCCAAGATCCCATTATCTGCAAAAATAAAAAAGGGGGACTTAAGTGCAGCTAGATAAAACAATTTGAGAAATAAGGCTAAATTGATATGAAATGAGGACTTACCATCTATGCGGGGTTGAGGACTTACCTTTGTCGACACTCTGACCTTGTGAAAGACATTTAAAATCAATTTTAAAAGCTATATATATAAAACAAACTCATTTCACTATTCATTTGCGTGGATTGATTTGATAGTTTTTGAGCTCTAAGACCCACGGTGAAGGTTTTCGATGAGAGTATAGTCAAAATGTTCATGGTGAGATAGAGATCATGCCTCCGAGAGAGGAACATCGACCTGTAAAGTCTCAGGTTAGTACTTCTCAATTTATTTATTTTGAACCTAAAATGTGGAAATGATGAAATCTTTGTCTTGGGGGGGGGGGGTATTTTTGAAAATACTAGTTTTAAACGAGTCTCTAGGGGGGTGCCTGTAGGATAGGTCCTTATTTTAGCTAAAATGGTGAATTTGGCTTGTTTTTTGGGCATTTTTATGGCATTTGAGCCGTTTATGGGTTCGGTACAGGACCTTCGCCCTGCATAGGGTGGCGTTTATGGTACTGCCACCTTAAAAGACAGCAGTTACGGAACCGCCGCTCTGCATAGGTTGGCGGTTCGCGACTGAAAATAAAAATAATTCTTTCCTTTACTTATTTTTACATTTTTAGCATTTTCATATGTTTTTAATAGTTTTTCAAATTAGATTTTGATACTAACTTACTCCTTTTTTGTGTTTTTGGGTGTATGCAGAAGAAGGAGGAATATATTAGATGGATCTAGGATAGGGAGTGTGATTGGCTCCCAGCAGTGTTAGAGGCACTCTCTCAGACAAAGTAAGATACCCTTCAGAGGGCTGGCATTTGGAGGATTGCACAGGTCCCTCATGTTGCTCCTTCTAGTCACATACTATGTGATTATTTTCATACTGGGATTCGGATTGAAACACCTTACAATTGCCAGGAGTTAGGGGTGAGTAGAACATCACCCTAGAGGATGTTTACCATATACTAGGGGTTCCAATCCTTGGGCGGAAGCTATCTCTTAAGACAGCAGTATCGAGATCTTAGGTGGTTCATTGGGCCAACTATATGGGGGATGCAGTTGTTTCGATGGGGTTGAAGAAGGGAGTGAGGATCCGCTCTATTGTTGAGACAGAAATTCCTGTGCTCTGCAAGGACATCATGGGCATCCTCACTTTGAGATTGATTGGGGACAAGGGAGGGGACACCCTCTTATATTGTTGGGCCCCCATTATTGCATAGATTGAGGGCCATGGACATGTCTACGCTTAGGTAGAAGACATCCTCGGGACCACCTACCATGATTTGTATAGGGTGGTCTGACTACAAGGACAATCACTGAGCCACCTGACTCTTGTCATGAGTTGGGTGTATGAGCATCTCACTCCGTATGGGAGAGGTGTAGAGGTAGAGGATCATGGGGCCATCAGGGCAATGAGGTGGAAAGGTATGATTTTTGTTAGAGCACCTCACCAGCTAGTGGCCTCTTTGACTATTGTAGATATGGAGGCCACTCCTTATTAGGCCATGGCAGGGCTATGGGGAGAGGAGACCGTTACATTGATTACTTGTCAGACTACCAGTCAACTGGTAGAAAGGGTGAGGAAGTTGGAGATCCACCCCTTTGATAGAGTACCATAACAGTTTGGCCTCCCCTATATTGACCTGTTTCCTCCGGCGGGGCTAGTGTATAGGTCTATTCATGAGGCTCAGGGAGGTCCTAGAGGCCAAGGTTGGACCATTGTTACTCCTGGTGTTCCTATCGCAGCCAAGAGGGTGGTACGTGCTCGAGGGAGAGTCGGTGTTCCTTAGGAACCTTTACCTCGAATTGCTACCTGTCCCACCCATAGCAGTGATGAGCCCATTAACGTGGAATCCGAGTCTAAGGAGTTCATTGGGGGAGAGGAAAAGGAGGAGATGGAGGTCAGAGGGACAGGCGGGGAGGATGATAGTGATCCCGAGTGGCAAGACACTCAGGAGATCTTATGGGCTGAGAGGGTGGAGTGGAGTGTAGAGAGGGTGACTCTAGTCTCAGAGGAGTTTCTCTCTTAGGAATTAGGGGGAGATGGTGAGTCCATTGTAGGCCATCACATTGCCCCAAAAATGGGAGATGGACACTAATCAATGGTAGCATCAGTGGCAGGTGCGGATCCTAGAGATTCTTCCTGGAGGCCCAGAGATCTGAGTGAGTTGTCACTCTTCTCTTGACTTTGTTTTAGTTAGAATTGTCTTAGTCACTATTTTTCTTCATTTCGTTTATTCTTGGTTTTATCTTTAATCATTTTCTAACTTGTTTTCTCCTTTATTTGCAGGGATTGCTAATGAGTGGTGAGACTTGATTCACTGAGTATGTACAGATACCTTGTTGCTCTTCTCAGAGAAGACTCGTGCTGAGCTTTCTGTGGATGTGGGGGAGTCTTCAGCAGCTAGTAGGCATACCGATGTTTTTTCCTCTATCTAGCATGTGGCAAAGATCATGACTTCTCTCCACACTGAGGTAGCTGGATATCGGATGACCGAGCGCTTGATGAGGAGGAGTCATTCTCATAGTGAGACAACAGCTACTGGCCGTGACCGCGAACCCTTAGTGCATTCGTAGTGCCAGCGTAGCCGGAGTCCTAGACATGGTTGTGTGCCTTCTGAGGGATCCCATAGGGATTGAGAGGCCATATTTTTAGTGTTTTGTCAGAAATTTATATGAGTGTTTTTGTACTCTTCGGGCTGATTGAGCATTTTGACCATGCCTAGTGCATGATGGCATTGTATATAAAACTTGATATATATATATATATATATATATATATATATATATATATATATATATATATATATATATATATATCTGGATCTAGACTCTTGGTGCCTAGAATTTCATGATTTGTTTCCACATGTCTACTAGATGTTTTTAGAGTACTTGTTTTCATGATTTTCAGTATGTATGCAATGGATGAAAAATGATAACAAATGTTTGAGCACAATGTTTCTCTTTTTTATGCTTTTTTAAGGCTGATATGAGATGATACTAACATATGGTAGTACTAAAATTTTGAACTCTTTGGGCAATGTTTGTAATTTCCTCTTATGTTGGCAAAACGTGATGAATGTATAGTGATAAAGAGATGAATTTGCCCCATTCCCAACTCTGTGCAACCAGTAAGGTGAGAGGGCTCAACACCAAGGGTGAGGAAGGGCACAAATTGTATGAGTTTGACTGAATGGAATGATGAGAGATAGAAAAACCAGTAATAGAAACCAAACTTGGACCTACACATGTACCCTACTCGGAGCTACCAACAAGATTAGAAGGCCACTTACTTTCCATTTTATCTAGACTTAGATTCATAAATGGCAACCTGGTTGACAAAATCTAGTTTTGAGGATTTGATCTCTTTGGAATTTGGATATTTGTTTTCTCTTAATAGAATTAGATTTGTGCTTCTAGCATACCAAGATTTGTTAATTTGTGTGAATGGACCCCCCACACCCTACCTCATGCCACTAGTAAGAAGCATGGGTTTGTCACCAAAGGAAAGATATAGGTGAGTAAGGGCACTTATTTCCTTTCCAAACCTCACACCACCAGTAAGAGATGTGGGCTTATCATTGAAGGTTAATGGGGCAAAGAAGTGTGTAAAATAAAATATTCTTTTTTCTTGGTGGTTTTGATTCCATTTGATTTTGACATTTCTGATCTATGACTTTGGGATGTCCTTTCTTTCAAAGAGGTTTACTAAGGATAGATGTGACACCAAGAAGCTTCTAGAACAGATAGTAGGTAAAGACAACTTCACCTAGTCGAAAGAAAGAGCAAAAAAAAGCATGCAGGCCTTGGTATGGTTTTCGTCAATACTTGTATGTCAAACTTGATGAAAAGATTTGAAAATACATGATGATGTTTGAAGAGATGTGTTTTGAATTGTTTTGCTAATATTTTTAGAAATTTGTAATAGATTTCTTAAGAGTAAGCTCCTTTACTACAACTTTTACGAAATGAGTGGACAGAATGAAACAGCTAAATGACTAATGCAATGTAGGTAGCTATAATGTACTAGTGGTGATTATGATGTATTATGTGTAAAACTATTTAAGATGCAAGGAATTAACAGTTTCATTGAATTCCTCACCTTCTAGTGTGCACAAGAGATACACGCTATTTATTTAGTCTTTCATGACTCGATATGGGCCCAACCATTTGGGCCAGAACTTTCTTCCTTCACCGGTTTTCTTATTGATTTGGCTGTCTAGCCTTAGAACTAGATCTCCCTCATATATTTCTCACTCATATACCTTTTTTGTTATATTACCAGCACATCTGGTTAGCATAGGCTCTTTGCCATTGTTTGGAATTTATCCTAGCCTCGTCAAGGATTTCCAATTGAGAGAGGCATGCCTCTTTATAAGATTCTTCGTGTAAAATCCCTTGTAATGAGATACAGAAACTGGGTGTTTCAACCTCAAGTGGGAGAACTGCTTTTGCCCTGAATACCAGTGAGAAAGGGGTTACTCCTGTTGGTGTTCTTATTGAGGTTTGATGGTCCCAAAGGGCCGGATATAATTTCAAATACCAATCTCGCTTGTTCTCCTTGATTTTTTTGAGGAGAATAGCCTTTAATGTTTTGTTTGTCGCTTAGGCCTACCCATTGGCTTGAGGGTAGTAAAGAGAGGCCATGTGATGGTTTATTTTGAACTTGCTACATAACTCATAGACCTCATCATTTTAAAAGGATGTGCCATTATCAGAGATAATGACTTGTGGGACACTATCCCTGCTAATGATTTGGTTTAGAATGAATTTGTCAATTACCGAACCTGGTACGGTGGTGAGGGGCATGGCCTCCACCCATTTGGTAAAATATTTTGTGGCTGTAATTATAAAATTATGGCCATCGGTTGATGAGGGATAGAATTTTCCTATCAAGTCCAGACCCCAAGTGGAGAAGGGCCACGTGGTCACTATTGGTTGTAGGGATTGTGCTAGCATGTGAATCTTGTGAGAGAATTCTTCGCATTTGTGGCACTTACGTACAAATTCCACTGTGTCATGCTCAAGAGTGGGCCAAAAATATCCCATCCAATGTATTTTACGAGTGGTGGCGTGACCACCGAAGTGGCCTCCACATATCCCACTGTGGGATTCATGAAGAATCTTCTTGGATTCTTCTATGTTGATGCATCTTAGAAGCATGACATTGAAGGCTTTACGATAGAGTACCTGTTCTAAAACAACATAGTTAGTGGTAATAATGCATAACCACATTATTTTTTGTGGTGTGGCACCTTCCGGGTATGCATGGTCTATGATAAAATTGATGATATCAGTGTACCAGGGGCATGTAGAGATGGAGGGCCTGGTTTTGACAAAGTATATACACTCATCAGGAAAGTCCAGATTTACACGATTGCCTCCATCTAATGGATTACCAGCTAACCAATATGTAATGATTTGTCCCTTAATAGATTTTTGGTTTACGAATGTTAACTCAAATTCACCCATTAAGGTTATGAAACACCCAACCTTTTTAGATAAATAACCTTGCGTGAGAAATGTTCGTAAATGATCTATCTTTACAATGACCCTTGTTTCTTGGTTTAACATGTAATGTCTTAAATGTTTTATTGAAAAGACTATGGCAAGGCATTCTCTCTCTACCTTGTATAACATGTTTCATAATCAAGCAAAGTTTGGCTAATGAAATAGACCACACATTCCATTTATCATTGTCTTCTTGAGCCAGCATGCAGGCTAGCGAGACATGAGTGGCTCGTGAGTATAAGATCAAAGGGTGGTCTGGTTTGGGAGGCATTAGCGCGGGTGGAGTAAAAAAGAAGCATTTAACTGATTCAAATGCCTCATTGCATTATTTAATCCAATCAATGTTATAATCTTTTTAAATAAATTGTTGATTAGATGAATGGAAAAACTTAAATCTGGGATGAAGCTTCGGATTGCACCGAGCTTCCCAAGAAATGAATTGATTCTAGACTTGTCTGATGGTGGGATCATTTTGAGAACAACTTCTATTTTGGCTAGATCAACATCAATCCCTCATGAAGATATAATGTAGCCCAGAAGTTTGCCTCCTGTCACACCAAACACACACTTCTCTGGGTTTAATGTGATGCCATATTAAATTAATCATGAGAGGATGATACGAAGCACTTCTGGATGATCGCGACACTTCTTGGCCTTTGCCAACAAATCATCCACATAGGATTCCACAATTTTATGGTTGAGATTGTAAAATATGTATGTCATTGCTCATTGATATGTAACACTGGCGTTCTTAAGGCCGAATGGCATGACAACATAGCAATAAGTTCCCCAGGGAGTTATGAATGTAGTTTTGGCTTGATTCTGTTTAGATATTTTAATCTAATTATACCCTGAGAACCCATCCATGAGGGACAATAGTTCAAACCTCAGCTGGTTGCATCAAAAATAACTTCAATGGATGGTAACAGGAAATCATCCTTGGGACAAGATTTGTTAATATCCCTAAAAAATCTATGCAAATGCATATCTTCCCATTCTTTTTGAGAACAAGGATGATATTAGATACCCATTGTGAATAGTCAATGGGTTTGATGAATCCCACTTCGAGAAGTTTTATTACTTCCTCTTTTACTGTGAGAGCCACTTTTGACTTCATTGGTCTTGACTTCTGTTTAATTGTTTTTGCAACTAATTTAGTGACAAGATTATGTACCGTGCAATATGTGGTGCAATATCCTGTCATTTCTTAATAGTTAAATGTGAAATCCTTTTGATTTTATTTGAGGATTTGGGTGTGTATTTCTATCTCCTCCAGAGTTAACGAGGATCCCAACTTCAAAAAATTTGGGTTCTTCCTCTGTTCCAATGTTTATGTCAATGGTTTCTTCTATTAAAGAAGCATTACCTTCTTCAAATTTAGGTGGGGCTAGAGGTAGTTCCAAGATTTCTCCATGTTTATCTATGTCATAGATATCAAGATCCTTTTGTGGAGGAGACTCTACCATGGGATTTCTAAAATAGGAAGAGGAATGTGGTATTAGGGAAAGATCCACTATGACGGTGAGCAAGGTATAGATCCACATAGGTGTTTAGATATTTGAGAGTGAACTTTATCATAATCAAAGTGATCCATGATAGAAAAATCATCCTTAGCTTCTCCATGAGTTAGGAGTGAGTTTGTTGGTATTTTACACACTAATGGTTCGGTACGAAGTGATACTAATGAAATTGTGTATCTTCCAACTCACTGTTCAGAGTAATAATGGGAAGTTGTGGTTACTATCGAGTCTGCGACAAGGTTCTGTTCTCATGGGATTGCTTTCAATTGATATGAAATTAAATCCCTTGCTTATATCTAACACCGTACTATTTTGTATAGTTGTAAATTTTCAGCCTCTAGTTTCATATACCTTGGAGACTTGGTTTGCAACTAGTTGCGAGTCTCGTAGTACCCTAATGTCACCGACAACCCAGTCTTTTAGCTAGGATGAGGCCAAGGAGGAGACCTTCGTACTCAGCCCCATTGTTTGTAAATTCAAAGTTTAATTTAAAGGTGAAAGGTAGGATCTTTCACCTCAGGTGAAGGAAAGATCACTCCAGCTCCAGCCTCCAAAGCAACATCTAGCCCCATCAAAGTGGAGAGTCCAATACTTTGCTCAAAAAAATGGATGTTGGGGTATTTTTCGTATATATTTCCTTTCGCTTCGGTTACTTATACCATAAAAACCTCATCTGATGGAAGAGAAGCAATTCCTAGGGTGCGTATCCCATACCCATAGAATCAAATGGTAGGAGAATAGGTAAGTCTTTCTCTAACAACTCCACAAATTTTTGTGGTGGTCCCTAGTGACACTGTTTCTATAACATTGGTCTCATTTTTGAGTGCTAGAATTGTCCTTCGGCTAGATTTCTAATTTCTAACCCTGTGGTGGGTACCAACTTCTCTTTTGGTTTTGAATTAATTGGTTTGATAAGTTTATTTGCTGGGAGTTCAAACTTGGAAAGTGAATTCCTGGTCTTTTCTTCAAATCAGCTAGGTTTATATCAAAGGGTTTTATGTCACCTTGTGCCACAAGTATTTTCCCTAAGTGTAAAAATCTTATTTCTTGGAATAACATGGAAGGGATTTGCCTTCACGCGGTGTATCCATGGCTGACCAAGGATCATATTGTTGTTGGTTTCCTGATCTATAATATAACAACTTGGCGAGGACTGGTTTTGGGTCCTAAAGTGACTAGTAAAACTATGGTTCCAATTGAAGTGGACTTGAGGCTATCATATCCTCTTAACGTATTTCATGTTGTGGAACAGTTTGTCTCTCCATATCGTAAATTTTGAAGAAAAGCGAACGGGACTATGTTAAGTTATTCCCCATCATCAATCATTGTACGTTTAACATAATTATTGTAAACCCATACTTGTAAATGTAAGGTTTGATTGCCTCTTCATGCAATCTCAACGTCTGTTGGCATTTTTCTTATATTCAAATATAAATTCAGTGTCCCTATCTGGCTGCCCCCGAGTTGGTAGACATCAAATTCTACATGGTTTACTTGTGTTTCTGGAGGAGAAGTGATGTTCATTTAATGACCAAGGCCTAACGCTTCTAAGAGGGAATCCCTATGGGCGGGAGAGTTCGTTAACAAATCAAAAAAGGAGATGTGAGAGAATGGTTTAGTTAAATCATTAATTAAATCATAGAGAACCTATGGGTTTTATTAACATGTTTTTTGAATATTGTTTAGTTCCAATGGGTAACTTTGAGTAGGTTGAGAAGAATAATCCCATGTGTTCTTGTTATGGTTTCTACAGAGTAGCTCGGTGTCTAACTCTACCAAATTAACTATCTTAGTTTGGGGGTTGAGTTCCTAGTTGGGGTGTCACTGGTGGATTTAATGAAGTTGAAACTTCATTATCATTGTTTCTTATTAACAAAACCCTTGTTTGTTCCGATAGGATCTAGCCTGTTATTGTAAGAATGGTTTGGAAGTGGATCATTAAAGATCTTAAGGGGTGTATTTTGAGGTGAAACTAATTTTGTATAAGCCTTTGGCGTGGGTTACTACAAAATTTTCTAAAAACATATCTATAAAGAATTGTTTTATGATCTTCTGGAAAGCACGTTGCATAAATTTATTGTAGTCACAACAAGTCCTAGTATCGTGGCCATGAATCTTGTGGAAGCCAAAATACAAATTGAGATTATAATTTCAAGGTTGTTGATTTTAAAACCTGTCGTGGCCCAAAATTCTGATAAGGTTGGTGGTTATTAGAGTTAAAATTTTTTGAGGTTGTTGCCTTTGGTTTTGACTTCTAATATACAGTTGGGTTGTTCGATTTGGGCCTTGTGTTTGGATTTTTCATTGTCTTCGTCATTGTTGTTGTTGGGTAGCGGCAGACAATTAAAGTCCACTGCATATTGATTGTTGGAGTAAAATTTTTATTTCATTGATTATTAATAGGTGGCAAAATGTTTACGACATTTTCCCTTTTAACTTGGTCAGTTACTCCATCTGTTGTAACTCCGCGATTCTTGTTAAGGATCTTAGGTCCTTGATTAGTGTTCCCGGTATTAGGATAGGCCGTGGTGTTTTGATTGTGAGTGGTTAATTTCCCATTTGTCCCATATGTCTTATGACCACTATCTATCACTGCTTGGTCAATTCGGAGAGCACTCTTGAGTATTTTCATCGTAAGTTCTTAGTGGGAACTTCTAGACTTCTTCCTTTATCTCTCTATTGAGAGAATTAAGGAATAAATCACATAGTTCCATTTGATCCATGTTTGGAGCACTTGCTGATGAGTAGAGAATCGTATGCCATCTTTGAATAAAATGAGCAACGGATTCATTATGTTCTTATTTAATATGCAAGAATTCCATAATCCATGTTTGTAACAATTTTTTCATATCAAAAGCTTTGATGAACTCAGACATAAGTTGTTTGAATGAGTGTATCGAGGCTTCAGGTATTCTGTAATACCAATCAAGGGCATTACCTTCTAAGGTTTTAGGGAATATCTTAGCAATAACCCTATCCCAAGGGAGTAATTCCCGTATGGCTGTCGCATAGGCCTTAATGTGTGCATTTGTATCACCTTCTCCTTTATATTTGGGTAAATCAAGAAGAGGTCTTAGAAGCATAACACTTCGTATGGTGAAGCTTAGGGGATCTTTTAAATATTCTAAATAAGTCCCCTACCACATAGGCCTTGACCATCGATGGATCTTACTGAGGGGGGCGTGCAAAGGGTTGTTGATATGACATAGCATATGTGTTTGTAGGGACATCAGGGAATCACTGTGGTTGAATGAACATCCCAAGAGAAGAGAACATGTCTCCTTGTTGACACTTTGAATAAATTTTTAAGGAGGAGCATTGTTTTGGTATGGGTTGTTTGGTGCCAAGCCGGGAGGTGTAATGTTTTCAACTGGAGCGGCATTTGAAAACACAGTCCTAGTTGGTGTTTGTTGTGGGTAACTATAAGGATTTTAAAGGAGGCATGCCTAACGTTCCTGTTCCTGTAAGGAGGTCAAACTGATTGGGGTGATGTGGAGGGTTGGGGATTCCTGCTTGCCCAAAATATGAATTTTGGTTTGCTTGAGCAAGTTCCATCCCTCTAACCTTTTCAACTAGGGCTGAAATGACCTCTATTGGTGAAGACAGAGTGTTTTGCCTTAATGGTGTTTGTTGTATACCTTGAAGTTGTAAAGGGGTATTATACCCTGTTATGAATTGATATTTACCCTACCAAGCTTCACCGAGGGCATTTCCCATAGGTGAAGGAATGGGGGTGTTTTCTTGGAATAGGGTATCAGATTGTATTTGTAAACTCCCTATAGGTGGATACATGTTTTGAAAATGTTGTTCACTTTTAGCATAGTGTGCTAAGTACTCCTCATTCAAAAAGGGGAGTAGATTTGACTGTCTACTGATATGTGGTCTGAACAAGACCCGAGGAGATGAAGTGGATTCTCTAATAAATGTCATATTATTAGAGATCGAGGGCTCTAGCTATTGTGTTTGTGCAAGTTGATCGAACTCCTCAATTCAGAATGAAGAACTTGAGCTAGTTCTTTGAGGGGAAGTTTGAGGCAACAAGTAATTACTTGAATAGTTATCAACCCATGCGGAAAGAGAGGGTGATGGTTGTCTACTTTTTTTACTATAACTTGCTTCAAGACCTGAGAGAGGCCTACCATATGCATCGTATCCCAACATATTCGGGGGGTATATGAATGCTCGTAGAATAATGGGAAAGGGAGAAGGTGGATGAAAGAAATAAAAATAAAAGGGGAATATCTGTTTGTTCACGTCGAGTTCACCAATTTTGTATGATGGAAAAGTGACATGTGAGCATGGGAATATACAAGTACCTATTCCTCGTACCCAAACTCTTGAGGTCATGCCAAGATGGCCAGTGACTGTGGAATATAAATGGATACAGACAAACTAATCGGGTAATCTTATATCTTCAATACGCAATAATGGAATCTGTGAATCTAAGGCAAAGAAGGCCCTCCTAACCTGAATTTGTGTAATGGTTTGCTCAGATATAATAGATTTTTGGAGGCTCTAATCAATGTGGAGCTATGTCGAGATCCTGTTTATTGGTTGTTGGATACGTAGGAAGTGACCTTTAAGAGCTTCATATATATCTCTAGACAATGTCATGAAAATGGTGATAGGAGGCTTAGTGGATTTTTACTTAATTATGGGTGGTTTTCTAGTCTAGTCAATAAAATATTAGATTTATTGGCTTCTATGTTTAATACGGAGAGTTGCGTTATGATATCTGGCAGGAATGGTGAGGATCTAAATACCAGTGTTCATAAACTGGTATCAATACTTAACTGATTTGCAGGCCCATTGGGTTGTGGGACTTGGCGATCACAACTGGAAGTTCATGGTTATTGTGGACCTGTTATGGTCATGTCAAGAATCAATCCCTTCTTCTGACTATCTAGTAATCATATGCCTTTTCAGCCTTTATGTTTAGAACTAGAAGTTGTATAATTTTCTCAAAATACCTTACAGGTGTTCTGGAAACTTGAATGCATAAGCTAGTATTTATGTCAATGAGGAGGTCTCCTCATGTTAGGTTGAGGAACTAAAGGATCGCAACCAAATACTTGTTCTCTTTCGAATCCTTGTATAGTGATTCGGATATTTTATCAAGGCGGTCTATAGTTAGGATGATTTGACCAAAATGTGTATGCCTTATCGTCTTCGATATTTAACCCTCTCTATTGTTCACTAATTGCTTGTAAATTTTCTGTTGCTCAAAAGACCTGTATCCTAAGGTCTTGATCTATATTAGCTAGTGTTGTGGGTAGGTTTGGTTGAGACACTATTGGTTCAAATATATATATTCTCTAGGCCCTCTAGGTCTCGTGATTGTCATGCAAAATGATTCAAATTTTAACTAAGATTAATAAACTAATTATGAAAGATGTATCTACACTATGCATGTATTCTTCTATTTTTTTAATTTTCGATGACGTATTTTAATGAAATTAAAGAGAAACTTATTATAATATATCTAGAAAATGAACAACTAATCTAGTAACATAATTGAAACAAACAAAGTGGCCTGGTGTGGCTATTTTCCTGTGCAGTTGTGATTTTATCCTAAACATCTAAGCAACTAATTATTTTAAATTGAAAGACCCTTGATCCTACCTCAAAAGTGAGGAATGAATCACCGTTTCTCAAAAACTATCAATCACCATAGCTTCCCTAGTGATATTGAGAGTGAGCTTTTGCCTAAAATAAAATAATTCACTACTCTATTTGATATGTTGTAACTAGAAATTTGATAGCTCAAACCTGGCATTTACAGAACAGTGGTAAATCTAGTTGTGTGTGACTTCATCCCCTCAGTGTGATCTCCTCATTCCTTCATGTTATCATGAATCCATAAAAGTGTGTATATGATAGCATCAATAGAAGACGGTATTCAAACAATGGCAGTTTTGGATATAGACCGAATACAATGTGAGTAGGAGAGGGATAACACAAGTGAACAGATCTTGACTATGCAATTCTAAGAGGGATTTATTGTGAGAATACAACACAAATACGCCGAGAGTTCTTGAAAATATCCTTTGTGATGAACATAACCTACAACTCTAATGGATTCCAATCTACAAATGAAACTACTTTACTCTAAACTAACTTACATGGAACAACAATGAAGCAAGACTGAAGCAAGAAGATCAAATGACCTCTAAATAGCAAAGGAAAACTAACAATGGGGAGAAAAACATGAAACTAATAGAATTATAAGCAAGAAATTCAAAGACTAAATGATTTAAATAGAGAAGGTGAGGGACCTTTTGGTTGAAAACAAGCTGGTTATTTATAGCAAATGCAATCACAAGAACGTAACTTGGATCTGAACTCTTTTACCTTTAAAAAAAGTGAAAACACTATTCATAGGGTGGCCAAAACATAAATGCAAAGAAAAGTAGCTGAAGAATGTGGGTAGAAATTTAAGATTTACATTTGACGTGATCATCGAAACTTTCTAGAAAACGAAAAAGGACCGCCACCTTGTGCTGGGCGGAGGTTACTGGACCGCAGCCTTGTTCTGGGTGGCGGTCTCAGGATTGTCGCCTAGGCAGGGCGACGGTCTTCTTCTATGAAGACAAAAATACAAGGAAAAAGAGGGGAAGAGGGAAAAATAAAGCATGTGTAGGCCGATTGAGGCATGTGGGATACAAACGTATACTTTGCGAGCTTTTCTAGATTTTGAAAAACCTTAAAAGGAGACCTGTATCATCATTGGGGTATGTGTAACATCTTTTTGGCGGTGCAGTACCTTATAATTTTTGGTACGTATAGGTACGCAGATATCGATTTCTTTTTAACCTATGGCAAGTGTCCCCCACATCTAAGCCAAAAATAAAAGAGGATAGTTAAACTAAGGTCTGCAAGATACATCCTGTGGGACAATGGTATATACAAGAAAGGTATCGATGGTGTATTACTGCGCTATGTTGATAAGTCTCAGCAAGTAAGGTTGTTAGAGTCCTTCCATAATCTACCATGTGAAGGACATTTCTCTTCTTCTATAATGACTTACAAGATTTTACGGGCCAGGTGCTATTGGCCTACTCTCTTCTAAGATTCAACTGAATGGGTAGCCAAGTGTGAAGCTTGTCAACATTTCATTGGTCGTCCTAAGCTGGTAGCTCTTTCCTTGAAGCCCATGGTGATTGAAGAACCTTTTCACCAATGGGGAATTGATTTCATTGGATTGTTGAATCATTCCTCTAGTGATCGTCTTAATTATGTCCTCACCACCACAGACTATTTCACCAAGTGGGTGGAATCTGCTCGAATCAAACAAGCTACCTCTGAAGTTGTTTGTAATTTTCTCAAAGAAAATATAATTGTTAGATTCAGTGTGCCTCACAAGATTGTTGCTGACAACGCCTCCACTTTCTCATCCCATGAGTTGACAAAATTTTGTTATGGATTTTGGATCACATTGGCTCGTTCATCTAATTATTACCCCTAAGGCAATGGTCAGGTTGAATCACGCAACAAAAACCTAGTGACCATAATCAGAAAGTTGGTCGATGAGAATCAGAGGACATGGCACAAATCATTGTGGGCTGATTGGATTACTCCTAAATGAGCTATTGGAATGCCCCCATTCGAGGTGTTGTATGGAATTGATGCCGAGATACCTATCTCTGTAGAATTGCTAGCCTTACGACTGGCTAAAGCAATTAAAGATGAAACCTTTCAAGGTTCTATTAAGAAAAGGATAATGTACCTAACCAGGTTAGAGGGAAGAACAAAGCAAGGTGGTGGATCACATTGCAGACCATCAGAGTAAGTTCAAAAGGATATTCGATAAGAAATCAAAGCAACGTGATTTCCAAATCAGAGATCTAGTACTTATCTGGGACAAGAGAATAGAGTAGAAAGGGATGCATAGCAAGTTTGATGCCTTGTGGAAAGGTCCTTTCAAAATACATCAGCTGAATGGTGAAAATAGCTCTTTTCTATCATACCTTGATGGAAAGTTTCTCCCTCTACCTTTCAGTGGCCAACATTTGAAGATGTTCCACTAGTAATGTAATATTCTCTTGCATTGTATCATAATTTATTTTTTGTTGTATGTTTTCTTTCTTTTCTTTCTTTCTTTGTTTTGCTTTCGGTTTTTCTTCTTCAGACTCCGTAGCCCAATGGATAAATATTTTTGATATGAGTTCTCTTCCTTTTATGTCTCAAAGAAAGTACCCAATTGGAGCCAGCTGTTATCTTTTTTTAGTGAATCCAACAAAAATTGAGATAACTATAGAAATTTTTTGACAAAACCTCCTAAAAATGCCCATTGAAGGAGATTTTTAGGTTTTCAGGTTTCTATCACATGCAAACATGTCTTTTACATGCTTCATGTTGAGTGTCTTCCAAAACCTGAAACCTGATTACATGCCAGTGTATCAGGTTTTCGAAACCTGGGAGCATCAGAACATACCTTAGAAAAAAACATGTTACATGTTGCTTGTTTCCCGAAACCTGAAACCTGAAATGATCCTTTGTGTCAGATTTTCGTAACTCGGTAGCATCCAAACACGTCTTTTACATGCTTTATGTTGATTGCTTCCCGAAACCTGATTTGTTAAGAAAACCTTTGTTTCGGGTTTTCGGAAGTGTTAAGCATGATGACATGGCATTAATGTTGAGTTGTTGGTTAGTTGGCACATGTGTCAGAGGAGGTGTAATAAATGCTATGGTTTTATAAATAGTCTAATTTTACACGTCATTTCTACCTAACATATTTTTCGCTATGCGTGGATTTTTTCATACATGCTCCTTGACCTCCAAACCTGACTGAACTTCTCGACCACTTTTGCGATTCATCTTTGATCATTTTTTTAGATTTCTTGAAGGTATTTTTCTCTTCTTATTTTTTTTGGGGTCTTTGGGTTTGTTTTTGAAGTGTTATTTTGGTGTTTTCCCTCTTTTCTTATTTCTTGCCTTTAGGTTTAGGTTTTAGGGTTGTTTTATTCATTTTCTAATTAAATTTCCACAAAAACCTCTTCTTTAAAAATTCATCCTATGTGTTTTATTATTTCCTTCCATGGATATACTCTTGTGTTTTTTGAGAATAAATCTATAAAATCTAACTTACAAGATTGGAGGAAATTTTACCTATTCTGACATCCTAGAAACCTGACACCTTTGTTTCGGGTTTTATAGGGTGTCTGGACATTGTGTTTGGTTTCTGCAATGTATTGGGTTTTACAGGGTGTCCGACAATGTTTGGTTTCCACAATGTATTGGGTTTTACAAAGTGCTCAGCATCCTCCGACTTCTACTTGTGTCAGGTTTTGCAGATTGTCTGACACGATTTGGTTTCCGTAGTGTGTCGGGTTCCACAGGGTACTCAACATCTCCTGATTTCTGCCTCTGTGTTAGGTTTCATGAAGTGTCCGACACAACCTAGTTTCTAATTATAATCTACAGTGTGTCAGGTTTCATGAATTATTTGACAGGTCTTAAATTCCAGTTGGTATGGCGGGTCTTTGGGGTTGCTCAGCAAACTTCCAAGCCTAATTGGTCAAACAAGAGTTATCTAGGAATTCTTTCTTAAGGACTTCTCATGTCGGATCCTGGATCATTTAAGGATAAGTCAGACAGGTTAGGAGAGATGAAGTAAAAATACAAAAAAATGGAATCTCCTTCCTTCATAGATTTCGATTACGACATCTGAGACATGGAGCTTGGTAACATAGACATGGAGGAATTTTGGAACAGAACCAAGGATTCTTCTCAGAGTCCCTAGATGAAGTCAATAACCAACAGTGGCCTCCCTCTTGGCAACAGAATTCATAATGTCTGCTCAATGCCCCAATTTAATTATGGCATGTGCTTCTAACTATGACTCATATTCCCGCTCAGTGAAAAATCAAGCAGAAGAAACCATAGTGAAGTTGGATAGAGGTTACTTTGATGACCTCTTAGATTACCCAGCTTTGAGGAATTTGTTGATGTAGATCTTAAATCAGCACAGAAAGCTCGGGATAAAGATAAAGAAGATTGCATCAAGCATGTGAATAAAAATTTCCTGATCAAGGCCAACCCAGCCGTCTCTAGGTTTCCCAAATTTATCCCCAGGGAGTGATTTCATCCTTGAAATTAGTGACATCATCACCCTATTGAGTCAATTATTTAGACTCCCTGAGTCAAGATACTTCCAAGGGTGGATGTATCAATTCATGATCATTATAAAGAATAATGAACAAGGGATTGATTAGAGCATTCTAATAATTAATGAGATTGATTCCCAGATGAAGACAGTCTGGACTACCGACAAGTTTTAGATGTTGTCATATGTCACCTATGTAGCAGTCGGCATGAGGAATTATCCAGGGTTGGATGATAAGGGAAATAAGTCAACTGAACATATATATCGGTATTTCCCTCAGGTGATAATGAAGGGGTCTAAGGATCAATTGAAAAGAGTGAATGACACCTTCTTTTATGAGAACATCTGCATGTTGAACCCTAATTTAAGAAAGAGAAAATTCTCTGGTGAGGCATGGGCCGAAGTATCAAAATGGGGTTGTATCTTCTTATAGTTCAAGAATTTCACATACCTTCGGGTGGTCATGTACCCAAGTGATCCTTTTCCGATTGCCCAGATTCCCAGGTGATAAGATAATACTGATGGAATTAGTTAGACAATTGTAGGATTTTCAAAAATTCCAACAAAGTAAACACAAGGCGATAGTATCCTTCCTTATTTCCATCGAAAAGTACACGTGCTCAACAGTGGTTAAAGCTAAGAATGTGGTGCACGAGCTTCAGGACAAGTTGAAGAAGCACATGAAGCATACAGGATGGATTTGATTTCCGAGGAATCCTTCAATCATACGGGACATTATATCTACATGTGCCCAACACAGAAGATATTTGGGTTGATCTTTAGGATGAAGTTGTCATCCAAAGAAATGACAATAGAAAGTTTACAATTGAAGAAATCCAGATGCTAGACTTATCTGACATCCTAGAGGGCACCACAGATAACAAGAGTGTCCTTGATGCCTCGTATGATGGGTTAAATGAAGACCAATGTGTATTCCCAGCCATGGATTTTTCCATCATTGAGAAATCTTATATTTTGGGGTAAACTGCTCAAATTCTTGCCCGTACTAAGGCATGGCATATTTCTTAGGGAATGAGTTATAAAGAAGGAAGTTTTTCAAAGATATATACTTTGGAAGTGAGACCCTCCAAGGGAAAAAAGGAAAAGGATAAGAACCCTTCCAAGAGGCCAATAAAGGTTAAGTTTGTCAGAAAGGGAGAAGATCAAGTAACCACATTAGTGGCCACTCTCCCACAAACATTTAAGGTTCTTGATTCACATCCACAACCATAACAAGGAAATCCTCCTTCAACAGAAGAGATTGTTCAACCTTCTATTCCTCTTTTGGTTGACAGTTCATCGAAGTTAAGTCTTCCTCTTATCTCTCAAGCTCTAATTTCAGAATCATTTCCTCCTCCCATTCAGCCTTCCTTGCCTCATATTTCTTCACAAGTTCCTTAGCCATGGCTAGTATCTTCTCCGGTCTCTCACCTCTTCCCACTAGACACTAGTTAACCATGGACATGCCTCCTCCTTCTACGTCTTCATTCCCTAAGTCCATTACCACGAAAACTACACTTGGAGTGGTCACCACTCCACAAGCTAACCTTCCTCCACCTGAGGATGTGACCATAACATCTACAATGGGATAAAATTCTTTCAATATGCCTCAATGGTTAATAGATCAGACTCATAGGAAGAGGAAGGTTGTAATTCCCCTACCAGCCTTTGATTTTAGTTCCCTCAAGGTCACTCCTACCAAGTCAACCAAGAAACCCAAAACAATTTCAAGGATTTCAGTGGATGCCTCAAGGCATAAATTTGTAAAAATTGCTACTCCCGCAGCTGATAAAATAAAAGGATGATATAATGGTCACAGATTATCAAATCACAAGGGTTGGTCTAGGAAAAGTAACAATGGAGGGAGCACAATAAAATGCAATAGATTCCATGAATGTGTTGTGCCAAAAGCTAAAGGAAACTAATGGAAAAAAAATGAGCTAAAAGAGAAAGTAAAGAAGCTGACAAAAGCACTACACATGCTCTCAAAATCCTCCTGAGTCAACACCATCAGCCTCTACTTCTATCAAGTTTGATTTCTCATCAGTACCCATGATTGAAAAGATTAATGAGAAGGGGATAATGGTCGATGAATGGATCTAGAGGCTACTCCTACAAGGAAAAAAAGTCATTGATGACACTATGGAAGTCTATAAATCCTTGGAAGATATAAAAAAGGATGGAGAGAAAATGGATGATGAATTTTCAGCAGAATTTGAGAACCTAGAGTTAAATTTTGAAGCTCTCCAAACGCTGAAACAGGTTTCATCCCACATCTTGGTCAAAGAAGGCATCATTCCACATGGGGAAAAGCATTTTCAACTGACCAAAAGCCATTAGATTTAGAATAAATATTCTCAATGAAGCTTGCAGAAAATTGAGGGAATCAAGAGATCAATTGGTCAATGGCACAAATGACATAGAAGAAGAGCTAATCAAGATTTGTGCTAAGGTGTTGAATGAAAGCTTGGGTGTTCTACCTTTTGATGGTCTTTGCAAGTAGATCCAAGAATCAATTCAACATGAACCAACTTATGGCTTCAACCTTGAAATCATTGATAGGTTTGTGAAAATTGACCATTCTTTGGAAACACTGAGGAAACTCAACAAGAGACTAAAGAAGCTTCCTGGCAACGCTAGTGACACTCAGGAAACATGTGAAGTTCTGAGTGATCATTAGACCGTGCCTAATGAAAATGAGATGTAGGGTATAATCCAAAAATTCCAAGAATTTCGGGACAAGCAAGCTTTGTTGGAGGAAGACAAAGATGATGAAATGGAATAGGCATAATGTTTCATGTCATTTCAATCCTAAAATCGACGCGTATTTTTTATTTTATGTTTTGTCACATAGGAAGCAAATTTTGACTTGGTCTCCTACTTGACAGTCAAGAACAATAGGACTCTCATTAAAAAGACTATTTTCTAGGATTTATCCTATTTTCTCTGTAACTTTTTTATTAAAAATAATGGATGCTTGTGCATTCCAAACGGTTGAGATTTTTGGAATATTGAGAACTATTGTGAAGAAGAAAGACTTTGTGTTTTATTTTAATCATTTAAAGAATAAAAGATGATGAAATTTTGAAAACTTTGTGTTGTGAGATGTATCTTTCTTAGGATATTGTTCTTATGTTCATAATCGTAAACTATTCCTTGTTTAGCATCTTGATTGTTCTAATCATTTCAAACATTACATTTGTTGTCTAAAACTCGTATGATTATTTTGTGATCTGCGTTTGCTCAAAATAAAGTAAGTTCTCACTCATTTCCTTTCCATTTATGTTTCTTCCATAATAATAATTTCCTTTCTGATCCATTTCAATTTCAAAAGAGCAATATCTCCGCCTAGTATGGATATGGATTTCGAGATTCTATCCTAGCCCCAATGGTTAGATTAGTGTGAATATTTTATATTATTTTTATTATATTTTAGTCTAGTAATAAACAGGCAGCCTCACTTATCTTTTAGGAGGGATTTCATCCCATGCACTGTGGTTGAACCTCATATTTTGGCTTGACAAAATATCCAACCAACACGCTTCCTCCTTACTTCCCCATCGATAACTTGATTCTTTAGCATTGTCCCATTTTTTTATCATCCCACCATCCACATGCATTTCCATGGGATCAGATCCATATTATTTTTCTTGGATTTCCTCATTATGATCTAGTTCCTTCAATTTTATTTGCTCTATCATCTCTTTTGTTTTACATTACTTCTCTACCTTCCTTTGATTCATCCTCCTTCACACCCTTCGTTTTAAATAACTCTCTCTCTCTCTCTCTTTCATAATTTCACCCTCTGATATGTTCTTTTCTTGTCTTCTCTTTGCTTTTCCTTCTTCATTTCCCCATTTCTCTATAATCCTTCTTTGTTATCTTCTTCCTCCCTTTTCATTGCTTCTTTTCTCTTCCTTCATCTTCGTCCCTCTATTCCATATTCATGTCACCTTCACATTCGGTATTTCTTACTCTTCTAATAATAAACTATTAATCCTGTCTATTCCCTTTTCTCTTTCTCAACACCCTTACACCATGCATTCACAGTCAATGCTAATGTTTCTCCATTTATGTACCACCGTCGATCCATTTCATTACTGGTCTCGTTCTTCTCTCTGCAACATTGGCCTCTTCTCTTTTTAAGAACCCTATCACATCTTCTATCTTTTACATTCCTCTCATAAGGGCATCATCATATCCATTTCTAAGAATCCCTTCCCATATTCCTTTGAAATTTTTTTCTTAGAGGATACCAGAACGACCATCACTTATTTGATCTTGTTTTCTTTCATGAATGTCTGCTCTGCTTTTGTTCTATCACAAAAGTATCTCAACTTCTTATCCTACTTATCAAATAAGCAGGACTAATTTTACCTTCTAATTTGCTAACACTTATGCATATTTATTATGAAACATGATCATCATCATATTTATAACCCTTTTGGGGAATTTTAACTCACCCTTCTATCTTATCTGCTCATCATGTTCGTATTTATGATTATTCCTTATGGGGCATTTTTATTTACACATCCATCTTCCATTATGTCATCTTCATAGCCTATGTTGGGCACCTTTTCATCCTTGTTCTTATTTATGTATATAACTCAATTTTTTGTTTTCCTCGTGCCCTTTGCATCATTATCTTCATCCTCATCCCTTTTGTGGATGCATGATTTTTCGCATGATTCCTCGCATACAAAGGATTATGCATACTTTTCACATTCAGTTGCACCTATTTTGATGTTTTTCTATGACCCATTGGTCATCTTGGTTTACATCCATACTGCAGGGGTCTTTACCCACTCATTGGTCTATATACCATTGTCATGTGTCTCTATTGAGACTATAATTTTCCTCTACTGATGTGATATTGGAGTCACTGCCATTGTTTTTTTATTTTTTATTGTGATCCTTTTTTGCCTAGGGCATCTTTCCTTTGGTCATGTCTTCATCCATCCTTAGACACATATTTCATCTAACCCTTTTTGTTTTTATCTCATGGCTTGCTATCGCCAACCACTCAGCAAAAAGGGGCAAATGTAGACACCAATTTTATGTATAACACCTTCAGTCATCTCACATCCATTCAGTTCTCACTCTCGTTTTTATTTTTCTTAAATTTAAATAAATCCCATCTATTTACTTAGCTTATTTAATTAATTATCAAATGGCCTCCATGTGAACCCATTTGATAATTAGAATTTTTGCATTATCTCCCATGTCTCATTTTTATTCAATTTATGGGTATTAATATACCTATCCAACACCGCTTTCTTATATTCAAATGGAATCTTTTATCTCGCCTACCCATTCAAATCATGCTCCCCACTCCATCTAATAAGTCAAACCATGGGCCCCACACAATCAAATCAAACCTCTTAACTTAGGTTACTCTACCCACCCCGGTTACTTCTTAACCTAGATCTAACCTCACCTCCAAGCTTTAAATATGGGTTTTCCCCTAATATTTCAAAGGATCGGAAAAGACCAAAAAAAGAACCTAGACCAGGAAAACATAGAAGGAGAGACCTAAGACCAGAATAAGAAAAAAAAGAAGGAAGATCTTAATAATTTTTGCAATTTTGAAGGAGTAATATTTTCCATTGTTTTTTATCCTGCCATCTTGATGCCCATTTCATCTCCAGATTAAAGCACAAGTTAAGTCCCCTCATCATTTTAGTTACTTGTCATTTTATATTCCATTATTTCTACACGATAACTACTGTTCATTGTTTATTGCTATCTTTTTAGACACGTGGGTTGATATCCTCCAAGGGATTTAACATTATCTTGGAACTGGGAATGTCCAAGAAACCCCCATATATTGTATCTAATCACATCTATTTTATTTTTGTAGATCTAGCTTTTGTTATCACTGATATATCTTCTTCGCATAAGTAGATTCACATCCACATCTGAGGTCCTAAGCCCTCCATCATTCAAAGTTGTTGGTGGCTTCCAGTATCGGATTTCACCCATGCGAGAATGAGGTTTCTTGTACACTTCTCAATCAATTATCTGGTCCCCTACGCATCCTTAGAAACATTCAGGTTTTCCCTCTTCTCAAAAATCCAATGCCATAACATCTATGTTAGGATCAGTCTCTCCATCTATGAAATCTTGCCAGAATAAATCCACATCCAAAAAATACAATCCTTCAACAGAATTTTATTTGTCCTGAAAAAAAAATTCACCCATCCAATCTACATCCACATTTTCTCCTAACTTTAAGCTGAGATATCCTATAAAACCCACAAGAGTTACCTTCCCCGTGATGCTTCAATGGGGTCTTATGTAGATATCCTTCGATATTTAATTCAAATATATACCATCACACTTCCTCCCCTTAAAGTGTTTTATCCATATGGTCCCAAACCATAATGGTTCAATCCTAATTGCAATTTCGCTTAACATCGTACCCTGGGCTATGACATCGAACATTGTAAGGCATTTCGGATGATCGTCCACAACCTTATTGAGAAAGATGATTTCCTCATTTAGGGGAAAGTTCCTTCTCCATCTACATTGAATCTAATTCATACCCCATCTGTCGAGTATCCCACAATTCTTTCATCCACAACATCCCTTAACATCCCTCTTGCACATGAATTTCCTCCTAAGGAATGTCCTCCATTGTTTATCACTAGCGCTTATCTTGCTAAGCACACTTGTGGTCTCCAACCATTTATCCCATCAAAATATAAAAAAATCTCATCTAAACTCTTTTGACATCCTTTAATTCCTCCACATTTAATTCATTGGGGGAACAACCTTCCCTCATCCTTGAGTACATCATTTGTACAATTCTTTTTTCACTAGGGGACTTCTCTCAGTGACATTGTTTTATTTACCTTCTTCACATTCATCTAATCTAAACTAATTATGTCCTAATTCTCATCTCATTCTAAGTTCACCATTGTGGCCATGTTTATGCCCCTTTCGGGGCACCATTTACTTCATCAAAGTTCTCCTTAAAAGCTAGGTTTTTCCTTCCATTGAGGTAAATTTTTACTGAAGTCCACCATTGTGGATATGTTTGTCTGTTTTAGGGAACCATATATTTGTGTCTCTCTTGGGGCACCATTTATTTTCATCAAAATCCACCGTCGTGGTCATATGTTTTCTTCTTTAAGGACATAAGTTTATTTTTCACTTATCTATCACATCTAATCCTTTGCAAAATATCATCTCATCCTTAATGTTTTCCCTCTCTTGGTGGTAAACTAGAGACATAGCCTCTTAATGCATTGCACATGCAATCAGTCCACTATTAGCATATCTACTAATGATAACTTAGTTATATCTGTAGATCATTCCTTCATCCTTAGCCCCTTCCATTTTTCATTGTAATGATATGAATTATGTGGTCCACTTTCACTGCTTTGATATGACCCCATAACCATTACATTCATCACCTTCTCGTTCTCCTAATGCAGCCATGCAAAGGGTCTAGGGGTGTATCTCTTACATTCATTATCCCCTCCTAAGTGGTCTAGTTAGCTATTCCCAGCTCCCCCCCCCATGTGAAGCTAAAATTCATGTATGTAAAAGGAAAATTCATATTATTCTTCCCATCCATATTATGTATATAGTAGACCATACCCTCGAAGGATGGCTACTCTATTATTATGGCATATGGAAAGTTTCCCACATTGATTAGCCTTCATTTTATCAACATTTTCCGAAAGCTTCCCACATTGATCATCTTTCTACTATTATTCCTTCCCTTTCCCAGAGATGGGGCATAGACTTAAGGAACACCACCTTTGGAGAACCTTTTTCCCATGTACAAGTCACATCTTTAATCCATTTGTCATGTCAACATTAGGATTATTAGCATATTTCACTCACGATATTTTGGTATAACTAATTCTCGTTGGTTGTGTAGTAACACCTGCTATTGGCTCCAAGTGCAATGCCTTGAGTGGCAACCTTTCTTGTTTATCTATAATCTAGTTTGAAACATAGTTTCCTATACGATCTTACTACAACTATGTTTCATTCATGCCATATAGATCATCTTTTATAAAAATCACATCAAATTTCACACTATCTATCCATATTATCCATGAATGCGCTTGCAAATACACTTTTTTGGTTTGCAAATTCTACTTGATCATCGTTGCAGTTTGTGAATCCTACTTAAGCATCCTTCTTAAGGAAAATTCATGATCCTGAAGCTCCTTATCTCCCAATATGTTCAACAACATCTTTGATCCATTTCTCTTCACTCCCCATTTCCACTCATCACCATTTATCTCCACATCATCATTTTCACCTTTCTGGCCCCTTTCACCACATCATATATCTTACTTGCCTTTCCTCTTGAGTTTACCTTTCATTCTTCCAATTTCAGTTTAACAATCTTACTTAACCATCCATACAACAAGAGAATATTAGTTAAGGTATATCTTCTTCCTTGGATCCTCCTGCTATATAAGATTTTCCACCATTTCCTCTTTCAGTAGATGACAATCACCACCAAAAACATCTTTCCACTCCTCATTTTTCACTTGACACACTTGTATCATCAATCCCACCACGTGGGCATCCCAATTAAGGATTACCCATACATTCTCCATCTGCACTTCATATATTCCTTCATACACTCATGTTAAACTCATTCGTTTCCTTGTTATCACCTTCATATCATCTTCTTTCATCTCTTATTCCTTTTTGATATAAACTTCTCAGTATTTTCATTATCCTTCTTCTTCTTCAGCTCGGTGATCCTACTTAACCATCCTTATTGCAGGGAAATGTTACTTAAGAGTCCCTCTTGAGAATGATCTATCATCCTACATTCACCCACCACTCCACATTCTCACCATGTACATTGTCCCATCATTCCCCATCATCAAATCCTCTCACCTCCTCTTCCATTCTCACAAACACCACTTCCTCCTTACCCTGTTTTCATCTCCATCATCTGTCACTGGGTAATATTACTTAATTATTGCTTCTCCATTCATTTCGTGTCTTGTTTATTCATTTTTCTCTCATCAATTCTCATCCACTACATCCTCTCCTCACCTTCATCTTCCTACACATCGTTATCCCTCCTTTATTTACTCTTTCCAGTCCATCTTCTAGAGTTCTACCATATATATACCCCATACTTACCCATCATTGTCATCATCTTCTATTTCCGCACTAGTAATTATCAGTGTAATTCTCCTAAACATCAATCATCCCCTTTCTACACAACCTTAATCCTTTTCTTTGATCCCCTCCATTCTATCTTCATTCCTTCCTTCCTCTGTGCCCTCTGATCATTATCGAGGGACTTCTCCTAATGTCCCTTCATTAGCATTTCCCCTTCTATTCTTCGTTTACTTTCTACCTCGTCTCATATTTTGTCCCATTCTTTACTACTGATCATTATTGGTAGATTTCTTCTAAAATCCATTCACAAGCATTTCCTCTCCTATCCCTTCCTATTTTTATCCTCACCACCTCTCCATATTTCATTCTTCCTTGCCAATTTCTTCACTGTCTTCATCATGCACCCTCTCTCTATTTTCTCATCATCAACTTATCCTCATCTAATGCATCTCCGCTTCTTTTATAGTCTGTGTCATTGCTCCCCTCAAGATTATCTTTACGTTCCTTATGCTTATCACTCTTTATCAAATATCTCCATTCTTGGTTCCCTTCTTGCTTTATATTTTTCTCCGTTGTCTTATCCTCTTTTCCTATCCTCATCTTATTTCACTTCCTCTATATCATCCTTCTTACTCCCCATCGATAACTTGACTCTTCAGCATTGTCCCATCTTTTTTATCATCCCACCATCCACATGCATTTTCATGTGATCAGTTCCATATTCTTTTCCTTGGATTTCCTCACTATGATATACTTCCTTCAATTTTCTTTTCTCTATCATCTCTTTTGTTCTCCATTACCTCTCTACCTTCCTCTTCTTCATCTTCCTTCACACCTTTTGTTTTAAATAACTCTCTCTCTTTTTCATAATTTCAACCTCTACTCTATCCTTTTTTTTCTTCTCTTTTCTCATCCTTCTTCATTTCCCCCTTTTTGTATAATCCTTCTTTGTTATCTTCTTCCTCCCCTTTCATTCCTTCATTTCTCCTCCTCCGTCTCTGTCCCTCTATTCCATATCCATGTCACCTTCACATTCATTCTTTCTTACTCTTCTCGTAATCAACTAATCCTCATATCTATTCCCTTTTCTCTTTCTCAACACCCCTCACACCTGGTATTCACAGTCAATGCCAATGTTTCTCCATTTATATACCACCATCGATTCATTACCGTACTCATTCTTCTCTCTACAGTATTGACCTATTCTCTTTTTGAGAACCCTGTCACATCTTTTATCTTCACCATTCCTCTTGTTGGGACATCATCATATCCATTTCTAAGAATATCTTCCCATGTCTCATTTTTATTCAATTTATAGGTAATAATATACCCATCTGACACCCCTTTCTTAAATTCAAAAGATGGAATCTTTTATCTCACCTACCATGTCAATCATGCTCCCCACTCCATCTAATAAGCCAAACTATGGGCCCCACATGATCATATCATGTCTCTTAACCTAGGTCAATTTACCCAACCCTGGTTACTTGTTAACCCCAATCTAACCTCACCTCCAAGCTATAAGTATGGGATTTCTTCTCTTCGGAAAGTTGAGTGGGAAACTTTGAGAAAATGTTGTTTTAAATTCTAAGATTCTTATTTATCTTTATATTCTCATGGTGCCCTGGTAATGAAACTATAATTCCCAAAATACTGTGCTCATGATTTGTTAGTTCATGTAGTTTGGTTCTTGTTACATGTTGTGTTTGGATCAGATCAATAACATCATCTACATACCTACAACGTCAGGTTCCTTTGTTCATCAATTTTCATGTTATTTGTTTATCTTGTATTTTATCATTGTTCTTTATCACACAGGGGTTGCCATCCTCCAAGGGAGTTAACATCCTCTTGGAACCGACACTATCCGAGAAACCCCTGTATATTGTATCTAATCACATATGTTTCAGTTTTTTAGATCTAGCTTCATTTATCACACATCTATCTTCTCTACACATGTAGATCCACATCTACATCTGAGGTCCTAAGCCCTCCATCATTTGTAGTTGCTGGTGGATTCCAGTATTGGATTTCACCCATGCGATAACAAGGTTTCCTAGCTATCCTAGTCTTAAAACTAACTCTCATATCCCTTATTAATCTAATCTTCCTAAACCGACCACACGACCATCTCCCACTCCTCTAGAGACACTCGGGCCTCCTCCTAACCCCATATATGACTTCTTACTCCAAAAATATCCTATAATATATCAATTCTCCCAATATCCTAAATTGGTGGATTACATTCCACCCACATCCCATTTTGACAATTCTATTTCACCTGTTATTAATAGGCCTATCTAGCTATCTCAAACTCTTCACACTTACATTTCTACCCATCGTATGCTCCAACCATCTCAACCTATTAATGCCCATATCCCCACTTATCATTTACCACAAAAATCTACACTATTTCAACAAACACATCATGTCCTTATTGTTTAAACTCATCCTCTACTACAATATCAACCCATAAAACATGTTAATCCCTACCAAATATTTCCGTACACACCCACACATCCATAGATTAATCAAATCAAACCATTCCACAAACATCCTATCTACAAACTTATCAACCACCTTATCAAACAATTGACCAAACACCCACACATCCACAAACATATCATTTGCCTTATCAAACTAATTTTCAAACCACACAACCAATTGAATCTCAACCTAATAATACCTTGAGTGATCCAATTCACACCTTAATGAATCAGCTAGCCGATTTGGAAACCATTATCTTGGCACCTAAGAACACCTTATCATATGAACACATTTGTAATGGACCAATTCATCCATCAATTCCAATCAAACCGTACCCTCCTAATTGGAAACTTCCCACGTTTACTAAGTTAAACAATAAGGAAGATCCCCAAAAACATCTCCTAGTATTTAAACACACATGTTGTCTTATTGTGCATGATCACGATATCCTTCTTCACACTTTCCACATGTCTTTATCTGGTCCCAGGTTGAACTGGTACAACCGCATCCAATGACATTCCATCTGCTCGTTCGTTGAATTTGCACATTTATTCTTAGAAAATTTTTCTATCAATATCACAGGAAAAACCACTATCATTGACCTATACACCATCCGCCAGTTTGAAGACGAGCCCATCGCCAACTTCATCACACGATGGTGTGGTGTTATAAACCAACTATCCTTCACTCTCTCGTAAACCAAACTCATCAAATTATTCTCACATTCTTGTGTACAACATATATCATCTACTTTGCAGATCCAATCATTCCAAACCTTTAATGAAAATTTCACGATGGCTCATAAACTCAAAACCCGTGCCATTGAGCAGGGTCATCTCAAACTTAGATCATCTAAAACTAAAGTTTAATATACTAAACTATTCACACATAACTACATATTTTAGGGTACGGCCAACAATGATGTCATTAAACCCTCATTCCCATCTACATCAAGCATATGGTCTCAAAAACGATCGCCTCAATCAAAAGCCAACTACACTCCCTTAGGGGAATCATATAGATATTTATTTGAAAAATTGATGACTGTAAACTCCATCCAACTTCCTCCCATACGACCCGTGGAAAATTTGTAAGCCAAGCCTACTTGGTATCATGAAGCCCACTATTGTAAATATCATCGAGTGAAAGGTACAACAACTCATAAATCAAGGGGATATCCAAATCGATAGCTCCACTACTCAAACTTTACCTCATCAACCACCAACAAATCAACCTATGCCCCTTGCAGCTGAACTGTCAAATGCTTACACTATTAACACTACCAATCAAGATCCTATCTTGTCAATAACTCCACATATCCCTATAGTGGACATTATTCCCATTCCTTATGCAGAACCTGTCATACCTACATAAAATTTTACTACTTTTCATGACCTTACACCTTCTTCTACCCTAACCACATCTGCATCAAATTTGACCATACCATCGAATTTCGTCACTTCAAGCATACCCAAATGTACCACATTCGACTCATCCTTAGAACCTATTTCAACCCTAATGATATTAACACATATCCCTACAACTCTCACATCTATTCCTTCACCCACATCTACATCAAACACACCTATCACTACACCTACATACTCACAATCAAACAAACTAAACTCAGTTCTACTACATGTATCCTTACAGACCCACCTTCGACATCAACCCCATTAGAAAACATATCATTCTTACCCCTCAAAACATTTATGAAACAACCAATCCCACCTACTTCTACACTAGAAAATACTCCTGCATTTGTTGCATTACCTATAATGTCTACTCTATTAGTTGTCACATCACCCACATCTCAAAATATTCCAAATATGCCTACATCCCCATCTATCCCAACTACCCCTATATCTATCATACCAACAAATACACCTATCTCTACCTTGGCATATTTTCCTATATCCTCACACATGGCCACATCACGTAGTCTACCCCAATATTCTTTACCTAATCCTTCTATCACACCAACCAAATCCTCTCGATCTATAACCCTATCAAAGATACCCTTTGAAACATTTACTGAACCAACACATCCACCTAAATCAAATAAAGATGGTTTACATTATCCCTCTACAAAGTCAACTCTTCTTATGCAAAAACCTAAACAATCCACATCCCATATAGATATCATTAATTGCATCATACAAACATGTATCTCTCCATTAACATCTTCATTTTGTCTTAGGACATTTTCTCCTTTAATAACCACACCACCACTATCAGATCCTCAGTTTGAAATTATTATCATCCTTGCTAGAGGTAAATCTTCTTGGTTGAAGTCTAAGGCTCAGGGAAAACATCCCCAACAGTCCCTGCACATCCTCAAAAACATTCAGGTTTTCCCTCTTCTCAACAATATAATGCCACAACATCTACGTTAGGATAAGTCTCTCAATCTATGACATGTTACCATAATCAATCCACATCCAAACAATACAATCCTTCAAGAAAATTTTATTTTTCCACCAAAATGCAAAATTCACCCATCCAATTTACATCCACATTTTCTCCTAACTCCAAGTTGAGATATCCTATCAAAACCCATAGGAGTTACCTTCCCCATGACACTTTAATGGGGTCTTACGTAGATATCCTTTGACATTTAACTCAAATATTTGTCATCACACCTCCTCCCATTAAAGCCTTTAATCCCTATGGTCCCAAGCCATCATGGTTCAATCCTAATTACAATTGCACTTATAATCGTACCCCGGGCCATGAAATCGAACATTGTAAGGAATTTCGGATGATCATCCACAACCTTATTGAGAAAGAGTATTTCCTCATTCAAGGGAAAGTGCCTTCTCCATCTACATTGAATCCAATTCATATCCCATCTATTCAGTCTCCCATAATTCCTTCATCCATAGCATCCCTTAACATCCCTCTTGCACATGAATTTCCTCCTAAGGAAGGTCCTCCATTGTTCATTAATAGCACTTATCTTGATAAGCACACTTGTGGTCTCCAACTGTTTATCCCATCCAAATCTAAAACAATCTCATCTAAAATATTTCGACATCCTTTAATTCCTCCACATTTAATTCATTTTAGGAACAAAATTCCCTCATCCTTGAGTAAATCTTCCATACAATTCCCTTGTCACTAGGGGACTTCTCTCAGTGACATTGTTTTATTTACCTTCTTGACATTCATCCAATCCAAACTAATTCTGTCCCAATTCTCATCTCATTCTAAGTCCATAATCACGGTCATGTTTATGCCCCTTCTGGGGCACCATTTACTTTCATCGAAGTCCTCCTTTGAGGCCATGTTTTTCCTCCATTGAGGGACTTTTTTACCAAATTCCACCATTGTGGCTATATTTTTCTAGTTTAGGGCACCATCTATTTCATCAAGTTCACATTTTTAGCCATATTTTTCTTACCATATTTGTGTCTCTATTGGGGAACCATTTATTTTCATCAAAATCCACCATCATGGTCATATGTTCACTTCCTTAAGGACATAATTTTATTTTTCACTTGTCTATCACATCTAATCATTTGCAAAGTATCATGTCATTCATAAAGTTTTCCCTCTCTTGGTAGTAAACAAGAGACATAACCTCTTAATGCATTACACTTGCGATCAGCCCACTATTATTAGCATATCTACCAATGATCACATAGTTATATCCATAGATCATTTCTCCATCCTTAGCCCATTCCATTTTTCATTATAATGATATGAATTATGTGGTCTACATTCACTACTTTGATATGATTCCATAACCATTACATCCACCGCCTTATCATTCTCCTATTGCAGATATGTAAAGGGTCCAGGGGTGTATCTTATACATTCAGTATCCCCTCCTAAGTGGTATACTTAGCTATTCCCAACTCTCCCCCCATGTGAAGCTGAAATTCATGTATGCAAAAGGAAAAACCAAAATTATCAAAAACAGTTTGATCCCTCGAAGGATAGCTGTTCATGCAAAAGAATAATAGAAAAAGAAAACAAAAAGTAGACAAATCAAAATAAAAGAAAAATCAAAAGATATAGACTGATCCCTTGAAATACATATATCATTTTATTCTTACCATCCATATTATGTATATTATATACCATACCCTTGAAGGATGGCTAATAATTTATTATGGCATCCGGAAGGTTTCCCACATTGAATAGCCTTCATTTGATCAACATTTTCCAAAATCTTCCTGCATTGATTAACTTTCTGCTATTCTTCCTTGCCTTTCCCAGAGCTAGGGCATAGACTTAAGGAACACCACCTTTAGAGAACATTCTTCCCAAGTACAACTCACATATTCAATCCCTTTGTCATGTCAACATTAGGATTACGAGCATATTTCATCCATATTTCCCTCACAGTCTTTTGGTAGAACTAACTATCGTTGGTTATGTAGTAACACCTGCTATTAGCTACAAGTGCAATGCTTTGAGTGGTAACCTTTCTTGTTTATCTCCAATCTAGTTTGAAACATAGTTTCCTCTACGCTCTTGCTACAACTATGTTTCATTCATGTCATCCAAATCATCTTTTATAAAAATCACATCAAATTTCACACTATTTATCCATAATATCCATGAATGCGCTCGTAAATAAAATTTTTGATTTGCAAATTCTACTTGATCACCATTGCGGTTTATGAATCCTACTTGAGGATCCTTCTCAGGGAAATTTTGTTATCCTGTAGCTCCTTATCTCCCAATATGTTCAACAATGTATTTGATCCATTGCTTTTCACTCCCCATTTCCACTTATCACCATTTGTCTCCACATCATCCTTTTCACCTTACTATCCCCTTTCACCATGTCATATATCTTACTTAACCATCCATATAGCTAAAGAATCTTAGTTAAGGAATATCTTCTTCCTCGGATTCTCCCACTGTAGAAGATTCTCCACCATTTCCTCTTTCAACGGATGACAATAACCACCAAAAACTATCTTCATCATGCATGTTATCTCTATTTTCTCATCATCAACTAATCCTCATCTCATGCATCTCCACATCTTTTCTAATCCATGTCATTCCTCACCTCAATCTTCTCTTTACGTTCCTTATGCTTCTCACTATTTATCGAATATCTTTGTTCTTGGTTCCCTTCCATCTGTATAATTTTCTCCATTTTCGTCTCCTCCTTTCTAATCCTTGTCTTATTTCACTTCCTCTTTATCGTCTTCCTCCTCACTTTACCTTGAAATTCCTTCTTACTTCCCCATTGATAACCTAAATCTTCATGTTATCCCATATTCTTTATCATATCACCATCCACATGCATTTCTATGTGGCAAATTCCATATTCTTTGCCTTGGATTTCCTCACCATGTTTTTTCTCCTCCATCTCCATTCCTCTATTCCATACCCCTGTCACCTTCACATTTTATCTTTCTTACTCTTCTCATAATCAACCAGTCCTCCTGTCTATTCCCTTTTCTCTTTATCAACACCCCTCACACCTAGCATTCACAATCAAATCTGATGTTTATCCATTTATGTACCACTGTTGATCTATTTCATTACCAGTCTCGCTCTTCTCTTTGCATCATTGACATCTTCTCTTGTTGAGAACCCTGTCACATATTTTATCTTCATCAGTCTTGTCACAAGGGCATCATCATATCCATTTCTAAGAATGTCTTCCCATCTTCCTTTGACATTTTTGTCTTGGAGTATACCATAACAACCATCACCTATTTGATCTTGTTCTCTTCCATGAATATTTGCTCTGATTTGGTTTTGTCATAAAAGTATCTTGACTTCTTATCCTACTTATCAAAAAACAGGACTAATTTTTATTTTTCACCTTCTAATTTGCTAACACTTATGCATCTTTCTTATGAAACATGATTACCATCATATTTATCACCCTTTTACAAAATTTTATCTCACCCTTCTATCTTATCTTCTCATTATGTACACATTTATGATTATTCCCCTTGGTGCATTTTTATTTACACATCCATCTTCCATTATGTCATCTTCATTTCCTATGTTACAGTGCCTTTTCATCCTTGTACTTGTCGACCCATAGAAATCACTTTTTTTCCTTCTCGTGCCCCATGCTAGAGAATCATTATCTTCATCCTCATCCCTTTTGCGGATGCATGATTTTTCACATGATTCCTTACAAACAAAGGATTGTGCATACTTTTCGCATTCAGTTGCACATATTTTGATGTTTTTCTGTGACCCATTGGTCATCTTGGTTTATATTCATACTGTAGTGGTATTCATCCACTCACTGGTATGTAAAACATTTTCGTCTGTCTCCGTTGAGACCACAATTTTCCTCTACCGATGTGATATTGGAGTCACTGCCATATTTTTTCATTTTTACTACAATCCTTTTTCCCTGGGGCATATTTCCTTTGGTCATGTCTTCATACATCCTTAGACACATATTTCATCTAACCCTTTTTATTTTTGTCTCAAGGCTTGCTATCGCAAACTACTCAACAAAAAGGGGAAAATGTAGACACCAATTTTTGGTATAGCACCCCTCCTTCATCTCACATCCATTCAGTTCTCACTCTCTCTTTTATTTTTCTTAAATTTAAATAAATCCCATCTATTTACTCACCTTATTTAATTACTTATAAAATGGGCTCCATGTGGACCCATTTGATAATTAGAATTTTGGCATTATCTCCCATGTCTCATTTTTATTCAATTTATAGGTAATAATATACCCATTCGACACCCCTTTTTTAAATTCAAAAGAAGGAATCTTTTATCTCACATACTATGTCAATCATGCTCCCCACTCCATCTAATAAGTCAAATCGTGGCCTCCACGTGATCACATCATGTCTCTTAACCTGAGTTAATTTACCCAACCCTGGTTAATTGTTAACCCCAATCTAACCTCCCCTCCAAGCTATAAATATGGGCTTTCCCCTCTTCAAAAATTTAAGTGGGAAACTCTGGGAAAATGCTATTTTGACTTCTAAGCTTCTTATTTATCTTTATATTCTCATGATTCCCTGGTAATGACACTGTAACTCCCACAATACCTTGCTCATGATTTTTTAGTTCACATAGTATGGTTCTTGTTGCACGTTGTGTTTGGATCAGATCAATAACATCATCTACATACCCACAACGTTAGGTTCCTTTGTTCATAAATTTGCATGTTATTTATTTATCTTGTATTTTATCATTTTTCTTTATCACATGGGGGTTGACATCCTCCAAGGCAGTTAACATCCTCTTGGAACCGACACTTTCCGGGTAACCCTTGCTTATTGTATCTAATCACATCTATTTCATTTTTACATATCTAGCTGCTTTTATCACACTTTTATCTTCTCTACACCCATAGATCAATATTTGCATCTGAAGTCCTAAGCCCTCCATCATTCAAAGTTGTTGGTGGCTTCTAGTATTAGATTTCACCTGTATGAGAATGAGGTTTCCTGTACAACATTTGGCACACCTAGTGAGAGAGGTGAAATATTTTTCTAAGGATGAATGAAGACATGACCAAATGTAAGATGCCCTAGGAAAAGAAGGATTACAATATCTATGAAAAATATGGTGGTGACTTTAATATCACATTGATAAAAGACAATTGCGGTCTCAACAGAGATAGACGACAATGTTCTATAGTCCAGTGAGTGGGTGAAAACCACTGTAGTATGGATGTAAACCACGATGACCAATGGGTCATAGGAAAACATCAAAATATGTGCAACTGAATGTGAAAATTATGCAAAATCCTTTGTCTATGAGGAATTGAGTGAAAAATCATACATCCACAAAAGGGATGAGGATGAAAATAATGATTCCCTAGCATAGGGCATGAGAGGAAAAAAAATGAGTTATATGCATCGACAAGTACAAGGATGAAAAGGTTCCCAATGATAGGGCACGAAGATGACATAATGAGAGATAGATGTGTAAATAAAATGCCCCAGGGGGAATAAACATAAATATGCACATGATGAGAAGATAGGATAAAAGGGTGAGATAGAATGCCCTAAAAGGGTGCTAAATATGATGGTAACCATGTTTCATAGGAAATATGTATAAGTGTTAGCAAACTAGAAGGCGAAAAATAAATAGCATTCCCATTTGTTCAATAAGTAGGATAAGAAGTAAAAATACTTTTTATACAAAGTAAAAGTAGAGAAAATATTCATGGAAGATATCAAGATCAGATATGTGTTGGCCATTATGGTATCTTCTAAGACAAAAATGTCACAGGAAGATGGGATGAAAGATGTAGATGATATATGATAGAGATAAGAGAAAGCAGACATGGTTAGAGTAGAGTAGACGTGATGGAGGAGAGGAAGAAAATAATAGAGAAGGATGATAAGAGAGGTGAGAATATAGATGAAAGCACAAAATAGAGAGAATGGTAGTTAATAAGAAGGTAGTGGAAAATTATAAGGGGGAAAGAAATAGGGAAGGTGTGATGGACCTAGAGAAAAGGAAAATAGAGAAAGAGAACATGAGAAGAAAGGACAGAGGAAGTTTAAACAAGAAGAAGACTAGGTTATAAGGGAAAGGAGATTAGAGGCGATGGTGATTGTACAGAGATGTACCATAGTAAAGAAGCAACAAATATAATAAATAGGAGAGATGGTGGAAGAAAGAAATGATGAAGGACAAAGAATAAGAAGAAAAGAAACTCACAGAAGAGAGGGTGAAAGGGAGATGGAGATCAAAAACAAAGGGAGAGAAAGAATGGATCATGAAAGAGATGAAAGAGCTAAGAAGGAGAATATTAAAGAAGGATGATAAGAGAGATGAATAGGAATAACAAGATGGAAATATGAAGTAGATGAAGGATATGAAGAAGTTAAAGAAGATGGGAGAGGAAGTAGAATAGAAAAAAGAAAGAAAGGAACAAGGAGGAGCTAGGAGATGAAAGAATAGAAAAGAAACAAATGTATAGAGATGGAATAAGATAGGGGTGGTAGATAAAAAATTTAAGTAATGGGGAAATGGAAATAGGAGGGAAAGAAGAGATGATAAAGCCAAAATAGGAAGGGAATTGTATCTCAGTGTTAGGGGTAAGACCCAGGCAAAGAATATGAAACAAAATGCATGGAAATGCACGTGGGTGGTGAGATGATTAAAAATATGGGACAACTCTAGTGAGTTAGGTTATCAATGGATAAGTAGGACAAAAATGTAAGGAGAAGAGGGGATGAATATGATATAGAGGGTATGAAGATGATACAAAGGAAATGAAAGAAAACCAAGGGTAGAAAGGAGGAGATGACAACAGAGAAAATGATGCAAAGGTAGTGTATGATGAAGATAGTAGAGATATTAAAGAAGATGAAGGTAATATGGAAAGGAAATACTAGCGGAGGGATGTTAGGAGAAATCCTCCAATAATGGATAGAGGGCAGAAAATAAAAAAGGAAGGAAGAGAAATGGAGGAGGTAAAAAGGAGTGGACTGATATGTGTAGAATGAGGATAAATGAAGTTTAGGAGAAGTCCGACAATAATTCTTAGCATGAAAATGGAAGATGATGACGAAATAATGTTAGGAGCTGAACAATGATAATGACGAGTAAGTATGGTGCTAGATATGTGGGAGTACTCTGGAAAATAGAGAGGAAAGAGTAAAGAAAGGAGGGATAATGAATGGTGTGGAGAGGATGATGAGGAGAGGATGTAATGGATGAGGATGTGGATGGAGATGAAGGAAGTAAAGATGAAGGAACAAGACATAGTAAGAAATGGTATGAAGTGGTTAGGTTAGATTTATAAATGAAAGATGATGGAGATGATATTTGAGGAAGTTTGAGATATTTTGTGCAAGGAGAAAAGAGGAGGGAAGAGGATGTGTTTATGGGGAATGAAGAGAGAATATAGATGGTGGGAATGCGGAGTAAAGGGTAAAGGCAAGAAGACAAATCATTATTAAGAGAGACTCTTAAGTAAGATCGTCATGCCATAGGAATGGTTAATTAGGATCGCCAATCCAAAGAAGAAGAAGAATGATGAAAAGACTGAGCGGTGTATAAAAAAATGGAACAAGAGATGAAAGGAGGTGATAACAAGGAAACAAAGGAGTGTGACATGAGTGGATGGAGGAATGTATGCATTTTAGAATGGAGAGTGTAAGGGGAATTATTAATTAGGATGGCTATGTTGTGTGAGTGATGGTGCCAGAGTATTAAGTAGAAGTTATGGAGTAGGAAGATGTTTCTAGTGTTGAATGGAATAGAAAATGGTGGAGTTTCTAAAATGACATGATATTAAGAAAGAGATGCATTGTGATTAAGAAGCCTGTGTGAAATGGGTGGTTAAGTAGAATCGTTAAGCGGAAAGAAGAATGAAATGGAAATGGAGTGATAGAATAGATGCCAGTAAAAGGACATTAAGAGAAAAACACAAAATTAATTACCCGGGTGGAGGACGTGAAGTATCAAAGAAACAATAGAGAAAAACAAAGTGGGTGAGAAGAGCAGCAGAGAATGATATGGAGTGGATTTTAGAATAAAATTGGGTTGACAAAGGGGACTAGGAGGAAGGAATGGTCAACATACATGATTACGAATGAGACCTTGTCTAGAATGACAGGTATAACTTGAGTAGGGTTTCCATGTTGCATGGGGAATTACATGGACGTGCCAAGATGAAGATGAAAGTCCTCTGATGATGAAGAAGATGATTTTTTCGATAGATGAAAACAAAAAAAGAGTGAAGAGAAGGATAATGGGTGGATGATTGTAGAGGAGAGAAGGATGATGCGAGAGGATGGATGGAGAAAGATAACATTGGTCATGGTGGGGGATGAGAAGTTGCCGGATAATGAATTCTACTTGAGAGATAATCTAAAGTAGAATTCACAAACTACAATAGAGATCAAGTAGAATTCCCAAACTAAATATTGTATCAAAGAGAGTGTGTAGAAACAATAACATGTTTCATGGATATATAGATGATGTTAATAGGGAACATCCTTAAGAGTAAAAATATAGATGCATATTTGATGATATGAAATTTCATTTCTACAAAAATAATTATAATAAAAGATGATTTTGATGAGATGGGTGTCACATAACCATAACAAGGGCCCTGTAAGAAAGTTATGCTTTTAACTGGATAAGAAGTAAATAAGAAAAAGTACCACTCAAAGCATTTCACTTGCAACCGATAGTAGGTGTTAGTACATAACTAATGAGATATGATTATACCAAAAGACCAAGAGGGAGATATGGATGATGGATTCTCATAATCCTAATATTGACATGACAAGGGATTTGAGATGTAACTTGTATATGGGAAGAAGGTTCTCTAAAGGTGGTGTTTCTTAAAAGTCTATTCCCTAACTCTGAGAAAGGGAAATAACAATAATAGAAGAAAGCTAATCAATGCAGGAAGCTTTCCAAATGCCATAACAAAAGAGTAGCCATCCTTCGAGGGTATGGTATACTATATATATAACATGGATGGTGAGAATGATAGCCATCCTTCAAGGGACTGATCTATTTATTTTTATTTTTGCTTTGATTTTTATTTTAATTTGCATGATTTTGTTTTTATTCTACCTTTTGCATTTTGTATGCATAGTTGTCCTTCTAGGGACTAGTCTTTTTTGGATAAATTTGACTTCTTTTTTCATGCATGGATGTTAGCTTCACATGGGGGAGAGCTAGGGATAGAATATTAGACCACTTATGAGGGGATAGTGATGGTACAAGAGACATTCCTATACCCTTTACATGACTGTCATAGGAGACTGAGAGGGTGATGGATGTAATGATTATGGGGTTCTCACCGAATGGGAGAAATTATCCATAATGAATATGCTTATAAGTAGAGATGTGGTACTCATATTCAATTTCATATCAAAGTAGTGATGGTAGACCACCTAATGCATATCATTACCATAATAGATGAAAGTATATAATGGTGGATACATGGTCTAAAGATAGGACTATGTTCATAAGTGCATGTACTAACAATAGAATGGCCGTAAGTGCAATGCGTTAAGGGGTTCGATCTCTGGTTTACCATCAAGATAAGTTAAGTGATAAGCCCCTGACCTATACTTATGTGTGATAATATATGGTCTGATTCAGTTGGGAGAAAATTTTCCCAGTTGGCTCCATGATTAACGCTGCATCCGTGATAAGAATTCTAGGAGGATGAGTGAAGGTAGAACTATGTGCTACCATTTCAGGAAGCAAAAATATGCGTCCCTAATGAGAAAAATAGATGGTAAAAAGGGTGGGATTAAGAGGCACATAATCATGGCCACAGTGGTGGACTTTGGTAAAAAAATATGGTCCTTATTGGAAGGACAAACATGGTCTCAAAGGAGGACTTTGATGACACAATGATGGTCATTAAGGTGGAATTCAATGAAAAAGATAGAAATATCATCTCTTAATAGAGAAACAAACATGGCCACCGTAGTGGGCTTAAGATGAAAATAAATGGTCTCCTATGGGATATAAACATATGGCCACAAAAGTGGGCTTCAAATGAGATGCAGATTTGGACAGGGTTAGTTTAGATTGGATGGATTTGAATGAGGTAAATAAAACAATGTCAAGGATTAAATTCTCTCAGCATAAAAGGATATTTTTTTAGATAGGAAATGTGTTAATACATATGATATGATCAAGGAAAAGGGGAGGCTACTTCCCTAGTGAAAGAGGTTATATCACTATAGGAAATTTAGATGTGGATAGGTGAAAGGGATTTGATGATGTTAACCTTAGATTTGGATTAGGTAGAAGCATTGGGGGTCATAAGAAAACAATGTTGATGAATAAGGGATGACCTTCTGTATGAGTAATAACATGTGAAGGATATATGTTAATGAAGGATGGAGGAGAACACTTAGAGACTTTGAGAGATGTGGAATTAGTTACGAATAAAATGGTAGAGGTACAATCCTAAAAAAGGTAGCCTCTTTACATGAGATCATGGATGAGAGTTTAAAGAGACTTATAACACTCAATTCTATGACCTAGGGTACGAGGGTAGGCACAATTAAGGTGGGGATCAAACCATGATGGCTTCTTATTATGTGGGTTAAATTCCTTGACAGGTGGAAGCTTAATGGAAAAAATTTGTAATAAGTGTTGAAGGGTTTCCACATACGATTCAATTGATACATTAGTATATGTATTTTCTTAGGAATCCTTTGACGTAGATCTTGATGAAATTGCTTGGGGTGTGGTTGTATGAGCTATCTTGTTGGATTGCATCATGTCATTCCACAATTTTTATCCAAATCTTGAGGGAATGCTAGATGCTTTTGATTTTGTTTGGTGGAGTGATTGTGATGCCTTAGATGGAGATTGATGCTGCCCCAAAACAAATGATGCATATTTGGTATTCATTAGATATATGTCTATCTTCTTTTGGGGACACACAAGAGATCATTGTGGAAGGGTACCAAGGACCTTAGATTTGGATGACAAAGGAGTATTCTTGGAAGGGATGATACTAATTTTAGTCGGAGGGTCTAAAGGTTGTGTCGTAGTTGATATGGGTGGAAAGATTAGTGTTTTCATGGTGACATCAGAAAAAGGTTAGTTTTTTATGGAGGCGTTTGTAGATGAGATAAGAGGGTTATTTAAAATTAAGTTTCTATGCAAGATTCTGCAAATGATGTGGAAGAAGAGGATGGTGTGTTTGAAACGATTAGAAGGGTGGAAAGAGGAAATGAGAGAGAATCAAGAGATGGTATGATAGGTAAAGACGAAATAGGTGTGGATGGGGGAGTGTTAGGAAACCCGATGGATAAGGATGTAGAAAGATGAGTTATATTCATTGTGGATGGGGAAGTATATCCCCCCTGAGTGAGGAAATCATCTTCTTGAATGAGGTCATGGACGATGGTCGAAAAGGCCCTACACTACTCAATGTCATGGCCCAAAACACAATGGTAGGTGCAAATGCAATTGGGATTGAACCATGGAGGTTTATTGCTATAAGGATCCTGATGTCTAATGGAAGGAAGAATGATCATAGAAGTTTGAATTAGATGTTGAAGGATGTTTGCATATGATCTAATCGAGGTGAAAAAAAAAGGTAACTCTTATAAGTTTTAAGATGATGTTTTGGCTTGGATTTAGACGTGAAAATATAGGATGTCGATGTATAAAATAGGTTATTTGATGATTTATGGTTACATGAATTGGACTAAGGAGGTACTCGAATAAATTTGAGGGAGAATGAAGGATCCTCTTTAAAATATTATTCACATAGAGGTGACATAGTTGTGGCAGTGTGTGAAGAATGAGGGGACATTTGCATTTGGATAGATGAGGTCAACATTATAGATGTTGAAGTGAAGGGAATAGATTGGTTTGGTTTGGAAAGGATGCATCCTTCCTTAATGAAGTCATGAACAATGGCTTGAAATGCTCTGCAATGTCTGATATCATGTCCAGGGGTACAATGATATGTGTAAACAAGGCTGGAATTAAACCATGGTGGCTTCTTACTACTTGGGTCAAAGGCCCTAAAAGGCGGAAGTGTGATTGTATAAATTTGCAACAAGTGTCAGAAGACATCTGTATATGATTCAACCGAGATATTAGGAGGTGTTTTTTCTGTGCAGAAACTTTTGGTATTTGGAGAAGAATTGGATGTTTAGGATAATTCAGATGTTAAGGAAAAAATTCGATTATGTTCATGTCTCGATGGCTGGAAGCCAGTCATGATTTTTATAATGTTGGATGATGTCAGTTGAAGGGGTGTGGGGTTGGATTGTTTAGAAGAAGGAATACTAATTTAATGTATAAGGGAGTTATGTGGCAATATTTGAGAGGTTGCATCCTTAGGAGGAATAATAGTAATTTCTACTGGAGAATCTGGAGGTGGTACTGATAGAGGCATAGGAAGGAATATTCGTTCGTTGGAATGTAAGGAAGGTGAAAATTTATTTGGTTGCACTGATGAGGTAGAAATATTATTTGAAGTTGAATCCATTTGAATCTCTTTTAAAGGTTCTTCATATAATGTAGGAGGGGTGAAAATGTAGATGTGGTCTCAAGGACTAATGTAGTAGGTGCAAGAACTAGGATTGGGTCTATGGTTGGCATTATGGGTAAAGATGGGATGGATGTGAATGATGTAGTGTGTGAGGTATATTCATATGTGGAATAAAAGGTGGATGTGGGAAGAGGTGCTGAGGTGAACGAGGTTAGTATGGGTGCAAGGGTTAATGGAATGAAGAAAGGGGGAGCTTCTATTGAGGTGGATATGGTGGTTGATGAAGAAGGTAAATTTGTGGATGAACTGAATTTATACCCATAATATGTATAGTATTTATGGTATGGGCATTGGGAACTTGCGATGTAGATGTAGTGGTGGTTTGACTTATTGATGTGGGTGTATGGTTTGGAAATGGTTGTTTAAAAATACCTAGTGGTTGATTAGGCGAAGCATTTGGGTTATCTACTTGAAGATCTCCCTGATTGATAAGTCTTTGGACTAAATCCTTGAAATTTTGACATCTCTCTATGTCATGTCCTTAGACTTGATGGTATTTGCAGTAATGGTCCTCATGATACCACATAGGTTTCAGTCTAGATTGGTTAACTGTTTGGATAGGTAGTAGATTGACCAAATGTGTTGTTATTAATTTGTCAAAGATGGTGATGTATGATTCTCCTAGAAGAGTATAAGCAGGCATTCGTCGTGTGAATATTTGTTGGGATATTGTAGTAGATGTCGATGTAGGAGATGATTTGACAATGGCAATGTTGGCAGTTGTCTTTGACTTATCATTTGATGTGGATGGTTTGACAAATACTATTTTAGGCTTATTCAACTTTAATTTTAAATTCCCTTGTTCTAGGGCACGTGTCTCAAGATTATGATCCATGGTGAAGGATTATTCAAAATTATGAAATGAGTGGATTTACAAAGTCGATGAAATATGCTTAGAGCAAGAGCATGTGAAGAGCTCGATGAGGTCAGTTTGAGGAAGTGGAAAAGATAATTAGTTTATAATATTGCAGCATCATGTGACGAAATTTGTGATGGATCCATCTTCGAATTGGCGGATGGTATAGAGATAGTTGATGGTTATTTTGCACACAATATTAATGGAGAAGTGCTCAAGAAATAATTGTGAAAGATGAGAAAAGGAAAATATGGAGTATTGGGGAATATTATTATACCAATCTAAAGTAGGACCAACCAAAGACATGTGGAATGTATAGAGCATCAAATCTTGGTCATGCACGATGAAATAACATGCATGTTTAAATGCTCAGAGATGTTGTTGAGGGTCCTCCTTGCTGTTAAATTTGGTAGACTTTGGCAATTCCCAGTGTGGAGGATATGATTTCATGGACATAGATGGATGAATGGGTTCGTTACATATTTTTTCATAAGGCAATGTAACTTTGGACCCTAATGTAGCAGCCTCTAGGTTGGCTAACCGACCTGTCAATATTTTCATGGGATCATTAGGAAGCACCTGTTGAGAAATGAGAGGTAGTGGTTGAATTTGTGAATGGGTGGGTGTCTGAGGAACTTGGTATGGGCGAGTGCAAGTTAAGGGTTGTGGTTGAGGTGGAGGTTAATAGAATGTGTGTTGGTGAGAAATAGGGGCATGGTATGATTGCTGAGATTGTGCAGGTTGTTGAGGTAATTTCTGAGTGGGGATATGAGTATAGATGGGTTGATAGACTGAAAATGACACTGCATGCTGTAAAGGTATTGTTGGAGGAAGTTGAGAAGTAAGGGCATAAACCTGTGATGTAAACAGAATTTATTGTTTGGATAAGGGATTTGACACACGGGATGGTTTAATGATAATACCAATGACAATTGGGGATGTCATAGTGATAGGGATGACAGTCATGATAGTCGTGTTGATGTGAGGAAGATTGGATGGAATGGGCATAACTACCTGGGTGGTCTGGTGTGCTAATGGGTTGGTGGAGGATGAAGAAAAATCATGTAAGGCCATGAATTGAAGAATTTCAGAACTAATACTATAAGGATAGACCTACTGAAGTAGTGGGCCATCCAGAGGAAGGTGTATGTATCTTCTCAAGAGATAATATTGAAGGGCCACAGGGTTGGCATCAAGATTTTTTCTAAATTTTAGGTCCCCAAGAGGTAAGACAAAAGTACCACTAGGCTCTAATCTGACAGAGGGCAGAGTAGCAGGCTTGGATGGGATGGAATGATCTAACATCGAAGTGTGACCAACCGGTACTGGATGAGATGTATCGGTAAGAGAATGGGTATTTATGGGGACCATGGGGAGAGACATAGATGATGAAGCCACTGGGATGCTTATCAATTGAGATGAAGCATTATGTGAAGTGGGGTTGTGTTCCATTTTCTTTATATTAGATTGAGTGTTTATAGGCATGAAATGAAAGATGTTATTATACAAACCAAATAAGTGAGGCACATAATTTTTTTGGTTTTGGTTTGTTTTGATTTTGATTAAAAAGAAAAAAAAAATTGGTTGTAAGAGGACCTAGAAGGAGGTGAACTATGTTTAGTTATAGGTAAGTTATGGCTGGGAAATGTATGAAATGGTTTTTCTGTTGGGTGATCAAATCCCAATCAGTGAACCAGGTACAAGGAATATTTCACCGTGTTTATTAGTTTGTGAAGTTTCAGGCAGTGCGTGATGATAGGTGTGATGTAAAAAGTTAAAACCCTAGTTACACTATGTGAGTAGGTAGAATGCATGGGGTTTGTTTTGATGCAAATTCGAAAGATGAAATTTGATGCTGAAAATCACCCAAAAAATGACAGTACCATACATAAAAGAGAAAATAGGGAAAACTGGAGAATACCTGTATATCGCTTTTCCTTTTTATTTGACAGAAGGTTGAGGTAAACAAGGAGTATGCTCCAAACAATCAGGCAACGACTTGCAAAGCGAGAAACGATAATAGATCCTAAATAAACATTGGATAATGCTTTTCCCCATTAGTGGGTCATACTTGATAATGATGGATTTTGGAAGCGATCGCTAGTCAGCAGCCAAGGAATGTCCGGGAACCCTAAAATTACACCATGCACAATTATGATTGAGATTGACAGATGAGATTTTAGGTGTGTTTACTTAGTTTAGTAATTGTCTTTGAGAGCATTATTATGTACCTACAAACGTGAAGAAGACAATTAGTGGATGTAGTTGACAAAATAAAAATAATAATTTGTAAGTCTTGCCATCTAGATGTCAACAACAAAGTTTACTGACGAAAATAATAACAAATAATTATTCTAGTTAACAACCATAACAAAAATAAAGAATAACAAATTAATTATCCTAATATAATTGTACCACCTGGGAATTTTAATTAACAAATATTAATTAAACTAATAAATTAGCCTCTTCTAATTAGCTTATGAATTATAATTAACAATTCATAACTAATGAACTCGTAATAACACAATTATCCTAGGAGTTGTAAGTAACAAAGTGTGACTAATTAACTTAGTAAATGAAATGATTATCCTATGAATAATTACCCTAGGAATTTTAATTAAAATTTATTTCTAATTAACTAGTAAATAGAACAATTATCTTATGAAATTTAATGAAAAAATCATAAATATTTAGCTAACAATAAACAATTATCCTAAATTATCCACATATACAAATCCCAACTAAATAACTAATAACAAAATAAATGGATGTGAAGTGTCGGAAAGATGGTGTTTGGATAGAAGATGTTTGTGTCAAAATTCAAATGATGTGTGGTGTGTGGTTGAGCTATGTGGCATTCACGTAGGCTAGTGCACGTCAAAGGGAGATGTGAAAGGAAATGCACTGTGGATTGAAATGTGAGAGGCCAGAGATAGTCGGTATGGGAAATAGATGGAAGCTCGGAGTGAAGGAGTTGGATAGGCTATGGAGAGGGAGTTGACTTAGAAGGAAGAAAGGGAACTGTGTAGGGTAGGGTTAAGATGATTTTTTAAATTATTAATATTATTTAATTATTATATATATTAATAGAAATAACAATAATTTTTTTACACCTATTATAAATGAGTCAATAACATACCCTTTCAAATGAGAAATATACTTACCCCAATGGTGACATAAATGACTACATGTACGCACCACAACATATGGACAGAGATAATACCAAATATCCTACAAGTGGGTGAGTCTACAAATGAAAAATGTGCAACATATATCTAGATTGATGCGATGTTATACTTACGATAAAACACAATAACTGTTATACGCATGACACCTTTACAAAGTGAGCAAACAGACACATGACCAGGACTTGGATTTGATCCCACCGGGCATGCCAAATGTTGATTGGAGATTATTTCTTCCTATCCAGATTAGTGTAAGAGAAATCAAAAAACAAAAAATAACATCGAGTATGCAAGGGCTTAGTACCTTAGAGATGGTGATGGATGATACGGTGCACAAAGTTGATGTTGAACTCCTTATTGCGATCTCAACAAACCTGCTGCTCACAGACAGTAAAGAAATATTGATTAGAGATTTTATGTGGGGGATGCCTGAAAAAGTAGATCTGAGAAGCGTTAACTTCCTCGGTGGCTGTCAACCCCCATGTGATAAAGAATAATAATAAAATACAAGATAAAAAATAACATGCAAGCTTAATAAAATAAGGAACCTGACGCTGCGGATATGTAGATGGTGCTCTTAATCTGATCTGAACATAATGTGAAACAAGAACCATGCTACGTGAACTAATAAGTCATGAGCAGAGTATCATGGGGATTACAGTGTCGTTATAAGGACACCATGAGGATATAAATGATAAACAAGAAGCTAAGAATTCAAAACAACATTTTCCCAAATTTTCTGACTTCCACTTTATGAAGGGGGGAAAGCCCATATTTATAGCCTAATGGCGAGGTTAGAATACAGGTTAAAAGATACTCAAGGTTAATTAAAGTAACCCTGATTAAAATAAGTGATGTGATTCAGTGGGGCTCACAATTGGAATTATGAGATGGATGTGATATGAGGTAGGGGGTATTAGGTGAAATAATGTATTCTCTTTTTGAATTTTAAGAGTGGGATGTTGGATGGGTGCATTCTTAACCATGTTTTGCATTATTTTTTAGATATGACAATATTTGGATTATTAAATGGGTTATGTAGAACCCATTAATTAATTAAAACCATGAATTAATTAAAATGTAGATGGATGGGATTTAGAACAAAATAAAAGCGGGAGGAGATATAAATGTAGGATGACGGAGAGGGGTTACACCCAAAAATAAATGTCTACAATATAATGACGATACCAGTCCCTCCACCTTTTTGACATTTAGCCTCAATAAAGAATATGGTCATTTTTATGGGGACAAATTCAGATTCATAATCATCAGATTCATTAATGTTATTGATAGATTCATCAAGAAAGTATTCATGGGGTGGTTGATCATTTGGAAGAGGTACCTCAATGAGTTGATCAAAAATGGCTTGAACTTTGATAGAATTTTGCGGTATGATTTCAAGATCAAATTCAGTCATAAGCATTAACCATCTAGTTATGCAGTCATTGTGATCGTGTTTAGCATACATGGCTTTAAGCTGGTTAAAAATAGTGACAATATATGTTTTGTGATTGAGGAGATAGTGTCAGAGTTTGGAAGTAGTAAAGTATAATACACAACACAATTTTTTAGATTTAGAGTAGCATGTTTTGTATTCATGGAGGGTGTGAGTAATATAGTACATAACCTGTTCATGACCTTCATTATCAAGGTGAGTGAGCATGGATCCTATGGCATGTTTCGAGGTGGTGATATAGAGATAAAATGGTTCTCCTTCATGAGGTGGAGTTAGTATAGGTGGTGATAACAGATATTGTTTGATTTCGTCAAAGGCTTCTTAGTAGTAAGAATCCCAACAAAACACTATGTCTTTGCAGAGTAGATGGTGAAATGGTTGACATCGGTCGGAAAGCTGTGATATGAAATGTCATATGGAATGTAGTTTTCCTTGCAAATTGCGTAGTTGTTTGAGATTATAGGGTGGAGGAATTTCAATGATTTCTCTGACCTTTGTGGGATCGAATTCAATTCCATGAAGGGATATGATAAATCCTAAAAAAAATTCTATTGAGGACACCAAAAATCCATTTTGTATGATTGAAGTAGAGACAAGACTGAATGAGATGGGTGAAGATTGATTCAAGGACATTGAGATGATCCTTATGTGATTTAGATTTCCAAGGAGATTATCAATATAATCTTCAACAATTTTATGAATGAGATTATGGAAAATGTATGTCGTAGCACGTTGGTACGTTGCTCTAGCATTTTTGAGACTGAATGCCATAATGTGGTAGCAAAAGGTTCCCTAAGGGATTATAAATGTGATTTTGTGTTCATCATCAGGGGCAATAAGGATTTGATTATAACTAGAAAATCCATCTATAAGGGAAAGAATTTCATGGCTGAATGTTACATCTACGAGTTGAACTATGTTTGGCAAAGGGAAGTCATCTTTTGGAAAATAAAGATTAAGATCCCTAAATTTTATGCAGATACAAATTTTTACTGAAGCTTTAGTTACTAGTATGATGTTGAAGACCCATTTTGGATAATCAATGGGTATAATGAAGTTGGCGGATAGAAGGCACTATAATTCTTCCTTGACAAGGAGATCTATATGTGGGTACATCTTACGAAGATTGTTTTGACCAGTTTAGTGTTAGGATATATGACAATGTTATGTACAACGATGTTGGGATTAATCTTGGGCATACAACTATATGACTAGGTAAAGGCTTGACTATATTTTTTAAGGAATGTGGTAAAATCACTCGATTCTTGTGGATCGAGGGATTGGATGACCTTGACTATGTGAGGGTCATGTGGTGTTCCTAAGTCAATATCGAGTGTCGATTCGTTAAGAAGAGTAGGTGTTTTAGGTGATAGGGTTTTTTAAAGGTAATAATCTTCAACTCCCAAATGAGATAGGATGTCTTACTTGTCCTGACATTAAAGAATGTGTATGGTTGGCGAGTCTTCTTCGACCATTCCTGGGTGAACAAGTGGTAGAGATTTAGCGGAGTGGATGGATTTATATGTGAGAGGTCCTAATGATATGGCATTGATTAAAATTTTTTTATGTGGAATAAGTTTGACATCCTCTGTGTCTATGGAACCTTGAGGGTTTGCGACTGATGATTCTGGTTCGAAGACAATTACGGAGGTAGTTAGTTTAGATGTATTGGTTTCACATGCTACACAAAGGGGGTTCTTATAACCTAGACAAATTTTCTAATGCTATTTAAGCGAACATAGAACCAGATGTCATGGATCCCTTGTTCATAATGCCCAAGAGAAAAGCCTTTCCATGCACAACAATGGAGATAGATACAAGAAAATTTTGGATTATCAAGGGATTTGAAATCCAATGTGAAAGGTATGGTGTGAAGTGGATTGATAATGTGAGACGGTGGATGATTGCATCCTCGATAGAAAAGGTTGGTTTTAAGATAAACGAGACCATAAGAGATAATATCCCCTATGTTAGGGTCATCAATGGGTTGTTTTTTGGGACGACCATATGCTTTTGGTGAAGGGATAAAGTTGAGCATGATGAGGTGATATTCCTCAAGCATGAGGTGCTTCATGGATTCACTAAGAGAAGAATATTTTGGTAATTTGGAAGAGGAGATAGAAGTGCTAGTAGATGCTTGATCAGATGATTTAGGTATAGATATAGGTACAAGAACTTAATTTTTGTGATACATCATATAGCAGTTAGAAAATGGATTTAGACCAACAAGGACAATGAGTGTCTAGCCTTCATTTCCATTTTTGAGATAATGATGAAGGGTGGAAGGAACTATCATCACCAATATGAAACTATGATAATTCTTCACCAGGAACTCCTCGTGCTATGATTATTTACTAATGCATAGCCTTTAGTTTGGTGGATGTAATCTGGAAACACAACAACAAACATAACACAAGAATACCATAGACTATGATACGAAGGAAATATGAAAAATCTTAAAATATAGGTGTAAATTATAATATCAACATGAAATTGTTACAATCTCACCCATGAGGTACTTCAATTGTTACTGACTTCACTTTCCTTCTAACAATAACAGTGGGAGAAACTTCACAATGGATTCTTTAACACACCTTCAAAATGATGACTTCCTTTACACACTTACTCATACAATATTTCTCACTACTTCCCTCTATGCTAAACGAGGGGGGTGGCCTCTTTATTTATAGGAATTCAGGCTTATCCACCCTATCTCTAAGATAGGATAGGAGATCTCTTCTAGCCAATCACATTCCATGCCTAAACTCTTGCCTTTACATGTAGGCTTATCTTCTAAGATAAGATAAACCTTATCATCTCACATGGGTTCCACCTTTTTAGACTTTTCTACAAATAAAATACACAAAATATTTATGACATCACTCTTTGTCCTTATTACAAATATAATATTTATAATTCCTAATCATGTAGACCCAACTTCTCTAATTACCCAAACTTTGACATTTTAACATTACCGGACCACTTACGACAAATATTTACTTTTTACAAAATTCCTAATGTACTTTGACTGTTACCATACTCTACTTTATTGGTGGCACTGTACTGACGGTGCCGTTATCTTCTATTGGACGCCACTACTAATTATACTTAACAACATCCTATTCCTAATACATACATTAATAAAATAGAAATTACAGAGGAAAATGTTAATGTCGACAGAACACAGTGCATAGTCCATATCTAGGGGTGTCCTAGTAACTTGTGTTTGACAAATATCACATGTCTTACAATAATTATAACAATCTCTAAAAAGAGTGGGCCAGTGATAACCTGCATCTAAGATCCTTCTTGCTGTAAGTTTTCCGGAGAAGTGTCCTCCACATGTACCATTGTGGAATTCTTCTATCAGCTCCTTCCCTTGATCACGTCCAACTACCCTCTTATACTTTCCATCAGGTCCTATTCAAAATAATACTCCATGTAGAATAGAATATGGACGACTGGCTTGAGTAATCTTCCTCTTAGTCTTTGCATTGGCACCATTAAGAAACTTGAATTCATTCAGATAATTCCAAATATCTATGTATTCACTAGGGATTGTGTCAAGGGATAACAATGCTGCATCTGGGAAATCATCATCATCACAAGATGAACCTAAACCATCATAGGCTCAAGAGAGTGCATCTTCATTGACATGCTTCTTTCCTGGCCTATCTATAATATCAAATTCAAATTCTTGTAGCAAAATTATCCATCTTGCTATCCTCCCTGATGGGTTAGGATTATTTACAATATATTTTAGAGCTTGATGATCTGTTACAACTATAAATTTCTATGCCCTAGCAAGTAATTTCTAAACTTCTTTACAGCAAAAATGATAGCTAGAGCCTCTTTTTTAGTTACAGTATAATTTACCTTAGCACTGCTCATTTGTCTGCTCCCAAAGTAAACTGGATGATCATTCCCATTTTCATCCTTTTGGCTCAGAGTAATTCCTAGTGTTGCATCTGAGGCATCAATATACACAATGAATGGCTTGCTCCAATCTAGATTCTTTAAAACAGGTGAAGACACAAGGGCTTCCTTCAGTTGTTCAAAAGCTTCATGCGCCTTATTTCCTGGTTCATAAGTAACATCCTTCTTCAAGAACTAGGTTATTGGTTGTGTAATCTTTGAGAAATTCTTGATGAACCTTCTATAGTAACCCACATGGCCTAAAAATGATCTCAACTTACTTCTATTCATAGGAAATGGTAACTCTTTGATTTTTGAAACTTTATCAGGATCAGTACCAATACCATCTTTGGATACAACATGCCCTAACAAAACACCTTTAGAACATCCAAAGACACACTTTGTAGGGTTTAGTGAAGATTTGTGCTTCATCTAACCTTTGAAATGTTGTCTCCATCTGGTGCATGTGGTCCATCTTGCTCCCATAGATGAAAAAATCATCCAGAAATACTCTGATGAAGTTCCCAATGTAGGGTTCAAACACCCTATTCATCAAGTGCTAGAACGTTTCCGGAGCATTACACAACCCAAAAGGCATAACTCTATAAGCAAACGTTCCCCAAGGAGTGGTGAACGTGGTCTTCAGCTGATCTTTCTCTGCTATACAAACTTGGTTGTATCCGCTATATCCATTAGCAAAACTATAGCACTCCTGGCCAGCTACTTCATCCAAGATCTGATCTGAGAATGGAAGAGGGTAATGATCCTTCTTTGTTGCCTTGTTGAGCTTCCTATAATCAACACAAATGTGTAGTTTCCCATTATTTTTTATTGAGATCACAATGGGAGAAACCCATTCTGAATTCTCCACAACAAATATGAATCCTACATCAAGCAACTTATCTATTTCTTCTTTTATAGTCTTAGAAAAATTAGGATTCATTCTATATGGCATTTGCTTTATGGGCTTAGCACCATCTACCAGCTCAATAGAATGTTCTACCCAACTTACTTGACAGAGTTCCTTGTAATCAAAAGTGAATAGGTGTATGTACCTTCGAAAGAGCTGGAGGTAGGATTCCTTCTCACTCTCCATCACAACATCACCAATCTTTATTTGTTGGAGACGATCATCAATTTCTTCTTCAGATAATTTTATGGGGTCATGAGTAGGTGTGACTGGAAGGATATCCATGACCGAAACATCAACCTCACTTTCTTCATCTTCGGTGTCCACTTCACTGGTACTAGAGTAATCAGAGGAGGTCCAATCATCAGTTTCATCACTTGAATCCAAAGGTTCTACCTTATGATGTTGAGGGATCATGTTTATCTTCACCCTCTCTCTACCACATCCAAGTGTCATGAAGCCTTCATTCCAGTAGTTTCTTGCATGAACTCTCCTTAGCCATGGCCTTCCTAACAACATTGGGTACGCAACAGTACCATTTTTCATCACCTAAAAGTCTACCACACATACAACACCCATAACAGATATTGCCACATTTGAAACTACACCTTCTGGTTTAGTTTTTCCCTTATTTAATGACCTTAACATAAGTGTTGAGGGAAAATCAATTTTTAAACCCAACATATTCATTATAGACTCGGTCATTACATTAACTGCAGCACCTCCATCAACTAAGACATCATGAATTGAAATACCATTACATAATACCTCAGCTTGTGAAGTGTAGGGATCCGCCTCTTCCTCCAAAACAGGGACCTCAACCTCCTTCCTTTATCAAGCATTGAGTACACTTCGTAGCTCCCGCCTCTTCTTAGAAGACATAGCCAAGAGTTGACCATATGTAATATTTGCAGGCCTTTTGGATAGATCTTCTAAGATGGAGTATGGTCCTTGTCCCCTTGAAATCAGAAAATCTTGCACACCCAACTTTCTTCTCCTATGTTTCTTACTAGTTTCTCCTTTTATCTTCTTAGGATCATTTCCATCTTGGTTATCTTTTTCTTTCTTTCTTTTTGTTACAAACACATCTACTTCATTATTTATGCTCTTATCTACTACATCAAAAGAATTCACAGGTGCTTTTCCTTTATCATTATCTCTTGTACCAGATGTAGAAGATCTATCTGGACAATTATACTTATAATGACCCTTTTTATAACAACCATAACATACAACTTCAGAAATATTTCTTTTTGGACCTCTATCTCCTCCTTGAGAACTAAATTCTTTTCCTTGAAGAAGATTAATAGTTAACTGACCCATCTTCCTTGAGCAGATCTTCATACTCAGTAGATGTACTAGGAGAAAGATTTGTGCTCACCGAGAGTGGTTGTGGATTCTAGACCAAAGGTGTTGGTGTAGGCTCTACCTTAGCAACAATTTCTTTGGTCTCCTCTTCCATGCTTTCTTCTTACCTTCTTGCAATCTCCTTTGCTTGTTCAATGGTAGCTGGGTAGTCATACTTCACTCGTTGTCTAATCTCTGGCTTCATCCCAAGAATGAAGTGCTTACAGAGGAGATTATCCACGCCATTCATCAACCCATCTGCTAATCCTTCCTTCCGGATCTGGGCATCGATCTTCCTCCTTAGCTCTAGAACACGAGCATGATAATCCCTTATCTTCTCCTTCTCTCCTTGGTATAGCTTTGTGATATCGATCATGAGATCTGCATATTTCTGTTGTTCATGAAATTCTTCAAGAAAACTTTCAGTTAATAAATCCCATGAGTTTTTCACATTATCACCTAGTGTTTCAAACCACCTAAGTGTTGAACCATCCAAAAAGGTAGGAAAAAATTCAGTCCATTGTTCCTTTCTTATGAGGCCATTACAAATAAAAGATCGTTTAAACTCTTGAATGAAAGAGGAAGCATCTTCATTAGATTGGGCTGAAAAAACAAGAATCTTCCCCATTTTTAAAAGTAACCATAGTGAAATACCAACTCACAAGTACAATCAGTAAGACTTATGTGCACAAATAATTGGACTCACTACAATAGAAAGTGACTTTACACCTTTCTACAGTAAAATAGGAATGACCACGGTAAAACTTGACTTACTGTGGTAAAAACTGACTTTACTGTGGTAAACACTATTCATGATAAAAAGTGAAGTTACTATGGTAAATACTATTCACAGTAAAAAGTGAAGTTACTGTTGGTAAATACTATTCATGGTAAAAGTGACTTTACCATGGTAACTACTATGCACAGTAAAAACAAGGTTACCCTCCAAATGATTTCTGACTAAGTGGGAATATCTCTCCAGAAAATCCACCAACGAGGAATGGTCCCGGCAACGGAACAAAAATGTCATCACCAATTCGGCACTATGATAATTCTTCACCGGGAACTCCTTGTGCTATGATTATTTACTAATGCATAGCCTTTAGTTTGGTGGATGTAATCTGGAAACACAACAACAAACATAACACAAGAATACCATAGACTATGATACGAAGGAAAAATGAATTTTTCTAAAATATAGGTGTAAATTATAATATCAACATGAAATTGTTACAATCTCACCCATGAGGTACTTCAACTGTTACTGACTTCACTTGCCTTCCTAACAATAACAGTGGGAGAAACTTCACAATGGATTCTTTAACACACCTTCAAAATGATGACTTCCTTTACACACTTACTCATACAATATTTCTCACTACTTCCCTCTATGCTAAATGAGGGGGGTGGCCTCTTTATTTATAGGAATTCAGGCTTATCCACCCTATCTCTAAGATAGGATAGGAAGTCTCTTCTAGCCAATCATATTCCATGCCTAAACTCTTGCCTTTACATGTAGGCTTATCTTCTAAGATAAGATAAACCTTATCATCTCACATGGGTTCCACCTTTTTAGACTTTTCTACAAATAAAATACACAAAATATTTATGACATCACTCTTTGTCCTTATTACAAATATAATATTTATAATTCCTAATCATGTAGACCCTACTTCTCTACTTACCCAAACTTTGACATTTTAACATTACCGGACCACTTACGACAAATAAATATTTACTTGACTTTACCAAAATTCCGTACTGATGGTGCTGTACTTTGACTGTTACCAACATACTACATACATTAATTAGAAATTGGTCGGAACACAGTGCATAGTACTGACGGTGCCGTTATCTTCTATTGGACACTACTATTAATTATACTTAACAACATTCATCCTATTCCACATAGCTTAATTATACTGAGGCAAACAACATACCTATTTTGGCGTGGGGTACATACATTACCTACAATGTCTATTCCCCACTTTACAGAGGGAAAATGTGGAAGAATGTAGGACAGAACATGGAGCTGCATGAAGTCCATATACGGTTAGGGGGTGTCCTAGTAACTTGTGTTTGACAAATATCACATGTCTTACAATAATTATAACAATCTCTAAAAAGAGTAGACCAGTGATAACCTGCATCTAAGATCCTTCTTACTGTAAGTTTTCCAAGAGAAGTGTCCTCCACATGTACCATTGTGGAATTCTTCTATCAGCTCCTTCCCTTGATCACGTCCAACTACCCTCTTGTACTTTCCATTAGGTCCTATTCAAAATAATACTCCATGCAGAATAGAATATGGACGACTGGCTTGAGTAATCTTCCTCTTAGTCTTTGCATTGGCACCATCAGGAAACTTGAATTCATTCAGATAATTCCAAATATCTATGTATTCACTAGGGATTGTGTCAAGGGATAACAATGCTGCATCTGGGAAATCATCATCATCACAAGATGAACCTAAACCATCATAGGCTCAAGAGAGTGCATCTGCATTGACATGCTTCTTTCCTGGCCTATCTATAATATCAAATTCAAATTCTTGTAGCAAAATTATCCATCTTGCTATCCTCCCTGATGGGTTAGGCTTATTTACAATATATTTTAGAGCCTGATGATCTATTACAACTATAAATTTCTTCCCTAGCAAGTAATTTCTAAACTTCTTTACAGACAAAAATGATAGCTAGAGCCTCTTTTTCAGTTACAGTATAATTTACCTCAGCACTGCTCATTTGTCTGCTCCCAAAGTAAACTGGATGATCATTCCCATTTTCATCATTTTGGCTCAGAGTACTTCCTAGTGCTGCATCTGAGGCATCAGTATACACAATGAATGGCTTGCTCTAATCTAGATTCTTTAAAATAGGTGAAGACACCAGGGCTTCCTTCAGTTGTTCAAAAGCTTCATGCGCCTTATTTCCTGGTTCATAAGTAACATCCTTCTTCAAGAACTAGGTTAGTGGCTGTGTAATCTTTGAGAAATTCTTGATGAACCTTCTATAGTAACCCACATGGCCTAAAAATGATCTCAACTTACTTCTATTCATAGGAAATGGTAACTCTTTGATTTTTGAAACTTTATCAGGATCAGTACCAATACCATCTCTGGATACAACATGCCCTAACAAAACACCTTTAGAACATCCAAAGACACACTTTGTAGGGTTTAGTGAGGCTTGTGCTTCATCTAACCTTTGAAATGTTGTCTCCATCTAGTGCAGGTGGTCCATATTGCTCCCATAGATGCAAAAATCATCCAAAAATACTCTGATGAAGTTCCTAATGTAGGGTTCAAACACCCTATTCATCAAACATACTGGAATGTTTCCGGAGCATTACACAACCCAAAAGGCATAACTCTATAAGCAAACATTCCCCAAGGAGTGGTGAACGTGGTCTTCAGCTGATCTTTCTCTGCTATATGAACTTGGTTGTATCTGCTATATCCATCAGCAAAACTATAGCACTCCTAGCCAGCTACTTCGTCCAAGATCTGATCTGAGAATGGAAGAGGGTAATGATCCTTCTTTGTTGCCTTGTTGAGCTTCCTATAATCAATACAAATGTGTAGCTTCCCATTCTTTTTTATTGAGATCACAATGGGAGAAACCCATTCTAAATTCTCCACAGACAAATATGAATCCTGCATCAAGCAACTTATCTATTTCTTCTTTTACAGTCTTGGAAAAATTAGGATTCATTTTATATGGCATTTGCTTTATGGGCTTAACATCATCTACCAGCTCAATAGAATGTTCTACCCAACTTACTTGACAGAGTTCCTTGTAATCAAAAGTGAATAGGTGTATGTACCTTCGAAAGAGTTAGAGGTAGGATTCCTTCTCACTCTCCATCACATCATCACCAATCTTTATTTTTTGGAGATGATCATCAATTTCTTCTTCAGATAATTTTATGGGTTCATGAGTCGGTGTGACTGGAAGGATATCCATGACTGAAACATCAACCTCACTTTCTTCATCTTCTGTGTCCACTTCACTGGTACTAGAGTAATCAGAGGATGTCCAATCATCAGTTTCATCACTTGAATCCAAAGGTTTTACCTTATGATACCGAGGGATCATGTTTATCTTCACCCTCTCTCTACCACGTCCAAGTGTCATGAAGCCTTCATTCCAGTAGTTTCTTGCATGAACTCTCCTTAGCCATGGTCTTCCCAAAAACATTGGGTACGCAACAGTACCATTTTTCATCACCTGAAAGTCTACCACACATACAACACCCATAACAGATATTGCCACATTTGAAACAACACCTTCTGGTTTAGTTTTTCCCTTATTTAATGACCTTAACATAAGTGTTGAGGGGTGATCAATTTTTAAACCCAACATATTCATTATAGACTCGGTCATTACATTAACTGCAGCACCCCCATCAACTAAGACATCATGAATTGAAATACCATTACATAATACCTCAGCTTGTGGAGTGTAGGGATCTGCCTCTACCTCCAAAACAGGGACCTCAACCTCCTTCCTTTGTCGAGCATTGAGTCACTTCGTAGCTCCCGCCTCTTCTCAGAAGACATAGCCAATAGTTGACCATATGTAATATTTGTAGGCCTTTTGGACAGATCTTCTAAGATGGAGTATGGTCCTTGTCCCTGTGAAATTAGAAAATCCTGCACACCCAACTTTCTTCTCCTATGTTTCTTACTAGTTTCTCCTTTCATCTTCTTAGGATCATTTCCATCTTGGTTATCTTTTTCTTTCTTTCTTTTTGTTACAAACACATCTACTTCATTATTTATGCTCTTATCTACTACATCAAAAGAATTCACAGGTGCTTTTCCTTTATCATTATCTCTTGTACCAGATGTAGAAGCTCTATCTAGACAATTATACTTATAATGACCCTTTTTATAACAACCATAACATACAACTTCAGAAATATTTCTTTTTGGACCTCTATCTCCTCCCTGAGAACTAAATTCTTTTCCTTGAAGAAGATTAATAGTTAACTAAACCATCTTCTTGAGCAGATCTTCATACTCAGTAGATGTACTAGGAGAAAGATTTTTGCTCACTGAGAGTGGTTGTGGATTCTGGACCAAAGGTGTTGGTGTAGGCTCTACCTTAGCAACAATTTCTTTGGGCTCCTCTTCCATGCTTTCTTCTTGCCTTCTTGTAATCTCCTTTGCTTGTTCAATGGTAGTTGGGTGGTCATACTTCACTCGTTGTCTGATCTCTGGCTTCATCCCAAGAATGAAGTGCTTACAAAGGAGATTATCTACACCATTCATCAACCCATCCACTAATCCTTCCTTCTGGATCTAGGCATCGAGTCTTCCTCCTTATCTCTAGAAAATGAGCATGATAATCTCTTATCTTCTCCTTCTCTCCTTGGGATAGCTTTGTGATATCAATCATGAGATCTACATATTTTTGTTGTTCACCAAATTCTTCAAGAAAACCTTCAGTTAATAAATTCCATGAGTTTTTCACATTATCACCTAGTGTTTCAAACCACCTAAGGGCTGAACCATCCAAAAAGGTAAGAAAAAATTCAGTCCATTGTTCCCTTCTTATAAGGCCATTACAAATACAAGATCGTTTAAACTCTTGAATGAAAGAGGAAGCATCTTCATTAGATTGAGCTGAAAAAAATAGGAATCTTCCCCATTTTCAAAAGTAACCACAGTGAAATACCAACCCAAAAGTACAATCAACAAGACTTATGTGCACAAATAATTGGAATCACTCTAATAGAAAATAGAACATGACCACAGGTAAACTATGGTAAAACTTGACTTACTGTGGTAAAAATTGACTTTACTGTGGTAAATACTATTCACAGTAAAAGTGAAGTTACTGCGGTAAATACTATTCACGGTAAAAAGTGACTTTACTGTGGTAAATACTATTCATGGCAAAAAGTGACTTTACCATGGTAACTACTATGCATAGTAAAAACAAGGTTACCCTCCAAATGTTTTCTAACTAAGTGGGAGTATCTCTCCAGAAAATTCACCAATGAGGAATGGTCCCGGAAATGGAACCAAAATGTCAACACCAATTGGCACTATAATAATTCTTCACCAGGAACTCCTCATGCTATGATTATTTACTAATGCATAGATTTTAGTTTGGTGGATGTAATCTAGAAACACAACAACAAACATAACACAAGAATACCATAGAATATGATAAGAAGGAATGATGAATAAATATGAAATATCAGTGTAAATTATAATATCAACATGAAATTGTTACAATCTCACCCATGAGGTACTTCAAGTGTTACTGACGTCACTTACCTTCCAACAATAACTATGGGAGAAACTTCACAATTACACATCTTAATTGCTTCTTTAACACACCTTCAAAATGATGGCTTCCTTTACACACTTACTCATACAATATTTCTCACTACTTCCTTCTATGCTAAATGAGGGGAGTGGCCTCTCTATTTATAGAACTTTCAGGCTTATCTATCTTATCTCTAAGATAGGATAAGAAATCTACTTCTGACGAATCATATTCCATACCTTAACTCTTATCTGTACATGTAGCTTATCTTTTAAGATAAGATAAACCTTATCATTTCACATGGGTTCCACTTTTTTAGAATTTTTACAAATAAAATACACAAAATATTTATGACCTCACTCCTTGTCCTTATTACAAATATAATATTTCTAATTCCTAATCATGTAGACCCTACTTCTCTACTTACCCTAACTTGACATTTTAACATTACCGGACCACTTATGATAAATATTTACATTTTACCACAACATTCCTATTGTACTTTTGACTATTACCATATTATACATTATTGGCAGAATGTCGTACCGGCATGGTGCTGTTATCTTCTATCAGACGCTACTACTAATTATACTTAACAACATCCTATTCCTAATACATACATTAATGAAATAGAAATTACGGAGGAAAATTTTAGTGTCGACAGGTCATACATGGGCTGTTTGTTATGGCAGCCATACATTTTTGGTGAAGGGATGGAGCTTAGCATGAGTAGGTGATATTGCCCAAGAGTAAGATGCTTTGCCTCAGTGAAAAAGGAATCATCTGGTAACTAGGAAGATGATACTGATATGCTAGTAGATGTTTTTCAAGTGAATCTAGTAAGGCTTTATGAATAAGTACCATTTGGATGGTACATCATGTAACAATCAGTGAATGGATTTGGTCGGAAGGTGACAGTATATGTCTTACCTTCATGTTTATATTTAAGGAAATGATTAAGGGTGGAGGGAATACAACACATGGTGTGAATCCATGGGAATCCTAATAACATATTGTATTGCGAAATATCCCTCTATAATGTAGAAGAATTCAGGTTTGTCGTGATGCCAAATTTGAGCGGCAAGATGATGTTACCTAACATGTGTACAATAGTTTTGTTACAAGGACTTTAATATAACCCTTGAGTTTATGGAACAATCGTCATTGGGAAATTTAAGTTTAAAAGTGATGAAGGATATGGTAGGTCATGGATCACCTCTAGTTTAATGAAGGGAATTTCATTGATGAGTGGTCAAGTCAGGATGGCCTAAGTAGATGGCTCAAATGGTTTAGGATGTATGCCTTCAAAGAATATACAGAGTTGGTGAATGGGTTTGGAATCATTTGTTGGTACAGTGATGGATTGAAGAGCTTCTATCATGGCTTTCCTATGACTAGGAAATGTTTGGAAAATCTCGTAAAGTGACATCCAGAAAGGGGATTGGTGCAATTGTTTAAAAAACCTTTTCTATTGCATGGTAAAAAGTGGTATTGTTGTTTGTATATAAGTTTTGGCATTTGGATGAGGATGTTTGATTATGATTATTTGGGAGCAAAGGAAATGGACACTTTAGGTCTATTATATGGAGTCAATAATTTAGAGGTTGGAGGTATGGTAATAGGATTTCTACCTTTCCGAGGCTAAGATGGTTCTTTTTCATAATCTTATGTGAGTAGATGACGTGGACATAATCAACTTAGCGAATCAACATTTTCAGGGGTGGATTCCTTTAGTGAATGTCAAAATTGATGTACTAATGTTGTATCTGATTGAGAGGGGAGAAGGAGTGAACTGTAAATCTTCACAACTTTTTAATGGAAATATTTACATTCTTCTATAGAGTGGCCTTGTGTTCTATGGTAATAACAGAAGGCATTAAATTTATACCAAGATGGTTTCCATCTATGATGACTTGATGGTTTGGGAGGTGGTAAAATGATGAGTGAATCTTGTAATAAATTGTCCAAGATGGTGGTGTAATGTCCTTTAGGTCTTAATATAAGCTGGTAATGGAGGTTGGGAGTTCAATAACCCCTGTTAGGTAGGAGATGAGACATATTATTTGACAATAGGTTGTTTATGTTGTGGCCATAGAGGATTCCCAGTTAGGTTACAATGGGTGGAGGGATGAGCATTAAAAGGGGACGTCCAACTCATGGGATATCAGATGTAAAATACAGGCTCACGGTGGGGGCCTGATGCACCAGGTTTTTTCCCTTGTAATGATATAGTGATTGAGTTAACATGTAGAGGTATGGTCTGGAAGAAAGGGCGTTTAGAATTTTGAATAGTTTCCTATTTAGGGGTCTCATAGGTCTTAGGTTTTCACATGGACAAGTAGAATCTCCAAAATTTGGTATGCCCTTGGATGAAAGGATGGATAGAAAGATGGACGACCCGAAAAAGGTAGGTTTCATCATAATAAAGACTTCTAAAGACCTCAAATTTTCCTTTTTTAATTAGGTCCTTTCAAAACTTTAGATGGACTGGGTATATTTGACAAGGTAAAAGTTAATGAAGAGGGAGAAGATTGGATGGTGTTGTCTAAATGATTTAGCAGATTTCATATTTTTTATTTTTACAGGTTGGGGATTACTATCGACATGGTTGGTCGACTTAAGTGGAGGTGGTTTCGCTAAGAACCTTTTTTCGAGTGGTATCATGGTTATATTTGAAAACTTAGGTGGTGGCTATTGGTATAGTTGTTTAGCGAAGGGAGAGGGTATGGGTTTGGTAATAGTATGTGGTAAAGGTGTGGGAACATTCTTTAATACAAAGGTGGCTCAACAATCTCAATCAAGATTATCAGATTCTGGCGTGGGTTCTACAGACTGTTAAGTTGGTAGGTGACAGAGACAAATGAAGGCTTTAGGTGATGATTTCATTAAGGGGAGACTCTGTAGTTCATATTTTTAGTCTCATTGGGTAGTGATGTCAATTATGTGGATTTTATTTTGTCAAATGATAAGGTAGACAGAGGGAATGGCTCTATTTTAGTTATTGTATTAATGGTATGAAAAAAATTTTTTTGTGGTTGTTCAAAAGAGGAAGGATGATTCAAGAAATGTTAGTTTAAATATGTCAATACTCTGAATTTTGAGGTTTGTTCGGATTGTCTAAGTGAAGTTCACCTTTTTTAATCAAGTCTTGAAGCACATTGTGGAATGTGCGACACCTTTCAATGTCATGACCTTTGACCCTATGATATTTTCAATAGTAATTATCTCTATACCAAATGGGATTTGAAAACTGATATATCGAAGGGTCAAATGGGTGTGAAGTGATATTATGTTAGAGGCAAACTATTTGTCAAAAAATATACCATAAGTTTCAGTTATGGGTGTATAGTTGCGATTGTTGACGGACGAGTTCTGGTGGTAGGATTTTCTTTAGGGAGTGATATTTAACCATGCACTGGCATTGGCAGGATGATTTAGATTTATCTAAATTGAATGGTATTTTCTTATGAAGGAACTCCATTTTGTAGTTTCTTAGGATGAAGTTTTTACCTTTCCATCCTCTAGATCTCATAATTCTAACTTTTGGGCCGTGGTAAAGGCCTCATCAAAAAGTTGGAATGAATGTATTTGTAAAGTGGAAGAATTGTGTTTAGTACATAGGTGGGACATAATAATTTAAATTAATTTTTTCTGTGGTAGTCTAGAGGATAGGTTGATTGGTAATTAGTGACACCTCTCCAACGGGCTGACAAAATCAACAATTAACTCATCTTCAAATTGTCTAATGGCATAAATATCATTGATAGTGATTTTACGGGCTATATTTATAGAGAACTGGTCTAAGAAAATTTGTGTAAGTTGTGTGAAAGAGAAGAGAGAATGTTACAGAATGTTGTGGAATGTTGCTTATACCAATCTAAGATGAAGGACGGATAAGAGACATGGGAAAGGTCCTCAACATCAAATCCTGATCATGGGCTATTAGATAAAATGCATGACGAAAGGCACAAATATGTTGCTGGGGATCCTCCTTACTATAGAACTTGAGTAAGCTTAGGAATCTCCCAATGGGGAGGATATGGTTTATATGGAATATAAGGATGAAGTGGGCTCATTGCAAATTTGATCATAGGATAACACATTCTTAGATGTTGATGAAGAGGCTTCTAAACTAGATATATGTTGCTTAGAAGATCTCATGGAGAGGTTCGGCTTGTACATTGGTTGTTATAAATATGAGTTAGGTTGGTACAAAGATTGATTGGGTTGTGAATATACTTTGATAATGTTGTGGATATGTTCTATTGGTATGGGGTGTTCTGTTGAGGAGGTTTTATGTTGATATGTGAGATTATGTTGATAGGGGTTATTGTTCTATTGTGGGATATGGTAATTAAGAAATGTTTTGTTGATATGTGTACTGCTGAGGTATGTGTTGACTTTGATATGGGATATTTTGTTGATGATGAAGGATATTGTATTATAGTAAGGGATTCTTGTGTTGTGATGATGATCCTTGCTGAAAAGTGATATGTTGTGAGGTTTGAATGTACTGATACTGGGACAACGTGATCGAGGCATGTGTAAGAGGTTGTGAATATGTGGGTGTTTATTGAGAAGACATGATCAGAGAAACAAATGATGGTGCCTACTGTGAAACACTTTGTTGTGGGATACCGTATAGTAGAATTTTCTATAGAGGTATCTATTGGGATACAAAGATTAGTGGTCATGAAGGTTGTGGTATGTATTGTGAAATAGGATGTGTACTAGCAATAACACAAGTATTATCCAACAGTGTTGTTGTGGGGATAGAAATGGTGATATTCTAGATGGGAGTAGTAACTTGTTGGGAAGACATAACCGTTGAATGGGCAACACAACTCAAAGGAGATGTTGGTATGTACGCGGCCACTGGAGGAGTATATTACGAAGTAGTGACATTCTTTAAAGGTGATGTGGATCCTACAGAAGGACCTGTTAAAGATGTGGGTTGCGTAGTAGAAGTGTTTTGTGATGAGATCATGTGAAGGTTGTAGGTGGGAACTAACAAAACCTCAGATGTCTCTAGTTGACTAATCGAAAATTGTTTATTAAAAGTTTCAAATGGATTTGTAGAGGTGAGAGATGCTTGAGGTTGGATACTATTTGATGTTTCAGATGGACTTAAGGTGTATGGATATAAATGTTGGACAATAGGGTCTTGATTTTGATCAATAAGGCCCACAATGGAAGAATATGGATTGTAGGTGTGTCAGATGGATGGAGGCATGAACAGTTATATTTGAACATTTCTTGATGCTAGATAAGAATTAAGGGCAATAGAATTCAAATCTAACATTTCCTACAAGATAGGGTCTCCCCTACTGTAGAAAGGGAGTTTAGATGTTTGAGGATTGGAAGAAAGTGAGTATTCCTCTTCTTGAGATCCATGGGGAGGGAGAATTTGATTATTATATCGATGTGGGGAATGCGAGAGTTGTTGTCCTGTTGCATTTCTATAATTGGTGCCTACTTCATGCCAAGTTTGTTGAGGGTTTGAAAAGGGGTTAGATGTTTTTTTTTATAGTATGGAAGTTGTTGCTATGTAGGGGTAAAAGGTGTTGAAGTGTAGAATGTAGGTGGGGTGGACATGTTTTTAGGGATTTGATTACTGGATTGTTGTTTGGTAAGCACCATAATAAGAAAACACACAAAAAAACACTTAGAAGAAAGCAAAACAAGTAGATGTGTTGTTTTACAAACAAGCAAGTACAATCAGAGAGTGATTTTGTAGTTATCTTGATTAGTTACAAAAAATGAAATATGTAAGATGGAAAATAGGGGTCCTAGGAAGTGGTTGTCTAGGGATGGTTTTTAGGTGTGTTTGAGGGCAGAGTCCTCGATAAACCCAAAGGTATGTGAGGCCCAAATCTATACTATTTCCAGTATAGGCGTGGTATTAGGGCCTACCCCCTCACTTCATAGTAACATTGTGATAAGGGAGTCAGGTGCTGAGCCAATATATACTGACAGACAAGAGATTATACTCGTCTAGAACATCGAGTTGGCTTCCCTGTTGGGTGATGAAATCCCAATTAGTTTCACTGGGTGGGAGATGTTTAAATATATTTTAGATTTTGATAGTGATTTGGTTGTGTGTAAGGGAGAATAAGTGAAAGAAATTTTTTTTCCTCCCTAATTAAACTATGTGAGGCAAACAGGATGCGATTGTTATGTTTTTAAGGCCTCAAAATGAAGTGTTAATTTTGGTGAAAACAAACAACTAAGAATGCAAAATGGAAATTTAAAGGGATGGATTTAAAACTTACTACGAAAGCACTCCTTTTTTATTTTAATTTTTTACAATTATCAAAATGTTTGCTTAACAAATCCAGAAGGTACAATTTCTAGAGAAAATCATCCTGTAATTTGATTAGAAGAAGTGGGAAACCAAAAAGAAAGATATTGCAGAATAATTATAATATGTTAAGAAAAAAACCATAGGGAAATCACTAGCGATTCACAAGAATCGCAGGTGATTGAGCCAATCACTAGTGATTGAGCCAATCACTAGTGATTGAGCCAATCACTAGTGATTGAGCCAATCACTAGTGATTGGTAGTTAGTGAAAACAATAATAAAAAATGGTGAAATTAGACAGGGATTAGTGTCCCACCGGGCATGCTAGAATGTCTTGCATGGTTTTTTCCTTTGGTTTTCTTGATTTTGGTTCAAGGGGTAACAACTGAGCTTGGACTCGATATGACAGGATTTCTAGGGTACCGGTAATGTTGACTTTGTTCTTTTATTGCGCACTATGTGAAGTAATGGATCAGAGCTTCTTTTCTTATAAAAAACTTACAAAGATCACATTTAAATAAGATAATGTTATTTCTCAGAAAGATGGCTTAAGATTTTATTGATTTTTGTGATCATGCTACAAGATACTGAAAAAAAATGTGACTATCACCTATGTCAATTAAATATATATAGAGCTAATATTAGTCATGGTTTAAAACCATTAATAAGACTCCTGGTCTGTGTAAAGGTTCTTAGTCACATTAGAGGCTAAAGAATCAATTATTTCTTCTTTCCCTACAATGGTGTTAGTATCTGGAATGGAAATATAATACTTCGTAAAGAAATTAGAGGATTATCCTGGGGTGTCAAAGATATGAGCAAGGGGAGTGTTAGTGCTTGACATACTAATGTGGCTATGGTCTTTAACTATAGGTGTTGTGTTGTAGGACTTCGTCTAATAAATCTAAGCCTATATCATAAGTGTGTTTGTACTATGTGAGGGCTGCATGAAGATTTATAGCTTCATTGTACGCGTCTTAGAATGCTTCAGTGGCCTCCCGTATGCACTGAGTTATTATGAAGATATCCTATAGAAAATGAAAGGGCAACGTTTTGAATCACACGGAGCTCAAGATCGTGGAGGAGCTTGTATTGCTTCCAATAGAATTGGTGTTGGATGACAGGAAAGGCACCGATATGAGCTGCAGGATAATTACAGCCTCCTAATGCCATCAGAAGACATCATGCTAGAAAAAATATTAGTAGATAACAAGAAAAAGATTTGTATTTTAGCTAGATTTAGCTGAAAAAAAAATCCTAAGAAAACAAGAATCGCTAGCAATTCAGGGAAATCACAGGTGATTGGGGTAATCGCTCACAATTACTGTGAAACTTTACTATTTTTCTAAACAAAGTCAAAATAAATGATTTAGCTATCAATTTCATCACCATGTGTAATTGATTCAGAAACATAAACGTACCTAATTTTGGTTCATTAAAATGAACAAAAATGAAATATTTACTTTGCATGATGTCAGTGTGATAGAGGAATGGAAGCAAATAGTTGGAGAGGAAAACAAGTAATTTTTTGACAAATTTGACATTCGTTAGATTGTGTGGTGTTGAGTTGTGTTGATGCAGAATGCTTGAATGCCTGATGAGTTGAAAATGTGACAGAGTGTACATGTAAAACTTATGAATTTGTTCCTCCTCCCGAAAAGTGGTGTAAATGCTTGTATGTATAGATCTCTGGCGATCAGGAAAATTGCCAGTGATTGCGGAAGATTTTTAGTTTAGTTAAGAAAATAAGAATTTTTCTTCCATTTCAAACGAGATAACTTTGAGGTTGTTAAAGTGATGGCATGGGTAAATTTGGTTAGGATAGGAGATGTTAGTCTTTTTAGCAGGTATAATTAGTTAGCATTTTTGGAATGTTTAGTTAATTAGGAGTAAGTTAGCGTTTATGGAAGGTGTAGTTAATTAGGAGTAAGTTAGTGTGTTTTTAAGAAGGTAGTTTAGGTGGTTAATGAGGTGTCATAGTGAGGTTTCATAGTTAGTTGTAAAAATTGGGGAATTATTTTAATTAAATAGTTTAGATGTGAGGGGTGTGTGATTAATTAATTAATCTAGAGATGCTTTACGAGGGAGTAATGTCATAAATGTGGTGTTTTTTACCATAGGTGCGTGTGAGTTGAGGGATGTAAATTTTTAGTGTCTACACTTGGCCTTATCATCTAACAGTCATCTTGGCGCTCAAACACAATACACCATTCAAATGACTTGGCCCAAACCATTGGGCGACCAAACCCACAAGCATCGTCACTACATGGCAAAAGGAAATTAAAGCACGGCCCAAGCCATAGATTTATGTGGTCGGCTATGAATTTTAAAAGGCTTAAACAATTTATCCACCCACACATGTGGGACAATGAAATAGTGCTCCCACCAAACTAAGTAGTGAGGAGGAGGCCACATGGGGATTAGGTGGCACATGCAGACAAATGTTGTTTCCCCCTGCCAAATGGATGTCCACCGTGGATGGTAGAAAGTATATAGAGGGAAGCCACATGGGGTGGAAAACCATTAAAAAAATGCGATGTGGGGTTTATATGTATTGTTTTATAGCCTTAGTGTTATTTTACAAAATTTGCGGAGATGTAGATTGAAGTGGAGTTAGTGATGGGGAGATTCGAACCCCCACCACCCATTCAAAAATGATAAGGCCTCATCAATGAGCCATGCTAGCTTGACAAGCCTATAAAAGGGATCACTGACATTTAAATGAAGAAATATGAGTCTGTGCTATAGGTAGATTAGACCTATTTGAAGAAATATCCAATTTTGGAGCACTTAGGCTCAAAACTAGCCTTTGGAGTAAATTGATGGAATGATCATGATTAACTAAAAAAAAGGAAAACTAAACTAATATTACAAAAAGTATAGCCACTTAGTTAATATCAATAGGAGGACTAAAAAATTGTAATAAATAGACTAAAACAATATGAAATAATTGCAAATAATTATACTAAGTGAAATAAAACCCTAAGTATACAAGTAAAGAAGGAGAAATGACTTAGTTGATTAAATAATACTCTCGCAAGTTATTGCAGGTTTGATAATAAAATCCAGAGGTAGGAACGAACACTATGAAGTCCTGTGAAGTCCAAATATAGAGGATTTGAGCTGACTGGGGCACCTAGGTAGGTATTGGGGCACCCCGAGGCACCCTGGTTTGCAGATTAGGCTCCCTGATCTCTGTAAATGCCTAAAATCCAGAGGTAGGAACGAACACTATGAAGTCCTGTGAAGTCCAAATATAGAGGATTTGAGCTGACTGGGGCACCTAGGTAGGTATTGGGGCACCCCGAGGCACCCTGGTTTGCAGATTAGGCTCCCTGATCTCTGTAAATGCCTAGAATCTGAATTTTGTATGATCGCAAGATGAACTGTAATAATATTTTTCTGTAGTATTGGATTCATTGAGTTGTGCCAAATGTTTCGAATGATGTAATGATGACCTACAAGAAGAATGAAAGTATCAAAGCCTAAGAAAAAATAAAAGATACATAGAGAATGAGTCAGACTGACCTCAACCACCAAAGTAGTGGTTTTATCACTGAGCACTGCACTATATTTTTGGACCTGGGTGTAGTTCTGGTGCATGTATGCATGTTGTGCCCTATGTACTCTTGTGTTAATTACACTTTATGAATTAATGAATAATAATAACTATAGAAAATGTAATAGCATGTGTGTTGTGTGTGTTGAGGAAAATCTCCTAGCCTTGATGCATGACATTATGTGGATGCAAGGGATGCAATGGATGCAACTCTAGAAAGAGTGATAGTATTATGTGACACTAGGACCCTCATTATGGTCTTATAACTTTATATTTATAGGGTTATCTTGCTCTAATTTCATAATTAACCCCCGACATGGATGAATAGGAAAAAGATAAGGCTGAAAAATGGCTAGAAAGACCCCAAAAAGAAGTGGGAAACTGAAACATGGAGCGGGGCACCCCAGGAGGGACTAAGGTGCCCCGAGGTGCCCTAGTATAGGCCCGAGAACATGAGTTTAGGATAAAATGATAGGGAAAGATGTGAAACAAGTGGATATGTATGAGGAAATATTTGGGAATGACGAAATAAAATATTAAATAAAGGTGACAAAAAGGTGGGATTAATTAGTACTTTATTCACTTGATAACCCTCTAAATAGTAGTATAAGACCAAGCTAAATAATGCCTAAAGTGCATGATTTTGTGTCTATAGACTAGAATTCTGTTACGCTCCTAATGGTGTAAATATTTTCCCATTTTGGAAGTTTTATGACGTCTTTTTATGTTACAAAAGTCACTAATTGTGAAATTCTTAAGGGAGTGTCCTCAACAAAGTACTTTAGGAAGGTGAAAGATGTTTAAGGAGCTCTATCAAGATATTTTAAATGTCTAAAAGTACATTATTACAGGTTTTGATCTATGTTTTACTGATTGAAAGGGTTATTGTACTTACAATTTTAGAAAATTTAAATATATCAGTTCACATGAACCAGGAGACATAGGCTTGTATGCCGAACTCTATTATCAATTTCGGTGTTGTATTTAATCCCTGATTGCATTTTGATTCTGATTTTATTTCCACATTTTAAGTTAGTAATTTAATCAAAATTTGCTTATAAAAACTAATAACGACATCTCAGAGGCATTGGTATGGATGGGTATTTGATTTTTGTATGGCTTGATCAACTGTGATTGGAAAATCAGTTTCAGATCAGTCTTAAATCAGATTTTCGATAATTTTTAAGGATTAATTAGAGTCCTAAAATTGATAATTTTTTAACATTCGAGTGAACATTATTTTAGTAGAGTTACTTTTATACTATGTTTTCGGATCACCCACCAAGCAAATGACATTGCAAAAATGGTATAAGCGTGGATCTTTCTTATTAGTTTTCAATTCGTGGTGACTAATAAAGGTTATGTAGAGTCTGAAATTATAAAAACCGTACATGTGTGGTGTTTTCTTATTAGTTCACGCTTCATAGTGAAACATACCTTAGAGAAAGATCATATAATAGAAACGGTCCATAAGAACTGTATATACGTGGATCATCCTTACTAGCTCACCTTTCACACTATGACATGGTTATTACAAAGGAAAAAACATGCAAATCTATCAAAGTTCACCACATGGAATTAAAGAGAGTTAGAGTTTAAAAGATAAACAAAATACACGGGAATACATGTAGAATAAGTAAAATCTATGGATTAAAGCCACAACAACTGCCAAAAGCTATGAGTGGCTCTAAGCCTCAAAATTGATGCAAAATATATAAATTATTAAATGTTAGACTAGACTTTAATGTTGTAATGGTATACCACCATTTTAATGTGAGTTAATAAAATTTACATGGATCTTGAAAGGATTTCATGCTTAAGCACTTGGTATTTGAGCTATAACTTAGCTATTAAAATCTAAATTCAAGTGATCACAAAGAAACATAGAGTATTATTATTTTATGAGATTGAGAGATTTGCATACCTATAGTTTCTCAAGTATTGTAAATCTTATCATCAATGGAATATTACTTATACACTTTCTACTTAGACTAGTTCTTTGGATATACCAATTTTGACAAACAAGCCATCAACGTAGAGCATTATACAACCTTGAAAATGGAGGTAGAAGGAGCTAGTTTGATAGACAATGATGATGATGTAATTCAGGATGAAACATAATGCATGGTTGATCTATTGGCCATTATACAAACAAGGCTACATACTATAATTGGAAAAATAGAGGTGATGCCTTGTATTGACTTGTTTTGAGGCATTTTTGGTGATAATATAAGTTTTATAGGAATAATTATACAATCTAAAGGAGAAAATGTAATCGGTAATATAACTAAAGAGGCTATTACTGCTTGTTACCATCTCCCTTAATCTAATATTCAGTTCAATCAAGAAACATATGAACAATGGGGAAATACCAATAACCTTAAGATTGTTCTTAAATATTAGGTAGATGACCTGATTAGTTTCAAGTACAAATTCACCATAGACAAGATGGATATAAGATATTTTATATGTGGAGTGAGAGTGGGAATGACCCTAATGGATAGACTACTTAGAGAACTAGATATTGTGTATGTCCATTAGACTTGGGTACCCCTACTAGCCATGGTCATCGATGATGAAAGATACCTAATATAGCTGGACTTCTAGCTTTTAACCTCTACAATAATATTGTGATTTCTAGGGAGAAGAAGGAAAATTTCTATATTATGTCTTACTTACTTGATTTCATGAGTGTAATGCAACAATTTCAGGGAGTCTCTAGTTGGTCACTACAATACCCACATATAGTCCCCATGGTATTTAGCAATATGTACATGCATAAATATATGAATAACATGGAGGTGATATGTAATAACTACTACCCTATGGTCTTCCATGCCATATGTGACACCATTATGCCTAGGGTAATTCAAATAATCATCAATTCATTGAGAAATTTCAGATATTTCTAGTGTTACCCAAACTATATAATGATAAGAGTAGAGGGTACTACCTTGATATGTTTCAGACAAACTATATTAGCAGGAGATTGTATATCACTTTTTCCAAGAAATCAGTCATGTGGAAAAGGAAAAAAATAAGAAAAATTATATTTATCATTCTCTACTTTTCTCAGTAGGTTCAATAGTCTTAAATTATTGGTAAAAGGCCAAGAGTGTAGCAGCCCACATGACATCATTCCACTTAGACTATCATAATCTAAGGTATTTTGATCCAACAGGAAGAGTGGGACAATTTTACAAGCACACTCTTAAGATGACCACTTACAAATAAAAACATCATCCCCAAAAGGATGACTTATTTTATAAGGATGAGGTTGGAAATCAAGTGGTGGCCATGAATATGAGAAATTTCAAAGTTACCTATGCACCTATTGGGAAACAAGCTAGATTTTTTGGATTAGAAGCTAGGCTAGGACAAGAAGTAGAACTAGAGAAGGAATAAGATTCAGAATGACCAAGGTATTGATCAAAGTTAAATTAAGAATCTTCTAATTGGTGTGCCTCTTCCATCAAAATGAAAATACGATCCTTTTAATTATGCTCCTTCTCCAAGCATAAAAATGATAAGCCCTGCAAGGTCTATTGGGACAACCATAAGTCCATAAAGTCTAAAAAATAACTAATCCTATTCTTAGTATTCCTTTGATGAGTACTTTTGTAATTATACCTCCTATTTTGTTATTTTTCCTTTTACTTCTTCAGTTCATTATTCTATAGGGAGGATTACTTCTTCTTCTATTCCATCTTCCCTAAGACCTTTCACTAGTAGTATTCTCATTTCTATTAGTTCTTTTTCTAGAGATGAAGCAAGAGAAGATCATGGGATATTAGATCCTACTAATTTTTAAAATCCTTCTTTATCTTCCCCTATTTCTACTACTTCCATTATTTTTCCTCCTCTTCTTGATTCTATTTTTGGTAGAGGTTTCTATTCTTATGCCTTCTTCTTCTTCACCCATTTCTTCTCCTTTTTTTTTTCATCACCAACAAATGTATCATTGTCTCGCCAAGTCATTGCAGCCACTTCTTCCTAGCTTGTTGTAGTTACTACAACAATATGAAAACCATTGAGTGTAGCTCCTACAACTATTACTTCTACTTATTTAACTTCTTCTTCCAATCCTTTAACTATTGTGTCTTCTTCAGGTCTAACATCATCTGGAACTCTTGTTAGAAGACCTTCTAACGCTAAGTTGAAGGCAATAATGTAACCTTATCTTTCTTTCCTTTCCCTTCCTTAAATTTCTCCCCAATCTGGTCAGTCTCTTCATCCACAATTTTTTTTTCCTATCATACCATTTATTTTCCAAACTTTCTCACTAGGTATGCATATGTCACTCCTTCCTATTCCCTTTTTCATTCCTATTTCTTCTTTTTTAGGATCCTATGGTCACTCAAAGTTTTATGAGCCATCTCTTGGCCCCTTTAGGACCTATTCAAGTTGAACAAAATTTACCTTGGACACCACATACCTTACAACAAGTGGTAATCCCTTCTTCTACCTTGCCTTCTATAACCACAATTTCATCTACTAATCCAAAAGAAATATTGACTCCTCCTATTGGGAAAAAAACAATGGATTATGTAATGGCACAACTTAAAGACATAAAGGTATAAATCAAGTATGATACTCCCAAAGGAACCCTCAAGAGGGTCACAAAGAGTAAGTTTTCCCAAGGAGCTACTTGTATCTACATGGAAACAAAGGAAGAATTTTTGAGGATTTACAAGAAAGCACACATGGGGGAGAAATTCATGGATGTATAACCCTAGTCAGTTACTGATACCACTAAATGGATGAAAATTGATTTAGTTAAGATAATGAAAGCTCATTTTTATTCTCTTCATTCTCAGAAGCAAGTCATTGTTCCAAAAAACACGTTTTACAAAGTGTAAAATGTCCTTGAGAAATTTGTATGAGCTATTAGTTTCTGTACAAAGTCATCAAGATGTAGTAGAGAAAGGGTTACAAGAGGTATAATTCCAACAAAAACATATGACCATGATAAATTCCATGATAGAAAAAATACTATTTGCCATAAACATGGGTCTTTATCTCAATTTATTGTGAATCACAATCCATGACTTGTATATAGGAAAGATCTGCATGAGAAACATTTAGAAATAATTAGGTGATTGGATGGCTGCAGTGGAAGGATTGTTGAAAAAGTTACTAGGAATAGTAGAGTAGATCTATGAATTATTATTTGAAGCTCATATTACCTCTATGCATCAGCTGCAAGGAAGGTTCTTTCAGAATTCTTTTTTTGAGCAACAATTGCAAACATTCATTACTATAGTGACATATTTTCCTAGGTATATATGGTTAGGAAAACATAAAATATTATGGAATTAGTGAATTCTACAAATGGAAAAGTGGAAAAATCTTCAATTCTAAGTGAAAATGCTAAATCAATCTATAGCAGAGTTCTGATAGTGATACAAGAAGTGCGTGATCTGACGATGTCTCCTATTTTTGACCTAGGTTATATTGAGAGTGAATGCAAAACATGTGTGACTACAATTCTTGATATATAAACACAACATACACATGCAACTTCAAGTGGAACCTCTAAGTAGATCTTGAACAAGCATTAACTTTCCTATTTGTAGGATTTAATATTGTTAAATATGTAATCTTAAAAATAGGAAGTACCAACTTTTTTGCATAGAAGCTATAGTTTTTATCCTTTAATTAGCCACTCACAAACATTTTGATTATTTGAGATATTTATAACTAGATATATTTAAGCCCCATGGTGGTGGTAATTTTGTGTAAGTATACTAGTTGTTTACCCTCTAAGGAGGAATACTTTTATAAAGAAAGAACTTGATAGTCCAAGGATTGTTCAGTGAGTGTTTTTCTATATATCAATTTCTCAATTGTTGTGCAAAGTTTCTTACATCTATTTTTATTGATTAATTGTTGTATATTTTTATTTTTCATGAAAATTTTAGATGTGCAGAAGCTATTTTCAAAGTCATAAATTTGATTAGTTTTACTACTTATAGATACCTATTGGAACTATCAAGGTTATAATGTGATCAAACTTGAATGTGATTTGACACCTCCTTGTCAACTACCCAAACATGTGACTAAAATATTATAATCTATAGATGTGGTACATAAATTTGAGCATGGAATAGGTGGTTGGTGTAAGGGATGTAATCAAAAGGCATGGTCATATATTTATTTTTCTATTAGTAAGTACAAATTTAGTACTTATTCATCTCTTCAGGTTTTTACAAGACAACATTGGTCTTATGCCAATATTCATTATTCAACTTGATATATATAAGATGTGGGATCTTCATGGTTATATAAAATATCATATCAAAAATATGACAAAAATTATACTTAACACTATAAGAAATTATTAGTGATGCAAGATTATCTACATCTTGTCAAAAAATCATTTGAAACATTTTGAAAAATCTCCAAGCATTCCATTGAGAATAATATTTTGATCTACTTTAATTTCATTTTTTTCATTTTATTTTCATTTTATCTTCCTATGGTATGCCTTATCAAAACATTCTACCTATAAAAGGCTATATAAGAAATTCAATATCACTTTATAACTCACCTGACACTCTTATAAACTTATATTGCAAATATCATTCCAAAATCACTTAAAGGTTTCTTGAATCCCAAATATACAAAAATTATATATACATCAATTAAATAATGCCCTACTATAGGTCTAAAGAACTCAACTACATCAAATGGTATTGTAGGTTTATAGGGTTCCAATTTGTTAAGGATGATTATAAGTCATCTCACATTTATGCGATATAAAAGTGACATACAATGAAAGTCATTTTCAAATAAGTTAAGCACACAAAAAGTTCCAAATCCATAATATCAAAGGTATCAAGACTAGAAAGATTGAAGTCAAGAATGTAGAAATTAGGTCATGACCATATAATAGTTATATAGTATTTCCCCATATGAGTTTCTAGTTCCAATAGTGGTACCAAATAATTTTTAGTCTTTGATTTACATGTTTATCTATGTTACACATTTGGATCATTCCCTCACTTTTCGCTATAGTTATGTTTATTTATCCTCTTATGTATTTTCAAAACATTACTTCATATTTATCAAATGTTACAAGTTTTAAAACATAATTATAATTATGAATGGTTAATTTGGAAGGTAATTAATCAAAATTTAATATTGTTTTTAAAAGAAAAAAACATTTTGGTCTATGATAGTTTGCAAAATGTCATCAGAATGTTAGCTAACCCGTCAATGTTTACTCGTAGATTATCTTGCAAGTTATGACATGTTTTTTGGTTAATGGTGCTATTTTGTTTGTCCTTCATATTCTTTAGAAATTACTTTTTGGGAATTACAAGATTTTTCAATTATAAAACTAAGTGGAGCCTCCTTAGCGGTTCCTTATACTCTTCAAGTTTAGAAGTAACAAGTTTTGTCAGTTATAAAACTACATGGAGCTTTCTAATTCATTCAATATTCATAAATTGACAAGTTTAATACCTCAAAAATATTAAAAACATTGATTTATCCTAAGAAAGGACACTACGTGGAAGCTATTAATTCATGCACTAATCACATCATTACATAATGACAATAATTACTAAGGATTGACATTACACTTTTCCAAACAACATAGAAATGTCTTATTGGCTCGCTTTTGAATAATTTTGACAAAGTATTAGCAGAGATTGGTTATGTGAAAAGTAAAGTAGCTTGGAATATTAGTTTTTGTTAACAACCGATAAGGTTATCAAAGGACTCACATTGTGAATAGCGAAGAAACATGGAATGTTTTTATTGGCTCATGCTTCACAATGATTGATAGAACCTACCAAGTAGTTGACATTGCAAAAATAATATAAGTATGGAAATTTCTTATTGTTTTACACTTTTTGGTAAATAATAGAGGTTATGTAGAGTCTGACATTATACATACATTGTGTTTTCTTATTGGTTCACACTTCATAGTGAAACATATTTGAAAAAAATATCATATAATAGAGATGGTCTGTATAAACCGTACATATGTGGAGCCTTCTTACTGTATCACCTTTCACACTCTAACATGGTTCTTATAAAGGAAAAAAACATGCAAAGCTATCAAATCTCACCATCTGGAATTAAATGGACTTATTTTAAAGGTAAAAAGACTAAAAAAATATGTGGGAATACATGATTCAAATAAGATAAAAAATTCTATACTCAAGCACTTGATATTCGAGATATTACAATTATTTTGGAGTCCAAATTTAAGCATTTATGAAGCAAAACAAAGTATTAATATTTTTAGAGATTAAGAAATTTGCATATCTACAGTTGCTCAATTTTTCTGAAGTTCATCAATTATAAATAAGGAAAAAGATATTATCTCTAATAATGTACTGATTATTTGAATATAGGTATAACATTTCCATGAATGGAAGCTTCTAATGAATTGATGGTGGATCATATGTATCATTTTATTGACCACTTATATGACTTTTTGACAACTAACTGGTGTAATACATCCATCCCCATCTCCAATAGGGTCATACACCATATTTGTTCCATTGTTATCACCATGTCTCCTTTCATTAATCGAATTCCATATTTCCAAATCCAGGGAAACTTATTCACTTTGTATTATGATGCGTAAATTCTCAAATAGTTTTATGATTCTTTTAAATTTGTTTCATAATTTTGAATTTATAAAGGACAAGGAGATAAAAATTCTCTCATCTTCAACTGAACCCCAAATCATTGTTTGACATAGATAAGCCAATGAGAAAAACTTGTTCATGATTTCCTGCAAAAATAAGACTTAACCCAATTTTTTTTTCTATAGGTAGGATATTGCTCTACACTCTAATGGATTATCCAAACATTTGAATTGCTCAATCATTGCAGAGGAAAATTCATAGGATTGATAAATCAAACTATCTTTGCTTAAAATAATTGGAATATTAAATACATTGATATCAACACATTTAAAAAAATGTTGAATCAATGTAGTCAACCTCTTGTGGGATTTTTCCTGTAATGATCTTTCATTTTAGAAACTATTCCAATAGGTGGGATTTACTAAATCCATTGCTTCAAGTAATCATCCATACTAAAATGTTACCTTATTTCTTCTAGCAGGGAAGCTACAATTTCTCTTATCCTTACCCTTTTTGATGATACAATGTTATGAAATATTTTCCCTATTATATTTACCTTCTCAACCTTACCAGTTATTATTTGAAAGAAGTGCATTGATATCTCATATCCACGTACAGAAGCACATACTTATCCAAACAAGTTTAACCTTAGAAAGATACTTAGATTTCCAATATTTGCCAAATTATTCGAACTCTTAAACTTTGGACCCAAAAAATTCATCTAATTGAGAAACAAATATTCTATTGCTAGACAAACACGTTTCCTCAAACTATAAAAATTAGAAATATGTATAGTTATCTCTTGGGGTTATTGAATTAAATGATGCATTTCATCCAAAATGGGAAGGATAAAACACAACATCAAAAATGTATCTATATCAGTCAAATGATGTATAAAATCGAAAGCCTTGTCTACTTCCATGTGATTCTTCCACATTAATCCCAATAAGGATTCATACTCATCGTACACCCTACAAATTGGTTGATATAATGAGATGCACCTAGTATTGAAATATTTTAATAGTTTATACCCTTTTGTTAGTTGTTCTAAAAAATATTTGGAATTACATGAACCGTTTAGGAATATAACAAAAATAAGCATGCACATATCAAACAAGTTCTTCAAATTTTGCTACAGGTTTAAATTTGCTAACTATTTTGTATGCTAGATCCATTATATGAAGACACAAGAATAAAATGTGTAAGAATATAATGTAGACTATGAAAAGTATGTTTGAAACAGGGGAGATCACTCATGATGTTGCAAGACAATCAAGACCATAATAGCGGAAAGTATACAGTCAAGCAGAGAAAAAACAAGACATAGGGAAAAGCCCACAAACAATGATAGACAAGGGAAAGCAATGTAATATACAATCATGGTAGGAAATATATCTGTAAATAAAATTTTTCACATAAAGCACACGTTAGTATGTTAAAAAGATAGAAAATATGTCAAAAGATGTATAATCTGATATATTAATGTGTTATGAAAAATGAAACAATAGCACATCTAGTGTATGAAAGTGGATGCCCTTAATAGCCACTGTGGAACTGGTAATAGGTACTATGCAAATCATCCATGCTTCGTGTGTGGATCTATAGAATTTGTGATCAAAAATAAAAAAGTAAGTAAATGCACATGTGTGTATAGAAAGATAATGACATACAAAATATCTGTCTAACATGTGTAATAAAGTGTGCATGTAAGAAGTATATGCAAGAAAGACTATATGAAACCAAGATATGCAGTATGCTTTGGATGAGATGGAATGGAATGCAGAGTGAATGATAGGAGTAATGTGTCCCCCGAGTGAATGTGTATGTATGAGATGAGGTTCATTTTTACATGACCCCTTAGTAGTCAAGAATGAACCATAGAATAATAGTGCGCCATCGGGAAATGGGTTGAACAGGTGCACTAGAAAGATATGATTGATAGAGTGTAGAGTGTATAGAGTAAATGAGTGAGTTAATGTATGAGTGTAGTGAGTTCCATTTGATATGTAGACCCTCACCAGTTGAGTATGAACCATGGAACTAGAGTGCACCATAGGGTAATGAATGCAATGTGTAGAAGTATATGCTAGAAATATATGTCATGAATGCGTAGAGTAAATGTTGCATAGAAAGAGATGAATGTGTGAAATACAAAGTGTGTAGTGTGGTGTGTAGCATGTGAGGTTTATGTGTATAGGATTCCCTAAACTATCAAGTTTGAACCATAGCAAAAGAGTGTGTCATCGGGTCATTTGGATACATGAGTGTATCAAGATGTATATGATACATGTAAGAGATTAAATGTGAAATGTAGAGTATGTGAAACACATAAAAATGATAGAAGGGGGGAAATAAGCATTATGCCCCAAGTGTGCCAATGATGGAGATATATGCACTGATGCTAGAGGTACCATTCCATTATGGGAGAGAGTTATATATGTCCTTATAAGTGAGAGATCCAACACAATGGTAGGTAGAATAAATAGTAGGACCATGCGAAGGTGGCATAGTTTGAAATGTGTTGTGGCCATCAGTTGGAGTAGTTTATTTGAAAAAATGAATTGGTTGTAGATTAAGTGGGACTGATGATGTTGAAACATACTTGATAGGAGAAGAGGGTGGATTTATTTTGAGAGGAGGTTGTGTAGTTTGACTTGCTGATGTGGTAGAAGACTTGATAGGAGGTGTGATATTGATTTTTAGAGGCACTTACTTAGTTTGACTTGATAATTCTGTAGATGACTATAGTGGAGGAGGAGTTAGACTTATTTTGAGAGGTAATTTCTTATCAGGCACTTGAATTATTGTAGAAGGAAATTTATTAATGATGTCATGATGCTCATCATACATAGGAGTAGTTTTAGGAGCCCATTTGGATGTAGCATATATAGATGGACATGTAACAAAATGTTGTGTAGTGAATGAGATAAAGATTTTACGCTCAAGATGTTTGATACTTTGTTGTAAAGCATAGGATTTATTTTCATTATGTCGATTGATTCAATGATAAGTATAAAATGGGATACTTTGATTATTGATCAATCGATAAGGATGATAGCAATGAGTATTGGGAAAACTGATCAATTGATGAGAAATGAGCTATGAAAGAATATCTTGTTGTTTAGCATTGAGTGTAAACTTGAGAGGTGTGGGGAGTGACAAGATTTAAGGTTCACTAATATAAGCACATGTAGAAGACATAAAATGAGGATGATAAGAAGAACTATCATGATCCTGAGAAGTGTCATTAAGATGATGGATTTCATATCTAAGAGATGTAATCATGGATTCCATAGCCTTAAATTTATCTAGAAATAAAAAATGAATATCTTGAATGGATTTAAAAATAGATTGATTGTAATTGGAACCAAGAGAGTCATAAGAGATACGATCGAAGATAACATTGAATTAATCAGGAAACATGTTGATATAAAGATACATAATGTCTAGGGTTTTATGAAGAGCATCTTTATAAGATGGGTGCATTTGAAGCAATTAAAGCAAAGAGACTTGAGGGGCCTTATGAGCCATATGTAATAAAAATAAGGATACAATATTATTCGAATATGGGTTAACCACATGATTAAGTAAATATAGAAGTTATAGTTGGCTACTTTTTATTACAATGTAGTAGTAAATGAATATGCAAATAAGTACATAATAGAACCAAACAAATAAACAATTATGATTTTAAAACCCTAAGTGCAAATAAGGGATAAAATGAATTAGCTATTTTGTAATTAATCTTGGGCTATGCCGAAGCAATGAACTAGGAAATATGAAGTTTAGAATGGCACATTAAAATCCAGAAAGTTGCAGATATGGAGGAATATGCTGAAATGGGGTGCATGGAATGGATCAAGGGTACATGTGGGCTCTATAGACTAGTAATGAGTGCTTGGGACTGCCAAAATATCTAAAAAATATCTTCGACTAGTCATAAGTTTTCCTTTTCTTCTTTTCGCTGGTAAGTCACATGATGATCGTCGATGTTGCTGATAACCTGTGATAAATATTTCACTTGTAAAACCCTCAAAAGTGCATCAAATCCCAAAAAATAAAATAATGCAAAGGAGGGCTTAGACTATCCTCAGTTTTAAAACAAGTGATCTTACAATTAAGCGTTACACTACATTTCAGACCTGATGTAGTTATATGTGTGTGTGTGAAGAATCGTGTCCTAGGTGGCTCTTGTGCATTTCACACTTGATAGCAAGAAAATAACTAGATGTAGAAGATGTAAATAGATATGTACATGGAATAGAATGAACTTCCCCTTGAATCGATAAAATAATGTAGTCCCTTACCCTTGAATGGATGTTAGAATGCTCTTGAATAGCCTTTGGACACAACCTTAGGTGGTGATAGCTAATGTTTAGTGTTTCATCCTTTATAATGATCATATAACTTTATATTTATATGATTCCCTTTCTTGAATTTCATAATTTTCCCCGAAAAGGATGAATACAAAAATGATAAGATGCCTACATGGCTAGAAAGGACCTAAAAGATGTGAGTAAATTAAAAAGAGGCCAGGGGCACCCTGAGGGAATGGGGGTGCCTAACGCTGGCGTTTTGGCTAGGCGTTAGTGTCCAGACTCAAAGAAATTGAATGGGTTAGAGGTCAGACTAGGAAAAGAGGTGTGTGAGACCAAAAGTGGCAATAGAAAGAAAGCAAAGATGGTCAAAGGCATGGGTTGGTTAGTACTTTTCCTTACTTAGGAATCATATGAATAGTAGTATGTGATTAGGACTAGATAGATACCCAAAGTACGTGATTTTGTGTCTATAGTCCCCTTTACACACCAATTACATATTTTACTTCTTGCATATTCATTAAATTCCATGTATCATTGCTTTCAATTGAATTAGTTCATCATCCATTGAAGTTATCCAATATTCATCCTTTACTCCTCTTTAAATAGATAATATTTTGAGACAATAATGCAAAATAAGAATATAGATAAAAACATTATTCACGTTGAGAATGATCATAGATATCCTGTAGGATTATTATTTTTCTTGAGCTATCTATGAGGTAAAATATCATTGTTTCTAATGTAGGATTTTAATCATCACTGCCATCAAAATTGACTAAATGTCCTTATGTTTCTCCTTTCTTAATATTAATTAGATTACAAACTCAAGGTGTCATTGGATTTGGATTTGGTGGGTTTTCTTGACCACCTTATATATAAATTTCAATTATATCAACATTATTTTGAGGTATTGATGTGGTAATTATTTATGAATTATCAATTCTTTTGTCATATGATTCTTCCTCAATAAATTGAATATCTCTTACTATAATTACCTATTTGTTAATGGGATTGTGCCACTTTTACACCATTCAATATTCACTATAACAAAAAAAACACTTTTTTCCACTATGATCCAAATTTTTCCTTCTTTCTTTTGGTACATGTTCATATACCACATAGCCAAACAATCTCAAATGAGACACACTACGTTTTTTGTACTTTATGCTTCCCACGGACCTCTATCCTAAACACTATTTAATGTTGGCCATTAGTTCGAGTTGTATACTATAAAAAGCTACCGATCTATCCCAATAATCATTCAGTAAATTCTTTTCCTTCAAAACTCTTCTTTAAATTTCAATGATTATTCTATTTTTCATATTTTCTACACCATTCTACTATGGTGTGTACCTAGTTATAAATTGCTTCTTTATTCCAAGTTAGTTGCAACAATTTAGAAATAAATTTGAAATATACCCTCTCCATGATCTCATCTTAAAAGATTCCTTTGATACCTATCCTTGTTTGGATTCATTCATTCCAGGAATCCAACTTCATCTCTGGAATACTTCTGATAATCGTGTTTGCTTGCCATAAATGATGCTTTAGAATCATGTGTAAAATTTGATGATAAGACCTCTATTGTTCAAGTACATTTTACTAACTTATGCTCAATATGATCAACTTTTCACTTGTGATATAGAGCTTGTTCAAAATTACCTCTTTACTCCTTTGTTTGATAAACTTGATGATCTTTAAATTATAATTCAGACTAGGAAAAAATAAAAATTTTGAAATTATTTTCTTCATGTTTGGAAAAGGAAATGGGAGTCTTGCAACAGGAAAAAAGATTAAATGTAGGAGATAAGCTTTATCCTTATCATATTTCATTGTTGTATTTACCCCTGAGGATAGGGATTTAATTTTTAAACAATATTGGGTTTGGGGTTCATGAGCCATGGTATATCTTTTGATCCCTTAAAAGATTCCTTTGATACCTACCTTGTTTGGATTCATTTTCCAGGGATCCCACTTCATCTCTGGAATAGATCGTGTTTGCTTGCCATAAATGATGCTTTAGAATCATGTGTAAAATTTGATGATAAGACCTCTGTTCAGGTACATACAACTTATGCTCAAATGCTTGTATATCTTGATACCTCTAAAGATCTACCAGTAGAAATCAACCTGTAAATTAGAGATAGAATCTAGGTACAAAGATTAGACTACGAAGGTCTTGCTTTCAGATGTTGACATTGATTTGAAATTGGTCATATTTCAGATCATTGTGAACATTCCAAACACAATGGAAAACCTGCATGGTGGAAGGATTCTCAACCTAAACATCTAACAAACAATCCCCATACTGACCTAGTTGTGGAACTCCTGCAAGCTGAGAATACTTCTGAGAATAAACCTCAAGATTCCTATCCTCAAGATGTTGATTCAGTGATAGATTCAACACTCCTTGCTACAGGCCACATCCCTATTATTTCTATTAAATTTGTTCTTCCAATCTCAGTGGAAGAAGGAAATGAGGAATAGAAGGTAGTGGATAGGAAAAAGTAGGGATACTCTCAATCTAAACCCTTCATTGTATCGGAAAAGGTACGAGTCTTGTCTTGTTGTGTGTTATCATCACTACATCTAGGTTGTTGTACTGTTGTGTTGCTATAGAGTAGATGCTTCTTAGTTGAAGTTTTTTGGTTTTTGGTTCTGTTCTTGGAAGATTTTCTCTGTTGTTGGGATTTGTTGTTATATCTTGATTTTTATTTCTTTTTGAAATACTGAATTTGTCAAGTCTAGCATCTGAGTGCTGTTGTACAAGGGTATTGTCACTTTCAAAAAACTATTTACCTTTAATAAAAAAAATTTCTTTTTCTCATTAGTGACACTTTGTTATCATTTCCCAAATTGATGTCTGGGTTTAGTTAACAATAAAAACTTTTTAACATATTTTTGTTCCTTATCATATGGTTATTACAACCACTATCTAAGAACCAAATATCATGTGTGCTCTCTTTAGAGATTGCATGTTAAAAATATAGAGCCATGACTAGACTTTGAATGTTTTTTGTTGAATAAATTTGTATTTTGAATATTCAAATTTTAAAAAAAATTGTGCATTTGTTTTCATAGTGACGAGTTTTTAAATAAGAACACTAAATGTTAGATTTATCATATTTTTTCATTGTTTTTGATTTTGATTTTGGTTGTTGTTATTCCCTATAGTATAAAAAAAGAAGGAAATCTAGCTATTTCATCCACCACTTTCTCAATTTTCTTTTCTTACTTTTCCATTTTATCTAAACCTGCCACTCCCTATTGAATTTGACCTTCATCTACCTCTACCAACTGAAACTTTTCTTATGAATGCATTTTCTATGGATGGATTTCCTAATCTTATAATTAATCTTGCCTCGTGTAATGGTAAAGAACCCATTACCTCATCTACAATGAGTTGGGTGAATTCTTTTGACTCCTCAATGGCCACCACAATAGATTAAAACTTGCTTGGAAGGAACCTACGCAAATTTTCCATAATTTTTTGATTTCTATGTTTCTCACCATGATACATATCTCGATATACTAAACCCATGAGATGGGTAAAAATAGAACAAATGTTTTTGAATCCTACATACTGAATTTTTTGAAATTCCTTCTAAGTGTTTACAAGTTTCCTACTTTGATCTATCCAAAACCCTCATGATGTTTAGATGGTATCCCAAGCTTCATTAGTCCTATAAGTTGTTGCAAACCTAGGAAATATGCTCTCATTCATTTCTTACTGAATTATGAATAGAGATTTTACATTTCTTTTCAAATTTGATTTTAATACACCCCTTGGTTGATCTAGAAGCTCTTTGACATGATTCTCTAATAAATCCTATAAATTTTTAGAATAAAAAGATTTTTTCAAATATTAATGTTCCAAATTTCAGAATTCTTACGTGTGAAAAATAGAACTTGGGGGGTGAATGACTCTACTCATTGCTTCCTCCATACGTAAACTATATTTAATTTGAAAAAAACTACTCGTAGTTTGCTATGATACTAATTTGAAGGATTGGATGAAGCAAAATAATTTATGAGGATTTGTGCTCTCTATAAGTAAAACATAAATACTAATCTAGCACTGAATAAAATTAGAATAAAAATATGATATCAATACAGGGAAATAATATTTATTTCATTAATAATTTGGAAGCACTTCAGTTCAACAACATTCCTCTTTCTTCTCCTTCTTTCTCTTCATTGCAAATTTTAACTTCGCACAAATATTTAAACTCTTTAAAAGTTTTTCTCTAACTATAGTCCCTTGTCTTGGAATATTTAAACTCTTTAATTTCTTGGAATATTAGGTCCCTTGTCTTGGGTCTTTGTGTTTGGGCTCTGACATTTGTGTTGGTGGGGGGGGATATCAAGCTGCGAGTAGTATGTTATTGCCCCAATTGTGATTATTCTTCTAAACATGTGTGGAACACCGTATCGAGTGGAGACAATATGTGATCCCTCCTATAAGCAGAATGAATAATTATGGAGGATTCTTGATGTGGATGGCTTCATGGAATTCATGTAAAGGATAAAAGGGCACGATAAACACATCTCTCTTACATTTTCCCATAAATGGAAAGATATGGTGATTACCTTCAAGGATAAGGAGTTTACCATAACTGAGAGCTTGATTTCTTTCATTACAGAAATAGGTATGGATGGGATTAAGTTTTACATAAATAAATTTGATAAGGTCTCCGATGAGAAAATATTTGTGAAGGGAGAGGAAGCCCTGTAGATTGGAAAATCTTGTATTCTTTGTTCTTATATCCCCTTGTTTGGAGATGTTGCAAAAATGGTTATGATGTACATCACCTTTGAAGGGTGCTACTCAACTCAGCTTCTCCATCACCTCATCCTTTCTAACCATTTTAGGTTCTTTTCTAAGGTAAATTTCTCCTATTATATTCTGAATTCAGTTGAGAAATCCATCCTTGATGTCCAAGCCCATATGTGTGGTCTCTCCCTTCATCAAGGGGTTATCTTCCTTCTGCACCAATACTTCCACAATGTTGTTACTAACAACCCTCCCCACCCTTTATCCCCCCTCCTCGGTAGCCTAAACTCAAAACAAAAAATCCTAGCTTCCAAGCCTCCACCTCTGATGCCCTCTGCTAACATGATTATGTATAGTGATACTGTAGCACCCACAAAATTTTACCCTCGAAACCCAAAGCGAAATAAAGTTTATAATTGAAAAATTATGGAATAATTTTTTTTTGTTAAAGGATGAAAGAAATGTTGAGCTATTCCTTGGTTAACAGATGATCATCACAAATTAATTAAATAATAATATTTCACCTTCAGTTAGGTTTAAAAATTTCATTCCTATAATCTTAAATTAATTTAATAAAGTGGTTCCTAAAGTCATTTAATAAATTTATTATAAAAGTTTTGGTCTAAATTTCCCTTCCATTTCCACAATACAATTAATTTTAATTCTCAAATATAAAAGTTGTCTAAATTATTAAGGGTATGGATTTACTTAATTACCAATAGGTTATGGCCTCTATAACTTTGAAAATTACTAAAATGAATAAAAAATAAATACAAAACTTTAATTAACTTTAACATCGGACAAGTGGCCCCACTCAAAACATAACCCATGTGATCAAATGATGATCTCACCTAAGTCCCACCTAACATTTGTAGGGAACAATCTAATTTATTCCTTTGGGAATGACTAGAATACAACTATAGTTTAGTTCCTTCAATATCTCTTTCATTTAATGCAATAGGAGTAACTATTTCATTTCCTCCATAAGATATAAGTGACAACATTTTCTAACAACAATAAAATTTAATAAAGTTCACTATATTTTTAGAAATGAAAGTATATCACATTTGGAAAACAATGAAACTTATTAAATTAAAAACAATGCATATCCATTTCAACATGTTCAAAATTTCTACTTCTTCGAAACAATGTGATAAAATAGTAGTTTCCTTTCACAATAGTAATACATTTTAAAGGCACATTTTTCACACAACACTCTTAGAAGAGTTTACAAGATAAAAAGGATTTCAAAAATATAACAACTTTCTCCCAAGCTTACAAATTACAATCATCCACTCAAGTGAGAAATATAAAATTGAATAATATACAACAAAGGGCTATCAACAATGTAAAATGTATAAGTCTCCAAATTTCATATCTTCTCCCAATAGTAGCTCTCTAATCTTTCTTTAATAAAACTTTCACCAAAAGGATCACAATACAAGTAAGGGAGAGTAGGAAATGCTCTCCACCTAACCTTAATCCATTAAGAGGTGAGACCATCCCCTTAATGGACCCCGAGCCCAAACCAAAGAACCATGAGGGGTCTTGAGAAACTTTTACAACTTTACAACAATATGGATTCCACGTATAACAAGCATTTCAAAATATTCAGCACAAAAAAGAATACATATTCAACAAGTTTGCAACCTTCTCAAAAAAACAAAAAGGTTTGAAATCAAACCACATAGAGAAAAGGCTATAGTGCCTCCCAAGTGAAGTGGGAGTCTCACCCTAAGCCTCCAAGTGCACAAAATAATGAAAGAAAAATCCTTATCTGTCCCTTGTAAGTATGTAAAATAATAACCATGATTTCCTTTTCACTCCCCATAGGAGAAACTCCCATTCACACTCCCACCAAATTCATGCCTCACAAAACTCCCTTTTACCTCCCAAATGGTCCCATAAGCCCTTCTCCCACACCTAACTTAAGGGCCACTACCCAACTAACACGAAAGCACCTTCACAATATTTTAAAAAAATTAACAAGCACAACATTTCATCATAAAAAGCATAACAACAAAATAACAAAGGTGGAGAGCCTACCTCTCCATCAAAATACAAGAAGACTTCACAAATATTTGACAACTTCAAGGAAAGCCTAATCCAAGAAATTCCCACAAGCTCCAAATCCAAATGTGCCCAAGAATAAAAATGAACAAGTAACCCCCATTCTAACTAAAAAACATCATTAAATAGAAATGGAATGTGAGGATGATGAGGTGGCTCAATGTAGGATGCCACTTCATCATTCCTCCATTCCCACATTCAAGTCAACACATCAAGTCCAAGACAATTAGTAAACTTGTAGGAACTATGAAAAACCCAAATGGCTTACAAAATTGCACACCATGCTCTCTAAGTACACAATAAATTGAGGTAGAAGGAAAGTGTAATTATTTTCTCTCTTTTTCACTCAAAAAGGGATAAACAAGTCAAAATAAACTTTCCAACCCATAGGTAGGGTTGTTAGGTAAATTTAAGAGGCACGGGACAAGCTTAACTTGTCCCACAAGCCTCCAAAAAGCCCCCCAAAGTCAAAAGCTAAATTTTAAAGTTGGGGTGGAATAAATCACTGTAGTGCCCAATTCCCTTTGACACCTTTTTGATACTAATCACGATACTGCTGATTATATTATGGACATGATTATGGACCTTATTATAGTATGATGATAGATGTTGGATCATGGATTATTATTGACTTGATTCAGTTATGATGCATGATGATTATTAGAGACATTTTATATGTTGATGATGATATACTGTTTGACATGGTTATATCATGGATATTGTTTAGACATGTGATATTTGGACATTGTGAGAAGACCTAGAAATGGAAATTATTGGATAATGATATAGTTGTTGATAAAACTATAAATGATATTGTTAGATTGCTTTGATGTTGTTGTGATGCATATATCTAGATGATTTTAGGAATTATATTTATATTATTTTGGATGTTCTGATATGGACACGAGGCCGAAGGAGGTATTTGTATTTTGTAGGTTAAAATATCACAACAACCATCAAGGGATTGGAGACCAATCACATTAGAATTCTAGATGAATTCAAAAAGGTCACCATGGCAACTAGTATTTGTTTGTGAGTGTTTTTGTGTGTTAGGGATTCCCATGGGGGGGATCACCTTTAAATGTGACCAAGGGGTTTTATGTATTTATTTTATTTGTTGGTCCCTTTTTTTTATGTTTTCATGTGTCTATTTTGTGGTGCCTTTGCCCCTTTCATTATTCATTAAATGGTGTGTAATTTGGTGAGTAATCATGTTGTCAAGTTGGTTATTTAAAATATGTCATAATAAAGTAATTGATAGAGTTGTTGGCCTTGAATTAAAGTGTTGTAAGAGATGTGTAAGTTAAATTTTGAGTATGAAACACTCCATCTTATTGGAAATTTGAAACCATCCTTGGAGGCTGATTCTGGAGGCTTGTGGGACAAGTTAAATTTGTCCCATACCTCTTAAATTTAATTACCAACCATACCTAGAGTTGGAGAGTTGAGATTAGAACTTTTTAATGCTTTTTGTGAAGGTAAATTGTAGGTTTTAATTGCACTTTTCTTACATGATTTAATTTTAGTCCTTTGGGGTGTGGGTTGTGTTGGTACCCAAATTTAATCTCCTTCAAAGACATAACAACATCATGGATTTTTGACAAGACACTCAAAGGCAAATAGATAATCATGTATGTCATTTGTATCCAGGGAAGCAATCTATCTGACTTGTTAGCACTTAGGTTTTGAAAGGAGTGGGTAGCACCTTACAAGGATGTGATATGATCCTAACTATTTTAGGTTGTGCCTTTCAACCAAGGTAAGAGAACCTATTTTGTAACCTCTGTTATTGAAGAACAATGATAAATCCTTCTTTTGCATAAATTTTATAGAGAAGACCTTGGGAAAATATGATCAACACACCAAATTTGACTCTCACAAGTTGTCACTTCCAGATCATGGAGATATTTTCACAAGGCTAAGGTTACTAAAGACATTTGATACCCTGATTGTTTCTGCATGTTTTGGTAACAAAGATTATGTATTTTTGCACACACAAGACAAACAGGGGTAGTATGGGTAGAATTGGTTGTTTTAAATGAATTTTTTGGTGGGAGGTGGGGTAGGATAAACTTAACTCACTAGATCCTTAAGGAATATTACAAAATGGAAGGTTGAACCAAGAAAATGCCACAGAAGAGCTATAATGTTTCTTAACCAGAATATGTGCTTCAGTGGAGGCCTAGATTAGCTCTTTTTCACACAATATTTGAGATTCTATCATGAAGACTAGAGTTAGGAAACCCGAAAAAGTATCAAGATCTAAGCCAAATCATGCCTAAGGTACACCCAAAGGCTTACAAACAATCTCTGTCAACATATGAAATAAAAGTGATTTTAAATCATTTATTCCAATCCCAGATGAAAGCTCTTTTGAGGAATGAAATTAAAGATGACACTAAAATGTCACAAGGATTGAGGCTTGTGTGATTGAATCATATTTTAATACAATATTGCAACAAAAATAAGAAAAAACTACTTGCATACATTCAGAAATAAAACAAACACATTTTGCTCAAGACAACACATAATAACTTGATTTTGTTTAAATCTATTAGTAGGGGAAAGTTTCTAGAATAGTCTCAGAGCTTATCAATGGATGTACACTTGCAACTACCTTGACATGATCATATTTAATACCTAAGAGATATATAAAGCTTCTAAAAGATGATGGGCTCTGTCAATATTTTTCTATTAGAAAATTTAGTCTTGACCCCTAACACTCCAACTATTGCATGAAAAATTTGTGCCATTTATAACATTCACAACAGAACCCCTTCTTCCCCAAAAGACAAAAACATTTAATGCACTAGTGCTTGCCATGATTTTGATCGCGATTCTCAAAATTAGATCTGTAAAAAGTCGTCAATTGCTCAAGGGTGTAGATCTCATTGAATATCTACCACATTCAACTCCTTTCTCTAGTAAATCAGTCTTTCTTCAATTTTCCAATCACTTCTGCCCCTAATCTGTCAAATCTGGCTCCTTGCGTGCTTGGGAGAAGAAAAATGGAAAATATGATCGAGCACGATAGTCAGACCATTTTAATGGCAAAAGATGTCTTCCAGATCTTTCCACCAAACTCAGATATCAACATTAACTCCCCTATCTGCTTGGAATGTAGGAAATACCAATAAATCATGAAGAATCACACTTTCAAGTGTGTTTCAATAAAATGGGGGAAAAATCAGATTTAGACTCTCACCTGCCATTAATCTTTACTTTTAATTTGGGCTGTCCACATGGAAGATTCAATCTTAAAAAAAGACCTGGGGGCTTCCTCTAACTTTTTACAACTTTTGAAAAATGGAAAAAATTTCCATTTTACTCCGCACCTCCACCCTTGGGAAATGAGTCTAACACGTGTCCTGAGGTGGGTCCCAAAGGAACCGTAGATAAATTATGCCATTTGACCCTCTTTTTGGAAAAAGGAAAAATTTCCAAGTTTTCTCCGCAACTCTACCCTTGAAAAATGGGCCTGACACGTGTCCCAATGTGGTTTCAGTGGATTTAACTCTTTTCTCCCAAAAGGAAACTTTTCCAAATTTCCCTCGAGAGTTTGCACCTTCGCCATTGACCGAAGAAAGCTTTGACCTTTCCTTTATCGGGCCTATGGGCCATTTTGATGTTTTTAGTCATTTGCATGTCAAAGGGAAAAAAAATCCAAAGTACCCCCGATGGTTCACCTCCCCACCCCTTTGACTTTTCAAACTACCATGTGTCACCATGGCACACTTTGAGATGGTCCTAAAAATTTAATACATTGAATGAGCGTGGGCTCGCCACATGTCCTGACCTGACAAAGTTTTTCCAAATGCTTGAAGCTCAGTAGAAGGCACCATGTGTTATGCTCCGAGGCAATCTCCTTTGGTTGTTTAAAAGTCTAAGAAAAATGCAAAGTGAGCGGAGGCCTCCACGTGCGCAATTTTAACATGGTGCCTAAAGTGAGAGACCTGGAATGAGTGCAGGCTCACCACGTGCCCCCATTTTTTGCCACACTATTTTAGGTGCATTAAATTTTTCTAAGTTCGAGAAAAGTAGCAGAAACCTCCATGTGTCCTCCTGGTGCTACTCTAAGGCCAAACCAAAAAGTAGATCTTCAAATGAACGTTGTTCCTCCATGTGGACACATTTTTAAGTTGAAGATATTCACAAATTTTTTGAAGTACCCAGCTAAGCCGCATCCAACCAAAAGGTGCCATGTACCCTATCAATGCAAGGATGTATGTTTAACCAGGAAAAACACCCGCCAAACCGTAAAATATAGAAAAATGATCATTCGAGCCTGAAAATGAAAATTTCTCCAAGGAAAGAGAATTTAAAAGTGTTACAAGGCTCAAATATGTTTCTCAGAGATATATCCATTTATTTTTATTCAAGTATTTAGGGCAGAAATGATAAGGAAGACAAATCCCAACCATGGAGAATGGAAAATATGGGAGAACCCGAGTTTTTAGATGAAAAGACAATGGGAGACCCAAATTACAGACCCTTTCTAGAGAAATGAAGAAAAAAGGAGCAAACCATGGACCCATAAGTGATCTATGACCCATGAACATATCACAAATGGAAAAAAAGATTAACTAGGAACAACATGGGGAAAAAAAAAATGACAGAGGCCACAAATCGATAGATCTTCAAAGGTAAACTGGGGCGAGACTATTTTGAGCACCAACATTGGCTCTAACTCAGGGATGGGCATTCCCTATGAGTGCCACAAGAACAAAGGTAGACCAAGTGCCAAAATATCCATTGGGCAACAGAGTTAGTTTACAGAGTAGAGAAATAGATCCATCTTCCAAAATTGAAACAAAGAAACTAGCAAAAATAGGTCACCGAGGACCAGAACGAACAAAAACATAAAAGACAAGAGAAAAATAATAAATTATACACTGTACACAAGATTTTTTCCTTGATTTCAAGGGAATCAATCAAAGAAATTCTTCAAATTCCTATCATTAATAGGTATCTCAAGCAATTCACCATCCAAGTCCTTGAGGAAGAAGGTATGCTCACCAATCTTGATATCAATGGAGTAAGGGACCATCCATAATGAGTCAAACTTGTCATGCTTTCCCTTATCTTCATGCCTACTATCCCATAGCAGCACAAGATCTCCAATGTTGAAAGCCCTAGGAGTGACCTTCTTGTCAAATAACTTCTTTAGCCTTGCTATGAACTTTACATGCCTCTGGTGGGATGCCCTCCTTTCTTCATCAAGCTCAACAATCCGGTTAATGTGAGCATCATAAGGACCTACCTCTTGATCTTCTAGCTGTTACATAAACTGATATGAAGACAGTTACATATGAAGAGGTAGTAGGGCCTGAGTCCCATATACCAACTCAAATGGACTCTTTCCAATGACCCTCTTGACAATGATCCTATCTTTCCAAACAAAAAACTTCAACTATTCACCCCACTTTCTCCTGTTTAGCTTCAAGGTTCTTCTGATAATCTTCAACATGTTTTTGTTACTGGACTTAGCTTATCCATTTCCTTGGGGATTGTAATTGAAGGCATATTTCAAGTTGATACCATACTCCTTACACATTTCCATCAAAGGTTTAGCTCTAAAGCTCATGGCATTATCAACAACAATCTTGACTAGCACCCCAAACTTGCAAATGATATGGTTCAACAGAAAATCCATGACAATTTGGTGTGTTACTCTTTTGGTGGGGATTGCCTCCACCCACTTGGTGAAATAATCAGTGGCTATAAGAATCCACTTATGGCCAGCACTTGAAGGGCCTAAAATATCGCCAATGAAATCCAGTCCCGATTGCTTGAATGGAGCTTCAATTGATACAAGTTGCAAAGGAAGGAAGCCTAAAGCTTTCAGTCTTCCAGAGAAGTGTAGGCAACTCTCACATCTTCTAACCAAAAGATTTGTATCCTTGAAGAGATTTTGCCACCAATAACCAGCCCTCAGGATCTTGTGTGCTGTGACTCTTACAACAAAATTTCCCCCACATACTCCTCCATGGAGATCAGCAGTTATCTTTGGGGGCTTCTTCTTCAGTAATGCATCTTAAGAGGTCTCTCTCTGGGTTCTTCCAAGCCAACCCATAATTAGTAATGACATATTTCTGGGAGGCCAACTTAAGAGCCCTTTTCTAGTTCTTACTTAAATGCTCAGGGTAGTATAAGTGTCTGAGATAGAAAATCACATCCTTGTACCACTCAGAAATCATCAACCTTTCAAAAACACATGCCCTTTCTTCTTCTATCTCATTTACCTCAATAGTTTGCAAGTTTCTCTCAGCCATAAGCTTAGCCAAGCCCAAACCTCTCACCAACTTCATGGTTTGGATATCCATGTCATATACTTGTAACTTGTTCACCCACCTACATCTCTTGCTTGAAAATTCCATCTTAGACAAGATGTCTTTCACCATGGTGTGGGGAACATTTTAGAACTTAGAATATAAGGCCTGAAAACCTTTGCTGCTTTTACTACGGTAAATGCTTTCTTTTCCATGATAGTGTACTTCAGCTCAACCCCCTATAAGGCCTTACTGAAAAAGGCGATTGGCCTCTCAGCCCCTTCATCATCCTTTTGTAGTAGGAAAAAAGTAATAGTGTTATCTGAAGGAAAGGAAAATATTTGGAAAGGCTTCTTATAATCTGGAGCTGCCAAAATAGGGGCATGCTTTAATGCCTCCTTGATTCCCTTGAAGGCTTGGATGACATCCTCCTCCCATTTCATGACCTAGTCTTTCTTCAGCAAGGAAGTGATTGGGATGGTTAACCCAACAAAGTTTGATATGAATCTTCTGATGAAGTTTATTTTCCTAAAGAAGGACTGAATTCCCTTCTTGGTTCTTGGGATTGGGACCTTGCTGATGGCCTCTACTCTTTCTGGATCAATCATCACTCCTTGTGACACAATGTGACCAAACAACTTTGCCTTATGCACTCCAAAATGAATTTTATTTGGGTTGAGTGAGATGCCATATTCTCTACATCTTATCAGCATCTTCTCTAAGTGCAGCAAGTGGTCACTTCTATTTCTAGGAAAAACAGTCACATCATCTTGGTAGACAACAATAAACTCATTGATGTAACCAACAAAAGCAACATTCATTTCTCTTTGGAAGGTGGCTCCAACATTCATCAGACCAAAGGGCATCTAGACATACACATATGTTCCCCAAGGAGTAGTAAAGGCTTTCTTGATCCTTTCTGATTCCTTCACCACAACTTGGTTATAACTAGAGAAACCATCCAAGGTAGAGAGCAATTTAGAATCAGTCACTAACTACAGTATGTTCTCCATATTTGGTAAAGGATACTTATCCTTCATTGATGCTCTATTTATGATTCCTGAAGTCCTCACATAACTTGATATCACCATTCTTCTTTCTTACTGGTACTAGGTTTGTAACCCAAGAAGAATAACTAGTGGGCTAAATAATCCCTCCATCTCTCATCTTCTTCAGTTCCTCTTCCATATTAAGAGATAAGAGTGGGTTGATTGGCCTTTGTTTCTGCCTAAATTGCTTTGCATTAGACTCTAAGGGAATCTCATGCTGAAACAGGTCCTCTTTGTATGCTTTCAGTTCAGATTAGGTCAGCAAGTCATGCAATCTTGGTATTTCTTCAACAATTGGATGTATGACTGCTTCTCCTCCTTGCTGAGATTGCTACCTAACCAAATTTTCCTTGGCTTCTCCTTTGTTCCAAGGTCATGCTCCTCAATGTCGCCTTGAGGCTGTCATGCATATTGTTAACAATGCGATCAACATTATCAGAAATTAGACTCAAGAGCAACTAGTCCTCTAGGAATGGTATTGGTTTTTAGCTGTATGATGTCCTTGCAAAACAAGGTTTCTTTTCCTTCTGTTGTACATACCATTGGCTCAAAATCAATGCATTGATCAACAAACTCTCCCTTGTTCTACAAAAATATTCTAACCTGAGCATCATCATCAAAAACCTAGCCAATGTTTAATGAACATGTCAGGGACAGAAGGTCTTGTCAATATCTCAACATCATATTCACAATATGGGGAAATTGTACAATTGTCAAACCATGAGACCCCAACAATGCAAGCTTTTCTACTAAGTCATTGAATTTCCTATCATGATGCACTATGTTGAATGAATCAAAAATCTCAATAAGATCCCAAACTGCATGCTTATACTATTTCATTTGATGATTCTTTGTGGCATATAGTTTTCTAACTTGTTTTACAATTAATTATTAGTCTCCTTTGACTAATGATGTCCATGATACCATATTTCCAAGAAATTCTTAAGCCCAACAATAGTGCCTCATACTCAGATCCATGTTGTTGGTGCACTCAAAGTTGAGTTTGAAGGAAAAAAAACAAATTTTTCTTGACTAGGAGAAAGTAGAACAACACCAACACCATTCCCAAACATGGAGCAAGCTCCATAAAAAAAAATAGTCCAAGGAGAGCCCGCTTGTTCAAGACACCTGGATTCCTCAATCTTGTGCTCCTTTCCATCAGCAAATCCTACAAAGTTGTCAGCATCAATATTTGTGTACAATACTTCATAGGATGCATTGTTGGGATCCTTAATAAGATGCAACATTTTCTTTTCTCCATACAACCTGACAAGGCTGCCTTCAATTGGAATGGTGGCATAGGACATATCCATTTGAACACTCCCACCTACACTTGGAGTCCATTTTCTTGACAGTAGCATGACCCCACTTGGCTGGATAGTCAACGATGACAACATCAAGTTTTAAATTTTTACCTGGGTAAGCTGCAAGCTGCACCACCAAACCCTTCACACATCCCACTACTGGCACTTCTCTTGAATCCATGGTAGTGCAATTCCCATATGCTATTATCACTTTGATATTCAACTCATTCATGACTTCCAGAGGCATGACATTACATGATACCGCTAAGTCAAACATGCAGTTATGTAGTAGTTTGTTCTTAATGATCATGGTAGTGAAGACTAGATCCACATTTAGTTGAGATTCCACCAAGGATGTCCCCAAATAGACCTCAGGTGGTTCACCTAGCTCTTCTGATGCTGGTGGTGCTTCTGGTTCTTTAATGACTATTGGGGTCTCCACAATGTGTATGTTTCTTCCTAGGGAAGTCTTTCTCTTCTTTCAACCCCAAGTATTCAAATGCTCTCTTTTTGTACTCAGGAATCCTAAGAAAACTCAACAATTGGAACATAGACTTTGAATTGACTTAAAAATTAGGCAATATCATATGGGACATTCCTTGGCAAGGCATTAATGGAAGGAAAGCCAAAAAACTCATTAGGTGGTATATGATTTTTGATAACTTGGGCATGAGGAGGGATATGATTCTTGTTTAGAACTGCATAGGCTTTTGGTAGATGCCTCTTTCTTAGGAGCATCTTTAGGAATGTTTTGAAAGTAAGGGAGATTTTGGCTTGGCTTAAGGCCATGTCACTTTGATAGCCTTACTTCTTATGTTATATTCCTTCTCTTGAGTAACAATAGAATTCATCAGTAACTGCATGTCTTCTTTAGATGGAATTCCTCCATCATACTTATTTATCATTAAAGCCCTTAAATATTAAAAATCATTATTGGGAAATTCAAAAGCTTGTATAGTATCTACTTCTAAAGTATGAGAGGGAGGAAGAGTAGGTACCCTATGAATGCAATCCCAAAAAGTGGCAACAATCCAGGAACTTATCACCTCAGTTGAAGTTTCCCCTTGTTGTAAGCTTGTGGAATAACCCATCATGCAGACATCATCATCATTGTCATCAACTTCTTCTTCTTCTTGCTGATATTATTCAGAAAGAGAATGAGGCATGAAACATTTGTCACACCAATCAATGACATTTGTCTCATCCACAACAACAACTATGGTAGCCAAAGGATCATGTACCATTCTATTATCCTGAGCTTGGGACTGTCTATTTCCAAATCCAACATGTCCCTTTGCTCTGTAATCAAATCTTTGGTGATTTGTGAGCCTTTCTTGGCCTTGCTACTTGTTTTGACCTTGTGAGCTCTACCCAATTCCCTTCTCAGCCTAGGCTAGTTTGTAGGAAATTTCCTTGACAACTACTACCAAAGTTTTCACAACTTCTTCCAAATGAGTATCCTTACTTGTTTGAGGATTTTCTGGGTTAACTAGCTTTACACCATCCCTTTTTGTAGGCTTTCCAATTTCCTTGATGTTTTCTCTATTTGTAAAGCCATGGTGAAGGCCTGTCTTAAATTTGTGCAGTTCTTGTCTCTTAAGTAATATGCAGCCTTTTTTATCAAAAGCATCAGAATATTTGATCAAACATGACCCATCACAAGGCCTTATCCTAACAAGACAATCTCCTCAATTTCTTATTAAACCTTGTGTTGAAATCAGGGTACTGACTCATTAGGATTCTTTTTGATGTTTTGAAATTATGTCAAAAGAAACATAGGGTTAGTTATATCACCATACTACAATCTAAATGCATTACTCATCTCAGTCCAAGAATCAATAGAGATATCTGGCAATGCTTTATACCAATCCCTAGCATCTTCTTCCAAGTTATGGATAAACAATTTGATATATACATCTTCATGTTCAATCTCAAAGTCTTCCATCATATTGATAAAAAGATTTAGATGTTGATCACCAGTTATAGCATTGTCTCCTTGGAACTTTGGCATTTTGTTCCTTACATCTTGAGGCACTACATTTGTATAACAAGCTATTCCCACAAAATTTATAAGCCCGAAGGTGTTTACAACAAAAGGGGGTTTGGGTGGGGCCTAGGCCATGTTGATTAGAGAAGGTGACCCTAGAGGGGTGAAAAATTGATAAGGGGTTGAGGGTCCTTAGAACAAAGGAGTATAATTTTCAAAATTTATACCCCCAAAGGCCTTGTCCCTTGGAAATCCCTATTAACCTCAGAAAAGATAGGTGAAGAATGTGAAGTAAACCTTTCAAAATAAAACTAAGGCCCTTCTCCAGTTGGAGAATTCAATTCCACAAAGAGGATTCCTTATTCAGAGTCACTTGAATGGCAATCTTCAATTATAGGCCAATCACTTTCATCAATGGAGATCCCTCTTCTTGTCTCTTGTTCATCCCACAAATCTCCAGGATTTTCTTCCTTCTGATTTTTCTTTTCCTAGCTCTGGAAAACAATGTCCTAATAGGATCCCTAGCAAAGAAAGATCTTCTTCCTTCCAGCTTTGCAAATATTAGTAACAAATATGACTTTGACAAAGTTCTAAGACACTAGTACTCATTAAAAATAAAATCAACAGAGAGTCACCACTAAGGATTTCCACCTTAGTTGTGAAAATGCACTAAATATGATCTGTCAAATGTATGTCAATGCTAGAAACTTGAAATGGAAAGATTCTAACCTTTCTTTACCTAGATTTATCAAGTGAAAGCTAGTGCACTAGGTGTGAAAACTGAAACTAGAACTGTTCCACACAACACTTGGAACATACAATAAGTGTTTTTACTAGGGTCTACATGTGAGTTTGAACTAATATTCATGATAAATAGATTGCCAGAAGCATCTTGAGCAGTGACAAATAAATATGGATTACCATTGAATTAGAAAATTAGTCTTAGCAACTGTAAATTATTTCCCAGGAATTCAAAACGGCTCCCCCAGCAGTAGTGGCTAAAAGAAGTGTGTTGGTACCCAAATTTAATCTTCCTTCAAAGACCAAAACAACATCATGGATTTTTGACAGGACACTTAGAGGCAGATAGATAATAAATGTATGTCATTTTGTAGCTAGGGAAGCAATCTATCTAACTTGTTAGCACTCAGGTTTTGATAGGAGAGTGGGTAGCACCTTAAAAGGATGTGATCTTATCCTAACTATTTTAGGTTGTGCCTTTCAACCAAGGTAAGAGAACCTATTTTGTAACCTCTGTTATTGAAGAACAATGATAAATCCTTCTTTTGCATAAATTTTATAGAGAAGACCTTGGGAAAATATGATCAACACACCAAATCTGACTCTCACGAGTTGTCACTTCCATATCATGGAGATATTTTAACAACAAGGCAAAGGTTACTAAAGACATTTGGGACCCTGATTGTTTCTCGCATGTTTTGGTAACAAAGATTATGCATTTGTGCATACAGAGGACAAACAGGGGTAGTATGGGTAGGATTGGTTGTTTTTAAATGAATTTTTTTGGTGGGAGGTGGGGCAGGGTGAACTTGATTCACAAGATCCTTGAGGAATCTTACAAAAATGGAAGGTTAAACCAACTAGAATTCCACAAAACAGCTAAAATGTTTCTTTAACTAGAATATGTGCTTCAATGGAGGCCCAAATTAGCACTCTTTCACACAATATTTGATATTCTATCATGAAGGCTTGAGTTAGAAAAACCTAACAAAGCATCAAGATCTAAGACAAATCACACCTAAGGTACACCCAGAGGCTTATAGAAAATCTCTGTCAACAAATGAAAGAAAAGTGATTTTAAATCATTTATTCCAATCCCAAATGAAGGCTCTTCTGAGAAATGAAATTGCAGATGCCACTAAACTATCACAAGGATTGAGGCCAGTGTGATTGGATCAAATTTTAATACAAGATTGCAATAGAAACAAGAAAAACTACTCACATACATTCAGAAATAAAACAAACACATTTTGCTCAAGACAACACAGAAAAACTCAAATTTGATTAAATCTATTAGTAGGGGAAAGTTTCTAGAACAGTCTCAGAGATTTTCAATGGTTGTACACTTGCAACCACCTTGACATGATAAATTTAATAACAAAATAGATATACTAGTTTCTCAAATGGCTTCTCAAAAATGATGGGCTCTGTCAAGATTTTTCTATTAGAAAAATCAGTCCCAACCCCTAACACTCAAAACCTCCAACCATTGACATTTGAAAAATTTGTGCCATTTATAACATTCACAACAAAGCCCCTTCTCCCCAAAAGACAAAAAATGTTAAATGCACCAGTGCTCGCCATGATTTAGATTGTGATTCTCAGAATCAGATCTAAAAATTCACCAGGTGCTCGAGGGGGTAGATCTCATCGAATATCTCTCACATTAAACTCCTTCCTCTGGTAGATCACTCTTTCTTCAATTTTCCAACCACTTCCACCCCTAATCTATCAAATCTAGCTCCTTGTGTACTTGGGAGAAGAAAAATAGAAAATCTGATCGAGCATGATAGTCAGACCATTTTAATGGCAAAAGATGTCTCCCAGATCTTCCCACCAAACTTAGATATCAACATTAACTCCCTCTCTGCTTGGCATGTAGGAAATACCAAGAAATCATGAAGACTCGCACTTCTAGGTGTTTTCAGTAAAATGGGTGGAAAATCAAATTCAGACTCTCAGCTACCATTGATCTTTTGTTTGAAATTGGGTCATTCATGTGGAAGATTAAAACTTTAAAAACAAACCCGGGGCTTCCTTTGACTTTTTAAATTTTTTTGGAAAAATTGAAAAAAAATCCATTTTGCTCCGAAGCTCCACCCTCAGAAAATCAGTCTGACACGTGTCCAAATGTTGTTCGAGCAGAACCATGGCTTCCCCTTTTTCTTTTGACTCTTTTCTCCCAGAATGAAAATTTTCCTAAATTTCCCCCGAGAGCTTTGCACCTTCCGCCATTGACCGTGGTAAAACATTGACTATTTCCCTCATTGGGATTGTGGGCCATTCTTATATTTTAATCCTTTTCTCCCAATAGGCATAAAATCCAAGTTTCCTCCGATTTTCTGCACCTCCCCATTGACCGGAGCAAGCTTTGAATTTTCCTTTATCGGCCATGTGTCACCATTTTGTTTTAGTCATTTGCCTTCAAGATGGGAAAAAATCCAAATTTACCTCCGATGGTCTGCTTCCCTACCCCTTTGAATTTTCAAACTGCCATGTGTTGACCATGGCGCACCTTGAGATGGTCCCAAAAATTTGATACATTGAATGAGCGTAGGCTCACCACGTGTTTGACCTGATCAGAATGTTTTGTATCAATGTTTTGAAGCTCAGCGGAAGGCGTCATGTGTCATGCTTTGAGAAATTCTCCTTTGGCCATTGAAAATTCTTTGCAAAGTGAACAGAGGCCTCCACGTGTTATCCTTGTGCTTCAAAATGAAACTCAAGGGCCGGTGAACAGGCATGGTTCCTCCACGTGTCTCCATGGCGCAATTTCAAGAAGGTGCCCAAAGCAGAGACCCTGAATGAGTGTGAGCTTGCCACATGTCCTTTTCCACCAAACTGTATCAACTACATAAAAAATGTTCTAAGTCCTGGAAAAGTAGCGGAAACCTCCATGTGTCCTCCTAGTGCTACTCCAAGGCCAAACCAAAAAGTATATCTTCAAATGAGCTGCTATTCCTCCATGTGGAACATTTTTAAGTTGAGGCGATTCATAGAATTTTTGAAGTACCCAGCTAAGCCTCATCCAACCAAAAGGTGTCACATTCCCCTGTCGATGCAAGGATGTAAATTTGACTGGGAGAAACACTCTGTCAAAATGTAAAATATAGAAAAATGATCATTCGAGCCTGGAAATGAAAATTTCTCCAAGGACAGAGAATTTAGAAATGTTACAAGGCTCAAATATGTTTCTCAGAGACACATCCATTCATTTTTCTTCAAGTATTTAGGGAAGAAATGACAAGGAAGACAAAATCCAGACCATGGAGAAATGGAAAACATGGGAGAAAATTGAGTTTTTAGATGAACAGAGAACGAGAGACCCAAATTACAACCCTTTCCAGAGGAACAAAGAAACAAGGAGAAAACCATGGACCCATAAGTGATCTATGACCCAGGAAAAAATTAAAAATGGCAACAAACATTAACCAAGCACAACACGAGGGAAAAAGAAAGTGACAGAGGCCAAAAATTGATATATTTTCAAAGGAAAAATAGGGCGAGACTATTTTGAGCACCAACATAGCGGATGGAATTTAAATGTGTAAGTAAACTATGATATTGATTCAGTTACCTATTTATTAAACAAATTGAACTTGTCAGATCTGCCACCTTGTTCTTTGCAGTAAACAAAGAATATGGTGATGGGGCATCCTACATGGACCCACCTCATCCTTTGACTTCCCTTTTGATACTAAAATGATAATACTTAATTATATTATGGTTGCATTATTATGGACTTTATTATAGGGTGAATTATGTTAGATGTTAGCTCATTGATTATTGTGAAGAACTTGGAAGATTCAGCTTTGCATGCTTGATGATTTTCCAGACATTTTTGGATTGCTTGATTGGGATGAAATACTGTTGGGTGAAACTCAGTAAAGCCCCAACTGAACCGATCATTTTCATGTTTCCAAGCTGGGCTCTTCAAGATTTTGCACAACGTTATTTTCATGAATGTTTAATTGTTAATGTAGCTCGCTGAATGATTGCTCACCGCAAGGATAGTCATACAACTCACTAAATGACCTAGCCAACATTGGATACAAGGAAAGTCATCTGACGAACAACCTTACCAATTTAGTTATAAGTAACAAGTCCTGTCACATTATGGGAGGAATCAAATGAAAAAAATATTGATTTTTTTAGCTCACAGAGTAGCAAAGACAACCAACTCACCAATGAGCTTACTACGTCCAATGTTGGTGATCATGGAATGCAAGAGTTGAGCCATGGCATAAGTAAAATCCTAACTGAACCAAGGGGTATTTTCATGGTTTCCACCTAAGGAATGTCAATATTTTGATACAACGTTATATTTTAAAACATTGAAGTTTAATGGTAGCTCGCCACAGATATTTCTTGGGAGGCAAAGATAGCCATATGGCTCATAACCGACTTGCTCAACATTGGGTACAACCAAAAACATCCAATGAATAATGTCTACCCATAGTATTTAATAAGTTGTAAACTACATTTTGTTTTGGATTGAGTTTCTAATGTGAAAGAAATTCTTGTGTGTTTGTCACAGATTAGCTCGATGGCCATGAGTTGAATCACATATGTTATTGGCATTTTTGTTGGGGCTTGAGCCATGGCACACTCAATGAAGAAGGATTGATATTTTAATGTTTCCTCTTCATCACAATGGATTCTTCACAAGTTGGGTGAAAGATTGAATTTCCTTTAGCCCTAGCGGATTGTTGTCACCGCAAAATAGCCATTGGGCCAGACCGACTCGCCAACATTGCATGTATAATTTTTTTCGTGGAGCTGACAGAGGCCATCAAGTTTGACAGTCCCTTGTGAAATGAAAATTATTGTAACCTTTCCCACTTGAAGTGGATGAACTTTTATATGTTTGTAATGGAAAGATTTTGTAGTGAAAAAACAAATTTGAAACTTGTAAATTGAAATGTGAAAGAGACATACTCTGTGTAGTTCTTTTGAAAGCAAGAAATTCATGTTCTGTATGATGAAATTGGAATGAAAGAAGGAAGTTGTAAATTTGTAGATTTGGAATCAATAATTGATTGTGACTACCATTCTTAAATTGCATGTTGTATTGAATTAGGGATCATTTAAATGTGAGTTGAATCTCTATTTGAAAGAAAGAAATGCATGTTTTTGACATGTGAAATTTAATTGTGAGTCTTACCTTTTGAAATTATGATTTGAAAAGTTGTTGATGAAATCAGTAAACGATATTTTAGATTGCTTTGATGATTGTTTGATTTGAATCAAATAAATAGATGATTTTGGAATTGGAATTTATATCATTTTGGAAGAAGAAATGGCAAATAGACCATTGAATTAATTTATTTCTGTTTTGCAGTTAAAACTGACAGCAAACATTTAGGGGATTCAGAAATGAACACATTGGAATTCTAGATGAATTCAATAAATAATAATTAAACTATTAATGTTTGTGCATGTTTGTGATGTTGGGGATTCGCATGGGGGGATCACCTAGAAAATTTTACCAAGGGGAAATATTTAAAACCTGGTTCCTTGGTTCAACTTTTTGCATGTGTCATTTTTTCAAGATTGTAAATTTCAAATTCATCTCAATGGTGATAAATTGAGTAATCATGTTGTTAAAATTAATTAAATCCATGTCTAAGAAACAATTAATCCATGTTGGCTATTTTACATTTTGAGAGATGTAAGAAGATCAAATGTGAAACACTCCACCTTCTTGGATAATTTAATTTTTACCAGGTTTGCACTGTAAAATCTTTGAACATTTTTGAAATTGACCCCTTAAAATTATTTATCAAAACCTAAGTTTAAGAGTTGAGTTTAGACTTTCATTATGCATTTACTACCCATGGAAAGTCTTCTCTTTTACCCCAAAGACCGAACCTGCTATCAAAAGTTATGGGCTTCTAAAGTTTTTCTTCACTTGGCATATAAAGTGAATATTTGGACAAAAATTTTCCTTAAGCGAAAGATCCTTCAAACCTTGCAAAAAATTTTCCCTTACCTCTTACAATAATTTTTTTGGAAAATTTTCCTAATTTTCCCAAATTGTAAATCAATCAGACCAATTAAATCTTTAAATCCTTCTTAACCACGAGGCATCTAAGAACAATTCTTCCTTTTGAAATGTTGAGAGATGAAGAAATCAAATTGGGAAAATCTTTTCCTAAAATTTACCATCGTTTTCACTGTAAAAGCCTGCATAGCCAATTTTGTTAAATTGACTCCCTAGACTTTTTCAAAATAAAAATTTAATGATTACCTTGAGTAAAGAGGATGTTGAGAAGATTTCTATAAAGTCCTATTTTTCCCAAAACCAAGATCTCTATTAAAATTTATGTCCTTCCATGTTTTTCTTCATTGGCATAAAAATAATTTTAACTTTGTCAAAAATATTTGGGAAAAATTTCCTTGGCGGATCCGTGGGCCCGAATTTCCCCGATGTTGGTATTAGAGCTTCGAAAAAATTTTTGCACGGGAAAATTTTCCTAATTTTTCCCTCCACCTCACCGGCCTATAGCCAATCAAAGGTTTCCTCCCATGTGGTACCACGTAGGCGTTGGTAGAGGGGCGGATCCCTTTCTAACTTGGCGCTTCGGAAATTTTTTGAGAAAATTTTCCCAATTTTCCCAACTGCCCCACCGGCCCATAACATGATAAATATGAGGAGTTAGGAGGACATCTTTATATCACTGGAAAGGTGAGAAAATTTCCTATCCAATGGAAGTGGTTTAGGGAAATTTTGAATGCATTAATTTTGAGAAAAATCTAGTTGAATCTTTAAAGTATGTTAGAGAGTAGGTATGGTGAGGAATTACTCCTCTGAACCTAATTAAACTTTCTAACCCTAAATTTTGGGACCTTGTGACCTCTAATAATTGTTAATAAAAGAAAAGTATATTCTACTAGATTAGAATTGAGCTGGAACTTGTTAGTGACAACTGTTGTCTTGTAACTCTGGTTGTAGACTCTTTTAAAAAAAAAAATATTCCATAATTTTCCTAACTAATCCTAGGTTGTTCTTGGGTCTCAAGTGGGTTATTTTTAGTGGGAATTACACTTGGTATCAGAGAAGTGGTTCAAAAGCTTGGGCCATTGGGAACACTAGAAAACTTGAGACATGAACCTTAAACCTAGCACACTTTTATATCTAGAAAACAACTTAGTTTTGAAATTACATATTTTAGTAAACATGGAAAGTGAATAAAACTTAGAAAGATGAACCTAACTCTTGCCTTGGTCTATGCATGAGGCATTGACAGGACGAGGGGTATTTTCACATAGACCTAGACTTACCACCACCAGATCATGTTGTAGTAGCCATCCTACCACAGATTTTTTACTCTTAAGGATGTTAATGCCGCTCTATGCGGAGGATCAGTAGGAGGACATGCAACTAGACATGATAGAGTCACTTCCATTGAGGGTCATGTATCTCCTCACCTAGTGAGGAGCATGGAGGAGAGAACTTCAATGCAGATGTCAGCCAGAGTAGGGTCACCAAAGAGGGGATAGGGTGACCAGTTTCAGGACATAGATAGAGGTCTTGGAGCCCTAGGCTTAGGGATGAGCATACAGAGAGGCCTAGAGGCTGTCAGATCACAGCTGTAAATCACATCAGGGAGATCCTGAAGCTTTGGCCATCACATTATTATGGTGATACAGGTGGATTTCAGGAAGAGGCCTGGTTAGTGAGCTTGAGTGGGTGCTTCAAGCTCTGTCCTTGTTCTAGCAACATGAAATCTCATGTTGCAATCAATCTACTGAGGGATGGAGTTGGTGTCTGGTGGAGGATAGAGGAGCAAAAGCTCCATGTTGATTCTGAGATAGTTACCTAGGAGCTCTTTGAGGAGTGTTTAAGGAGTAGATACTTGTCATAGAGGTTCATACAACAGCGGATAGATGATTTCCATGACCTCCGATTAGGAATCTCTTACAGTGGCTCATTATGAGAGTAGATTTCTTGATCTACTCCAGTATGTTGATTACATGCAGGATGAGCAGGTACGGATCCATAGGTTCATCTGGGTGCCTGAATCTAGACATTGGAGGTGCAGTGCAGATCCATTGTCCATAGACATTAGCTGAGGCCATCGAGAAGGCCTATATAGTAGAGGTGACTCGGGAAAGACCCAAAAGGCTAGAGACTGAGTCTGGAGCCACATACAGTAGATGCAGGATAGCAGATCGAGGGGGTCAGTACCTCTTCCTCATGGTGGAAAGGGTTCAAGCATAGTCATTTTTTAGACCATAACAGCAATAGCAGAAAGTCCCACCCACCTTATAGACCTCCATAGAGGTTTGATGCATAGAGAGGTCGGAGTATGGGGTCTCCTCCTAGGGATCCCATCAAGACATAGGGTGCCCAGAGAGCTCACTCAGTAGGAGCTCGCCAGAAGAGACCTCATAAGACTGCAGCTAGATCATCAGGATCCACACCACAGATCTCCAAAGTACCGACTGGACCTGCTACATAAGGGAGAGGATTAGGCAGTTGTTTTGGTTGTGGTGTTACTAGACATTTTTGGAGAGACTACCCACAAAACCCTAATAATAAGGGTAAGACACAGATCTCAGAGCCTACTGTTGGTGATATGGGGCATAGTCATAGGATGTATGCAACAGTTAAGAATTGCCAGGTAGAGCATCAAAGCACAGTTATTGAGACTACGGGTAACATTGGTGGCATTCCTACCTCCATTTTGTTTGATTCTGGTTCTTCTGATTCTTTCATTTCACCATCTCTAGTAGAGCGATATGCAGGCCTGTGGCAGTTAGGCAAGGTCTTAGTTGGGATGTTGAGATGGCTTCTGGAGCCAAGATCTCTGTAGACTCCTTAGTCAAGGAGTGTGTAGTGGATTTGGGACCTTTCACCACTACCTCGGATCTCTGTATCCTTCCTTTGGGCTCATATGGAGTCATCTTGGGTATGGATTGGTTTTCTGCACACATGGCCAGGGTGGATTGATTACCACAAGATTATATCTTGTGCAGATGATTTGGGAGTTGAGTTGGTAATTTCAGGGGTCAGGAGACCCATTTCTATTCACACCATCTCTTCTATGCAACTTAAGAGGTGTGTGTGATGGGGTTGTCAGATGTATGTTGTTACAGTCAGTGACAGATCAGAGGATGGGTCTAGTGGACCATCACTAGATGATCATCCCATTTTGAGAGAGTTTGTAGATGTCTTTCTAGGGAACCTACCGGGGTTACTACCCCCATGTGAGATTGATTTTCATATAGATTTGGTTCTCAGGAGAAGATCCTATCTCATGAGCACCTTATCAAATGACCACCCCAAGAGCTCTGCAAGCTCAAGTTGCAGCTGGAGGGCACCTATGATTTTTGTGAAGAAGAAGGATGGATCCTTGTGGTTGTGTATTGATTACCGCCAGTTGAATAAGGTAACGATCAAGAATCGTTATCCCCTTCCACACATTGATGATTTATTTGATCAGATGAAGGGAGCCACAACTTTCTCTAAGATAGACCTTAAGTTAGGCAACCATCAGCTGAGGATCTCAGAGGCGGACATTCATAAGACCACCTTCCATACGAGATATGGCCACTATGAGTTCACAGTGGTGCCTTTTGGTTTGACTAATACCCCCGTAGTATTTATGAGTTTGATGAATGGGGTATTTAGGACCTTATTATATCACTTCATGCTCATCTTCCTTGATGACATTTTGATTTACTCACAAACACATAAGGAGCACGAGGGGCACCTTCGCCAGGTTCTTCAGTGTCTTCATGAGTAGCAGCTTTACGGGAACCTGGAGAAGTGTGCATTCATTTCAGACAGAGGTGAAGTATTTGGGTCATATCATTTCTAGGGAAGGTATCACCATCGATCCTTCCAAAATTAGAGCTATTATGGATTGGCCAACACCCACTACTGTGACTGAGGTGTGCAGCTTCATGGGATTAGGAAGTTATTACAGGAGATTTGTTCAGGACTTCTCTCGGATTGCACACCCCTTCACTTCCATTCAGAGGAAAGGGAAGAATTTTTTTGGTTGGATAGGTGTGAGCAGGCCTTCAAGTACACTGAAGGAATGTCTCACTACAACACCTATTCTTGTAGTACTGGATCCACAGGGTGAGTTTTTCATTTGCACAGATGCTTCTTTAATAGGGCTTGGAGGTGTGTTGATGCAGGAGGGAAGAGTAGTGACTTTTGAGTCTTGCAAACTCAAATATTATGAGCTTAGTTATCTGACTCATGATCTTGAGCTTGTGGAAATTGTGCACACTTTGGTTTGATGGAGGCACTTTCTACTTGGTCAGAGATTCACACTCAAGATAGATCACCTGAGTCTTCGCCACCTCTTCACATAGCCCAATCTCAACACTCGTCAGCGCATGTTGGATGGAGTTACTTTGTGAGTATGATATGGAGATAGAGCATGTGAAGGGGAAGGAGAATGTGGTGGTAGACGCTCTCAGTAGATGGAGACAAGTGGCTATGGCCACCTCAGTGAGCATAGATTTGTGGAGCAGGATTCTTCAGCAGCTTCCTCTTGACAACTTCTACATTGCAGTTCGAGTAGAGATCGAGTCTCAGAGACCCCTTGAGGGGAATTTTGATGGTTTCTCACTAGAGGTAGATGGCCTTCTTAGGAACAGAGGTTCAGATTTATGTTCCCAGAGATGGAGGCTTGAGGTAGGACATATTGGCAGAAGCACATCATGCACCCTATTCAGCCCACCCTGGGGTGAAGAAGATGCATTCTACTTTGAGACAGTTGTATCATTGGAGAGGACTTCGTAGAGACGTGGCCCAGTTCATGTCATGATGTTTAGAGTGCTAGAAAGTAAAGTTCAAGCATCAACATCCATCTGGCTTCTCTTTCCTCATGCTATATTAGAGTGGAAATGGGACACCATTTCCATGGAATTCATTGTTGGGCTACCGATGTCGAGATATCACCATGACGCCATCATGGTCACGGTTGATAAATTGATAAAAGTGGCTCACTTTTCTTTAGTGAAGACCACTTATATAGCTAGTGCAGTGGCATGGGTATATTTGGATGAGATTTTCAGGTTGCACATGGGATTCTGTGGAAGATCATTAATGACCGTGATCCTTTGTATGCTTCCCATTTTTGGACTACCATGCAGTATGCCCTTGGGACAAAGATCAATTTCAGCACAACATATCACCCTGAGATAGATGGACAGACTGAGCGGGTGAATCATATTTTAGAGGACATGCTTAGGATGTATGTGATGGACCAGTAGTCTAGATGGGAGGAGTACCTGTACTTGGTGGAGTTTTCCTACAATAATAGTTTTCAGAGTTCTATAGGCATGGCTCTTTCTAGGATTTGTATGGTAGAGAGTGCAAGACACCTCTTAACTGGGACAGGCTAGAGGATAGGGTTTCTCTTGGACCAGCTTTGTTGCAGGACATGGAGCAGTAGGTGGTTTTGATCAGACAGAGACTGTAGGAGGCACAAGACAGGTAGAAGAAGTACGTAGATTAGCATAGGACTGACCATAGTTTTGATGTGGGCATGAAGGTGTTCCTTCATGTCAGGCCACATAAGATCCCTATCCATTATGGAAAAGGTTCTAAGTTAGCTCCTAGATTCGTGGGTCCTTTTGAGATCTTGGAGTGTATTGGCCCTTTGGCCTATTGTCTAGCATTGCCACCTAGCTTGTCTCACGTACATGATGTGTTTCATGTTTTAGTTATTAGGAGATATGTTACAGATCCTTCTCATGTGTTAGATTGGAAATCATTGTAGGTGCAGGATCAGGGGCAGGTGATGGTGGAGCCTGTTCGCATCCTAGATCGTAGGACCTTGGGCCTTCGAGGTAGAGAGGTTGATCAGGTCTGGGTGCAGTGGGACAGATATGATGAGACTGCAGCTACATGGGAGGATGCTACTTTGCTACGAGTTTAGTTTCCACATTTGTTCCAGTGACTTCCAGGAGGAAGTCGAGTCTAAGGGGAGGGGGATGTAGTGCCCACTTCCCTTTGACACCTTTTTGATACTAATCATGATATTGCTGATTATATTATGGACATGATTATGGACTTTATTATAGTATGATGTTAGATGTTAGATCATGGATTATTGTTGACTTGATTCAGTTATGATGCATGATGATTATTAGAGACATTTTATATGTTGATGATGATATACTGTTTGACATGGTTATATTATGGATGTTGTTCGGGACATGTGATATTTGGATATTGTGAGTAGACCTAGAAATGGAAATTATTGGATGATGATATAGTTGTTGATAAAATTGTAAATGATATTGTTAGATTGCTTTGATGTTGTTGTGATTCATATATCTAGATGATTTTGGGAATTATATTTATATTATTTTGGATGTTCTGATATGGCCATGAGGCTGAAGGAGGTATTTGTGTTTTGCAGGTTAAAATATCACAACAAACATTGGGGATTGGAGACCAACCACATTGGAATTCTAGATGAATTCAACAAGGTCACCATGGCAACTAGTATTTGTTTGTGTGTGTTTGTGTGTGTTAGGGATTCCCATGGGGGGGATCACCTTTAAATGTGACCAAGGGGTTATGTGTATTTATTTATTGGTTCCCTTGTTTATGTTTGCATGTGTTTATTTTGTGGTGCCTTTGACCCTTTCATTATTCATTAAATGGTGTGTAATATTGTGAGTAATCATGTTGTTAAAATTAATTAATTAAAATATGTCATAAGAAAGTAATTAATAGAGTTGTTGGCCTTGAATTAAAGTGTTGTAAGAGATGTGTAAGTGATGTGTAAGTTAACGTTTGAGTGTGAAACACTCCACCTTCTTGGAAATTTGAAATTGTCCTTGGAGGCTGATTTTGGAGGCTTGTGGGACAAGTTAAACTTGTCCCATACCTCTTAAATTTAATTACCAACCATACCTATGGTTGGAGAGTTGAGATTAGACTTTTATTATGCTTTTTGAGAAGAAAAATTGTAGGTTTTAATTACACTTTTCTTACATGATTTAATTTCAGTCCTTTGGGGTGTGGGTTGGATTTGAGTGTGTAAGTAAACTGTCATATTATTCACCCACCTATTTATTATGCATTGGAGAATGAAGTTGAATTTGGGGTTAGGGTTGAGGATGTGTGATGTGACATCCTACATGGACCCACCTCATCCTCTTCCCTTCCCTCTTCTATAAAATTCAAATTCCTTGCCTTGTTTTGGGGTTGCTTCATTTTTGGAGACTTCATTTTTGGGCAAATTCCTTGTTGTTTTGGGAGCTCTTGCTTTGAAGAAGTTTTTGGAAGATTGTTGCATGCTTGTGCTTGGCTGATTTGGATTGCTTGCATTGGGATAAAGCTTGTTGTTTTGGAACTTGGAACAACTCCATCATGGAGAGGTAGGAGCTTGGCTCTTGAAATACTTCTTTTTTTATGAATGTAAATGTTAATGTGTGAATGTTTTGGCATGTTTGTGGGTTGTTGGGTAGATGGCCTAGGAATGGTGTAGGAGAAGACTATGGGGTTTATTTTGTGGGAGGCACAAGTGTGTTTTAGGGAGGTATAAGGGTGGAGGGAGTTGGGATTTGGGTTCCACCTTACAAAGAAATAGCTTGCATTTCTTTACTCGTTATGGGGTGCCATAAGAGGTTGGGGAGGCATAAGGAAATGTGAGGAATAAGGGGTACTTTGGGGAGGCATAAGGAATGTCAGGGTTTTGATATACTATATTTTGGTGGTTTGTAATTCAGGTGGTGATACCCATTTCCCTTTTGGGAGGCATAAGAAGCATCCCCCATTGTTTCTTGCTCCTTTGGCTTGCTTGATGAAGCCTTAGTAATGTTTGTCATGCTTTAATGTAGTTGTAAACTACATTATGTTTTGGACTATGTTTTTATTGTGAAAATGTTGCTTGTGTGTTTGTGGAAGCCTATTGTTTCCATGAGTTGGATCACATATTTTATTGCATTGTGGTTGGGGTTGGGGGCCAATGAAGAAGGATGGATTCTCCTCTTCATTGGATGTCTTGGTTGGGTGGAGAGCGTTGCCTTTCCCCTACTCTTGTTGTGATCAATTTGGAAGAATGAGAAATATGCATGTTGTTGTCTTGGAGCTGAGATAAACAGTTTGACAGTCTCTTGTGAAATGAAATCTTATTGTAACCTTTCCCACTTGAAGTGGATGAACTTGTATATGTTTTGTAATGGAAAGATGTTGTATTGGTTATGAAAGTGTAAATTGAAATGTGAAAGAGACATACTCTGTTCTATTCTTTTGAAAGCAAGAAATTGTGTTCTGTATGATGAAATTGAAGAATGAAAGAAGGAAGTTGTAAAGTTGTCATTTGGAATCAATAAATGAATGCATTACCTCTCTCAAATTACATTGTTGTATTGAATTTGATCATTTAAATGTATTTCAAATCTCTGTTTGAAAAAAAGAAATGCGTGTGAGGAAATGTACACAATTTTGTCTTTTGAAGTGCATGAAATTTGAAAAGAATAAAAGTTGTATTTTAGCTCTTGAATCAGTTTGATTTGAATCAACTATTAAATATACTATCATTGAAATTGGAATTCATTATAATACTTGGAAGAAGTAAAATGGCAAAGAGACCATTTTAAAATTTTTCCATTTTTGCTCTTGCATTTTCAAACTCTGCAATTTTTAACCAAAATGAACAGACCGAACCTGCAATCAAATAAATAACAAATGAAACATTAAAATTGAACATAATAGGATCTAAATGAATTCATCTAGACATTATAACTTAAGGAATTTCTTAGAAAACTTAGCAAAATCAGGCTCAAACCTTTTACAGTTGTTTTACTGCCAAGAAATGTAAATGTTCAAATTGTAAATCAATCAGAAAAATTGAATCTCTAAAATCTTTCTTAAATCCACCTAAGAACAATTCTCCATGTCTATTTGACATGTTGAGAGAGGAAGAAGATCAAATTGAACAAATCTCATAAGTTAAAATTTACCAGTTTGCACTGTAAAAGCCTGCAGATCATTTTCTTGAAATTGACTCCTTAAACTCTATCAAAATCAAAATTTAATGATTTTTGAGTAAAGAGGACATCGAGATATTTCCAGAAAGTCCTTGTTTTCCCAAAACCGAGCTCTCTATCAAAAGTTATGGCCTTCTAAAGTTTTTTCTTCACTTGGCGTCAAAAAAATTTAAATTGGAAAAAAATTTCCTTGGCGGGCCCGAATTTTCACCTTAAGCACTTCATAAAAATTTTGGGAAAATTTTCCTAATTTTTCCCACCCCCACCTAGGCCTGCAGCCAATTAGAGGCTGCCACATGGCACCACGAGGCATTAACGGAGGGGTGGATCCCTTTTTAACTTAGCGCTTCAAAAAATTTTGGGAAAATTTTCCTAATTTTCCCTGCCGTCTCCTCCCCATAGCCAATTAGAGGCTTCCACATGGCGTCACGAGGCATTGGTGGAGGGGAGGATCCATTTTTTTTCCTTTTAGCCAACTTGCTTTTCAAAAAATTAGTGGGAAAATTTTCTACATTGGCCGGCAGCCCAAGAGCTGCCATGGCCCCATCGACGGCCCATTTTCTAAACCAATCAGGAGCTGCCACGTGGCATCGCGAGGACGTCAGTGGAGGTGGGTGAATTTTACCCTTTGGCTTTTCCCTTCAGGGTTTTAAAATTTTTATCCCATTGCCACCCGCCGCTTTCGTTGGCTTAGGAGGTGTACATGTGTCCCTTGAGGACTTGTCGGGAGGTGCGGGTGCAAAGGTCACTTTTTTCCCCACGCAGGAAATTTCCAAAATGCCTGCACCAACCCGACTCCTCCTTGGGAAAATTTTCTCCCCTGGGAGCGCGGCCCCAAGCCCACCTACTCCCCAGGAAAAATTTTCTCCCTAGGCCCGTTGGACCCCGCTCTTGGGAAAATTTTCACCCCAAGGCCATCGGCCCATAACTTGAGAAATATGAGGAGTTAGGAGGACTTCTTTATATCAATGGAAAGGTGAGGAAATTTCCTATCCAATGGGAATGATTTAGGGAAATTTTGAATGTGTTAATTTTGAGAAAAATCAAGTTGAATCTTTAAATCCTGTTAGAGAGTGGGTATGGTGAGGAATTACCCTCTGAACCTAATTGAACTTTCTAACCCTAAATTTTGGGACCTTGTGACCTCTAATAATTGTTAATAAGAGAAAAGTATATTCTAGTGGATTAGAATTCTTCTGGAACTTATTAGTGACAACTATTGTCTTGTAACCTGGTTGTAGACTCTTTTAAACAAAAAAAATTATTCCATAATTTTCCTAACTAATCCTAGGTTGTTCTTGAGTCTCAAGTGGGTTGTTTTTAGCAGGCGAATTACACTTGGTATCAGAGCAGTGGTTCAAAATCTTGGGCCATTGGGCACACTAGAAAACTTGAGACATGAACCTTAAACCTAGCACACTTTTAAATCTAGAAAACAACTTAGTTTAGAAATTACATATTTTAGTAAATATGGAAACTAAATAAAACTTAGAAAGATAAACTAACTCTCACCTTGGTCTGTGCAGGAGGTGCAGATGGGATGAGGGTATTTTCACATAGACCTAGACTTACCACCACTAGATCATGTTGTAGCAACCATCCTACCATAGATTTTTCAGACTCTTCAGGATGTTAATGCCACTCTACGCAGAGGATCAGTAGGAGGACATGCAACCAGACATGATAGAGTCACTTCCATTGAGGGTTATGTATCTCCTCGACCCAACGAGGAGCATGTAGGAGAGAAATTCCATGTAGAGTCATCCAGAGTAGAGTCACCACAGAGTGGATAGGGTGACCAAGTTTCAAGGACATAGAGAGAGGTCTCGGAGCCCTAGGCTTAGGGATGAGCATATAGAGAGGCCTAGAGGCCGTCAGACCACAACTGCAAGATCACATCAGGGAGATCCTGAAGCTTCGACCATCACATTATTCTGGTGACATAGGTGGATTTTAGGCATGAGGTCTTGGTTAGTGAGCTCGAGTGGTGCTTCAAGCTCTTTCCTTGTTCTAACAACATGAAAGCTCGTGTTGTGATCCATCTACTGAGGGATGGAGTTGGTGTCTGGTGGCAGACAGAGGAGCAGAAGCTCCATGTTGATTCTGAGACAGTTACCTCTGGGAGCTCTTTGAGGAGTGTTTCTAGAGAAGATATTTGTCAAAAAGGTTCATACAGCAAGTGGATAGATGAGTTCCATGACCTCTGATAGGCATGTTTTATAGTGGCTGAGTATGAGAGTAGATTTCTGGATCTACTCTAGTATGTTGATTACATGTAGGATGAGTAGGTGTGGATCCATAGGTTCATTTAGGGCATGAACCTAGACATTGGAGGTGTAGTGCGGATCCATTGTCCACAAACATTAGTTGAGGCCGTCAAGAAGGCCTATGTAGCAGAGGAGACTCGGGGAAAGACCCAGCAGGTTGGAGACCGAGTCTGGAGCCGCATACAGCAGATGAAGGACAACATATCAAGGGGGTCAGTACCTCATCCTTGTGGTGGAAAAGGTTCAACACATTCATCTTTTAGACCGCAACAGTAGTAGTAGTAGCCCCACCCACCTTATAAACCTCCATAGAGATTTGATGCATGGACAAGTAGGAGTATGGTGCCTCCTCTTAGGGGTCCCATTAGGACACAGGGTGCCTAGAGAGCTCACTCAACAAGAGCTCACCAATAGAGACCTCATCAGACTACAGCTAGATCATTAGGATCCACACCATAGACCTCCAGAGTACTTGTCGGACCTGCTACATAGGGTAGAGGATCAGGTGGTTGTTTTGGTTGTGGTGTTACTGGACATTTTTGGAGAGACTGCCCACTAAACCCTAATAACAAGGGTAATACATAGATCTCAGAGCCTAATTTTGGTGATATGGGGTGTAGTCATAGGATGTACGTAGCGGTTGAGAACCGCTAGACAGAGCATCAAAGCATAGTTATTGAGACTACAGGTAACATTGGTGGTATTCCTACCTCCATTTTGTTTGATTCTGGTTCTTATGCTTCTTTTACTGCACCATATTTAGTAGAGTGATGTAAGCTAGTGGTAGTTAGGCAGGGTCATAGTTGGTATGTTGAGATGGCTTCTAGAGCCAAGATCTCTATAGACTCCTTTGTTAAGGAGTGTGTGGTAGATTTGGGACATTTACCCACTACCTCAGATCTCTGTATCCTTCCTTTGGGCTCATATGGAGTCATCTTGGGTATGGATTGGTTGTCTTCACATAGGGCCAGAGTGGATTGTTACCACAAGAATATATCTCTAGTTTTCTTCACACAGGGCTAGAGTGGATTGGTTGTCTACACAGAGGGTCCCATCATGGAGGTTTTAGATTTGAAAATATGTCTCTAGGTGAAACAGAGTCTGATAAATCACTTGTCGAAGATATAACATGTTTTGGTCTTATGGCTCTTAAGGGGCTACGCCAGGACGAGATAGCCCGAAAGAACGGGGAGGGTAGGGAACCAAAAAAAAATTCAATAGCATTCACTATGACATCCATACATTTTGGCATAGATGGTTGGGTCCCATGAGCTACCGTTTGCAAAATATAGCATCTAACAACCTTACACTGACTCAGACTACACTATTTCATGCGTTTTACAAACAATAGGACAACGAGAGAACCAAATGGAGATGGATAAAACCACAAGAGGATTTCTTAGAGGGCCCCAACATGGAGGTTTTGGATTTGAAAAGATGCACTTAGGTGACACAGATTCTGAGAAATCACCTGTCAAAGATATAACGTGTTTTGGTCTCAAGGCTCTTAAGGGACTACTCCCGGATGAGGTAGCCCAAAAGTATGGGGAGCGTAGGGAACCAAAAAAAATATCCAATAGCATTAACCAGGCCATCCAAATGTGTTGGCTCAGATGATCTGTTCCCACAAGCTACCATTTGCAAAATATAGCGTCTAACAACCCTACACTAACTTAGACTACACTATTTCATACATTTACAAACAATAAGACAATGAGATCACCGAAAGGATATGGAGAAAACCAAAATAGGGTTTTGAAGAGGGCCCTGACATGGAGGTTTTGGATCTAAGGAGATGTCTCTAGGTTCCACGGAGTCTGAGAAATCACCTGTCGAAGATATAACATTAGTGTCCAAACTCACAAAAATCGAATGGGTTAGAGGTCAGACTAGGAAAGGAGGTTTATGAGACCAAAAGTGGCAATAGAAAGAAAGAAAAGATGGCCAAAGACATGGGTTAGTTAGTACTTTTCCTTACTTAGGAATCATATGAATAGTAGTATGTGATCAGGACTAGATAGATACCCAAAGTACGTGATTTTGTGTCTATAGTCCCCATTACACACCAATTACATATTTTCCTTCTTGTATATTCATTAAATTCCATGTATCATTTCTTTCAATTGAATTAGTTCATCATCCATTGAAGTTATCCAATATTCATCCTTTACTCCTCTTTAAATAGATAAGATTTTTAGAAAATAATGCAAAATAAGAATATAGATAAAAACATTATTCACGTTGAGAATGATCATAGATATCCTTTAGGATTATTCTTTTTCTTGAGCTATCTACGAGGAAAAATATCATTGTTTCTAATGCACGGATTCTAATCATCACTACCATCAAAATTGACTACATGTCCTTATGTTTCTCCTTTGTTAATATTAATTAGAGTAAAGACTAAAGGTGTCATTGGATTTGGATTTGGTGGGTTTTCTTGACCACCTTATATATAAATTTTTAATTATATCAACATTATTTTGAGGGTATTGATGTGGTAATTATTTATGAATTATCAATTCTTTTGTCATATGATTCTTCCTCAATAAATTGAACATCTATTACTATAATTACCTATTTGTTAATGGGATTGTGCCACTTTTAAACTATTTAATATTCACTATAACAAAAAAAAACACTTTTTTTCCACTATGATCCAAAAATTTTCCTTCTTTCTTTTGGTACATGTTCATATACCACACAACCAAAGAATCTCAAATGAGACACACTACCGTTTTTTAGTACTTTATGCTTCCCATGGACCTCTATCCTAAACACTATTTAATGTTGGCCATTAGTTAGAGTTGTATACTATACAAGCTACCGATTTAGCCCAATAATCATTCAGTAAATTCTTGGCCTTCAAAACTCTTCTTTAAATTTCAATGATTACTCTATTTTTCATATTTTCTACACCATTCTACTATGGTGTGTACCTAGTTATAAATTTCTTCTTTATTCCAAGTTAGTTGCAACAATTTTAGAAATAAATTTGAAATATACCCTCTCCATGATCTCATCTTAATACTTTGACATAAATGATCACTTTATCTCTCTACTTTGGGCTTAATATTTGTATAAGTATTAAATACTTCTGAATTATGATTTAAAAAAAATTATCTATGTTTTCTAATGAAAATAAAAAATTAATGTCAAAAGTATAGTATTAAGTCTATAGATGGGGGTTTTCATGTACCTTTAAAAAATATGAATGAACTAGCTCTAATGGATATTTTGGATCTATATGACTTGAATATTGAAAAAAAATCCCTATATAAGGTTTCTAAAAAAGAATTCTCACAAAATTTTGTAAATTTTTTTAATCATTGGTAATTCATTGACCAATATATTTTCACTACAATAAAATTAAGCGCTCAAAACCTGATATTTCCCAATCTTAACTTAAAAAACCATGATTGGCCTATAAATGACATTTTGAATGCATTTTGAGATATCACTTCAACAATTATTGGGAATTTTTTTGAGTTTTTTTAAAAAAAATTTTTACCCTAAAATTTAATTATGTATTTCTTAAAATCATCACTTTAGCAAGTCTTAAAGAACATGTGTGGTTATAAGTGGACAATTTCTAAATGGCTTTATAAGAAATTCCTATAGCAACCTCTCTAGGAAATATTTTACTCTATACTGTTAATAGAAACATATGATTTATGGGCATTTAAATATTTGAGATTAAATTTTCACTTGAATTTCGATGAAAAATAGAGCATGAATTTTGTTCAAAATTAACTCTTTACTCCTTTGTGTGACGAACTTGATGAGCTTTAAATTATAATTTAGACTAGGAAAAAATAAAAATTTTGAAATTATTTTTTAACCATGTTTGGAAAAGGAAAATGGGAGTCTTGCGACAACTAAAAAGATTAAGTTTGATGGTAGGATGGATTCGTAGATTGGGGATAAGGTGATTGCTGGTAATAATAAGAATAATTCTGTAATGACGGAATAGAAGATCAGACAGGGAGTTGTTGAAAATGCCATGACAGCTAGAAAAAATATAGCCAAGGACCCCTACCCTTCCTGAAACACATGGTGATCATAGATCTATTGATAGGAATGAAGTAGAGGCCAACCATAGGAAGAAAAGGAGTGGGAATACCAAGGGATAGAGGAATGAAATCCCTTCCTTTCCTGAAGTTTCTTCCAATGCTAGGGGTAGGACTTTGGAGAAAGCCCTGAAACCCTCTCAAATGATACCTACACTAAAGATAGAGGAATATCTGCATCACAAGGTTTTTAAGGAGGAGGGAAAATCTTACTCAACTTGCCCTTATTTGTAGGTCTAAAATTTTTGGCCTAAACTCTATCAGCTACATGACTGGATCACATAAAGATGGAGAGCAAAAATACAAGGCAAGATTAAGCTTTATCCTTATGCCAAAGCATATTTCATTCTTGTATTTAAAACCCATGAAGATAGGGATTTGATTTTCAAAAAAATATTGGGTTTGGTGTGAACACAATGCTCATGTTCAAGCCATGGTATCCATCTGTTGATCCCTTAAAAGATCCCTTTGATACCTACCCTGTTTGTGTTCATTTTCTAGGAATCCCACTTCATCTCTGGAATAGATGGTGTTTTCTTTCCATAGGTGATGATCTAGAATCATGTGTAAAAGTTGATAATAAGACCTTTTTTCAAGTACATAAAAACTTATGCTCAAATCCTTAAATATCTTGATACCTCTCAAGATCTACCAATAGAAATCAATCTGCAAATTAGAGATATAATATGGGTACAAAGATTAGACACGAAGGTATTAATTTCAGATGTCGACATTGATTTGAAATTGGTCATATTTCAGATCATTGTGAACATTCCAAACACAAGCACAAACCTGCATGGTGGAAGGATTCTCAGCCTAAACATATAACAAACAATCCCCATACCATCCTAGTTGTGGAACTCCCGCAAGTTGAGAACACTTTTGAGAAGAAACCTTAAGCTTCCTATCCTCAGGATGTTGATTTAGTGATAGATTCAACACTCCTTGCTATTGGACCACATCCCTATCAATTCTATTAAAGTTGTTCTTCCCAATCTCAGTGGAAGAATGAAATGAGGATTGAAAGGTAGTGGATAGGAAAAAGAAGGGATACTCTCATTCTAAACCCTTCATTGTATCGAAAAACATATGAGTCTTTTCTTGTTGTATGTTATCATTGTTACATTTAGGTTATTGGCTTGTTGTGTTGCTACAGAGAAGATGCTTCTTAGCTGAAGTTTTTTGGTTTTTGGTTGTGTTGTTGGCATATTTTTTCTATGTTGTTGGGATTTTGTTGTTATATCCTGATTTTTGATCTCTTTTTGAAATACTGAATTTTTCAAATCTGGCATCTGAGTGTTGCAGTACAAGGGTATTGTCCCTTTCAAAAAAAGTATTTACCTTTAATATAAAAAAAATTGTTCTTTTTTCGCATTAGTGACACTTTGTTGTCATTTCCCAAAATTGACCTCTAGGTTTACTTAACAATCAAAACTTGTTAACATATTTTTGTTCCCTATCATATGGTTACTACAACCACTATCTAAGAACCAAATACCATGTGTGCTCTCTTTAGAGATTGCATGTTAAAAACACAGAGCCATAACTAGAATTTGAATGAATTTTGTTGACTAAATTTGTATTTTGAATATTCAAATTTAAAAAAAATTGTGCATTTGTTTTCATAGTGACAAATTTTTAAATAATAACACTAAAATGTTAGATTTATCATATTTTTTTCATTGATTTTGATTTTGATTTTACTTGTTGTTGTTCCCCTATGGGTATAAAGAAAAGAAGGAAATCTAGCTATTTCATCCACCACTTTCTCGATTTTGTCTTTCCTTACATTTCCATTTTATCTAAACCTCTGCCACTCTCCCTATTGAATTTGACCTTCATCTAACTCTACCAACTGAAACTTTTCTTATGAATGCATTTTATATGGATGAATTTCCTAATCTTATAATTAATCTTGCCTTATGTAATGATAAAGAACCCATTACCATCGTCTATAATGAGATGGGTGAAATTCTTTTGACTCCTCAATGGCCACCACAATAGATTAAAAACTTGCTTGGAAGGAACCTACACAAATTTTCCATAATTTTTTGATTTATATGTTTCTCACCATGATACATATCTTGATATACTAAACCCATGAGATGGGTAAAAATAGATTAATTGTTTTTGAATCCTTCATACTGAATTTTTTGAAATTCCTTCTAAGTGTTTACAAGTTTCCTACTTTGATCTATCCAAAACCCTCATATGATGTTTAGATGGTATCCCAAGCTTCATTAGTCCTATAAGTTGTTGCAAACCTAGGAAATATGATGTCATTCATTTCTTACTGAATTATGAATAGAGATTTTACATTTCTTTTCAAATTTGATTTTAATACACCCCTTGGTTGATCTAGAAGCTCTTTGACATGATTCTCTAATAAATCCTATAAATTTGTAGAATAAAAAGATTTTTTCAAATATTAATGTTCCAAATTTCATAATTCTTACGTGTGAAAAATAGAACTTGGGGGGTGAATGACTCTACTCATTGCTTCCTCCATACGTAAACTATATTTAATTTGAAAAAAACTACTTATAGTTTGCTATGATACTAATTTGAAGGATTGGATGAAGAAAAATAATTTATGAGGATTTGTGCTCTCTATAAGTAAAACATAAATACTAATCTACCACTGAATAAAATTAGAATAAAATTACGATATCAATACGGAGAACTAATATTTCTTTCATTAATAAGTTAGAAGCACTTCAGTTCAACACTATTCTTCTTTCTTCTCCTTCTTTCTCTTCATTACAAATTTTAACTTTGCACAAATATTTAAACTCTTTAAAAGTTTTTCTTTAACTATAGTGATGTTCCAACCCTTCCTCGAGGTAAATAGTTTTTATTTGTAAATATAGGCCCCATATATATAGAGGGTAGGGGGCCTATCTATATAGCCCCCATCTAGATAGGATCTTTGATGGAGGGAAACAAATTCTTAGACTAGATTTAGATAGGAGCAAGATTATCTGAGAATCCAATCTCTTCCAGAAGATGTTTGGTCGTTTTAGCCACCCGTCACATATATACTCTCTTTCATAGGTTCACACATAGACCAATCAATTAATATTCTATATAACTAGTCGTACCATCAAGCTTATAGATATATTTTTCAGAATTTTTTTTAATTAAAAAACTTCTGACTTACATAAACCTTTCCCAAAACTAAAATCTACTTTTCTAAATCTCCATATTTGCATTTTTGGGTGATTCAATATTTATTAAGCTTTATAATTAGTTCTCACAAATACAAATTAAAGCCTCAAATCCAGGAAATCTCTCGAACACAAAAAGAGAAAATGAAAATAAATATTTTAAAATGTATATGGATTTTACAGTAAATTTGATAAGTTTTTTATATAAATCCTAAAATATAAAAACTATATTGTTAGGAAAATATTTAAATTGTTTTGATGGACGATTTACATAGTAATCAAGGTTTATAAGTGGGTGAGTTGAAACTAATATATGTTTCATTGGATGAATTTCATACATGAGTAATATCAATTATACATTTATATTGGTTGAAATGTTGAGTCACTCAATGTGTACTTTATTGTGTGCCACAATTAAATTAGTTGGCACACAACAAGGATTGATTAGCGAGTCGTTCATATGATATAAATAATTGTTATTTAGCATTCCTAAATTTTCTTAAATAAAATTAAAAGAAAATAGAAATGAAAAAAAAGGAATTTTTTTTTGAGAAAACCCATGTTGATTTTCATGAAACAATTTGAAATTTTATGAAGTAGTTAATTGTGAATATTGCGTTGAAGGTTTATTTTTGGTTGTTTCTTCATCACCACTCTTCCAAAAGTTAATTGTGGGTTGATTTTCAGGGTGGATTATATATATAGAAGTAGTGGAATATACATAAAATTTTAGTTATATTATTCTAAATTTGTTGGTTTTTTTTCCTTGTCAAATAGACATAAATCAAAGTGTTAATGGTTTTGGTATAAGGATATCCAAATCTTAAAGGGTCATATTTCATGTATATTCCACTACTTCTATCTATTTGTTAAGATAAAATATACAGAGTTTAGCAACATATATTATATGGAAAACAAAACTCAAGGCTTGTATGTAGTGTTTGTTTAGGGTGTTGAGGTTGAGAAAAGACAAGATGTAGTTGAAAGCTTGGTATATGAAGCAACTACTAGAATTGCGGATCCAATATATGGGTGTACAAGTGTAGTTAATCAATTGCAGAAAAAAATCACTAAGCTGGAATCTCAGTTGGTAGCCACACAAGAAGATCTTAGGAATATGTTTTCACAGTATGATAAGCTTCAATTTGAATTTCTCGTGGGTATTGAATCTCAAGATGATCATCACGCTCTATCTTCCACTACTACCATATCACAACCACTATATGAGGATCCATTGAGTTTGTGGAGCTCACTATGGGAAGTATAAATTAATAGTTTATTAATGTTATAACAAAATCCTGGCCAATCTCCAAATAAAATAGTTTATCACGTTGAAAGACTACAAATTTTGATTATCCACAACTTTTATTCATATAAAATATATCATATTTATTGGACATATATTTTGATAAATGTATTGGACATATATTCTAATAAATATATTTATTATAATATAGTTCTTATTTTATTTAGAGAATTAATTTCAATATTATTTTATAATGGAAATGTCGAGAAAGGAAAACAAGGAAAATGGATGAAACCTACTATTTCATGTTTACAATTTACATTGTAGTGATAAGAGGGTTAGAACAAAAAAATAGGCGATCCTTTCGCCTACATACTTGTGTTAAATGTGTGTTTTATTTTTATAATTTGTTGTTTCCTAAAAACTTTCGATTTTGTAAAATAATAGAAACGTTCAAATTAATAATTAATTTTAATATTAATTTAATCATTTTATTACTTTTTACAATTAAAATTAATATGTTATTTAAAATGTGATTCCTTTGTACTATACATCAATATTCATATTTTTTAATAAAAAATAAAATAATTGTTATCATGCTAAAAATAATTATACATACATTTATTTAAATATTAATTGTTTTGATAGTCTTTAAACGAAAACAAAATGATGTGGGAGATGATTCTCCCTACCCATTTAATATCTTTAAAAAATAAATTTTCTATGGAGTGAGAGGAGAGGAGAGAGTAGGTTTTAGGAAAGAGAAAAATGAGACTAGGTTTTAGGAGAGAAATTTATTATTATTATGAAAAAGGGGATATTGTGTGATTATGATGGTACCATGGTACATATCATTGATTTGTATTATTATTTGTTGAATCCTTTGTAAATTACTATAATATTATTTGGTTATAGTTATATGGAATAATCCTTTGAATGTAGTATTGTTATTATTATGGCCCATTTACAAAATAAGGTCATTTACGAGTTATATTATTATAATCTTTTCACGTATGTTTTAAAATTATGTACTTTAATGATGATGGATATATCCATCACAATTCTTGTTACTATTTTCTCTTCAACATCCATCACAATTCTTGTTAGTATTATTTCTTTTATTTAGTCTTACAAAATAGTAACTCATGGGATTAACTCAAAAACAAACTTGTAACAACAATTGGTCATAAGGTTAGTGACTACATTTGTAGTGTTGATGATAGGCTCCAATGGAAGGATTTAAAATATGATCTTTCTTGTCATAGAGATCTCACAGAGGATTTGCAAAGAATTCTTAGCCACATACCAATCATCTAGATGTAAACTAAAGATGAGTATATAGGGATTCAATCCTTTGATTTAGATTACTTGGTAAAAATGGGGTACCAATTGTATGCTATTGTAACTCCCTGTGGCTTTGAAATGGAGCAGGATTTGGTAAAAATAACTCACTCCCAAAGTCAACCATTTCCTCTGGCATGTTTTGGACAAGAGCATCCTCACCAGTGACAACCTCATAGATGCTACCAATGTAAGAATGAGAATGAATCAATCCATGACCTTCTCTTATATTTTCCTGTTGCTGTTGATTTATGGAAACTAATCTTCAGAATATTTGGCATAGAATGGTCATTTCCGGATGATATTGTTCAATCATGGGAACAATGGTAACCTCCTTCCAAACATGACATGCTTAGGAAGTTTTGGAGGCTAATATTTCCCCACACCATCTAGAAAATTTGGAAGGCTCGCAACTACATCATTTTTAGAAATACCAGGAAATCCAAAAAAATGATCTTAAATGAAATTACAGTTGCACCCATGGAGAACATTATGAAATTTAAGCCACCTAAGAATTCTAAGTATCCTAAGGATGAGGAGAGGTTCTTAATTTCTTGGAATATTAGGTCCCTTGTCTTGGGTCTCTGTGTTTGGGCTTTGACATTTGTGTTGTTGGGGGGGGGGGGGGGGGATATCAAGTTGCGAGTAGTATGTTGTTTCCTCGATTGTGATTATTCTTCTAAAAATGGGTGGAACACCATATCGAGTGGAGCCAATATGTGATCCCTCCTATAAGAAGAATGAATAATTATGGAGGATTCTTGATGTGGATGGCTTCATAGACTTCATGCAAAGGATAAAAGGGAATGATAGACACATCTCTCTTACATTTTCCCGTAAATGGAAAGATATGGTGATTACCTTCAAGGGTAATAAGTTTACCATAACCGAGAGCTTGATTTCCTTCATTACCAACTTAGGTATGGATGGGATTAAGTTCTACATAAATAAATTTGATAAGGTCTCTAGTGAGAAAATATTTGTGGAGGAAGAGGAAGCCCTATAGATTGGAAAATCTTGTATTCTTTGTTCTTTTATCCCCTTGTTTAGAGATGTTGCTAAAATGGTTATGAGGTACATCACCTTGGAAGGGTGCTACTCAACTATGCCTCTCCATCACCTCATACTTTCCAGCCATTTTAGGTGCTTTTCTAAGGTAAATTTCTCCTATTATATTCTACATTCGGTTGAGAAATCCATCCTTGATGTCCAAGCCCATCTGTGTGGTCTCTCCATTCATCAAGGGGTTATCTTCCTTCTGCACCAATACTTCCACAATGTTGTTGCTAACAACCCTCCCCACCCTTTATCCCCCCTCCTTAATAGCCTAAACTCAAAACCAAAAATCCTAGCTTCCGAGCCTCCACCTCTGACACCCTCTGCTAACAAGATTTTGCATAGTGATACTGTAACACCCACAAAATTTTACCCACAAAACCCAAAGCGAAATAAAGTTTATAATCGAAAAATTATGGAATAGTTTTTATTTGTTAAAGGAGGAAAGCAACATTGAGCTATTCCTTGGTTAACAGATGAGTGTCAAAAATTAATTAAATAATAATATTTCACCTTCAGTTATGTTTAAAAATTTCATTCCTATAATCTTAAATTAATTTAATAAAGTGGTTCCTAAAGTCATTTAATAAATTTATTATAAAATTTTGGGTCTAAATTTCCCTTCCATTTACACTATACAATTAATTTTAATTCTCAAATATAAAAGTTGTCTAAATTATTAAGGGTATGGGTTTACTTAATTACCACTAGGTTATGACATCTATAACTTTGAAAATTACTAAAATAAACATGAAATTTTAATTAACTTTAACACCGCACAAGTGGCGCCATTCAAAACATAACCCATGTGATCAAATGATGATCTCACCTAACTCCCACCTGACATTTGTACGGAACAATCTTTGCCCTTGGATGAATCCAATCTAGATCATTGGATCTATTAGGTATCAACCCACCCTTATCTCTATCGAGAGTTTCTTTTATTCTTTTCATTTGACTTATTTTCTCATTTTCTTGTTTTGCAGGTTAAGGGAAGGAGGAAGAGGAGGAAGCCATGGAGGAGGAAAATAGAGCTTGGGAATGGATACAAACATCCCAAATCTATTCCATTTTTTAAAAAACTTTTTATTCCCTTCTACCCTATTTTAGGGTTTGTAATTTTATTATTATTTGTTATAAGCCTATTTCAATGTATTTTCCCTTCTTGGGTATTTGGGAAATTTCATTCTTGTTATAAGATCTGGTTTTCTCAACAATAAATACACTTTTAGTTTCTCTTTTAAGCATATACACATAAATAAAACTCCTTACATATACATATATACACTTGTGTGTATATATGTTTATATATTGAAACCCAATTTCTTATAATTTTGATATACTGAAAATAAACTTATTTGAAACAAATATTAAATGTATAACATAACATATATAGGTCTTATCTTAACAAAACACGGGTCACGGTTAGAAGAAATCCACAGACTAAGTTTTCTTTTGATTCAGCCACAGTTAAACTTTCAACATAGGGTTGGTTAAATTTGGTGGGGTCTGCGCTGCCACCCAAACATTGCTTTGAATAATAAAAAGGGAGTGGGTGGGGTTGAAAATCCATCTCCTTAACAAAATATGTATGCGGGTTAGCCGCTTATTAATACCAAAGTTTTTTTTATATACATTTTGTTCATTAAAAACTTTGGTTAATATATATATATATATATATATATATAAGCAATATCTTAATTCTTTTATTATTAGAAAATGGAAATAATATTAATATATTGGTATGATTTAGATAATCAAATTTGTTAAATTATTATTTTTTGATAAAGAGAACTACATTTAGTTTAGTATTTATAAGAGAAAATTTGTAAAAATATTATTATACACTTAGCTCAATCGTAGTTATATATAAGTAGGAAAGTATATATAATATTATTCACTTATAAAATTACATGGATCATTTTTCTTTGTGTTTATTCCATCTAAGGTTGGACTTACTAAATAATAAGAATACAACTATAGGGAACAATCTAATTTTAGGAATAAATTAGATGGAAATGACTAGAATACAACTATAGTTTAGATCCTTCAATATCTCTTTCATTTAATGCAATAGGAGTAACTATATCATTTCCTCCATAAGATATAAGTGACAACATTATCTAACAACAATAAAATCTAATAAAATTCACCATATTTTTAGAAATGAAAGTATATCACATTTTGAAAACAATGAAACTTATTAAATTTAAAATAATGCATATCCATTTCAACATGTTCAAACTTTCTACTTATTTGAAACAATGTGATAAATTAGTAGTTTCCTTTCACAACACTAATACATTTTAAAGGAACATTTTTTCACACAACACTCTTAGAAGAGTTTACAAGATAAAAAGGATTTTCCAAATATAACAACTTTCTCCCAAGCTTACAAAGTACAATAATCCACTAAAGTGAGAAATATAAAATTGAATAATATAAAACAAATGGCTATCAAAATTGTAAAATGTATAAGTATCCAACTTTCATATCTTCTCCCAATAGTAGCTCCAATCTTTCTTTCATCAAGCTTTCACCAAAAGGCTCACAATACAAGTAAGGGGGAGTAGGCAATGCTCCCCACCCAACCTTAATCCATTAAGAGGTGAGGCCATCCCCTTAATGGCCCCTGAGCCCCAACCAAAGAACCATGAGGGGTCTTGATAAAATTTGACAACTTTACAAAAATATGGCTTCCACATACAACGAGCATTTCAAAATATTCAACACAACAAAGAATACATATTCAACAAGTTTGCAACCTTCTCAAAAAAACAAAAAGGTTTGAAATCAAACCACGTAGAGAAAAGGCTATGGGAAACCACTTCCTTATGCCTCCCAAGTGAAGTGGGAGTCTCACCCTAAGCCTCCAAGTGCACAAACAATAAAAGAAAATTCCTTATCTGTCCCTTGCAAGTATGCAAAATAATAACCATGATTTCCTTTTCACTCCCCATAGGCAAAACTCCCATTCACACTCCCACCAAATTCATTCCTAAAAAAACTCCCTTTTACCTCCCAAATGGTCCCATAAGCCCTTCTCCCACACCTAACTTAAGGGCCACTACCCAACCAACACACAAGCACCTTCACAAGATTTGTAAAAAATTAACAAGCACAACATTTCATCATAAAAAGCATAACAACAAAATAAAAAAGGTGGAGGGCCAAAATCTCCATCAAACTCCAAGAATACTTCATAAATATTTGAAAACTTCAAGGCAAGCCCACTCCAAGTAATTTCCACAGGATCTAAATCCAAACATGCCCAAGAATAAAAATAAGTAACCCCCATTCCAACTAAAAACCATCAATAAATAGAAATGGAATGTGAGGATGATGAGGTGGCTCAATGTAGGATGCCACTTCATCATTCCTCCATTCCCACACTCAAGTCAACACATCAAGTCCAAGACAATCAATGAACTTGTAAGAACTATGAAAATCCCAAATGGCTCACAAACTTGCACACCATGCCCTCTAAGTACACAATAAATTTAGGTAGAAGGAAAGTGTAATTATTTTCTCTCTTTTTCACTCAAAAAGGGATAAAAAAGTCAAAATAAACTCTCCAACCCATAGGTAGGGTTGTTAGGTAAATTTAAGAGGCATGGGACAAGCTAAACTTGTCCCACAAGCCTCCAAAAATCCCCCCAAAGTCAAAATCTGAATTTTAATGTTGGGGTGGAATAAATCACAAACAAACCATCAAAAATATTACTTAAAACAAGGACCACTAACCTCGTAATTACCTATTTGTCACATCTCTAATCTAGTTAACCAAATAAGAAGGGTTATCTTAATTAAGACATATTATTACAAGCTAATAAAGTGACATCAATTCAAAAATTTAAATACATAAAAAAAAATAAAGCACATAAAAAAGATTAAAAGAAAGGGAACACAATTCACCCCATGGCCACACATGTGAGGTCACCTCCCATGGGAAACCTTCTTAACTAGGCATGCAACATAACACCACATAACACTACACAAGTTGTCAAATTTGGCCTCGTTTCTCAACACCCGACATCCTTCCATGGTTGGTCACCTATCCCCTTTGATGTATGTGATAAAATGTCCTACAACATAAAAAATACCTCTCTGGCCTTTCGGTTGTATTAATAACATCGAGACAATATACATATAAAATCAATAATCATCATTTGACATTAGAAATTCTAATATCCATCAATCTATCAAAAATATAATCCTAACATCCATGATATTATAATTCTACTCAAAACATCCATAGTATAACATGTTAGTATAAAATCCAAATCATGCAAATCAACACATATCGAAATGTCTATCATCACCATCTAGTGCATCATAGTACAATGTAAACCACATAATGTCCATAGTACAAATATCAATATAATCTATCATCTACTGATCAATGTATCATAATCACAATGTCTAAATATTAGTCCAAAAATATCATCATCAAATGAAATAGTGTCTAAGAGGAGTGGGAACTACAGATACTAAGGGAAAATATATTTCTGTGGCTCAAAATCTTCTTCATATCAGCCAGTCTGCCCTTGACCCTCAAGCTAACTTTGATTTAAAATCCCAATTGAAGTAGTAGGTTGAAAATATCTAGGGAATAGAAGACAATGTTGAATTTTGTCTTAATGAGGGCATCAAAGAGGAAGTGCACCCTTCTCGTCTTTCAAGGCTTGAGGATAATATGGAAACACTCATTAAACTACATAGTTCCTAGGAGGAGAAAGTACAAAAAGTATTGAATATGCAGATCAACCAGCTCTCAATGCACAAAACATTGCTAGATTTGATTCAAATTCAAGTAAAACAGATATGTGACATAAGTGACATTCTAGAGGTTGTTTGGAAGGGCGGGAAACTCACGAAGAAGGCCATATTTGCGAGCATCCAAGACCCTGCCCAACAAAATGCCATAAATTTGTACAAGGCCCTGAAGGATGCTTAGAAATTTTTTAACAAGTTTCTCAATTAGGCATTTTTGTTACTTGGTTTTAGTCTTCATGCTGTTATCTTGTGGTTTTGTAGCTACTATTTTTCTTTTTTTTTATCTGTAGTTGGACTTCTTGGAGGCAGTCTTCCCTTGCCTTATTCTTCTTTGTTTTATCTATTTTTTAGGATTTTGTGCTGGGGTGTGACCCCCAATTATCAAAAAACCACAATGATCTCATTGTAGATCCTATGTCCTGATCCTTTTTTAATTATGAGATATGCCCCCCTTCAAAATGATTTACCAATAATAAAAAGGATAAATAGTAAAGAGAATGAAAAAAATTCAAAGTATAGGAGAAATGAAAAAAAGGGAAAGGAGAAGGAAAATATAGTGAGAAGAAATAACGTACATGGGAAGAAGAAAATAATAATAAAATGGGAAATATGATATATTGATAGAGACATCATGATGAAAAGCTTAAAATGTGAATTCATGAAATCCATCCAACAGAGGAATGGAAGAAGAGTAAGTCTATGTCCATAAGATTTAAAGTATGTAAGGATAAAAAACAAAAAAAAAACTTTGAGAAAAAAAATTAGTAAACAATATTATAACAAAATTCATTCACAAATTTTAATTGTAAAATAAACTCTTAAAAAACAAAATAAAAATCTTCAAAATGAACATATAAAAAAAATACTTACCCTTTAATCAAACCATTCCACATTTTTTTTCATGGATTTCATAGTTGAAATGGTGTATACAGTAGGACTACTTATCAATTACTATGTTCATGAGGGTCATCATTACCTTCATATGTTGTGGCTTTAACATTCCTACCTAACCTTAATATGGCAATGGGGGATTTGGACGAGGATTGTGATTTTCCTTATTGACAAGTAAATTATTTTCAACCTCTACATGTGTAAATTATTTTCCTGATATTAAAATTTTCCATCAACAAGATCTTCCCAATGTGCCTCAACTTATAGGCAACAAGCACAATCATATAAATTTATAATTTATTTTTACTTTAAAATATTAAATGTCATTGAAAATTACCAATATCACATGTGTACTTCTCATATAGACTATTAGGAGGATGATAGGTGAAGGATGAATATTTTTCCTTCATTTGGTGTGTGTGTGTGTGTGAAACTTAAATTATAAATTAATTATGGAATGTTTAACCAACCCTATTAAAACAAATGGCATAATGCATAGATATATACATAAGAACTGAAAAACAAAAAAGGACTAGCACATAAAAATTATTAATAGATTTAATATATAATACCATTTTATTTAAGGAAGCATGCTACAACAAGCATATAATAGAATAAAGTTGTGCAACATTGAAAATCATGGGTTGTGAAACATATGCCTTTAATGAGTGGCCCACAATAATAATATTTTTATTATAATACTTATGGTAGTCAAATAGTTATAATTAGTTATATATATTATAAATTATAATTCAATATTTGTGTAATCCTTCTTAGAATTTGAATTTGGCCTTTTCCTACAAAAATTGTAGTTTGAAATTTGTAGGATATTTTGGCTTGATAAAGAGTTGTAATGAACTCCACTGGGTTCTTTATATCTTGTCATGCATGAAAAATACCTATGAAGACCTCGAAGTTTTATTATGTGTGTTAAGTGTTTCAAAACTTAGAATTCTAAGCTAAGTGCTTAATATTTCTCAAGGGCTAAACATGTGATCAAGAGGATTATAGTTTTGTATTCAGTTACACAACTGAATCATCGGTATGAGGGAACTATTCTTGACTCAGAGGACCCTGTATATTGATTCTTACCATTAGGCAGTTATTAAATGAGAATCAGAGAGGCACCCCCCTCTCCAATAAGGTATAGTGAATAAGTGTTTTTTGTGTATACACATATGTGGTTCTTGCCATGAGCTGAGTTAAAATGATTTTTTAGCAATCTTCTGATGGTAGTAATTGAACTGGATGCCATGTATTAGACTGTGATTGGTAAAAAAAAAATTGTTTGTGGATCAAATTATTTTTTCCATAGGTAGATACATTATTTGAGTATAGAAATCCACATAAGAAGCATTACAAGTCATTACTGTAGTTAGAAATGTGGTACAGACCCAAGCCTACAAAACCTAATCATGAAATTACTAAACAAGGAGAAGTAATAATCCAAGTATTGTGTAGAGAATTTGAATGTTTTAGGAGTGAAGGAGATGTTTAAATAGATGTGCATATTCAATTTTGAGCTTAAAATATCTTGTTATTCCAGAGTATAAAGGTTGTAGTTTGAGACTTAAAACTGTGGAAATTAGACCATCTTGTCCCATGTGATAAAGAGTCTTAGGTAGCTCCCATTGATTTCTGATTAGTGCAAACAATATGGACCAAGGATTCTCACTATTATGGTATTAAGCAAGAATGGACATTGTCCCTCAAGACATTGACTAATACAAACTGGAATAGCTTTTTGAAATTGCTTCTAGTGACTGATATTGTAATATTCCAGCTAAATTATCAAACATCGTATAGAAACCCTACGAAGTTTGTTTTTGGAGGAATGGAATTATTTGAAGGCTATAATACGAATCACCAGAAAGTACATTAGAAATTGATTAACTTTGATCTACAATATTCTCTGACTTAATAGGATTTGCATATTTATCTTTATTTGCTTAAACTATCTATCAAACATTCATTCTGCGTGGTAGTTTAAGTGACCAGATTTATGAAAGCTTCTATAAGTTGTAGATTTGATTTGAGGATTGGGTCAATTGGATGTGGATGAGCTATTAGATCTAAGAGGATGAGCTTCAAAAATAGTGAGAACATCATTTAAATTATATGCACCCCCTAATTATTGGCGCCCTACGTGGTTACTGTAGGGTCCTACCAATGATTTGTATCATGTCCACTTGGACACGAAAATAGGCACATACGGTGTTGGGTCATAAAAACCACATGGGGCTTCGGCCTATCTATGGGTCAAATGGCTTGATATGGGGAAGGGTAATTGTAGACACTTTGGAGACTAGAGACATGAAGGATATTTAATATAAGATCGAATGGTGGTTTTGATGAAGATGAACTAAGGATTTTTGGACATTAGGTTGTTTTGACCTCTACAAAGGATGAAGGATGACAGGAGGAAGGGGTCAAGCAAATAGATTTTATGCAAAAAAGATTCAGTAGGGAGTTTGAATAACATACATTTAGGCTTGGAAGGACCCAGTCAAGATGAGCTTTTATTCTGATTTGGGGAGGAGGACATTTAGATTATTTGGGTTTATAGTAGTTTTCGGACAATGGGGGATTTGGATGAGGGGCATGGGCTCCATATAATAGATGGTAGTGGTCGAGGTCCTAAGCACTAGATGATTTGGATGTTGGACAAGTTCATATGAGAAGGGGCAGTGTAAATGAAACAAACCATCGAAGTTCCAATCCCAGAGCTTGTGTGGGTGGGTACTAGAGACTTCTAGGATAGGGGTGTCAAGGTTATTGGGATTATAGTTTTGTGTAGTTTTTCACACTTAGCTGGGGATCATGATGATTTCAAGCCAAAAAAAACATGGGATAGTTTCTTTGGAGATAAAAAATCAAGATGATTTGGCAAAAAATTATTTCAACTAGTGGTGTTTATGTAAAGTCAATTGGAAATGGGTATGGTTCTTATATTAGAAGGATTAGTATAGATTAGAAGAGGTTACAGATTGTGTAGAGTTTGGAGGTGTTGATATATAAGTGGTATACAATTCGTTGGAAATGAGGAGGGGATTGTGAGATCCATTTGCAATAAAATCAAGGGGAGAAGTCTGGTTGGTACGAGGATTCAAGGGATGATGTGGATGATGACCGGTGCAATGTTTAGGATTTTGTTTTGGGTATAGATATGAGAATGTACATGTAGGTATGGAGGTGGATGTACATGGATGTAGGATATATGTGTGGATGTAGATATGATCATATGATGTAGGCATGGACCTTTCGAAGTAGGCTTTTAAATTGTAGCATGATAAAGGTGTATATGGTAAATGATGGAACTATAATGGATTGTGTGCTTTGGTGATCTCTAAGACATGACTTATAGTAATTGATCACATGAGTTCAAGTGCTTTAGATTACTAGTATGATTATCTTGATTGTAAAAATGCATGATTAGGGATATGGCTGAAATATTGAATATATATAATAGTATAGTTAGGAGGAGCATTAGGATTGTCCAATATCTTATGCTACCATGATTGATAAGTCAAAATTGGACTAGGTAATTTTAAATGTAAATGGCATTATCTGATATCATGTACCGCAGTACTGTGATGATGTGTATACATATGTTAGTCCTCACAGAATCATGTGTGGTTTGGGATCTGAATCATCAATAGGATGGGGTTGGGGGGAGCTAAATGATGTGCGCAGTTTCATGAGTTAAGATTGAAGATGGACGTTATAGGATAATCTCCAAAGTGGAGTATTAGTATAGTGAGTACATGATTTGTCATTAAGAACACTCTACAATGGCTCAACATAGATATTGGATGAAAGGGTAGAGGTTTTGAAGATGATAGACATTGGGATGCATTTTAGATTTATTGTTATGGGTGGATGACTTAGTGAATTAAGTTTTAGGTTTGTTGTAGGAGAGATATGGGTGAGCATTGAATCTCGTTATTTAGGAGATCAAATTTGTATAAATATCTCTTCATCTATGAATAAATTTATCTTGAATTTTACTGTTATATGTCTTGTGTTTTCTTGACTGACATTTACATTTGGTATTAGAGTGGGATGCTTTAGTGATGTATCAATGATTTATTTTTAGGGGAAGCTATAGTGTTTGCTATCACATCACCTGATGTAATTTATCCTTTTGAGTTATTTATGTAGTAAATATATGTTGTTTGTTTTGTACCAAGGATTGTAGTATTATTTGTGATAGAGTTTTCAATAGAGAGTAGTGTTCTAAATCTCTATTTTGAGAAAAGGAACAAAGGATCAACCATGTTGAAATGTGGAATATCATCACTTATTCTTTCCATTTATAGATGAGGATTTGAGAAACCATTCTACATTGATAAGATGTACGCATACAAGTTTAGGCTACAAATATAATGTTCTAGTGAATTAGTCTCTTTTGCCATATCACTTCAAAAAGACCTATGTTTTGAGGTGATGGACCTATCATGCATCTAAAGGTAAATGGATATGATCTCACTATAGATTCACATACTAGTATTCCTTACAATTCACTAGATATAGAAATTGACAACTTTAAGCCATGATCAACATAAATACATCACTTGTAGAGAATGTATGTATTGTTTATTTCCACAAAATCAACATTAAAATCACTATATCAATCTTTGATTAGCTAACTTATATCCTCTCTCACCACTATTTCCAGCATTGAAATTTTGTTTGGAGAGTTGTAACATGTGCATTTAAACATTGCATTGAATAATTGAATCTACCAAATTGGCATTGTTTGTTGTAAAACCAAATTTTAGGAGGTTTAAATATAATTTTTGAGAGTTACCTCCAATTTCACTTAACATTCATTGTATTTCCTGATAGTTGATTTCAATGTTAGCATTACATTGATATTGTGTATCTACTCCAATAAATATTTATATTCAATGAAACACCCACTTAGGTATAAGGTAAATATACATAGATGTAAAGATTCATGCTTTCTCATATTGACCATTTTTGGTCATCATGGTGGAGGGGTAGTTTGTTTTCCATGATACCTAGCTTCAATGGATGATTAGGCAATACATAGGAAAGGAGAAACAAAGAATTAGATTTCACAATGCCCTTTACCCCTATTGGATTTCATTCCAATTGTTGTCTTCACCAAGATCATGCATCAAATATTGAATACTACCAAAGGGTCCTGATGGACACGGGAAGGGAATAATATATTAGAAGCTAACATGCTGGAACAACAAGGAATAAAGTAATAGATATAAAATATTTATCTTGGAAGAAGAATTTCAAGAATTGTTAATTCATTCATCTCTTAGTTTCAAATGATTGGAAAAGCAACAATATTTTTTTTGTTAATTCCTTATGATTATATGAAGATGCATTAGTCAATTGAGTTTTAGATGTTCATTTAATTATGCAAATGAAAAAAGCAAAGTAAAGGAAGCAACAAACAACTCATTGCATAATTTTTTTATATATATTCATAAGGATATTGTACATGTTTCCCCACACAAGACGTGGGATATGAATATCTAAGAAAAAAAATAGATAAATTTGAAACTAAAATGTAAGGGAGAAAAGGGGACCCATCATTTTCTAAAAGATGAATCCCATCCCTTGCAATTGTTAATCCAAGTGATTCCATAAGGTTGCTTCAATGCACCATAAAAAGAGAGAAGAGGTGGTGTTAGAGCTCAGGGTTACCTTTACTTCATTATATTTCTAACTTTGAATGTATATGCATCACTCGCTAAACGTATTAGAGAAATGAAAGAACTTTTCATTCTAGGAACTGAAAATGAAAGGATTTCAAGTGCAAAACATGATGATCATATTGCAAACTTTCCATAAAATTAGTACAAAGTCCTTTTCAAAAGAGGTGTGAGGATAAAAATTGTTCTTCTAAACAAAGGAACATAGGCTATTTAAAATTTTTAGCTAGACCATGAGTATAAATATGGAAATGAAAAATGCGAATTTTTGAAGTCACTCTAACTTTTTGTGCCGAATTTGTCAAGAATTTCACATTGCAAGATTTTCATATCCAAGTGAAGAGACATAGTTGTGGAAACCAAACTAGGATCATGGATTATGGCCACACATCTTCCAAGAATGCAGTTTTTTCAAAAATAGAATAGGAAAGTACATATTTTCAGACCTTAAATGGCGACACATTTGCAAAGGGAAAATATTTTCTAATAAAGTGAATTTCCATAAATACATATTTTCAAATCCAAAATATGACTTTCTTTGTGCACAAAGTTAGATAAATGTCCAGATATAAAATAACAACCTTCCAGAAAAAGATTCCAAAACAGAATTCCATTTACAAATGATAAAGAATACAAACTTTTAGAGGGACATACAGGTTTCTCATAGAACTAGGAAGGTCATAAATTTCCCATTTTACAAAAATTAAGGTTCCCATGCATCTGTACAAAATTTTAAAGATAACCATGTATTCTACAAAACTTCAAATTTGCATATTTTTTCAAAAACAAAACAAGAAGGATAAAATGCAAATCTTCAAGTATCAGTATGGTTTTCAGAATGGAAAAACAATGATAAAGTTTACATTCATCAAGTTTAAAATTTGCGTGTGTTGTTTTTCTCTAAAAGATAAAGAAAAATGCTACAGAAAAAAAATCACCAAAGGCCCATTCTAATCAGCCATACATTCTCTAAAATGTACATTTTGAAGGTAAAATGTCCAAAAGTAAGTTCCATTATGCTAGTTTCAAATATAAAAGTATGCTTTGCATAGAATGAAGAAACAATAAAGTGTCATCTCATATAGAAATATGGCTATTCAAACAAGGGGTCACATTCAACCCGAACTATTAGAGGAGAGCTCAATGTGAGCTGTGAAAATACAAATCATTGTCTAAGAGTCGAGATCAAACTGAGCTAGCTGGGTCAAAACAAAAAATGGCGAGCTCTTTAACACAACAACATACAGCTTAGGCTAAGTCAAGAAAGAGATATTGAGATGAGATCCCAAAGACGATTGAGATGAGCATCAAATTCTGAGCTCAAGGTTTTCTAGGAATAGCAGAGATAAAATTGAGCTATTCAGAACTCGTTGGGAATTAAGGAATCAAGTTCAGAAGAGCTCGAGGTGAGTTGGGTTGAGCACAATGAGTTAAGGGTTTCAGTTACGATAAAGAAAACAGATCCCATGTAAGGAAGAGCACATTGAGTTCCAAGAGGAAATTAAAACAAAGAGAAAAAACCTAGCTCAAAATTAACAAAATCCTAGCTTGAAATCGAAAGACATATCTAAAAAGAGATTCCAGATTACTAGAAAAGGTAACGACAGAAAGGGTGATAAAAAGTAGAGCTTGTGCCTCGAAACCACTATGACGAGCCATGCAAAGATCATGACTGAGATTTAGGACTGCGCCAAGCTAGCGTAGCAAAAATAACTCAAGTGAACTGAGTCACTACAACTAAACTGAAGAGTTGTGTAAAATGAGATTGAGGTCGAGCTGACAAAGAGCCACAAAAATCAAATTGTGAGCTCCATTACACGACAAGATAATTGTAAAAATGACAAATAGTAAAAAAGTGGCTAAGCTAAGAGGCATGATGACTGAGATGGTAAAACATAGATGCAAAAGTCAAAGCTCAAAAAACCTTTTAAATGGAGAAATCTAGATCATAAGACCATGGCACTAAGAAAAGAATAGAGAGCTTAAGAAAATATGTAATTGTGGCGAATTTTTTTTTTCAAGAGTTTTCCCTTCTTAGTTAAGCTTCTAACAGAAGGAAAACACAAAAATGATTTATTTTATGGTTGTGAACCTAATTGGAGATAGGTGAAGCATGGGTATGGACTAACCACAGTTAGTTTGACCATGGTTTATTATTGTTTTAAAAACCCTAATCATTCTTTCTCTTATGCCCACATAGGTGGGATTTTGTAATGTTCAATTGATTATACCCTTTTATAGTATAGGGGGGGTAATAACCATTCATGTGCCCCAAAGTTAAACCAAAAAAATCATGAACTCATGCAATTTCCCAAGGCCAAAAGATCCCAAAATAGTTACCTTAAAACTTTACTAAAGTGAACACATGTTTGCCTTAGCTTTCGCAGAGAAGACAAAAGTTACCTTAACTTTTGTAAAATAGGAGTTGACTGAAGTCAACATAGGAGAATAGACCATGAAAACCCAATTTTAGCCTTTGTAAACCTCATGCATAGTAGAAATCATATTTAATTACAAAGGAGTCAAACCATGCATATAAGGGAAAATATAGCTAGCATTGGATTTGCCTCCAACTAGCTAACTGTAGTTAAAAAATAGAGTGGAAGTGTTGTACTTGTGGGAGTGAGTTTATTCAAATCCATTTTATTTTTATATATGTACCCAGGGTAAATGCATAAAGTTGAGGGGCCAAAAAGTGGACAAAACCCTAAAAAAAGTAAAACACGTACGCGTTCTATTATAACGCGATTGCGTTTTAATTTCTTAGCTTTGGGATTTAATAAAGCATAACGCATACGTGTTATAATGCGTACATGTTATGTATACTATAAATAAAAAAGAGGCTCGAGCCTCTATAATTTTATCTCCCTCAAATGTGAGTTTCGGAGCTTAACTGTACGCTCGCATTTTATCATTCAACTGGATCTCAAGCTCAAAGGATTTCTTCTGGATTGTCGTGAAGATCTGAATCGATGATGGTGCGATAGAGAAGAGGTAGGCCCAATTATTTTCTCAAAATTTCATTGAAATATGATAATTATAGAGTAGAATTTGAATTTAATACATTTTTTTTATTTTTACAGTTCGAGGTCAAGGAGATCAACCATAAAAAAACCCTACTATTCCTATCATCCCTCCCAACCCTCCAACAAATTCTCAACATCCCCTAGATATTTAAGAAGATTTAGAAGCCCACATAGTTGAGAACAAAATTGAAATTGTGGATTTAATCAAAATAATGAGGGATTCACAATATACAAACCCCCACCATGCCTCTCTTGTAAACACATTAGAGGCATTACTTGCTCAAGTTGACGTGGCAATGGGAAAAATTGATCGTTGGAAAACTTACAGAGAGGGTTGTAGGGTTTATTATTCCAAAAAATTGTCATATGTGGATGTAAAGAAAAAAATTTACAAAATACCTCATATGTGCCTTATTCACGAACCCCGATACTAATTTTCCTATTCTGTTGTCATGGTAATGGTTTCCCATCAATTGGTGCTATAATATTTTGATTAAAAATAATTTTTGGGACCGATAGTGGATGGTGTTTGATTTTCCACATTGCAATAACAACGAGGTGCCAATATAATTTCTGAGGAAACTCTATTGTGAGTTTATCCTCAACGATATCCCAAATTATTTTGATTTCTGAGATTTCTAGGGCCAAGGAAAATGATCTGCACAGGATCGACTAGGTGCACAATGTGCACCTATTTAGGAGGGTAGAGTCCATGCACAAAATACCCCTCAGCTTGAGATTGTCCCTCCAATAGTGAAGGAGACAATAGATATTGATAAAATCCATGCGCTATTGGGGCTATGTATGAACCTTGTTTGACATACGAGGGAGAGTTCCGAGCCAGATGCTCATAGAGGTACACAAAGTATTCCCTCAGGGAGTACTAGCATTAGGCCACATCTTTTCTCGTCATGTGGTAGCATATGTTTGGGCCCCGAGGAGGACGGTACTTTCATGTGTACTGATTTCGGTGGAGTTGTTGCTAGGGGTGCACATGATAATGTCACTATGTCAGATGCCTTTTTGAGTGATCCATTTGGATTACAATCATCGGTGCCACCTTCGTAGGTATTTGTTATGTTTTATTATGTGTGCTACAAAAATTTTAGAGTACTTGATTTACTTATCTATGTTAAATTTTTGAAATAATTGTATTTGTACATGTACATGCATTGATATTATAGTGCGCAGGAGGTGCATCTTAATTCCAACCATAGGCGATGAGCACCATGCATACACATACATTCATAGATGTAATTCAAAATGTTAATTGTGTAAAATTTTCACATACATCTATATATATCTATATATATTAGTTTTGAAGTCAAACATATGTATGTTCTTGTATGTTCATCTAATTCATGTGATACATGTTTGATAAAGATGTTTACTTCACTAGACACCCCACCATCTCTGCAATAAGTAGAGAAAGGTGTTGTTGCTGCAATTTCATCTACGCAACAACTCACTTAGGTAGTCAAACAACATGTAAATTTCGTTGAATTTCTCGTGTAATTCATATTATGTTAAATTACATGTTAGTAATGTATTTCACTATAGAATTATTAATTTATGTTAATAATTTCCTTCATTGTGTATATGCAGGAGTTACCTGTGATAGGTAACAACCCTATTAATTTGATTCACAAGCGTGGTGGGGTAAAAACAATACTTTTATATTGATAAAAGTAGTTAAAATATTGTCATTACACATACATGTACTTAGTTCTATTTTCAATAATTCTAATGTTAGATTTTTTGATCTTATGTGTATGTAGGGAACTTCAACCCCCTCCATTTTGACTTTGAAGGCATGGAATCTTCCATCTCGTCGTCTTTATGGCCCCGTTCATACTCCAGGAGCTCCTAATGACTCATCTAAGAGTGAGATATAAATTCATCGCGATCTTTAGCTTACGGTAAGTTTGTGTATTTATGTAAATAATTTAATTCTAGCATGGTCTTAAATACATGTTGAAAACATATATATATATATATATATATATATATATATATATATATATATATATATATATATATAAAGTTTTGATAAAAAAACATTGTTTGCATTTATAGGCTCATCTACAGGCAAGTATTCAGTAGAAGAGGACTCGTAGCATGGGCTCGGATGATCCAAATTCATCTCATAGATCTCCATCTTCATCTAAGGGAGGGCCTTCTTTGAGCAAGGCCAAGAGGGATAGATTTTGATGATTAGAAAATATATATATCTTACATGATTTTTTTTTGTATGCCTATGTACATGGCATTGTATTTACGCCTATATGGCATTTGAACTTGATGGTATATGACCTATTTGAGAATTTTTTATATTTATTATGCACATTAAAATACTATTTAGAGCTTGATATTTTTGTATGAGACCTTACATTTATAAGATTAATTTTGGATGAAACTAATATGATGTGCACTTGAGAATATTTAAGACATTATGGATTATTTTTTCATTTATTGGTGATGTACATGTACTAGCATTTTTAATGTATAATATGCATAAAACTTTGGAAATCAATATTTATATAATGTATGTATATAAAGAGTTACCTAATCTGAGTAATTATTCATTCAATTTATCAATGTGTATATGTGTATTTACCTTACTTACGCTTCTTCTTGCTCATGGTCTCTTTGTATTGGTTGCTATCTTATCATGCACCTAATACATTCTTCAATACCTCTTAGTCTTGTCCCCTATTAAAACACCTGAGATTCATCAAAATTTGATGCCTTTCATCTGTTGATATTTAGAGAATGTCTCTCCATATGCATTACTCCAATGTTTGAGAATGTCTCATGATGCAATGACATTATGATTTAGACACTCAATGATTCTTAATTTTCTAATCCTGTCCAATTCATGTTATTACCTTTAAATATATAGGAATTTCAAGTTATTTGGAAATCACATCACACCCTTCACTACGCTTGATGAATACCCATATATTTTTGAAGGCACTTTTAAAAGAATCTATGGGTTTATCATAACATAAATTATTAATGAATGGAAGGTCACTAAGCCCTAGGCTAACTGAATCTCATTTAGAACTAAACAAGAACGATTTACTAGGCGATTGATAAATCTCGTGTGTTCTTAGAATTTCCCCTATAAATTTCAACATTTATCCAATCTAGTCATTGAATAAGAACTCTCAGAAAAGGTGTCGGATCTAATGAGACATTTCTAGGTCCTATGTAGTCTGATAATTCACATGTCGAAGATATAACGTGTTTTGGATTCATGGCTCTTAAGGGACTATGCTTGGATGAGGTAGCCTGAAAGCATGTAGAGCTTACAGAAAATAAAACCTCCCCTAGTGTTTACTTGGCCACCCCACGTGTTGGCGTAATTGGTTTGGTGCCAAGAGCTTCTATTTGTAAAGTATTGCGTTTAGCAGCCTTACATTGACTCAAACTGCAGTATTTTGCATGTTTTCAAACAATAAGAAAATGAGAGAACTAAATGGATATGGATAAAATTATGAGAGGATTTCATAGAGGGTTCTGATATTTAGGTTTCAGATCTGTTGAGACATCTCTAGGTGCCACGGAGTCTGAGAAATCACCTGTCAAAGATATAGTGTGTTTTGGTCTCAAGGCTCTTAAGGGACTATGCCCGAACGAGGTAGCCCAAAAGCACGAGGAGTGTAGGGAACTAAAACAAAGCCTACACTAATGTTCACCAGGCCATATGAACATGTTGGCATAGACGGTTGGGTCCCACGAGCTACCATTTGTAAAATATAGCATCTGACATCCTTACATTGACTTAGAATACAATATTTCATGTGTTTGCAAACAATCAGACATCGAGAGAACCGAATGGAGATGGATAAAACCACAATATTATTTTGTAGAGGAACCCAATGTGGAGGTTTAGGATTTGACAAGATGTCTCTAGGTGCCACGAAGTCCAAGAAATCACTTGTCAAAGATATAGCGTCTTTTGGTCTCAGGGCTCTTAAGGGACTACACCTGGACGAGGTAGCCTAAAAGCACAAGGAGTGTAGGGAACCAAAAAAAATCCTATAATATCATTCACCATAACATACACACATGTTGGCATAGATGGTTGGGTCCTACAAGCTACTGTTTGCAAAATATAACGTCTGGCTGCCTTACATTGACTTAAACTACAATATTTTATGCATTTACAAATAATAAGACAACGTGAGAACTAAATTGAGATGGATAAAGACATGAGAGGATTTCATATATGGACCCTACCTAGAGGTTTTGGATTTGAAGAGACATCTCTAGGTGCAACGGTGTCTGATAAGTCAGCCGTCAAAGATATAGCATGTTTTGGTCTCAGGGCTCTTAAGGGACTACACCTGGATGAGGTAGCTCAAAAGCACAAGGAGCATAGGGAACTAAAACAAACCCTCCACTAGTTTTCACCAGGCCATCCTGACATGTTGGCGTAGACAGTTTGGTTGCATGAGCTACCATTTACAAAATATAGTTTCTTGCAACCTCACACTGACTTAGACTACACTATTTCATGCATTTGCAAACAATATGACAATGAGAGAACCAAATGGAGATGGATAAAACTGCAAGAGAATTTTTTAGAGGGCCCCGACATGGAGGTTTTGGATCTGACAAGATGTCTCTAGGTGCCATAGAGTTTGAGAAATCAACTGTCAAATATATAGCGTGTTTTAGTCTGAGGGCTCTTAAGGGACTACGCTCAAACAAGGTAGCCAAAAAGCACGTGGAGTGTAGGGAACAAAAAAAATTCTCCACTAGTGTTCACAAAGGCATCTAGACGTGTTGGAAAATAAGGTTTATTCACATGAGCTACCGTTTGCTAAATATAATGTCTGACAGACTTACAATGACTTAGACTACACTATTTTGTGTGTTTGCAAAAAATAGGATAGCGAGAGAACCAGATGGAGATGGATAAAATCATGAGATTATTTTGTATAGGGCCCCATCATTGAGGTTTTGGATTTGACAAGATGTCTCTAGGTGCCACAAAGTCCGATAAATAACCTGTCGAAGATATAGCGTGTTTTGGTCTCAGGGCTCTTAAGGGACTATGCCCTGACAAAGTACCCTGAAAGCATGAGGAGGGTAGGGAACCAAAAATAATCCTACAATAGTGTTCACCAGGCCATCCAAATGTGTTGGTGCAGACAGTTGGGTCCCATGAGCTACCTTTTTCCAAATATAGCATCTGACAGTCTTACACCGACTCAGACTACACTATTTCACGTGTTTGCAAACAATAGGACAACGAGAGAACCGAATGGATATGGATAAAACCATGAGAGGATTTATTATAGGGGCCCAATTTGGAGGTTTTGGATCTAACAAGATGTCCCTGGGTGCCATGAATTTTGAGAAATCACCTCTCAAAGATATAACGTGTTTTAGTCTCAAGGCTCTTAAGGGACTATGCCTGGCTAAGGTATCCTGAAAGCACGGGGAGCATAGGGAACCAAATAAATCCTCCAATAGCATTTACTAGGCCATCCAGATGTGTTAGCCTAGATGATTCTGTCCCACAAAATACCGTTTGAAAAATATAGCGTCTAATAGCCTTACACTAACTTAGACTACACTATTTCACACATTTACAAATAATAAGAAAACGAGATCACCGAAAGGATATGGAGAAAACCATAATATTTTTTTGAAGAGGGCCTTGACATGGAGGTTTTGTATTTGATGAGATGTTTCTAGGTGGCACGGAGTCTGAGAAATCACCTGTCAAAGATATAACATTTTTTGGTCAGATAACCATGAACAAAAGTATATTTTACAAAAACTCATATAACTTCAACAAATGACCTAAATTTGACCTAAAATTTTGTAGGAAGCGTCATTACACATTCCTCTATCATCTCTCATAATTTATATAAAATAATAGTTCTACATTTTTCTATCTCATCTCATTTCCATGCTAGAATAGTGTAAGGTTGTCTGATGAAATATTTTGCAAACGAAACCTCTTGGCACTAAACCGACTGCACCAACACATCAGGGTGGCTAGGTAAATGTTAAGGGAGGTTTTATTTTGGAGGAAAAATCTCCAGGTGCTTCTGGGCTACCTTGTCCATGCGTAGTCCCTTAAGATCCCCGAGACCAAAAAATATTATATCTTCGACGGGTGATTTCTCGGACTCCGTGGCACCTAGAGATGACTCATTAGATCCAAAACCTCCATGTTGGGGCCCTTTATGAAATACTATTCTGGTTTTTTCCATATCCTTTCAGTGTTCTTGTTGTCCTTTTGTTTCCAAATGCGTGAAATAGTGTAGTCTAAGTCAGTGTAAGGTTGCGTAACGCCATAAATTACAAATGGTAGCTTATGGGACCAAACCATCTATGCCAAAATGTATGGATGTTCTGGTGAATGCTAGTGGTAGATTTTTTTGGTTCCCTATACTCCTCGTGAGTTCGGGCTACCTCATCAGGGCGTAGTCCCTTAAGAGCCCTGATACTAAAACACACTATATCTTTGATAGGTGATATCTAGGACTTCGTGGAACCTAGAGACATCTCATCAGATTTGAAACTCTATGTCTAGGCCCTCTAAAAAATCATCTCGTGGTTTTATCCATCTCCATTTGAATCTCTCACTGTCCTATTGTTTGTAAATATGTAAAATAATGTAGTCTGAGTCAGTGTAAGGATGTCAGATGCTATATTTTGAAAACGTTAGCTCATGGGACCAAACCGTCTACCCTAACACATTCGGATGGCCTGGAGAATTCTAGTGGAGAATTTTTTTTGGTTCCCTATGATCCCTATGCTTTTGGGATACCTCGTTTGAGCATAGTCCCTTAAGAGCCCTTAGAACAAAACATGCTATATCTTCGACTGGTGATTTTTCGGACTCTGTGGCACCTAGAAATGTCTGTTTAGATCCAAAAGCTCCATGTTTGGGCCCTCTATGAAATCCTCACATAGTTTTATCCATCTCCATTATGTTCTCTAGTTATCCTATTGTTTGAAAACGTGTCAAATAATGTAGTCTGAGTCAGTGTAAGGTTGCTAGACGCTATATTTTGTAAAAAATAGCTTGTGGGACAAAACCCTCTACATAAAAAATTCTGGATGGTCTTGTTAACACTTGTGGAGGCTTTGTTTTGGTTCCCTATGCTACCCATGATTTCGGGATACCTCGTCTGGATGTAGTCCCTTAAGAGCCCTAAGACCAAAACATGTTATATCTTCGACATGTGATTTCTCAGACTCCATGGCACCTAAACACGTATTTTTAGATCTAAAACCTCCACATTGGGGCACTCTACAAAAGAATATTATAGTTTCATCCATCTCCATTTGATTCTCTTGTCATCCTATTGTTTACAAATGTGCAAAATAGTGTAGTGTGAGTCAGTGTAAGTCTACTGGCAGACACTATATTTTGCAAACGATAACTCGTGGGAGTGAACCGTTTGTGTGAACATGTCTAAATTTCTTGGTGAACACTAGTGGAGGATTTTTTTTGTTCCCTATGCTTCCCGTGCTTTCGAGCTACCTTGTTTGTGCATAGTCCCTTAAGAGCCCTGATACCAAAACATGCTATATCTTTGACATGTGATTTCTCAGAATCTATGGCACCTAGAGATGTCTTGTTAGATCCAAAACCTACATGTCGGGGCCTTCTACGAAATCCTCTCATAGTTTTATCAATCTCCATTTGGTTCTCTTGTTGTTTTATTGTTTGGAAATGGGTGAAATAGTGTAGTGTGAGTTAGTGTAAGGTTGTCCATTGCCAATCATCTGAATAATATAGGTGTTTCATAAAATATAGGTGGTGAAATGTGAATTTTAATAAGATATTTTTACAATATAGGTGGTGAAATAAGAATTTCTGTTTGTTGTTCCTTTCTAATATTTAATTTCTCTTAGCTTCATTTGGATTTGAGAATAATAAATTCTCTAATGAAAGTGCCAACCACATGAAGGTGGAAGCATTTTTTGGCACCACTAACCTACATAAACAATTTAGTAAGAAATTAAATAGAATTTTAAATCATACAGAATTCAATCAAAATCATTAAAGTAAATTTTTAAATTAAAATCATGAAGAACATACCTTCACAAATTCAATACAATGAGCCAAAAGGATCAACTCTACTCTTGACAGTAGCAAGAATTGCTTCATGATATAATTCACGAACCTTCCAAAGATTCTTGTTTAATTGACAAGCTCAATATTTTATCAATTTAATATTTATTGCAAGAACCAAATGTGAATAATGAAGTATATTTTGATGTACTTCATAGTCTTCAAACAACCAAATGTTTGATTTTTTGATAGGATATCGTCAAATCTAAGTTCTAGTGACTTCCACTAACCCAGTGTGATACTCAAGGTATTCACCATATATGACTGTGGAAGTCAATTTTTTTCCCGTCTACACAACGAGTCAAGAAGTAGTATATTCCCTTTTCATTAAATTTCGTTGCAATAACTGCAAAACTGTTCCCTACATCAAAAAGTAAAACTGAAGTCAAATTTAAAATACATTAAGAGTTGACCATTTAATAATTTATAAATCTAAAACTTGGTATGTACATATATGTATGTACCTCGTTGCACTAAATCAGAGACTTGGTCAAATTCAGGTGATATTGTCATTTGATCTAAAGACCTTACAATTTGTAATGCTTATGGATCTTGATGTGTGTTAAGTGGAATTAGAGGTCTACAAGTCCATTCATCCACCCACTTCTATGACTCACATTCATTCCATGAAAAATCAATGCATGATATATAAAAACATGACATGCACCTAGTATAAATAGTCCAAGTATTTGCATCTGAACTATGGAATGAGTGCATATCACTTGATCATGCAACTGTCATACAATCTTCAAAGTTTTCCAGATGTTATTCCTCTATCAACCATAAATATTTACGAACCATTGATCTCTCTTGAGATTTATGGCCCATATTATTGAAACACCAATCAACAATGTTATTTGCATCTGTAAATTTGGCACCATCCTTGAAGTTTAACTCTTCTCTTGCAAGTGTTTTTTTCACACATGCTTCTGTACCATCATGCTCTCCTTTTTCATGCTTTGCCTTAGTAAAAATATAGATATGTTGTACATTTGTTTCTTTGTGCATCCTTCTTAGCCAATTAAACATTTGTGCATTATTGAATTGTGATGTGCAGTTGTCTGACCAAATGTAATGTTGATCGAAACTAATGTTCCTCTCATTCAAGTTTGCATTAAAAACCTAGAAACACCTTTGTACATATTCTGTAGAATGTGTCTGATCATCACTGATGTAGAAATGATACTCTCTTAATATTTTTTGATCTTGCTCAGTGCTTTTTAGAGAGTACATGAATGCTATATGCACAAAAATAACAACTTGCACTGAGTTATAATATTGAGACTGGACCTCCATTTGTGGCTAATATGTTAATTCTCTGCAATGTCAATTACTAAAACAATAGTACCAAGTGGTAATGTTTATTTTCTTAACTTTAAGTTTTCATCCAACCATCGAGCTCTATATGTGTGCCTTGCATACTCATAAATAGTTTTCTCTCTGAGTTTGACCATATATTCTGATACAAGCAATTGTTTTGTAACAAGCTCACACATCATAGATTCTTTGATATCTTTTAATTGATATGCCACTGATTTATATTTATTGAAACAAACCAATTCTTTTCCTATTGAATCTATACTCTCCTCATGGATACAAATTTTCAGATTTGGCAAGCCACCACATACATTGCACGTTCCATCCAAACATGATTTGTTATACAAAAATTGTCCAGTTGATTTTTCACAAAATATTGTCGGAATAAATTCTCTTAAAGATTTTGGTGGGAAATTTAATCCAAAATCTTGCAACATGATGTCAGTATGCAAAATATGACGTATTTGACAAAAAACATCGTAATGCATTGAAAATTCAATATGATGCCTATAATAAAAAGTGGTACATAATTGATTAATTTTCACATAAAAGGGTTTGCTCATTTCAAAGAATCTTTGGATAACGTTAATTTGTGTATTTTCATTCATAAAATTAGAGAACAATTGTATTTGAGTCATATCTAAGAAATGTTTTGCACACGATTCACGATTACTAGAACCTATTCTTATTTTTACTATATCTATTCTATTCAGTGACACCCTTGTGTTCTCATTCCAAAATTTTATAATTAATTCTTTTAGAATATCAAAGGTATTCTTGTCTTTCTGTGGAAGTTTGTTAGAGAAAGCCCAATAGTCAGTGTTATTGATTGACTCAAGACGTTTACGTCTCTCTATTACTTTCATTAGTGTTTTTTTGTTTAGCTTCAAAGAACTGCTTATTTTTATAATCAAGTGTTTATTAAGTGTTTTCTCACTTACTATACAATTAGTAAGTGCACGGTGTGTATCATTACTATCTTTGGTGCATCTTTTTCCACCTATAGTTTGGTATGCTTTATGTATGATTTCAACAATTGATGCATTTTGATCAGCAACATTAGATGTTCTTAACCCCAGGGTCTTCATTATAAGTCTCATCTTAATTAATTTCATCAATGTAACAAATAATTAACATCTTTGTGTCTTATTTAAATTCTCAAAGTAATTATCCCAAATTCCACTAGCTTTTCTTCTTGCATTTCTTTCAGATATTTTTTAGGCATTGGTTTTATAATGTTTTCATCAATTTCAATTAAGCAATTTGGTTTTCTTCACAAAATGGAATGATGTGTTCTTAGAGGTGAAGATTCATTTACAAGTTTACTTTATTCATTCAGTGTTTTCATACAAATTTCAGGGTTAACATTTGGATTCTTAGGTAAGGGTTCACCAATTGGATTCATATCAATTTCTTCATCCATACAAACATTATCATTCAATTCAATTTCATTATTCATTGCAAAATCGTTATTCATTCCAAAATTATTATTCATTGCAAAATCATTATTCTCTACATTTTTATTATGTATTTCATCCCCATTTTCTAATACATTAGATATATATGATATAACAGATGTACCTTTCCCTACATGAAGTTTTTGCATTCTCTTCAATTTCTTTATTCTCATCTCTTCCAATTGCTCATGTGTCTTGTTCTTAACTTTACTCTTGTCCTTAGTTCGAATTTTATCACCCACGATTAGAAAAAATCAAATAGTGGGGTAGGGGACAAAATGAACTTCTAAAAAATGTGTAAGAATGTACAAAACATTGCAGACCAAACAAAATGTATGCATAAATCCCATGAAAGAGATGAAAGGGATGTTTGGGGACCACAATATATAAACAAAGCATAACTCATATGCGTTATGATTTTTACCTTTTCCAACAAATGCCTCAAGGATTGAGATCCAGTTTGGATCCCCAAGCCTGAGGCATGGACTTGCACAAACAAAACAAACCACATGTTTTTGTAGAAAAATACAAAAATCCAACTTTCGCCATGATAAATCAAACTCAAATGATCGATTCGTTTAAAAAAATAATACCATGATGTAAAGTAGAGTTTCTTCTTTGTATAAATATTATTTTTCAATTTTTCTAACAAATACAAGGTTTCCATATTATTTATTTTCTAACTATGCCTTTTAATAGCTATATTTTGAAGTTTAAACATGTCAATCTTTTGTCGTGTATCTATTTTTTGACTCATCAAAATTGAACAAAAGCTTTTTAGGCACAAACTAGGTGTAATTCTATACATATTAAAAAAACTAATTTTTGATATTTTTTGAGGTAGTTAGGGGGGGCACGGTCGGTGCTATGCTATTTTTCAAAACATAATTTTTTTGTACTAGAAAAATCATAAAAAAATTTACTCTCTAAAAAGATATTAAATATTTCTAACACAAACTAGATGATCATAGCTATCTTTCTAGCAAAAGGTTTTTAAAAATACTAAATGGTTCTCAAAAAATGGTGGGGGGCACGAAATTTACTCTATTATGTTTTTTAACAAAAACAAGAGCACTTTTTGGTTTATTAGTTATTTGAACCACTTTAACTTATCCATTTTCAATAAAATTTAGTATCTTAGAAACTAGACTAAAAATTCTATGATTCATATTTCTACAACATCTTCCAATTTTGAGTGTAACTATTTTGAAAAAATCATACACGTTGAAGTTTTTTATTATTCGGAAAAATACGTCCACTTAAGAACCCCTTTTGGCCCCCAACTTGGTGTACTTACTCCCCATTATTTTGAAGCATTGAGGATGGGGGCCTATTATTTGGACATGCCTATGCTATGCCAACTTCATGACCTATTTGATGCAATAAAAGACTAATTTAATCTATTTTCAGGTAATTTGAAGTGTGTTACAACAAGTTCATCATTATGTGTTAGTGAATGTTTTATTTCCTTTGCATGCTCATGAGTCTTAAACACCTCCATTTAGTGGTTTTGAATCTTGTATAGATCGTATTAAGTGGATGTTAGTTTATTGACTAGTTTGGAAATGGAATAGAGCTCAAATCTTCCCTCCCATACTTTCTCAACAACTTGTTAATGCCTTTTGTGAGTGTATAAGTCAATCAAACATCAGATGAAGTGATTGTTTTAATGTCTTGAAGAGTTAATTAATGTATTTTTTGTAGTCATGGGTCTCCAATAGAATTGGTGTATCAATTACTTTACATGTTTTTTGTTAATTTTATGTTGTTCCTCTCCCTCACCCCAAACAAGAGAACTAGTTTAGGTGATTAGTCTAGGGAACCATCCCTCTCTGGAGGTTCTTCTCATCTGGAATCACGCACGCTCAACGAATCTCCCAATGTATCAACTACAGATAAAGATTTCTTGAAATTTTTCATTTATGGCACTCTTTGGAGTGATAACATCTCCTCATCTATCTCGATATGTTTTAAGTCTAAGAAAATTCTTGCAGACCCATGCATCCATGTGGAATTATTATATGGTGACTATTTTCCACCATTAATATTCTTAGATGTAATTTGGTCAATTTTTATTTGTCACGCCCACATTTTTAACACACAAATACAATAATTAAAATATGACAATAATAATATTTGTATTTCATTACTTGATACATGACACCACATGGGATCACTAAAGATAACTCACATCACATAGAATATTTATGCAACATGAACCCAAATATGTAACATGACAAGGAGTAGATAACACCAATAATAAAGACAACACACATAAAATTTTCCAAGTCTATTAAAGAGGATTAAAAAAAAGAAAATATAGAACCACATGAAAACACATGATGCACATTAAACTAAAGCTTCCCAAATTACAAAGTACAACAACATGATCTGGCGAAAATAAAAACTTATGGATAGGAACCTTCTATAACACAACATTTTCAAGGTTACATATTTACTACAATCCCATTTTCATTATTTTACCTTAATTATTTGAAGAACGCTTATCATGTAAACCTTCATTCCTCTAAAAACTGGATGCATATTTCCTTTATTTCATTTAGTATTTCACCTATAGTGGTTCCATTAAAATTTTTCTCATTTCTCTTATCACAATTAATTTATACAACTTGATGGTCATTAGGAACATTTACACACCCATGAGTCTACCAATACTTATCATAAGGATTTGTTTATAAGAATCATATTTACTTGGTTTGGCATTATACTTTCATTACAAGGAGGAAAATTTTGAACAGAAAGTGAAATGAAGGATATTAGATCAAGAGTGGATGGATTTCGAATTATTTTGATAGTATTGTTTAAACACTAAGGATGCATTCTTTTCATTTTTAAGTTATTATAACCAACTATGTAAGTTAACTAATTTTTTCCATCGTTCGTGATATGATTCAAATTCCATTTTCTCCAATTATGAATCCTTGTTTTCACAAATCATGTTACAAATGGAAGGGTACATTTCACCCGTGTTAATGTTATAGAGGTTTTGCATAGAGTTTAAGTGATGAATCTCACATTTCACTTCAATTTGAATTCATCATATTAAGAATTCATTCTCAATAGTTACGGGTTAATTATAGGTTTTGGCCATATATTCTACTTCTTGAGTGATCCTAGACTTAATGTATTACCATCTACACTCAAGGATTCTACTCAATTTTACAAGTCAAACTAGAGTGCAATATCCCTAAGTCACCAGGCCTTCGTATAAGCCTAATGTATTCCATTCTCAAAGCTACATGTTCGTTATTTCCTTTAGCATCATTTTTTACACAAATTTATGCGTACAAAGTATGTGTTCATGGCTCAAAGTTTATTTTCCAAATTTATTAGATTGTTCTATCACTAGTGAAGCTCTCCTTTATTTTATCCACTTTATGATCAAATTAGGAATTTTTGTTGGTTTGAAATTTTTCAAGGGCATACGTTTTTTGTAAGAATCATTCCATAGTTTAATATTATTTAACCTTGTTGTATATTCATTTACATGATTACTTTGGTCCTGTGTTGCCATTGTTTTAGAACACTTGTAATTAATATGACACTTACTCTACACTTGTAGATTACTCTCTTCATGGAGTGTGATTCCTCACATATGATTCATTTTATTGTCCTTAGGAAACTCAAATATCACACATGTATTACAAGTGGGACATTCAATAAAATTTTACACATTTCAAAATCCTTATTAAGAAATATTTGCAATCTATGGGTAACCATACATCATAATTTCTTTGACCAATAACATAATGGGAGGTCACATGATATATTATACTCATTATCACTCGAGGTTTCCTAAACCCTACTACAAGACAATACTAGAGTAATAAAAATTCTTTATCTTGCAAAGCCTCCGTGCAATATCTATGTATCCATTTTTATCTAATAAGGGAACATTTTATTTAACCATAAGGCTTAGGAATGTCACTAAGGGATTTTTTCACATTATGCTTTTTGCATATTTTCAACAACAAAAAATTATATTGGACTGGATTAGACGAGACAAGAACAGACGGGTGGACATTTTGTGCTTCAGTCACATGACCAGAGAGATGTAGTTTTAGTATGATCATATCCCAATTTTGTTCTTCACTACTGTTTTCTTATCTTTTTTCATAATATTTCCCCGAGTTAATTTTTGTTGAATGTGATAATTGTCAGTGAAAACATTTAGATTAAGTTTTACATAGGAAATGTCATGCAGTATGTATCACTACAAGCGAATGGATTTTTTCACTCCATTAACGTATTGCCCATATTTTGCTTGATTCTGGGCTCTATTTTCCACTTAGCTCACCTTATTTTATTACTTCATTATTAATAACCTGGAGAGATTTTCCTAATGTGATTGACACTATACTTTTATATTTTACAATGTCATGCTATTTTTGCAAGCATCCTTAACTCAACATTAAGGAACTCTATTTTAAAAAAAAATTCAACCCTACACAAATTTCAGTTTATTGGATCTACAATATATTTCCCTAATTTCTCCTCCCAGCCCATTATTCAACAACAAAAAAATCCACCATTTAACAGTAGCATTTCATCAATTTATCAAATCCATAGTATCCAATATAAATAATAATGACTCTTCGTTATAGCCTTGGAAACTTTGATAAGGGCATTTATTTTGGTAACTTGTTTTATTGGAAAGTGTATATTTTAATGTCAGCTTTTACCTGGAGATCATAAATTATAAAATCTTCGGAACTTTTTAGCCTGTATTCTTAATGGATAATAAATGGATGGAGGATCCGTACTTTTAGCTTCAAGACATCTGCTAACATTACGCTATTATGAAGTTCAAATGTATTAACTACACCCTATACACATATGTTGATGGTTTCAAAACTAAGTTTATTTTGATACCGGCTAGTTGTAATTAGTAATTATTATTTTTCCATAGAGCAGGAAAGACTTTGATCTAAGGTCATTCACTACAATCTATTTAATATTGTAATTCATTATAGTACATAAATTATTTGAAACATTTTGTTTCTCTATCTGTTTGAAATCAGAGAGAAGTTTACTTTAGAATATATAGATGGATAATTTAATTTTAATTTATGCTTCCACATTTTACATTGAGCATAATACTCTTTCAATATTTCATAATCATATTTCCGTGGAATAGGCTATTGCGATTAGGTTTCCTATAGTTTCTCGCAATTTTCGCTTTCACATGTGCCAATTTTTTAATTTTGTTATTATTAATGTTAGCACTATCATCATTGACCATGTGTGCTGCAATATATTAAACAAAATATTAGTGAAAGAGATTCCTTTTTGTCACGAAAGTTATAAGATTGGCATATGTAATAGTGGGGAGAATGAACTAAATTTTAAGAATATATGGAGGGTATAAAGAAAAATAATTGTTAATCTCTAAAATATATTTAAATTATTTTCTTCATTTTGTACGAAATTTGTAAAAGTCTCTAACAAGAAATTTAAATTTACAATGGTTTATAACAATGTCTCAATATTCATATTAATTGAGTAAACTAAAATGTAAAGGAAATACATAGCAGTAGGCGGTATTATATAATCACTTAGCTATAAAAATTATGTGGTATTACAATTTACATCATAGGACTACAAAAAATAAACATCATCTTTTCAAATTTTATCCACGTTATAGATATTAGAGTTTTTAATATTTTTGTCAAGAAATTAAACACCTTATTATGTTAATATCATATTAATTTATACATAAATGGTGAAGTATTGAATGGGATAAGAATTTTGCAAATAATTTTTATATTCTTTTTAAAGAGTTTATAATATAACTTAATTAAATACTTATTTGAATAACTAAAAGAAGATTTTTTTTGATATATTTAACTCATTATGATAAAATTTACTACATGTATAAGTTATTTTATATCTTCATAACATATAAAAGAAAAGAAATTATGTGCTCCTTTAGATATGGTGTAATATGTGCTCATGTAGATATGATGTAATACATTATGCTCATCTTTCTAGAAATTTAGAATCTTATAAAATTTAGAAGCTTGAAATTGTAAATTATTTCTATAAAATTACACCAATGAAGAAATAACTACTAAAATTCTAGAAATATGGTATACGAACAATCAAACTCATGTGTACCACTTTTTTTCGATATGTTTTTAATGTATCTTATTATAAGTAGGTCTTCATGAAGGGAGAAAAGCATAACAATCTATTTTTGGTGCAATATGGATCGTCGTGATTAGAATGTATATGTATTTTAATGTTAGAAAAAGATTCGAGATTGAATTTTATTAATGATACAATAATTTAAATGTTTCATGTATTTATTGATTGTCGCATGATAAAATGATAGCAATGTATGTTTTTAATTAAAATTAGATAAAAATTTACTTAACATTATTTTTTTGCAAGTGCTCAATTTGTTGACACTCTTCTTGTACATCAATTTTTTGGTTGTTACAGATTTCTGTTTGCAGAATGGAGACGTGGACTCAATCAAATTCCTCCATTCTTCTCAAGACTCCTACATGGATGGTATGCATCAGAAGCATTTAGTGCACGAAATGTTTTTGTAGAAAATAGTTTGTTGTCCATGTTCTTCACCATAGAAGACCAAATTTAAGTCATGATGAAATAAAGGAAGAGCTCTATAAAAATTTTAAAGTCCATGATATGAGGACCATTTTCCTTTCGTCATTTAGGAAAAATAAAATACGTTCTAGGGGATTCAGCCTAATCTACGACATAGTGGAGGATGTAATTAGATTTGAACCTGGAAGTAAACTTATGAAGAATGAGATTGAATTTACAGATCCAAGAGCTAAGAAGTATTTTCCGAATAGGGCAAAAAAATAAGGGGGGTTAAGAAATTTGGGGATTCAAAATGAATATTTTGGAGTTAGAATTGTTTTGATGTAAAATTTAGTATTTCAATTTGAGAAATAGGCTTTGCGAATGACATTGTGTTGATTTTCATATATGAATAACACACGATAATTTCAATATTGTTGACATAGTAAAATTTGAAACTATTAATAGTTTGTTTAGAGTTTCGATACTCACTAGCGGAGTTGGAAAATTGTCATATTCTTTTTAGATGCCTTTTCTTTTGTAAAATTTTGCATTCTTCTGCAATCCTAGAAAACTTTGCTATAAGTTTATCTATAGCTAAGGATTTGCTGATGGAAAATACTATCGAGGACTTGAGTTTCTACAATAACAAAGATCTTTATTATCAGTTAACCTATATTTTTAAATATTTAATTATTTTTAAATGATAATATAACCAATAGTAGGCATAGTGATTATCTCATTTTTATTGCATACATAATATTATTATGATGAATACACCATAAAAAATAGCTCAAAAAATTAATCAGTTATAGGAGATTTTGAACATTAAATCATGGACCCTAGATCCCAAATGTGTGTCCCTGAACGCATTTTGTAAAGGTTAATAGTACATATTTTACTTTAGATAGTAGACACCAACCTTAAATAATAGAGGATCAGTGTGAGTTTGGATTAAACATTTTGTTTCAGATCGTTAAGGTTGAATTTCATTCTCATACATGAACACTTGTGTGACATCATGGACTATACAACATTAACACCGAACACAACTCTAAAAGTTATGAGGACATTACTAAGGAGAAATGAACTACTAAGAGCACAACCATTGATAATGTTGATGGTGGTGGTGGTGGTTTTGATGATGGTGGGGATAATAATAATGAGGACAATGATGATAAAAATTATGATCATGATTATTAAGGATGATTACTAAAGATCATGACATTAAATTTAGTGATGATGATGACAACAATAGAGATAATGATGATGATCGCGATGATGATGAAGATAAGGATAGAGCACAACCATTGATAATAATGATGATGGTGGTAGTTGTGGTGGTGGTTTTGATGATGGTGGTGATAATAGAGACGAGGATAATGATGATAAAAATTATGATCATGATTATTGGTGATGATTATTAACGACGACGACAATTATTTTAATGATAATGATAATGACAATAGAGATGGTTATGATGATCATGATGATGATGAAAAAGAGGATAATGACAACGATGACGAAGAGGGTGATGATTTATACAACGACAATGATGCTGACAATGATAACAATGATGATTACGAAGCCAATGATCACAACCAAAAGTAAAACGGAGATGAAAAAAATGACAATGAAAATGAATATCACATTGTGGTTGTCGTAGTGGTGCTTGTGATGAGGGTGGTGATAATAATGATGATCATGATTATTAATAATGATGAAATTAATGTTAGTGATGATGAATATGACAGTATAGATGATCATGATCATGATGACGACGATGATGAGTATTATGACAAAGATGATGATGATTACGATGACAACGATGATGATGATTTGTATAAAAACGATGATGTTGGTAATAATAACAATGATGATGATGATGGGGATATTGATTTTTGATTATTATAATGACAATGATAACAACCACAACTAGACGACCATGAAATGATGATGATGATAATATATTTTTTATGTAGGGTTCACATTTACCCCTGTGCAAGGGTATACGATGATGATGGTGAATATTATAGATGAAAACGATGGTGATGATATGATGCTAACAATGATAATGATGATGATGAAAAACCTAGGAGAAAAACCATGCACACTATATCGTAAACCATAAAGAATGAACATAAACTCTCATTTGTAAACATTTGACGCAAACCTTGCAACCTACATACGATAATAATGTAAATGTAAATGATGACACAATGATTTTAACGATATTATTGTTGTGTTATTGAGGATGATTCCTAACAATTATGACATTAAAGTTAATGATGATGATGAAAACAATAGAGATGATGATGACAATAAGGATAGAGAACAACCGTTGATAATACTGATGGTGGTGGTGGTTTTGATGATGGTGATGATAATAGAGATGAGGATAATGATGATAAAAATTATGATCATGATTATTGACGATGATTATTAATGATGCGACAATTATTTTAATGATAATGACAATGACAATAGAGATGGTTATGATGATCATGATGATGATGAAGAAGAGGATAATGACAATGATGACGAAGAGGGTGATGATTTATACGACGACGACGATGCTGAAAATGATAGAAATGATGATTATGAATCCAATGATCATGACCAAAAGTAAGACAGACATGAAAAAAATGAAGATGACATTGTGTTGGTCATGGTGGTGCTTGCGATGAGGGTGGTGATAATAATGAAGATGACATTAATTATAATGATAATGAAGATGATCGTGATGACGACGACGATGAGTATTATGAAAAAGATGATGACGATTATGATGACAATGATGATGATGATTTGTATGAAAATGATGATGCTGGTAATGATAACAATGATGATGATGGGGATATTGATTTTGATTATTATAATGACGATGTAACAACCACAACTAGATGACCATGAAAATGATGATGACGACAATATATTGTTAGGTAGGGTTCACATTTACCCCTATGCAAGGGTGTATGGTGATGATGATAAGAAAATTATGCATGAAAACAATGGTGATGATATGATGCTAACAATGATAATGATGATGATGAAAACCATGGGAGAAAAAGCATGCAAAATATACCATAAGCCATAAAGAATGAACATAAACTCTCATTTGCAAACATTTAATGCAAACCTCGCAACTTGCATACGATAATAATGTAAATGTAAATGATGACATAATGATTTTAAGGATCTTAGTGTTGTGTTCATAAAGTTACATTGGTGATCTCAGTTTGAGATATGAATTAAAATTAAACATTGTGTTTACAATCGTTAAGGTTGAATTTGGTTTTCAGACATGAACACTTATGTGACATCATGATATATGCAACATTAACACTGAACAAAACTATTAAAAGTAATGAAGAAGTTGTTAAGGATAAATGTACCACCATGAACACAACCATTGATAGTGGTGATTGTGGTGGTGGTGGTGGTGGTGGTGGTTGTGATGATGGTGGAGATAATAAAGATGAGAATAATAATATATTATTATGATGATAATGATAATGATGATGAAAATGATCAACGATGGGTGTGATGATTATGACAATGAAAATGATTGACGATGGTGGTGATGATAATATCAATGACCATGATTGACAATGGTGGTGATGATAATGATGATGACAATAATCAACGATGGTGGTGATGATGATGATAGTGATAATGATAAAAAAAGGTTGTGATGATCATGATGATGACAATGATCAATGATGGTGGTGATGATAATGTTGATGACAGTGATTACGAATACAATGATGATGATGATGATGATGATGATGAAGAAAATAATGGTAAACAATGATGGGGCTGAGAATCATGATGGTCATGATGAAAAATTGATGGAGATGATGATAAGGATGATGATGAGGATGAAATTGATGATGATTGACAATTATGAAGACAAAAATGATGATGATAATGATGATGACAATGATCATCAATGGTGTTGATGCTAATGATGACGAAAATGATCAACAATGGCGGTCATATGATATTGAAAAAAACAATGATTGACGATGGTGGTGATGATAATGATGATGAAAATGGTCGATGATGGTGGTGATGATAATGACGATGAAAATGATCCATGATGGTGGTGATGATCATGAGGATGAAAATGATCAACTATGGTAGTGATAATAATCATTATAATGATTATGAAGATAATGATGATGATGATGATGATAATATATTATTATGATGAAAATGATAATGATGATGAAAATTATAAATGATAGTGGTGATGATAATGACGATAACTATGATCAATAATGGTGGTGATGATAATCACAACGACAGTGATTGACGATTGTGGTGATGATAATGATGATGACAATGATCGATGATGGTGGTGATGATAATGATGATGAAAATGATCAATGATGGTGGTGATCATGACTATGACAATGATCAATGATGGTGGTCATGATAATGATGATGAGGATGATTACAAAGACAACAACAATGATGATGATGATGTTCATGATGATTATTTGATGGAGATGATGATGAGAATGATGTGATGAGGATGAAAATGACTATGATTAATTATTATGAAAACAAAAATGATGATGATAATGATGATAAAAATGATCAAAGATGGTGGCGATGATAATGACTACGATAATGATCAACGATGGTGGTGATGATAATGATGATGACAATGATTGACGATAGTGGTGATGCTAATGACAATGGTTGATGATGGTAGTGATGATAATGACAACGAAAATGATCCACAATGGTGGTGTTGATCATGACGATGATAATGATCGATAATGGTGTCGATGATAATGATGATGACAGTGATTACGAAGACAACGATGATGATGATAATGGTCATGAAGATGATGAAAATAATGGTAAAAACATTTATGGGGATGATGATGAGAATAATAATATATTATTATGATGATAATGTTAATGATGATGAAAATGATCAATGATGGTGGTGATGATGATGACGATGACAATGATCAGCGATGGTGTTGATGATAATGATGATGAAAATGATCAACAATGTTAGTAATGATAATGATGATGACAATGATTACAAAGAAATTGATGATAATGATGATGATGAGGATAATGAAAATAATGGTAAAAACATTGATGGGGATGAGAATTATTATGTTGATAATGATTTGATGGAGATGATGATGAGAGTGGTGATGATGAGAATAATAATATATTAGTATAATGATAATGATAATTATAATGAAAAATGGTCAACAATGGTGGTGGTGATAATGACGAAGACAATGATCAACGATGTTGGTGATGATAATGACGACAAAAATGATCGACGATGGTGGTGATGATAATGATGATGATAATGATCCATGATGGTGGTGATGATAATGATGATGAAATTGATCAACGATGGTGGTGATTATAATGACGATGATAATGATGATGATAATGATTAGGAATATGATGATGATGATGATGATGAGGACAATGAAAATAATGGTTAAAACTTTGATGGGGATGAGAATGACGATGTTGATGATGACGATTTGATGGAGATGATGATGAGAATGATGATGATGATGACAATGACGATGAATGATGATTTTGAAGACAACAATGATGATGAAAATGATCAACTATGATGGTGATTATAATGACGATGTCGATGAACAACGATGGTGGCGATAATAATGATGACAAAAATGATCAACCATGGTGGTGATGATAATGACGATGAAAATGGTCGACAATGGTGGTGATGATAATGACGATGATAGTGATTGATGATGGTGATGATGATGATGATGATGATGATGATGATGTTGATGTTGATGTTGATGTTGATGATGAGAAATACTAAAATAACGATAAAAACATTGATGGGGATGATAATAATGATGATTTGATGGTGGTGGTGATGAGAATGATGATGATGAGAATAATATTATATTATTATGATGATAATGATGATGTTGATGATGAAAGTGATTAACGATAGTGGTGATTATAATGATGAAAAAAATGATCAACGATGGTGGTGATAATAATTACGGTGATAATGATTAATGATGGTGGTGATGATCTAATGATGATGACAATGATCAATGATGGTGGTGATGATTAAAATGATCTATGATTGTGGTGATGGTAATGACAAAAACAATGATCAACGATGGTGGTGATAATAATGATGATGAAAATGATTACGAAGATAATGATGATGATGATGACAATGATGATGACAACGACGACGATGATAAAGGTGAAAAAATATATGGGGATGAGAATGATGATGTTGATGATGACGATTTGATGGATATGATGTTGAAAATGATTGAAGACAGTGGTGATGATAATGATGATGAAAATTATCAAAGATGGTGGTGATGGTAATAATGATAAAAATGATCGATGATTGTGGTCTTGATAATGATGATGATAATGATTGAAGATGGTGATGTTGATCATGATGATTATAATGATCAATGATGGTGTTGATGATAATGATGATGATGATTTGATGGAGATGATGATGAGAATGCTGATGATGAGAATAATTATATATTATTATGATGATAATGATAATAATGATGACAATGATCAACGATAGTGGTGATGATAATGACGATGAAAATAATCAATGCTGATGGTGATGATAATGATAATGACAATGATTAACTATGGTGGTGATGATCTTATGATGATGACAATGATCGATGATGGTGGTGATGATTATGAAGACGATAATGATCAACAATGGTGGTGATGATAATAATGACAACAATGATCAACGATGGTGGTGATGATAATGATGATAACAATGATCAACAATCTTGGTGATGATAACAATGATGACAATGATCAACGATCTTGGTGATGATAATGATGATGACAATGATCAACGATCTTGGTGATGATAATGATGATGATAGTGATTATGAAGACAACAATGATGACGACGATGAGGAAGATGGAAATAATGGTAAAAAAATCGATGGGGGATGAGAATGATAATGTTAATGATGATGATTTGATGAACATGATGATGAGAATTTTTACGACGATGATAATTATGATGATTGATGATTATGAAGATAACAATGATGATAATAATGATGATGACAATGATCAACGATGATGGTGATAATAATGATGACAAAAAATGATCAACAATCTTGGTGATGATAATGATGACGACAACGATCAATGATTGAATTTTATTGTTACTAAATTTTGAATTTTTATCAATTATAATTTCTAATTTTATTTTATTTATTTATTATTTATTTTTAATTTTATACGTATATTTATTTATTATTTTACTTCTATTATTTTTTATTTTTTAAATCAATTCTTAATTTTTATTTTATAATTTTAGAGAATTTTATAATTAATTTTTAAGTTCTATTAACTTTAATTTGTAAATTTAATACATTGTTTTTTAATTAATATTAATATGTCTATTTAATTTTGATAACTTTTATCGATTTTATAGTTTTTAATTATTTGTGTATTTATTTTAATTTTTGTTAATTTAAAATTTATTTTATTTTTTCTCAAATTTTTATTTATTTTTTGTCGATATTTAATTTTAATTATTTTTTATTAATATTTTTTTAATTTCGTTTATTATATTATTTTTAATTTCTAATTTTTATTAATTGTAACTTTTAATTATTAATATGTAATATTTATTAATTTAAATACTTTTTTTTATCTTTTATTAATTTAAAACAATTATTTTATTATTATTTTTAATATATATATTTTCTTACTTTTAATATTTATAAATTTTAATGATTAATTTTCATCAATTTTTAAATATAATTGAATTTTAATAATGAACAGGCCTATAGGCCGGTTAATATCACCAAAGGTGATATTGCTAGTATATAGAGAGGATAGGTACAGGATAATGGACGACGAAGAGGATGACCGGGGAAATGATGAGGATTAGAATAAGGATAAATATGACCAGGGAAAACTCTTATAAATTGTAGCATCACACGTTGTTTTAAAAAAATGGAACTAAAATATTGTCTGCTTTGATTATCTATAATATTTGAAAATAGTCATTTTTTCCTTTTTACATTAATATAATTATTATTTAAATTTAAAAATAATAATTACGTATATTATGAAATATTTAATATATTAAATTATAATTAATATAGGTTACTATTTAATATCTTATTTATAATAATAATAAACATAAAATATAGTAATTTTAAATTAAATTTATTACAAATATGTCTGTGTATGTTTTGGTGCACACACACGTGTTTGTCGTGATTATTGTGGTTTAGTGCTCACATTGTATGGGGTGTAAAATCATGTGGGCAGTTGATTATTAATATTATAGTGCACAATATAATAATTAAGTGAAATATTATATTATGTGTACATGATTTGTATTATGATAGTACAACTCACTAGATATTAAAAGAAAGAATAAATCTAATTGATAGATATTAGGAAGGAGTTGAGTGATTTTGGGGATGTAGAATGATATTAGGTTTGTTGTAGGAGAGATATGGGTGAGCATTGAATCTTGTTATTTAGGAGACCAAATTTGTATAAATATCTCTTCATCTATGAATAAATTTATCTTGAATATTATTGTTATATGTCTTGTGTTTTCTCTACCGACATTTACATTTGGTATTAGAGTGGGATGTTTTGGTGATGTATCAATGATTTATTTGTAGGGGAAGCCATAGTGTTTGCTATCACATCACATGATGTAATTTATCCTTTTGAGTTATTTACGTAGTAAATATATGTTGTTTGTTTTGTACCGAGGATTGTAGTATTATTTGTGATAGGAGTTTTCAATAGAGAGTAGTGTTCTAAATCTATATTTTGAGAAAAGGAACAAAGGATCAACCATGTTGAAATGTGGAATATCATCACTTGTTCTTTCCATTTATATATGAGGATTTGAGAAACCATTCTACATCGATAAGATGTATGCATACAAGTTTAGGCTACAAATATAATGTTCTAGTGAATTAGTCTCTTCTGCCATATCACTTCTAAAAGACCTATGTATTGAGGTGATGGACCTATCATGCATCTAAAGGTAAATGGATATGATCTCATTTTAGATTCACATATTATTGCTTACAATTCACTAGATACAGAAATTGACAACTTTAAGCCATGATCAACATAAATACATTACTTGTAGAGAATGTATGTATTGTTTATTTCCACAACATTAACATTAAAATCAGTGTCTCAATCTTTGATTAGCTAACTTATATCCTCTCTCACCACTATTTCCAACATTGCAATTTTGTTTGGAGAGTTTGAAGATGTGCATTTAAACATTGCATTGAATTATTGAATCTACCAAATTGGAATTGTTTGTTGTAAAACCAAATTGTAGGAGATTTAAATATAATTTTTGAGAGTTACCACCAATTTTAATTAATATTCATTGTATTTCCTGATAGTTGATTGCAATGTTAGCATTACAATTATATTGTGTATCTACTGTAATAAATATTTATATTCGATAAAACATACACTCAGGTTTAAGGTAAATATCCATACATGTAAAGATTCATGCTTTCTCATATTGACCATTTCTGGTCATCATGGTGGAGGGGTAGTTTGTTTTCCATGATACACAATTTCAATGGATGATTAGGTAATACATAGCAAATGAGCAAAACATAATTAGATTTAACTATGCCCTTTCCTCATATTGGATTTCATTCCACTTGTTGTCTTCGCCAAAATCATGCATCAAATATTGAATGCTACCAAAGGGTCCTGATGGACACGGGAATGTAATGATATATTAGAAGCTAACATGATGGAAAAAAAGGAATCAAGTAATAGATATAAAATGTATACCTTGGAAAAACAATTTCAGGAATTGTTAATTCATTCATCTCTTAGTTTCAACTTATTGGAAAAGTTACAAGAATTTTTTTGTTAATTCCTTATGATTATATAAAGTTGTATTAGCCAATTGAGTTTTAGATGTTCATTTAGTTATGCAAATGAAAAAGCAAAGTAAAGAAAGCAACAAACAACTCATTGCATAAAACAATTTTATATATTCATAAGGAAATTGTGCATGTTTCCCCACACAAGACACGGGATATGAATATCTAAGAAAAAAATATAGATAAATTTGAAACTAAAATGTAAGGGAGAAAAGGGGACCCATAATTTTATAAAAGATGAATCCCATCCCTTGAAATAATTAATCTAAGTGATTCCATAAGGTTGCTCCAATGCACCATAAAGAGAGAGAAGAGGTGATGTTAGAGCTTAGGGTTACCTTCATTATATTTCTAAATTCGAATGTATATGCATTATTCGCTAAAAGTATTAGAGAAGTGAAAGAAAATTTCATTCTAGGAACTGAAAACGAAAGGATTTCAAGTGCAAAACATGGTGATCATATTGCAAACTTTCCATAAAATTAGTACAAAGTCCTTTTTAAAAGAGGTGTGAGGATGAAACTTGTTCTTCTAAACAAAGGAACATAGGCTGTTTAATATTTTTAGCTAGACCATGAGTATAAATATGGAAATGAAAAATGTGAATATTTGAAGTCACTCTAACTGTTTTGTGCCAAAATTTTAAAGAATTTCACATTTCTATATTTTCATATCCAAGTTAAGAGACAGTTCTGAAAAGAAAACTAGGATCATGGATTATGGCCACACATCTTCCAAGAATGCAGTTTTTTCAAAAACAGAAAAGGAAAGTACATATTTTCAGACCTTAAATGGCCACGCATTTGCAAAGGGAAAATAATTTCTTATAAAGTGAATTTCCATAAATACATATTTTCAAATCCAAAATATGACTTTCTTTGTGCACAAAGTTAGATAAATGTCCAGATATAAAATAACAACCTTCCAGAAAAAGATTCCAAAACAGAATTCCATTTACAAATGATAAAGAATACAAACTTTTAGAGGGACATACATGTTTCTCATACAATCAGGAAGGTAATAAATTTCCCATTTTACAAAAATTAAGGTTCCATCCATAAATTTTTTTAAAGATAATCATGTATTCCGCAAAAATTCAAATTTGCATATTTTTTCAAAAAAAAACAGGAAGGATAAAATGCAAATCTTCAAGTATCAGTATGGTTTTTTAGAATGGAAAAACAATGATAAAGTTTACATTCATCAAGTTTAAAATATGCATGTGTTGTTTTTCTCTAAAAGATAAAGAAAAATGCTGCAGAAAAAAATTACAAAAGGCCCATTCTAATCAGCCATACATTCTCTAAAATGTACATTTTAAAGGTACAATGTCCAAAAGTAAGTTCCTTTATGCTAGTTTCAGATATAAAAGTATGCTTTGCATAGAATAAAGAAACAATATAGTGTCATCTCATATAGAAATATCGCTAGTCAAACAAGGGGTCACATTCAACCTGAGCTATTAGAGGAGAGCTCAATGTGAGCCGTGAAAATACAAATCACCGTCTAAAAGTCAAGATCGAATTGAGCTAGCTGGGTTAAAAAAAAATGGCGAGCTCTCTAACACAACAAAATCAAGCTCAGGCTAAGTCAACAAAGAGGGATTGAGATGAGATCCCAAAGATGATTGAGCTGAGCATCAAATTTTGAGCTCAAGGTTTTCCATGAATGACAGAGATAAATTGATCTATTCAGAACTCATGGGGAATTAAGGAATCAAGTTTAGAAGAGTTCGAGGTGAGTTGGGTTGAGCACAATGAGTTAAGGGTTTCAGTTAAGATAAAGCAAAAAGAGCCCATGTAAGGAAGAGCACATTGAGTTCTAAGAGGAAATAAAAACAAAGAGAAAAAACCTAGCTCAAAATTAACAAAATCCTAGCTTGAAATCGAAAGACATATCTAAAAAGAGATTCCAGATTACCACAGAAGGTAATGACTGAGTGGGTGATAAAAAGTAGAGCTTGTGCCTCCAAACCACTACGACGAACCATGAAAAATTCATGACTGAGATTTAGGACTGTGCCGAGCTAGCGTAACAAAAATAACTCAAGTGAACTGAGTCACTACAATTAACATGACGAGTTGTGTAAAAGGAGATTGAGGTCGAGCTGATATAGAGCCACAAAAATCAAATGGTGAGCTCCATCACATGACAAGATAATTGTAAAAATGACCAAGAAGAAATGAAAACTAGGAAAAAAGTGGCTAAGCTAAGAGACATGACGACCGAGATGGTAAAACATAGATGCAAAATTCAAAGCTCCAAAAACCTTTTAAATGGAGAACTCTAGATCGTAATACCATGGCACTAAGAAAAGAATAGAGAGCTTGAGAAAATATGTAATTGTGGCGATTTTTTTTTTTTCAAGTGTTTTCCCTTCTTAGTTAAGCTTCCAACAAAAGGAAAACACAAATATGATTTATTTTAAAGTTTTGACCCTAATTTGAGATAGGTGAAGCATGGGTATGGACTAACCACGGTTAGTTTGACCATGGTTTATGATTGTTTTAAAAATCCTAATCATTCTTTCTTTGATGCCCACATAGGTGGGATTTTGTAATGTTCAAATGATTATACCCTTTTATGGCGTAGGGGGGTGATAATCATGCATGCGCCCTAAAGTTAAACGAAACAAATCATGAATTCATGCAATTTCCCAAGGCAAAAATTTCCCAAAATAGTTACCTTAAAACTTTACTAAAGCGAACACATGTTTACCTTAGCTTTCACAGAGAAGACAAAAGTTACCTTAACTTTTGTAAAATAGGAGTTGACTGAAGTCAACATAGGAGAATAGACCATGAAAACCCAGTTTTAGCATTTGTAAACCTCATGCATAGTAGAAATCGTATTTAATTGCAAAGGAGTCAAACCATGCATATAAGGGAAAATATAGCTAGCATTGGGATTTGCCTCCAACTAGCTAACTGTAGTTAAAAAAAAGAGTGGAAGTGTTGTACTTGTGGGAGTGAGTTGATTCAACTCCATTTTATTTTTCTATATGTACCCAAGGTAAATGCACATAGTTGAGGGGCCAAAAATTGGACAAAACCCCGAAAAAATTAAAACACGTACGCGTTCTATTATAACGTGATCGCGTTTTAATTTCTTAGCTTTAGGATTTACCAAACCATAACACATATGTGTTATAACACATACATGTTATGTCTACTATAAATAAAAAAGAGGCTTGAGCCTCTATCATTTTATCTCCCTCAAATGCAAGTTTCAGAGCTTAACTGTGCCCTCACATTTTAATATTCAGCTGGATCTCAAGCTCAAAGGATTGTTTATGGATCATCGAGAAGATCTAAATCGATGATGGTGAAATGGAGAAGAGGTAGGCACAATTATTTTCTCAAAATTGCATTGAAATATGATAATTATAGAGTAGAATTTGAATTGAATACATTTTTTTATTTTTACAGTTCTAGGTCAAGGGAATCAACCACAACAAAACCCTCTTATTCTTGTCATCCCTCCCAACCCTCCCATAGTTTCTCAACATCCCTCGGGTATTCAAGAAGATTTATAAGCCCACATAGTTGAAAACAAAATTGAAATTGTGGATTTAATCAAAATAATGAGGGATTCATAATATACAAACCCCTACCGCACGCCTCTCTTGCAAACACATTGGAGGCATTACTTTCTCAAGTTGACGTGGAAACGGGGAAAATTGATCGTTGGAAAACTTATAGAGAGGGTTTTAGGGTTTATTATTCCAAAAAATTGTCATATCTAGATGTAAATAATTTTTTTTTACAAAATACCTCATATACACCTTATTCACGGACCCCAACACTAATTTTCCTGTTCCGTTTTCATGCTAACAGTTTCCCATCCATTGGTGCTATAATAATTTGATTAAAAATAATTTTTTGGACCGATGGTGGATGGTGTTTGATTTTCCATATTGCAATAACAACAAGGTGCCAATATACTTTCTAATGAAACTCTATTGTGAGTTTATCCTTAACGAGATCCCGAATTATTTTGATTTCCTAGATTTCTAGGGGCGAGGAAAAGGATCTGTACAGGATCGACTAGGTGCATAATGTGCATTTATTCAACAAGGTAGAGTCCCCATAAAGAAGCCCCCTCACCTTGAGATTGTCCCTCCAACAGTGAAGGAGACAGTATATATTGATACACTCCACGCACTTCAGGGGCTATCTACGACCCTTATCCGACATATGAGGGATATTTCTGAGCCAGATGCTGATGGAGGTACACAGAGTATTCCCTCAAGGAGTACTAGCATTAGGCCACATCTTTTCTCGTCATGTGGTAGCATATGTTTGGGGCCCAAGGAGGATGATACTTTCATGCGTATTGATTTTCGTGGAGTTGGTGCCAGGGGTGCACACGATAATGTCACTATGTAAGATGCCTTTTTGAGTGATCCATTTGGATTACAATCATCGGCGTCACCTTCGAAGGTATTTGTTATGTTTTATTATGTGTGTTACAAAAAAATTAGAGTACTTGATTTACTTATCTATGTTAAATTTTTGAAATAATTGTATTTGTACATGTATGTGCATTGATATTACAGTGTGCAGGAGGTGCATCTTCATCCCAACCACAGGTGATGAGCACCATGCATACACATACATTCACAGAGGTAATTTAAAAAGTTAATTGTGTAATATTTTCACATACATGTGTGTGTGTGTGTGTGTGTGTGTGTGTGTGTGTGTGTGTATTAGTTTTGAAGTCAAATATATGTATGTTCTTGTATGTTCATCTAATTCACGTGATACATGTTTGATAAATATGTTTACTTCACTAAACACCCCACCATCTCTGCGACAAGTAGAGAAAGGTGTTGCTGTTGCAATTTCATCTATGTAGCAACTCACTGAGGTATTCCAACAACATGTAAATTTCATTAAATTTCTCATGTAATTCATATTATGTTAAATTACCTGTTACTAATGTTTTTCATTATAGAATTATTAATTTATGTTAATAATTTCCTTCATTGTGTATATGTAGGAGTTACCTGTGATAGGTTACAAACCTATTGATTTGATTCACAAGCGTGGCGGGGTAAAAACAATAGTTCTATATTGATAAAATTAGTTAAAATATTGTCATTACACATACATGTACTTAGTTCTATTTTCACTAATTCTGATGTTATATTTTCTAATCTTATGTGTATGTAGGGAACTTTAAGCCCCTCCATTTTGACTTTGAGGGCATGAAATCCTCCATCTCTTCATCTTCGTACCCCCATTCATACTCCAGGAGCTCTCGATGACTCATCTGAGTGTGAGATGTAGATTCAACATGATCTTTAGCTTGCAGTAAGTTTGTGTATTTATGTAAATACTTTCATTCTAGCATGGTCTTAAATACATGTTGAAAACATATATAAATTAAGTTTTGATAAAAAAACATTGTTTGCATTTACAGGCTCATTTACAGGTGAGTATTCAGTTGAAGAGGACTCGTTGCATGGGCTCGGATGATCCAAAGTCATCTCATAGATCTCCATCTTCGTCTAAGGGAGGGCCTTCTTCGAGCAAGTCCAAGAGGGATAGATTTTGATGATTAGGAAATATATATGTCTTACATGACATTTTGTTTGTATTCCTATGTACATGGTTATGTATGTACGCCTATATGACATTTCAACTTGATGGTATATGACCTATTTGGGAATTTTTATATTTATTATGCACATTAAAATATTATTTTGAACTTAATATTTTTTATGAGACCTTACAGTTCTGAGATTAATTTTGCATGAAACTAATATGATGTGCACTTGACAATATTTAAGACATTATGGATTATTTTTTCATTTATTGATGATGTACATATACTAGCCTCTTTAATGTATAATATGCATAAAACTTTGGAAATCAATATTTATATAATGTATGTATATAAAGAGTTACCTAATCTGAGTAATTATTCATTCAATTTATCAATGTGTATATGTGTATTTACCTTACTTATTTTTCTTCTTGCTCATGGTCTCTTTGTATTGGTTCTTATCTTATCATGCACCTAATACATTCTTCAATGCTACTTAGTCTTGTCCCCTATTAAAACACCTGAGATTCGTCAAAATTTGATGCCTTTCATCTGTTGATATTTTGGGAATGTCTCAAGATGCAATGACATTATGATTCGGACAAGTTGGTCCGAAAATATTTCAGGTGGAAAGATCTATGGATAGATGAGCCAACAGTGTGCAGGGCATAGCCCCTCTTTGAGTCAGCAAAGCGAAACTGGTTTATTGCTATTCTACCAGTAGGAATCTGTGCAAGTCTCACAATATTCTACCTTCGGGGGTTTGGGATCCACTCCCAGTAGAGGTGTTTCCAACTGTGAAAGGAAAGGAGAGAAGGGAAAGAATGAAGATAAGATAGATCCGAAAGGAGAAAAGAAATGTATTCCAAAGTAGAAAGATCAGAAGGTCTATGTTTTGGGATTGGTAATAAATGGAGCCAAACCTACTTGCATAGACAAAAAAAGAAATACTAATGAACGAATGACAAAAGAAGTAGAAGTAAATTCAACAGAAAAAACATAAAGATCTAACATAAGAAAGTTCTGATACATAACACAAGTATTCAGCGCAAAGTCTCATTATTGTATTAATATTTTTCTCTGTTACAAAAGGTACAAATCCTTTTTATCCTTACTTCTATTTTTTATCTAAAAAGTGTCCACCACCTAAATACAACAAGTATTCAAGTATATATAGAAGAAGGAGAAGAGGGAAGGCAAAAAGAAGCCAACAACTAATTACAAAATATCTAAAAGTAAATTGTTTACTTTGGGAAACTTGATGGATGACAACATCCCATGGTGCAACATGGATGATGTCATCATTTGTGCCAGCATACTCTTAGATATTTACAAAAAGAAAACAAAGAGGAAGAAATCTATTCATCGTCGTCCCGTGCCTGAAAGAGGGTATCTTGCTTCTTCTGTTGTTTGGGAGAGGTAATATGGAATTGGGTCTGATATTCCATGAATTTACTAACCATCGGCTGAAGTTGATCATGGGCAGGACCCTTGGTATGATCACCGATGACCTCGTAAGTCTCCCACTCATCTCTGAGTTTTTCAGGGAGTTTGAAATATTCATTACCTACCTCCATCAAGTACCCTACAAAATCACAGCAGGACAGAAGATTATTGATGCATTTCGTGTCAAAAGTGACTTCTGGCCTAAGCCCTTGCGAGATGATCTCCTTAAAGATCCAAATAGTTTCATTTGCCTTCCTCAAGGTGAATGAAGGAGTGAGCAGGCCTAGAGACATTTTTAGGACAATTTGCTCCATCTTATGCATTGCATCTAGGGATTCCTCCTTGACCTTGTCTATCTTCTCTAGGACGAATTCCATCTGATCGACCCGGTAGTCCAACACAACAAGGATTTTGGTAGGTACCCTGGGGTGATCGAAAATGCCGAATTTTACCAAATCATCGACTGAACAGTTGAGAATTTTCTAGAATGCCTCATGTTGCAACCTAGCATGGTCTAAATCTTTAGAGATAGGTCCTATGCAATTGCCTAGAGATCCTTGTTCACCTAGCTAATGTTCTAATATAATTCGGTGAACTTGACAATTACTTCCTCACTTTCTTTGAGGATCTGATCTCTCTAGGTGGATACTGCCATACCTTGTTCACCAATTTTGGTGTATTCATTTACCTTATCCTAGCTTAGGACCTCAGGAGTTTTGGTGGCAGTTGTAGGAGGTGTACTGCCCATTTTCTGTAGGGCGTGGAGAAGATGCTTGTTCTGCTCTTTTAGTAGCCTCTTCTCTTCCTTTGCTTCTTGCAGTTTCTTGTAAAGGGCATCCACCGCAGATAGGGCCTCTCCTTGAAGGCTTTCAGATGACATTCCCATTGTGACCTGCGTCACTATGTAATCTATAGGGGACAGATCCTTTTTATGTTTGGAGGGTTTGGGATACGTGATCTCCATTACCCTTTCTCCTGATGTACTCTGAGAGAAGCAGGTTATGGGCTTTTGCTTCTTAGCCCCCTGTACAGGGATGACAGAGAAGTCCATTGGTGCAATAGGGACTTTCCTCTTATGCTGGCTCTGGTGCTGAGAAAGCCATCCTGGACCTAAGGGAGTGGGACCAGAGGTGGAAGAGGGAGCAGCTACAGTAGATGAGGGGAAATGCATAGAGACACTTGGTGGCAGCATCGAGAGAGAGGCAAAGAAAGTGCTCACGGGAGGGGGAGAGACTACAAGGGAGGTAGTCGTCGGAATGGAAGGGAGCTGAGAGATGAGAGAAGAAATGGTGGGGGACAGCTCCGTGAGAGAAGAGAAGATGGAGGAAGAGGAAGGGGGAACAGTAGAAGATGGGGGAGAGGATACGACCAAAGGAATGGTCACTTGAGTCACATGAGGAGGGGGAGAAGGGACAGAGGGAACCTCCATGGTTGTAGCAGTGGCAACATCCTGAGTGAATGTGCCCATTGGGACACTCTCTGCCACTTCTTTCTCTGGGGATACTAGAGTTACAACTTATTCCTGTGTGGCGGAAGGAGGGCTTTCAGGAGCTTCTTCTTGAGCGGAGCTCGATTCTCCCTCTTTATCCTTGCCTTTTCTCTTTGGAAAATATTTTTCGGTCCTGACAGGTGCGTTGCCCAAAGGGGACGTGGTGAAATCTACTCCGAGGTAGATAAGGCCGTTCATTCTACACCAATTTTCTGTTCGCCGCAATGTTTCCTTAACCCTATCCTCGATGGTCTGAGGTGCCTTTGTCTATGTCAATTGCAGCAAATGGCCAGTTGTCCCCATTCGTGTCTAGATATACCTGATCAACTTCTTGATCAGTTGTTTGATAACCTTTTGGAACAATGGCCACACCATATTGAATAATCTCTAACAGGGCCAGGTGAGAGTGATCCTTCCTTCTGAGTTCGACCTCATGATACAGGTCGATGTAGATATCCTCGATCTATGGAACATGGATCGGATCGAGTTTTTCCTTAGGGAGGTAATTTCTTGGATCGAAGGTGGGCCTTGTCAGGAAATTGTGCTTTAGATTGAGTAGTTCTAGCTCTGTGAACATTTCCTGGGCTTTGTTGTGGGAAATGCAGGTGTACCTGCCCACTGTAAGGGGGAAAGGGGTTCCACCCTTCTTCCTTTTCAGGCACTTCTCATGGTATGTTATGAGCTATCTGGACAGCTCCAAAAGGATCAGCTTAGGGCCAGCATACCTTGGCAATTTGGTGGGCTCCCCCAAGAAGTTAGCTGCTCTGAGATAGGTGAAGGTGGGGAATTGGGTAAATAATGCCTCCCACTTCTCAGTCGCTGTGACTATGCTCTTGGTCATCCGACCATGAGTCATATTTGGCCTCAAAAGGTAGATGATGCCATAGAAGAAAGCATCATTGATCTTGGTAAACTGTGAGATGCTATTTTCCAGCTTCAGCTCTGGGTAGTATTCATATATCTTCACCTGAGGCCAAACTCCGCATCGGCTCAGTGCTGGATAATCCCTCTCTGAGGCTGCAGTGTAGACTACGTAGGAGTTCATGTAGAACCTCCCCGTTGTGGTGAGTTGTTGGAGCTGCTCAGATATGGTGCTTGCTTATGATCTCTGCCCACTCAAAGTGCTGATCAGGCACATTCTTATTCATGGTTTCTAGGTACCTGAGCATCCATTTGTGAAAGTAATGGGCATCAGAAAGCCCAAAAACTCTACTTAGGAAGGTGATGGTATCACTCAGTTCCTCAGAGAAGTCGCTATGGTGAATAACCTATGGCCACTTGGTTATCACCTTCTTATTCTTTAAGTACACTTCATTCATCAGCTGCATGCATTTGTCCTCGTTATCCTCCCATGCCTTGATGCAGTCCTCTTGGCTTACAGCCACAAAATGTCGGTGGTGGGGAATGCCTAGCATGATCTCGAAGTGTCAGGTAGTGAGGTTGATTATGACCTCGCCCTTTTCATTTTCGACACACCTTGTGTCTTTGTTGTAACAGCGGGCCACCACCATCATAAACTCATTATTTACTACACTGATGGGGATTCCCCCAGCAAAATGTAGACCACTGCCCACCAGTTTGTCCATCCAAGGACTTCCTGTGACCCTCCTGGTTCTGGCCCATAAATCTTCCATGTCGATGTGACCAAGTTCGGAATCTCTAATGTCTAGGTCACATTCTGCCTGGGACTCAGGCATTCTGACCCTTTGATACTTATTTCATCTCTTCCTCTATAAGCTTAGCCTTACCCTTTGACTTGGTTGGCCTTTTGCTTGATGTAGACATATGTGGATCTGAGTTCAGTTGCTGATCTGCAAGAAGAAGGAGTGAAGTCCAACGGCAAAAGAGCCATGTTAGCTGTCAGATCTTCCATTAAAGCATTACAGAATGAGGAGTTAGCAATTTTAAGGCCTGGGTGCAGGGCGCAGGGACACTGCAGGCTGCAGGGTTAAAAGTATGGCACACTGAAACAGAGTGTTACAAGGAATAAATCAGTGCCAAAGGGTGCAGGGCGCAAGGATTTTACATATAACATCATTGTTATTGTAGACAGGGGTGCGCCTGCGCCATTTATATGTGGTTTTATATTGGGTGCAAATAATTTTGGTGTTGCATGGGAGCAGGATGCACCAATGGCATAGGTAATTTGCATGTAACATGGAATTTTGGTGCACCGAAGGGCGCAGGATTAATGCGTGTAGCACTATCTTTATGTGTGCAAAGGGGGAGGCCTTTGGCGCGGCGCAGGAAATTATTGCATAACACTTTTGTTGTTGTTAGTGGGATTGCGCTTGTTCCGGGTTTAGGATTTACTTGGTTTATGCATGGCGCAGGGATTTTGTGTGCTGCAATCAAGGTCAGTGCGCCTCTTGGCGCGACTGTGTTTTCTGTAACAAGGGTGGCGATTGCGCCAAGAGAAAAATGCGGCTCAGAAACCAACTTTTAGGTTTTCTCTCCTTTCTTGATGGGTTTGCGGTCTTTTAGGCCTCCTTCTTCATGGATTTATACATGGTGAAGGGGGCATAGCAAAGAGATCTGGGTTCACTTTTGAGACAGAGCCCTCTTGGCCGGTAGATCTGGAAAGAGGGTGAAAATGGCTTGGGAGGGAAGATTTGCAAGAATGGGCAGGAGGGGTTTATGGTTTCTCAGATCCATATCACCAAACTTCACAAACAACCAACAAAAACAAAAACACAAGAGAAACAAGGACCACTTACCCAGAATATATAGAATGAGAGGAACGAAGTGGGGTCCACGAACGTGACACGAGGATGACGGGCGCGCTGACAGGTGCAGAGGAATAAATTTTTTCACGTGTTTTTGATTGTGAAAGTGACAGGGTGGATGCGCCTATATATAGCCAAAAGTGTAATAAATGCACCAACCACTTTTTAAAGGGGCGCACCAAAACACGTGTCGACATGGAAAACTTTGCGCCCTTTGGCATGGATATGGTTTTGTCAGCATGGAATTATCTGCGCCTTGGCACAAATTTAGTACTGTCAACACTGGATTTCGAGCGCCTTGGCGCACCAAAACATGGCGCAACATTTTTGTTGTTGACAGGAAGGCGCATGCGCCTTAGTGCAGGCAAGAAAGTCGCATCATGGGAAGGCGCAACAATTGTTGTGTCAACACTTCAAAGGGTGCGCCAAAGGAAATAAAGGGGGCACAGATTTATCCTGTGTTGCATAGATAAAAGGTGTACCCAGCCAAAAAAAGGACCAAAATGACTAAGTTCGGAAAACTAGATTTCCTGGAAAGGGATTTTACAACATTCTGAATGCTGAGGGACCCCGACGAGGAACCAGAACAAAATTTTGGTATGGTTACCTGTAAAATTGCCCTCGTCAATTTTACAGGATAACAGCTGGCTCTTTCTGGGGACTATCTTTGAGCAAAGCTCAAGGGTAGAGAACCCCAGATCAACATGTTGCCTATCCATTGGGTTACAGAGTCAAAAACAAGGGCGATGACAAAAGCAAACACACGATGAAAGCAAACACACGACATAAAGCAAACTGTACAAAGAAGAGAGCAAGCTCTACTTCCTAAATATTTTGAGATGTTGCCCGCTATAGGGAAGTGGGAGATCAGTTCCATCTAGATACGAGAGATAGAAGCTATTCTCTCCATTGAGCTGCTTGATCTTGAAAGGTCCTCTCCATAGAGAATCAAATTTCCTGTGCATGCCCTTTGGTTCTCTTCGTTTGTCCCACAAAAGGACGAGATCTCCCACTTGGAAGTCTCTTTGCTTAGCCCTTTTATCGAACAATCTCTTAACTTGATTCTGATGTTCGGTGATCCTGTCGACCACTCTTACTCTTTTTTCTTTGAGCTCTGCTAGATACATGATCCTCTTTTCAAGAGAATTTTGGAAAGTCTCATCTTCAACTGCTCGTGCCAAGCGTAGAGCAGGAAGTTCTGCAGAAATGGGAAGCTCGGCGTTGATTCCATATAACACTTGAAAAGGTGACATACCGAGAGACCTCTTGGGAGTAATGCGGTCCACCCACAAAGCGTCATACAATGACTTGTGCCACGTTCGCTGACTCTCATCAACTAGCTTCCGTATGATGGTCACTAAGTTTTTATTACTGGATTCTGCCTGACCATTTCCCTGGGGGTAATAATCCGAGGCGTGGGCCAAGATTATCCCGTGTTCATAGAAAAAACCAACAACTTCTTGTGAGGAGAAGTTGGAAGCATTATCAGCAACGATTTTGTGTGGGACGCCAAATCTCACGATGATATTCTCTTTGATGAAATTGCAAACAACTTCAGAGGTGGCATTCTTGACAGGAATGGCCTCCACCCATTTGGTGAAGTAATCTGTTGCTGTCAGGACATAACTATGTCCGGCACTCGATTGGGGATGGAGTGCTTCGATAAAGTCAATTCCCCACTACCTGAATGGTTCATCAATAACAACCGGCCTGAGGGGAAAAGCAACCAATTTTGGCTTGCCAACAAATTGTTGGCAGAGCTCACATTTTGCTACCCAGGTGGCTGTATCCTGAAACAGCGTTGGCCAATAGTACCTAGCCCGGATGATCTTGTGTGCCATCACGGAAGAGGAGAAATGACCACCACAGGCTGAATCATGAAAATATCTCAAGTAGCTTTATCTGTTGTGGCTTGTCAACACATCACAAGAAGATGCCATCTATTCCATGTTTGTATAAACAGTCATCCCAGATGACATATCTGGCTGCTCTGAGCTTTATAGCACATTTCTCCTTTGAAGTTAGATGAGCTGGGCACTCACCGTAAGTGAGAAAGAAAGCAATATCAGAATACCATTCGTCGCTAGTCGCGACAAATAGAACCATGGGTAGAGAATCGGCTTTCTCCAGCTGGCTTTGTGTTCCATCAGTGCAATCATCCTTTTCCTCAGGGTCTTCTGAATCTCGGTTTTCAGCCATGAGCTGACATAGGCCCTTGCCTCTTACCAGCTTGGTTGGTTTTATATCTAGATCATACTCTTGAACCTTTGCAATCCAGTTTCCTCGCAAACTCCCTAACTCCTGTTGAGTTAAGATTGACTTGACTGCCGTGTCAGGAACCAGCACCACTGTGTGAGAGTTTAGAATATAATACCTGAAGTTCTTGACTGCTTTGACAATGGCAAAGGCATGCTTTTCCAACTGAGACATCTTTAATTCATGAGGCTTGAGGGGAGAGCTCATGAATGCAATTGGGGATTCAACATCTTCAGAATTATTTTGCATTAGGATGGCTGATACAGTATGCTCAGATGCATAGCTATACATGATAAAATCCTTGGAGAAATCGGGACATACCAGGACTAGGTGTGAGCGACGGAGGCTTTTATATCCTCGAATGACACCTTTCCTTCTTCGCTCCACCGGAAAGTTGGCGACCCTTTCATCATGTTTGATATGTGGCGAGTCTTTTCAGCAAAGTTCAGGAACAAAGCGCCTGAGAAAGTTCACTTTTCTGAAGAAGGAGTGAACGCCGGTCTTGCTCGTGGGTAAAGTAAGGCTCTGAATAGCCCTAACCCTTTCGGCATCTATCTTCATCCCTTCTTTGCTGACAACGTGTCCCAGCAACTTTCCTTCAGTGACTCCGAAAACAGACTTTTTTGGATTTAGGGAGATCCCGTGCTCTCGGCATCTAGTCAATACTTGTTCCAAATGATCACAATGATCATTTCACTGTTTAGAGAACACAGTTAAGTCATCCAAATAGACTACGATGACCTTTCCCATCATACCTTTGAATGCGAAGTCCATCGCCCGCTGAAAAGTGGTGCCAGCGTTGGTCAGACCAAAAGGCATCCTGCTATAGGCAAATGTGCCCCAGGGGGTAGTAAATGCTGTTTTGAATTGGTCTCCAGGTGAGACTTCAATCTGATTATAGCCCAAAAAACCATCAAGCATGGACAACATTTCCGAACCAGTTACTGCTTGCAGAACCTGATCCATTATGGGAAGTGGGTAGTTGTCCTTCAAGGACGCTTGATTTAAGTTACGAAAATCTACACATATGCATATCTCACCATTTTTCTTGCGTACTGGCACAATTTTTGCGACCCAGGTACTGTGATGGATAGGAAAAATGATCCTTGCATCCAACATCTTCTGAATTTCAGCCTGGATGGTACCTGAGATCTTAGGATTATAGTGCCTCTGTTTCTGGCGAAAGGGTTTGACACCCTCTTTCAACGGGATGTCATGCTGGACGTCTTTTGGCTTGAAAGAATTTAGATCGGCATAGGACCATGCCAATACATCCATGTATTTCTTCAGCAATTTGACAAACTTCCACTTTTCTTCGGGTGTGCAACATTTTCCGATGTTCACAAACTGCGGATGTTCTACAGAACCTAAATTGACCGGTTCGGTTTCTGGAGAGGAGTTAGGATCATCTCACCTTTTCTTCCTGACAAAATGATCGTGTCTGTCGAACAAATGTTCTAGAGAAACCAAACCTTTTGGAATTTTATTTCCTTTGAGCTGACATATGCCATCACTTCCTTTTGATTCCTCGTCTTGATCCGTAACTGATTCACGGCATGTAGAAGTGGATCCTTCAAAATGAAGCTCACTGAAATTTTCTGCCTTTTCCAGGAAGGCAATAAGTTGATTGTCGTCATTGAATACCTGCCAGTGCTGAGAGTTGTCTGGCACACTTGGGTGGAAAACTACCTCAATGGTATATGTGTCTGTTTTCAAACCTGGGTGAGGGAGCATGAGGGATGCTGAGACGGCTAATGAGTCGGCCATGTCATTCTGAGCTCTTGGGATGGCTTTTATTGAAAAAGCGTCAAACTCCTCAATGTTGTCCCATACCACGTTGTGGTAATGCCTGAGCCTTTCATTTTTCACTTGGTATATCCTTTTTACTTGATTTACGACCAACTCTACATCACCCTGTACTTTTAGGTTCTTGATTCCCCTTTCCTTTGTGGCTTGCATGCCAAGTAGCAAAGATTCATACTCAGTGGTATTATTTGTGTTGAAAAACTGCAACTTAAAAGAGAGAGGAATAATCTCTTCCTCAGGAGATATCAGCACGGCTCCAGTGCCGCATCCACTAGTTGCGTAGCTGCCATCAAACTGCAACGTCCATATCTTGTTAAGATCCTTTTCTTGGATGAGAATATCTATTCTATCAGACTCTGTAGACAAGAAATAGTTCCCCATCCCTGATGATTCGAAGAGAATTTGGGCTTTGGGGTCATCAGAATTGGTAACCAAGTATTTCTTTTGAGATTCTGGCTCCAGCGTTTGCATTATGCCTTTGACGGGGATTCTAGCCTTAGACCAGTCCATATGAATCTCTCCACCAACCTCACTGCAAAAAATCCTTCCCAATAGAATTCCATATGCTGCCGGAATATCGGCAACGAGGACGGTCATCTTTACTCTTTTCTCTGGGAATGCCGCAAATGCAAACTGCGCATCTTTGATTTGACCGATCAATGGAACCTGCTTGGTTTCCAAGGAATAACATCTGCCGAAAGGCTTGGTAAGTGTGAGGCCCAGAGCATGGGTGACCTTTGCCAGCATGACGTTATCGGAAGCCCCAGAATCAATTATGCAGTTGCTTAGTTTGTGACCATTGATAAGGAGGGAGAGATAAAAAGGTTCTATTTTTCCTGATGCAGAAGTCGAGGCAACATTTATGCGAGATGCAGGAGGAGTAGAAAGGATTCCTTTTGGGGAAACCTAAGTAGTTATGACAGCTTGGCTTTGGATGTATTCGGTCAACCTTACAAGCTGCTCAGGGTTAGACTGAAGATACTCGGCTTCAGACATTTGGATCTTGGTCTTTTTAGCATGATCAATTATGTCAAATGCGGCCAAGGGTTGCATTGATGAAGGAATGAGTCCCTCATTTCATGATGGTAGGGTAGGATTATTGGTCTTGATAGGAATATGAGAGGGCTGATTCGGAGGGGAGATAGGGGAAAAAGATTTCTTCGAAAAAGACTTAATAACAGGTTGAGCAGGAAGGGGACTACCTCTTTTAGCAATGGTTGGAGGCGTGTTTGACACGGCCTTCTCTTTCTGCATCTTGGCAGCAACTTCTGCTTCTTTTCCTTGCGAGTGGGTGAAAACAGCATATGACTACCCACTTGCATACCCTTGGGTACCCTCTTCTTCATCAGATTCCTCCTCATCAAATTCCATATACCCGATAGTAGAGTCGCCAGTCGGTTCGCCGACATCTTGATCATCTTCACCTGGCGATGAAGGTTCTTCATAATTTTTCTCCTCTTCTTCGATTTCAGCTAAAGCATTGACCGGAGGGGCCTCAAGCGCCAACCGTGGAGCAGCTGCAGGTAGGCACGGCCTTTGTGGGACGTTGTTTGAAGTGAAATTTCTCCGTGGGATATCCTGGTATGAAGTGCTAGGAGAAGCCTGAGCTAGTTGCTTCTTTAATGCGAGCAAGTCATTCGCCATCTTTTGAAATGCCGGATCAGATGAAGTGGCAGGAGAAGGGATCGAAGCTTTAGGTTTGGATAGTTCTCTTTTTAATTCACCAGATATTAGCAAGTTATCTTCAATCCGTATGGCAGCAGCTTGGGCGAGAACCAAAGTAGCGACCTGTTCTTACAAGAGTAGGAAACTTACTTTTGAGCTCATGGCATTTACAAAGAAACACTTCTGATTTTCTGGCGTTGGCAGCATGGTAGGCGGAACACGGTTGATTAGTGAATTGAAATGGGTGATGAAATCGTGCATGGTTTCATTGACCTCCTTCTTCAGGTGAGTGATCTTGGACAGTAACGCGAACGTGTCCTCTGAAGGCTTATACCTTTCTTCAAATGCAGTCCGTAAGGTGGCCCAACTAGTAATAGATCCGGCCGGCAAATGCTGAAACCATTCTGTTGTGGGTCCTTGCAAGGTCTCTAGAAAGAGGTGAACTGACACATCTTCATGGGTCACATCCAGGATACTGCATGACATGATGAATGTGGATATGTGTGAATCCATGCTTTGGTTTCTGCTCCCATCAAATTTGGGAAAATTCTTCCGGTTTCCATGAGGGAGCGCGTGAACAGGATGTGGCAAAGTGAGAGGGCCCATAGCATTTCCCCATGGTACTGCCATTTGAACAGCTGGAAAAAGGACGTGAGCTAGAAGCACAGTTCCACTGAGAGCAAAGCACTGCAAAGAGATGAGGATGTTCCTTGTGAGAAATGCTTCCTTCGTGGAGGTGAGACACTTCTGGATGACCGGTCAGCTAAACTTAGCGATGAGAAGCGTGCCGGTGTAACACTGAAGTTGTGCCTTTGAAGTAGATCGAAAGTAGGATCGACTTCTCCACGAGCTCTCCTGCTACGAGTAAATGGTTCACCCACCAGTGTACCCTCCAGATCTACAATATTTTGGAGCAAATTTTAAAAACTCTTTTTGGTTGTACTTGCTGATTTTCTGATTTTTCTGATAAAAATCAGCAGCATGTACCTTTTCTAATATTTAATTTTATCCCCTTTTTGAAAACCGGTTGCGGTTTAATGACAAATGTTAACAAGGATAAAATAATGGCCAACTTAGTAGGCTGATTTTCAGATCTTAGAGTTGACTTTTGGCAAGGGTTTGAAATTTTGCAAAATAGTCAAAAACTCAGATCTACGGAAAAATACGGGTTTTTGTAAAAACTCAGCGAACTAAAGATCTCTAACTAGTCCCGATCTATGGATCCCTGAAGAAAATTTTCAGTTTGGATCACTTTTGCAAAAAAAATTGGATTTTGAACAAAAAGTTAAAATTTGCAAACAAGTAGTGATTTTTTTATTTTTACTGATTTTCTAACATACCACTACCATAGATCTGTTAGATCTGTTCGATCCCTAGTAGAGTCACCAAAAACTGTTGGTCTGAAAATCTGTCGGGTGGATAGATCTATGGATAGACGAGCCAACAGTGTGCAGGGCATAGCCCCTCTTTGAGTCAGCAAAGCGAAACTGGTTTATTGTTATTCTACCAGCAGGAATCTGTGCAAGTCTCACAATATTCTACCTTCAGGGGTTTGGGATCTCATCCCAGTAGAGGTGTTTCCAACTGTGAAAGGAAAGGAGAGAAGGGAAAGAACAAAGATAAGATAGATCTGAAGGGAGAAAAGAAATGAATTCCAAAGCAGAAAGATCAGAAGGTCTATGTTTTGGGATTGGTAATAAATGGAGCCAAACCTACTTGCATAGATGAACAAAGCAATACTGATGAACAAATGAAAAAAGAAGTAGAAGTAGATTCAACAGAATAAACATGCAGATCTAACATAAGAAAGTTCTGATGCATAACACAGGTATTCAGCGCAAAGTCTCAATATTGTATTAATATTTTCCTCTGTTACAAAAAGTACAAAGCCTTTTTATCCTTACTTCTATTTTTTATCTAAAAAGTGTCCACCCCTGAATACAACAAGTATTCAAGTATATATAGAAGAAGGAGAAGAGAGAAGGCAAAAAGAAACCAACAACTAATTACAAAATATCTACAAAATATCTAAAAGTCAATTGTTGACTTTGGGCAACTTGATGGATGACAACATCCCATGGTGCAACATGGATGATGTCATCATTTGTGCCAACATACTCTTAGATATTTACAAAAATAAAACCAAGAGGAAGAAATCTATTCATCGTCGTCCCACGTGGCTGAAAGGGGGTATCTTGCTTCTGCTGTTGTTTGGGAGAGGTAATATGGAACTGGGTCCGATATTCCATGAATTTACTGACCATCGGCTGAAGTTGATCCTGGGCAGGACCCTTGGTATGATCGCCGATGACCTCGCAAGTCTCCCGCTCATCTCTGAGTTTTTTGGGGAGTTTGAAATATTCATTACCTGCCTCCATCAGGTACCCCACAAAATCATGGTAGGCCAGAAGATTATTGATGCATTCCGTGTCAAAAGTGACTTCTGGCCCTAGCCCTTGCGAGACGATCTCCTTGAAGATCTGAATAGTTTCATTTGCCTTCCTCAAGGTGAATGAAGGAGTGAGCAAGCCTAGAGACATTCTTAGGACAATTTGCTCCATTTGATGCATTGCATCTAGGGCTTCCTCCTTGACCTTGTCTATCTTCTCCAGGATGAATTCCATCTGATCGACCCGGTAGTCCAACGCAACAAGGATTTTGCTGGGTACCCTGGGGTGATCGAAAATGCCGAATTTTACCAAATCATCGACTGAACAGTCAAGCATTTTCTGGAATGCCTCATGTTGCAACCTAGCATGGTCCAACTCTTCAGAGATAGGTCTTGCAATTGCCTGGAGATCCTTGTTCACCTGGCTAATGTTCTGATATAATTCGGTGAACTTGACAATTACTTCCTTGTTGTCTTTGAGGATCTGATCTCTCCAGGCAGATACTGCCATACCTTGTTCACCAATTTTGGCACGTATTCATTTATCTTATCCTGGCTTAGGACCTCAGGAGTTTCAGTGGCAGTTGTAGGAGGTGCACTGCCCATTTTCTACAGGGCGTGGAGAAGATGCTTGTTCTGCTCTTTTAGTAGCCTCTTCTCTTCCTTTGCTTCTTGAAGCTTCTTGCAAAGGGCATCCACCACAGATAGGGCCTCTCCTTGAAGGCTTTCAGATGATGTTCCCATTGTGACCTGCGTCACTATGTAATCTGTAGGGGACAGATCCTTTTTATCTTTGGAGGGGTCGGGATACGCAATCTCCATCACTCTTTCTCCCGATGCACTCTGAGAGAAGCGGGTTATGGGCTTTTTCTTCTTAGCCCCCTTTGCTGGGATGATGGAGAAGTCCATTGGTGCAATAGGGACTTTCCTCTTATGCTGGCTCAGGTGCTGAGAAATCCATGCTGGACCTAAGGGAGTGGGACCAGAGGTGGAAGAGGGAGCAGCTGCAGTGGATGAGGGGAAATGCGTAGAGACACTTGGTGGTGGCATCGAGAGAGAGGCCAAGAAAGTGCTCACGGGAGGGGGAGATACTGCAGGGGAGGTAGTCGTGGGAATGGAAGGGAGCTGAGAGATGAGAGAAGAAATGGTGGGGGACAGCTCCGTGAGAGAAGAGAAGATGGAGGATGAGGAAGGGGGATTAGTAGAAGATGGGGGAGAGGATACGACCAAAGGAATGGTCACTTGAGTCACATGAGGAGGGGGAGAAGGGACGGTGGGAACCTCCATGGTTGTAGCAGTGGCAACATCCTGAGTGGATGTGCCCATTGGAACACTCTCTGCCACTTCTTTCTCTGGGGATGCCAGAGTTACAACTTGTTCCTGTGTGGCGGAAGGAGGGCTCTCAGGAGCTTCTTCTTGAGTGGAGCTTGATTCTCCCTCTTTATCCTTGCCTTTTCTCTTTGGCAGATGTTTCAGCCTGACAGGTGCATTGCCCAAAGGGGACGTGGTGAAATCTACTCTGAGGTAGATAAGGCCATTCATTCTGCACCAATGTTCTATTCACCGCAATGTTTCCTTAACCCTCTCCTCAATGGTCTGAGGTGCCTTTGTTCTATCTATTGTAGCAAACGGCCAGTTGTCCCCATCCGTGTCTAGATACACCTGATCAACTTCTTGATCAGTTGTTTGATAACCTTTTGGAACAATGGCCACACCATACTGAATAATCTCTGCCAGGGCCAGGCGAGAGTGATCCTTTCTTCTGAGTTCGACCTCATGATACAGGTCGATGTAGATATCCTCGATCTGTGGAACATGGATCGGATCGAAGTTTTTCCTTAGGGAGGCAATTTCTTGGATCAAAGGTGGGCCTTGCCGGGAAATTGTGCTTTAGATTGAGCAGTTCTAGCTCTGCGAACATTTCCCGGGCTTTGTTGTGGGAAATGCAGGTGTACCTGCCCACTGTAAGGGGGAAAGGGGTTCCACCCTTCTTTCTTTTCAGGCACTTCTCATGGTATGTTATGAGCTGTCTGGACAAGCTCCAACAGGATCAGCTTAGGGCTAGCATACCTTGGCAATTTGGTGGGCTCCCCCAAGAAGTTAGCTGCTCTGAGATAGGTGAAGGTGGGGAATTGGGTAAATAATGCCCCCCACTTCTCAGTCGCTGTGACTATGCTCTTGGTCGTCCGACCATGAGTCATATTTGGCCTCAAAAGGTAGATGATGCCGTAAAAGAAAGCATCATTGATCTTGGTAAACTGTGAGATGCTATTTTCCAGCTTCAGCTCTGGGTAGTATTCGTATATCTTCACCTGAGGCCAAACTCCGCATCGGCTCAGTGCTGGATAATCCCTCTCCGAGGCTGCAGCGTAGACTACGTAGGAGTTCATGTAGAACCTCCCCGTTGTGGTGAGTTGTTGGAGCTGCTCAGATATGGTGCTGCTTATGATCTCTGCCCACTCAAAGTGCTGATCAGGCACATTCTTATTCATGGTTTCTAGGTACCTGAGCATCCATTTGTGAAAGTAATGGGCATCAGAAAGCCCAAAAACTCTACTTAGGAAGGTGATGGTATCACTCAGTTCCTCGGAGAAGTCGCTACGGTGAATAACCTGTGGCCACCTGGTTATCACCTTCTTATTCTTTAAGTACACTTCATTCATCAGCTGCATGCATTTGTCCTCGTTATCCTCCCACGCCTTGATGCAGTCTTCTTGGCTTACAGCCACAAAATGTCGGTGGTGGGGAATGCCTAGCATGATCTCGAAGTGCCGGGTAGTGAGGTTGATTATGACCTCGCCCTTTTCATTTTCGACACACCTTGTGTCTTTGTTGTAACAGTGGGCCACCACCATCATAAACTCATTATTTACTGCGCTGACAGGGATTCCCCCAGCAAAATGTAGACCACTTCCCACCAGTTTGTCCATCCAAGGACTTCCTGTGACCCTCCTGGTTCTGGCCCAGAAATCTTCCATGTCGATGTGACCAAGTTCAGAATCTCTAATGTCTAGGTCACATTCTGCCTGGGACTCGGGCATTCTGACCCTTTGATACTTGTATTTCATCTCTTCCTCTGTAAGCTTAGCCTTACCCTTTGACTTGGTTGGCCTTTTTCTTGATGTAGACATATGTGGATCTGAGTTCAGTTGCTGATCTGCAAGAAGGTGAAGTCCAACGCAAAAGAGCCATGTTAGCTGTCAGATCTTCCATTAAAGCATTACAGAATGAGGAGTTAGCAATTTTAAGGCCTCTGGGCGCAGGGCGCAGGGACACTGCAGGCTGCAGGGTTAAAAGTATGGTGCACTGAAACAGAGTGTTACAAGGAATAAATTAGCAATGCCAAAGGGCGCAGGGCGCAAGGATTTTGCATATAACATCATTGTTGTTGTAGACAGGGGTGCACCTGCGCCATTTATATGCGGTTTTATACTGGGTGCAAATAATTTTGGTGTTGCATGGGAGCAGGATGCGCCAATGGCGCAGGTAATTTGCATGTAACATGGAATTTTGGTGCGCCGAAGGGCACAGGATTAATGTGTGTAGCACTATCTCTATGTGCGCAAAAGGGGGGGCCTTTGGCGCGGCGCAGGATATTATTGCATAACACTTTTGTTGTTGTTAGTGGGATTGCGCTTGCGCCAGGTTTAGGATTTACTTGGTTTATGCATGGTGCAGGGATTTTGTGTGCTGCAATCAAGGTCAGTGCGCCCTCTTGGCGTGCAACTGTGTTTTCTGTAACAAGGGTGGCGATTGCGCCAAGAGAAAAATGCGGCTCAGAACTAACTTTTAGGTTTTCTCTCCTTTCTTGATGGGTTTGCGGTCTTTTAGGCCTCCTTCTTCATGGATTTAGACAGTGAAGGGGGCATAAGCAAAGAGATCTGGGTTCACTTTTGAGACAGAGCCCTCTTGGCCAGCAGATCTGGAAAGAGGGTGAAAACGGCTTGGGAGGGAAGATTTGCAAGAACGGGCAGGAGGGGTTTATGGTTTCTCAGATCCATATCACCAAACTTCACAAACAACCAACAAAAACAAAAACACAAGAGAAACAAGGACCACTTACCCGGAATATATAGAATGAGAGGAACGAAGTGGGGTCCACGAACACGACACGAGGATGACAGGCGCGCTGACAGGTGCAGAGGAATAAATTTTTTCACGTGTTTTTGATTGTGAAAGTGACAGGGTGGATGCGCCTATATATAGGAAAAAGTGTAATAAATGCGCCAACCACTTTTTAAAGGGGCGCACCAAAACACGTGTCGACATGGAAAACTTTGCGCCCTTTGGCGCGGATATGGTTTTGTCAGCATGGAATTATCTGCGCCTTGGGCAAATTTAGTACTGTCAACACTGGATTTTGAGCGCCTTGGTGCACCAAAACATGGCGCAACATTTTTGTTGTTGACAGGAAGGCGCATGCGCCTTGGCACAGGCAAGAAAGGCACATCACGGGAAGGTGCAACAATTTTTGTGTCAACACTTCAAAGGTGTGCACCAAAGGAAATAAAGGGGGCGCAGATTTACCCTGTGTTGCATAGATAAAAGGTGCGCCCAGCCAAAAAAGGACCAAAATGACTAAGTTCGGAAAACTAGATTTCCTGGAAAGGATTTTACAACATTCCGAACGCTGAGGGACCCCGATGAGGAACCAGAACAAAATTTTGGTATGGTTACCTGTAAAATTGCCCTCGTCAATTTTACAGGATAACAGGACACTCAAGTTGGACAAGCTTGTATTGCTTCGTAGCAAGACACTCAGAAAAGATTTCAAGTGATTAGGCATTTAGAATGAAGCACCTAAGGCATTTCTATGGAGGAATAGAAAGTCAGAGGAAAAGACCTGAAATTGATCTTTTAACTTAGTACCCCCAAAATAAGAGAAAGATCACTTTTCATCTGAATCCATGGTTTTTTCATAGCATACCTTATCAATTGAATGAGAGGTCACTAAGCCATTTGCTAGCTGACTGGCATTCAGAAAGTCTTCAATGGAAGGAAAGACACTTTACATAAGGAGATTGACAACTCCAATGAGTCTATCTTAGCAAGGCTCCAACTATCATTTCAATATTTAGCCAATCTAGTTCATTCAAGCTTGTAACTCTTGCAGACTTTTGGTGTTTTACAATCCTTAATATGCACGACAAATTAGGTCCCATGAAGTCTAAGAATTCATCATGTTGTTTGAGTATACAAATTGTTCATATTCCCTCAGTGAATGGTAAGTTGTACTAGTCCTAGACAACATTGACTCTAAAGCTTTTTGAGCGTAGGGAAAAAAACCTCCCCTAGCTGTTTCATCTTTTGCACCCCACATGTTGGCGTGATTGGTTTGGTGCCAAGAGCTTCTGTTTTCAAAGGATCACGTTTAACAACCTTAGATTCAGCTCATAAGTGCAAGGAAATGAAGAAATTTTGAAGGACAATGGAACACAAGCAAGAGAACCAAATGGAGCTGGATGAAATCATTTATAGGCAACCCCCTAGAGGGTTCTGTATTATGCAGGTTTCAGATCCAACGAAACCCCTCTAGCACCAAATGTAGTCTGAGAAATCACCTGTTATAGATTTAGTGTGTTTACAGATTAAGGATCTTCAGGTAAAAAATATGCAAAAAGTTGCCTGAAAGTACAGTCCTGGTATAATATCGATAACTAAACACAAAGCCACCGTTTCAACATTAACGTGAAAAACATGTACTTCAGAAAAAAAGGCATCTTGATCTGATGGGATCAAAAAGTATGGCTGTTTTTATGTTCCAAAAAATAGTGTCTAGAATACTTAAACTAACATCAAGCAATACACTATTCTGTGTGTTTGCAAACAATATTGAGTTGTTAAAATCTGAGAGAACTTTACCAATGTGTAGATCTCGAAGAAAAAGATTTCTTCCTAAGCCTTCTTGAGTGAAAAGAACGGTCCGATGTGTAAAGGTTTTAGCTCAAAAGAGGAGTGTCAATGGGCTAGGGTGGAGGCCTTGGGGGACAAAGTCTGAGAAATGCACGAGTCAAAGATAGTCACATGTTTAGCGTGTTAGGGCTCTTAACTGACTGCAGGGGGTCAGACAGGGTAGTCCCAATGGGGTGACTAGGTGCTTAAGTGTAAGTGCAAAATAAAGGCTGAAGCAGTATCATGTCACCAGGCACATGAACGGCCACGGGCTTAGCGCCAAAGGTTAAATGCTTAGGTCACCAAGCGCACAATCGTTATGGAAAACCAGAGCGTCTGGTTGCCTTACAGGGGCTTAAGCTACAATATGTGACGTGTGTACAGGTGGTGATCTGACGGCGAAGAGAACGGTGAATGCGTGCGATGGGACAGATCAAAAACTATAAGGAGCGGCTTTCACCCATAGAACCATTGCAACTAGTGTATAGGCAGGTTTGAGAGCTCCAAGAGACCTGATCTGAAACTGTCAAATGGATGCTACGGGTACCTCAGAGTGTCGAAGATATAGCATCTCAAAGTCTTAGGACTCTTAAGGGAAAACTCTCTGGAGAGTAGGTAATCTGAAAATACATTCTTTGAGCCTAGGGAACCTGCAAAGAGTTAGAATAACTCCACTATCTTTTACCAGGCCATCTAGATGTGTTGGCTCAGATGGTTTAGTCCTAAGAACTATTGTTTGCAAAATATCCAGTGGCTTGCAAAATCACACTTTTTGAAAATTTACTATTTTTTGTGTATTTGCAAAAAAATACTGGGAACGAGCAAGAACAACTTTTAGATTTTTCCAAAACCATGCAAAATCATTTTGTAGAAAACACCTAAAAATGTGGAGTTTTTGGATCTGACAAGTAAAAAACCTAGATGCCACGGATTGAGAAATCAGCTATCAAATATATAGCTTGTTTTGGTCCCAAGAATGCTGCAAAATGATTGGACTAAGTATGATGAGGTAGCTGCAGAAGCAACTGAAAGTCTTCAGGGAATAGCAACAATCTACCACTTGTCTTCAAGAAAGACTGCTAGACATGTAAGAATTGGTGATACAAGGGATTCGGTCTTTACATGTGGGCTACCATTTCCAGAAATACAAGAGTAAACTGCTGCAAGTAGACTTAGCAATGAATCAGACTACACTAGTATTCAAATCAACCGAATGAATTTGATTATTACTAGCTTAGCAATTTACAAATAGAAGAAGATCTATATATAGCATGAGAGGATTTCATAGAGTTGTGTTCCAACATGGAGCTTTTGACCATATAATAAAATGTGTGCTAGCAACCTTCCACATGAATAGGTACATGATGAGATGAAGTGGCAAAGATATAGAGTGCCACTTGGTCCTAATCAAAGCTCCTAGGAGGTGTGCTACTTCTAGACTAGGTGTCCCGAAATCAAGGGGAGTGAAGGGATAAACAAAGTCAATCTAATGGTGTTCAAAAGGTGCATCTGGATGTGTTGGCATAAATGGTTGGGTACCAGCAAACATGAATCTTCTCGTCTTGTCGAGTATATAGTGTTTGACCTGCCTTACATTGGCTTTCGAGTATTGGACACTATCTGTCTCTTGTTCATTGAGAGGACATTCCTACTAGTGACAATGAGATAGGCATCAATGATCAGATGGATAATCAGCCAAATACAGGCATATAGCATTCAGATCGTTTCAATTTGTAGGTTTTAGCATCTGACTAAGACATACCTGGGAGGGACAGATTATGAGAAATGCTTCTATCAACATGTTGCGGACAATGTCATCTTCAACCCCAAGGCTCTTATGGGACGTGGGGTCTAAATCATTGCATCCCGAAAGCACAAAGAGCATAGGGAACCAAAAAAAATCCTCCAATAGTGTTTACCAGGCCATCCAGATGTATTAGCCCAGACGATTTGGTCCCATGAGCTACCGTTTGCAAAATATAGCATCTAACAGCCTTACACTGACTTAGAATACACTATTTCACACATTTACAAATAATAAGACAATGAGATCATTGAGGTTATTTTTAATCATAAGAAAATTAAACATGTGCTTGTGGATGGTGGACGAGGCCTAAAAATTTATACCTTGAAGCTAGTTTAGAAATTGGGTTGTAGCGAAACAAATTTAGAAATGAAGGTCATCACCATTAAAGAATATGACAATGAAGAGCAGAATTCGGCCGGTATGATAAACTTCTCGCTAGGAGTAGGGATTACTACTCATGATACAAAGTTCCATGTTATAGAATTGGAGCTACCTTATAACATACTTCTCAGAATCCCATGGATTAATGTCGTGAAGGTCATTCCTTCAATGTATCACCAATTTCTAAAGCTATACCATGATGGGAAAATTATAACTATTCAATGGTATACTCAAAATTTTGCTCATTGCATAACATTATAAAGTTACTTCCCTAATTCTGTTGATTACCCTTCCAAGGAGATGGTTTTTTTGACTCAATCTAAGGATATCACCTTGTGGGTTGATCTAGATGCCTTGGACCCTAATGAAAATGTTGCTTCAATGTCAGTTTCTCCCTTTGCTACATGGGAGATGAAGAACCTTTCAACCGATTGTGAGGAAAATGATCTCAGAAAGTCCCTTCTCATTTCAAAAATTCTTCCATCACCCAAATTGTGTGGTCGACCTTGTCAAAATTATCAATGTCCTAGAGATAATTTCCGTTTTGACTCTTTAATTCCTTTGAGGTTTGCTAGCCAATGAACAACCACTATATAACTCTATGATACCACATCCCATGGATGAGATGGCATCATGCTACTAGGATCCTGAATATGAAATTTCAAAAAAAATTATGTAATCCGTGGGCTATCAAGGGTGTGGATATGGTACACATGAATAAGGAGAGTGGGAACCTCTTCAGGAACTTCATAGAAACATGTGAAAATATGGTATTCATATTCAACCATATGGGTCCATTTTTATATAGTGTTATGCCACTTCTTTTGAACACAAAGATAGTGAGTCAGGTTATGAAAGAGAAACAAATTTCTAGTGTAGTCTTTATGAAGACCTTTCCTCCACCAATCTATTTTTTGATACGGTTATCTTGATCATATCCCCTATCTTACCTATCCTCGTTCCTAAATTAAACCTTGTTTATCCTTCATTGGTGAATTGGGACCAAGAACAACATGTATCGATTGAATTATTTTCCAATGATGAGGCTATTTTTGAGTTTATCTGTATTTGAAACAACATCCCAGTAGGTAATCATAAAAAAGGATTATTCATTAACCTTGATGCATGCACATATTTCTTGAAGGATAATTTATATGGTCATCAAAATAAAGTAAAATGTAAGGGTAAAATTTTGACAAAGAAATCTTGTAAAAATAATAAGTCTAAGTCTTATAGTGAAAACCTTTTTGAGGCAAGAGTAGATAAATAAAAGAAAAAATTGTTGAACAAAGAAATTGACTTATCTAAGGGTAAAAATCTCATTGAGACACCCTTGGAGGCAAGTCTCAATATCACCCATGATCCTATGCGAATGGAGGAAGAGTCTAAGATTCTTATGGAGGATACTATTGAGGTCAACATCAGGAAAGAGGAATTACTTAGGATGGTTAATGAGGGATCCCTGCTCTCATGTCAAGAATAAAATACATTTTCCTTTCTTTTGTGTGAATTCTAAGACATATTTACTTAGTCCTATGTGGATGTGTCAGGAATTGATCATGAATTAGTGGTGCATAATCTTGTTGTGCACAAATACACAAGGCCTATTAAGAAAAAACTCCGGAAAATGCATCCTCATGTTTCCTTATTGGTTGACAAGTAGATGGAAAGATTATTAGTAGCAGGCTTCATACGGCCTATTTACTACTCAGAGAGGATTTCAAATGTTGTACCTGTATAGAAAAATCCTGTAGGTATCAAAATTTGTATATATTTTAGAGACAAACAAAGCTTATCCTAACGATGACTTTTACCTCTCCAATATTGACATGATTATCAAATCAACTACTGGTTATAAAATGATATCACTCATGGATGGATTTTCATTTTATAATCATATTAAGATTGCTGAGGAGGATCAACATAAGATAACTTTCACAACCCCTTGGGGGACATTCTATTACCAAGTCATGCCCTTTGGCCTCAAGAATTCTGGCACAACTTATCAGTGGGCTATGATTGTCATATTTCATGATATGATAAGAGACATAATGGAAGATTATGTAGAGGACATCCTCAGAAATTCTAGAATGAGATAAGACCATCCATCTATTCTACAACATATCTTTCAGTGTTTAAAGTATTATAAGGTCCGTTTCAATCCATAGAAATGTTTCTTTGGTGTGTTATCATGGAAATTACTAGGTTTTATTGTTTAATAGAGGGGAATTTAAGTATACCTATCTAAGGTATTAGCTATCAAAGAGATGTTTCCTCCTATGAACATCAAACAATCGCACAACTTGGGGAAAATTCAAGCAATCAGGATATTCATATCCTAGCTCGCAGATAAGTGTCATTTGTTTGTGCATCTTATAAAGAAGGATGTACAATTTGTATGGGGTCCATAACAACAAATTTTGTTTGCATAGCTTAAAGAATATCTATCAAAAACCCATATTTTAATGCTACCTATTATAGGTGAACCACTACTCTTTTATATATTTGCTACATAATTTACAATTTGAGCACTCTTATCCTAATATGACAAGGAGCAAAGGGAAAAATCTATATATTATATAAGTCATGCATTGATTTCTTACAAGCTCAATTACCCACAAATTGAAAAGAATTACTTGGTCATAGTTTTTTCCTTTTAAAAATTGCATCATTATTTTCTAAACAAAAAAGTCAAGCTAATATCAAAGTTGGACTCCGAAATACTTTCTATCAAAACCAACACTTGCAGGAAAGATGGCCAATCAGATCACCTTACTCATAAATTTTTATATCGATTATGTTCACCAAAATTCAATCAATGGGCCCATATTTTTAGAACATTTAGCTGAAGCCCCTTTAACAGGTACATAACCATGGAGCCTAGAACTTCCAGACACTTCACTACTGTATATCAAGGAATCCATAACATGGCACATGTATTTTGATGGATCCTTCACATTCCATGGTTCAGGAGCATGAGTTGTGCTTATAAATCCTTCAAGGGACTTGATCGTACATGATTTGAAAATAGGATTCCCATACATAAACAACATACCAGAATATGAAGATCTCATTATAGGGACAAAGATAGCTATATGTTAGGACATTAGGTAGCTCAACGTGACTGGAGATTCTATGCTAATTATTAAACATGTTACATATGAGTACAAAGTTAGGAATGAAAAAATAATTTCTTATAAAAAATGGTTGATACATTACAAGAGTTATTCATGTAGATAACCTTTGGATATATTCCTAGAGGTCATAATCGAGTAGCGAATACCATGGCTATGATGGGTTCTTTATTACGCATTCCACTTGGACATAATGATATACCCTTCTTTGTGGATCACTTATTGACACCAACATACGACATTCCCGAGTCTTGTCTGATATATGAACTTGGTCCCCATATACCATGGTACATTGATAAATTCAACTACCCTCATGATGGAAACTTCCGTTCATACATTTCCCATTCTGATAAAATAAATCTTATCCAACATATATCCCACTAAAACTTACTTGGGATAAATAGCTATTGTAGAGGGTATGAGACAAAATTTTTGCACTTTCTTAATATTGACGAATCCATCTTGGTGATTAAGGAGGTTCATGAAGGTATTTTTGGTGCCCATATAAACGGGATAGTCCTGGTAACATAGATGATAAAAGTAGGTTATTATTGGCCTACCATTGAAAAGGATTGCTACAAATATGTAAATAAGTGTTTAATGTGTTAGAAATATGGAAATTTAATTCATGTGCTAGTGCAATAATTGCGTCCTATTACAACTCCATGGACTTTTTAAAAGTGAGGGATTGATCTTATTAAAAAGCTTACTCCAATATACTATGACGGCCATATGTTCATTATCACTACCAATGAGTGCTTTACAAAGTGGTTAGAGGATTTTTATCTCACCTATATCACGAGTGCATAAATATCTAAGTTTGCAAGGAATCACATCATTTTCCACTATGACATCCCTTCTTCCCTTATCACATACAATAGAAATTCCTTCAAAAATAATATTGTCAATGCATTACGTAAACACTTTTAAATAAATCTCAAGTACTCAACCCATATTACCCTCAATGTAATGGGTAGGATGAGACCACAAATAAAACCCTTTTCTGTATTATGTAGAAAATGGTGAACAAAATTGGCCGCAACTGACATCTACAGATTTATCTAGCCCTATGGGCATACAAAACATCCATCTACACCCTTACTGGCACAACTCTATATTCCCTAGTATTTGGCATTGAGGCCATTTTACCTCTTGAGATCAAGATCCCCACTATACACACAAAATTGAGATAGTGCCTAGATAAAGAGGAGGATTACAGAGCGGATCGGCTAGTAGAGTTGGAGGTATTGGATGAGAAGAGACTTCACGCCGTTGATCACCTGAAAAGGTATCATAATCTAGTGCTTCAAAGTTATAAGAAAATAATTTTGCCTCACCAGTTTGAGGTAAGAGACCTTGTGATGATGGAAAATCAATTCAACACCATCAAGGACAGTGAAAAGAAAGGAAATTTCAAGCCAAACTGGTTATGACCATATGTTGTGATTGTAAAATATGGTTCAAGTGCTTACAATCTTTCCCACTTTGATGGTGATGAAAAAAATGAACCCATGAATGCCATGTATATCAAGTGGTTCTATGCTTGAGTATGGGGTTCCTCAAAAATTAGAAAATAAAACAAAAAAGTATAAAAATAAAACAAATTAAAGAGAAATAAATGTGTCCAACCGTGAAAACCACACAATTATGGGACATTGGATAATTTCTTTGGTGAAAATTGGTTTTTGGTGCCATTAGATGGTCCATTGTTCACAAGCATCTCAAAATATATAAATATGGAGTGTTTATCTTGAGCTAGTCCTTACCTATTTCTAAGATACTTTTGATCTTATCCCTTTTGGCCCTGATCTGGATGATCCAAATTTTGTGTGTGAAGTGTTTTCCTTTGTATATTCCCATCTAACATTGGGGGAAACTTTACATCTTTAATTCTTGAACATACCCATAAAATTATTCCCTTGTACATCCTGTCTAATGCTAGCAAGCATCCATGCTTCTTCGTTTCCTTACACATAACATATTATTTTTTTTTGGAAAAGAACAAAAACATTCATATAAATTTCGAAAAATCCCAAAACATTCACATATTTTAGTTGGAAAAATCAAAACATTCAAATACATTTCGTAGATAACTAAAAAAAAATATAACATTGCTTGTTTTTCTAGTTTTATGCTTGCGTACCTAGTTTTATGGCTACATGCTCGCCTTCATGTATTCCCACATACATTTGTGCTTATGCATCCCTTGTTGCATATGCTTGCCCATTTTCATGCATGCACACACCCTAGTAACTAAACCCTGGTTTTGTGCCTGCGCACCTAATTTTACACACACTTATCCATTTTCATACATACGAGCAAGCCTTAAAACCACATTTTAGTATTTGTGCTTACGCATCCATTTTTGTACATGTGTATCCCGACTTTACACTAGCATGAACCCTTGCACCTACATGCCGAAGGGCTCGTGCTACAACAATTTTGTGTTTTTCCCCTAGCTATAAAATGAAATAAATATATTTAAATAAAAAATAACTAAATGCACAGACCTATGTAGGGTCCATAGCTGATATCTTGAACTCCCATACTCGGTCTGCATGTTATACACTGCTCTAAATTCATTCCATAACTCTCCAGGTCATAGCTCTCTCTTTAAACATTTTAGCAGAGGGGTGCAAATGAACACAACACAATGTCCCCAAGCTAGCTATTTTTAGTTTATCCCCCCTTGTGTGATGTTTTCTTTCACCGTGATGGCCGTAGATGTTGACATGATTTCTATGGTTTTTGTGCATTCTTTTGGCACTTGTTACGATGATTATTTTTACAAAATAATCATTTTTAGCACATTTTTGCTACAATGGGGCATATTTTTTCCTTATAATGTTTTTTGATGGTGTCAAATGACTTTGATAAATTTTCTATGTCCTTTGATTCTATAAATTAAAAAAACAAAAAAAATCATAAAATTCAATAGTTTCATAAAAATTGGTAAAAATTCATAAAAAGCCAAAAAAATTGGTAAATTATTTTCAAAATTCCAAAAAATTGGTAATTGTTTTTCATAAAATCCAAAATTTTGAAAAAATTGAAAATTTTGTTAATGGCATGCATGAAGCTGAAGCCTATATCGAAGGCATTATTGTCAAACATCAAAACATATCCTACGAAACATCTTTCTTAGCTTCTCACTTGTTCTTGCACAATGAATCATGATTCATTTTGATCTACCTTCATCAACAAAGTTGGTCTTCTTGTTATATCTATACGCATTTTTCACAAGGATTTATTGGGTAATGTTTCATATCATATGAATGCTTTTTCATAAGACCCAAGTGTCCTCCATTATTCCCCTTACATGGATCTTTTCTTGGGAAACCATTTTCAACCCTTATCATTAAACATAAACATTCAGGAGCTGAAACTTGATAAAAAAAACATTAGTGCAACTGTCTTGAACGTTGTTTGTTTGAGTATGTGTGTTTATACTTGTTTCCCTATCAGGTTAGCTAGTTCACTTTCTAATATTATATTACATTATGTATGTTGCATGGAGTTAAGAATTTTTATCAGTGAACAAATGGTAGTATTATAGATTTTCATGTTATTTTACACATTTTATATATGCGTACATTTTAATAAGGGCCAATGACATAGATCATTTGAGTAAAATGATGACATAGTTTTTTATTGAGTGAACTGGATACAAATGTTATTTCCATATTCTTAATTATAATTTCTTCTCATTATCAAAGTTTTAACCACCTAGATTCTTCTATCCATTTCCTCCCCATTTTATATTGTTGATTGACTTCTTCTATCACCCCATCAACACTTGAGAGGGCATCCTATATTCTAATAAATTTTCATCCAAAAAAATATTTTTTATGCTTGTATACTTTCTTTGTACATACGTCTCTTACATCACCTCAAAAAGGGGCAAATGTAGACACCTAAAATCTTCTTTTGTAGTTTTAATGCTAAAATGGTACTCATTATCCTCTATTTCTATAATTTTAGTTATAATTAGTGATTTCTGATAATTAACTAATGTTTCCCTCTATCTTGGTCAATTAACAACACTTCATTAATTAACTAGCTCCTATCACATTCTGGATGCCAATTAACGACACTCTATTACTTATAATCCTCTTCAAATAAAAAAATTAACCATTATTAGCCAATTAAGCCTATTTTCCCTTGTATTTTATAAATAAAACCTTTTATTGGTTAAAAAATCCCCTTTGAGCCACTCAAAATCACCCCAATTACTTCAAATATCCTAAAAAGCTTATTGAAGTCTATTTATTAGTCTTATTTGATTAATTAATACCATTTCCAACTCCCATGAGTTGCACATCCTTTGTTAATTCTTCTTAATAATCTTATCCTATGTATTTCTAGTTTGGGCTTAGTCCCACATGCACCAAGTTTCAATATTTCCCTAAATAGAAAGCTATAAAAGGGACCAAACTCCTACCTTCACACCTTACCCCATACTTTGAATAGTATCTCACATAAAACATATGATCAAGAGCCTTACTCCATTGATGGAATAGCTTACATTCCCATTTGCATCCATTTGTTCAAGCTTAGTTAGTAAGAAAAGATATAAACATCGCCGTGTAGCTATTTTATTGAGATTTCTTCAACATTAATGAAGTAGCAACACACATTTTAATTTCTTGTAATCTTCATAGGTTCAATTTAAGTGGCAATAATTTACTAAGAATAAATTATTTGTAATTAGATGAGTAATCATGTTTAATTCTTTGTAGGAATTTCAATAAGATATGATCTTGATGCTTCATTGATAAATTTAATCTTAGGCTCTAGACTACTAGGTGTTAGTCTTTTTATTTAGCTATTGCAATAGTCTAGCATGTTAACATCAACATCATGACTCAGACGTGAGGGGTTCACTTAGTAAAAGTATGGCATATCACATTCATTTAAAGGGTATTAAAGTATACCGTTAATGTTTCAATTGATAATACCCCTTCTTGTTATATTATTAGAATGAAAATATCCATATTTATTATATGTAACTTACTTTCCTATTTTTCATTACAATTTTATTTACCCCTTTTTATTTCTACCCTAATATTTCAAATACAAAATATATCTTGTATTCTACTCAATTATTATTTTCATAATATGTATTTTCTCTAGAAATATATTTCGAATCCATTCAAGACATATTATCAATTACATTAATGTTAAACTTTAACCATTTATCAATAGTTCCTAAAATAATTAAGATGGTGAAATAATATCATTTTTGTTGAAAAGTATACTCAATCCTAATTTTCTACATATTATCATTTCTTGGTTAAGAATATCCTAATTGAGATTTACTAGTTCAAAATAAGATTATAATTTAACTTCATGAAGATACTCCTTTGGAAATTTTAAGCTATTTAGTTTTATAAACTAGAGGTCAAATATTTTAGTTTACTATTAAAATTAACCCTACCTATCCTTTGGTCCACCTCTCTAACCTACCCCTAATACCTAAATAAAAATAATATTAAATTAAACGCTTTCACCCCTTAATGTCTACCGGTATACTGATATTGATTTTATCGATTTCAATTACCTCAATTTGAATGAATGTGCTAGGATATTTCCTAGTTAATGAAACCCCCGTGGAATCAGAGAGTATAATATGTGATGGCCAGGTGGAGGATTTTTTAAACCATTTGGAGTTTATATGGCCATATATATGAGATAGAGACCCAAACCACAATGGTGAAGAGATCTGATATTTGTGCCCAAAGATATGTGGGAAAAGTATGTAGGAGCCAAACCTCGTCATCATGACAAGGTAGAGGAGGTGTTGGGAGGTTGAGGAGATGAAGAGAACATCATGGAAAGACCAAGGAAACCATGTATGATTGATAGTATGTTAGTTATATGATTTTCGTAGACATATATGATATTATCAATCACATGTGGTGTTTTCTAGATTTACAATGTGGATGACAGAGGAATGTCACTCACTGATTGAGAACACCCACAATGAGATCCTCTATTCCATGTTTAATGTATAGGATAGTGCAACGAAGGTGGATCCAGTAATACCCTCACAAAATTATTTAGAGAAGTCATTTATTGTAGTGGGTGAGGTATCCATGACATTGACAAGATATAAAGATGCACAGGTTAACGAGGCTACTGGAAGCATAAATGTGATGCTACAGAATCTATTACAGGTGCAGGAATACCTATTTCATGAGTAGGTAGCTTTCCTAATAGATTTGAAGAGAGATGCAACATAGATCATGTCATTGGATATCTAGTTGCTGAGAGTACAGGGAGTGGTCTTAAGAACTTGTCTCCAATGTGTAGGTTACCCTAACTTAGTCTAGGAATGTAAGTCCGAGAATTTCCGATAGTTTTACATTTTTTTGTGCTTAGTTATGATAGTCTACCCTCATGTTCCATTATTTTTCTAACTCGTCACATCTTTGGGATTGGTTTTACTTTCCAATTACTTATTTCTTAGGTTAGATATTTACGTTATTGTGTATGTTTTCATTATACCTCTACAATTAGGGTTTTACAAATTTCTATATTTATTAAATCACTTAGAACTTTTTCCTTTATTATAGTCAGATCGCATTGTATTTATATGATTCCCTTATTTGAATTTCATAATTGACAACTAAAAGGATGAACCATAAGAAAATTATATGCCCAAGAAATAAAAGAGGCCCAAAGAGAACGATTTAAATATAAAGTGGTCAAGGGCACCCAAAAGGATGATGGTGCCTGGGCACTAGTCTCCAAAGTCATAAAATATAATTAAAAAAAAAAACATCAACTAGGAATTAGGGTGTGAGAGACTAGAAAAAATACCATAGATAAATAAAAAAGGCCAAAGATAGATGTCAATTATTACTTTTCTCTCTTAGGAATCATATGAATAATAGTATGTGATTAGGGCCTAGAAGTGTACCCAAGTGCATGATTTTATGTATACATTTTCTCCCACTTTATGTTGTTGAGTGAATACTTGATAACATAAAGTAGGTAAGAGATACATAATTGATAAACATGTAGACATTGATGGCAATAACATGTTAAAAAGACAAGTGAAAGCGTGGAGTGATAAAAATGAAGCGTGGAAGCTAAGAAAGAGGAAGTTACCCTAGGGTTGAAGTGTATGAGGTGTATCATGTTATACCTGATGTTGTTATAGCTAGATAAAGGGTCGATTCTTATTACATATTAAGGATGGACTTGCAAAAGAAAATAGATAGAGTAGTCAAATTCATGTGTTATGAAAACTCTATAAAAGCATGTAAAACTATTTAAACATGTGAAAAAGTAGTAAAAGAGAAGTGTGTACTTGATCTGTGAAGAGTGAAACAAATAGAAAATGTCTTGAACTACTATAGAAGAGAAATTTTATTGGCGATTTCATGCCAAAAATGATTTTTTTGGGCAATCTCAAGCCAAGTCTGAGTTTCTTACATGATCTCACAGCATGAGAAAAGAGTGTTAGGGAGAATGGTCTAGTGTTTTTCTCCTTATATGACTAGTTCCCAAATTTATACACCATTACAGATGGTGTGATCATTCTTTATCCCATGTTATTCGAGTTCAATTCAAGGAAATAGAAAAAAATGAGATAGAATGCATTCTGATTATTGGAGGAATGTTCATGTACCATAAAAAAAACTTTGTGAGCTGTTGAAAAATATGATGATATGAGAAGATAATTGTAACTACCCTCTATTATAGGTTCCACAGAAAGGCTAGGAGTGCTCAGTACTAGTGTCTTTATCTAGGCACTGGTGTCTATGCTGAACTAGGTGTTGGTGCTCAAATTAGTCTCACCCCATTTGTCAATGAAATTCTTTAGTTTGTGGGTTGTTTCATGTTTTCTATCTCCCTGTATTGATACATGAAAACTCTATCCTCTATTTGGTTGCCATGATCAGTCCGTTCCTTGGTCGAGGATCACTTAAAAATCCACATTTAGTTTTTTGTTCTCTCTCCGTGTGAAAGAGTCTCTAACTTGGGCGTAAAACTCGGGTTTTTCCTTTCCTTCCTATTTTCCACAGTCACGTTTTGTTTTCCCTATCATTTTTTTCTCGAATACTTTGTGGCAAAGTGATTGGATGTAGCTCGAAGGATCATATTTGGGCCTTATAACATTTCCAAATTATTTTTCTTTGAAGAAAGATTCATTTCTGGGCTCAAATGGTGATTTTCCTGCATTTTATGGTTTGACGGGTGTATTTTTCCTGGTCAAATTTACATCTCAACATCAGTGGAAACGTGGCCCTTTTTGGTTAGATGCAGCTTGGTGGTGCACTTTGAAAAATCTAAGGCTCACTTCAGACTCAAATCTTGTCCATGTGGACGGCCGGCACTCATTTAAAAATTCACCTTTTGGTTTGGCATTGGAGTTGCACAGGGGAGACACGTAAAGGTTTGCGCTGCCTTGCCTAGACTTAGACAAATTTTTTTTATGAGACTGGTATAGTTTTGGTGGACCATGCACATATGGAGGGCTGGCGCTCATTTGAGGATTCGAGTCAGGGTTTGTCGACACTAAAATTTTCCTCCATAAATTTATATTTCATTAATGTATGTTTAGTAGTAGCGTCTGATAGAAGATAACGACATTGCTAGTACGACACTGCCAATAATGTATAGTATGGTAATAGTCAAAGTACAATAGGAATGTTGTGGTAAAAATAAAATATTTGTTGTAAGTGGTTCGGTAATGTTAAAATTTCAAAGTTAGGGTCATTATAGAATTAGGGTCTACATGATTAGGAATTAGAAATATTATATTGGTAATAAGGACAATGAGCGAGGTCATAAATATTTTGTGTATTTTATTTGTAAAAAGTCTAAAACTGTGGAACCCGTGTGAAATGATAAGGTTTATCTTATCTTAAAAGATAAGATTACATGTAAAGATAAGAGTTAAGGTATGGAATATGATATTTCAGAGTAGATTTCTTGTTCTATCTTAGAGATAAGGTGGATAAGCCTGAAAGTTATATAAATAGAGAGGCCACCCCCCTTATTTAGCATATAAGGAAGTAGTGAGAAATATTGTATGAGTAAGTGTGCCATCATTTAGAAGGTATGTTAAAGAAGCCATTAAGAGGTGTAATTGTTAAGATTCTCCCATAGTTATTGTTGGAAGGTAAGTGAAGTTAGTAACACTTGAAGTACCTCATGGGTGAGATTGTAACAATTTCATGTTGATATTATAATTTACACTTATATTTAAGATTTGTCATCATTCCTTCGTATCATAGTTTATGGTATTCTTGTGTTATGTTTGTTGTGTTTCCAGATTACCTCCACCAAAATAAAATTTGTGCATTAGTAAATAATCATAGCACGAGGAGTTCCTGGTGGAGAATTATTATAGTTCCGGATTGGTGATGACATTTTGGTTCCGTTGTCGGGACCATTCCTCGTTGGTAGATTTTTTGGAGAGATATTCCCACTTAGTCAGAAATCATTTGGAGAGTAACCTTGTTTTTACTGTGCATAGTAGTTACCATGGTAAAGTCACTTTTTACTGCGAATAGTATTTACCATAGTAACTTCACTTTTTATCATGAATAGTATTTACCATAGTAACTTCACTTTTTACCATGAATAGTATTTACCACAGTAACTTCACTTTTTATCGTGAATAGTGTTTACCACAGTAAATTCAGTTTTTACCGTAGTAAGTCAACTTTTACCATAGTTTAATATGGTCATTCCTATTTTAATTTATAAAGGTGTAAAGTCACTTTCTATTATAGTGATTCCAATTATTTGTGCACATAAGTCTTGTTGATTGTACTTGTGGGTTAGTATTTCACTGTGGTTACTTTTGAAAATGGAGAAGATTCCTATTTTTTCAACCCAATCTAATGAAGATGCTTCCTCTTTCATTTGAAAGTTTAAACGATCTTGCATTGTAATGGCCTCATAAGAAGGGAACAATGGACTGAAATTTTTCCTACCTTTTTGGATGGTTCAGCCCTTAGGTGGTTTGAAACACTAGGTGATAATGTGAAAAAATCATGGGATTTATTAACTGAAAGTTTTCTTGAAGAATTTGGTGAACAACAAAAATATGCAGATCTCATGATAGATAACACAAAGCTATCCCAAGGAGAGAAGGAGAAGATAATGGATTATCATGCTCGTGTTCTAGAGCTAAGGAGGAAGCTCGATGCCCAGATCCGAAGGAAGGATTAGTGGATGGGTTGATGAATGGTGTGGATAATATCCTCTGTAAGCACTTCATTCTTGGGATGAAGCTAGAGATCAGAGAACGAGTGAAGTATGACCGCCCAACGACCCTCGAACAAGCAAAGGATATTACAAGAAGGCAAGAAGAAAGCATGGAAGAAGAGCCCAATGAAATTGTTGCTAAAGTAGAGCCTACACCAACACCTTTGGTCCAGAATCCACAACCACTCTCGGTGAGCACAAATATTTCTCCTAGTACATCTACTGAGTATGAAGATCTGCTCAAGAAGATGGGTCAGTTAACTATTAATCTTCTTCAAGGAAAATAATTTAGTTCTCAGGGAGGAGATAGAGGTCCAAAAAGAAATATTTCTGAAGTTGTATGTTATGGTTGTCATAAAAAGGGTCATTATAAGTATAATTGTCCAGATAGAGCTTCTACATCTGGTACAAGAGATAATGATAAAGGAAAAGCACCTGTGAATTCTTTTGATGTAGTAGATAAGAGCATAAATAATGAAACAGATGTGTTTGTAACAAAAAGAAAGAAAGAAAAAGATAACCAAGATGGAAATGATCCTAAGAAGATGAAAGAGAAACTAGTAAGAAACATAGGAGAAGAAAGTTGGGTGTGCAGGATTTTCTGATTTCATAGGGACAAGGACCATACTCCATCTTAGAAGATCTGTCCAAAAGGCCTGCAAATATTACATATGGTCAACTTTTGGCTATGTCTTCTGAGAAGAGGCGGGAGCTGCGAAGTGGACTCAATGCTCGACGAAGGAAGGAGGTTGAGGTCCCTATTTTGGAGGTAGAGGCGGATCCCTACGCTCCACAAGATGAGGTATTATGTAATGGTATTTCAATTCATGATGTCTTAGTTGATGGAGGTGCTGTAGTTAATGTAATGACCGAGTCTGTAATGAATATGTTGGGTTTAAAAATTGATCACCCCTCAACACTTATGTTAAGGTCATTAAATAAGGGAAAAACTAAACCAGAAGGTGTTGTTTCAAATGTGGCAATATCTGTTATGGGTGTTGTATGTGTGGTAGACTTTCAGGTGATGAAAAATGGTACTGTTGTACCCAATGTTGTTGGGAAGGCCATGGCTAAGGAGAGTTCATGCAAGAAACTACTGGAATGAAGGCTTCATGACACTTGGACATGGCAGAGAGAGGGTGAAGATAAACGTGATCCCTCCACATCATAAGGTAGAACCTGTGGATTCAAGTGATGAAACTGATGATTGGACATCCTCTGATTACTCTAGTACCAGTGAAGTGGACACAGAAGATGAAGAAAGTGAGGTTGATGTTTTAGTCATGGATATCCTTCCAGTCACACTGACTCATGAACCCATAAAATTATCTGAAGAAGAAATTGATGATCGTCTCCAACAAATAAAGATTGGTGATGTTGTGATGGAGAGTGAGAAGGAATCCTACCTCCATCTCTTTCGAAGGTACATACACCTATTCACTTTTGATTACAAGGAACTCCATCAAGTAAGTTGGGTAGAACATTCTATTGAGCTGGTAGATGGTGCTAAGCCCATAAAGAAAATGCCATATAGAATGAATCCTAATTTTTCCAAGACTGTAAAAGAAGAAATAGATAAGTTGCTTGATGCAGGATTCATATTTGCTGTGGAGAATTCAGAATGGGTTTCTCCCATTGTGATCTCAATAAAAAATAATGGGAAACTACACATTTGTGTTGATTATAGGAAGCTCAACAAGGAAACAAAGAAGGATCATTACCCTCTTCCATTCTCAGATCAGATCTTGGACGAAGTAGCTGGCCAGGAGTGCTATAGTTTTGCTGATGGATATAGCAGATACAACCAAGTTTGTATAGTAGAGAAAGATCAGCTGAAGACCATGTTCACCACTCCTTGGGGAAACATTTTCTTATAGAGTTATGCCTTTTGGGTTGTGTAATGCTCTGACAACATTCCAGTGTTTGATGAATAGGGTGTTTGAACCCTACATTGGAAACTTCATCAGAGTATTTCTGGATGATTTTTACATCTATGGGAGCAAGATGGACCACCTGCACCAGATGGAGACAACATTTCAAAGGTTAGATGAAGCAAAAGCCTCACTAAACCCTACAAAGTGTGTCTTTGGATGTTCTAAAGGCATTTTGTTAGGGCATGTTGTATCCAGAGATGGTATTGGTACTGATCCTGATAAAGTTTCAAAAATCAAAGAGTTACCATTTCCTATGAATAGAAGTAAGTTGAGATCATTTTTAGGCCATGTGGGTTACTATAGAAGGTTCATCAAGAATTTCTCAAAGATTTCACAGCCACTAACCCAGTTCTTGAAGAAGGATGTTACTTATGAACCAGGAAATAAGGCGCATGAAGCTTTTGAACAACTGAAGGAGGCTTTGGTGTCTTCACCTGTTTTAAAGAATCCAGATTGGAGCAAGCCATTCATTGTGTATACTGATGCCTCAGATGCAGCACTAGGAAGTACTCTGAGCCAAAAGGATGAAAATGGGAATGATCATCCAGTTTACTTTGGGAGCAGAAAAATGAGCAGTGCTGAGGTAAATTATACTGTAACTGAAAAAGAGGCTCTAGCTATCATTTTTGCTGTAAAGAAGTTTAGAAATTACTTGCTAGGGAAGAAATTTATAGTTGTAACAGATCATCAGGCTCTAAAATATATTATAAATAAGCCTAACCCATCAGGGAGGATAGTAAGATGGATAATTTTGCTACAAGAATTTGAATTTGATATTATAGATAGGCCAGGAAAGAAGCATGTCAATGCAGATGCACTCTCTCGAGCCTATGATGGTTTAGGTTCATCTTGTGATGATGATGATTTCCCAGATGTAACATTGTTATCCCTTGACACAATCCCTAGTGAATACATAGATATTTGGAATTATCTGAATGAATTCAAGTTTCCTGATGGTGCCAATGCAAAGACTAAGAGGAAGATTACTCAAGCCAGTCGTCCATATTCTATTCTGCATGGAGTATTATTTCGAATAGGACCTGATGGACAGTACAAGAGGGCAGTTGGACGTGATCAAGGGAAGGAGTTGATAGAAGAATTCCACAATGGTACATGTGGAGGACACTTCTCTGGACAACTTACAACAAGAAGGATCTTGGATGCAGGTTATCACTGGCCCACTCTTTTTAGAGATTGTTATAATTATTGTAAGACATGTGATATTTGTCAAACACATGGTAACCGTAAGACTTCATCAGCTCCATTATGCCCTATTCTTCCACTTGGTCCCTTTGAAAAGTGGGGAATAGACATTGTAGGTCCACTTCCAACTACCCCATGCCAAAATAAGTATATTGTAGTTGCCACAGATTATTTAACCAAGTGGGTTGAAGCTAGGCCATTGAAAAAAACTTCCATGGATGAAGTGGCAAGGTTCATATATGAACACATTGTCACCAGATTTGGTTGTCCATTAGAAATTGTAACAGATCAAGGAAGCCACTTCATTAATGAGGTGGTAGAAGCCCTAGTCAATAAGTTTTCTATTAAGCACAGGAAGGCAACAACATACAAGCCAAGCATAAATGGATAGGTGGAATGAACAAATTTTGTGTTGTGTCAAATTCTAGCAAAAGATGCAGCCTTGCAGGTACATAAGTGGGATAAAAGGATTCATGCAGCATTGTGGGCATATAGGGCAACATCAAAGTCAGCAACAGGATACTCCCCATTTCAGTTGGCTTATGGCATTGATCTAGTTCTTCCTATTGAGTTTGATATTCCCACTGTGAGAGTTATGAAAAATGAAAGGATGGATGAAAGTGATTCAGTAAAAGAAAGGTTGGTGCATCTTCATTTGCTAGAGGAAATGAGGGAAATAGTGAAGGATACAAGCTATAAGAAGAAAATGAAGCAGAAGGAATACTTTGATCAAAAGATCCGTTGGTCTCCATTTCATGTGAATGACTTGGTTCTAGTATATGATTCCAGATACAAAAAAAGAAGGCAGAGAAAATTTCTTCCCAAATGGATGGGGCCCTACAAAATAGCAGCTGTGCATGAAAATGGTACATATCGACTGGAGGAATTGGATGGCACTCCCATTACAAAATGGGTCAACCATGACAAGTTAAAGATTTTCCAAGCACCATAAGAGTCTACTCCGAGGACGGAGTAGAAGCTAGGAAGGGGGAAAATGTCGACACTAAAATTTTCCTCTGTAATTTCTATTTCATTAATATATGTATTAGGAATAGGATGTTGTTAAGTATAATTAGTAGTGGTGTCTGATAGAAGATAATGGCTCTGTTAGTACGGTGCCGCCAATAATGTAGAGTACGGTAACAGTCAAAGTACAATAGGAATGTTTGGTAAAAAGTAAATATTTGTCGTAAGTGGTCGGTAATGTTAAAATGTCAAAGTTGGGTAAGTAGAGAAGTAGGGTCTACATGATTAGGAATTAGAAATATTATATTGGTAATAAGGACAAGGAGTGAGGTCATAAATATTTTTTGTATTTTATTTGTAAAAAGTCTAAAAATGTGGAACCCATGTGAAATGATAAGGTTTATCTTATCTTAAAAGATAAGCTTACATGTAAAGATAAGAGTTAAGGTATGGAATATGATTTGTCAGAGTAGATTTCTTATCCTATCTTAGAGATAAGGTGGATAAGCCTGAAAGTTCCTATAAATAGAGAGGCCACCCCCCTCATTTAGCATAGAAGGAAGTAGTGAGAAATATTGTATGAGTAAGTGTGTAAAGGAAGCCATCATTTTGAAGGTGTGTTAAAGAAGCCATTAAGAGGTGTAATTGTGAAGTTTCTCCCATAGTTATTGTTGGAAGGCAAGTGAAGTCAGTAACACTTGAAGTACCTCATGGGTGAGATTGTAACAATTTCATGTTGATATTATAATTTACACTTATATTTCAGATTTTTCATCATTCCTTCTTATCATAGTCTATGGTATTCTTGTGTTATGTTTGTTGTTGTGTTTCCAGATTACATCCACCAAACTAAAAGCTGTGCATTAGTAAATAATCATAGCACGAGGAGTTCCTGGTGAAGAATTATCATAGTGCCAGATTGGTGATGACAGGTCCCACCTTAACAATTACCAGGGATACATGTTAGGCTTTTGCTAATTTTCTTAAACCAAGTTTCTAAAGGCCTAAGAAACGTGGAGGGAGTCAGCGCACCTGTTTGTAGGGACGGACCCCTAAGTTTTATTTTGAAGAAGTCCCAGGAGGAAACTTGGAGGATTCTGCTCACTCTACCCTTTGCTTGGACTTTTCAATGGCCAAAGAAAAATATCTCGGACCCTAGACACATGGCACCTTCCGCTGAACCTTCAACTTTTTTAACAGACTCTGTGCCAGACTGAGACACGTGTTGAGCCCGTGCTTGTTTGGGGTCTCTACTTTTGGGGACCATCTCAAAATGCACCATTGAGACACGTGGAGACTTCCATTGGCTCCTTTTTACATTGAGACTTTTCAAAGGCCAAAAGGTGTTTTTCTTGGGCCCTGGGTATGTGGAAGGCCCATCGTGCTTGTAATGGAAACTTAGCTTTGTGCTTATCCTTTGCAGTTGTGCCAAGGAAACAAATGGATGGCTATGTAATATAAAGTGGAAAAGGGGCAGAATCAATGGTTGTTGTGCATTTCACTTGTTTTTCCACCATTTTTTCTCCAAGACTCCTGGAGACGTGCAAATACACATTGTTTTTCATCGTTCTTTGATGAAATTCCTTATCGTATCTATCTGTAAGGTGCCATTGAATGGATTTGAAACTTAAATTGTGAGTCTAAGGATTGTTAAGGTTGATATTTTGAAGTGGGAATTGCTCAGGCACTTGCAAAAATGAGAATTACTAGAGGAAATGGATTTGGGGAAAGAATTACAGAGGAAAGAGAGGGAAAAAGGATGAAATGATGAAAATGTAGGTGCATAAAAGATGAAAAAGGTGTTGCCTCGAGAGTTAAAAAGGATTACCTATCATATCCACCTGTGTAGAGTCTCCGAAAATGATTAAAAAGGGGATTTCTCACATGACAGAATCAAAATGATTGAAGGATTGCCAAAAAATTGTGGCATGGCATCCTAGTCATTAGTCGAGGGCCTAAGAAATGTGATCAGTTCACAATTGGTCCACCTGGCAGCTTTCAGATCTAAATTTGTTAAACATCACTTTCTGAAGCAAATTGTTAACAAGCAAAGGTCCCTCGAATATTCTTTCTTTTTTTGGGGGAAAATTGAGTGAGTAAAATGTATAAATGCAATGAGAATACTCTTGCAAATGGTCGGAGGTTAAATTCGTAAGAGAAAATTTGAGAAAGTCCATCTTCCTGAGAGACCAAGCTGAGATAACCTGTTATTTTCTTCTATGTTAGATTTTCTATCATGTCAAGTTGGTTGCAGATGTATAGCCATTGAAGAACACTGAGATTGCTCTGGAAGCTTTCCCCTGCTGATGAATCTAAGCAATTTTGAAATTAATTTATGTCCAATCTCTAGAAATTTGTGTTTGCTTTGTTTCAGAATGTCTACAAATAGTTTCTTTCATTTATATTGCAATCTTATATTGAAATCTTTGTGAAATCACATAGGATCTCATCCCTATGACAATTTAATGGTATTTTCAATTTCATTTCAAGAAGAGCCTTCATCTTGGATGAGATAATTTTTTTAAAAATCAATTCACTGTCATTTGCTGATAAAGATTGTCTATAAGTCTTCGGGTGTACCTTAGGCGTGATTGATCAGAGACTTTGGTGTTTAATTGAGTCTTTCAATTCAAGCCTTCATGTTAGAGTATCAAATATTATGTGAAAATGTGCTGATTTGGACCTCCATTAAAGCACACCTTCTGGTTGAAGGAACGTCTTAACTGTTCTGAAGCTTTATGTTGTTGAAGTTTTTCATTTTTGTGAAGTCCCTTCAAAGATATGGTATAATCAACTTGATCATGCTTCATCTCCCACCAAAATCATTTAAAAACCATTGATCCATCCTGAAAGTACCCCTATTTGTCCTGTATATCAACAAAGGAACAAAATCTACTTACTAAAATATGTAGAACACTCAGGATTTCTTAATGTCTTTAGTAACCTTAGCCTTGTGTTGAAAGTATCTCCATCATTTAGAAGTGACAACTCTTAAGAGTTAAATCATGGAGTATTGACCATATTTTCCCAAGGTTTTATTCGTAAAATTTTTCCAAAAGAAGGATATCATCCATCTCCTTCATCAAACAGAGGTTACACTAAGGATCCTCTAACCCTGGTCAAAGAGGCACGACCTAAAGTAGTGAGGACAGGTCAAATCCTCTTAAAGGTGCTATCTATCTCTCCACAAATCTAAGTAACAAAGGGCCAGTTAGATCTCATCCCTGGCTACAAAATGACACACACTATGATCTATCTGTCTCTAAGCTTCATGTCCAATATGTTTTGCTGCTCAGCTTGAAAAGGAGAAAAAAATTGGATACCAACACTCGTGGCACTGTTGTCGGGGACTCTTTATAGTATTTTACAAATACAGTATGTACAGACCCTGGTAATTCTTTTTATTTATTTTAAAGAATAAATACATTTCTCAAACATCATTATCTATTCAGATCTATAATAATTGTTCAAAATTGTAGGTTCTAAGTGCAATATTTCTAGCTTATAAAGTTATTGCTCTAAAGTTTGTATCATTATTGATAAATTTGGGTAAAATAAGAGTAGATCTTGTAAGATTTGCATGAATTTGGTATTGACATACATTTTATAGGTCTTTCATGGTGAATTTGCACAAACTAAGGTGAAAATCCTTAGTGGTAACTCCATGTTATTTAAATTCTTTATAAATATTAGTTTCTTAACATATATCAAGTAAGATTTGTCATTAATATCTGTAAAGCTGGAAGGAAGAAGATCTTTCTTTGCCAAGGACCCTAGTAGAAGGTTGTTTCAAGAGCTGGGAAAGTCTAATTCAGAAGGAAGAATAATTTGGAAGGTTGTTAGAGACCAAACATTGAGAAAAGAGATCTCCATTGGTGAAACTGATCAGCTGTGATTGAAGATTACAATACTTCCTCAAGTGCTTTTGAATTAGGTAGTCTCTTTTTTTAATTGAATTCTCCATCAGGAGAGGGCCCTTATTTTGTATTTGAAACATTTTGTTCTCAATATTCCCCAGTATTTTCCAAATCTAATAGAGTTTTCCAAGAAATAGAGCCTTTATAAGGCACTCATTCTAAATATTGTATCCCTGTACCACACAGACCCCTCACTCCTCATCTTTCTATTTCTCTTGTAGGATCACCTCCTCAAAATAATATGGCTCAGCCTCCACCCAGACCCCCATTTTTTGTTAATACTTTTGGTCTCATCAGTTTTAGAGGTATGGTTGGCTATCCAAATGTTGTGCCACAAGATGTAAGAAATAGATTGCCTAAGTTTTAGGGAAATAATGCAATCAATGGTGATCAACACTTGAAACTCTTTGTCAATATGATGAAGGAATTCGAAATAGAATTTGAAGATGTATACATTAATTTTTTTTTCCATACTCTAGAAGAAGATGTAAGGGACTGGTATAAGTCTCTGCTAGATAATTCCATTGACTCCTGGAAAAAGATGAAGAATGCTTTTAGAATATAGTATGGTGATAAAATAGACCCTAGGTTTATTTTATTAGATTTTGAAAATATAAAAAATAATCCTAATGAATTAGTGCATGATTTCAATACAAGATTTAACAAAACATTGAGAATACTACCTATTAATTTGATGCCATGTGATTTATCATGTCTGATAAAGTATTCAAATACATTTGATAAGAAAGTTGCTTACTATTTGAGGGATAAGAACCATGGTACTTTGAGGCAGGCATTTACCATGGCTCTGCAAATTGAGAACAACATTAAAACAGTGGGAAAACCTCCTAAGAGGGAGGGTGTTAAACTAATCAACCCTGAGAGGCCTCAATCAAGTAAGGCTATGGTTCTTGAGGAAGTTGTAAAGACTTTGGTCGGGGTTGTCAAAGAAATCTCTTACAAGATGGCCAGGGTAGAGAAAGGAATTGGACAAGGTTCTCAGGGTCATCATAGGCAAAAAGAACAAGAAAAATTTACAAATCATCTTAGAAATGATCAGAGATCTGATGACAGAGGTAAAGGACCCATGGGAGCTAGACAACCCCAAGCAAGGGAGAATAGAGTATTGCCTGATCCTCTAAATGCTAGAGTTTCTTTTATTGAGAGACAAATCAAATGGATTGGTGTGATAAATGTTTCTTACCCCACCCACCATGTGAATTAGATCAAAAAGTTGAAGACATTGATGATGATGACAATACTGATGATGATGCATGCATGGTGTACTGATCTACAAGCTCACAACAAGGAGAAACTTAAACTGAAGTAATAAGTACAAGAATTGCTGCAAGTTTTTGGGACTACATTCACCGGGGTACCTCTTCTTCATCCCTCTCATGATTTATAAATAGATATGGTACAAGCATTTAAACTTCCTAATAATGATTTTGAGTACCTAATATCTCTAATGATTAAGAAGTATGATTGAGGAATCCTATCAGAAGAGGATAAATAGTTGTTAATGAATGTTTTTGTGGCCCAAGAAAAAGAGTATAACACAAGAAGTAAATTTGTCAATGGGGAAGGGCCTCAAGACAAACAAAATACCCCAGTTCTAACCAATGTCCCAAAATATACTCCAAATAAAGATGCATTTGGAAAAGGCCTTGTTGTCTCAAGTAGAACTGGTGTTCCCACCCATGCCCAAAATGTGAATATTTTTGTGCCATCTGATGAGTTTGTCAATCTATCTCCAAATGTTGCTTTGTCCAAATACATTCCTTATGACATTTCCAAAGTCTTGAGTCAGATCAAGATTTTTGTCCCAATTGTGAAACTGCTTAGGATTCCTAAGCACAAGAAGAGGGATTGGAGGGAGATAGGAGTGCCCAAGGTAGAAATATAAATAATGTAAACACTCCTTCAACCACTACAGGCCAAGAAAAACCACTAGCATTAGAGGAGATAGGTGAACCACCTGAAGTTTACTTGGGAGAATCTTTGGTTGAGTCTCAATTAAATTTTGATCCATTTTTTACAACACTAATTATTAAATATAGACTATTGCAAAGTTATATGTTTGATTCTAGAGCATCATGCAATGTTATGCCTCTGGAAGTCATGAATGAATTAAACATTAAAGTGACAGAAGCTTATGTCAAGTGTACTGCAATGGATTCTAGAGAGGTGCCTATAGTAGGATGTGTAAAAGGTCTAGTGGTACAACTTACAACTTATCTAGGTAAGAACTTGAAGCTTGATGTTGTGATTATTGATTGCCCTGCCAAATGGGGCATGTTGTTATTAAGACATTGGGTTGCAAGTGTTGGTGGAAGTGTTTAGATGGATATGTATTTTTCCATCATTCTATTATAAGGCAACCTTGTAAAGAAGTATGGAGAGAAGAAGATGTTGCACCTCATTGAAGATCCAAATAATGATTTTTATGAAGTGTTGTATGCTGATGTAGATGAAGATAAATTTGTGGGGTTTGTTGATGGCAAGGAGAAAAATACTGATCAGTGTAAATGTATTGAACAAGTTGATTTACTTTGGACCTTATTTGATGGAGCTTGTTCCAAGTTTGGAAATGGTGTAGGCATTGTTCTGATTTCTCTAGGCCAAGAAGAGTTTGTGTTTTCTTTCAAACTCAACTTTGAATGCACTAACAACATTGATGAATATGAAGCATTGTTATTAGGCTTGATAATTTTATGGAAATATGGTATAAAGGATATCATTGTTAAAGGGGATTCAGAATTTATTGTCAAGCAAATGAGAAAATTATATGCTACTAAAAATCAGAGAATAAAACAATACAAACATGCAGTTTGGGATTTGATTGAAATGTTTGACTCTTTTAATATCGTGCACCATGATAGAAAGTTTAATGTTGTTGTAGACAAGTTAGTAGTGCTAGGATCCATATTTAGGAATTCTACAGTGTCTTCATTTTGTGAGTATGATGTTGAAATACTAACAAGGCCATCTATCCCTAATAAGGTTAAAAATTAGCAAGTTTTTGATGACGATGCCTAGGTGAAACGGTTTCTATAGAACCAAGGTGAGTTTTCTGACCAAAATATAGATTAGGAACTAATGGTGTGTGCTAATGAAGGAAAGGAAACCTTATTTGGTAGAGACATCATCCAACTTAAGACAAACACGATTCCTAGAGGTTTGGTGGCACTGGAATCAAACTTTGATAATGTTGATTGCATAATTAAAATAATTATGTCTATTTCAAGATATGTGGAAGAGGATGACCTAGGCATAAAGGAAAAACCATGTAAAATATGGTTAGGAAGAAATCTCAGCAAGGGAAGGAGAGAAGAAGTCATATATTCAATTGCTGAGGAAATATCAAGACTACATAGCTTGGTCTTACTTTGAGTTGAAGGCATACAGGGAAGATTTGTTCCAACATGAGATTCCTCTTGAATCTAAGTCCTATCCTTTCAGGGAAAAATAGAGGCCCATCAATCTGCTCCTTTAATTGAAGATGCAAGAAGAACTAAATAAGTTGAGAGATGGATGGATCATTCAGCCCACAAGGTACTCATCTTGGGTTGCAAACCTAGTGCTTGTCAGGAAAAATAATGGTGATATAAGGCTATGCGTAGGATTTAGGAACTTGAATAAAACATCATTGAAAGATAATTATGCTTTGCCAAACATGGAGAATATGCTATAATTGGTAACTGGTTTGAATTGTTATCCACTCTAGATGGTTTCTCTCGCTATAATCAAGTTGTTGTGAAGGAGTCAGAAAGAATAAAGAATTACATTACTACTCCTTGGGGAACTTATGTCTATGTCAGGATTCCTTTTGGCTTAATGAATGATGGAGAATCTTTCCAAAGAGAAATGGATGTAGCATTTGTTGGTTATATTAATGACTTCATTTTTTTTATCAAGATGATGTAACTGTGTTTTCTAGAAATAGAAATGATCACTTACAATACTTGGAGAGAATGTGGATAAGGTGTAGAGAGTATGGCATATCATTGAATCCCAAGAGGTGTCACTTTGGAGTGAAAAAGGTGAAGTTTCTTGGTCACATTGTATCAAGGGAAGGGGTCATGATTGATCCTAAGAGAGTGGAAGCCATAAAAAAAGGTTCCAATTCCAAGAAGTAAGAAGGTAATTCAATCCTTCTCTGGAAAAAAAAACTTTATCAGAAGATTTGTGTCTAAATTTGATGAGCTTACCATCTGCATTACTAGTATGCTAAAGAAAGACCAAGTTATGAAATGGGAAGAAGCTTCCATTTTAGATTTTGATGGGATCAAGGAAGCACTAAATCATGCCCCTATTTGGGAAGCTCCTAATTACACGAATCCTTTTAAAGTGTTTTCTTTTGATTCAGAAATCACCATTGCATCTGTCTTATTGTAGAAGGATGATGAAGGGGCTGAGAGACCAATTTCCTTTTTTAGTAAGGAATTAGAAGGCGTTGAGTTTAAGTACACCATCATGAAGAAGCAAGTATTTTCCTTAGTGAAAGAAATAAAGGTTTTCAAACCCTACATCTTGAGCTCTAAATTTGTTGCTTATGTTCCCCATACCATGGTAAAAGACATCTTATCAGAGATGGAGGTCTCAAGAAAAATATGTAGATGGGTAAACAAGTTTCAGGAGTATGACATGGATATCCAAACCACAAAATTGGTAAGAGTTTTGGGCCTAGATAAGCTTATGGCTAAGAGAAACTTGTAAACTATTGAGGTGAATGAAGTATAAGGGGAAAGGGTGGATGTCCTTGAAAAGTTGGTAAGCTCTAAATGGTTCAAGGATATAATATTTTATCTCAGACATCTATGTTGCCCTAAATATTTGAGTAAAAATCAAAAAAGAGATCTTAAGTTAGCCTCTCAAAAATATGTCATTACTGATTTTGGGTTATCTTGGAAGAACCCCGAGGGAGTGCTCTTGAGATGCATTACTGAAGATGAGACCCCTAAAATAATTGTTGATCTCCATGGAGTAGCTTGTGGGGGAAATTTTTCTAGAAGAGTTATAACACATAAAATCTTGAGGCCTGGTTATTGGTAGCCAAATCTCTTCAAAGATACAACTCTATTGGTTAGGAAATGTGAAAGTTGTCAGCATTTTTCTGGAAGAATGAAATGTTCAGGCTCCCTTCCTTTACAACGTGTGTTAGTTGAATCCCCATTCAGATAATGGGGAATTAATTTTATTGGGGAAATTTTTGATCCTTCCAGTGCTGGTCATAAATGGATTCTTGTAGCCATTAATTATTTCACTAATTGGGTGTAAGAAATCCCCACCAAGAAGGAAACACACAAAGTTATCATGGAATTCATACTGAATCAAATCATATGTAGATTTGGAGTGCTAGCTAAAATTGTTGTTGATAAAGCCACGAGTTTCAGAGCCAAACCTTTGGTGGAAATGTGCAAAGAGTATGGAATCAATCTGACATATACATATAACTAAAATCCCCAAGGAAATGGACAAGCTGAGTTCAGCAATAAAAAATTGTTGAAGATCATTACAAGAAGTTGGAGCTGAAAAAAAGGAAGTGGGGTGAGCAATTTAAGTTTGTTGTTTGGGTTAAAAGAATCACTGTCAAAAGAGATACTGGTAAGAGCCCATTTGAGTTGGTATATGGAAATCAAGCTTTTCCACCCCTTCATTTGCAATTGTCTTCATTTCAATTTTTTCAACAAATTAAAGATCAATAATTTAGTCCATATGATGCTTGAATCAATCAAATTATTGAGTTAGATGAAGAAAGAAGGGCATCCCATCAGCGACATGTGAAGTTCAAAGAAAAGTTGAAGAAGTTATTTGATAAGAAGGAGACTCCAAGAGCTTCCAACATTGGGGATCTTGTGCTATTATGGGATAGTAGGCATGAAGATAAGGGAAAGAATAGTAAATTTGATGCATTATGGATGGTCCCTTATTCAATTGATATTTGAATTGGTGAAAATACCTTCTTCCTACATGAATTAGATGGGGAACTACTTGAATTGCCTGTTAATGGTAGGAACTAAAAACATTTCCTTGATTGATTTCTCAAAATCAAGGTATACTCCATTGTATAGTGTAAGTTCTTTGTTCTTGTTTTGATTTTGTGTTTTTGTTCATTTTGGTCCTTGGTGACCTAGTTTTGTTGGTTTCTCGGTTCGTTATTTTGGAGGATGATTATGGTTTCTTTGCTTTGCAAGCTTATTCTTTGACTCCATTGCCCAATGGTCTATTTTTGGCACTTGGTATACTATTTTTTCTTATGGAACTCATAGGGATTGCCCATCCCCAATTCGGAGCTGATGTTGGTGCTTAAATTAGTTCTCACCCCATTTTTCATTAAAATTCTCCAGTTTGCAAGCTCTGTCGTGATTTCTATCTCCCCATATTGATGGATGAAAACTCTATCCTCCATTTGGTTTCCATGATCTATTCATTCCTTGGTCAAGGATCACTTAAAAATCTAGAATTGGTTTTTTGTTCCTCTGTCCGTGTTAAGAGAGTCTATAACTTGGGTGTAAAACTCAGGTTTTTCCTTTCCTTCCATTTTACACAGTCACATTGTGTTGTCCCTATCATTTTTGTCCCAAATACCTATGGAAATGTGATTGGATGTAGCTCAAAGGATCATATTTGAGCCTTATAACATTTCCAAATTCTCTGTCCTTGAAGAAGGATTCATTTCTAGGCTCAAATGGAGATTTTCCTGCATTTTACGGTTTGACGGGTGTGTTTTTTCCTGGTCAAATTTACATCTTAGCATAAGTGGAAATGTGGCCCTTTTTGATTGGATGTGGCTCAGTGGGGAACTTTGAAAACTCTAAGGCTCAATTTAGAATTAAAGCTTGAACCACATGGAGGGCCGACAGTCATTTAAAAATTCACCTTTTGGTTTGGCCTTGGAGTTTCCCGAGGGAGACACATGGAGGTTTTCGCAGCCTTTCCTAGACTTAGACAAATTTTTCATGAGACCAGTACAATTTTGGTGAACCATGCACACATGGAAGGATTGCGCTCATTTGAGGATCTACCTCAGGGTCCCACCTTAACAATTGTGTTAGGGAGACATGTGGAGGCTTCTGCTAGCTCTACTTTCTAAATTTTGAAAGGCCTGGGACATGTGGATGGGACCGCGTCTATTTGGGGAGCAACTCCTAAGTTTTATTTTGCAGAAGCATTAGGAGGAAACTTGGAGGCTTCCACTCACTCTTCCTTTTTCTTGGAATTTTCAACGGCCAAGAAAAATTATCTCGAACCCTAGACACATGGAGCCTTCTGCTGATCTTTCAACTTTTAAAAACAACTTTGTCAGACTGAGACACGTGGTGAGCTCACGCTTGTTTGGGGTCTCTAATTTTGGGGACCATCTCAAAAACGTGCCATTGAGACACGTGGAGGCTTCTGCTAGCTCTTTTTTTGCTAAGACTTTTTCAAGGGGCCAAAATGTGTTTTTCTTGTGCCCTGGGCATGTGGAAGGCCCGCACTTGTTTGGAAAATTTCCCTTGTACTTCTCCTTTGTAGTAGCACCAAGGAAACTCATGGATGGTTGTAATATAAAGTAGAAAAGGGGAATAATCAATGGTTGTTATTCATTTCACCTGTTTTTCTGCCATTTTTGCTCCAAGACTCTTGGAGATGCAAATACACACTATTTTTCATCATTTTTGATGAAATTCCTTGTCGTCTTTGTCTGTAAAGTGCCATTGAATGGATTCAAAACTTAATTATGAGTTCAAAGATTGTTAAGATTGATATTTTGATGTTGGAAATTTCTTGAGAACTTACAAAAATGGGAATTACTAGAGAAGCTAGATGCGGGACAGAATTATAAAGGAAAGAGAGGGAAAATTGATGAAATGGATGAAAGTGCAGGCATAAAAGATGAAAAAGGTGGTTGCCTCAAGAGGTGAAAAGGATTACCTGTCATATCCAGCTATGTAGAGCCTCTGAAAAATGATTAAAAAGGGGATTTCTCACATGAAAAAATTAGAATGATTAGAAGGATTGCCAAAAGGTTGTGGCATGGCATCCTAGTCATTAGTTGAGGTCCTAAGAAATGTGATCAGTTCACAATTGGTCCACCTGGTAGTTTTCATATATGAATTTGTTAAACGTCACTTTATGAAACAAATTGATAACAAACAAAGGTCCCTCAAATATTCTTCTCTTTTGCGGGGGGAAAATTTGATTGAGTAAAATGTATAAATGAAATGAGAATACTCTTACAAATGGTCATAGGTTGAATTCTTAATTGAAAAATTGAGAAAGTCATCTTCCATCATGTCAAGTTTTTTACAGATGTATAGCCATTGACAAGCACAGAGATTTCTCTAGAAGCTTTCCCCTGCTAATGAATCTAAGCAATTTTTAAATTAATTTGTGTCCAATATATATCAAATTTGTGTCTGCTTTATTTTTAGAATGTTTGTAAATAGTTTATTTCATTCGTATTGCAGTATTACATTGAAATCTTTGTGAAATCACACAAGATTTCATTCCTGTGATATTTTAATGGGATTTTCAATTTCATTTCAATAAGAGCCTTCATTAAAAACATTATGTGAAAAAATGTTGATCTGGGCCTCCATTGAAGCACACCTTGTAGTTGAAGGAACATCTTAACTTTTCTGAAGCTTTTTGTTGTTGTGTTGTTCATTTTTGTGAAGTACCTTTCGAAGATCAGGTATAATCAACTATATCCTACTTCATCTCCCACAAAAAGTATTCAAAAACCATGAATCCACCCTGAACTACCCCTGTTTTCCCTGTGTATCAACAAAGGAACAAAATGTATTTACTAAAATATGAAAAATAATTAGGATTTCTTAATGTCTTCATTAACCTTAGCCTTGTGTTGAAAGTAACGAGCCATCTTTTATAAGTGACAAATCTTAAGAGTTAAATTATGGAGTATTGACCATATTTTCCGAAGGTTTTCTTCATAAAATTTCTGCAAAAGAAGTATATCTCCATCTCCTTCATCAAACAGAGGTTACACTAAGGGTTCTCTCACCTTGGTTGAAGAGCCACAACCTAAAGTAGTATGGATAGGTCAAATCCTCTTAAAGGTGCTATCCATCTATCCACAAATCTAAGTGACAAAGGGCCAGTTAGATCTCATCCCTAGCTATAAAACAAAACAAACTATGATCTATTTGTCTCTAAGCTCCATGTCAAATCTGTGTTGCTGCTCGGATTAAAAAGGAAAACAAATTTGGATACCAACACTAGGGACCCAATTAAAAATAAGGGTCATTTTGTGACTGTAACTTTGTTCTTTTCTTATACTATGCAACCCTGTACTGAAGCTTTGAGATGTTGTATGGGGTGATTGATTCACCTAGTGTATGCCCCCTCATTTTGGGTCCATACTATGTCTCTAGGTGTAGTGCTCACATATTTCTGGCATCATTTCATTTGTCGACTCTTTTCATTTACTAGACTAGAGACATTGATTTAGAACTATTTTGATATTATGTGCTCTCATTATGGATTATTTTATGACACATGTGTTGATTAGGGAACGTAGTGCCAAACTAGAATTACGATCGTTATCTTAGTTTCTTACACTTATGTGATTATGGACATCAACAGGATGTGATGTAGTTAATTTATCTGATATATAATGCATGTATGTTAATTTTCATTATATACTTTAGATATCATTGGATGTTATCATGTAGTAATTTAGATGGATCTTATATATTGATTTACCATGGATATATGTTATTAGTGCATAGTTATTCCATTCAGATATTGATTTTTGTATAATTAGAATGAATATACATGATTTTTTTAGTTATCCATATATTGTTATTATTTCTTTGATTTATTGTATCGAGAAGGTATGTTTGATGTGTGAATTGAGTGTGTAGGTTACAGGTTACACAAGAGAACATGGGTTTAAGAGTTGCACCTAAAGTTGTACAAATGGTTTTCTGAGTCGTGACCTTTAGCCATGCGTGACCTTTTTTGAACTTGTGCGTGTTGCGTATTTATGTTTGGACATCTTTAGTGATTCCTAATTGACCTATGTTATAATCATTTGTTAAACCTTGTACTAAACTAGTTTAAGGTCCTAATGGCCCCTACATGTATTAGTGGTGTATTAGGTTAAGTAATCTTTTCGTTACTGGTGTAGGATCACCTAATCATCATTTGGGTGGGCCCCACCACATCTATATTTGAGCCACTAAACCCAAACTCGAATTTGGGATAAATGTGGTATTTATAAGGGTCTATTTTTGCATTGGGGGTCTCCCTTACACTGGAATGGACTCTTTGAACCCTACCTATGGGTAGGGGGATTATTTTAAAGGTCAAATGGGAATTTCCATCTTATTTTACCCCTCTATTGTCCCCATCATGTGAGTGTGTTTGAGATGTGATCTTCTTAAAAGTTAAAGTAAATTGGTTTATAGTCATTTTAAGAAATTTGGTAGATTTCTTCATAAATGGGTGTTATTTTATGTGTAAATGGGATTTAGGGAATATTGTTTTGGAGAATGAAATGGGTGACAATGTCATGCTCTCATTTATGAGTATTGGTGATTGATTCTCCTTCATATACATCCTCTTGCTAAGGGGTATGTACTATTTCTTCTCATTTTTTCTTTAGGAGTTAAAGAGAGCCTGAGAGAGAAGCTTGGAGCTTGGGAGAGCTTTCCTTCTTCTTGAAGTTGGTTAGATTGATTTTGAGTTAGGCCATCATAATTATTTTTTTATATAGTATATTGTGCAAAATAAAAATGGTTATTTTGGGCTTTTTATGCTTGCATTTTTATTGTGGGTGTGATTGTAAATCTTGTTTGCTTCATTTTTCTCCATCCATCTCATTTGAGGTGGGTTTTGGAATGTAGGTAAAGAGTGAGGAAACCTCCTATTACATCCACATGCCTTGATGGGAAAGCCATGATGGTATTTAATTTATTTCCTCCCCTCATGTGGTTTGATGTGGAATATGACTATTCATATGGTTTGAATCTCATCTTCCTTCCTTGATAAGGAAACTATTTCATGGTTTGAAAATCCTTACAAGGATGAGGCTTGGATTTTTGGATGGAGAGATAAAGAGTAGAGTATGGTGGATTTGGTGGTCATAGTGATGGTTTAAAAAATGGTTTGGAATTTGGGATACTTGCCACTCTTCCTCATTTGAGGAAACATTGATTTATCCTCTTGTGTTTTTGTGGGTTTTTTGGTGTGCATTTTATTAGAGTATGTGTTTATTTGTAAAACCTTTGTCTTCCCTATACGTGTGCAGATTTGAGGCATGTGTTATCTCTTTCCCATGGGATTGGAGGGAGGCTAGCATGTCCTCCATATGTGAATATGGCATATAAATACGCCATTTGGTTGGGTGGAAACATATATTTATTCTCGTGTGCATTGAAGATTTATTTCATGGAGATGAAGCTTGCAAATATGTTACGAGCATGGAGGAAAACGTTCAAATTTTGGGCATGTTGTTCCCCATTACTTGGATTTTAAATTGTTGTTTTGTGATGGTTATGGATATCTTGGTATGTTATCTTCCCCCTTGAGAAGAAGATTTGTCATCTTGTAAACTAGTGGTTATGGAGCCATACAAATGTTTGTTGTTTTCTCAATTTTGGGGAGGCCTTTGAAATTGTATTTTAATATTCTTGTAATGCTTGTTGTAGATGAAGCTTTGTTATGTACTCTTCTCTTGAAAGAGTGTTGTAAGTTTATCCTTGGGTTGAGAAAAATGAAGTTAATTCTTATAATGTATTTTTTGATTTGAATGAGAAGACTTGTAATTTATTTTAACTCCATGTAAATGAGATATAGCTCCTTACCTTGAAAATGAAGGAACAAATTTTTTTGAGTAATTTATTTGTTTTGATATTTAAATTTTATTTATATCTTGTTGAAAAGGAAATAAAGTAAATATGTTTATGAAAAGTGATTTATAAAAATCAGCATTATTTATTTATTCTCCTATTGTATACCAAAAAAGGAAACATATATAATCTCATACGTAAGATTTTAGGCATCCATATCTTAATGTTAAAGGAAGGAATCCATATTGTTAGTTCAAAAAGATTGTGTATGCTATATATGTTATTCTATTTGTTTATTACTAAAGGTTGAGTGAACAGAAGTTGTTCTTTTATTCAAAAATAAATAAATAAATTATTTCTCCATCCTTAGTTGCTTTACATAATAGTGTTACATCATAATCAATATATGTCATTATATATATATGAGGGAAAATGACCTATATAAAAAGGAGGATATGAAATAATGCTACCATTTAAAACTCTTATCTATACACACACACACACACACACACACACACACACACACACACACACACACACATATATATATATATATATATATGTATATATATATATATATATATATATATGTATGTATGTATATGTATATGTATGTATGTATGTATATATGTATTAGATATACGTATAGAGATTAATAATGATAATAACAAAGAGTAAATGATATTGGGGTTTAGTATTGCGTTTTGTTTTTTTAATTAAAAAAAAATCTTATGGGGACAAGTCATGGGCCGTGAATTGCCCCGTACCTTGCCACTATACACTATGGTGTGGCCACAACCACACCACAAACCCTTATGGTTTGGTTACATCCACACCACAGTTGCCTTTTCCCCATGCTTACACAACGGTTGTGTCATGTATAGCCCTATGCAACAACACATTAAAATCCGCCCCACATGTTTGTTTTATAATATACTGCACACACCCATACACAAAACCAGACACCCTTTTATTAATAAATGAATGATGAACCAAAAATATAAAGGAGAGAATACAAAAAATTAATGAAATGTTGAAAACCATGGTTAGAAACCAAACCATAAAACAATCATGGGTGTTTCTTCTGTTATTTATAAATCTATGACAGAGAATGAAATGGATCCCCAAGAAAATACAAAAAGAGATCTGTAGGTTTGATTTAGAGGCTCAAATTTTCCTCCATGATCTCTCCTCCTTCCACCTTCTTCTTGCAAAAATACCCTGTGCAAATGGAGGAAACAAATATTAAATAAAAGTTATAAAGAATAATAATGGATAATTATGGTTTCTAGGAAATCTAATGGCACAAATTAAATCCTCACCACTTAGGATTGTGGGAATAAATTTTTAATGGGTATTGGGGAAATTTTATTAAGTGAGAACCTAAGGGAGTTTTATTAGGGATCATGGTGAGTATAAGAGAATAAGGTGGAATTAAGTAATTTTTTAAATAAGCAAACATTTGGCATGGGTTCATTTGGGTTTAATAAGGGTCATGGAGAGGGTTAAGTATTAAATTGAAATTTAAGAAAATATTTAAATAAATAAATTAATATTTGGTACATGTTAGTATGGTTGGCCACATTGGTAACCAATCCTGAATTAAATTTAAAGAGGGACAAAGGGGGTATTTAACCTAGTAATATTTAAGGAAACAATGACATTATTAATTAACTGTTGGCTATGGTCTTGACCATATAATAAAAATTATAATAATAAAAAATTTAAAAGAAAAATAAAATTGTCAGGATTTTAAACCATGTGTTATGGATCGGGTCGTTAAAATTTGGGGCACTACATTTTGTATCACAACTCAGGTTTATAACACTGGACGCTCTGGGTATTATAAATTAAATTAATAATGGTAAAATTAATAAACTTGACCTATTTTATCATTTCGGATACCTCACACAAAATAATAAACTTTGAATTTCCTTTCGATCATAGGATGTTTACATGTGGTACGAGGCATCAATCTGCTATAGGTCTGGGACGTAGGTTATCTACACCTGAGCTGGGTGCTACAGACATGGGGACTATAGATATTAGAGGCATTACAATAGATGATGGTAGTTTTTCAGCAACATTTTTGTAAGTAACATGAGCTAGTACATGATATTTTCTTTCCAAGAGAGGATACACCACCAGACAATGATGCACACTCAATGCCACATCAACAAGATGCTTAGAGATGAAAAAGGTGCCTTATCCTCTCAGTTAAATTTGAGAAAGATATTCATTGGAGCCACTCTCATAGCATTGAGGGACCGCTATAGGGAGGATGAAAAAATATTCTAGATGGGGATATGGTTAGGAATCATTGTTATGATAATGACATAAATAATGTTATGAGATATCTTCTTCATTTATAGCCGCCCATTTACAGTGGAACCACTAATATATTTGGGGCCAAATCATGGCTTGTAAGCCTCAACAGTTTCTTTGGGATCCACTCTTACAAGAGAAACATCAAGGATAGGTTTTCTATTCACCTCCTTTGAGATGCAACATGCATATGATGAAGGAAAGAGGAACGAAAGATCCATTTGAATAGAGACTCAGTGACATGGGAGTTGTTTGAGGAGTGTTTTAGAGCCTAGTACATGTATGAACACTTTATTTAGAAGAGGATAGATGAGTTTCATGACCTCCGATAGGGTTCAAGCATGACGCAATACTACAAGAGATGATTTATTTATTTATTGGAGTATGTTGATTATCTTCAGGATGAGAAATTTCAAGTCAACAAATTTATTTGGGGACTGAATGTAGACTTGGTTGGGGAAGTTAAGATGTTATCTCCTTTGACACTTCAAAAGGTTGTGGAACTATTTTACTTAATTGATGAGAATAGGGGCAAGGCCCATGAGTACCGAGATAATACTAGGTTTAAGTTACAGGAGAGATTATAGTTCTTGCATGATTAGAGGAGGATTCAGGCCTCCACATTAAGTTTTGAGGCCTTTACCACACACCTAGATACTGTCGTAGCACCATGTGCATCAACAACATAAGACTAGAGAAACATAGGATATGCAGAGAGGAATAATTCAGGGAGGTTTCAGATTGGGTATACACAAGAGACAAGGTAGTCAACAGGTACAAATAGCCCATACACATAAGTTTGTCAGGGTAAGGCTAGCTAGTTTGGTACACCAGAGCACAGGTGGGACCCCTTCACAGAGAGAACTAGTAGGTTGTTTTATTTGTGTGGCTCTAATCACTACACTTGTTTGTGTCCACAAAAACCCACCACTATTGATAGGAAGAGAGACCCTATTTCAGAGCATATAGTTGTAGACATGGGACATGTTCATCATGTCTACATAGTAATGGATAACCACCAGGACGAGCATTACACCATGGTTATTGAGATTATAGATACTATTAGGGGTATTTCTATATTAGTGCTTTTTGATTGAAGAGCATCTGATTCCTGTATTTCACCATCTATAGTGGAATAGTGTGGGCTAGTTGTAACTAGGAAACTAGATAGTTAGTAGGTTGAGTTTACCTCTGGGGACAAAATCGTAGTGGATACATACGTGGAGAGTTATGTACTCGATTTGGGAGTATTATCCACTACCTTGGACCTTCAAGTATTACCTTTAGGATCTTACAAGGTTATTCTGGGCATGTATTGGCTTATGTCCCATCAAGCCAAATGTGACTGTAGAAGTATGATAATTGAGTGTTGGGATGACCTTGGGAATTTGGTTGCAATTTTTGGGATTCAGAGACCTATTTCATTATGTATAATCTCAGCTAAGAAACTAAGGTGGAGTATGTGCATAGGGCATAAAATGTTTGTGATTACAATTAGTGATCGATCAAAGGGTACTCAATATGATTCACCTCTTGATGAGCATATTGTATTGAGAGAGTTTATGGATGTGTTTCTGAGAGAGCTTCCTGGATTACCATCCCATAGAGATGTGGATTTCACTATAGACATAGTACCTTAAGAATCCCTAGTTTCTCAAAATTCTTATTTAATGAAAACTCTAGAGCTTCATGAGCTCAAGATATAGCTAGAGGAGTTGTTGGAGAAGGTCCTTATTCACCCTAGTGTGTCTCTTTTGGGGGCACTAGTTATTTTTTGTGAAGAAGAAGGATAGTTTATCTTAGAATTTTTGTTGATTTTAGGTAGATTAATAAGGTCACGGTGAAGAATCGTTTTCCACTTCCTAGGATTGATGACTTGTTTGATCAAATAAAGGGTGACAAAGTATTCTCTAAGATTGATCTCAAGTCATGATATCATCAAATGCACATTGCAGATGCAAACATTCACAAAACAACTTTCTGCATTCATTATGAGCATTATGTGTCTGTTGTTGTACCATTTGGTTTGACCAATGCCCCATCTATTTTCATGAGCGTCATGAATGGGGTTTTCAGGACATTTTTTTGACCACTTTTTTTTAGTGTTTTTGGATGATATATTGATTTATTCTCATTTCAACGAGGAACACAAGGAACAATTGAGACAAGAGATACAATTTTTGAAAGAGAAGAAACTTTTTGGGAACCTAAAGAAGTGCAGTTTCTTTCAATCAGAGATTCAGTACTTGGGTCACATCATTTTTGGTGAGGTTTTTTCAGTAGATCCCATAAAGATACAAGTCCTTTGTGATTGGACAACACCCAAATTAGTAACAAAGGTGGGGAGTTTCATGGGATTAATAGGCTATTACCGCATATTTATTGATGACTTATTTATGATTCCTCATCCTCTTAATTCTCTTCAGCATAAAAGGAAGAAATTTTTGTGGTCAAAAAAATGTGAACTAGCCTTTCAACTACTTAAGGAGCGACTGTCTATGACACCTATCTTAGAATTTTATCATCTGACTAGAGAGTTTGTTGTTTACACTTATGCTTCCTTAGAGGGTCTAAGAGTAGTTATCATACAAGAGCATCATGTCATTGTATTTGAGTCACATAAGCTAAAGGACTATGAGCTTAACTACCCTACCCATCACCCAGAGATTACAGTAGTAGTTCACACTCTAGTTCGTTGGAGACATTTTCTTTTGGGCAGGCCTTTTATCTTGAGGACCGATCATCAGATACTTTAACACATCTTTTCTCATCCAAACCTAAATTCTCGTCAATACCATTGGATGGAGTTCTAGTGTAAATATGATATAGACATCCAGTATATTAAGGGAAAAGAGAATGTCATTGTAGATGCCTTAATAGAATATGACATGTGACTACCGCTATGACATTTCAGTCCGAACTTTAGGGAGGCATTCGTCAGCACCTTCCGGGGGACATATTTTATGAGGGTGCAAAGAATAATTTTGAGTCTCAGAGTTCCTTACAGGGCAAGTATACATGATGTATCTTAGAGGTTGATGGTCTTCTACACTTCTAGAGGCACATTTATGTTCCTAAGGCAAGTGATATTCACATATTTATTATTTTAGAGGATCTTCGAGCCCCATATGTAGCATACCTCAGAGTGAAGAAGATGTATGTTGATCTAAGAGAGTTATATTATTAGACAAGTCTACGTAGGAATATAACAAACTATGTAGCTAGTTACGTTGACTATCAGAGGGTCAAGGCCAAACATTCCCATTCTGTGGTAATTTTCTATCCCCATGACATTCCCAAGTAGAAATGGGATGTCATTTCTATGAATTTCATTATCGGTCTTGCCATGTTATCTTATCATCATAACGTTATCATGGTCACAATAGAAAAGTTGACCAAGGTTACAAACTTTTCTCCAACCAAAGTCACACATAATGTAACTGCCATTGCCACATTATTTCTTGAGGATATTTTTATGTTGTATGAGATTATGAATATTATTATTAATGATAGAGATACCATCTATGCTTCATATTTATGGACTTCTTTTAAGACTACTTTGGGAAATCAAATTAACTTTAGTTCTGCTTACCACCCAGATACATATGGTCAGACAAATATAATTAATCAGGTACTAGAGGATATTTTACGTATGTATGTGATGGAAAAACAAAATAAGTGGGAGGATTACTTGTACCTTTTTTAATTTTCCTACAACAATAGTTAATATAGTTTCATCGGTATGGCTCCTTATCATACCTTGTATAGGAGACCTTATAAGAAACCTTTGAGTTTGGATAAATTGGATGACATAGTAGTTATTAGGCTAACTTTCCTTCCAAACATGAAGTAAAAGGTCATTTTGATTAGCCAGTGTCTTAAACAGGCTTGATTATGCCATAAGGTGTATGTAGACACCAAGAGGACCGAACCTCACTTTGCAGTTGGTGACAAACTATTCTTGAGAGGTCAGCCACATAAGAGCCCAATCCATCATGGAAATTTTTATAATATTTATCCTTTCTTTGTGGGGCCATTTGAGATCTAGGTGGTCTTTGGTCATGTTTTCTACCATTTAACATTGCCACCATGCATAGCATAGGCCCATAATGTATTTCATTTTTCAATTTTACCTAAATATGTAAAAGATGTTTCTCATGTGTTGGATTATTTGACATTACATGCACAGGATGAATGCTAGTGGAGACTAGAGCCTGTGTGTATCCTAGACCAATAGGATATTGTCCCTTTGAGGGTGTGACTTGGACTAGGTTAGAGTATAGTTGGACCAATATGATGAAACAACTTGTACCTGGGAGGATACGACACCATTGAGGGCCTAATATCCCTATGTCTTATAGTTACTTCCGGGATGAATTATAATCTTAAGAGATGGGGATGTAATGCCCACATCTTTCTGGCATCATTTCATTTACTGACTCTTAGAATATAGACATTGATTTAGCACTATTTTGATATTATTTTATCTCATTATGGACTATTTGGTGACACATGTGTTGTTTAGGTCACGTAGTTCCAAACTAGCATTATGATCATTATATTAGTTTCTTACACTTATGTGGTTATGGACACCAACAAGATGTGATGCAGTTATTTTATTTGATAAATGATGGATGAATGTTAATTTTGGTAGTATACTTTAGCTATCATTGGCTGATAATGGTAAATTGGATGTTATCATACAGTAACTTAGATGGATCTTATATCTTGATTTACCATGAAAGTATGTTGTTAGTGAATATTTATTCCATTTAGATATTGATTGTTGTATAGTTAGACTTAATATCCATGAATGATTTAGTTATCGATATATTGTTATTATTTCTCTAATTTATAGTATCGAGCATGTATGTTTGATGTGTGAATTGAGTGTGTAGGTTACAAGTCACACATGAGAACGTGGGGTTTCAAAGTTTCACCTCAAGTTGAAAAAGTGGTTTTATAGGGTGAGACATTTACCCATACATTACCTTTGTTTGACCTTTTGCATGTAGCATATTTATGTTTGGACATCATGTTAATGTAAAATCACAACACCGCTGAATGGCTTGGTTTGAGATGGGGTATTCAGCATGATTGCATAACATTGAGCTATCCTGAGTGTGGGACATTGAAAAATGGGATAGCTCTCCGAAGAAGGCCAGTTCTTGTTCCTAATCTTCCTAGAAAAAAATACTCCCAATGTAGGTAAAACTACAGACTAACCCTAATCTAAAGCTTCCAAGGGGATATGGAAAGAGATATTGTATGAAATAAACCTACACTACAAGTGGTGATACACCAGAATTGCAGTGTTAATCAATTTCCTCTACCTACATAACAAAGAAGGGGTGAGTAAAGGTATGCTTGAAAAGGTGCAACATAGACCGAAACTACACCAATTAATTAATGAGAGGTTGGAAAGCTACACCAAAAACCATGAACAAAGAATTTTCCATTATTGTACAAGCATAACCACATCTATATCCTCTAATAACAATAAAATATGCACAAAACACCCAATTTGTAAAGAGAGGTAAGACAAAGCAATACAATTATGCAAAGGTTTGAACAAAAACACAACCCAATTTTATTTCTCCTTAAATTTTACATAGTACATTACATGTGGGGAGAGGCATGAAGCCATTATAATGATTTGGAGGAATTCTTAAAGCCCCAGAGGAATAGGGGTGCATAGGAGAAGAAAAATGATCAATGCTTTACACAATGCAACCCCTTACAATTTATAGAAAGAGGTCTTGAGTGAGAGAGAGAGAGAGAGAGAGAGGAGAAAATCATTTTTCTTAGGGTGAATCACCTATAAAACCCATCATTACCTTTGCAAGACTAATGGGAAAGCCAGCAGAGCCCATACCTTCATTAAATTTGTAGTGTGCATGAAGGAAGCAAGCCCATACCATCATTTATTACACTTCACTTACCAAGGGGTAGTATTTAATATTCCTTAATGTTTGAGGTTCAGAACCTCAAAAATATTGAATTTAATGTTGTCATGTTGTAGAGATATTTCTCACAATTTTGACAGTTGGCTATTTGTGAGAAACAGACTTTCAGTGGTCAAGTTATTACATTTTGGGCTTGTGGGGGTTTCTACTATTTCAGGGTTTAGAAAACCTCCCAAAATCCATTATTATCCCTCCCTAATGAATTTCTATTCTAAATCCTTCCATTTTCTATGATTTTGTGAGCTTTTAACTCCAGGATCTTGAGCTATAACATTTTGAGTGAGGGGATTTTTTTACATGTTCTAGGGCGTGTGTGGTGTCTTGTGTTAGCGAGCCAGCTTGGCCGAGTAGCTCAATTAACTACTAAGTGAGCTATTTATTTATCTCCTTCATTTGTTCATGGAAACATCACCTTTGGTCACCTTCTTTGTTGAACTTTAGAATTTCTTTTATTTGTGCATGTCAGGCCTTAATACCTTCCCAACGTTCATTGACTCCATCGATCCATTTTCTATTGTTGGGCCTTTGTATTGCAAATTAGAGAGTTCTCTCTTCCAAATCCATAGCCTCAAAACTTCCCTCTAAGATCCCTATTTTTTTGGTCTTCAAGCTCCCCAAAATCCTTCTTTACTGGTGGTTGGGATCCCCTTCTACATTATCGAGAACCAAACTTTCTTCATGTGGGGCACCCATTCACCTAACTCAGTGCGGTCCCCAACATATGAAAACATTTCAGAGTTTAGGGATTTTTGTGTTTTGGAGACAAGGAACTCTTCATGAGGTTGAGTTGGCCAGAAGCTTTGAATCACTGAAGTCTTAAAGTCTGAAATTCAGACTTCAGGGTTTTAGTTCGTCTAGTGGGTTACTATTCACTTTCCCATGTAAAATATCTGAAATCCTGAAATTCCAAATTCTAAAATTCAGATTTTAGATTTCTAGATTTTCCTTGCATTTTCTCATGGCACCACACAAACCTATGAAACCATTTCCTCCAAATCACCCTTAATCTGAGCCTAGCATCGATGTCAAGATCTTCACCGATTCATCAATCAAATTCTAACATGACCAAGTCATTTACCTTTGTCATTGGCTGAGTGTGAATTTATCATCTGAGATCAATCTATTACTTTCTCATCATTCCAACATGGTTCATTGCATTATGTGACATGCTCCACACATTATTTCCATTCGAGCTATTCGCCACCATTACGTTTACGAATTGACCATGCTACATACTTAATGGTTCACCAGATCTCTCGAACTACCTCATCCTACCTATTCTCACTGATGTATGTGAGATCCTATCCAATACCCCTTGGAACATCTAAATGACCATTCCCAAGCCATCATGAATAGAATTTTGTAATGCCCCGTTCATCGTTTATCGTTTTTCTTCTTCAACGACTATGTTGCTAAGCATTTAATGTCATTTTGCTCCTGCTGATCCTTATTGGATTTTCCTTTTCAATTACCCTGTTAAGAAAAAAAATCTCTTTCACCAAAATCAATAGGTGGTTTGAAGAATGACTGGATGTTGTTGGGGCATGACCAACTAAAGGGAACACCTGCATAATAATAATGATTCTTTCGAATTGTTGACTCTTGCTATTATTGTTTTGGTCAAGATATAGTTACGAGCAGGCTATAAATAGTATACATGATGTTGTTCTATGTTTTAGGTATCGATTTGACTATCCAGATCATCAACGGGTTTGGTCGTAAATCCTATCAAATCATTGGTAAGGATTTATGTTATGAGTTATATGGCAATATCGTAACAAAATAATATATAATAATAACAATAATGAAAACATATTCAATTATTTTAATAATGAAATAGATTGTCAAAGTGAATGAAATGAGTTAAATGAATTTAAAATAATAATAATGTTAAATAAAATAAAAAGTATTAAAATTAAAGAAAGCCCGTGATTTGTTTTGGGGCGGTTTTAGGGCAAAGGGGGTTCTTTTGGGATTTCTTTGGTCTATCTTTGTTGCTGAAGGAAGTGAAGCTGCCGCCGCCTTGGGGGAAGGACTAAAGCTCTGCACCAGTTCTTGGGTCGCAGTTTTTATAGGAAAATGTGGTCGCATCTTTTTCACCAAACAATGCGCTTTGGGCATTTTTTTGTTTTTTTGGTCAAAAAATGCCATGCCAAATGTCTTCTCATGGAGTGCCAGGGTTGTGCGGCCTCCTCCCAGACTCCCAGCCTACACCAACATCCTTTCATCCCATGACAAACACCTACGTGGACACCTATCAAAGAAAAAAGATAGAGGAATGTTGTCAGATGTTGTGGTTTACAAATGCATTGGGGACGCTGTTGTTAATGTTTGACTAGATGACAAAATGAGACAACTCCTCATGGAAATATGTTACTGCTTTACGTGGAAGGATGTGGGTCCCTTATAAGGCATGCAAATTGTTTCACCATGCAACAAACAAGTCTCTAACCTATTTAGTTTACATTGCCAGCGTATCTCCAGCCTGTGCAAAACATGGAAGCTTTGGAGCAGGGTATGAGCAATAGAATTTGGTTTGTTTGTAAGATTTTGTTCTTGCAGTGTCATAGCTGAGATGTGTGAAAAATGTGTACGTCTGCTATAGTTGGTATGTATGAAAAATGTGGAAGTGTATTCAAGACATGTGATTTGTTCGACAAAATGCCTCAGATATTTCATCTCATGGAATGCAATGGTTTCAGGGTATTCGTAGATGAGCTTGTTGTAAAGGCCTTTGAAACTTTGAAGGAAATGTATTTGGCAGTGGTAAAGCAACACTTAAGAAAAAAAATTTCAACACCCTCTCAGCTGTGCCAAAATAAGTGTTTTAAATTGGGATATGCACAAAATGGACTTATTAAAAAGGCATGTGATCTGTTTGACATAGAAAATATGGTCTCATGGATCGGGATGACTACTTGAAAGCACAAAATGGTTTTTTTTTATGATACATGGGAGCACATAGAATGGTTTGGTTTGCATGTGATTATCTAGCATCATGCGGCACCAATGGTGGTCTCAATGGATCGCGAGTGTAAACCACTTGGAGCACCTTATCCCCGTTTCGCTCATCATTCCCATGCATGGTTCATCTTCCCTTACCTCTCATAATCCTCATGTTTTAGTTCTCTTTTGCAACTTAATAGAATTTTAAAATATTAGGATTTTGAATACTGTTAAATGTTTATTTCAACTTGTTGCAAAAACAATGAAATGTCGTGTCAAAAACTCATGAAGTCAAAATAACCCGTTTGCATTAAAACATGAACTTCCACCCTCATGCTGAGGTGATGTAGAAAAATTCCTATCCAACTAGATTGCTATAACATGGTTTCATTGACCAGACGAAATTGACTTCACGGTAATAACGTTGATCATCTTTTGTTTTAAATAGTTAATTTTTACATTTTTTGGAGACTCATTTAGTACCCTCCGTAACTCTGAAAACAAGATGTTAAGTTTTATTCATGTACCTCATTATGTGAGGAGTCACCTTGACCTCTGGATTGACCCCGAATGAACACATGTGACCTTTTTGATGCTCTTATAGGAGCCATGTTACACTGGTTTATAGCAGTAAAAAGCCGTTAGATATAGAAAGTTGGCTTTCATTTTGAACCACCATTTGAAACCTGGATAGAGAAATTATTTCCCAACTTTACAAACCTCTAGTGTTTATACTAGAAAATTACATGGAACATTCAATTTAGGGAAAAAAAATTTCTGGACATTTGATGAATGAGCATGCAAAATTTCTGGACATTTGAAAATTTCTGGAACCTACAAGTTACCCTATACGAGGTCTCCAAAATATGTAAGAAGTGTCTCATTGCGTGCTCATTCATCAAATGTCAGTTATGGACGTGGTTTTCTGGGCCCTCGAGCTAACTTTTGTTCATTTACAACTGGGTCAGCTACGACCAGTAGCCCTGGAAAACTAGCCGTCAAACGCAAACCGTTCACTTTTTCCCAATTGCATCAGTTGCTATGAACTCTTGGTTTATCTGGGGACACGTAGAAAGTTAATCGTGGTGTGATTTCTCATCAGAAGAAAAATTTTTGGAAGTGGTTTCTTTGCTTCCAAGCCCGTTTGAGCATTCTTGTAGCTAGTAAGAAAAGGTAAAACTAGAAAGCTATGGGACTCTCGTTGGGTTTTCAAACCACCATGGAAACATTTGAAAAATTTAAATGATTGTTTAAAACTCTATAGTGTAACTTGTTATGTGAAATATTTTTTTTGACAAAATGGTGTTTCTCTCTCTTCCCTTCTCTTTCTCTCTCCTAGGTTACAAAATGAAGTAAAATGAAATGTAATGAATACCTATCTCTAAACCTTTTATTTCAATTGAAAATTGAAATTAGTATCATATGTAAATGGGAAAACTAAAAAAAAAATGATAATTATGTTAGATTAGGGTGGATGCCATGCTAGCGAGTTATCGTTGATATCATGCTCATGTGGGTTTTGCAGGATGGAAGAATGACGACGAAAAAGGCGATGTGTAATTTAATTATTATCATTGTAATTTATATAGTTCATTGTTAAATGGATAAATGTATAATTTAATATCATGTTACAGAAGGTTATATTTGATAATTTGTCGTTATGTATAAGATGCTAGTTTCAAGGACATCTAGGAAATGTGCATTAAATCTTAGGTTCAATTTTTATTCATAGTACACATGGTAAAAAGTTTTGATATTTATATAAAGTAAACGAATTTGGAGTAATATCTTGTAGTGCATATTCAATATTCAATAAATGATCAATGAGTCATGTTGTGCTTTCATATTTGGTAAATGTAATAAAGAGAATTAAATTGAAACACTCTACCCTTGTCCAATATTGGAGTATAACTTGTTTTCATGTGTGATACTCCTTACCGTAGATGACATTGAAAACCATAGGATGAACTTAATCTCTGCACTTGATGGAACCTCCTAGTTTGAGTAAACAGGAACCCGAGAATGGGCTTATCATCTTAGTTATTATGTTTAGTGGCATTGACTTAAGCCCGTCTGATAGGAGTGACACAGTCAAACTTTTCTTGGAGTGTGTAGAGCTAACTACTCCTTCGTAGCCTAGCGGACTACCTTGTCATCCGAATATAGAATTAAAATCAAGGTTCTTCATCGAGTGAAAACCCTATTGGATCCATATGACATGGATGGAGGTTGTCACTTAGTTGTTATAGGCTTTAAACTCTTGTTAATGAACTCCTTAGCTCCACTCAGATTAATGTGTTACCCCGGTTTCTCTCAACGTAACACCTTGGCCTTCTCTAAAGGTGGTTTATCATAAATAGGTCCTCTTGCTTAAAGCACATATATAGTTGAGGGGTAGACCCTTATGTGAAGTTGGAATTAATCTAAAACTCAGTTGATTCGGATGTTAACTTGGGTTCACGTGTAGCTACAAATATTATAATCCTTTATGTCTTCAAGAGGTTAGATAAACACTTTGTAGATCCTTTCACAAGACAATGCTAAAAATTAAGGCCATAACGTGACGTAGAAAATAAATCATATGAGAGTAAAAATGAGAATTGAGGTTAGGGATACTGCCACTCTTGGAGACCTTATAACTCAATTAAATATATTCCTTTGTATCAAAGACTATGAATTTCTGTGTTGTGATCAAACTACGAGAAAACAAAAGATATATAAATACAAAAAGGAAATTCATAAGTCATTGAATTAGAATAACTATGGTAGGGAAATAACCTTACTGTGATCGAGGAATGTTTTGTGGTAAAAATCTATCTTGTATTTTAAATCTTCGTTAAATCCTAACATCACCTTTTGGACACCAAGTCACGTCCACATGAGTTGTAAGAGTAAAAAGGTAGAAAATGAATATATGTTCGAGAAGAAGATTCTTAAAATAAGAACAAGATAATTAAGCATTTTATATGCATTCGAATTATGCCAAATAAGTATGCAAGTTAGGGAAAGTTTTGTAAAGAATAAGCAGCCAACTTGATGTGGTCGAACCAAAAATTAAATGTGGAATGAACTTAAAGTTTCTATAGGTGGAAAAATGAGGAATTTATCCTTGCTCAATAATGTTCTTGGAATGTTAATCGTAACTAAAATACATTTAAAGAAATGATGTGTTGTGGGTTCGCCACTCCTTAAGTCATGTTTCTTGTGGTTGGGTCATTGCTAGTATTTGTTCATTGGGAAAGGTGTGGCATCGACATGCCTATGTCATTCTGATGTGTCTATGTGAGTCGATGAATTATGTGATTGTCGTATGTGAGTCGATTTTCTATACTTGGAGCCCTTGATATGTTGTGTGTAGTGAGAAATGTAAGTCAAAATATCCTGGTATTTTACTGTTGTATTTGGGTGTGTAAAATGTGGGTACTACAACTTCAAGCTCTGCGTTGTGGTTTTGTTCACTTTCCACAATGATCTATTTCACTAACTCACCCTTACATTTGCATTGGGCCAACCTATCTCATTCCATTCTTCTTTCTCTACTCATAAATGCTTCACTGCCTCCATGAGTCACTGCCCAAGCCATCTGCGATGCCAACGTTAACTCCTGAAATGGTACAGACCTTCATTTGCATGCAGTTGTGAGTTTCTTCAAGCTTTCTGTCTCATCAGACTGACTACATGTGTTTGGTTTGATAATTGATCATAGTCATGGGCCAGGCTCACGTATTCACTATTATGGCAGATGATCATCTTCTATGTGTGAGCTCTCATGTTGGCCCAACTAAACTGAAAGCCCATGCTTTTGTGTGTGATCTTGATGTCAATGAGTTCAGCTCATCCTCCTCACCTCTGCATTCCCCTAGTCTTCTCCCCACTTGTGACTCGATGATGGTATCCTTGATTATCTAAACCAAGATGAGTTGAAAGATCATTCTAGTTTCATTCAATGATGGCCCATCAAATCTTACCTTAAAACTATTCAATCGAATTGGCCTTGCATTTTCCTTTGTCAAGCCTCTAAACACCTTTGTGTGAATTCTGAGTTTTCTCTTGTGATGCCCATGGTTTAGATCTTTGTCCGAGCTCTAATGAGCTACTAATTGAGCTAATATATCCTAGCTCGAACAACCTTCTACAATGCATGCGACTGACTCACTTAAGCTAGGTGCTCGACCCTTTGTCCATCCTCAGGATGAGCTTGCCTTAAGCTCGGGTTATCTCTAACTCATCAAGCTATGTGATCTCACCAAGATCATATTGAGTGTACATGCCTGAGCTATTTTAATGAGCTCACTAAGCTCAATGTTGGGTTCCATCGTGTGCTGAAGACTTGGCTCAGGCACGGACCCTCATTTTACTCAACGTAAAATGTATACCCAACTCACTTGCGTTCAGGATTTTTCGCATTGTCCACTGATGCATCCAATCAGCTAAGCTTAGGGAGCTTGGCTCTGAACTTGTGCATCTCAACCACCTCATTGAACTACTCAGTGAGCTATCTATAGCTCAATGACCCAAACCCCCTTTTGCCATTTTTACCCCGGCTTCCCATTAAGGTTTTTTAATAAAAATTTTCGTGCTAGTAGACTCGTTAAAACTGAGTGAAAAAAATTTCGAGCCTGAATGAAATGTGGTCATACTTTTTTTTCTTAATGCAGGCCCATCAGGGATTGCATTTCATCATTTTCCAAATTGATCATTGAATATTAAGACCAAGAAGAGGAAAAATTCCTTAGATGATTTAAACCTTGTGAATCCATTGAATGTCTTGCTGAAGCTCTGGTAACTGCTCTTAGCCCAGCTCATTGCTAGGGGTCCATCTAGGTTCCCAAGTCCTTAGGGTCCTTGTTGGAAAATTTTCCCTAGGGGAAAAATTTGTCAGTAATTTGGTGACTCATGGGGACATTTTCCTACTAGATGTTTTGTACCAGTAGCCTAAAACTATCCATTGGGCATGGAGTCACTATACACCTACAAACTAATTCTAAACCTGTTGTAATTAAAACCTAAAGATCACCTCCACATCATTGAACTTGAACATGTTCTACTACTTGCACTCTCAATTTTTATAAGAAAATCATAAAAAATATTTTTATGAGAGAGGAAAATTGCCTTGACCAGGATTTTCACCTTTTCCTCTTTCCAACATTGTTCTGCGAGACTAAAATGAACTGTCTTGAAACATGATTCTTCCATGTATGAATCACAAGACTGATGATTTCTTTGCATGTATTCTATGATGTAGAGTTTTTGATAAGCCAATTATCAAGTTTTTACATCATGGAACTCTATTAAATTTGATCTTTCTATTTCTTCTAAAATTTTCACTAGCGACATGTTGCTAACAGTTATAGTTGTTGACTTTCTGACCTTTTGAGAACATATATGAGTTCACCTTTGATGGATCATGAGGGACTCATAACAGGAAAACTTAATAAAAAAATTCCTTAATTATGATTTTAGTTTCTCTGCATTTGTTTTCTACTGAAATCAACAACTGTTCCTACAAGTATGAGACTCTTTTGAATGTGTGAGGCCTATTTAAAAAAATATGAACTGTGATGGAGAAATATTAACCAAACTATATACAAAATGAAGATCATACATGCCAAAGTAGACATGAAAACTATGGAAGAGAACTTGTGATGATGAAAACAAATCCTACACGTACCCTACACTAACTAGAAGTAGAGAAGATTTCAAAAAAATCCTTAGACCTGTAGTGAAAAGTAACTCCCTCTTTTTGCAATAAGTAGCCATGTAGATGATTTAACACTAGACATGGTTGTACAAGTGAGTGAAAAATTGTCATGGAACCAATTTCCCACATGAACCTTCAAGGTATCAACTAAACTCACAACAAACACCTCCTCAAAATGATTTACATGGGGCTTTTGGAGATGTTGTAGCTGATGCAGCTGATCCTTGGTACTATGAATCTCATCCTCATGTTTCCAGAAGTAAACATGATTAGTTGTGGAAACTATGATTCTATCTCCAACAAAGCTAGACATCTGATTGGGCATGGCCTAAACCATCAGATTTCACTGATGTTATGAGTTTCAGTAAGAAATCCTTCAAACATAATTTCTTGGAAAACGTGATTGTCTGTAACTTTATTATCTTACTTTTGCACATCTACAGAAAAATGATGTCCCCTTTGAGTGGATAGTATGAGAGAAGTGACATCCTCATGTTCCTCCTCTTCATTGGCAATATGGGCATCTCCCACTATATTTAGTTGTTAGAGACTACTTGCAGCCTCTTGCTGAACCATTGATGGCTTGATACAAATGATCATGTATTTCTGCTCATATGAGAGTTCCTTCTCTTCGACCAAAATTCTCTTTAGAAGATTTAATTCCTCTAATCTTGGCTCAAGCTAACTCTCACAAGAAGCATGATTCAATTGAATGCTCTTGTCCATGACAACAAACTCTTATTTTTGGAAGATGGATGGAGGAAACAATGTTGTTATTTCCACTTGCTCCACTTTATTGAAGTAATATTCCAAATCTGATATGTAATCTACCTCCTTATTTTATTGTTGTGTAAGGTCAACCTCCATGCTAGTGTTCTCTGAATCTTCAAATTTCTCACTATGGTTTGCAAAGAAGTTTGATATTTCAATCTTGTCTAAAAAATCAGGTTTTAGAGAAAAGGGAGTGGGAGAAGGATTGAAAGCTTCTTGTTTCCTAGATCTTTCATTCTTCTCATAGGTTTGGAGCTACACCTTCCTCTTATGCTGATTTTGCAGCCGATGGTTGACCAAAAATTCCTGAAAAACAAGTTCCTTCATGAACACTACATTCCAAACACTCTAATTTTTTATCATCTTCAACCCGTTATTTCTCTGCAACTACTGCAACCATTTCAGTTTTCACTACCTTTGAATGGACCTCAAACTCCTTCGTAGGCTTAACCATAAAAGGAATCTTCTTGATTCTAAGTTTAGTAGTCCAACTCGTAAAAAATTAAATCATCTCATCCATGTTAGGCTACTCCTTTTGCTCCTCTTCTTGATTTGTTTGCTGAGCCTCTTTCCAACATGAATTCAAGATTATGAGAGGAGTGATGGGTGGGGTCTCTGTTGATTTTTTCTTTGCTAGTGGTGGAGATAGTGGAAGGGGTTTTCCAATTGGCTCTTGTGGATGAGATAGTTTTTTTGGAGGGAAAAGGATAGAGAAACAGAGGTTCGGTGGGAAGTGGAAGATGAAGAAGGGGAATCCACAATAGGTGCAACAGATGGGAAACTTAAGAATCAAGGTTCTGGCTGAGATGATGCAAATTGGGGAGTGGAGGGAGTATTGTGGGATGGAAATGCAATAGTTTCCTATTGATAGGATTGACTGACATCATTTAAAAAGGTGCATATCTCTTGGATCCACTTTGTGAGCCTTAAAACATCTCAACAATAAAGTCCATATTCTCCTACAAGTTGTAGTAGTTTGGAATATGTCATGCCCATGGACAAGGGGTCATAAATCCAGCCTTACGTGCTTGTAATTGAGTCACAATCCTTTGGGCACCATTTTTGAATCCCATTCTTACACTTTCTTTTAAAACACCAGATCTTTGAATATAAGGTAACCTCCATAATTTGCATACCCTTGGTATTGGAAACCTAAATAATTTGATGAATAACCAAAATGGTCCATTTTCTATCCATAGGAACATGTATACTGTTGTTTTTCATCGTAATATAGTTCTTGAGGTTGTTGATAGCATCTTGAAAATATATACTACAAATATGGAGGTAGGTCTAACTAACATTCTTGCTGCTGCAAATGTGAGTTCCATTCTGGGAACAAATTCATGATTGCACGGCTTCATAGAATGAAAGAAGTGAAAGAGACAAAAAGGAAAAATAGATGGAAATGGGTGGAGAAGAGAGAGAATTTCTTCTACTCAGAAATATGGGTTTTTAACCAAATGGAGTTGCCAGTTGTGCTTACACGTGCGTTCAAAGGTAGTGAATCCACCAAGTGCACAAAAAAACATGATGAAATGAGATGAATACATGTATAAACACCTTGAAAGGATAAAAAATTGATGTGGGGGGTTTAATTAGTTCATCTGAAAATGATCTTCGAAATCCTGAAACTTCAAAACTTAGCTCCACTTGAAACCTTCGAAATCCCGAAACAAAAAAGACTCTAAAATTGAGAGACTCCAAAATTTGAACCCGAAGCAACCTCTGAATTCCGAAATCTAAAATCACCACTGTCTTCTGAAATCTGAAAGCCCAACAGTTTATTACCTTTGAAACCTAAAATATCTGAATCCCCAAATGGAAAAAAGGTCTGAAATCCTGAAATTACAATAGTTCTAAAATCCTACAACCCGAAATCCCAAAATTCAAAAAATCCTAAAATTTCAAAAATTAAAATTTTTAAAATCTGAGAGTACTTTTTTGAAGTTTATCCCCCAATCTATTATCCATGAGAGTTTTATCCCATTTTGCACATGATAAGCCCTCCAAAATTGATTTCAAACTTTGACCATGCAGCTAAAACCTCCAAAATCTTAAAATCGTAGCAGCCGAAATACAAAAAGAAGGGAAAACTCTAAAAATTACTTCTTCTTTGAACTTGGCTTTAATGTAACAAGGTTTTGTATTAAAACAAATTGTTAAGAACAAAAAGCTTGACTTCTAGATTTGTCCCATTGGGCATGCCAAAACTATTAATATAAAATTGCAACACCCCAAATGGCCTAGTTTGAGATGGGATATTTGACATGATTGTATAACGTTGAGATATCCTAAGTTTAGGACATTAAAAAATAGGATAGCTCTCTGGAGAAGGCTTGTTCCTTCTCCTAACCTACCTACTACAAACTACTCATAATCTAGGTAAAAAGACTGAATAACCCTAATCTAAAGCTTCCAAGGGGACAGGGAAAGAGAGATTGCATGAAATAAACCTACACTACGAGTGGTGATACACCAGAAAAGGAGTGCTAATAAATTTCCCCTACCTATAGAACAAATAAGGGGTGACTAAAGGGATGTTGGAAAAGGTGCAACACAGATCAAAAATACACCAATGCATTAAGGAGAGGGTGGAAATTTGCACTAAAGACCATCAAGAAAGCATTCTACATTCCTTTACAAACACAATGACATCCATATCATGTAATAACCATAAAATATGCACAAAACACCCAATTTTAAAAGAAAGGAAAGACAAAGCACTAAAATTATGTAGAGGTTTGAACAACAACACAAAACACAATTTTATTTCTCCTTAAACTTTACACAGTACATTACATGTGGTGAGACGCATGAAGCCATTAAAATGATTTGGTGGAAGGCTGAGAGCCCCAGAGGAATAGGAATACATGGAAGAAGAAAAATGATCAACCCTTTGCACAATGCAACCCCCTACAATTTATAAAAAGAGATCTTGAGTGAGAGAGAGGAGAAAATCAGATTTATTTCTTCAAATCACCTGCAAAATCCATCAACCTCTATAAGAGTGATGAGCAAGCCATGAGAGCCCATACCTTCATTAACTTTGTCATGTGCAAGAAGGAAGCAAGCACATACTATCATTTATTACACTTCACCTACTCAAGGGTTAAGGTTTATTGTTCCTAAATTTTGGAGGTCCAGAACCTCCAAAATATTGAATATGATGTTGTCATGTTGTAGAGATATTTCTCACGATTCTTACGACTGGATGTTTACAAGAAACGAACTTCTGGTGCTCAATTTATCACATTTCAAGTTCCTTGGGGTTTTTATAATTTCGGGGTTTAGAAAAACTCCAAATATAAATTATTATGCCTCTATCAAGAAGTTCTCTTCTCCAACTCTTCATTGACTATGATGTTGTGATATTTTGACACCGAGAGCTTGGCCTACAATGTTTTGAGAAAGCGTTTTTTTTTTCATGTTCTAAGGTGTGGTGTCTTGTGTTGGCAAACCAACTCAGCCAAGTAGCTCAACAAGTTACTCGACAAGTTGCTTATCAAGGTCCTTCATATGTTCATGGAAATATCCCATTTGGTTTCCTTGTTCATTGCATGTCAAAATTTCTTTTCTTTTCCCATAGCGGGCATCAATACCTTCCCACCTTTCGTTGACTTCATCGATCCCGAAAATGACGAAAATGAACCATTATCTATTGTTGGGCCTTTATATTGCAAATTGGTGCATTCTCTCTTCCAACTCCATCACCTCAAAACTTCAAATTCCTGATGCACAAGAGATCCTATCCAATACCCCTTGGCACATGTAAATAAACACTCCCGAGAAATCATGAATGGACTTAGAGCTCTGTGTTGTGGTTCTATTTTCTTTCCACGACGAGATAATTCATCGACTCGCCCTTACATTTGCATTGAGCTGACCTGGCTCGTTCCATTATTCTTGCTCTACTCGCAAATGTTTCTCCACCTCTATGAGTTACTCCTTGAGCCATCTACAATGCCAATGTTAACTCCTGAAATGGTGCCGAACTTCATTTGCATGTAGTTGTGAGTTACTTCGATCTTTCTGTCCCATTAGAAAAACTACCTGTGTTTTGTCAGACAAGCGATCATGGTCGCAGGCCAGGCTCACCTATTCATTGTTATGGACAATGCTCATCTTCTACGTGTAAGATATCATGTCAGCCCAACCAAACTAAAACCCCATGGTTTTTTGAGTGATCTTGATGTCAATGAGTTGATCCCATCCACCTCAGCTCTACATTCCCATAGTCTTCTCTATATCGAACTCATTGAAATCTCATTTAAGTTCCATTCAACGATGGCCCATCCAATCTCACCTTAAACCCATTTGGATGACTTTCCCTTGCATTTTCCTTTGTCAAGCCTCCAAATTCCTTTATGGGGATTCTGAGTTTTATGTTGTCCTGGCCTTGGTTCAGATATTTGGCCAAGATCTAATGAGCTACACACTAATCTAATATCTCTTAGCCCAAACCACCTTCTACAATGCATGTAACCAGCTCGTTCAAGTTGGGCGCTCAACCCTTCTTCCATCCTCACGATGATCTCGCCAGCTTGGAGATACCACGAGATCTCCTTTACGCTCGGGTTGTCTCCAACTCATTGCACTAGGAGAGCTCACTGAGCTCCTATTGAATGTATTCGACGAAGCTATTTTAATGAGCTCATAGAGCTCAATGTTGGGTTTCACCACATAACGAGGACTTGGCTCAGGCACGGGCCCTACTTTTACTCCGAGTGAGATGTACTCCCAACTCACCTACGTTTAGGCTCGCTCACTTGCATCACCCATTGATGCATCCAATTGGCTGAGTTTAGGGAGCTTGGCTCTGAACCCGTGCATCTCAACTAGCTCGTTGAGCTATCTGTAGCGCAGTGACCCGGACCCCCTTTTGCCATTTTTACCATGGCTGCCCATTCTAGGGATTTTTTGGAATTTTTTTGTGCTAGTAGGCTCATTCAAACTGTGTAACACTAATTTTGATTCCAAACCACAATTGGTCGATTTTCTTGTTTTACTTGATGCAGGCTCGCCAGGGCTGACATTTCATCATTTTCCAAATTGATCATTGAAAATCAAGACCAAGAAGAGGAAAAATTCCTTAGATGATTTCAACCTCCTAAATCCATTGAATGCACTCCTAAGGCTCTAGCTACTTCTCATACCCCATTTCATTGCTAGGGGTCCATTTAGGTGCCTAGATCCTTAGGGTCCTTGATGGTCAATTTTGCCTTGTGGAAAACATTGTCAACACATCCTTAGTGATTCCTAATTGACCTATGTTATTTAAATTTGCTAGACCTTGTATTAAACTAGTTTAAGGACCAAATGGTCCATAAATATGTTAATGGTGTATTAGGTTAAGTAATCTTGTTTTTATTGGTGTAGGATCACCTAATAATAATTACGTAAACTCAAATTTGGGCTAAATGTGGTATTTGTAAGGGTCTCTTTTCACATTGGCCTTCTCCCTTACATTGAAATGGACTCCTTTGACCCTACCTATGGGTAGGGGAACTGTATGATAGAAAAGTGATAGGTGAGCATGAGAATCATCAAGCAGCCTTTCTCCGTACCTGACCTCCCAAGGTCGTGCCGAGACAGCCGGTGGAAATGAAGTACATGCAGATGTGGACAAATTAGTTGGGAAATCCTATGTCCTCGATACGAAATAACTGGATCTGTGAATCTAAAGCAAAGAAGGCTCTTATAACCTGAACTAGTGTTATGGATCAGTTTGACACTATAACTATTCGAAGGCTCCAATCAATGTCGAGTTCTACTGATATCCTATTTGTTGGTTGTTGGATTCGTGGAAAGTGACCTGTAGGTGCTTCGTATATATTTCCAAACAGGGTCATAAAAGTGGTAGTGAGAAGTGTAGTGGATTTACAGGAAATTATGGATGATTTTCAGGTCTAACCCAGAAAGTATTGGCTTGATCAATTTCTAGGTTCAACACAGAAAATTGTGTGATGATATCCGGCGGGAGCGGTGAGGATCTAAATACCACTGTATGTAAACTGGTGTCAATTCTTAACTGACTAGCAAGCCCGTTGGGTTATGGGACTTGGGGATCAAAACCATGAGTTCATGGTTGTTGAGAAGCTTTTACGGTCATGTGAAGAATTAATCTCTTCTTTCGACTATCCAATAGTCATAAGATTTTTCAGCCTCTATGTTTAATATCAGGAGTTGTGTGATTTTCTCAGAATACCTTACAGGAGTCCTAGCAACTTGTATGCACAAGCCTATGTCTCTATCAATGAGAAGGTCTCCTGCATCTAGATGGGGAACTAATGGATCAAAACTGAATGTTTTCTCTCTTTAAGGTTCTTGTATGGTTATATGGACATCCTATCAAGGGAATCTATAATTGGATTAATTTGACTAGAATTCGTATGCTTTTTCATCTTCAATGTTTAACTTTCTCAACTTTTCACTAATTTCTTGTGGGTTTGTTGTTGTTTGGAAGGTGTGGATCCTAAGACCTTGATTTATATCTGCTAATGTCATGCAGAGATTCAGTTGGGGTATCACTGGTTCGAATATGTAATCTCTGGGATCTCTTGGTCCCGTAATAGTCATGTAAGGAATAACCAAACTTAACTAAATGAAATACACTATTTATGAAAATGAATCTACACTATGCTTGTTCTTTTTGTATTTTCAGAGATATAAACTTGAATGATTTTAAAAATAAATTAATCTAATAAGTTCAGATAATAAGTAACTAATCTAAGAATAAAGCTAAAACAAGTAAGGTAACTAGATGTAGTTATTTACCTATACACTTGTGAGTTGATACAAATATAAATATCTAAATAATTTGATTGAAATGTCTCCAATCTTACCTCAGAAGTGAGAAATAAATCATAGCTTCTCAAAAGCTATCATTCCCCAGAGCTTCCCCAGTAATATTGAAAGCAAGCTTTAACTAAAATGAAATGATTCACTACTCTATTTGATACATTGTAACTACAACTTTGACAATTCAAACCTAGAGTCTGTAGAACATAGGTAAATCTAGTTTTAACATACCTTATCCCATCAGTGTGATTTCATTCATTCCTTCGTGTTATCGTGAATCCAGAAAGGTGAGAATGTGACAGCGGTAGGAGGAGAATATATTTAAACAGTGGTAGCTTAGAGATAAACCGAGCAAAATGTAAGTAGGAGAGAGATAGCGCAAGAGAACAGATCTTGGCTATGTGATTCCTAGCAAGATTTTTTGAGGGATACAACAAGGCATACCTAAAATTCTAGGACCTATTCTTCCTGTGATGAAACAAAACCTATAACTCTAAGAAGAACTAAGTTTCAAATGAATCAATCTAGAACTAATGTTGTATTATGATAAGCCAGTTGTTTTGAGAACAACAATGGAACAAAATGAAACTAGAGAGATCAAGTAATCTCTAAACCAAAAAAATGAAAATCCTTAAACTGAGAGGCTGAGAAATTATGTTAAGTCTAAACCTGTTGAGACTTATAGAGGAACTTCCAAATACACTAAATAATAAAACATAGAGAGAGAGGGGCCATTTTCTTGGAAACAAGCTCAGTATTTATAGCATTCTTACTCACCAGAATGCAAGTCAAAATTTCCATGCTTTATCATTAAAAATGGAGGATTGCTATTTCAAAGTGGCTGGAAACTCTAAACAAAGCAGAAGAGGCTAAGAGTTGTAAGTGTAACTTGATTTTTCATGGTGTTGAGTGTGCCAGAAGGCTCTGGAAAGTGTAGGTGGTACCGTCACCATGTGTAGGAAGGTAGTTATAGGACCGTTTTCCTGTCTTGGGTGGCGGTCACGGGAACTCTGTCCAGGCAGGGTGGCAGTCTTGTAACTAAAGAGTAAAATACAAGGAAAAGGGGGGCATGGGTTAGAATAAAGCATGCAAAGGTTGGATAAGGAATGTAAGGATGAAAATGTATAATCGACAAGATTTTTTAGATTCCGAAAACCATGCGAAGAGATCTGAATCATCATTGGGGTTTCCGTAACATCTTTTCGACAATACAGTACATACGATTTTGGGTACATACATATTGCCCCCTCATAGAAGCATTTTAGCCCTGAAGAGGCATAAAATGGTGGGTTTGAGTATGGCAATCCTAAAATGGGGAGTTAGAAGCTATATCTGACATGCCCGTGTGTCACAATGTCGCCATCCAAATTCCCGCTATCTGGAAAATGAAAAGGGCACTCAAGTGTAGATAGATAAAAGAAATCGAAAAATAAATACTAAATTAAAATGAAATAAGGGCTCACCATTTACACGGGGGATAAGACCTTACCTCCGTCGGCGCTCTAATTCTATGTAAGAACACTCAAAACAATATTATAATACTATTCATCGATTTGGTATATATATATTGTGATCATGCCTCCGAGAGCAGGAGATTGACCCACAAATTCTCAAGTTATTTTTTCTCAATTTATCGTTTTTGAACCTAAAATATAGAAATGTTGAAATCTTTGTCTTGGGGGGATCATTTTTGAAAATTCTATTTTTAAATGAGTCTCTAGGGGGGGCTGCCCATAGGGTAGGTTTTTATTTTGTCAAAAATGATGTATTTTTGTTGTTTTAAGAGTTTTTTAGGGCTTTAGGGACACACGCCGATTCGGCACAGGACCACCACCCTGTGATGGTGGTGGTCATAAGACCGCCACCTCAGAAGGTGGTGGTCATGGAACTGCTGCTCTGCAAAGGGCGGCAGTTCTTAACAGAAAGTAAAATTAAAATTTATTATTTAATTTGCATTTTTGACATTTTCCTATGTTTTTGATGAGCTTGCATGTTGGATTATGTTACTAACTTGCTCTTTTTCTCTATTTTGGGTGGATGCAGAAGAAGGAGGAGTCATATACGTTGGAGGAGAAAGAGGGAATGCGATTGGCTCCCAGCATTGTTAGACTCACTGACCCAGATAGAGCGAGACATTCTGCAGAGGGCCGATATTGTGAGGATTTCACAGGTTCCTCATATTGCTCCTGCCAGTCACATATTGTGTGACTTATTCTCGTACTGGGATGTAGAATGGAATACTTTCCAATTACTAGATGTTAGGGGTGAGTGGACTATCACCTTGGAGGACATTTACCGTATACTGGGGGTTCCGATTCTTAGGAGGCAGGTGTCTCTTAAGATAGTAGGATCCAGGTCTCAGATGGTTAAGTGGGATACTTATATGGAAGATGTTGTTATCTCCTTTGGTTCAAAGAAGGGGGTGAAGTTCTGGTCTATTGCTACTGCTCTTATCCCCACCATCCGTAAGGCCATTATGGGTATCCTTGCCTCATGGTTGATTGGGGATAAGGGAGGAGATACTCTATTATACTACTGGTCTCCCATGATTGCATAGATTGAGGCTCATGGCCGTATTTATGCTTGGGGAGTAGACATTCTTAGGACCACGTATCATAACTTATATAGGGTGGTCAGGTTATAGGGGAAGTCTTTAAGTCAGCCTACTCTAGTTATGAGTTAGGTGTATGAGCGTATCATTCGCTATTAGAGGGGTGTACTAGTGGAGAATCCGATGGTTGTAAGAGCAGAAAATTGGACGGGGATGATAGTAATCAGGATGCCACATCAGCCAGTGGCTTCATTCACTACTGCAAACATGGAGGTAACTCCTTATCAGGCCATGGCAGGACCATGGGGAGAGGAGACACATTTATTTCTTGCTCTACTATAGGTTAGCTGGTAGATAGGATAGGGAGGTTGGAGACTCATGCATTTGATCGAGTCCCTCAGTTCGGCCTCCCCTATATTGATATGCTTCCTCCAGTAGGGCTAGTGTACAGGTCTGTTTATGAGGCCTGGAGAGGTATTTGAGGAGGACAAGGTTGGACCACAGTTACTCCTAGAGTTCTTATTGCAGTTAGGCAAGTGGTTCGTGCTCGAGCCACAGTCAGTGCTCCTCGAGCACCCTTACTTAAGATCAGGGATGCTCCTTCTCATAGTGGAGAGGGAGATGAGACCATTTATGTGGACTCATATTTTGAGGAGTTCACAAGAGAGGAGACCGAGGAGGAGAAAATGGGAGAGGGGATTGGAGGTGAGGACAATTGGATGGATGAGGAGGATGATAGCAATTATGAGTGGCATGACACTTAGAATATCTTGAGGGTGGAGACAGCGGAGTAAAGTGCACAGAAAGAGACCTTGGTCTTAGAGAGATTACCTCACTAGGGCATTGAGGGAGATGATGAGTCAGTGGCGGGATGTCATTTCGTTTGATATTTTGGGGAGGCTCTGCAATCGGTAGTAGAGTCGGTAGCAGGCGTAGATCCTAGAGACCCCACTTGGAGGCCTAGAGATCCGAGTGAGTTACTACTCTTCTCTCGACTTTGTTAGCTAGAGATGTTAGTTGATATTTCTTTTTTGTTGTTTTTCTTGTTTTGACTTGTTTTTGACTTATTTTTGGTGATTTTCTAACTTGTTATTTTCATTTTTTTATTCACAGCAACTTCTCAGGGATGGTGGGATTTGATTCACTAGGTATGCATAGACACCCTATTGCTCACTTTGGGGAAGACTCAGGCCCAGCTTACTGAGGATGTTGGAGAGCCTTCAGCAGCCGGCCGACACACTGATGTGTTTGCTCTTGTCTGGAAGGTGGCAGAGTTAGTTTCCTCCCTTTGTATTGAGCTGGATGGATACAAGACTATTGAGTGCTTGATGACGTAGAGTCATTTTCTTAGTGAGACCACATCCAATGGCCATGATCTTGAGCACTCATATCATTTACATCGTCGTCGTAGCAGGATCCCTAGATGCGATCGTGCACCCTCTGAGGGATCCCACAGGGATTGAGAGGCCATTTGGTCTTTTTGTATTGATTTTATTGGATGTTTATATGAGTTATTTTTATATTTTTTGGGCTCATTAATCATTTTGACCATGCCTAGTGCATGATGGCATTGTGTATAAAACACGATTTCTATATATATATATATCTTTTTGGATTCAAATATTCTTTGTATCTAGAGTTTTTGTGTGTTTTGTTTCTCATGTGTATACTAGATGCTTTATAATCTCTATTTTAATATGCTTTTTAGAATGTATGCAATGGATGACTAGTGATAACAAATGTTTGAACATAATGTTTCTCTTTTTGTTTGTTTTTGTAATACTGATATGAGATGATGCAAACATATTTTAGCAATGAAATTTTGGATTCTTTAGGCAATATTAGTTGCTTCTTCTTACTTGAGAAAAACGTGATGAATATGTAGTGATAATGAGATGAACTTGCCCCATTCCTAACTCCACGTAACTAGTAAGATGCGAGGGCTCAACACCAAGAACTGGGAAGGACAAAAATTGTATGAGTTTGAATGAATGAAAATGATGAAAGAAAGAAAAATTATTGACAGAAACCAAATTTAGACCTACGTACTTACCTTACTCAAACCTGCAACATAGCCTAGAATGCAACTTACTTTCCAATTTATCTAGACTTAGATCCATAGATGGCAACTTGGTTGACAAAATCTGGTTTTGAGGATTTGATCTCTTTGGAACTTGGATGCTTAATTTCACTTTTCACAATACACTTTGTTTTTAATTTTTAAAACAATAATATTCATTAATTTACGTGATTGGACCCCCTATGCCCTGCCCCATGCTACTAGTAAGAAGTACGGGCTTATCACCAAAGGCAGGACATAGGTGAGTAAGGGCACTTCTTTCATTTCCCAACCTCGTACTACTAGTAAGAGATGCAGGCTCATCACTAAATATTGGTAGGGAAAATAAGTGTGTAAAATAAAATATTCTATTTGTTTAGTATTTTGGATTCAATTCGACTTTGACATTTGTGATCTGTAATTTTGGAGTATCCCTATTTCAAAGAGACATAAGAGGGATAGATGTGACACCAAGAAGATTCTAGAATAGACCGTAGGTAAGAACATCTTAACGTAGTAGAAGAGAATGAGTATGACCAAGTATGTAGGACTTGGCATGGTTTTTGTCAAGATTTTATCTATCAAATTGATGAAATGATTTTGAAATGATTTGATGATATCATGAAAATTGAAGAGATATGATTTGAATGCTTTTTCCAATATTTTCAGAAGCTTGTAATAAATTTCTTAGGAATAATTTCCTTGAATACAACATTTACATAATGAGTGAACAAAATGAACTAACTAAATGACTAATGCAATGCAGGTTAACATAGTATACAAATGGTGATGCTGATGATTTATGCATAAAACTGTTTAAGATGTAAGGAATTAACAGTTTCATTGAATTCCTCACCTTCTACTATGCACAAGATATATGCACTATTTCTGTAGTCCTTCATGAGTCAGTATGGGCCTAACCACTTAGGCCGGAATTTCCTTCCTTCACTGGTTTTCTTATCAATCAGGCTATCTAGTCTTAGAACTAGATCACCCTCATATATTTCTCATTCGTAGACTTTCTTGTTACATTAGACTTTCTTATTAGAGGCACTTTCTTGTTATGCTCTGTGCCTTTGCTCGGCATTTAACCTAGCCTCATCAAGGCTTTCTAATTGAGATATTCATGCCTCTCTATAGGCTTCTTGTCCGAAGATCCCTTGTAATGAGATGAGGAGGCTAGGTATTTCAACTTCTATTGGTAGAACTGCTTCATCTCCGAATACTAACAAAAAAGGGGTTGCCCTTGTTGGTGTTATTATTGATGTTTGATAGGCCCACAAGGATGGGTGTAGCTTTAAATGCCAATCCCGTTTGTTCTCGTTAACTATTTTGAGGAGAATGGTTTTTAGTGTTTTATTTGTGGCCTCAGCTTGTCCATTGGCTTGGGGGTAATAAAGAGAAGTTGTGTGATGGTTTATCTTGAATTTACTACACAGTTCATGGAGTTCATCTTTCTTAAAGGATGTTCCATTATCTGAGATAATGACTTGTGGGACACCATACCTAAAAATGATTTGATTTAGAATAAACTTAGCAATTACGGAACCTGGTATAGTGGTGAGAGGCATGGCCTCTACCCATTTCATAAAGTATTATGTGGCCATGATTATGAATTTATGGCCATCTATTGATGAGGGAGAGAATTTCCCTAATAAGTCTAGGCCCCAGGTGGAAAAAGGAAAAGGGGTTGCGATTGGTTGCAAAGCCTGTGCTAGCATGTGAATATTGTGGGAGAATTCTTGGCATTTATGGCATTTGCACAGAAAATCTATTACATCATGTTCTAGGGTGGGCCAAAAATATCCCATCTGAAGTATCTTACAAGTAGTGGCATGGCTACCAAAGTTGCCTCCACATAGCCCGCTATGGGATTTGTAAAGAATCCTTACAGATTCTTCCATGTCAACACATCTTAACAACATCCCATCGAAGGGTTTACGATAGAGCACCTATTTTACGATGACGTATTTAGCAACGGTGATGCATAATCACCTTCTTTTGTTGGGATGTGGCCCCTTCTAGGTATGTGTGGTCCATGATGAAATTGATTATGTCAGTGTACCAAGGACATACAGTGATAGGAGGCCTGGTCTCTACAAAATATACACACTCATTGGGAAAGTCTAGATCTACCAGATCACCTCCATTTAATGGATTGTTAGCCAACCATTCTGCAATGATTTGTCCCTTAACATATTTTTGGTTTACAAATGTTAGCTCAAATTCACCCATTAAGGTTATGAAACTTCCAACCTTTTTAGATAAAGACCCTTGCGTGAGGAATGTTCGTAAGTGATTTGTCTTGAGAATCACCTTTGTTTTTTGATTTATCATGTAATGTCTTAAGCATTTTGTTGCAAATACTATGGCAAGGCATTCTCTTTTTGCATGTGTGTAACGTGTCTCATAGTCGAGCAATGTCCAACTAATGAAGTAAACTGCACGTTCTTATTTATCATCATCTTCTTGAGCCAACATATAGGCTAGCGAGACATTAGTAGCTCATGAATACAAGATCAAAGGATGATCTGTTCTAGGAGGCATTAGTGTGGGAGGAGACAACAAGAAGCATTTAACTGCTTCAAAGGCCTCGTTGCATTCATCGGTCAAATCAATGTTATAATCTTTCTTTAATAAATTGTTGATTGGATGAATAACAAAACTTATGTCCGTGATGAACCTTTGAATTGCATCGAGTTTCCCAAGAAATGATTTGATACTAGACTCATCTGATGGTGGAATCATTTCAAGAACAGCCAGGATTTTGGTCGGGTTGACATCAATCCCTCATGATGATATAATGTAACCTAGAAGCTTGCCTCATGTTACACTGAATACACATTTATCTAGATTCAATGTGACACCATATTCAATCACTTGTGAGAGAATGATATGGAGCACTTATGGGTTATCACAAAACTTTTTGGCCTTAGCCAGAAATTCATCTATGTAGGATTCCACAATCTTATGAACAAGATCATGGAATATATATGTCATTTCCCGTTGGTATGTAGTGCTAGTGTTCTTAAGACCAAACGGCATGACAATGTAACAATAGGTTACCTAGGGAGTTATAAATGTGGTCTTGGCTTGATCTTCCTCAGATATTTTAATTTGATTATTTCCTGAGAACCCATACATGAGGGACAATAGCTCAAATCCAACTATTACATCAATAATAACGTCGATGGATGGTAAAGGGAAGTCATCTTTGGGATAGGATTTGTTAATGTCTATGCAAATGCGTATCTTCCCATTCTTTTTGAGAACGGGGACGATATTGGATACCCATTGTGAATAGTCAACTCATTTGATGAACCCCACGTGCAGGAGTTTCATTACTTCCTCTTTCACCATGAGAGCCACTTTTGGCTTCCTTGGTTGTGAATTTTTGTTGATTGGCTTTGCATCTGGTTTGGTGACAAGATTGTGTACCACGATATGTGGTGCAATTCCTGTCATTTCTTTGTAACTAAATGTAAAATCCTTTTGATGTTCTTTGAGGATCTGAGTATGTATTTCTATTTCCTCTAGAGTTAAAGAGGATACCAACTTCAAAATATTTGGTTCTTCCTCTGGTCCAATATTTATGTCTATGGTTTCTTTGATTAAGGAGGCGTTGTCTTCCTCAAAATTGGGAGGGGCTAGGGGTAATTCCAAACTCCCTTCATTCTCCACCTCATAGATTTTGTGATTCTCTTGCGGGGGAGATTCTATCATGGGATTTCCAAATTAGGAAGAGGAGCATGGGATTAGAGAGAAATCAACAATGGAATGAGTGAGATGTAGCTCTGCTAAGGCATTTAGATATTCAAGGGTCGCCTTATCACTATCAAAGTGATCTAAAGTGGTAGACTTATTCTCAACTTCCACATGTGTTGATATCGGGATTATTGGTACTTTATGATCCAAAATTTCAGTACGTATTGATACCTCGAAATCAGTATTTTCCAATTCATTGCTTGGAGTGTATCGAGAAGTGGAGGTAGTTATAGAATCATCGAGAAGGTTTGTTTCTCGTGGGATTTCTTCAATTGATATGAAGTCAAATCCCTTTGTTAGTTTTAGTACTACCATTTTATAGAGTTGCATGTATTCAACCCTAGTCTCATATACCTAAGATAGTTGGTTTGTAACTAATTATGAGTCTTTAAGTACTTTGATATTATTGACATCCATTCTTTTGGCAATGATAAGGCCAAGAAGGAGGGCTTTGTATTCAACTCCATTGTTTTTGCACTCTAAGTTTAATTTGAAAGTGAAAGGTAGAACTTTTCCCTCGAGCGAAGTAAGGATCACACCTGCCCCAACACCGAAATGACATTTTACTACATCAAAGTGTAGAGTCCAATAACAATTTGGAAAAATGGAAGTTGGGACACCCTTAGTCTCTACTTCCCTTGTCTCATATACTTACACCATACAAACTTCATCTGTAGGTATGGAACCAATTCCTAGGGTATGTGTTGTACCCATAAAATCAAATGGCAGGAGAATAGGTAGATCTTTCTCCAGTAATTCGAAAATTTTTGCAGTGGTTCCTAGTGAAACTATTTCTATAGTGATGGACTCATCTTTGATTGCTGGGATGCCTTTGATTAAGTTTGTGACTTCTAGTTCTGTCATAGGCACCAGCTTCACTTTTGCATTTGTATTGACTGGATTGTTGAGCTGATTTGTCGGGATCTCAAATTTAGAATGGATGCCTGGTATTTTCTTCAAATCTGCTAGGTGTATGTCAAAAGGTTTTGGTTCACCTTGTGCTACAAATACCTTTCCTAGGCATAGAAACCTTACTTCTTGAAATAACGTGGAAGGGATTTCCTTCATGCAATATATCTAAGGGTGACCGAGCATAATATTATAGTTAGTTTCCCAATCTATAATATAAATTTTAGTTAGGATTGTTTTGGGTCCTAAAGTGATTGGTAGTACTATAGTCCCAATTGAATTTGCTTTGAGGCTATCATAGCCCCTTAGCATTTTTCATGTCGAAGATTAATTCATTTATTCATATCCTAGATTTTGAAGAAAAGTGGAGGGAACTATGTTAACTGCTACCCCATCATCAATCATTACATGCTTGACGTAGTTTTTGTAAATCAAAACCTACAAGTGCAAGGGCGGATCACCTCTATGCAAAATTTCAGTGTCTGTATGAATTTTACTTATGTCTAATATAAATTCGGTATCCATATCTGGCTGCCCCAGAGTGTAGACATCAAAGTATACATGGTTTACTTGCATTTCAGGGGAGGGGTGATGTTGATGAGATTACCGAGGCCTAATGCTTCTAAGAGAGAAAATTTATGAGCGGGAGACTTTTTCAACAAATCCAAAAAGGAAATGTGAGAGAAGGTCTTTGTTAACTCATTAATCAAATCATAGGCACCTACTGGTTTTACTGGTGTTTGTTGAGGGCTATCTGGTATTAGTGAATAGGTTGGAACTGGATGAGAAGAGTAGTCTCGTGTTCTTGTTATAGTTTCTACTTGCAACTCGGTGTCTAAATCTACCAGTCCAACTATCTTGTCTTGTGGTCAAGTTCCTAATTGGGGTGCGACCGTTGGATTTTATGAAGTTGAAGCTTCATGGTTGTTTTTCTAGTTGGTTCTAACCCATTTTTGCTATAATGATTTGGGAGAGGATCATTGAAAATATTGAGAGGTGCATTTTGAGAAGAAACTGATCCCTGGTAGGTATTCGGTGTGGTCGGTATGGAATTTTCCAGAAAGATATCTACAAAGAGTTGTCTTTGATCTTCTGGTAAATGTTCCAAGAATTTTTTGTAATCGTGGCAAGTTCTAGTATCATGACCTCGAATTTCATGAAATCCGTAATATAAATTAGGATTATAGTTCCGTGGTCATTGGTTTAAGTCTTGTTGTGGCCCAAAGTTTTGATTGGGTTGTTGATTGTTATAATTGTAATTTTGAGGATAATGCATTTGGTTTTGGTTTTGATATCCATATGGGCCTTGGGTAGGTCCTTGTGACTAGATTCACTGTTGTTTTTTTTTGTGGAGGAAGATTAAAATCCACCGCATTGATTGCTGGACTAAAGTTGTTATTGCGTTAATTGTTAGCAGGTATCGGGGTGTTCACAACATTTTGTCTTTTGGCTTGATCAGTGACTCCATCTCTTGTAACCCCACGATTTTTGTTAAGGATCTTGGGTCCTTGATTGGTATTTACCATGTTTGGATAAGTCATGGTGCTTTGATTGGGAGTGATTAATATATTGTTTGTTTCATAAGTCTTAAGACCACTTTCTATCAGCACTTGATCTATTCAGAGAGCACTCTCAATTACCTCATCATAAGTCTTTAGCAGGAAATTTTAGACTTCTTCCTTTATCTCTCTACTGAGAGAATGAAGGAATAAATCACATAGTTCCATCCGATCTATATTTGGAGCACTTGCTAAAGAGTAGAGAATTGTGTGCCATCTTTGAATGAAATGGGCAACAAATTCATTGTGCTCTTGTTTAATGTGTAAGAATTCCCTGATCCCCATTATTAATAGTTTATTCATGTCAAAAGCTTTGATGAATTCTAACACAATTTTTTTAAATGAATGCATCGAGGCTTCAGGTATTCTATAATACCAATCAAGTGCAATGCCTTATAAGGTTTTAGGGAAATTTTTAGCAACAACTGCATCCCAAGGGAGCAGTTCTCAAATGGTTGTGGCATAGGCCTTAATATGATCATTTGCATCTCCCTCCCCCTTGAATTTAGGAAAATTAGGAAGAGGTCTTGGAAGCATGATGCTTCGTATGGTGAAATCTTAAGGCTCTTTTAAATATTCGAAGTAAGTCCCTACCGTATAGGTTTTAACCATAGATGGTGCCTGTTGAGGGAGTGGAGGTGAAATGGGTTGTTGATATGGCATAACATACGTATTTGAAAGGGTGTAAGGAAACCCCTGTGGTTGAGCGAACATCCCGAGAGAAGAGAACATATCTCCCTATGGTAATTTTGAATAAATGTTTAAGTAGGGAGGAGCATTGATCTGATATGGATTGTTTGGTACAAAATCGGGAGGTATCATATTTTAAACTAGAGCAACGTTTGAAAATGCGGTTCTAGTTGATGTTTGTTATGGATTGCTATATGAATGTTGAGGAGGCATTCCTAAGGTGCATGTTCCTATAAGGAGGTCAACCTGGATAGAATGATACAAAGGGTTGGGAGTTCCTACTTGCCCCAGTGTGAAGCTTGGTTTTCTTGAGCAATTTCTAGCCCCCTAACCGTTTCAACTAGATCCAGGATGACTTCGATTAGTGACGATACAATGTTATGTCATGGTGGATTTTTTGGCACCCCTTGAGGTTTCTGAGGGGTATGGTACCCTACTATGAATTAATATTTACTCTTCCAAGCCTCACCAAGAGTATTTTCCATAGGTGGAGGAATGGAGGTGTTTTCCTTGAGCAGGGTGTCGGGTTATGTTTGCAAACTTCCTATATGTGGGTACATGTTTTGGAAGCATTGTTCACTTCTAGCATAGTGCATTAAATACTCATCCAAAAATGGGAGTGGATATGACTGCCTACTGATTTGTGGTCTAGACAAAAACCAAGGAGATGAAATGGATTCTCCAGTAAATTTCATATTGTTAGAGCCTGAGGGCTCCGGTTTTTTTGTTTGCGTGAGTTGGTGCAAATCCTTAATTCAAAATGAAGAAATAGAGATAGTTATTTAAGGAGGCATTTGTGATGGCAAGTAGTTGCTTGAGTAGTTGTCAGCCCATGCAGAAAGCGATGGTGATTGTTGTCTACTCGTCTGACCATAATATGATTCAAGACCTAAGAGAGGTTTGTTGTATGCATCGTATCTCGACATATTCAGGGGGTATATAAATACCCACAGAATAATGGGAAGGATCGAAGGTGGATGATAAATGGAAATGGAAATGAAAAAGAATCAACCATTCCATTTAGATCGGGTTCACCAATTTTGTACGATAGAAAAGTGATAGGTGAGCATGAGAATCATCAAACAACCTTTCTCCATACCAAACCTCCTGAGGTTGTGTCGAGACAGCTGGTGGAAATGAAATATATGTAGATGTGGACAAATTAATTGGGTACCCCTATTTCCTCGATACATAATAACCAAATATGTGAATCTAAAGCAAAGAAGGCTCTTCTAACATGAATTGGTGTTATGGATTGGTTTAACACTATAACTATTCGGAGGCTCCAATCAATGTCAAGATCTACCAATATATTATCTATTGGTTATTAGATTCGTGGAAAGTGACCTGTAGGTGCTTCGTATATATTTCCAAACAGGGTCACAAAAGTGGTAGTGAGAAGTGTAGTGGATTTATAGGAAATTATGGACAGTTTTCTATTCTGACCCAAAAAGTATTGGCTTGATCAGTTTCTAGGTTCAACACAGACAATTGTGTGATGATATCCGGTGGGATCAGTGAGGATATAAATACCAATGTACGTAAACTGGTGTCAATACTTAATTGACTAGCAGGATCATTTGGTTGTGGGACCTAGGGATCAAAACCATGAGTTCGTGGTTGTTAAGGACCTTATATGGTCATGTGAATAATTAATCTCTTCTTCTGACTATCCAATGTCATAAGCTTTTTCAACCTCTATGTTTAATATCAGGAGTTGTATGATCTTCTCAGAATACCTCACGGGTGTTCGAGAACCTTGTATGCATAATCCTGTGTCTATGTCAATGAGAAGGTCTCATGTGTCTGGTTGAGGCACTAATGGATCATAGTTGAATGTTTTCTCTCGTTCAGGTTCTTGTATGGTCATATGGACATCATATTAAGGCAATTTATAATAGGATTGATTTGACCAGAATTCGTATGCTTTGTCATCTTCGATGTTTACCTTTCTCAATTATTCACTAATTACTCATGGGTTTGTTGTTGTTTGGAAGAGGTCGATCCTAAGACCTTGATCTATATCCACTAATTCTGTGTAGAGATTTGGCTGGGGTATCACTGGTTCAAATATGTAATCTCTGGGCTCTCTTGGTCCCGTAATAGTCATGCAAGGAATATCCAAACTTAACTAAATGAAATAAACTAATTATGAAAATGAATCTATGCTATGCTTGTTCTTTTTGTATTTTCAGAGATATAAACTTGAATGATTTTAAAGAATAATTAATCTAATAAATTCATATAACAAGTAAATAATCTAAGAATAAAGCTAAAACAAGCAAGGTAACGAGATGTAGCTATTTGCCTATGTACTTGTGAGTTGATACAAATATAAATATCTAACTAATTTGATTGAAAGATCTCTAATCTTACCTCAGAAATGAGAAACAAATCATAGCTTATCAGAATCTATCATTCCCCACAGCTTCCCCGGTAATATGGAAAGCAAGATTCAACTGAAATGAAATGATTCACTACTCTATTTGATATATTGTAACTACAACTTTGACAATTCAAACCTGGAGTCTGCAGAACAAATGAAAATCTAGTTGTAACGCAGCTTGTCCCCTCAGTGTGATTTATTTATTTCTAAAAGGAATGATAACCAGATCGTGCCAAGCCAAGAACACAGATGCTAATGAAACATCACGATCAATAAGATGAAAGCAATTTTTCAGAATAACTTTACATAAACCTTTGCAAACAAATGAGCAGTAATATCATATATTATTATGGAACTCAAAGAAATACAATGAGAATGGGCCTTTCTTATATAGGCAAGGAATAACAGTCTAAGAACCAGTCAAGGTCGTAGATCAAGCCATAAATCATGGAAAGAACTAACCATCAAAGAACTAGTCAACTCCATAGATTTATGAGATAACTAGACATCAAGGATCTAGTCAATACCATAGATCTAGGAAAGAACTAGTCAATACCATAGATCAAGGAAAGAACTATACCTAACAACTAGATAATATCTCCTAATATGTAAATAAATAAAAAGAAATATCCACACACATAAGTGGGTGAGGATAAATAAAATAAAGGTAAATAATGTACCTAGGTGAACATGAGCTAAGGTAAACACCTACTCTAACAGCCCCCCTCAAGTGAAGCTAGGTGCCAAAATAGAAGTGGCATGCCAGCAGTATGAGTCCCAACAACTAGGCCTGATGAGGTACTCATGTACAATATATCCATGAAGAAATATCAAACCAAAAGAAAGAAAGAATCCTACTATAAGGTAAGAGAAAGAAGAAGAAGAAGGAAGATGTTCTCACAAACACCCCCTAGGAACAACTTCTAAAACCCCAAGCATTCCATGTAACTCAAGTTAGCGAGGTGATCCAAAAGGCTTCGTAAAGATGTCTGCAACCTGTTACTGAGTCAGATGGTACTCCAAGCAAATAACTCCATCCTGAATGTGTTTCCGAATGAATTGGATGTCTATCTCGATATGCTTGGTCTGCTGGTGCTCAACTAGGTTGTGAGAAATGTGAATTACACTTTGGTTGTCACACCAAATTACAGTCGGTGAATCCTGTGGGAATCCAAACTCTGTCAATAACTAGTGAAGCCAAAGAATCTGCTGACTCACTATAACTGCTACCCTGTACTCTACCTCTAAAGATGAAAGTGTAATAACCTGTTACTTTTTGCCAACCCAAGCAACTGGAGAAGAACCAAGACAGAAAAGATAGCCAGAAGTAGAATGTTTTTCATCAATAGAACCTACCCAATTTGAATATGTATACCCAACAAACTGAGTAGAACCCCTAGTGTAGTGTAGGCCAAAGTGGGAAGTGCCCTGTAAATAGCATAAAATCCTCGTAACAACCTATCAATGACTACTATGAGGAGAATGTGCAAACTGAGATACAAGCCCTACTATAAATGAAATATCAAGGCAAGTATGGGCCAAGTACTCGAGACTCCCAACCAACTACCTATACAATGTATGATCACAAAGTGGTGTGGTACATGTGGATGTAAGAGTAACCCCAGACTAAAAATGAGATGGAATTGGCTTGCAATCAGCTATATCAAAGTGCCTAAGAAGATCATTGGTGTAATTTTGCTGACTCAAATGAATCCCTAAATTTGTCTAAGAAATCTACAAACCAAGGAAATAATGCAATAGCCTAAGATCTGTCATCTCAAACTGTGTAGAAAGAGCCCTCTGAATACTCTGAATGTGGGAAGAAGAGTTTCCAGTAAGTAACAGATCATCAACATACAAGACAAGTATCATAATATCCCTACCGACATGTTGTAGATACACTATATGATCAGAGTGGTAACCAACAAAACTAGTAGATAAAAGAAAAGAATCCATCTTATCATACCAAGCCCGAGGGGCTTGTTTGAGACCGTAGAGAGACCTTCGGAGCCGAAAAACAAGAGAAGAATCCTGAAAAAATCTAGCCGGCTGCTCCATATATATTTCCTCTTGTATATCTCCATGTAAGAAAGCACTCTTCACGTCCATCTGGTATACGGGCCACCCTTGTGATGCAAAAATAACAAGTACAAGGCATACATAATCCATCTTGGCAACAGGTGAAAATTCTTAGAGTAATCAATACCTTCGACTTTTGAAAAACCCTTTGCAACAAGACAAGCCTTATACTTGTCGATGGACCCATTAGCTGCATATTTGGTTTGGTATACCCACTTACACCTAACCATATTTCTTCCTTTAGGAAGAGATACCAAATCCCAAGTATGATTCTTCATCAAAGAAGAATACTCAGCTGTCATGACATCATCGCACTCCGGTATCCCATGAGCCTTTGAAAAATACTGTGGATCCTCAGAAACTACCTGACAGCTAGTTTTTGGAATTTTGTACAAGCCATTTCCTTCAAAGCTCTATTCTTCCTTTCTGCTAATCCATTCTGTTGTGGAGTATGAGGAACAAAATGCTGGTGAATAATGCCTTGAGTTGCTAAAAATTTAGAAAAATCATTGCTGAAGTACTCCCCCCCATTATCAGTGTGAAAAAACATCACTTTTGTACTTGAGAAAATAAATCCAAGTACACCTCGAGAAATTATCAATAAATGTAAGTGCATAGTTAGGTCCATTGAAAGATGAGGTAGGGAAAACCATCAAGTCACTATGCACAAGCTCAAGTGGTGAAGAAGCTCTCTTAAAAAAATTCTTAGGAAAAGGATCTTGGTGTTATTTCCCTAATGCACAACAATGAAAAAATCCCTCAAGACAAGAAACTATAGGAAGACCATCTACCATACCACGAGTGCTCAACTCCTTCAAATATCTGTAATTGAGATGTCCAAATCTTTCATGTCAAAGCTTACTCTTTGAATATGAATGAGAAACTAATCCTATCCCTATAGAAGATGTGTCATCAAAACCCTTAAAGTGATATAGTCTTGAACTATGATCAACAATACCCTGAGCAACAAGTGAATAAGGCTCCTACAAAGTTCTTACTTCTACCCTATGTGGTGTAAAAGTCGCTGTTTTACCTTGACCAGAATGAAAAATTTTATACATAGAAAGTAAATTTGTAGTGATGTTAGGAACATATAGTGCATCTTGGATATTACCACCATCAAGTTGTATATCACCTTTTCCCTCAATAGAAAGAAAGGAAGAATCTCCAACCTCAATTTTGGAAGTAGAACTCAAACCTAGAGAAATAAAATACTCCTTGGAAGAAGTCATGTGATGAGAAGCACCAGAATCTATAACCCAATTGTCTGTAAGTGGTGACTGGGATCTTCCAGCAACATTAAGTGCTTTTCCATGCTGATTAGAAGGAGGTGGAGTGGAGATATAAATTTGGAGTTTCTTGACTGCATCCTCTAAGGCTTGCATTCGCTTATAACACCTATTTTCTTCATGATTACTACCCCTACAAAAAGAGCATGAATGGCTAGACTTATTATTGGATTTAGAAGAATCCTTGGGTTTTGAGTTGTTTTCTTTGGGTTTAGGAGCATTTTGAGATGGAGAAGGTGTGGATTTGGTTTTACTATTTGGTTTTCCCTTGCCCTTAGGATAAGATGCAATTAATGCCTTTTGAGAGGTGGAAGACTCAAGGTGAGATAATTTGGATTCTTCCCTAGTAAGTCTTTCACAAAATGTTTCTAAGTTAGGAATTTTGAAGGTGTCACCTAAGGAATCCATGCTAGAGAAAAAGGTAGAAGAAAAATTTTGAATGGTCCTCTCAACTTGGATAGAATAAAGTAAACACACTCTTCATCTTTCTTATCCCTTCCACTCCCCTTCAACTATGTCAACAAATGCTTGAACTTGGTAAGATAGTCTATAATTGTTAGAAAATCTTCAGGATTAAGAGAGGTGATCTCAATTTCAGGTTGTATGGTTCTCATATGATCGACCTTACCAAATAAATCCTCCAATTTCTTCCATGTTTTGAAAGGAGAGTCACACTTTTCCAAATGAAATAAATGACTGTCACTTACATAAGTTCCTATCAAACCCATACACTCATCAAATTTGTAATGGTACCAAAATTTCTCATATTCTCTAGTGAACACTGGTTGTTCTGAAGAAGTTAAAGCCCATAATCATTTCCGCTTAATAATTGTTTCCATTCTTGGTAATTATGTGTTGTTAATGGCTCAACATGATCTAATGTAGAAGTAGATAAAGATGCCATCCTCAAAAAATCACCAAAAGAAATGCAAGAACCAAGTAATGCAACAAGACCCCTAATATGGCACTTTATAATTATAGTATGATTCTCAAAATAAATATTTTCAATGGAAAGAGAATTAAAAACTACACACTGTTGTAAAAAATGACACTCAAAACTGAGTTATTGATCAAAAGATACAATTTTTTTAATATTATGCTCTACTATTTATTTTAGTTTCCAATAAAAAGAATAAAATGCTCTTGCCTTCACCACACAAATAAAATGAAAGGGGGCTGAAGTTAAGCACATACTAGTAGGAATCACAAGATTTAAGCCCTCATATGACCCTACCATATGACCAGGGGCTAAGGATTTCAATGGGTCTGTGCAACTTACTATTATGGGGTGTGTTCCTAGTTTTTGACAAAGTCGCATCCAACTGCTTCTTCTGGTACAAACTACAAATTATGGAATAGGCTGAAAGTGACCTTCGCCACCCAAAATATTAGTCTGCGGATTTTCCCAAAAATAGTAATAGTTGTGCACAACATCCGTGGACCCCTGTCAAAAAAGGAAAGAAACGTCTTTTTGCAAAACGCATCCTGCGCGCAAACCAAAAATGATAACAACAAGAAAAAAAACACCTAGATCGGATTTCAAGAAACCCAACAAAACCCATAGAACAATTTATAGATTTCCTTTTCCGTATGGTGCGAACCCCGAGGTGAATACAGTATGTTTCTCTGCATAACAAAAAAACCAAATAACTGACTACCTCCCTAAATGGTCAAGTTTACAATCGATCTTAGGGTTTTGCTACCTTTCGGATCCAATGGAAGCCTCTATTTTGCATAAAAATGAACACAGAAAAAAATACAAGTAAATCCCAAATATATGAATATATAAAGAATTTATTTACAGAATAAAACTTATAGATGAATGTCAATAGCAATCTCCTGCTCTGATACCATAAAATGAACGATAACCATATCGTTCCAAGCTAAGAACATTGATGATAATCAAACATCACGATCAATAAGATGGAAAAAATTCACTAGAATAACTTTACATAAACCTTTGTAAACAAATGAGCAACAATATCATATATTACTATGGAACTCAATGAAATACAATGAGAATGGACCTTGCTTATATAGGCAAGGAATAACAATCTAAGAACCAGTCAAGGTTGTAGATCAAGCCATAAATCATGGAAAGAACTAGTCATCAAAAAACTAGTCAAGTCCATAGATTTCTGAGAGAATTAGACATCAAGGATCTAGTCAATACCATAGATCTAGGAAAGAACTAGTCAATATCATAGATCAAGGAAAGAACTATACCTAACAACTAGATAATATCTCCTAATATCTAAATAAATAAATAAAATATCCACACACATAACTGGGTGAGGATAAATAAAATAAAGGTGAATAATGCACCTAGGTGAACATGAGCTAATGTAAATACCTATTATAACAATTCCTCCGTGTTTTCGTGAGTCAAGAAAGGTGAGAATGTGACACCGGCAGCAGGAGAAGATATTTGAATAGTGGTAGCTTAGAGGTAAACCAAACGGAATGGAAGTAGGAGAGAGATAGCACAAGAGAACAAAGGTTGGTTATGCAATTCCTAGTAGGATTGTTGTAGGGATACGACAAGACATACCTAAAATTTTAGGACCTATTCTTCCTGTGATGAAACAAAACCTATAACTCTAAGAAGAACCAAGTTTTAAATGAACTTAATCTAGGACTAATGTTGTATTATGCTAAGCCATTTGTTTTGAGAACAACAATGGAACAAAATGAAAGTAGAGAGATCAAGTAATCTCTAAACCAAAAAAATGAAGATCCTTGAACTGAGAGGTTGAGAACTTATGCTAAGTCTAAATCTGTTGAGACTTATTGAGGAACTTCCAAATACATTGAATAATAAAATATAGAGAGATAGGGTCCATTTACTTGTAAAAAAGCTCAGTAATTATAGCAATCTTAGTCACTAGAAGGCAAGTCCAAATTGCCATGCTTTATCATTAAAAATAGAGGACTACTATTTCAAAGTGGTTGGAAACTCTAAACAAAGTAGAAGCAGGTGAGAGTTACAAGTGCAACTTGTTTTTTCACTTTGTTCAGTGCGCAAGAAGGTTCTAGAAAGTGCAGGTAGGACTGCCACCCTGTGCAGGGCGGCGATTACAAGACCGCCACCCTATCCTGGGTGGTAGTCATAGGACCACTGCCTAGGAAGGGCGATGGTCCTGTAACTATAGAACAAAATGCAAGGAAAAGGGGGAAAGGGGTTAGAATAAATCATGCAAAGGTTGGATAAGACATTTTAGGATAAAAATTTATACTCGGCAAGCTGTTATGGATTCCGAACACCTTGCGAAGAGATTTGAATCATCATTTGGGTTTCAATAACCTCTTTCCAACTATACAGTACATACAACTTTTGGTACGTATAAGGACCTCTTCTCAAGATCAAATGGGATTTTCCCTCCAATTTGACCCATCTGTTGTCCCCATCATTTAAGTGTGTTTGATATGTGAGCTTCTTAAAAGTTGAAGTAATTTGGTTTATTGTCATTGTAAGAAATTTGGGGGTTTTCTTTCTAAATGAGAGTTGTTTTATGTGGAAATGGGATTTAGAGAATTGTGTTCTAAAAAATGAGAAGGGTGACACATGTCACCCTCTCATTTATGAGGATTAGTGATTGATTCTATTTCATATACATCCTATTGCTGAGGGGTAACTAATTCTTATTCTCATTTTTGATTTTGGGAGTTTGAGAGAGCTTGGGAGAGGAGCTTGGTGCTTGGAAGAGATTGACTTGTTCTCATACCTCTTATTTTTTTTCTATAGTTTATTGTGAAAAATTACAGTGGTTTTTTTGGTTTTGCATACTTTCATGTTTGGTGTGAGTGTGATTTTAAATCTTGTTTTCTTCATTTTTCTCCTTCCATCTTACTTGAGGTAGATTTTGGAATGTATTAGAAAACAGAGGAAACCCCCTCTTACACCCACATGGATTGATGGGAAAGCCATGATGGTATTTAAATTATTCCCCCCCTCATATGGTTTGAATCTCATCTTCCTTTCTTGATAAGGAAATTATTTCATGGTTTTAAAATCCTTACAAGAAGGAGGCTTGGAGTTTGGGATGGAGAGATAAGGAGTAGAGTATGGTGGATTTTTTGGTCATAGTGATGGTTTTCAAAATGGTTTGGCATTTGGCCCCCCTGTCACTCTTCCCCATTTGAGGAAACATGGAGTTCTCCTCTTGTGCTTTCGTGGATTTTTTTGTTTTCATTCTATTAGAGTATGTGTGTGTTAATAAAGCCTTTATCTTCCCCATACTTGTGAAAATTTGAAGCATTCATTCTCTCTCTCCCATGGGCTTGGAGGGAGGTTAGTATGTCCTCCATATGTGGAGATGAAATGTAATGATTCTATTTGGTTTGGTGGAAATCGGGCCTTATTCTCTTGTGCAAATTTAATATTTCTTTCATGGAGTGGAAGATTGCAAATATGTATGGAGCATGGAAGAAAAATTTCAAAGTTTAGGCATGTTGTTCCTGATTTTGGGGAAGCTTATACACTTATATTTTCAATTGTTGATTTGTAATAGTTATGGATATATTGGTAAGTTATCTTCTCTCTTGAGAAGAATATTTGTAATCTTCTAAAATAGTTGCTATGGATCCATATAAATGTTTATTATTTTCTCCATTTGGAGGCCTTTGCAATTGTATTTCAATATTCTTCTAATCCTTGTTTTAGATGAAGCCTTGTTATGTAATTTCCTCTTGAAATAGTGAAGTAAAATTTTAGGTCCTTGGGTGGGGAACTCAAGTGACCCATGGTACGTGGACTCTCTGGGCCATCAATGACCCAAATTTTCCATTTGAATGATAACTCTTGTCCTTAGTATTTCAAACCCAAGTATAAGGATGATGTTACCCTATGTTCTTATCTGTAGTTATTCAACACGCAACCCCTAGGAACCCACAATGCATTAAAATAGGTCAGTTTTTTATGTTTTTTCAAAATTTTAGCAAGTTTATGACAACTCCTGAGATTTTTCTTCATTGAGGAAGTTAGAGAAATTTTGATTATGAAAGGTGATGCCCATAAAAATCGAGATGTTATTATTTATGATCATATTCTATCTACCCAAGAAAAAAAGAAACATATGTGCAAGTTATCAAAATACAAGATTTTGGGTAAATTTCGGATATATTAATGTTAAAGTGACTCAACAGGGCCATCTTGTCCTAGTTCAAATGGAAGTTGTGACCAGTTTTCTAAAACTATCCATTGGGCATGGATTTTGCAATGTCATTATGAATGGATGTAAACTCTTGAACCTGAATCACAGACATGCTATAAGATGAGGCTGACAATTTATGAAGTTTCCCCCACATGAGCTCACACTCTCAAGTTTCGTAAGAAAGTGTTGAAGGCATGTTTTGTCCAGAGTAGAAAATTGACTTGAAACCTTGATTTCACCCATTCTAGAGAAAGATGTTATCCATGAGCCTAAATGATGCCTGTACCTACGAATGCTACCTCTAGATGCTTATTCCTTACAAAGTGTGGATATCACAAAATCTGATCTTTTGGCTAGGTGAAGTATAAAGTAGAAATTGGAGTGAAACCTGTTAGCTTAAGACATTCATGGACACTCTTTAAAGTTCTAATTTTCCAGAAAAGGAGGGAATGTCCAATAGCTTCTTTGACTGTGGCTGATTTCAGACATAGGATACCAGTTGATACCTTGTAGAGATATGTCATAATAATCTCTGGGAGAGCATTGTGGCTTATCATCTATTGTTCATACACCGACTGAAGGCTGAGTGACAAACTCAAGGACTAATGTCTGCTACAATATCAAACCCAATTTTAGTTACTCTACACTTGTTTAAATTTGAAATTTATAACTATTGCAAGAAACTATGAGCTTCCCACTATAGTAGTTTCATCTTTAGTGAAGATTGATGAAATGTATATAAAGCATACACTAGAAGCAATAGAACATGTGCACTAGCACTTAGGGAAATTTAAAAGACATAAACTAATATGTACAGGGTTGAGAATTTCTCCTTTTAGTAGAAATGTTTGAGATAGATTCCATTGACTAAAATTTTTAGATCTTCACCATCCAACTTAGCCAGCCAGAAGGCATTGTTACCTTTGCATTTAGTGATCATATATGGAACACTCCATATGGCATCGAACTTGTAATGTTTTCCTGGATTTCCATGATAAACATCCAACTTCAATACAAAGTCTCCTTCTTGGAATGTCCTAGCTTTATATTTCTTGTCAAAGCTTCTCTTGATCAATGCTTGATCTTTTTCCATGATTTACATTGTATGTTATCTTGCTTCTTCTAATTCCATCAATTATGCATACCTGATTTCCATGGGTTCAAATTCAGCTAGTCCCACTTACTTCATGAGTTCCAATGTTGGTAACTCAAGTGATATAGGTGATACTACTTCCTTCCTATATAAAATCTTGTATGGAGAGCTTCTTGTACACCTCTTGGGTGTAATTCTATCTTCCCATAGAGCTGATTTTAGATTTGTATGCCAGGTTCTTTGATTCACATCAAGAGTCCTTATGATTATTCTCTTTAAGTTTTTGTTTGTAGACTCTGTTTTTCCATTACCCTAGGGATAATAGTTTGATGATGTGGTGAGGTATATATCATTCTTGACAACCCATTCAGTGATTTTGGTTTCACGGAATGCCAATGCATTATTTGATATGATAGTAGCAGGGAATCCAAACCTTGTGAATATCCCCTCATAAAAATCTAAGATGTTGGATTTATTTTCCTCTCTAAGTGCCACCGCTTCAGTCCACTTGGTGAAATAATATTTTTCTGTAAGTATCCACTTGTGGCCTAGACTTGAATTTGTATATATTACTCTAATGAAGTCTAATCCCCATTACATGAATGGTTGATATAATAAAATTTGGTGAAGGGGAAGCGCTGTTAACCTTTCTTTCCTTGTGAAGAATGCACATCTCTTGCATTTCGTGATCCATGAGTAGCAATCACTAAACACCGTAGGGCAATAATAACCTTCATGATTTTGAGAGTTGTTACTCATATAGAAAAGTGGCCTCCTACTTCCCTATCATGGAACTCATGTAATATATTCTCAACTTGAATTGTTGGGACACACCTCAATAACACCCCATTAACAATTTTCTTGAATAGGATGTCATCAATGAGAATATACAGAATGGATTGTAATCTGGAATATTTCCTCTTAGATTTGATCTATTCTAAAGGGAAAAAACCTCTTTGGAGATAATGTACCTTGTCTTGAGTCCAACATGGAATATGTGTATCATTAGTTGGTTGTTCTTAATAATTCTATAGTATGTGGAAACTATCTTCTCAGCCTTCTAACTCGACATGATAGTTTGGAAGCTTGTTATTCACACAAACCTTTTCAACAAACCAATTTGGTCACTTTGATTTCAATATCATATTCCATTGCCCGAGTGATCTAACCTACCCTCTTCTTGTTTAGATCTTTGTTTAGGAGAAATTCCTTGACACAAACATGAGACACTAGCAAGTTGAATTTTATTGTTCAAGAAAAAATGTTTGAACTTCTTTAAAATTCCTAATGAAAACAAGAATATGCTTTTCAATAAAATAATGACCTTACTTCGTAATCTTCCAAGGTTTTACTGATAGAATTCTATGGGCTGTTCTAAACCTTCTCTATTTAGTTGTACCAAGATAGATGAGATTGTGTCTTATCCTTCTTAAAGCATTACAACATTGAAGTACTTGGAGAAATTATGGGTTGATAAGAGTTAGAGCTTGTAATATTGCATATCTTGATAGCCTCGAAACTTTCTTTTCCTGTTCTGATTGTCCATTTGAATACTAGAATCTTCTTCAACATCATTTTTAATGGCTTTACAAGAGTGCCAAAATCAGGAAAAAATCTATGGACAAAGTTTATCCTTCCTAAGAAGCTTCGAAGAAATTTCTTGTGACTGTGGAAATGGGAGTGTTCAAATGGCTTATCACTCTTCTGAGGATCAAGTATTAACCCTTCCCTTGAAACAATATGGCCAAAGTGATTTTCCTTCATGTGCCAATAATACCCACTTTTTTAGATTCAACGACACTCTGAATATTATACATCTCTAAAATATTTTCTTGAGGTGAAAGAGATGATCCGTTGCATTCTTTGAGTAGACAGGTGATATCATTTATATGAATACATGCACTATCTTATTGATTAATCCTTTAAATGACTTATCCATAGGTCATTGAAACATAGCTCCAGCATTGATCAAGCAGCCAAGAAGTAGTCCCGACTACTTTTGCTGGTCCTTATTGTTTTATTACTACTTCTTGGTTGTAGGCTTGCTGTTTTTTTGCCGTTGTTTTGCTGTTAAGTCTCGTTTGTGTAGCTATTTCTGGGATTCGTTGTTCTTTGCTGTAACTTTTGTGCTCTGCTACAGCTTCTCTGCTCCTCTCTCTTATTCCGGCTTTTAGGCCTTCTTCTGTACACAAGGGTATAGTCCCTTTCAAAAAACTATTTACCAATATTAAAAAAAAAAACATTACTCCAGCATTTGAAAATCCAAATGAAATCTTCTTATAAGCATATGTGCCCCATTTCATATTGAAGGTTGTCTTGAACTGATCTGTATTCCTTCACCATTATTTGGTTAGAGCTTGATTAGCCATCTAGTAAACTAAAACCTTTCCGAACCAACTACTACTTGTAGGATTTGTTCCATTGAAGGAAGTGGATAATGACCTTTGAGTGAATCTCTATTTCAGATTGCAGGAAGTCTACACACAGTCTGATCTCTTTGTTTCTCTTCCTTACTAACACCAAATTTATAACCCAACTTGATTGTTAAATAGGAAAAATGATGTCTATCTTAAATTAGCTTGTTCAGCTTTTTTTTCATGAGAGGTTCAATGTGAGGATTCACCAGCCTTTTCTTATGTCTGATAGGCTTAGATTGTGGATCTAGCTCAATAGTATGATGTGCTAAATTTGGATTGAAACCTCATAAATAATTATAAGTCCAGGTGAATACATGTGGGAATTATTGACAAAGTTGAAAAAAATCAGCTTTCTCTTGTTGAGTATTTACTTTTTAAAATTTGCAATGTATTACCTTCATCTACTGAAATAGGCTCTAAATCCTCACCCTTTCCCTGAATGTTTTCCTTTTCCTTCCAGAACTAATCATTTGGGTTAAATATTGACTCCAAAGTTACAAGACCTTTTTGTAATTTGTTAGTTCTCAGCTACACCTCTTGGTCATCATATTGTTGCTCCAACTTGTCTTGTTTTCTAGCAGAGAACTCAGCTTCATAGTGTAGAAAATTGATAATTTTCTGACCATTCTAGAAGACCTGCAAACTTGTTTTGTTATCTAGCACAATTGGTATTACAAAAAATTTGATATGAGGCTAAGACTTCTCACTTTTGATACTTTCTACAACGTCAAATGCTACCCCAATTGTTTTTAGTCATTTTGATGATTAATTTTTCTTTCTTGGGATGGAATTGATGCTAAAAGCTTCAAAATATTCAATGAGATCCCATACCCGAATTTTATAATTCTTCAACAAATCATTCTTAGTAGCATTTTTTCTTCTGACTTGGCTCACAATTAGCTTGCTGTCTCCAAACACTTGCATGTTTTTAATATCTCTCTTTCTTGCCCAATGCAATTCATGAATCAGGGCTTCATACTCAACTGTGTTGTTTGAGAAAGAAAATTGGAAACAGAAAGATGAGTAATATTTTGTACCTTATGGTGAAACGAGCATAGCTCCTCCTCCTACACCTTTTCTACTCCTTGATCCATCAAAGAATAACTACCACACCTCAGTATCATCTTTGTGATCTAGCTTGGTAATGTTAGGGAGAGACTGATTCTCTTCATGCAAACAATAGACTCCCAATTCAACTTCTTCCATTTCCTTGTAAGGTTCAAAAGCATGCTTCTTGTTTTCTCATTCATCAAGAGTCATGTCTGGAATGCATCCAACTTTGGTATCTACTTCATATGTGCTTGGAAAATCCTCTTGTTCAAATGCTGAAAAATTTGCATTGATTGGACTCGGTGTATGAGGCTCTATGTGAAATTTTGGAAAAGGCTCAGATCTGATTGAAGCCTTAGATCCATACCTTTTTCTGAATAACATGTGTGACCAGTCGACAGACAAATAGCCTCTAAGTTTAGCAGTGAAGTCTCTGGAAAAACACAATGCAAAGAGTGATGGAAAATCTATGACTGATACATCTTGTAACATCGTTACATTGGGACAATCTTGCAATGTGAGACTTGAATCATTGATCACTCCAACCATTGTTACCGATGTCCCATCCAATTGCACCACACCTTTGGAAATGAATTAATATTTAAGACCTAGATGGTCAGCTATTTGTTTTGGCATTATAGAGTTACTTGCTCCCAAGTCAGTCACACAATTAGGCACCAACTTGTTTTCAATGATCAATGAGATATAGAATAGTGAAGGCTTCAAAAAAATTTCTTGTTGGTCACCTTGATTTCCTCCTTGTTGAGATGAATTGGTGTATCACCCAATTTTGACTACGCGAAATTATTTAAAAATAATAAAAAATGAAAATTTTGAAAATTTTGAAAAGTGTTACTTTGCATGGTTCATTGCCCTCATTGCGATCATCTCATTTTTGTGATCGTTTCGGTCTTCGTTTCGTGATTTTCGGGCAAGAACTCTTCCCGCCAGGCTATAAAACGCATTAAAATACATTAAAAATTAATATTTAATTAATTAATTGCTCCTTTTTTGATTAAATTAATTTTTAAATCACTTAAGGAGTATTTAATTAAATAAATATAAATTAAAAGGTTCATCCGACAAGTTTTAGTGCCGGGGAAGTTAGCTTACGTTTCCAACTGCTGGAATGCTAGTTTGGCATCCCAAACCCGGATTTCCACTTTCCTGGCAATTTCCTTCATTTTTTCCGCACGTGGGATTTTCCTCTGCCAATTGCCAAATCATGGATTGGAAAACGGGCATAAAATTCCCTAATTTCCCACATTGGGAAATTGGACGGGGATTGCCAACCCATTTTTCCATTCCTGTTGGCAATTGCCCGTTACTTTTCCCATTTCCCCCTGGCACTTAAGCCACTACCCGGGATGAGAGGAAGTTGAATTAATCCTCGTAACTTCCTCCATCCAACCCGGTGGAAAAATTCATGCGAAGCTTTGCTTCTTATCTTCTTAGGAAGGACAGTAATATTTTGTTAACATTATGCAAGAGAACTCACGCCATTGTGAACGAAGAAATATCAAGAGGTTGTGCATCCAAAAAGAGAGTTTTTAGTTTTTCAAGCTGGGACAGCATTCATCAAAAAGGAATTTTCCACGCATAGAAGAATCTAACAGTTGAATCTATGCACAGCACAGCTGTGGGAGAAAGGGTTTCCACATTTTAAAGGAAAGAAAGAAAACAGTCCAGAGAAAGGACATCAAAGCCATGCCTGGGAAGTTTTTGACAGTAGACAGCAACAGAACCATGTAAAATCTATCCACGCATTTCCCAAGATACAGTTTGTTCATGTGCGCAGCCTGAAGGTGAATCCACGTGAGCATAAGGAGATAAAGAATTGTTTTCCAAACGCTGGGATGGAGACGCACCAGTCTAGAGGACAGTAAGAACTTTCCATGCACGCAGGAAGAGAAGGGAAACCAGAACACCAGGAAAGCTAAATCCATGCATGCAAAGGATGAGAATGCAGACAAGCATTAGTGATTTTGAGGTGAAGCATTGGGCAGAGGAAGACATACAAATAACAGAATGCGTCAGGACCCATACTAATAAAAAGAAACTTCACAACAATCCACGCATTCATAGAAAACTAGTCACAGCGCCAGGGACAGGACACGCCATAGTCTGGAGGAGAGAGGTGGAACTTAGCCGAATGTTAGAGCATCATAAATAAAAAAACAATTCCACACAAATATCAGACAAACTGAATTACGGCGCACTGCATTTTACAGCCAAAATCAAGTTGCTCCATGAAAGTTATACAGGAGCATGAATCCTACGCAAGAGGTAATAGAAGTCACAGTAGCTGTTCAAAGTCCACACAGTTGTTAAAAAAGGATCTTGAAATAGCAGGTTATAGTAGAATTCAATGCCAGATAAAGAGTAATTATAGTCTGAGTTGGCTCACAAAAGAAACAATTATTTGCGCATTTTGGTAAAGTCGCTTCCAGACAAGCAGTTTCGAGGCAACTATGTTGTAACTCCCAAGTCTGCTCCAGGAGCTATCTAGGAAGCTACAGGCCGTTCCATAATCCACACAAAGGATTTTCAGTTCAAACCCATTTCCAACGCATTCACAAATTGATTAAGCAGGACAGTTCAAGAGTGTTTACCAAGCGGTCAGAGCCGCGCAATTGCAAGAAGAGGATTACCGGTGCGTAAAGAGAAATGAAACGATTCATATTGTTCAGCATATTTATTTAGATCTATTTCAGCCTAAGAAATGAAATTGAATAAAGAAGGCCATAGATGCTGAATGAAGGCTACTGCTGGTTGGTCGTTTCGTCGTACTAACCATCCTTGTTACCTCGATAAATGGTCTCTTTGAGAAACTCTACCGGGCAGATAGGTTTAATTCATTAAATTACCCTTCCAGCTTCATGTACATCCAATCAGACAATAATTTCAAATACTCAGTACCTCATTTGATATTTTTAAGAACCCGAGAGAAACCCAGTTTGCTTGATTGGAGCCGCGGATTGCAGAATCCACTGCCAAAATACCGAAGGGATAGCAAAGCAAGAATTCAGTATCTTAAGGGTAGTCTATCGACATGCTGAAACGGTTTAGTTCGTTGAACCTGGGTCCCATCATTCATGGCAGCATTAGGTAAAAATTTAATTGGTAATAGTGCATTCGTTCTCATATTTTTGAAAGGGACAAATAAAATGTTGCTTATGCCTGATGGCACTAAGCGCAAAACAGTTCTTCAACCTGTCAAGGTGGCTTACTATCGATAAGTTGATATTTTGAATTCAGTTGAGCATTGTGAGTAAATATTTATTCTTTTCAAAAATGTCCCGGGTTCATATGCTTCGGTATTCGAAGTTGTAGTTGAGCCAGAGAAGAACGTCAGGGATTTTTCCCAGTTCTGAAAACCAAACGGTATTTTCGACACGAAGGGCACTTGGATTTTCGCTAGCAGTTTAAGAGGAGTTCGAACTTCGAAGTTGAAAATGCATGAGCTCGTAATCAATTGCTAGGAGCGATATGATTGAAGGCTCATTCATGACTTTGAGTACGTCTAATATACTTCCTAAGTGAAGAAGGAGCACATTCTCAGGACAAGATTTGCTCATTCCACTCATCAGGGCAGTCTTTGCATGCAATTTGCCCTAATTCTGTCAGATGCCTAAGTCAACAACACTGAAATCACGTATAATGTCAAAGTCATTGGTTCATTCACGCAAGCAACCTGGTAATCTGGAATAGGTTCACAGGTAATTTCTATTCAGGTCGGAACTCCGTTGATGAAGTACCTCAGAATATACGTCGAGCCCAACTTGTGGACAGTAGTCAACATAGGTCGATTCTGCAATCGCAAAAGTTGACTGAATCCGAGTCACAATTTTCACTGACGTTTGCATTCTGAAGTTGGTCATCACTTGCATGGAGAAATGGCGACAACATGCATAGTGTGGTCATTCAACTCCAACGAAGATCCGAAATTTCAGCAACACCCGAAGGTGATCCCCATTCAGCGTGATGAAGATCAATTCCCAACGAACACGTAGAACCACTGTACAATGAGGTACTCTAGAGAGGTTCCCACCTGGCTACATTGATACCCTGCAAAAATTGATAATGAGGAGTCATCAAGCCAATACTGATAAAATTGGAAGCGACTTGCGTAAATGTTGTGAATCCATTCACTGAAAAACCAAGACCAATGATAACTACGCTAAGGTGTGCAGATCAACGAATTCATAGGCCACATCACTTCGATGATTTTTCAACACTGTCAGCTCGTTCACAATAGCAGCGTGCATAATAGGATCATCGGCCAGTATTCCAAGTTGTTTTGTTCTGAAGTCTGGACGAATTCTGAGTCGGATCAAGATGACAACACTTTGGGATGGTGAAAAAGACAAAGGACATAACTCCAGGCAGTGAATTGCAATTTTGGCTCTTGGAAGATCTTCTCAATGGCGAAAGACCAGATAGCCGGATTCTAATAAACCAAGGTGGCGTAATCGACTACGGTCTCGTGACAAATGAATAATTCACCATGGAAAGGCTACTCTGAGCATGTGGAGAACTATGTGTAATTGTGAGTGTGAATAGGAATGAAGACAAATCTAGCTCACACCAGGATATTGCTCAGATAGAGGGGTGGATGAATTGCTCAAGTTTCAAGCTCAGACACTCTTGTCATTTGGTGGATTGCAGAGCACAGTCAATGAGTTCATTCCCGTACGATCGGGATAGGCAGACTCTTGGCCCAATGGATAAGGCACTGATCCTAGGTATCTTGATCTAGGTGGCACATTGCTGACTAGGATGTCTACGTGTGCATACAAGTCATTTAAGTGGGGTCCACATGTACCCATTTCTTTTATTTATGTATTTTTCCTTAAATGACCTTTTAACTTAAGTGGTTTCTATTTTTAGTCACTTTTTAAAGGTTGGTTGAAAAAAGTCAAAGTCACTTAAGTGCCCTATTTAATGTGCTTTTAAAACCCTAACTACTTTGTAACCAACTTTTGGGTTATAAAAGGAAGTGAGGGGCTCATTTGTAAAGGGTGAATTTGAGAGAGGAGAAGAAGATACTTTTGTGCAAGCTTTGTTTCCAGAAGAAACTTTATGTTATTCTGTGAAAAACATTTTGGAGTTAATAGAATTACGAACTTTGTGTCTCATTCATTATCTCTTATAGCATTTGGTGTTCTTATGTTCAATTAGATGTTAGGTGTTTGAATCTTGCATGCGAATATTATCTTTGATCTTATTGTTAACATTAGTAATCAGGTGTTCTAGTTCACAGTGATCAAGCTCTGACTATCTACTTGCTCATGTGTGTTCCCTTTTGCATGTTCTTGTTTGGCTAACTCAAACTCCATTTTATTTGTGTTGGTTATTCATCTTTTCTTCTTCATGCAATATTAGGCTTTGTTTTTACCTAACTCTTGCATGTTCTTTCAGTCCATTCCATTCCACTCCTTTCTTTCATTTCATTCCATTTCCTTCATTCACTTTTCTTTCCATTGATGTTCCAAAACACCCCCCACATACAATTTTGAATGTACAGATGTAAATACAGTTTTGGTTTTCAATAAAGGCAGCCTCACCTTCATTGAGGAGGGACTTCGTTCCCACACTGTTGCCTATCATTTGCATGTGTGCAAATCCATATGCTAACAACTGGTAAGCACCTTTTGAAGTTGCATTATATGACACATTTGATGCTAACAAATACGCCATAGTGAGAATCTATAGCAAACAAGTATCACATTCGTCTCCAAGGGAAAGAGGGAATTAAAACACACAATGTTTTATGTCTTAAATTTGAATAAACTTCATCTGCTCAAAGACCTGCTAAATGGAGTATGAGCTATCCTTATTATACCCAGGAAACTTTCCATAATTGTTTCTTGGCACATAGGAAGTCTACAACCATGAGCATTTCAGTGAGGCCGTCCTAGAAGGTGGTTTGGGTTGACCCCTCAGCACATTGGGAGCTGACATCTTTGCCATCGACAAAGGCACCTTGCTGGACTTTCATAGCCAGGTTGTGGATCATTTAAAGCTTACAAAAGTGTCCTTTTTTTCATGCTCATTACTATTGTAGGACCCACATAGTAAACAACTAAAAAACTATACACCAATATGTACAAGGAAATGCAAAAAAAGTCTACAATCTAAGATTTTTTTTGCAACCTGAAACATTAAAAAAAGTGATGGTTTCAAACAGAGGTACTATTTTGAGTTAAACTTCCAAAAAAATTACGTTCCTATAAAAATTACTGATTCTCATATTCCACAAAAAAAATTGTCACCAGTAAAAACTGGTTTTAAAGCACCATTGCAAAAACAGGATTCAATAATGAAGACTTATGACCGTTGATTCATAAAATATGTGGAAAACACCATTTTCTTATTCTTTAGTTATGTTATTCTTACATATAGTAAAATAGACTCTAAATGTTGATTCAACACTAGGATTTTACATAAAGACATCAGAATCAAACCCATTAGCAGAAGGTTTAAAGTGGCTTGGATTGCAAATTTACAACAAAAGAAAAAAATGAAGGATGATAAAAAAACTCTATTGGGCCAGGTATGAGCTTGGAATGATATGAAATCATAACACTAATAGAGAACCTCTTAAGAGTCACCAAGAAAATAATCCCAGAAATATAAAAATTCTAAAGGAAAAACTATCTTGGATTTAACTTGAGGTAAAAACATGGAAGAATAAGGTAGAAGCAATTACACCCCAATTCATTAATTTCTCGAGAGTAGGAATGGGAGCTTTTTTATTTTCTAATGACTATTCCTCAACAGGTAAACAAACCTTTTTCTCCCATAGAAATGCAAATGAAGCCTATGGAAGAAAAGCTAAACATAACATCCACGGAAATGAAACATACGTTAAGCTTGCCAGGACTTCTTGGGAAAACAACCAACTTCGCCTTATATGTCTTTAATCGTTGAACAGTTATCTTAAAGGACCCTCCAATGAATGATTCTTGCAACGATGATCAACTGCAATGCCTAAATTGTATAGCTCTTACCAACTCTTTAAATACACCGTGTTTTGCTATCCTGGTCCCATAACAAGTGGAATTAAAACAAACATGTCCTTTAAAATGCTAATGCTTATAAAATCAGCAAGTCCTCTAATCTACTCCCCAACTATTATTATTTTTAGTGGGTCCATTCAGAGACATATTTTCGTACCATTTCCTCTGACAGTAGTTATGAAGAGTTGTCAAGAATTAATTACTCCGCCATTCTTGATATATGCATAAGCTGTTAGACTCGCTCTACCATTGCAATGAGGTTAAGTGTCTCAGTTTTATAGGTTGCTGCTTATTACTTAAAATGGATTAAAAACGTACATCTACAAAAAAATTGATTAACTGCACAGGGACATTTACAATGTCATAGGATGTGGACAATCAGAGTTGTAAGGTTATCTCTAGTGATTTAATGTTAAGGTTCTACAATTGTTTTAACTAGAATAATAATTCTAGGCGTGCGGGTCCCACAGTGAGCCACTTGCATTAACTCACTGACGTAGTTTTCATAGGGTATTGTGATTTCCTCATCCTAATTGATGTGGAATAACTCTAGTTTATTCAATAAACGACCTACCATGTGGAGGTTATTAATTTAAGGTATCTATGTCACTGGATTTTTTAAATTCCTTCCTGTGCATCTTCTTTCCCTTGTTTCTTTATGTGTTGGTAAGTGTAGCTAGACATTGAGGATAGTCCTTATTTTATGGTTATTGACCTTGTATTGGATTCCATGTTAGTGCACAGTCAGTTTTGCACCCAAAAATGGCCTGAGGTATCATTACGTTGAACACATAATCTGTAATGCAGCTTGCCCATACATGTGTTGACCGTGCATCTCATGCTACTCTGACTAGTCTCATACTTCCACATGGCCACCCAATATATATTTATTCGATTCTTTGCGTTACCATTATATCCATTTTCTCCATAACGCGTACTCCAATGCAGGTAAAATATAATCTGGTCATAGTCTGACATCATTGTAATGTGGATGTCGTTCCGTATGTCGTCAGACAGACTGAGATCCTCACCCTTCGTGTCCATTTAGTGTCAGAGAGAGCATCCTACACTTCCGATAGTGCAAACGCCAGAAAAGTGTAAGTTATAACATACTGTGAGATTTATGGAAAATATAATATAAATGAAAATGGAAACTTTGGAATGTCAAATAAAATAAGGTTATGAAATGGTAAATCTCGTTGATCCAAATATGGGGCATCCAACCCCCATGCTGCGTGGTGGTCCTGATGGTGACCTGGAATCGAAAAATTTCTTTCACAAGGAGAAAATAACAGGTCAGACCATTTATACAATGTTAAGTCAACTCAACGATTGGTGGGGTTTGTACTCTATGCCAGTCAAAACTTGGATTTGTATGGCTTTCCCATACTATGGACACCCTCTTACTTACAGTGCATAGAAGCACAAATACACTTTTCAAGCATTAGAGAAGTCTTGTTTACTCAAGGTTTGCATGTGGGTGAAATGGCTTTGGACATATTGGCATCCCTACATCCTAGATTGTCCTTTTTGCTTCTACTCAAATGAGTCATGTCATACACCTTTTCTAGGTCTTGAAAACCGTGCTTAGTTTATCTAGAAACTGGATTCATTCTCTAAAAATCCAACCCTACCAACCTTGAATTATTTTTTAGGAAATTAATTCCCACCCTCTATCGATTTTGCTTACATAAGTCAAGTTATATTGTTTTGTTGAAGGAATTGCGATTTATCGAATTGAAACAACAACATGGTAGTTGATACCCGTAATATTCTACATTAATGGCCTGAAGTTCATTTTCCTATTTTGTCAGGAGGTAGTTTTCCTAACCTCCATGGCTATATAATATCCAGTGTAATATGCTCCCATGGTATATAGACATAGGTTAATCAAGTTTCCAATGGTGTCAAATATGTTGAATTTTGCTCCACTGGATTTGAAATATCTGTTATCCAAAATTCACCCCAAGTTTAATTTTGATCAACTTGCACAATTTCTGCAGGCTTGAGCAAGCAGAAATGGTATCGTGGGCCCAAAATTAAGTTTTGGGGCCATCCCTTGGCTTTTCTCTCACTTCTATACAAAATAGAACAATTTCAAAGAAGTTAGCCAATTAAATTTGATCAAAATGAAGTCCAAGGGCCTATTGCAGGTGTAAATTGGGTTTGAAGCCTACTATTGGGTGAACCAATACGGGTCGTACCAAGGTCTGTCGTGCCCACATGTAATTGAGGGCCGACACATGGCTCCTAAGGTATCAATGGAGGTCAGGTTCTATGGTAAAATTGTATCAGCGCATCTCCAGGCCACACAAGTTCAAACTGCCTCCGACGACATGCCTTCGGGCACTTTGAAAGTAGAACATAGCTACATGGCAAGCTAATGGGAGTTTGCGGACCACTTCGAGATTTGCCTTTTGAAGATCCCGCTGAGCAGTCATGTGGCGACAATCTGTGGCTTGCTCAAAAAATCCTTTTTAAAATCGCCACACTCAAAGAAAAGCTTGGCGTGGCCAGTGGATAGTCATTGAACCTGGACATGTCCTGGTCAATGACAGACATGTTCGGGACAAAAATGCTCCAAATTGGGTGACTGCGGAAGAAGGAGGTCATGCTGACAGCTCGTAGGACACTTGTGCAACCTAGACCCAAAATCTACTTTGAAAAGTCCACACAAAGAATGAATAAGCTTTTTGGACCTGGGACAAGTCTTGAGCCCGTAGACTCGTATGGGGAGTGCCTACAGGGACATGAGTTCCTTTTGAAAACCTGCAATACCTGCAATACACATAGAAAAGTCAACACGCCAACCCCCGATACTTCAAACGATCATACCTTTTGACCCAAAGCTCTGTCCCATTTTCACAAAATTTGACTTTTCAGAAAGGGCATGAACGTCCTGCTACATTTGGGAAGAAAATCAGGATTTATTACCTTTTAATGAGGGTAGATACATGACTAATAAAAGAAAAATATCCAACCTGCCAAGACCTTTATAATTCCCAGTCTCGTAAAAGGTACAGAAATCCTTGATAGATCCTCAGACATGTGTAACTGCCCCACACTCATTTGAAAGCCATAACTCTTTGCATTTCATCAATGAAGATCAAACAAAATTTGAGACCATTGGTAGCTTCCGTCGTCTCTAGAGCATGATGCACAATTTAAACAATAAATATGGATCATTTGATGAAGACCCGATAGTGACCTTTAAGGAAAACATGCTTAGTTCAGAACAATGTTTTAACTAGTAGTTGAGATGCATTCTAATGAAGCATGGGAAAACATTGTTTGCACTACTTAGCCAAGTCATGGGACAACATTGGGGAGCATGTTTGCGAGAAAAAACCATCATTGTTAGATCTCATTTATGGACATATTTCAAGTGGTTAGAAAGGATTAGATTTATTTTGTGATGGGGTCATTTAATCTCTTTGCAGACTCTCCTGCTCCAAAACTCTATAGAATCCCGAATTGTTGGGCTCATTGTAAAGGATTTAGATAGTGATCTCAAGTAGCAAAAATCTGTCAAAATTGATTTTGTGAAGCCAATGTGCTACATGTTTGACCAATTGTAGTGGACTCCTTGCATGGTGATACAGGCCCTTATTGTGATAATAGATTGAACTATGCATCATCAATGAAGCAAGGTATGGACTGCTGAAGTTTGTGGATATATATTCCACTGCTGTGTTTATTTGCATTCTTCTTGCTCTTTCAAAGCCTCATTGCAAGATGGATATTGTGTCTATTTATTTTCATGCAGGGATTCATCTATCATTGCTGTGACTAAAATGAAACCTTTTTGTGAATGTCCCACCGTTGCTAGACTTTGCAAGAACTGTTATCACCCCTCTTTAGTATGCACTCTTGCTTCTATTTTTCACACATTGGAAAGACTATTCTCATACCCTCCTTTTTTTGGTGTATCACCACTTTAGTGTAGGCATTATTTTCATGCAATCTCTCTCCCTGGTCCCTTAGAAACTTATATTAGGAAAAGATAGTTTTTACCTGCATTAAGAGTAGATTGTGGTAGGTAGTTTAACAGAAAGAACCAACTTTCTCTGGATGTATATCTCAAGTAGCAAGTCCCACAACTTGGAGATAATACCCATGTTATCCAGTCACACCGTGAGCTCAAGAACACACACTTATGCAAATCTAAGGGTGTTGTGATTTGATGATAACAATTACTAAAGGTTGAGTGAAAATAAGTTTTTATTTTACAAATAAATAAATAAATAAATAATTTCTCCATCATTAGTTGCTTTGCATAATAGTGTTAAATCAGAATGACTATATGTCATTATATATATGTGTGGAGGGGGGGGGGGGGAATCGACCTATATTAAAAGAAGACTATGAAATAATGCTACTACATATGTATGTATGTATAATAATAATAATAATAACAAAGAGTAAATGATATTGGGGTTTAGTATTGTAGTTTTTTTTTTATTGAGAAAAATGAATGTTTTGGGGACACGCCGTGGTCGGGCCACAACCTTCCCCCTCCGTTGCCTCTATACACTTTGGTGTTGCCACATCCACACCACAGTTGCCTTTCTCCTATGCCCACACAACGGTTGCATCCTATATAACCTTGCGCATCGACACATTTAAAATCCACCACACATGTTTATTTTATAATATATAATATATATATACATACATATGAAACTAGATACCTTGGTTTTAAAAAAAATGATGAACTAAATATATAAAGGAGAGAATACAAAAAAATAATGAAATTTTGAAAACCCTTTTTAGAAATTAAACCAAAAAATGATAATGGATATTTCTTCCCTTACTTGCAAATCATGGACAAATAAAGAAATAGATCCCCAAGTAAATACAAATAGAGACCTGTAGGTTTGATGGAGAGGCTCAACTTTGCCTCCATGATCTCTCCTCCTTGTTTCACCTTCTCTTTGCAAAAACAACCTATGGAAATGGAGGAAACAAAAATAAAATGAAAGTTATAAATAAGAGTAATAGAGGGTTAGGGTTTTTGGAAATACCTAAGATCTAGGGTAGAGATCAAAATAATCTAATGGCTCAAATTAAATCCTCACCACTTAAGATTGTGAGAATAACTATTTACTTGGGTATTGGGGAAAATTAATAAAGTGGGAACCTAAGGGATTTTTATTAGTGGTCATGGTGAGTATAAGATAATAATGTGGAATTAAGTAATATTTTATATAAAATTTTTTTTGGCAAGGGTTAGTTTGGGTTTTATAAGGTTCATGGAGAGGGTTAGGTATTAAATTGAAATTTAAGAAAATATTTAAATAAATAAATAAATATTTGGTAAGGGTTAGTATGGTTGGCCACATTGGGACCCAATCTCGAATTAAATTTAAAGAGGGATACAGGGGGTATTTAACCCAATAATAATTAAGAAAAAAACAATATGAATTAATTGTTGGCTATAGTACCAACCATATAACATAAATAATAATAATAAATATATTTAAAAGAAAAAAAAATTGTTGGGATTTAAAACCATTTCTTATGGATTAGGTCGTAAAAATTTGGGGTACTATACTAGGACTGAGGAGAATGTGGTCTAAAAATTGGAGCTAAAGCTAATTTGAAATTGTATCCTTGCAGGGGGTAATGTGGATGGTAGAAACCAAGGCACATGTAAAAAAAGTGGCTAAATACATGTGTTATTTGAAAAAGAGACAAACATGCTATAGAAGACAATGTAAACAAGAAATAGTGCAGACAAAGTAGACTGTGAAAAATAGGTTTCAAATATCAAACATCTCTCACAATGTCAAAGACAATGAGGGCTGAACTAGCCAAAAAACATACCAACAATGAATAAGTAGGACATAGGTAAAAGACTGTAGATCGTGGCATACATTAGAAGACAAGAAAAAACAAAGTGTAACATAAAACAATGGTGGAAATTAGTTTTTTCAAAGAATATGTTTCACATGCAGCACATGTTAGCATGTGAGAAAGATAAAAAGTATGTAAAGCCATGTAGGGTCCGATATAGAGTAGTGTGCTAGTAATAACAGGGAGTTGTAGAAAATGAAATGATAACAACTGTAATGTGTAAGAAAGTAGATGCCCTCAGGAGCCTCATTGGGACTGGTAAAAGGTATAATGCCAAGAATTCATGGTACATGTAAAGAGTTGTAGGAAGTTTGCATTCATAAATAAATACCAAGTGGACGTACATGTGTATATAGAAAATATAATGAAATATTAAGTATTTTTCTAGCATGTGAAACAAAGTGTACAAGTAACTAGTATAAGCAATGAAAAATATGTATAACCAAGATATGCAGTATACATTGAATGATTGAGATGGAATGGTATGGAATGTGAATGTGAGAGGAGCATTCTTCCTGAGTGTATATGTATGAATGTGCATGAGATGAAGTTAATTTATAAAATACCCATCAAAAATCAATAATAACCCATAGAACAAGAGTGTGTCATCAAGAAATGGATGGAAAATATGTGCGCTAGAAATATAGATCAATGAAGCATAGAGCATAGAGTGTAGAAGAGGATAATATGATGTTTGAAAATAAATTGTTGACAAGATGTATCATGAAATGTGTAGTGTGATATTATTTATGTGTGAGGTTCATGGATGTACTATGCCATCAGCATTCAAGTATGAACCTTATAACAAGAGTGCATCATAGGGTAATGACAATACAAGTTGTGTGTATCAATGTATATACTATGAATGAGACATATTAAATGTGAATCATGGAACATGGTAGTAGAAATAAAAGACATATGCTAATGTTAGGAGGTAGGGAATAAGGATGATGCCCCCAAGTGTATCATGCAACAAAGAATCAAGTAACATTATCTGAGAGATCATCATTTTCATGGTCAAAGCCGAATGGAGAAGCATAAGAGGATTGGTAAGAAATAGTATGGGGTTCATCATAGAAATATCTATTACGACATATATTGTACATTCCCATTATGTATTTTTCATTGGTGAAAGGTGGTAGTTGAAAACCATGTGCATACATTCGATTATGATATTTTGCATAGCCGATAAATGAATCATTGAAAATATAAACATGTCCAAAAGGAAAATGAAATGTTATATAAATATGATCAAAATCCAAATTTCAACAATTGTAATCAAACCAAGAATTCCCAAGAGTCAATAAAGAAGTATGAGAAGTGCATGCAACCAAGACTGATAGATGGAATATGTGGAGCCCATAGTCAACACTGATGAGAACATATCCATGTTAGAGGTGAGGATAATGAGGTGAAGGGAGGAGATCATTCAGTGAGAATCCCAGCTGAGATAAACCATCATGCATGCATACAATATTAGAACTAGTAGGCTCGAATGGAATAAGTGGCCAATAAGAATTATTGATGAAAAGAGTGCATGTGAAAGGAGGAAGCATTGATGAATATTTCTCATGGAAATATGAATAAGGTAGTATGATGTATAATGTATTGACAAACCCTCAAAAAAGTACAATAACATTAGTAGAAGGAGGGGATTTCTTGAATTAATATTCACCATGGCCAATAGCAATGAAAGTATCATTGAAGTATGATTCATCTATCTCGATAGGAATAAAATTAAGATTGAACAATTCTTCATCAATAAGCTCAATGGTATCAACCTTGTCATCATAATCATTAGTACTAAAATTATCAGGTTGGATAGTAGTATCAAGGATATTTGTAATAAGTGAGCTAGGTTTAGGAGTGAGAAGAGCATCAATGAGTAGAATGGTGGTGTTTATTAGAGTATACATGTTGGGTGAAATGATATTAGTAGTATGAGTGGAAATTTATAGTACACTCGTAGAGGTGGTTGAAGGCTCTAAAACACTAGATTGACCAAATATCATATGTACAAATATTACTATATGGAATAGATTGCGATGGAGGAATATGCATATGTTTAATGGGATCTATGTGATAGAACTTGAATGGATCAGGGTTGGCAACAATGGTATCTTCATAACCATCATCTAATAATTTAACACATCAATAATTGTAGATAGAACAACATGTGTTGCATGAATCTAGGGTCTACCCAACAAGATATTAAACTGAAATGAAAAATCGATAATGGAAAATACCAAAGGAAGAATATTTTTCCAAAATTGTATAGCTAATGTGATTGTGCATAGACATGTGCGAGTAGTGTAATCATAGCCAAAAAAGAGAGTGGAATTATTAGTAACTAGATAATCTGTAATACCAATTTTTTTGAGAAGGGAAGGAACACCTATATTTATGACATACCCATTTTCAATGATTACATGCTTGATAAAATGGTTCATATGGTGACAATGATAAGAAAAGGTGCATATTGATTATCAACAACATATGGTAGTATGTCCTCAACACTAAATGATATACCACGTAGTAAATTTTTGAGATACTTTATGAGATGTGTGAAGGTCACCAATGAAATATTACTTTCAATGTGAATATAGAAAAGGGTGACCTCTAATGTTTGACAACAATCAGGTAGACTATGCAATAAATCATAAAGATATATTTTTCCACTGTATTCTGAAGTTGTTTTATGATTTCATAACCCTTTGAAGTGGTGGTAGGAGCTAAATAAGTGATAGGTGGGGGAATGGAGACAGGTTGATCCGTAGGAGGATGAGTGCAAAAAGTGGTGAATAAATTGATAGTGCGATCAACCATATAAGTTATGAAGCAAGGAGGATGTTGGGTATGAACTTGGATAAAACTAGGAGTGGAAATAAACATTGCAGAAATATTAGTTAGGCTGAAAGAAGGATAAGAATATTGGTCCATGAATTGAGAATAAGAGGAGAGATTTTGATACATACTCAGACGGTGTGGTTTGAGTGGATGGGTTCATGAAATGATTTAAAAAATATGGACATTTGTGAAATCCTAATTGTAGAGTCATGTATGATAAATAAATGCTAAAGTACATATTTGACATGAGCAATAAGATTGATAAAAAATGAAACCATAAGTGCCATAGAGAGGGAAGAGTACTTAGATGATTTTGCACTTGATCCTGAAGTACTATAGAATTGAAAAATAATGAAAAGGAGGAGCAAACCATTGTCTCAATTGAACACTGAAAATCCTTTAACTACTGGATGAGCTCAAACTAGGGAACCTAGAATAGGAGTGGGGCGACTAGGTGACGAGGACCTCTGGAAGGCACCTGTGACCAGGAAGGAGCTTAGAAAATTATTTTTGTTGTGTGAAAAGGTTGTTGATATTAACTTTTTGTCTCTTGTATGTTGCTCAATGATCACAAAAGTTTCATGTAACCTACAAAACAAATGATATCATGCAAAACCCAAACTACATCAGATCCTAAAAATGAAAGATGTAAATGGGGAGTCAAAATAACCTCGATGGTCACCCAATAGAGTGAACTTACGACTGAGCGATGTGCTACATCTGAGACTCCATGTAGTTCTTGTGCATGTGTGACAAAATTGTGCCCTAAGAAGCCCTTGTGCAGGTGTATGTAAAAGAGGGCGATAGCTAGATGAAGTAATGTAAATAGATGTGTGGACGGCAAAATGAAATTCCCCTCTTATGCATGTGTACAGAAAATAAAGTCCCTTTTCCCTTGAATGAGTGCTATATGAATGCCTTTGATGCTCTTAAAATGCCTTTCGATATAACCTTAGGTGATGATAGTAAATTCTTAGAGATTGGTCCTTTATTATGGTCACATAGCTTTGTTTTTTTATGACTCCTTTGTATGAATTTTGTAATTGACAATAGAAAGGTCAACGATTAAGAAAATAAGAGGCCCAAAAGATAAAAGAGGCCCAAACAGAGTGAGTTAGATAGAAAGAGGTCGATGGTGCCCAAAAGAATGATGGTGCTTGGGCGTTCGTGTCCCAATTGGGCACTTGTGTCCAAATTCATAAAAGATAAACAATTAAAACATAAATTGGGTTGTAGGGTCTGAGAGACCAAAAAGAAGACCAAACACAAAGTTAAAAAGCCAAAGATATTTGGTAATTATTTGTTTTATTTCTTAGGAATCATATGAATAGTATTTTGTGATAAGGGCCTAGAAGTATACCCAACTACATGATTTTGTGTCTACATATGTATGAAAAGAATATTTATTTCATTACAAATAACATCAAAAAATATGAATTTTAATCATCTATAATATTTTTCCTAGTTACTCCCAATTTTGAGAAAAAATAAATAAATTTCAAATTCTAACACTATTGACTTTTGTTGAGATATTATCCTTTTGTTGCATCAAACCTATTTCTAAATTTTGTGGGAAACATGAAATCATAATTACTTATTTAATTTTGATGAAATCAAAAAATTAATCTATGAAAAGGCCGATAAAGTAATTAGAAAGCATGAAATACTACTCTGTGAAAGACTAAAACTAATATAGCCCAAACTAGCGATTAAAAAACAAAGAAATTGGATGAAATTGGAAACTTAAAAAGAGGGACCATCCATTACATGGTACAATAATTTTTTCACTTTTAATTCTCCCTAAGAAGGCATTAAAATCTTTGCACTGAATCAAAAAAATCCTCAAAACAAATAGTCCATAAAAAAGGATTTGCGTTGTCTTATCAAAAATAGAAAAAACATAGGGTTATAAAAAAGTTACTTCAAAATATTGTAATTGAAACCCATGAATCTTTTACCTCAATTTCGATGCCTTGTACGCATGCAAATTTGACTAAAATGAACTTTTTTTTGTTCTTTCTCATCAAACTTGTTTTCAACTACTTCAACTATTGTTGGAATGGTCTAAGTGGTTAAGTGTGAGGACCATATGATTCTTGTTAAATATTATCCCATAGAAACGTTTTCTTGGACCTGATTCCTTACAATCTAGCTCTTTGACCATTTGGAATGCATCTTCTTCAATTTTATTTCCATGATTTAAGTCTTCTCTTGGGGATTGTACTACCATGGTGAACAATATTTCAAAGAACAATGTTATTTGGGACTAGGCTATCTAGCTTTCATTCATTTAATCATCTCTTAATATTTTCTCTGTTTGTTTTCCATAACTTGCATGATCTTAGAATGCATATTAGAATCAAAGATGGATATATATTTATCAAATGCAAATTATTGATCTTAAAAAACATTATTGTTAGTACAAAAACCATATGTGTAAGATCTACCACAACAAGATTCATATCCATGATGGCAAAAGAATTTTGGAGTGAATGGAGAGGAATGAAATGTATGTTATGTATGAATGTCAGTGGAATAATTCCTATGAGAAAAGGATTAAGGAATAACTACATAACCTCAAAGAATAAGGGATTGAATTTAATGTCTATAATATAAACTTATACAATCAATACAAGTTTACACATAATTTCCAATAAATACTTCTTAATTAGGTAAGGTCATCCTTCTTGCACTAGTTAAGTTGTTGATCAGGGTTTTATATACACCAATTAGATATTCTCAAATATGAAAAAAGGTTTTTAATTATTTTTCCCACTCATTTTAGATTTATAGATGAACATGCGGACTCAAGATATAGATTACTATATGACGTAAAATTATTTGGGATGCATGTAGCCTACTCTTATTGCATAGAGGGACAAGTGTATTTATGAAAACCACATATTATAACTATGATAATGGATCTAGTTTATCCATATATGAATTCAGATTATTTAATCATGGATATAAAAAAACCTGGTTTTTAATGAGATTCATCCTATTACTATCTAAAATGGTTCTAAATGATGTGGAAGCTCATAATAAATTGTAAAGGAGGGGAGAGTGGGGTAGAAAAGGATACTAGACTCTTTTGCAACATACACATATTTCCAACACCTTTAATTTAAGTCAAACACATAAAACTAGAGAAAACAAGAAATACTCTTAAGTTGGGTTTTTGTAAAATCTAGGAAAACATTATAAGGAATACACACACAAGGAGAACCACAATTGCATCCGCTAAGAAAATACCGACAACCCATCTATAAATAATATATCATAGGTTAATCAACTTAACTTATGTATAAGTACTGTATAAGCTAGTTAGATTCCACATATAAAACAAAGCAAATATCAATTGTAAAATTCACTAAAGTATTAAAATATGTGAGATTAGGAAGAACATATCTACAATCAATGTATGAAACATCCCCTAAAAAAGGAAGACATACATAGAAAATAAGTTAGCTTACAAATTCAACTGAGATTAAATGTGCAATCTCTACTCATATCAAAATAGATTATTGTTTAGGTCTGAAGATATGAGCCAACAATTAAGAAACAATTTACCACATGCAAAACCAATTGGAAGCTCGAAAATGCTTTGTCTTTATTGAATTCAAATCTAGATAAGTTTTACAATTAATTTGGACATACTTATAGAGCATTAAATTTCAGCATACTCTCTACATATTTTGAACTCCTAAAACAAGTAATATAATCCTAAAACAACCACCAACTAAATCTATTTTAAACTTTAAAAAAACTTGAAATAGGAACAAGATCTCAAAGTAGACCAACATGTTCCCAAAATATATCTCCTCTATTAAAACCATATTTGATTGAGTGTTCATAACCATCTCTAGGATTCAAAAATAAAAATGAAACAAAAAAATTGCATGGCTCTAAAATGAATAAGTACTTTATTTCTACTTTTTTTGGCTCCATGGTTATCAAATTTACACTCCAAGAACTCTAATCAAGATAAAAATAGCTTAGTTTATCTATGCACTTTATTCACCGATTAGCTTCAAAAACAATATCTTCAATTTAATGCCATTGTCTTCATTTACAAATTTTATCCTTATCGGGTTTTTCCATGTCTTCTATTTTTCTTAGTCTATTATCAACAATCATTTAAAATTTAGTCACTTTATAATTTTATAGTAGATCCTCTTATTATAAAATTTTATTTATTAAGGTTTCTTTAATAATACCATAGCTTTAACATTAATTTTATACCTATTATTTTAATGTCTACATGTATTAACCTTCACTAAGGCTCATAAATGAATTTTTTTACATCATGTTAACTCTTCCACAAATCCACGTTAATGCTCATAAATGACTATTAAATCACTCATTTAATCCATGTGTCTCCTCTAGAGTCTCCACATACAATATCATTATCTAAAGCATTACATTACTATGAGATTTAAGCTATTGTATATCTCCAAGCAGTTCATCATAGCTTAATCCTCACCGATGGTGGATAGGTGTTTGAAATTGGTGGACACTCGTAGAATATTGTCCCTACTGTACATAAAACTCTATACCGATCTTTGACACTTGTCAAATATCGGTACTTACACTTACCTCAACAACTTTGGTCTTCATAACTTTCCCCAAACTGATGACTTACATGTTGAGAGGATTGGTTCCTTTGTAACAAAATTTCTTGAGCTTGTAACCTACGCCACTCTTGTACGCCGATGTCATAAACATGTATGTGACTGGTGCCTCACAATTTTTGAAATCTTGATATTTTTTCATATTTAGCTTTCACCAAAAACTATTTCAGCATGGTGCATCTGCATAACGAGAAGTTTTCAAACTCTATCTACACCTACTAATTAGTGACACTCTCTTATTCCTTCCATGATGGTTAAACCAGTTTCATTTGATTATTGCTTTGTTTTGTCAATGAGATCAAAATTGATGGCCTATTCATTATAGGAATACTTTGTTTTGGTCTTTTCTGCATGCATTTTACTTGTTTTTACTCCAAATAAGATTCTAACTCTTTATTTAACTTTCTTTATAATCTTCACAAACCTAAAACAATTATATAAAACATGTAAAAAACCATTAGATATAAAAGTAAGTGTTAAAACATAAGACAAGTGTTATAATTTAACTTTGAAAAACTTGTCACAACTAAAATTATAAGTTAGTCAAATATAAATATAGTTTGAAATCAGGGACACATTCTTAAAGGTATAAAATAATTTAAACTTGTTTTTTTGGATGGGTTAGGTCAAGTCAAATATAACTAAGGCGCAGGATATGCTGAACTTGGGACATGCATGTGACTCATGGAGAGGATCTCCTCCTCACTGGAAAATATGACTCTCAAATTTCCACATAACATCTTCCTTTCCACGCAACAAGAAGTATCTATGCCCACGTACAACTAAAATATGGCCACATTTGACTCAAACTTTTTACTCCTTTAAACCACTGCAAATGTCCACATACTATTGTTTTCTTGCATATCGGTAATGTTTCCTTTTCCAACAGATTACAGATGACACAAAAACCTAATCTTCACACAAGTCACTGGAAGAAATGCTAAGTCCATCAACATACTAAAATTCACCACGTCCAGGAAAGAAATCAATGCAGGTTTCTTTGATTAAAAAAATGCAGGTCCATGTTGAAAGGTTCCCTCAAATGCACATGTCAAAGATGAAGATTGCTATGATACCAGATTGAGAGGAGTAAACCATGGAGAGAAAATAGAGATTAGACATCTCTTATTCATTCAATTAATATCAGAAACACATTACAAATTATATAGGAGAGAAGCTTAACAATATTCCCCATAATAGCAGGAGGGGGTTATAACCAAACATAGAATAATGGGTTATGAAAAAAACACTCCAAATATATAATTATTTGCTACATAGACTATGCCAATAGTAAAAACCCTTAGATATAAAAGTAAGTATTAAAACATAAGACACGTCTTATAATTTAACTTTGAAAAACTTGTCACAACTAAAATTATAAGCTAGTCAAATATAAATATAGTTTGAAATCAAGGACACATTCTTAAAGGTATAAACTAACTTCATTATTTTATTTGGATGGGTTAGGTCAAGTCAAATATAAGTATAATTTTAAATTAGGGACACATTCTTAGAGGTATAAACTAATTTAATTTTTTTTTGGATGGGTTAGCTTAGAATATGTAAAAAAGGTCTTCTTTGCCATGTTTTGAGGCTCAGGACGTGGTGTTTAATCTATTTGTATAAGGGGTCACTATTTGAACATTAAAAGGGAGTGGGCTGTGTTGGTCATAACACATGTTACCTATAGTATCCATGGTTCCCATTAGGGTTTTGAATTTTATTCCATCATTTATATTCTTTAGTTTTTCAAAAACTATTCTGCCCTTTGGATCCTAATCAAAATCTATATTCTTATGTTATCTAAGAAATATAAGTACACAACCACAACACACTGCAATTATTGATTAAGGGTAACTCACACAAATAACATTAAAATAATATTAGTTCCTATATGTTCTACTAATATGGCCCTTGTCCTTGAAATTTGTGTCATATCTCATTGTGTTTACTCTTAGAAACAACTAATGAATACATTGTTCATTTTCACGGTGATCCCACATACATTAAAATTAATACAATTGTTTATGAGACATTACTAAAGAATTTAGTATAGATTCATGCAAAGCAGATAATACAATAATCTCTCTTTATTTCTTCAATCCATTACAAAAAAATATACATGCTATTAATATCCTAAAAAATAGGATTTATCCTAAACCATTTACCTCACATTTTCTTATATGGGTGAATTTTTTATTAACAACTCCAGATATAAACTAAATTAATAACAATTGTAATAACTAACCCAACACAATATTTACCACTCGTAAATATTAACTACCATGGAGACTCTGATTTTCTAACATTCCCCCCTTAGTGTAAAAATGGTAGCAAAATATTCACACACTCATTTGTAGTATCCTCACCCATGTGGTATTTATAACTACTTGACTCATCACCTTGATAAAAATCTAAGGCTTTCTACTTGCATGGTTTTAAATAGGTGTACCAAAAACCTTAATGTGAACATGCCCCATCAATTGACCACCTCATGTGGTTTTCTGGATCTCCCACAAACCTTTTCAAGATCCAGGAACTATCTTACACTAATGTTCTTATTTCCTAAAAAAATTTTAAATTAGGGAAGTACATATGAAATACTTCTTATTATTTTAAAGTGAAAAAGAAAACTAACACTGGAAAATAGTTGACATTACATCCTTAAGAATAAATTGTTCCTCGATCTAAAAAAAATAGATAACTACTGCTACCATTGGAAGTTACGCTTGAATTCACCCAATTTGGCCCAAAATTGAAATGGAACATTGGTGTTATGTCCCCCCACTAAATGTTAAATCCACTTATTCAAACAAACAAAAAAAATGAAAAGCGAATTGTACCATAATAGACATTATTGATTGGATCTTGTTGAACGTATTCACTAGTCAATCACCTTTCAACAAATTAAAATAGTTTGAGGATCTCCACAGTTAGAGAGTCTCTACATTTCAATACTTTCCTATATAATTATTTTTTAGTATCCACAATACACACCATTCAAAGTAGAAACTGAAGCACACTGCACAATAGAAAAATCATATACTGGCACCAACAAAATACCAACACAACTGATATGCAGCCCCATCCTTGGTGACTGACAAGAGGTCTCTGATTGAACTCTAACCTCCAGTGCCTCCATACTCAAGTACAACACTATTAACTAAGTGATATTTGATCATGAATCTCCCTTAAACAATGCCCCTTCTTGAGTTTGATTCAAACCTTGGGTAACAATGAAATTTTTCAATGAGGCATTTTGTTTATTTTTAAAAATTTGATTAATGTCTCCATTAAAATGAAATGACACTTAAGAAAACAAAAATATGAGCCTTTACTTAAATGTAATGACATAATTTGGGTTTTAATATAATAAGACTGACAAATAACTAAAGGTGATTTAAATATACTTATCATGATGAATCAAAATGATTTAATGACATAATAATGAATTAGTGACATAATAATGAGTCAAAATTTTATCAAAAAATGATCCTGACGAAGAAATCGAGCGCCAATGCTAAAACCTAAACACATGTTGTTTTTTTCCCTTGCTCATGGTGGTGATGATGGCATGCTTTGAGGAGCCGATGGCTTTGGCAGAAGATAATAGGTCCCTTCTTACATTGTCCTGGACAATGGTGAATGTGGATCTTATGGTGACATGGGTAGAATCCTGTGGCCAACATTATATGCTAAGAGGTAGGGTCTCACTGGTGGTGGCCATGGACACAATTGCTTTAGCGTTGCTCAACACACAACTATTTCTGCTAGCGTTTCAAATCTTGGTAGCTCAGGTTTTGACTTTGGAGTCACGGGTTCTCACTCGTCTTCATCACACTCTGCCCCACTTTTATTTGAAGTAGGAATAAATTATATTTATTCCCCTTCTTGGAAAAAAATATCAGGGTTTAAGCGACCACATTGTAGAGAAAAATGGAAACCCTACAAACAAATCCTTCAATGAGGCACTATAGGAGAGGAACGAAAATTCCATTAAACCTATGGTGCCAATCACTGATATTCCCTATGTAAATTTTAGAGAGGATGTGTTTGATGCTGATAAATTTTATCAGGAGCGTGGCCTTGTCTCTAGATTCAACGACTTTTGGCCAAGCCTTCCAATCCTGCAGCAATGGATCTAAAAACATTGACATTCTCTTCTTAAAGGAAGGTTACATATCTACCCTTGTGCAAGGGGAACCCTCATTTTTGAAGTTTGCATATTTAGAAGATAAGGAGACTATATATAAAATATTTGGGTATGCCAACCCCATTATCTTTTCACAAAACCATGGTTCCTCTCTTTATTTCAAACCATAAAATATTTCTCACACAAACCAGTTTGGATATGTTGGCGAGGAAATTTTTTTGGTGGAAAAACTTCTCGATTCCTTTCCAATGCTATGGGAATCTAAGTCCCTCTACTTAACCGATGCAACTGCCATATATGCATGCACGTGAAAAGGTGGATTTGTATGGTTTCCTTTTGGCAGGGGATCCAATATGGGCACTCCACTGACCCTGTGGTAAATGCTTGCAGTTATCTATAAGGGGGAAACTTTCTATGAAGGTGGGAAAGGGAGTGAGAAATGAGTTAGGGAAACTAATGTTGCAGGTAGGAAATTAGATTCCTACACATATTAGTTAGAAACTTTAACACATGTACTTATGAGAATAAACAACTATGCAAATGGCAACAAGATGAGATAAGATTGTGAACTCAAAGTTTCTAAAATCTCCTCATCAAAGAGGCTACAAAATCCTTCTTCTTGTATTGATGCTTAAATAGAAGTTATACATAATGAGGGAATGGAAGAAATTAGAAGAAAACAACTATCTCCTTTTTTTTTTCTAAGTACTATGCATTTTTGAGTTTACAACATCAATTGCAAGCACTGTACAATGGCGTGAAAAACCCATTAAATATCCTCCCATAAACTGTTATAACTTCTTCTATGTTAGCAAGAAATGGTTTACAATTTATTTTCAATCATTCAAGTGTCTGTTTAGATTCTTGATTCGTGAAGAAACGCCAATGGTAAGAAAAACTAGACTTTTCATAATGCAACTGTTACACTCATTTTGTAACTTTGAATTTGAATCGTTCATCTTGCCTTTGAAACTGTAAACCAGAGTCATCCATGCAAGATGAATTTACTGGAGTAGGCATGGAGGATTCCTTTTGAATTTTGTGACTTTATAGAGATTTGGAATTTTGGAACATTTGGCCCGCTCACCTGCTTTTGATATGGTCTTGACACATGGCCTCACTTGAGTGGAGACAAAGTCGCGGGCCACTTCTATAATTTTACCTTTTTCTTCAATGCGGGCTCAAAAACAAAAATCACTCCACCGGCTTTCCCACCTTCTTTGACCTTTGATGCAGGATTAATATTTGACTTTATCCCTTATAGCATGGCGGGGCTGCGGGTCACTTTTTAACTTTATGCCCCTTTATTGAAAAAGGCTCAAAAACACAAATTTCTTTGATGACTTGCTTCCTCACTTTGACTTTCCAAGAATGGGCTTAAGATTTGACTTTTCCCTTTATAGCATGGTCGGGGCTGCGGGTCACTTTATGAATTTTCTCATTTTTTTAAAAAGAAGCTCAAAAACACAAATTGGTCCACGAACCTGCTTTGACTCTTTTGATGCAGGCTTAATATTTGACTTTTTCCTTTAAGCCTTAGTAGGGCTGCGGGTCACTTTATGACTTTTAGCCCTTTTTACAAAAAGGCTCAAATTATCAAAATGCCCTAATGGCCAGCTTCTAATTAGATATGTCCACGTACCCGTGGATAATGGAGCCAAAATTTGATGGGGAAGAAAATTCCCGTCGTTCCCGACTATAAAAAAAAATGAAGAGAAGAAGGAAACTCCATCATTGTGTGCCTAATATTCAAATTTCTTTCACGAACCAAGGAATTGAAAAAAATACAAGGTTCTATGATCCATGGCCATAGAAATATTGGCAACTTCATTCAAATGAGGACACCAATAAAATTTTCATGCGTCCAGATAGGAAAACAGAAAATTTATCAAAACACGTAGACTGGAGAGTTTAAGCAACTTCAAAGCATGAATTTCTCCATCTTTCCAGGCTTCCAAATTTACTAGAACAATTTTGGAGGGCGTGAACTAAAAATTTTCAAATTTAACTTATAAAATGAGGGGGAAATTTCGAAGGTGACAACAGCCATCTCTAATTTGGGGACATGACATGGACTGAGCATAGTGAAGACATAACATGGGCCTCCATAATCTCAATCTCTAGACCCTGTAATTCATTGAATAGTTCCTTATCCATTGGGCCTTACAGAGTCATGTTTAACTTAGAGAAAGAAATATCAGAAGAAGGAAACACACAAACACATAACGAGAAGGAAACACAAGGGGAAACAAAACCACACAACAGAAAGGGAAACACACCTAACAATCACCTATGGTACAAGGTGGGGTATAATTTTCTTTCACTGCTGATAAAATTTCAAGTGTTTCCCACTCTGAGGAAATTCCAATAGCGTTCCATCCAAATATGAGAGAAGAAAACCATTCTTTCCACAAACTTCATGAATCTAGAATGGGCCGAGCCATAATAAATCAAACTTTCCATGGTTCTCTTCTCTTGTCCCATAGCAGGACTAAGTCTCCAACTTTGAATTCTCTTGCCTTATCCTTATTATAAAAAATCTTCTTTACTTTCAATTGGCCCTCCTTAATGTGATCCACCACTTGGAGTCTATTTTCTTCCATCTTCTCAAGAAATAGGATCCTCTTATCAATGGAATCCCTATACTGACCATATTCTATTGCCTACAGTATCTTGAGAGCTAGCATCTCGATCATGAGAGGAATTTCTTCTTTGAATCCATACAATAGTTGGAATGGTGACATACCTATTGCCTTCTTGGGAGTGATCCTATCCACCCATAATGCATCATACAACCTTTTGTGCCAATTATTTTGATTCTCGTTTACAAGCTCACAGAAAATTGTCACAATGTTCTTGTTGCTTGATTCAGCCTATCCATTTCCTTTTGGATAGTAGTCAAAATAATGAGCTAGGGAGATTCCATAGCTATAGAAAAACACGGTCATCTCTATTGAAGAGAAATAGGTATCATTATCTGCTGCAATCTTATGTGGCACTCCGAAACAAAATATGATATCCTGCTTGATGAAGTTGCATACTATTTCAGGTAATAAGCAATATCAACATACCAATCATCAGTAGTGGTGATAAAGAGAACCTATGGGTTATCTTCTGAATGAGTTGAGAAAGAAAATTTTTCTTCACCATGTTGAACTTTGAGTGTTTCAACTTCAACAATCAACTTACACAAGCCATTTCCCCTAACCATATTGGAGGGCCGAATCTCCAAGTCATATTATTGAGTATTTACAATCCTATTTCCTCTTTTAGCTCTAGGATCCTACTGTGTCAAGATGGACTTGATTGCACTGCCATGTACCATCACCACAGAATGGGAATTGAGGATGTAAAACTTGAATTTTTTTACAACCTTGACCACTGGCATGCTTCTCCAATTGGATGTATTTTAGCTCATGATTTTTCAAAGGATAACTCATGAAAGCAATAGGTGCTTCCACGCCTTCATTTTTCTGAATGATAATGGAAGAGAGTGTATTTTCTGATGCATAACAATACATGATGAATTATTTGTTAAAATATGGAGATATAAGAGTCGGAGCCTTGGCAATGAATTTCTTGATCTCTTCAAATGTTTCCTTTCCTTCATTGTTCCATTTGAAGTTTTCTTGTGGTTTCATCATGGAAGTGATGTGCTTTGTCAACTCAGCAAACTCAAGCAAAAAATGACGAAGAAAGTTCACCTTTTCGAAGAATGAATGAACTTCTTTCTTTCTTATGGAAAGGGCTGATTCTTGAATGGATCTAACCCTCTCAGGATCAGTGTTTACTCCATGTTTGTTCACAATGTGCCCCGATAAATTGCCTTCTGTGACTCCAAAAATACACTTTTTTGGATTTAGTGATATGCCATGTTTCCTACACCTTGCAAGCACTTGCTCCAAGTTATAGATATAATCTCCCCTCTTCTTTGAAAATATTGTGAGGTCATCAATATATATGACAATGCAATGCTTCAGATGTTTGAAGGCCAAATCCATTTCCCTTTGGAATGCAACTCCTGTATTGATTAGGCCAAAAGGCATTTTGTTGTAGGAAAAAGTGACCCAAGCTATTGTACATGTTATCTTGGTGAGGTCCTCCTCTGCCACTTTGATTTGATTATATCCTAACAATCCATCAAGTAATGAAACAATTTCAGATCCAGTAACTACTTGCAGGATATGATCCATGATAGGAAGAGGATAATTTTCCTTTAGTGATGCCTGGTTCAGGTTGCGAAAGTCTACACATATCCTTATTTCACCATTCTTCTTCCACACTGGAAAAATGTTAGCCACCCATGTTGAATGGTGGATGGGAAAGATGATCATTTCATTAAGAATCTTCATTACCTCCTCCTTGATGGTATCAACAATCTTTAGGTTATACGACCTTTATTTCTTCTTGAAGGGTTTAACACCTTGCTTCAAAGGAATTGAGTGATGCATTTCATTTGGCTGGAAGGATTTGAGTTCATAATAAGAGTAGGCCAAGACATCTGAGTATTTCTTGAGTAATGCAACAAAACTTCTTTTTTCTTCAGGCGAGAAACATTTTCCAATATTGACCATCCTTGGCTGCTCCGGGGTACCAATGTTTTCTTTATCAAAATCAGCTGGGCACCGAGAAGATTGCTTTGCTTTCTCTTGAATGAATCTGTCATGTTTTTCAAAGAAGTCTTATAAAGAGACTAGGCCTTTGGAAATTTTGTTACCTTTCAATTTGATTACTCCCTCATCATCAATCCTTTCAATTCTTTCTTTCTCTTCTTTGGGGACTACTTATCGGTGTGGATTTTCACCTCCTTCGAAGAAGAGATTATTGAAATTATCCCTTTGCTCTAAAAAGGCTAGAATTTGGTTATCATCGATGAAGAATTGACAATGATTTGCAGTGTCTGGTACATTAGGCCTGAATACCATTTCAGTGGTCACTTTGTCTTTACCAAAAGAAGGACGAGGTGTCACTATAGAAGCTGACACTACAAGAGAATAAAACTTTTCATTTTGTTCCCTTGGAATAGCTTCGATGGAAAATGCATCAAAAGATTCAATGCAATCCCACACACTATTTCTGTAATACCAGAGTCTTGGATTCTTCACCTAATATTGTTAGTAGACCTACTTTACTACAACTTCTGCATCACGTCAACACCTTAGTTTTTTGATTCCCATGTCCTCTACTGCACTCATGCCTAAGAGTAGTGCTTCATACTCTATATTTTTATTTGTATGATCATATTGCAGCTTGTAGGGAAATGGGTAGAACTCATTGGAAGGAGAGTACAATACTAAACCAGCTCCCAAGCCCACACTGGAATGACTACCATCAAATTCCATTTTCCAAATTTGATCTTCCTCTTCCTCCATGAGAAGTGGAAAGTTATCCTCTTTTTCTGATGTGAGGAATTAGTTTCCTAGCGCACAATCTTGAAAGAGAATGTTTACTTTTGGATCATCAGACTTTTGTATAGTGAACATCATCTTTCTTACTAGTAGAAACTTCTTCATCTGGCCTTTTACTGGGATAGTTGCAGATGACCAATCCATTTTAACTCTCCACCCTGGTCTCTACAGAAACTCCTACTCAATAGCATAACAAAGGATGTTGGAATGTTTGCTACCAGTATGGTTAGGAGCACCTTCTTATCTGGAAAATTAGCTAGTGGTACCAATGCATCTTTGATTCTTCCTACCAATGGAACTTGTTGTGATTCCATTGAGTAGTAGGTGCCATTTACCCGAGTCAAGGTGAGGCCATGAGCATTTGCATCTTTGGTTGACATCACATTGTTTGAGGCTCTGGAATCTATGATACAATTATTTAGTTGGAATCCTTTAAATTAGGAGTGACATGTAGAATGGTTTAACCTTATTGGTTTTGGAGGAATTGAGGGCTAGCATGTTTTGGAAAGGTGGTGTGGATGGTGTGGGTAGTAAGCCTTTAGAATTAGGCATCGAGGATATAGGGTTACCACCACGAACTGTATTAATAACCTATTAAATTGGGCAGGGTGTGTTTTTAGGTATTCTATTTCTAAGAGTTGGACTTTGGTGTTGCTTGCATGTTCCACAAAGTCAAATGGGGTTTTGGTCAGTGAGGAAGAGGTTCCATAAATAGAGGAAGACTTACATGGTTGAGGCTCTACTACTTTGGGTGTTGAATTCTCCTTTTTGGGTGTAAAAATTGGCTTGGAAGGGGGTGAGGGTGTAGCTTTTGATTGAACCTTAGATGCTTTTGTAGGAACAACATTTAAAGGAGAATTGTTCTCAACAACTTTTGAATTGGGAGAAGAATTAGATGACTTACTTGGCATAGTAGCATGATCTCTAACAACCAGTGAGTCTAGTTTTTCTTTGGCTGACTCCATAAAAGGTGGTAATGGTGATCCTCTGATGATTTTATTTTGTGTGACCTTCAGAGGAGAATCTTCTTTACTCTTCTTATCCTTTACCATAACTGTTGAGGATGTAGCACCTTTCCTATGTTGTGCACGAGTGAAAAAAACACATGATAAATATTGATCTTCTTCATCATCCTCATGTTCATCATCAACGTACTCAATTAGGCCATTGTGCATATCAACTTCCTTGACCTCAAGATAGTTTTCACAGTCTTCCATATTTTCTTCTTCAGTTTCTACTTCCTCCTCTGGCTCTTTGGTGTCACAGATGGCATTGACTGGTGGTGCTTCAAGAGCAAGATGATGAGGAGGTGGAGTAATATTTGGCCTATCTGGAGGGTTTGGTTTCCTTGAATCATTCTACATTGTGATATGAGATAGTTGCTTCTTCAAGGAAACCAAGTCATTTTCCATTTTTTGGAACATTGGATCTGTGGTGACAGAATTTGAATTCTGACCCTTTTGCATTTAATTGGGGCCTTTTACCTTTCTAGAAAGGATTAGATCATCATTGGTTTCTATTGCAAAGTATTGGGCTTTCCTCAATGTTCTTGGTTGGGATTTTCCAAGGAAGAAACCTACTTTTGATGGCAAAGAACTGATGAAAAACCTCTTCAAATTATTTTCGGAACGCACCACATCTTTAAGGATTCTTCTTATCACACTATCATATCTTGCTACGAAGTCCCTCATTGACTCGAAGGTTTATTTCTTCATTTGTCCCAACTGGACCAAAAGATCCTGACAATCTTCTGTGCTCTTGAACCTATGTTTGAATGCACTTCTTATATCATCCCAATAGGTGACAGACCTCAAGGGTAGCATGTAGAACCATTCAGAAGCGTTTTCTTGAAGTGACTCCACAAAGAGTCAAACTTACACGTCTTCATCCTCAACACCCAACACACCACAAGAAGTGATAAATGCTACTATATTCTCTTCAAGGAGTTGAGAACCATCCCATCTAAATTTTGTGAAGTTTCTCCTCGAGCCTCTTAGTAGCTCATGGAGTGGTTGACCAAGAGCCAGTGGACTGGTGTTTCCTTCCCATGGTACGTTAGGCCTACGGGACTCACAATCACATTCACGCTCACAATCATGATCCCTGATTCTATTTCTATTTCTAGATTCTATCCTTGCTAAGGTTGCAGCTTCTGTTGCTTCTCTTTCGTTTGCCTCAGATTGAAGTCTTCAAATTTCTTCGAGTTGCGCTCTTATTTATTCTTCAGTCTCTGCGTCAGTGAAATCTTCAAGGTTCTCAGTGATGTATGGAAATTTATTGTCCAAAGGATTGGTAACACTCAGGTTCCCAATGTGACCATTTGCTTGAGAAGGAAGCCTCTGGATCCCTAGTAGCTCTTGTCTCCTTTGAAGTTCCTAAAAAATGGGATCAGTTTGTCCTCCTTGTCTCTGTTGTTGGGTTTATCTTCTATCCGCTAGGTTTAAAATCTATACTCTTCTTTGCAATGCTGGAATTTGTCTTTGCCTCCCTAATTCGGTAGCGTGTTCTTCTTCAAGATCTAGAATCCTCATGGAAATGAAGTAGTGATTGGTACTTTTTCTGTTATGTCATATAGCTTCCCTCAAATCTAAAGCAACATCTTCTTGGATGTGAAAGAGAAATTCGATTCTTTGAATAAGAGGGTTTCCCATAATAGCCATGATTTTAACCCGTGTGGCTCATATAGCCATTCAAATTCTAGAAATTTTTCTCCTTTTTGAATTTTGAATTTTCTGACCTTGCAGTCGCATTCAAGTGTAGATGCTACTAAATCTACCCCACGGTGGGTGCCAAAAATTGTTGGTGAGGAAATTTTTTGGGTGGAAAAGCTTGTGGATTCCTTGCAAATGCTATGGGAATCTAAGTCCCTCTACTTAACTGGGGCAGCTACCATATATGCATGCACATGAAAAGGTGGATTTTTGTGGTGGCCTTTCAGCTGGGGATCCAATAGGGGCACTCCACTGACCTTGTAGCAAATGCTTGTATATATCTACAAGGGAGTAATTTGCTATGAAGGTGGGAAAGGGAGTGAGAACTGATATAGGGAAACTAATGTTAGGGAAACTAATATATATCTGTTCAGATTCCTGATTCGCGAAGAAACACCAATGGCGAGAAAAACCATAATTTTAATAATGCAGCCGTTACACTCATTTTGTAGCTTTGAATTTGAACCCTTCATCTTTCTTTTGAAACTACAAACCAAAGTCATTAATGTGGGAGGAATTTACTTGAGTGAGCACGGAGGATTCCTTTTGCATTTTGTGACTTTATAGAGATTTGACATTTTGGAACATTTTGGTCCACTTACCCACTTTTGATATGGTCTTGACATGTGGCCTCACTTGAGTGGAGATAGAGTCGTGGGCCACTATTATAATTTTACCTTTTTCTTCAATGCGGGCTCAAAAAAAAAAATTGCTCTGTCGGCCCGCCCACCTACTTTGACCTTCGATACAGGCTTAATATTTGAATTTCTCCCTTATAGCATGGCGGGGCTATAGGTAACTTTTTAACTTTGACGACCTGTTTTGACGACCCGCTTCCCTGCTTTGACTTTCCAATGACGGGCTCAATATTTGACTTTTTCCCTTATAGCATGGTTAGGGCTGTAGGTCACTTTATGACTTTTCACCTTTTTTTACAAAGAGGCTCAGAAACACAAATTGCTCCACCGACCCGCTTTTATTCTTTTGATTCGGGCTTAATATTTAACTTTTTCCTTTAAGCATGATCGGGGCTGTGGGTCACTTTATGACTTCTAGCCCTATTTACAAAAAGGCTCAAATTCTCAAAATGCCCTGATGGCCCACTTCCAATTAGATATGTCCACGTACCCATGGATAATGGAGCCAAAATTTGACAGGGAAGAAAACACCCGTCGTTACTGACTATGGAAAAAAAAATTAGAGAAGAAGGAAACTCCCCCATTTTACACGTGATTTTCAAATTTATTTCATGAACCAAGGAATTGAAAACAATAAAAGGTACGACAATCCATGGCCATATAAATATTGAAAACTTCATTCAAATGAGGACAACAATAAAATTTTCACACGTCTAGACAGGAAAATAGAAAATTTATCAAAAAGCGCAGACTGGAGAGTTTAAACAACTTCAAAGCATGAATTTCTCTATATTTTCAGACTTCCCAACTTTACTTAAAAACTTCTAGAGGACGTGAGCTAAAAAAATTTTAATTTGACTTTTAAAATGAGGGGGGAATTTCGAGGGCGACAAGAGGATCAGATTGCCAAACTTCAGACTGCATTTTTGGGATCATTCTTACTCTTATTTCTATTAGAAATGTTCCAGGAAATATTATAAATATTGACTCATGCACCACTGAATTTACCCATAAATCCTATTCCCGAATTCTAGTTGAGCTTAATACCTCAAAGAACCTCCCAGCTAGCATTGAGATAAAGATCCAAACGTAAGCCGGACTCAACCTCTAGATTATGAAGGGATGCCTTTTCAGATGTAGAAAATGCTTCACTTTGGGCCATGTCACAAAAAAGTGTGAGATGGAAAAGCATAAAAATGAGCGAGCCATGTGTTGGATAGATGCTCTCCTGGATCCTATTTCTCTTGACCCAAAGGGAGATGTAGATTCAAATGTTTATTTGGAGGACCTAGTGGACTCGGGTCCCTAAAAATCCATTTAGAGAAATCTCAATGGGAGGAAGAAAGGAAAACTTAATTGTTGAGACACAGACAAACAAACCAAATTTTAGTGAAGAGGACAAGGAAAATGTTCATTTAAACATTTAGTACACATTATTTGTTTGAAGCTCTTAAAGTATTTCTTCATGCTGAGGAAGTATTAGAGCATTGGAAAACAATGCAATATAATAATAACAAATCACAATTCAAAAAAACATTTTCCCCTTTTTATTATATGTAAAGAACTTTGTTCTATTCCAAGTTTTTGTATGGTTTTAAATTAGTTTTGGATCGCACCTAGACTATTTCTTTGTATGGTTTCGGGATGGTTTTGTGTTGTTAGCACTGATTGTTTTGAAAACTGATTTTGTTTTGTTCCTTGAATTGTTAATGATTATATTTAGATTATAGAACCTCTGTTGTAACAAGGTATGCCCCATAGAAAAACCCTCCTTTTACTAATTATTAAAATAAAATGATAAAGAATTTCTTAATAAAACTCCCGACATATATATATATATATATATATATATATATATATATGGCTCTTATTTAATATGACCACTTACAACAATTTTAACTACCTAATTAAAAATTAATCAAATAATACTTTTTGAAAAAATAAACTATTAGGAGATACTTAACAAATGTGAATAAAATAGGCCGACATGAAATATTATACATTGAATGGACTTGTAGCAAGATTTGATGTTGGATAATTATATAGACACATTGAGAGGTGAGGTAGGACTTCCTGATGCAACAAGACGAGTGAAGAAGGGTTAATGTGTATTGAGGACTTCTCGTTAGATATGACACAAAAACTTTAATGCAATAACAGTGACCTTAAGCGACGAGAATCTTAGTGGATAATTATATACTTACCTTCATGGACATTACAACACATTTCTCTATATCCACTAAGATTCTCGTTGCTTAAGGTCACTGTTATTGCATTAAAGTGTCTGTGTCATATCTAACGGGAAGTCCTCAATACACATTAACCCTTCTTCACTCTTCTTGTTGCGTTAGGAAGTCCTACCTTGCCTCTCAACGTGTCTATATAATTATCTAACGTCAAATCTTGCTACAAGTCCATTCAATGTATAATATACTTACTTTCATGGACATTACAAAACAGTTCTCTATATTGACTAAGATTCTCGTTGCTTAAGGTCACTGTTATTGCATTAAAGTGTCTGTGTCATATCTAACAGGAAGTCCTCAATACACATTAACCCTTCTTCGCTCATCTTGCTACGTCAGGAAGTCCTCCCTCGCCTCTCAATGTGTCTATATAATTATCCAACGTCAAATCTTGGTACAAGTCCATTCAATGTATAATATTTCATGTCGGCTTATTTTATTCACATTTGTTAAGTATCTCCTAATAGTTTATTTTTTCAAAAAGTATTATTCGATTAATTTTTAATTAGGTAGTCAAAATTGTTGTAAGTGGTCATATTAAATAAGATCCATATATATATATATATATATATATATATATATATATATGGCTCTTATTTAATATGACCACTTAGAGCCATTGAATGGACTTGTAGCAAGATTTGACGTTGGATAATTATATAGACACATTGAGAGGCGAGGGAGGACTTCCTGACACAACAAGACAAGCGAAGAAGGGTTAATGTGTATTGAGGAATTCCCATTAGATATGACACAGACACTTTAATACAATAATAATGACATTAAGCAATGATAATCTTAGTGGATATAGAGAAATGCGTTGTAATGTCCATGCAGAAGGTAAGTATATGGATGAGGGATCACCACCATTCCGGTGCCACATAAAGATCATTTCTGGGGTCACATAAAGATGATACACATAAACAATTTTTTTTTTGCTTGAATGTGATTTTATCATATATGCCCTTATGTGGAGATGACAATAGGCAATGCGCTATTTGAAATAGACTGCACATTTTTTGACAAACACCATGCACTTTAATGAATTGTTGATTACCAAGTCCGTGGCCGATTCATTAGGTCTGTAGGATGGTTCTTAGGTTTGTACAGATCTGCAATGATAGTTCAATGCAAATATAATCTGATGCACAATTTCTTCAATGTAAAACAGGGACATAATCTCTAATTTTCATGGAAAATCACAAGACAACCACTATTTCAACAGAATATTACTAGTCCTTTATTTATTTATCCAAACCAACTCTGATACCAAATAAAGACTTTGTGTACATTCACACAAAGTACATGAGATTGTAAAATTTCTATACTTCTTTACTCAATTACAAATAAATATATAGACTATTAAGCTTCTATAATATAAATAGGAGTTATCCCCATACGTTACCTCACATTTTTCTATATGGATGAGTTGTTTATTAACAACTCCACATATAAATTAAAGTAGTAAAAAACTTAAGAACTAACCCAACATAATATTTACCACTCTGTCAATATTAATTACCATAGAGACACTAATTTCCTAACAATTATGTGACCATGAAGGTGACTATTATTATCTTAAGGTTCATCAAACACATGTAATCTAACACAATAAATGAATAATTGAATATATATATATATATATTCACTAGAATAATTATAAATAGGGATATGGATAAGCCACAACAGTTTGATAATATCCTCACAATGTTACAATACATCAAACAAAACAAAGGTCTCCAAATACAAAACAAGGGGAAACTCATGTTGAACCCTCAAATCCACCTTTTACTAGATCTCTATTAAATTTAGATCCTACTACTACTCAAGTGATTAAAAAAAACTTACCCAAACCTAATGTTCCTCTCATTGGGTTGTTAGGAATTAATAGAATCTAATGCGGAATAATTCCTCAGAATCATAATAATAAGAAGTATGAATAAAATTACAGAAATGAAAAATACACAACACGAAGACAATATTTAATGTGGTTCACCCAATGTGGGCTACATCCACCAAGAACACTTGCTCAGTTTTATTACAAGCCAACAGTCTTCACAATTCAATAATTAGATCTTGTTTGGAGCTGCGCTCAACAAACCCTCCCAAATTCGGACACACTATTCACCTTCACAAAACACACTCATGTAAATCCTATTGTATGTCCATCTATTTATAAGTGCATCAATAGGTAGCCGAAGAGGCAGTTTTAGAAAACAATGGGTACCGAAAAGCCATGGGCCCAAATACAGCCCATAACGGTTTCCCATTACCCATGGGTTAATAAACCACCCATGAAAATTTGCTTCAGGGGTGAAAACCCCCTTGACCCGCTCACCACCGAGCTAGACCGCCATAAAAATATCCGAGTGTAACACATAGAAGGTGTACCAAACTCTAACATGAAAACAGGCTCCACAAACATAACATGGGTGTCTCACATGGCTTTGCAAGCGTCTATACCTACATGTTACGTTTAGCTTTTATAGATTCAATTATAACATCCCATTTTCCTTAAGCGCTTATTTATAATGTTTATGTCCAATAACACCAAGGTATGCAAGAAAATAAATTCTCCTATTCCGATAAAATTACTAATCATCACAAGTTGTGTTGGGTTACTCAATAACTCTTAGCACCCGAGGTTCTCAATTATCTAGATACACGTATCTTTTCTACACCAATACTCATATCATAGAACTACATGTTTGATGGTGGTCCTTGATTGTACTTTGATTATTATATAATAATGATGATATAAATTCTAGTAAAATTAAAGGGCCAGACATATGCTAATTTATTTATTATTATTAGGGTAAATAATAAGGGTTTTGAAAAGCACTGATAACCTTGTACATTAATTAAAAACAAATCATGAGCACTTGCATGGGACAAGACAGACATAAACAAACTTAAATAAAAGTAAGCAAAATAAGAGCACACATGTCTCAACCAAGCAACAAGACACTCACCGCAGATTGTTGTTGAATCATCCTTGATTGTTACTCCTAGTAACTCTATACCTCGTGTGGGTCATTCTCTTTGATTTTTTTTTTTCTATTTTAATATCTGTTAATATTGTTTAAGTATCATAATTTATTATTCATGATAAATTCTCTATACAATGGATTAGATTCCAACTTCATAAGCTTGAATTTTTGATCTATTTGAGATCTCCCTAAAAATAGTTAGGTATTATACCTTCCCTGACATCATTTTCCATGCAAAAGGTTGGTTGGATAGAGAATGTGATACTGATGTTATTTTTTTTTCAAATTAAAATTATTCTCAAGAGAAATGAACATATCTACAACTAACAGGAATAGATCAAATTATCAACTGAACTGACTTAATGTTAATAGTCACTTTTGGAATGAAAAAACTAAGAAAATTTTTAATGTCACAAATTTTTTATAGTCCTCCCATTGAGAGGAAAATTAGAACTTATTCTATTTATCTATCTTACAATAATTTTGTTGTGCTAATATTAGTAGAATTTAAAATCAACACTTCTATATTTTTGCAATGTTCCACAAAATAACAATAATAGCAACAAAGTCAAATATGATACAAATTAATAACATTTAAAATCTTAATATGAAAACATTCAAATCAATCCAATAGTAATAGCACGGATTGGATGCAATGAATAATTCTTCACTCCTTTTTGAAAAGCTTTTAGATAACGTTATAACGGACCATTTAAAAATTGAAAACCAATTAACCAACCATTAATTTTCCCGTTTCGGCTGACCAAATAACGAATTTTAGTTTTTCCCATTTTCGACACGGAACCGACTAGATATTAAATCAATGGATGTGGCTTATTTTCTTCTATTGTCAACAGCCCATGTTGCTATTGCGGCTGTTGACAGGAAAAGCAAGAGGCCATTAGCATAGGCTGATTGGTCAACTGCCAATGATAAATTCCTTTCAAAAAGTGGTAAACATCCCATTGGCTGTTGACCAGTCAGTCTATGTAAACGTATGTGATGGATAGGTTCAGTCCATTACCGTATTTGATTTGAATTCAGATATTACTTTAACACCGTTTCCAGGAACGGCATGTAAACTAAAATAGTGAACAAATTCATTGAATGATACCACTGACTCAGTGAGTCACGCGAAGATTGAAAAATTTAAAATAAAAAAGCAATCATCTCACTTTCTCTCTGACCTAATGTTTCAGCTATATTTAGGTCTTCTTAACAATCTATCTACAGACATGGCAAAAAGAAAGATGGAATCTACTCCTTGCGCGGCATGTAAATGGCAACGCAAAAAATGCTTTGAGAATTGTGTGTTGGCTCCTCATTTTCCTAAAGATGATCCAGAAAAGTTTGCAATAGTGCACAGTGTGTATGGAACCAACAATATCATCAAAATGCTTCAAGTATGCACACGCTATATTTCTACTACTTTTAGATATAATGAAATTCAGTTTTTTCTCTCATTTCGGATTAATTCATCGATTTTTGTTTCAGCCATATATATTTACAAAAGTGTATGCTAAAATGACAATGTTTTCCTGTATGCTTTTATTTATGAGTTCGGTGATGAAACTCATCGTTCTAATGGAGGTGTGGTGTTTCAGGGCGTTGAGGATTATCAAAGAGAAAAGGCAGCAGAAAGTATAGTATATGAAGCAAGGGCAAGGGCAAATCACCCCATCCATGGAACCACAAGCGCAATCGGTTCACTGAAGAAGCGGATTATGGAGCTGGAAAACCAGCTGAGAGCCGCACAAGAAGATCTCGTGAATATGCGTTCTGAGTGTGATAATCTTGAAATGCTTATGGGCACTGGATCTGAGGATGCTTATCGAAATCCAACTTATCCGGAACAAATTGAAGATATGATGTATGAGGTGGAGCATCCGTTTGTGTTGTGGGGTTCTTAAGAGTAAGTATAGAATGTATCAATCCTAGTTAATTGAGTTGTTTTTATGCAATATAAAACTGTAATATGTTTTTTTAAATTGAACAAACAAGAGGTAAGAGGGGCCATAAATTGCAGTCGAAAATATGTTTTCTATGGACTAAGATAATGTATGTGCTGATTATCCATAAATTGCGTTTACTAAGTAAACCCCCTCGCTCTCTCTCTCACAGCACTCTCTATATATAGTTCAGCACTAACATTAATAGGTTAATAGCATGCTAAGTGCAGTCGTAAGGGGAAATGAGATAAAACATAAAACAAAAATGTTAAGTTGTTGAGATTTTTTCGTGATAACTTGTGATGATCCATGAGTAGGATAGTGGATCCATTTACATCTACAAATCGACGTTGGAGAAAGGAGTTTGATGTTAAACCAAGAAGAAAAGAGAAAAGAGGTGTGAAGATGGCTCTTAAGAAGACCATACATATCGTTTCATCTCTTTGATCAATAGAGATACACATCTTCAATCATTTTAATGAGTACAATTTGTTAAAGAGCCTTAATTTCCTCGAAAATGGTGTAAGAACCTGACATTAATCCTTTAATAAATTATAAACATAAAATGCTCATCTAATTTTGGTTTATTATTGCATAGTTTGCGTATTCGTTGATATAAGGAAAACAATTCAAATTCTCTATGCAATGCTAGTGAGAACATATCCTAAATGGATGGAAACAAAATGTCAAAAGAAAAAAAGAGCCTATGGGAGTAATTAAACATCAATTTTCTATTTAAATATATCAAGTAGTGATGAATTTTCATTAATAATCATTCTGATTTTTTTTTCCGAAATTTATATTATATGGGATTCGTAGATCTCATCTTGAATTTTTCTATATGTATGTAGTTTTAGCATGTGGGAAGAATTGAAGAAAAAAATATAGGATGTGGGATATTGATTTGAATACCAATTCCATGTATAATAGATGTACATTGAGTGTATAACTAGCAATCACACGTGAAATGCATTGTGATGAAAATGTCGAAGGGAAGGGATATGCTGAAGAAGTTTAACTTGAGGGAGGGAAATATTAAAGGAGGATAATGGACAACGTAGAAGGGGATAAAGGGAGGAAAAATAAATTGGTGAGTTGGAGCTTCTACCTTTATTTTGTTGTCTGCAACAACAGATGAAGATCAACTTTTTTCTTGATCGTATTGCGAAAAGTATTTCTATTATAAAAAATGAGTTTTCTTTGAGTTTCTACGAATAATAAATCTCTATTAGTGACATGAAAAGGATGTCCAATTTTTTTTTTAAAACGTGTTTTAATTCATATGGATTTCGGATATCATGTATGATTCATTTTATGACTCGTATTTTTTCGAAGGCTCCTGTAATACCACTAATGCATGAATGAAGATGTCTCCTCCTTTGATGAAGATCAACTCCATTGATGGACTGGTGAAATGATCCAATGCAATGATGAACTTTGGACCTTTGAAATCTTTTGCACCATGAGAAGGCGGTGCTCATTGGTGAACAAACCATGAAAATTTGCCACTCCCTGGTTTGCAAGAGATAATGCATAGTGAATGACACCTTGGAAGAGGTATTGCTAGTCACAGGAGGTGCATGTAATGCATGATCCATTTTTACACCTTGAAGATGTTTAGATAGATGACAATCCGACCTACTGATGGCCCTTTGTAACATTGCTAAACTGAAGAGAAAACACCAATGAAATGTCACTTTGAACACTTTTCCCTTTAATAGGGAATATACTTGAAACGATGAGACTTTTACACCTTTCCTGGATACAACGAAAAGAGAAATGATGAAAAATTGAGAAGAATACCACATCACAGAAAGATATGACTAAGATAACTCCACTTATTGAGAAAACATTTTTATCCCTGAGACAAATGATGGAATAGACATTTGTCATATCACACAAATAGATGCCCAAGTTTTCTTCATTTTGACGATTATCTAGGCTCATTGCATCGGGCAACAACTAGTTATCTGTACTTGACATGTTACATTTGAGTGGGAAGCTTCTCACGAGTACTTGGAATATATTGATAATGTGCAAACTATGTGGAAATGGCTGACTCCGAACTTCGCAAGACTACTTCACCCATTTACTATTTTTACGATATGTCCACCGCTGAGTACCGTCATTCTGGCCATCCCTAAACCATGGTTCTATTAATTTTTCCTATTTTCAAGTGTCTCGATAATGTGAAAGTGGAATGAGCAGTGTGAATGCAATCTTTTCTCCTCCCTAGAATTACTATTTTTAGTATGTTCCCATATAGAGACTTACTGAAATTTCTAGAAGTGTGGATCTTGAGCAAAAACAACAACAGATAGTTTGGAACATACATTCTTTTTCACGAACTGACTTCCTGGTCAAAACCCTTCAAGGGATGTCACCCGCTGGAATTGGCTTGGGAAATTGGAAAAGGACACAATTTTCTTTTAAATATAAGTGGATTTTGTCTTTGGGCAGTGAAGCAATCTTACTGTAAAGCCATTAATTGTCGATACCCTAAGTCATCTTGAAGGTGCACTTTTCCACCTTGGATTTTGATGAATCACCATTTCCCTATTTTACAAGATATGGGAAGTGTTTGTCTGATACTACTTTATCACCATGTATGAAATTTCAGTCATCAACCCATGGATCTTTGGAACATGAAGATGAAAATAAAGCCCATTGTTACAAAAAATCACGATGCAAGCCAAAAGAGCTCTTAATTTGTTGTATACATCAACATATAATTCATTAATTTTAGTCCTATTGCAAATGGTAGATGTCTCATCCACCTGGGTTTTTATAGCACCTGACAAATTGTTTGAAAGGAACTAAAAAAATCTTGCTTATCAAACCATGCCTTGGTTTTTTAGATAATGATTTGTTTGCCAATTTGTTTTCATATACAAGTAGTCATTCTAAGTACTTAAATCTAAGCATCTTGAGCTTGGTTTTTTGAGATTTTTATTGAGTACATATAATCATCAGTGCTACTAGAACATGGAGGGATGGTGAAATGGATTGCTAAGTAATTGAAACTAATGCAATTGGACGAATCTGGAAAAATTGGTCAACCAGAGTTTCGGGTGCAACCTGGACTTCAATGTGGGGGAGAGAGTTAAAAATGGCTCCAAGTTTGAATATTTATATAGGCTCTGGCTATCTTGAGGGAGGGGGGACAATTTTTTTCCCCCTTTTCCATCTTGGAAAGGGAAAATGGGGGCTACAAAATTTTTCTTTAACCCTAGCTTGACGCACTTGTCACTCATGCACAGAAGAAAACTAGAAGGATCTCCTATGTGAGGGGGTTGAGCATCCTATAACACTTAAGGGCCTACTTTTCGGTCATATGCCTGGGAACATTCCCAATGGGATCCACTGAAAGGGGGGAACTTTATTTGTTTTGGTGCCATTTTACCATTTGATGAGAGACGATGGGGAATATATTCAGTGTTTTGCTACCCTCATTTCCTAGGGTGATCAGTAATGGCACACTATGCGATGAGCTAGAGCGGGGGCTGAAGAAAAATGATCGAAAGGAGCCTATCGGAGGTCCCCGAGGTCATATGGCATGTCCATGAAAGCTCCTAAGCCAATGCAAGAAATCGCTTTTTCCCTGAAAATCCTCCACTGAAAATTCAAAAATAGTAGGTACAACATGTCCAAAAGTGCACTTTGAGTGCAATGTTGACATGTGTCCTCAAAACATTGATCTATATAATCATACATGGTACCAAGGGGGAGACATGTAGAGTTTGCACAAGCTTGACATATCTTACAGCTCTCAAATGACATTTCTGACATTTATTTATACTGATACGAGAAGCTAAACAAATGGAATTTTACATGAAGAGATGGGATGGGTCTCATGCCTTTATTCAGCTTTAAAATCATGACTCATAAAATCCCCTTTTACATCTAGATAAATCACTAAAAGTTAAAACATTGTTTAAAGATTTGAGTTGTATCAGAAAAATGCACGTGGCTTGAGAAGAATATGATAATTACCACCATATATAGGATCTAACATATATTTCTCATTGATATTTTTTTGGATCTTAAATCATTTTGAGAGCATCTAAGAATCAATCTCCCGAAGGTTACACTAAATTTCACCTCCAAATCAACCCGTTATTTGATTGGAACTTACTCCTAAACCTCTATAATCTTTCCCCTAAATCTTCTTTGCATCTAAGTGATTATGAAAGGCTCATGAATAGCACATTTCCATGATGAAGTTGAGGATGTTCCAAACCACTGATGGAGAATATGATTACCAGCCTTAGAACCAAAAATATCCCTTCCTAAGATGCATGGTTCAACAATGGTGTCATCATCACTTTCTTGATTCTAATTCATCATGAAGTCTTGAAAGACTCAATTTCGATCCTTGATTTCAATCTTTTTGACACTTCTGGGCAAGTGATTAATGACATCAAAAATATGGATCACTGTAAATTGGAGTGGGGATAGGCATAGAAAATTGGATCGAATGAATTAAAGGGGTCTTTGGGGACAGGTTTACATCTGATATTTTTTTGATCACTTAGGGTCCATTCTTCATGTTCATGAAAATATGAAATTTCTCATGTTGCAAAACATTTGTTAGGATGAAAACATCCTATTCCTTATCACAGGAGGTCAAGATCTAAATTACTGAAGATGCATTCTTCATATCTTAATCTAAAAATTATCTTCATGCAACTATGCAGGTTAAGTTCTTGACCCCACGCTTTAAAGGAAATATCATAAGGCATTCGGTTAGCGAATGACTATCCGGTAAAATCAAGTTATTTTGGACACAAATCAGTAACTGTTTATGCAAAGTGTTGATTTGTTACTTAAGCCCGAAAAGTTATGTGTCTTGGTCGGATCTCTGATTTATGATGGCAACACTTAAAGGAACATGGGGCTGCAAAACTAACATGTTACTATCCTTTGTGTTTTTATGTACACAAATCAACAAGTAATTTTTAACGAGGTCTGGACTCCCGGTCCTATGAATTGTTTCCTATGGCAAAATCATTGTTACGCATGTAATCTGGCATTTAATGCAGTTGTACTGGATGATGTTCATTTTTTGTGAAAATGCCCGAAATCAACTTACACAGTCGATGGCGAGTTACTCTTACAGGTTGGTGCAAAGTCATTGTTAAGCGGTAAGCATACGACGATTGATAACTATTCGAAGATCATGGATCATGTAGGTTAATTGTTATAGGAAGAATGTATGAATATTTATCTGTGTTGGTATGTGGATCTTCTAATAGCGAAAAATAGAAATGTTGAATCAAGAGAAGATGATATCGCCCATAAACTTGAAAGGTAAAGTGAAAAAATTGAAAAATAGATTTTTCTTCAAACAAAATGGGGGGTTCTATTAAAGGGAGCCACATGCCTCCGTAGGGTATTAATACAGTGCCACAAAAAACATATACATATACAAAAATGCGTTAGTTGTCAACATCCACAATTTCACCTGGTAGTACTTGTAGACGAGTCATAATTCAGTCACTATGGTGCATGAAATCCTCATGGGAGCTATTCGATGTTGAACACAAATTGAATATCACCCGCTAGTCCCTATTTACAAGCCTTGTTATGTATCAGGCTCATGTATCCTGACCCATGGTGACATTGTGAGAGACAATTTTACAGGACTGAATTATAAGGATTGGTTGTCTCCTGAGTGGACGTTCATCCCACTAGTGGAGGTGGAACCCCCATTTTAGGTAAATGCTTTGATGCCTCGGATTGTGGAGGATCGACTTTATTCAGGACATGCTATGTTGATCTATACAACTTGTTATGAATTCTAACAATATAGGGGTAAGGATATTCTATATTTTGCGGGGGGGATCCTTCAATTTTTCATCTGCATCCTAAACTTCAACCATGGTAGTTTATTAAAGTGTGGAGAATTCATTCTTACGCGACCTCAATCCATTCACTGTCCCTATGGAAGCTAAGGTTTTCACCATATGTGGTGTGATCATTGTGGTAAGGTTGGGAAGTTACAAACTCTAATAGAACTAGGAGCATAGTAATCCACATTGTACATATCACAAATTATTCATCATGGATTCAGGGGCGGTGAATGGGGCAACATAATACATGTTTTAGGCACTCTAAATGCTATAAGGTAGGTATTCTACTGAAAGGAACGATAACCTGATCGTACCAAGCCAAGAACACAGATGCTAATCAAACACCACGATCAATAAGATGAAAGTAATTCGCCAGAATAACTTTACATAAAAACCTTTGCAAACAAATGAGAAACAATATCATATATTATTATGGAACTCAATGCAATACATTGAGAATGGGCCTTGCTTAAATAGGCAAGGAATAACAATCTAAGAACCAGTCAAGGTCGTAGATCAAGCCATAAATCAAGGAAATAACTAGTCATCAAAGAACTAGTCAAGACCATAGATTTAGGAGAGAAATAGACATCAAGGATCTAGTCAATACCATAGATTAAGGAAAGAACTATACCTAACAACTAGATAATATCTCCTAATATCTAAATAAGATAAAAGAAATATACCACACACATAAGTGGGTGAGGATAAATATAATAAAGGTAAATAAAGTACCTAGGTGAACATGAGCTAAGGTAAATACCTACTCTAACACCCCCCCTCAAGTGAAGGTAGGGGCCAAAATAGAAGTGGCATGTCCACAGTATGAGTCCCAACAACTAGGCCTGATGAGGTACTCATGTATAATAACTGGGAAAAAAGGGACACCGCAAGGTACCCAAAACCAGTAACAACAAAGTAAAGAGAGTAAAGACCCACTCCAAGGCATCCCAAGAAGCTTGGCTCAAAAAACTCGTATAATGTTGAAGAAGTTTGGTGTGCACTGTGGTCTGAATCCACTGCTCGATCACAAAACTCAAAAACAACTGACACTGGGTTTCACTAGAATAGCTCCATACAAGGAGACTGTCAACAGAGTGATGTTGAAAGTGACAAAAAAAACACCAAACATAATTCAATCAACTGCTGCAAATAGGTGTGCCACGATCCAAGAACAATAACCAAAGCAACAAGGAAAGGACACAAACTCCAGAGTGTCACGATCCAAGAAAATCCAAGGTAACAAGGCAAAGACATGAAACCCGAAGAAGCAGGATCAACACCACACCCTCCCATACTGCTGAATGGGTGGAGTGACGCTACAAATCTATATGAGTTACCCAAAATCAACTACTCGAACACTAAAAAACTAACACTGGGCTCCACCAAAATAGCTCCCCCATAAGAGAGACTGTCAACATGCCAAAAGTGTCGAAAATACAGATACAAAATCTCTCAACAAACAAGAGAGATACACTACACCTGCTAAAGAAAAATGCTCAAAACAAGAAGCATCACAATGCATAAGGTATAGAAAGTGGAGCAAGAGGCCATAATGGTGGAAGAGCCACGCCTGTAGAGTCCTCTCAATGAATGCCTATGTCGCCTCCACGAGTGATCAGATATCCACCCCAAATCAACACGGATGGATGAAGAAGATGCCTGCATATGACTTGGTGTAAAATACACAATGGGTGCATGCAAAAGAACATCAGAATGTGTGTCAGGTTGATCATGTCTAACAGCTGAAATCTCAGGTTTCTCAAGCCTGAGTGAAGGTGTAGAACTCATGTGTTGCTCATGATCCTCAAAAAGAGTCGAGCGAACAAAAAACAAAGGAGCTCTATCAATGTGTGATCCCAATGAAGTATCTGCTCGAAAACCAATGTCATGGATGAGAATTCCACTTGACATGTGGAATAGAGGAAACAATACCCTGTGAATGTCTGCCAATGACTCTGCTAGTGAGACCCATAGAACGGAGCATGCGAGAACTGAATGCAGTGGTATGCTTCTTAAAAAATCCATGCAGCTGAGTAGAAATAGGATACACAACATGTGGTACTGTAATAGGCACAGATGTGGAAGAGCATGCAGTAACAAGCCTCATAGGTTTATAAGCATCAAAAGCAGGTTTAGGCTCAAAGACTGGCAGATCAATGTCAGTGGGTACAAGAGCAACAACTGCAAGTGGACTAGGAGCATGGATATGGTTGTCCACAATATGATGGTGATGTTGTAGGCTAGCAAGTTTGTTCTGCAGGGAGTGTATTATTGTATCCTTATCGTGAATGAGTGATTTTAGAAGAGAATTTCGCTTCTTGAGCGATCTATTTTCTTCCAAAAATTTTACAATATCCTCTTGAAGTCCACATACTTCAGAGAAAAGCATATCATTCTTAGAATCCATGATAGGTACAAACTGTAACTCCCAAAAAATTTAGGACGTTGGGCTCAGCTGAAATTGCATCCACAATTGATTACAACACTCCTTCATATTTGGCACTTTATAATTATAGTGCAAGTCTCAAAATAAATAACTCCAATGGAAAGAGCACGAAAAAACAAGCACTTTTGCAAAAAATAACACTCAAAACTGAGTTACCGATCAAAAGTTACAAGCTTTTTAATATTTTGCTCTGTTATTTATTTTAGTTGCCACTAAAACAAAGTAAATTGTTGTTGCCTTCACCACACAAATAAAATTAAAGGGGGCTGAAGTTAAGCACCTACTAGTAGGAATCACAAGTTTTAAGCCCTCATATGACCATACCATATGACCAAGGGCTAAGGATTTTAGACTGCCAAAAAAGGAAAGGTGCTGAATACCTTGAAAGGCGCGATAAACCGAAATCGCTACGCAAGCTAAGAACACAAATTGCCTTGTGCAGATCTCAATGCAATCTAACATTGACCCAGAATGGGCCTTGATCTTAAATAGGCCAGTGAATACAAAATCTGAGGCGAACAAATGTTAAGGTCGTAGATCAAGCCATAAATCCACAGGAAATAACTACCTGCATCAAACGAATTGAGTCAAGACCATTAGATCTTAGGAGTTTCCATGAACTATACGGATCTAATGGATCTAGCCTCTTTTATCCATAAAGATGCAAGGAAAGAACAAAATACGACTAACATCCTAGATACTATGAATACATAAATAATCTAAATGCATAATATCCACACACATACAGATGGGTGCTAGGATACAATCTCCAGCTCTGATACCATAAAGGTAAATAAAGTAACTTAGGTGAACATGAGCTAAGTTAAATACCTACTATAACATCTATGGGTTGCGGGTCATCAGCAGTGTCAGTTCTAGCGGCCAATAGGAAGTGTAGTATTTGGATCATGGTTGCAGTATTTGTAGTCCCAGATCGACTAGGCCTCATGAAGAACAATCATGTTCGAATACCCTCAAATAAAAATTTGACACCGCAAGTGTATGCAAAACTAGTAAGAACAAAGTAAAGAGAGTACATGACATGCAACCATGGCCTACCAAGTAAAAATTGGCTCATATGAAATTGGAAAATCAATGACTAAACAAGAGTTGTGTCTAAGAATTTTTTTCCCTACAATGATCAGATCCCAACAAGTGTGACCTACGCATGGACGAATGATAGCCAGTCATATGGTATCAAAGAGCCAGAGACATGTTGGACTAAAATTAGCACCGCCGAAAGACCAATATTCTGGGAAGGAATGACATGGGACATAGAAATTCCCGAGCTCAGATCCACTTCCTCGATTAATAGTGTGTTTGGTACCCATGACTATAAATGTGATACTCGGCTCCATGTGTACAGAAGTGGATCATTGTCAAAAAAAGAGACTGATTAACATGATGGGATCCCTCTCAACGGGAAAGCTCAATATTTTGATCAAATGCATCAATAAATCGATTGATAGCTCTGAGTATGGGTGCATATCGGCAGGAATGGGAGTAGTAGCAGATCGTACCATGCCAAGTACATTTATGTCTAATCAAACACCAGGATTAATAAAATGAAAGTCAATTTTGCTAGAATAACTTTACATAAAACCTTTGCCAACAAATGAGAAACAATATCACATATATTATTATGGAACTCAATGCAATACATTGAGAATGAGCCTTGCTTAAATAGGCAAGGAATAACAATCTAAGAACTAGTCAAGGTCGTAGATCAAGCCATAAATCAAGGAAATAACTAGTCATCAAAGAACTAGTCAAGACCATAGATTTAGGAGAGAACTAGACATCAAGGATCTAGTCAATACCATAGATCAAGGAAAGAACTATACCTAACAACTAGATAATATCTCCTAATATCTAAATAAGATAAAAAAAAATATCCACACACATAAGTGGAAAGTGAGGATAAATACAATAAAGGTAAATAAAGTACCTAGGTGAACATGAGCTAAGTTAAATACCTGGGTCTAACATCTACAATGATTAGAAACCCAAATTCTAAAATTGTGGAATCATCAATATGTTCACTTGATGTGGATAAATCACATTTTGTCACTACATGATTCGCACAAAGATCGACTGGAGTCATTGGGAACATGATTATGAAGAATTTGACATGCAAAACCCTACAAATGAGACATCATAATCAAAAAAGTAAATATGTGGAATGATTGGTTTAAGGATAGAACTTAAAACTGAGCACTGCACTACATCTCAGACCCAATGGTGAAGTTTTGTAATGTGCAATGGAATGTAAAACCCTAGGTTACTATTGAAAATGTCAAAAACTTATATCTAGTTTTGGATAATGTAGACAAGTAGCCAAATGAATATACTGGAAATGAATAGATTTAAATGTGTGCATGATCATAAAAATTAACTTCCCTCCTATTTTAAACATTTATATTGTAGATGAACCAACCCTTGTGTCCCTTGATGGTGGACACTAGATGGATTGCAATGGATGCTCTTATTTATTGCCTTGATGGATGTCAACCTATGAAAAGTGGTCGATAGCTAATGCTTAGTTTCAAATGGTCCTTTATTAGGGCTCTACATATTTTTTTCACATATTTATCTAATTGAAAATTCATTGGATTTGTTAATTACATCCCCAAAAAGGCCGACTGTGCATAAAGGATAAGATGCTCATTTTATGGCTAGAATAGGACCCAAACAATGTGAGTAAGAGTATATTATAGAGGACATTATAATGCCCAGATTGGATGAGTGTGCCTAGCATTTAGCGTCCTGGTAATGGGAACTAGTGTCTAGATAGATTGACAAATACCCAAAGAACTGATAAAGGAATACTAAGAAAGTAAGGGTGTAAGACTTAGACAAGTTCAACTGAACATTAAATACATACAGAATATTATGGCCAATTTAGACATGGGTTAATTAGTATTAGTTCTTACTTAGGAATCATTTGAATAGTAGTATGTAATCAGGACTAGATACAATTACCCAAACATGTGTGATTTTGTGTCTACAATCCAAGGAGAATCAATGCATGTTATTGTATTATATTTAGTTAAAAATCTCTCCCTCAATGATAAGGAACTACACCACCACAAAGAAGGAATTTCTTGCAATATGTTTATGCACATATAACAAGTAATTCGTCATTATATCATAAGGCTATGAATATGATTGTTCACACTGAATCATACATCATGTTATTACGTGTAATATATGAATATAACCTAATTCAGATAGTTAAAATGACATAGATTTGTAAGCATGGATGTTCTTATATGTCAGGAATTTAATATTACAATTATTGACAAACTAAGTGCAAATAAAATTGTTGTGGCTGATTTTCTTTCAAGGTTAACTCATTTCAATGAAAGGAAGAACAATTCATATAAATAAATTTTTCAGATGAACATAATGTTTTTAATCTTTTACTTTCTCTCTAATGGTTTGTAGCTATGGATAACTACTTGGCTATTCAGAGAAGTTCCCAAAAATTTTCACACATTAAGAAAATAAAGCAATTGATTAAACAAAGTGTGATTTATCATATGGTTAACATAGGAATATCTTTTTAATATTTGGAAAATATTGGACCATGTTCACAATGCAATGGAAGTATAGCTGAGAGATAAAAACTGATCTTTGAAATGTGGCACTTAGGGAATTTCGAGTGATGATACATCTGGGGGAAATTATATAGTCTAAAACATGAATAACTAATTATAAATTCTTGGACGAGTTGGTTACTATTGGCCTTCCTATATACAGAGATGTCAAAAAGTATTGAATGTGGCAGTGTCAATCAACTGTCAAAGGATGGGAAAGCCTTTGATTTAGGCATTTGAGATGTCACTCTAGCACTCAATGGACTTGTTTCTAGAACCATTTGATGATGTGGGGATACTACGGATTTCATTGGACCAATTGACCCAAATCCTCAAGGGATAGGATTACATTATCAGTTTGTATAGACTTATATCACCAAATGGGTTGAAGTGTAAGCTCTACAAAGGATACTGGAAGGGATGAGAAAGTCTGAAAAGTATTTTTTATATGAACATGTAGCTTCATTTCTACATTTTTTTATATTTCATTGTAAAATATTTGTTGGTTCACATCTGCATATTTTATTTTTCATTTTCAAACAAGTCTTACTTTTGCAGGTAAGAAACCAATCTAAGATTTCAATATTTATTTTGGATGGTTGGAAACTAAAATAAGATGTTGCTTCATAAATAAATGATGAAGAGATAGAAATATTAATTTTTAAAAATGATTAGTGTCGATATTTTATTGTGAATATTTGTTTTGCAATAAAAATGATATTTATTATCATAGAAACTCATGCAAAAATCATTTGAATGAAGAGATTTATCATGTTACTAATAATGGATCTGAAAATGCAGTCATAGATTTCAAACTGCAATACCATATTTGAAAGTTATGGGTATTTGCTGCCCAATAGCTTGAAAACATGAATCTGTCCACAACTAATACAGAGATAGAGGAATGAATTTTTTTTTTGAAAAATGTATGATTTAAATAACTATTTCAAAAGCCATTATTTACTAATGTGCACGCATAATAGTGACTGAGATTTTTTTAAAAAAATTTGTAACTTTTTAATATATTTTACTTTTTAAGTGCCATTTTTCTCAATCTTATTTCAAATATAAAAATTGCGTATATTTTTTTTTACAATTTGGCACTATTGAATATGGCTAAACAATTCCAACTTTGACAATAATTGTGAAAACACATTCTAATATGTTCATGTGGGGTTAGTATATTGTATTGTTCACCACAAGACATTTGAAAAACATAAAACATAAGTTATACGGTTTAGAGACAAGTAACATATCTTCTGATACTATTCATATATGTCATGGAATTTTTTTTGTTTGGGTACATTTGGTTTGGTATTTAAACGTTTTCACTCTTCTAACAACACGAGTTAATTGTCACCACTGTATATTCAATTATAAAATGAATGGTGCCAAGGAGAATATTTTTTTAAAATGAATTAAAGTTTAAATCCTATTCTTATGACGAGTTTGATACCTTAATATTTCATTTAAAACATTATTTCTCAAATACTCCCTTGGTCTTTTAAGCACGGAGAAATTGGTATAGTTTGTTTAATTCTCAAATATGTTTATGTGATAGTATTTATAAGGTGTTTTTTTAATGTCTATTAAAGTTATTTTTCTTTATATTTAATGATATAACTTTTTTTTCAAATACTGAATTTTAGAATTTTGTTGTAGTTAATGAATTATTATTGTTTTTATACATTCTGCAACAAATTTAAGTAAAATATTTTTTAATTTTATATTTGTAAAGAAAAAAAGGATAAATTTTATAACATATGTAAACCATCTTTTGTTTTTAATTTATTGAAATAACACACTCTTTGATTAAAAATAACATTGGGGCCTCCCACAATAGAATTATGCATGCCTAAAATTACCATCAATTTATTTGTAAATGAAGACATCACAATTGTGAATCCGATTTTGTGGACTCCACCTATAATTTTTTTTTGTTGAAACAAAAAAATGTGGCAAAACATGTGGAAAATTCCACAATATCATATCGTAGAATTTCCACATGTTAAATGTGAAACTACAACAATATTGTTATTGTGGAATTTCCACATGTTTTACCACATTTATTTTTTCCATGAAAAAATTGTGGGTGGTGTCCATAAAATTGGATTCACAATTTTGAACTCTTCATTCACAAATAAATTGTGAAAAAAATGTGGATACACAACCCATAGTCTTGTAGTGAAAGTGACTAGATATGTTTTTAAAATATGCCTTCAAAGGCTGAAATTTTACCAAGCACACATAAAATTTGGAAAAAATTATCAATGTAGAACAAGATCTTATGGAAAACCTACAGAAAAATATAATTTTAGTTGTCCTACCAGGAGTTCCAAAAACTCTTATCAGTCTAAAGAGAACCTTGAGATAAGAATTGCAATCAACTTTTCTCTTCGGTTGATACAATCATAAATCCTATGAGTTGTGTGTGACTCAAGTTTAGGAGGACCTCTAGAGGGGGATAGACCCTTAAATTAATCATGTAAACTAGTTCTCCTTGTTGGGTTAAAGGGGAGAAACAAACTAAAAATTAACAACAAACATGTAAATAGGTGATACACCAACATTTTAGAGACTTATGGTTTCACAAGACACACTATTTGACACCTTAAGACTTGTAAAGATCACTGCAATTGCTATTTGACTTACTTTTACACAAAAAAAAATTAATTCACAAGCTTTTAATCTATCATAAGAGGGAAGATTTGGGGATTTTCTTTTTTCAAACTGATTAAAAAAAACTTGCAGTTAATATGAATTATGAAAAGCTTAAAAAATATTTAACGAATGTGTTGGAATAATTCATAACATGTAAAGGAAATAAATAATTCTCTAAAACTGTAGTCACAAAATTATACACTTTAAGCATTATTTATCCTCAGTCTCATACTACTATTTAGAAGGTTCTCAAGTGAAGAAAGTACTAATTAATCCCACCTTTTGGCCATATTGTTTTACTTTTTATTTCATCATTCCCACACATTTTTACATACATTCCTAGTTTTTTCTAAAATTTCCCATCATTTTATCCTAAACTGGGGTGTCTAGGCCTATATTGCAGCACCTCGAGGAGCCACGGTCCCACCTAGCACACCCCGCTCCTTGTTTTACTTTACCATCTCTTTTTGGGATCTTTCTAGCCATTTTTTCATCCTCATCTTTTTCCTATTTAGCCATGTTCGGATTAATTATCAAATTAGAGCAAGAGAAACCTATAAATATAAAGTTAGGAGACCTTAATGAGGGTCCTAGTGTCACTTACTACTATTAATCTATCTAGAGTTTCATCCATTACATCACATATATCCACATAGTTCCATGCATCAAGGATAGGATATATCCATCAACACACACTTCATATGAGGAGGGATTCTATTCCATTCCATGTGCACATACTATTAAATTTTCTACATTTTGTTATTTCTCGCTACTTCACAAAGTACGACTGGCACCAAGAGCACCTCGGGCACGAAATACACACACACCATAACTACATTTGGGTCTCAAATTTAGTGCAAATCTTAGTTTAGTAAGTCCACTGTTGTGGTAGCTGAGGTCACTTTGATCCATTCAATTGTATCTTTTATTTTTTTAGGGTTTTGATTCTTTTCTTGCCTCTTGCAAGTCTTCAACTTTATCTTTCTATATTCAGTACAGTTAAGTGAATCCAGTGTGACAGGAAGTGAGGGTTACACATCATCTTTCGACATAGAAAGGACTAGTTTTATGAGATTTTTAAAGACAAGGGCAGGTATTATGCCATACTAATGCATCCAAAGGTGCCCCAGTACCCTCCCGGGCACTCTTGTCTTCTCATATTTTTGAGATCCACTCTTTTCGGGACCTTTGTAAAACCATTACAAATTTTTTATTTTTCTATTAGATCTGCCATAGCCTATGAAAGTCATCCATTTTTAGATGAGTTCATTCCTTACCTTCCTCTTACATATTAGCATTTTATTTCTACTATTTAAATCATTTTAGTCACTTTATATTACTTTAATGCATTTATTTATAGCATTTTTGTCCTCGTAGAATAGATTAAATATTTTTTAACTTTCCCCCATTTTTTGTTAATTTTAGTCAATCATTTTGGTGAACCCCACGGTCTTAATACCACCTTCTAGGGGTTTGCACTTACATTTCGACACAATGAATATCTATATCACTGATTACTTGTTATCTAATCCTAATTTACTTCACCGCATTCAACATCTTTTTTTCTACTATGTGTATTTATGTTGACATGCATCAAGATTCCCTTTATAAGACATTTGCTGATGCCTTTTCAGAACATATAACATTCAAGGCAAACCCTCACATTGCTATTCATCCCTTCGATAAAGATCCACCACTACATATTAGGTGTCACATTTATAATGTAGGTGTCAAACGTACTCTAATTTACAATGGCTCTGAGATTAATTTATGCCCCATGTCATTTGTTCAGGATTTAGGCGTGTTTGTTTGTGAAATTAGTCCCTCTTATATTTCATTACGTGCTTATGATGGTACTGTTCATCCATGTATTTTTCATGTTACCTTTCCCATCACTGTTGGTCCCAAAAATCTCCTCATAATTTTCTTTATTATAGATTTTAACCGTCTCATATTATTGTTTGTTGAGTAGGCCATTCCTTCATGCCATACTAGATGTCACTTCTACGGTCCACCATTACGTTAATTTCTTACATGAATAGGTTTTCCATATTATCTTTTGTGACCATGACCCATTCCAATACTAGTATCCCTATTATGCGCATTGATACCATAGCCGAGAATCAACCTATAGATGACTCACCTCATTTACCACAACTTGATGGAGCTATTTGTTTGCTAGATTCCATCCCTTCTCTGCCACCCACTAATACTAATATTTTTCCATATTAGGGGCATGTCCCATCCTTTGAACTTGCTCCCCCATCTGAATCCTCATCATTTGTTCACCAACCATTCATTTTGACACTATTCATACATGTCTCTTATTGGGAACACATTTCGTTAGATCCTAATTTTCCTAAAAACTATATGTTCACATGAAGGTTTAGCTTGCCTAGGTAATTCTATTAGTGATAGTTTCCAATAATCATATCAACCTCAATTATATCATGGGTTGGTCCATGTTACCGCAACATATTGGGCTTTGTTTTTTTCATCTTGATGTTTTTCTTGCATGCATTCCTACCATTTCCCCACTCACATTAGGATGATCCTGACTTGAATATATTAGGGGCACCCTAGATCCATATCATTAGATATATCATATCCAATTCCTTTCAGATGCATTATCATCTACAATAGCTCTTTCCTAGGGTATACACAGAATCTCAGTCGATGCTATGCACATGGTTTCCCACATCGTTCATTAACCGATGTGGAGTATGGTATTGGCATGTATCATTCATATATCAATATGCTTATCGCATGATCAACCTAATACTATAACTTACTAATTTACTAATGCATATCCATTCAATTTTGATCTAGAAGATGACAATCTAATTGAAAAGTTTACATAGTCCCTTAGCACGCTACTGTGGGGGCATATCAGATTACACACTGCCACCCTAATGATTTAATTTAGTAACATAGTATCACATCATACCTTTCTTACTTATCGTTTATTGTCCTTTCTTATATTTATATCATATCACATGTTATAACAGCATCATTACCTGATGACACACTCTTATGATTTGATTCACACTTGACTATTGAGGGATTACCATTACACTGAACCCCACACACTATACCTTGGAAATTACACATTGCATTTCATCATACACTGTTCATTATACACTCATTCTACATTATACTAGCCCTTATCTATGCATTACAACCATTAAGGTATCTACGCATTACACATTTCTACATATATCCTACATCTTACGCTAGGTTACATTACATATGCATCTAGATTTAACATTTTACCATTACATATTCCATTTATATCTAACCCTATTATTGCACTTTACACATTACATAATATACATCTTACACACCCTGCACATCCTACATTACATTGCAACACCACACATTTACCTATCTTACTCATCACATGGTAAGTCTACTCTTAACATACATATACTATATTATATTCTACACACTACACTCACAACCCTATGACACAATGTAGTTCCTCAGTCCATACTCTACTGCCAAGGGTTAACCAATAAAATGGACCTTACACTCACCATGCAACATTTCATCATGTGACATTCTTAGGTTAGTGCCATATGTTTTATGATAAATCATCAATCACTCTAATTTCATCTAGTAGTGGTATATGCTTTAGGATAGATCACCACTTTCGCTATATTGTCATGTACTGATGTACAACTTAGGTTACATAACCACTCCCCCCTTTCATCTTGTAGTGATATACGATCTAGGATAAATCATCACCTATTTCTATCATCATGTAGTGACATACACTTTAGGTTAAATAATTATCTATTTTATCATTTTTTAGTGGTATACACATTAGGTTAAATCACCACTCCCTCCTTTCATCTTGTAGTGACATAAAACTTAGACTAAATCATCACCCATCCTTTCATCATGTAGTGATATATGCTTAGTTCTACATCATCACTAATCCTTTCATCTCATAGTGATATACGTTTAGGGATAAAATCATCACTCACCTATTCAACAAGTATTGATATATGCTTTGGCTATAGGGTTCACACACATCCTTACTAAATGAATTTCTCGTCACCATTACATAAACATACTCATCACAATATGCTAGACACAACAAAACACTACTTGACCATTTCTTGATGCGGCACTCTCATTTACGGTTCATCCTAGGCTGTTAAGAGGGGGAATAAATGAACCTCATTCCATACAATTTAGTCAACTCAGGGGGAACACTACTCCTATCATTCCATTTTTCATTCCATTTCATCAATCCACAAGAGGTTGCATTGTCTTGGGGACATTTACTCTTATTTACTATTTTTTATATGATCACTTTACTACACATGTTAGATTGATTTATTATATGTTATTATGTGTATCATACACACATGTGCATTCATACCTTTGTCTAGTTTGATCGAAGATACATGACTCTTACTCGCAGCATGTATGCTCACCTTCTACCCTTCCTATATTGGTTGCTAGGGGCATCCACATTCATCTCATCCAGGTACGATTTTTTCATTTTGTACTTAGCATCTAACATTATTTGATCATAAAAGCTTTGACATATTGGTTATTTCTCTAACATGATACACGTGTTTCATGTGTAACACTTGTTTTACAAGATTTTATGTCTCCATGACTCCTTGCTTGTTCGTTTCTACTTGTCTTCCATTGTTTATCATTTTATGTGGGATTTACCCTATGTTTACATGCATAATTATTCATTATTTGTGGCCATGATAGCCTTGCATGTCTTGTCACATCGTGAGTTATGTCCTATGTTTGTAACCCTCTTTGTGTGGATTACTTGTTTCTTATGTGTTTACACTATTTTGCTAGGTAGTTTCAACATTATCTGGGTATTTTACACTTGTCTTATTGCATGCATGTGTTTTTGGGATAACACTCATTTTCACTATCCATCCTTATTTGTGTAGGTCTTGGTTTCTACCAAGCACACTCCCCTTTCCCCCTATAGGGCATAGGCTTAGAGTGTGGTAGGTTCTCTTTTAGGACTGAATTCTCCTATCAGTGACGTCACATGCACCTTCAAAGAAGGGGGACATTATTGAGGGTTTACATACTAACAAACAAAATTTTCATCAATTTACTATAGTGCACTTTTCACCCTTGGCATTGTCAGTTTACATACATCGAGTGGGTTCAGACCAGTCTATGAACCCCATACACAGTGGATTTTACAAGCCATGGTATCCTTACCATTTCTTAGAAGTAGTTAGGGGCTTAGATGCTACAATGGGTGTGACTCTCTACACTAATTCGACCATTGGCATTGGATCGCTTAAAAACCACGACAATACAAATCTATCTTCACACACATTTCAGTAGAAGTGGTCCTGAAGGAAATAGAGAATTTCCTCCCTACACTTCTTCAACAAGGGTGGTGTGAGATCGGCCAAAAAACTCAAAGTAGTAAAAATATCCTTTTACACCCTATTTCTTGACATGAATAAGGTGAACCTATTACATTCACGATTTCCTTTTTGCATATTTTACATTTGTTTATTTTATACATTTCTATACACATACGTATTTCACATAGCATTTTTACACACATACATATTCGACTACCTTATCATTTTTTCCTTAGATGTTCAACCGTATGAGAAACAAGTAGTCAAATTGGGGGAAACAACAACGAAGACAATGACAATAATAACATTCCACAATGGAACACGCCTTACTAATCATGTAGGTACACTACACACTGCAGCAACTACACATTCATTTAACCCTAGGGTCACTCTCATCACTTTTTCTATGTTCATTTTTTATCTATAGTTTCCACGCTCCTCCATCTTTTTATCATTTAACACTTTTTTCCGATCCTTTGACATGTTTTATAATACACTCTACATGGATATTAGGTATGCATCTCCATCTACCTTATGTTACTTTGCTTTCCGCTCACCAACATAAAGTGGGGGAAAATGTAGTCATAAAATAATGCACTTTAGGCATTAATTAGCCAGTCTCAGAATACTATTTAGAAGGTTCTCAAATGAAGAAAGTACTAATAATCCCACCTTTTAGCCATCTCGTTTTCCTTTTTATTTCACCATCCCCACACATTTTTACCTACATGCCCAATTGTTTAAGCATTTTATCCTAAATATGGTTGCCAAGGCCTATAATGGGGCACCCTGGTCCCGCCCGAGGTTCCCCGATCCTTGTTTTACTTTCCTTCCTCTTTTTGGGATCTTTTTATCTTTTTTGCATCCTTATCTTTTTCTTAGTCAACCGTGTCATGATTAATTACGAAATTAGAGCAAGATAACCATGTAAATGTAAATTTATTAGACCATACTGAGGGTCCTAGCCGTAGGGGTTCATTAGCTAAGAAATATCCTGGCACGTGAGTTAATATTGAGGTAATTAAAATTATTAAAAGTAAATTCAATATACCGATAGACATGAGGGGGTGAAAGGGTTTAATTTATTAATATTTTAAATAAGGCATTGGGGGTAGGTTAGAGAGGCAGGGAAAAGGAAAGGGAAGTTTATTTTTTATATGAAACTAAAACATTTGACCCCTAGTTTTAAAAACTAAATACCTTAAAATTGCAATTAAAGCAATGCACTAATAAAGTTAAAATATAATATCTTGTTGTATAAATAAATCTCAATTAAGAGATTCTTAACCAAGAAATAATAAGATGGTAGAAAACTAGGATTGAGTATGCTTTTCAACACAAGTGATATTATTTCACCATCTTAATTATTTGAAGAACTATTGATAAATGATTAAAGTTTAAAATTTATAAGGTAATTGGTAATAACTATTGAATGAATTCAAAATATATTTCGAGAGAAAATGCATATTAAAAAAACAGAGTGAGAAATATGATATATTTTATGTTTAATGTATTAGGGTAGAAATAAAAAGTGGTAAATAAAATTGTCATGGAAAATGGGTACGTAAGGTACATGGAAAAAATAGTTGGTATTTTTATTCTAATAATATAATGGGAGGGGGTATTATCAATTGAATAGTTAGAGGTAAAAAATAAAATTAAGGGTATTCTTTAATACCCTTTGAACGAACATGCTATATAATACTTTTACTAAGTGAACCCCCCATGGTCCTAGCATCACTTACTACTATCACTCCATCTAGATTTGCATTCATTACATCACATGCATCCACATAGTTCTATGCATCAAGGCTGGGAGATCTGCATCAACAAACACTTTATATGGGCGATTCTATTCTATTTCATGCACACATACTCTTACATTTTCTATATGTAGTTTTTCCTCACTAAAAAAATTACAACTAGAACAAGAGTACCTAGGGCATGACATGAACACACAATCCAAATATACATTGTTGTCTGAAATGTAGTGCAAATCTTAGTTTAGTAAGACCACTACTGTGGTAACTGAGGTCAGTCTGAACCATTCATTTTCATATTTTTTTTTATTTATTTATGAATTTGATACTTCTCTTGTCTCTTGCCGGTATTCAACTTAATCTTGATATATTTGTTACATTCGAAGAATTTTAGTGGATCTAATGTGATAGGAAGACAGGGTTACATAGCATCTTTTAACCTAGAAAGAACCAAGTTTTGATATTTTTCAGAGACTAGGTAGGTTATTCTGCCATAATAGGGCACCCCAAGGTGCCCCAATACCCTCTTGGGTGCTCCTGTCCACCAGGGAAAATTTTAGTGGCGAATATTTGTAATATGGCGAATATTCCATTTTTGAAAATTTTGAAAAAGGTGAATTTTTTTACACGGGTCAGTGACCTGTTCGCCTAAAAATTACACTTTAATTTTTTTTAGGGGTCGGCTTCGCCTACCCTTGAAAAATATCCCCTATATAAACCTAGATTATTCGCCAGGTAGAACACTTCTACTTCACATTTTTCAACAATATGATATATCCCGTATTATAGACGTGCGACAAGGGGGTAATTTATTGACGCGCGACAAGGAGGGTTTGTAGACAAGGAGATACTACAGATATTAACACATAGCATATGCATGACAAAGAGTTTGTTGACAAGCGACATGGAGATTTTTTCGATGCACAAAAAGAGGGTAGAGGCTACAGACGCGTGACAGGATATTTGCTGTCGCGCATCAAAAAAATGCAATGACGTGCGTCACTAGACCTCAGTGACGCGCGTCAACAACCGTGTCGACGCGCGTCAAAGAGGTCTAGTGACGCGCGTCACTAGGCCTCAGTGACACGCGTCAACAGCGTGTCACTAGACCTCAGTGACACGCGTCAACAACCCTGTTGACGTGTGTCAAAGAGGTCTAGTGATGCGCACCACTAGACCTCTTTGACTCACGTCGACATGGTTGTTGACGCGCGTCACTGAGGTCTAGTGACGCGTGTCACTAAGGGTGTTGTCTGACCTTGATAGATAGTTGACGCGCGACAAGGAGGTACAATAGATATTGACGAATAGCAGACGCACAACAAAGAGTTTGTTGATGCGCGACACGGAGATTTTTGATGAGAAAGCAGAGGGCGAAGGCTGCAGACGCACGACAGGAGATTTTGCTGTCGCACGTCAAAAAAATGCAGTGACCCGCGTCACTAGACCTCAGTGACGCGTGTCAACAACCTTGTGACACGCGACAGCAAAATCTCCCATCGGACAACACCCTCAGTGACGCGCGTCACTAGACCTCTTTGACGTGCGTCAACAAGGTTGTTGACGCGCGTCACTGAGGTCTAGTGACGTGCGTCATTGCATTTTTTTGACACGCGACAGCAAAATCTCCTGTCGCGCGTCTGCAGCCTTCTGTCATAGCACTTGACAATCAAGCGAAATTTTTTCGTACAACCCCCAAAAAATTCACCTTCGTGTGAAACCGGTTCTGGGGATATTCGCCAGGTATTCTCCACCTCCGATTTCCAAGAGGTCTCTTAAAATGAACCCTGCTGTCCACTTAGATATTCTAAATAGACTCTATTTGGGACCTCTGTGCACCCATTCCATCTTTTGTATTTTTCTATCAGACCTATGATACCTTGCGACAGTCATCCATAATCAGCTAAATTTAGTCCTTACCTTCCTCTTGCATATTAGGGTTTTATTTCTACTAGATCAATAATTTTAATCATTTTAGTCACTTCACATTAATTTAGTGCATTTATTTACAGTGTTTTTGTCCTCCTAGATCGGATTAACTATTACTATGTTTCATCCATTTTTAGTTAACTTTAGTTGATAAAAAACATATTAATAAATTGTTGTAACACACTTCAACAAGTTGAAATTGGAGTAAAACAATCTTTATTGCTTCAAGTAGGCGATGCATTACAATCTCTGTATAGCCTAAGCATGAAAAAAAAGCCCCCTTTCTTGAAAATAAAGGATACATATAGAAAAAAATAAGAAAAATGTTTAACTCAACTCCTCCAAAAATAATACTCCTAATTTATTTTTAGAACCACTTTGTTTATTGGAGACAAATCCAACATTATCCAATCTTTTTTTCATGCATAATTCGACCTCTCAACAACTAAATATAATTTTTTTTATAATAACAAAGCTAAAATTATGTACATGAGGTGAACTCAGATAAAATTAGATCTACATGCTTTTCTTCCCCTTAATTTCAATTGACTTGGACAAACTCGCCTTTTACAAAAGATAAGGTAAGTATATGGTCACTTTGCATATTTTAAGGTAAATTTAGCTTTTTGACATATGTGCATGAGTAATAATTGGATTATTCTGACTTGGGAAAATGCATGTGGTGTTGTTTATTTTTTAATTTTACTTTTGGAAAACATTGGTTTAAGTCACTATATTTCCCCCACATGTAAACTAAAACAAATATCGTGATACCATTGTAAAAAACCCAACCGTGGCCTTTGGTCAAACAATGATTATGAAAAAGGTAAAAGGGACCCCTAACCTAACTATGGTCATGCTGTTATGGTTAGTTCTCGTGATTTATAGACACCAAAAATAGGGTTGAAATGCTAAAGTGACATCATTTTGCATTTAATCATTTTGGTGTGGAGGCTCGGTTAGAGTGGACACTTTGTAATTTTTTCATGGGCCACTATTTCTTGCACTTGTTATTCACATTTCCCAGCTTGAATGTCATTTTATAATCCTTTTGAGCTTTGGTTTTGTTTGTTTTACATTTACGGTTGTGGTTTTTTGTTTCATCTCTATTTCAAGGTTTGGGCTCCTTTTCTTATTTCTTCTATGCTCACCATTGGAGCTATGATTAGAGATCTACATTTGTGGGCTTGGACCAACTTATACTCTATATTCATTTATAGGTCCGAACTCTAGGAGTTGTTCCTTGTGGAGTTCTAGTTAGTTTCTTGTTTCCCCTTGGGAAATTTTTTCTTCCCCTGTTGGATAGCCATGAACCATTGATTTAGTCATTAGTTTGGAGGCTCACTACTTCTTAGCTGAGGCTTTATGAGATGGGTTAGTGTTGCATTATTCTCATTACTTCTAGGTGATTTTAGATGTAGTTATGTGTGGTTTGAGATCCCTGGTTTTCCTCCTTTGTTCTTGTATAATTCTCGATCCTTATTCCCTCTAGCTTGGTCATTGTGCTTATTATCTCAACAATTAATTTTTATAGTTCCATATCTATGTTGTTTTTTTCTTGAGCTACAATGGATTCTTGGCATAATTCATCTTATTCTTCTCTAGTTGACTCAATGTGACTACTTCCAGACGTAGTTTATCTTTCTCAACTAGGCTCGTTATGTGTTTACATGGAGTTATGAAACTTCTTATCTTGTTTGAATCATCACAAATTTTGAGGATCTTGCAAATTTTTAACAATGATCAAACTCAAGGTGTTGGGTTTTATGAATTTTCATCGAGATGTTGTACTTCCCTAAGATCTCACCATTGTGTTTTCTTAGATCTCAACATGTTTTAAAACCCTGTCTTGTTTCTATTTTGGAGCTCTTTCATGAACCAAATCGCTACATGTCTAAAAAAAATCTCAATTTTCATATCCCACAACCTAGCCATTTGTGTTATTGTAGGGTATTAATTTTCCCTATATTTAGTTATTTACTTAGAGCTTTCCTAAACTCATGGGATATGTTCTCTTAGTTGTAGTATTTATGTTGAGTTAGCTTACTAGTTTTGTTGAGTTACCCTAAGAGTTCTTTTAAGTTAGCATATTGTTTTTGTGGAGTCAAGTCTACTTCTAGTATCATTTAGTAACATTTATTTTCCATTGATCTAGGAGGAGGTTGAAATTTCACCTCCTATATATAAATTACTTGCATCAGTTTATCCTATATAATATGGAGAACATGAAGCATTATTCGTATCAAGTTGGAGCTATTTTTGTGTAATTGCAATTATCTCTCTTATTTTTGTAATTTATAGTATTGCATGCTTACATTGTTTTGTTTTGGAATAATTGACACATCCCATAATTCACTTATGCAATCTCACATCTAGTAGATCTGGGGTGCTTCTTCAATAGAAGGTTGTTTCAGACTTATGGCAACACCTTTCATGTAGATACAAAGTCGTAATGGTTGTTTTTCATATTTAAGGGTTGTTTTCACCTTTGTGAGGAGTGTTTAAGACCTTTAACATGGTTGGAAATGAATTTATAGGCTTGTACTGGGTGTTTTTGGATGTAGAAGGGTTATAAAAATGGTTTTTTAAAGTTAAAGCATTTTTAGCTTGATAAGGGTGTTTTTTTTCTGATTAAAGCGAGTTTCGTTCTATTTGAAGGAATTTGAATGTTGTTGGACATTTTTTAAAACTCCTTAAAAGTGTTACATAGTCCATCAAAGTCTTTATTGGGCATTTTTGGATGGATCTATAATTTTTTCAGCTCCAAACTATTTTTTATTTTTAAAAAACCTCCAAAATCTACATTTCCCTAGGTTCACCTGGATGGGCCTTCAAATAAGATTTGGCATGGTCATTTTCAGTCTGTGGTGGCTCTATACAGCTAAGAAAACCAACATTTAGATTTCTCAAACTTTAAATCTAGCTCTTTAAATACATTCCTTCTTGGTGGGCCCACGTGCAATCTAGATTTGTATTATCTTCCAAGCTTGTATGATTTTAACATTCAAAAGCTATCATTTTAATTCATTTTGGATGCAAGTCAATTTTGGGAAAATTTACATTAAGGGATAATTAAGTGCTTTTTAAAACTTGTATCTTCACCTGACGAAGATGAAGGGTGAGTCCCAGGTTGTCAAGAGGTCAAATCCCCCTATAAAATGTAACCATTGTGTTCTTAATTCTATATCGATTCCAATGAGTATATGCACGACCCACTTTCTTCTCATTTCTGACATTTTTTTAACAGTTTGCAAAACTTTAATTAAATAAGCCATTATTTAGGAGAAATTGTATTGGCTATAACTTTTGATCGGTAGCTCGAATTTGAGAACTATTTTTCTCAAAATTTCATGTTTTCACGTGCTCTACATGGTGGAATCATTTATTTTTGCAAATGCATTACTTTATAAAGTGCCACAATTTGGGGGGGTTCTAATGAAACTCATTGGGGACTTGTAATTTTTGTACTAAGCTATAAAGTGCAATATGGGATAATTTTGGGGGTTTATCTACATTATTGAGTTTCAATTTCATTATTCTATTGTTTATATGCTCGACTTTGATAACTTTATGCCTCGGAAGGAAGGCATTATCAATCATTGCACTATGCACAATTTATTGCCCTACCTCTATGGTCTTGTTCCTGATCCTGATGAGGCTCTACAGAAGCATAAGTGGTTTAACCAAAATGATGAGGTCTATGGACTTCTCGTTCTTACAATTTCTATGGATACATTGCATTTTTTCGAGAACACTGAGTTCCCTTTTACTTCCTAAACCATTATTTGATTGTTGTATGGCTACATTGTTTCACTATCTAAGAGTGAAGCTTCCCTGGACCACTCTAATGACTCCATAGATTCTCCCCCTTCTCACATACCTTTTATTGTTGAGTGTTCCTTTGTACCCTCTGCTACATATGAGTCCCGTGTTGACCATTCACCAAATAATATTTCTATTGAGCACACTCTTTCTAATGTTACCTCCACAGAGCTCATTATCATGCATGTTCACACTTCCATTCACTTTTCAAAGAAGTGTTCTATTGGATAAAATTCCTCTGGGATAGATGTGATCACTTCCTCTTTTTCTCCATTGCATCTTGATTACTCAGTTGATGACACTACACATCAACAGGTTTCTACCTTTGAGTGCAATGTTGCTTCATCTTGGACTTCGAGTAGTTCTTCATAACATTCTTCTCCTCCTACTTCATGTTTTGATATTAATACATTATTTTAAGACATTTCTCTCATTGAGAAACCCCATTAGGATGAGTATCTACCAGACTTGAGTTATCTATTTCTAGATTCCACTTGTGTTGCACTATAGAATTATGTTCTGATTAAGCCATCAGATATTTTGGAGGACCTATTCATCTCTCTCATTGGTAGTTCCCACCTTGGGACATTTGTCACTTCCACTATTTCAGAGATGTTTCATGATCCAACTCTTCTTGTAGATCCCTTTCTGAGAGTTATTGGGCCCCGACCATATATTCTCTCTCTGAAATGTATATTGCAGTAGCATTACTATAGTATTTTTTGCACACATTTTCCATACCTATGTCACCTTTTAACTACAAAATAGATGCAGAGATCAAAGTATTGCAAGATTCTTTTTCGTTTATGTAGTGGGAAAAATTACAATGCTTCTTTTCTATCCTTCCCACGCGAAATAACGTTGTTCAGTGTAGGAAAATTCTCTTTAGTCTGCACGCAGAGGACTGCATCATCGACACTCTTCTTATGGGACCTTCTTATCCCAAATTTTATCTCTCTTTAATCTACAGGATGATCATTGTACGTGGGTACCTCATCAGGATGAGTTACCAAGGCCCACTACTTCTTCTTCTTCTCCAGTGTTCTTGATTGATTTTTGTGTCTCTCTTTTAGGGGGATTTGTTTCCCAATGGGTTTTCTCCTTTTTTCCACTTTATAAGATATTTTCATTGTACATGAGTATCTCATTAGGCCATGTTTCTGGGCCTCACTTTCCTTTTCACTACCGACCCAAGTTGTGCATATGGGGGGTGATTGTGTAGGATATTTATTTTCCTTATATTTGGTTATTTACTTGGATCTTTCATACACTCATGGGATATGTTTTCTTATTTGTAGCAGTTATGTTGAGTTATCTTACCAATTCTATTAATTTAACATAATAGTTATGTTGAGTTAGCCTACTAGTTGTGTGGAGTCAACTCTAATTATAGTATCAGTTAGTGATATTTTTTCCCCACTGATCTAGGTGGAGGTTGCACATTCACCTCCTATATGTACATGACTTTCATCATCCTCGCCCATGGAATATGGAGAAAATGGAGCATTATTCATATTGATTTGGAGGTATTTCCATGTTATTACAATTATCTCTTTTATTTTCATAATTTTTAGAATTATATGCTTGCATTGTTTTGTCTTGGAAAATTTCACGTCTCACCTTATTCACCTATGCAATATTTGAACCAGTAGATATGTAGTTCTATGATAATTTGAACATGTTCCAACACATTCCTTTGTTTTCAATGTTGTCTCATCATTTGAAGATGAGCTCGCAAGTTTTGTTGACCAAGTCAACTGTAGTCATCTTTAAATTGCCTCAAATTCTTGATAACTAGCTCGGTTCATGGAGACTTGGCACTTTCAACTTTGAGCAAGCTTGGTCATGGTGAGAATTAAGCTATGTCATTAAGGTGTGTCTAGCCAGCTCACTTTCATAGCTCGCTGAGTTGTATATATCTCGCCTAAACTAATTTTTACTAACTCAACCTTGTGAAGAGGTAAGCCATGAATTCATGCTACTAGGTACTTTGGATTTTTTGAAAATATGAGCTTTCTAAAAACACCCCCAAATTTATAAAAACATATTTTTTTCATTCATTTACTTCTATATCTAAAAAAATCATTCCTTGCAAAGTGTACGGGTGGGACATCTAGATCTGAAAAATTCTACATTTCTCTTGTTTTGTTTTCTAAAATATATGAATTCCTTTTACAAGGGGTCTCCATGAGGGTTTAATTAGTAACTTTATTATTTAAAATTCATACTTGAAAAAGTCAATGAAATGGATATGTACAGATTTTTCATGAAAATTTTAATGGAAACTTTGGTGATTTTGTATCCCTTGAAAACTGTATTTGAAAAAAAATGTGGCCTACCCATTTATGGATCAGAATTTTATTTCATTCTGCACATTCTGAAAAGTTTGTGCGCTGAAAAAATAGTTTTTCTTGCAAATGCATGGTAAAATTTGTACGCTTCCAATTCGGTCTTGAATGTTTGATAAAACCTGATAATCTCCATTTCTTGCAAAATGTATGATGTGATTATTCCAATTACTTTACATTCTGGAACTTCATATGTTGAAAATATGTCTTCTTTTCTACAAACCATGGCTCTCACTTTTAGATGTGACATTTTTGTCTTCTTAGCAGTTTCTAAAATGTATCTTATGAACCACATATTTTTCTTGAAAACCAGATGAAAATAAAAAAAATTCTCGTTCGAAATGTGACCTAATAATTGTAACTTATTTTTCAAGTATAATTTGTAACAACAAAATTTGAGGCATATTCTGAAATGTATTCTTGTAAATACAATTGTGCTTAAGAAATTGATGATACATTTGAATGTGTATTCCTTTTCTTAAAATTGTGTAAAGTAGGATTTGAAGAAATGTGTGTTTAGAATCTATTTTATAATTTTGAATCTATAGATTTGAAATTTGATAGCTGTAACTGAGTTATCTTGTCATACATATTGAAATGTATATCATGAAAACCTGATTACAATTATGTATCTTTTGTAAATTGTAACCTAGTCATTCCAAACATGTAATTGCAATTCTGTATACTTTGCAAAATTTATATCTCTTACTATTTTTTTATGATTAAAATGATTGGAAAAATAAACAACAATTTATTACCATGATTTTCTCTTTAATAATGTTTCACTTTCAAATAACTATAATGAGATTTTTTTCCATTTCTACAACATTTTTAGTGAAGAATGCAGATACGTTAAAAGTTGGAAGTAAAATGATGCGAATGTTAACCCCACTCACCCAGGTCTAACATCATCTTCCTTTCCTCTTTCTTTTGTATAGAGAGGTACTGGATCGAGCTAGAGTACTAGCCTGCAAGAAGATGGGGTTTCATCTACTAGGCAATGACACGTCCCATTTGTTCTTTACATTCTCATCTTTAAAATTATCTACATTCTTTTCTTTCAGTTATATTCCATGGCTTGTGTCGAGAAACTGTACAATTTCCTTTTGAATATATACTTTTCTTCTATGTAATGAATTATATGCTTCTTTCTTTACCTAAATTCATTTGCATAATTCAAAGAAAATTTGAAACTCAATACTTAACATAACTGTATATAATCATCAGGCACTAAAATAAATTTCTTGTACCTTATCGTATTGATTGAAACTAAAACACAATGAATGAATGTGTGGTCACCCCTACAACTGCACACTAGTTCCTTCCACTTAAGAATTTTCCAATCTACAATTTGAATACTCGTCGCTCCAGTATATTCATTTCTCATGTATAATGCCCTTCTCGTATCCATCTAAGCCATGTAGTAATATTTCATTGCCGATTCATGGTCTTCGTTAAGATGACAACTGGAATAGTATCCTATGAAATGGGCATCCTAGAACCATATTCCTAGTTTCTTATGCCTGTGTATTTTCCTAATCATCCACTAAAATTGAGTAGAATGAATGTTTTTTGTGTCCATTCAGTATGATGACCAAAAAATTTTAACAGATAACAACGTGAAACATTTAGATGATGCCTTCCAACATGCTGGTGGAACCAAATGAAAATGGAAATGTGTTAGTAAGTGGATTCGTCCATGAATTTGACATACGTTAGCATGTTGTTTTTTCTAGACGATAATTAATACTTTTTTACTAGGCGAGATAATTTTTGATGATGTCGTGCATCTATACTTTTCTGTTACCGTACGGTAACAAAAATTTATTTTAGAATGGTAACATAGATATAAATACATTTAGTAGTTGAGAAAAACTACATTTTACCCCATCCCAAAACCCTCCTTTCCATGAGTCACCAATAATGTGAATAAATTTTTTGGCACATTTTCCACCCATTATATAATAATGTTTTGAATAGGGGTCTTAAGCTGAAGCCTCAGTACAATGCATAAAATACATAGAAAAATATCACTTGAGAAGTTGGAAATTTCATATTACATATTTTCTATCCATGGAAAAGGTATTACAATTTTTTCAGGATGTTATATCTAGTCCTAGTTGACTCGTATTATATTATACCAACATGTTATCAAAATTTGATTTTTACTTCATATTATTTTTTAGGCAATTTAATCTTTTTATTTCTTAGATAAATCATATGTAAAACTCTATACAAGTAAGTAGACACTACCTCATTTGATAACTTGGAAATCATATGGCACTAAATTGATATACTTACTTCTTACACTCACAAAAGGGACCCAAGGCTCCTTAAATCTCACAAATCCAAATCCACAATCATTGCGGTATATATATATATATGTGTGTGTGTATGAAGAATTTTACTAGGTTAAGGTATCAACCCATCTCATTTAGAAGAACATAAACATCCCATCTCCTAGAATTTTAGAAAGATCCAAACTGAACTTAAACATTTCCAAAGCGGACTACTAAATCTAGTTGCATTCATTTAGATATAACATGCTACAAGGATAAAACATGTGTTTTGAGGCCTATTTTAAGTAGTATCAAAATTTTTGGTGCATGGGGTTTCAAACAACCCAAATGATGCTTGTTTTGTGGGGTTTTTTAGCCATAGTTTAGGTTTTAAACATCGTTCAATATGTTTAGAGAGATTCATTTCATGGTCATAAAGCAAGGTGTGATAATGATAGAAATTTCCAAGTAAGTTATCATCTGAGGAAGTTGTGGAACCATAATATAAATAGGTTCAAAACTACATAAAAGGTTCGACAATAAAAAATACATTGCTATCAAAAGTATATAATTTTTATCAAGTTAAAATTTTAATCAGAATTCTAGAAATGAAGCATCATTAGTCCCATGTCTCCTTATTCTAGTACTCTACTCACCGCGAACTTCCGAACTTTTTTATAACCGATATGTACACTCATCGCATTATTTCTCAATTTTATGTCATGTTTGGTATATTAGTTGTAAGTATTAAGATATTATTCTTTATTTTTTTCTAGATAAGAGTATACAGGGTTGTTGTGACTAGACCCTATCAAGGAGCAAACACTCTTGGAAGCCTAGGATATAACCATAAGAAAAATGCGAAACAAAATAAAAAACAATCCCCCACATCGCAAAGAAAAGGAATACAACTAGTGAGGAACAATGAACTTTCTATAATTATTTTCTTTTAATGAACCACATTCCACTTATTCGAGATGTCTTCAATGGGAAGAATAAACTAAAATTATTTAATATGTTATTATTATACTTGTAATTATATTGGAAGTTAATTAATTAGAATAAAATCTTATTTCCAACCCTTAAATATTTAATTCTACTCATTTCAGTAATTTTTATATCATTCATAATCTAGAAACGGTATAAATATTTTAGTGAATGTGACTTGTAATCTAATTATAAAAATCTACTTTGAATTCCTTGGCATTCATTCATCATATCTTGTATGTTTGGCTTGATCATTAGATTATTTACTATAGTAATGGATTCCTCTCCTAATCATACCATATCATTCATTGAATATCTTGAACAAAATACCCATTTTAAAGGGAAATATCATTCAACTCTTTCACAATACTAAGGTTCATCCTCATATATGCATTGAGTGTGTTTAAGATATTCTCAAAGAGAAACCTTTCTTCACTATTAATGCTAATTGTATTTTGAAATCCCTTTCACCACTAGCTAACAACATCCTTCCTACCTATATTAATGTTTCTTTGAATGAGACTTCGTTCATGATATCTTCTTGACCTAGAATCAAAACTCAACATTTGAAACCTCTTTTATTCATTATTGAGACCTTTTAACTTAGCATCTTTTCCCTAGTCCTCGTAAAATTCATATATAAGAAATAATTCCTAGATAAATATTTTGTACTATCATTATCCCTATCACTAGTGGTTGGAAGACATTTCACACAACTTGTTATGTCAATCTCGATGATCTTCACTACAATGTACTCCTTTGGAACCCTTGGTTACGTACTTTATATATCTTATTCTCATCATATGTTATCACATTTCGTTATAAACTATCCACTTGTAATTACAAATGGGCCCCTCCCCCATTCAAATCATATGCTCTCCAATGGCATGCATCAGTTGATAATCATACACCATATCTTTCTATTGTTTTATGTAGATTACATTTCATGTGTTTTAGATGTGCTCCCCCATGTTATGTTGAGGAAATTATTGCCATATAAAATTGAGTCTCTCCCTCTATTGTTTGAGGTTGATAAAAGTGCACATTCTTGTAAACCATTTATTTCTCACATAATACATTTATTATAACTACCATAGAAGCATTGGAAACTATACCAATCAATTTGTAAAACCTTTTCATGTTCTAAAAGATATTCTTCATACACATGCTTTTGAATGGGATAACCTCCCAAAATTTCACTATGTCATCTAGTCTTGCCACACATTTAGATCAATCCCTCCATTTATCCCTTCAAGTGGTACCTCATTATTCACATCCTAAAGCTCCTACTGTACCAATGACATTGATGGAATATCATCCTCATTTTAAAAATATCACCATAAATATATGCAGTTGCTGCTTAATTAGAGTAAATACATATACACATCCACTAATAATACCCATATGGATAACATACATGATATCCCACCTCCTCACTCTATTTTCCCAACATTCCTACTCTAAATACATATCATGTTATGATTATTTTTTAAATTCCATGATTCTACATTCATTCATACAATATATTCATAGTGGAGATTCTCCCTCCACTGAATGATATTCATTTAAAACCCTTGTTAACTCTTTACATGAATATCTCTTATAATTACAACAAGGTCACACTAAATTTTTGGGTTGTACTTAATTCATTTCTTATACTTATCTACCCACTAAGGATAACCCCTTTCATATCATACTCATCATACTCCTCTCCATACCACTTATAATAGTATTAAAACCTTTGTCTCATCTCAATTTGACACAGGGAATGACTCTTTCCTTGATTATAACACTACAATTACATGTATTCCACTATGCAAGCTCATTCTTCATCGCTCCATGTCCTACATCCAATAACTATTTTGTGTAAAATGGTATTATGTCCTTTCCATATGAGTTTCACCAGGTTATACTTCCCTACGATGCTTAGTGATTATCATTTTGAGTTATGCAGACTTTAGATATGGACATGGCTTATACTTATGTTGATTAGCATGATGTTTTGTGATTAGACGCATTTGGATTATGATTGGATTTTGTTTTCAGTATGATCTGCACTGACTCATGGACAGACTATTGGATATTGATATTATTTTTATATAGATATATTGCATATGTTCTAACATTGGATTTCTTCACCCTGATGAGTAGAATGTAGTTGTTGAATTTACATTACTATGATTTTTGGAAAATGATGAAATGCATAATTAAATTGTGAATTAGACCTAGAAATAATGATTACTTGAATTACGTATAGATGTTAATAAAATTTCATGCATATGATTATTTTGGATATTTTGACATGGCCGCAAGGCCGAAGAGGGTATTTTGCATTTTTGCAGGAAACACAGCATGATCACAACCATGAGGGGGGATTGAGGACCAAACACAACAGGATGCCGGGTGGTTACAACATTGGTCGTCAAGGCAACTTGTAAACTGTATTGTGTTAGCTTGTTCTTGTATGTGTTGAGAAAATTCTCTTGAGGGGGTAATGTTCTAATGCGACCATGGGGTTGAGAATTTTATTTAATTGTTTTATTTACTTTAGTAGGTGATAATTCGTTTGGGATGCCCTTCTTCTATTACTTTTGCTAAGTATGTTTAGATTAATTTAATATCTTGTTTTAGTCATGTGGGTGTAATAAATTTTGTTGGTTGGCTCCTTGAGCCATGTGTTGTCTCTTGTATTGAATGCTTATCTTGAGTGTTGACCACTCCAAATCTCATGAAAACTCGAATTTGAGTTTGAGGGCAAGTTTGGGGGACTTGTGGGACAAGTTAAACTTGTCCCACACTTCCCAAAAACCCCTTACCAACCATATCTATGGGTTGGGAAGCCCAAAAAGGGATTAGTTATTGTTTTGGGAAGTGATTGACTTGGAGTGCACTTTTTCTTCATTTTGCATTTATTTTGTGCCTTAAGCGCACATGGGAAAGGGATGGTTGTGGAAGAGAGTTGTCATTCAACCCAACCACCCATTTATGGTGTTTTGGGATTTGAGTTGACCTAAAAGGAGGTGGTCTTGAGGATGTGTGATGTGGCATCCTAGCTATGGAGCCACATCACCCTCACTCTTACCTTTGATCTATTTATTGAAACTTCCTCTCTTGTTGAGAGGGTTAGAGCTTTGTTTTTTTTGGTGTTGTTGAAGAGTTCTTTGTTATTTGGAGAAGAGAGAAATTGGGAGAAGGAGATAGAGAGAGTTTTTTGGACTTGCATGCTTGGATTGATTTGGGAAGGAGCTTGGACAAGTTTTCTTGGTGTAGGCTTCTCCAATGGAGAGGTAGGGAACCCTCTCCTTTGTTTATTGCTTTCATATTATTATTGCTTCTATGCTAAAAATTGTGAAAAAGAAATGCATGTTTACTTGGTGAAATTGTGAAAAATAAATAAATAAATAAATAAAAAATGGTTTGAATGCTTGTTGTGTAGTATAGAAGAGGTCTATGGGAATAATCTTGAGGGAGGCAAAAGAGTAGATTAGGATATTGTGGAGGGAGTTTGAGAAGGATTCCCATCTTGGGTAGGAATGTTTACATTCTACCTTGTCTTTGAGGGAGCCATAAGAGGAGGGAGGCATAAGAGTATGGGAGGAATAAGGGGTACTTGAGGGAGGCATAAGAGTCATAGGGGCTTGTGTTATATTGTGGAGGGTTTTTGGATGGGCATCTCATCTCATTTGGGAGGCATAAGGAAAATATTCCCATAGTTCCTTCTCTTGTTGGCTTGGATGCAAGCCTTGTTGTGTAATGTTTGATTTTCTTGTGTGTCTATTTGTTCTTCTATTCTTTTAGCTTGAATGTTGTGAAGAGCTTGTATTGTGGAAGCATGTATAGTTGCCTTGTGTTGGAGACCACCCTCCATTATGTTGTGTTTGGGGCTCGGGGGTCAATGGAGGAGATTGCTTCTCTTCTCCATAGAGATTTGGTTGGGAGGAGAGTGTTGCCTCTCCCCCTATCTTGGTTGTGATTGATCTTCATGGAACTTGGATATGGAAGAAGAACTCTTGGGAGCACAAGAACCTTGTTGTTGACATTGTTAAAAATATCATGTAATTACCCACCTTGAGTGGAGAAAGAAATGTAATATTGCCTTGCTTTCTCTAGTTTTACATAATTGCAAATTTGTTCTACATAAAGTAGAATGTGTTGTAAAAGATTTTAAGGAAAGTTGCATTGGAAGGAAAGCATTTCTTGCTTTAAGATTTATTGGAAAGTGTTGTAACAAAATATTGAATGAAAATTGTACTTTTGAACTCCAATAATAAGCATGTAATATCGATGGAATTAAAGGTTGAAAGGATGACATTTTATCTATTCTCTTTCTTTCTTGATTTGGAATGAGAATGTTAATCTTATTTACATGTTAGTAGTTCCTTGATTAAACCTCATTCGAAAGAAATTTTGAAACCCTCTTGAAGGGTGTTGGAAAGTTAAAAAAAAAAAAGAAAGAAAAAAAAAAAACTCCTTCCGATACTAATAACTTATTCTTAATTATATACATCAAAAGCTTAAATTTTCCCTCATTTCATTTACATGTCCTTTTGCTTCCTAAGAATCGTTTTATTTAATCCTTTGTATAAATCTTATATTTGTTGCCTAAAACATCTATACGGTAAAATGGATGTATTGATAAATTTTCAAACCACCTTAGTTATATTTTGTGTATACATTATTTATGTCAAAACATATTTTACTCTATATTATTGTTGAAATGGCATAAATTGTTGCACAGTGAACACTTCAATCTGTTGCAGTGCTTGTAAAGACGGGTTGTGGTCGTTTATTAAAAAAAGAAGGGTTGCAATAGGACATGTATTAGAGGTATTTTAAAACAGTAGTACTAAATATCACGTGGATGTGCTCTTGGATGCTCTGTATGCCTCCTTTTTTCCATGATGAAATTCAAAAGAGACAGAACACCGAATTTGAAGTTATGCCCGATACTTAACAACGTCTTCTGGTTCTATCTATTTTCTATTCCTTGATCGGTTTTGGAATGAACCTTTGTCTTGTCTTGCACACGCTGTAGTAAACGGAAATAGTCTAAAACAATTAACTATGCAAGGAACTCAGGTCCGTGTTTGGCCAAGAATATAATATGGAAATGATGTATAAACCCTTTTTATGTGGTTCTCCCAGGGCATACATCGTTGCTTGGAGTCATTCAGTGGCCTAGACATATCCAATGCTCTCCTATATCCATTTTGCACTGTCATTTGAGTCGATAGGGCGAACCAATGTGAGAATGCTTATCAGAACGGATCAGATAACAACATGAATGGACAAACCATAGGTGTAAAACACCCAGAAAATCTAAAAAAAAGAAAATAGGGATAGTGGATGATGGCGCGGCCTGAACACTCCACTCCTCGCCGTAACTCCATCTGCAGTCCCCTTTGGATGATTCACGCAGCTAGAAGAGGGTCGAAGAAAGGTAAAATGCCGCTGCCATAGACCCTGCCACGTCCAGCTTCGCAGCAGCCACTTAGCTAAACACGTCCTTCTCCCTCCCTCCTTGCCAAGCGGTTTTCTTACCGGGCGAATATTGCATCTCGGTGGACGCGAGTGGGAGAGCATTCGAACCACACTGCATCAATTCCCTCTCAAGACTCAGCTACTGATCTACAAGTATAATATTCGTGTAAACTTTACGCAAATCTAGTATGGGTCGAGCGGCACAGCAGAGGAGTTCGGCATTTATGCCGGCAGGATTGCGACCACGTAGCATTGAGACCAGTGTTGGGTTAGCGCATTAGGTGGACCATTGCGCGCCCAGGCCAGGCTTAGTGCCGAGTGGGTTGGGTGAAAGGTGTCCAAAGGCGGTGGTAATCGGATTGACCGCCCCAACCACAACTTTAAACTCAAGCATTTACACTACATAGTTTTAGTTGACACATAGTATATTTTTCATATAATATTATATATTGATTGGTAATCTAATACATAAAGACATGTTCAGTAGGTCCATAAACATCTTATGTATACTTATTATACATAGATATATGTTATAATGTATTAAATAGTGATATAAGTAATATAACTGAATATTAAACCAAAATTTCGAGTAGATCAGTGTATTCTTTTCACAACAAGTTATACCACCTTAAGGGTCAACGTCCGAAAACATCCTTCGATTTCAGCCCTCTGACCTTCAACCGAAGGACGTCCCATTTCAACTTTAGTGAAAACGTCGAACGAGATGAATTCAAATATCTCTGACCTCGAAGCTTATCGTGGCTTGTAGTTCGACCCTGTATTCGAGCACACCATATCAAAAAAAAAATTATGTCGCAATTTTCGTCTTGGTTGTTTAAATCTAGTTATATTCTCCTTCTAAAACTTGGTGGAATTAATTATACCCCCTATACATAGTTAAGAAATAAAATAGATAAAAATTAACATGGTCTAATTTTTTTTTCTAAAAAAATATATATTTATAAAAAAAAAAAAATCAAGACCTGTCATTTGATCTATTAGCACTTTACATTATACAGAGTGTTTTTCCATTTAGGTTGATAGATGACATGATTCCTTACTCTTTACACTCATTAATTGACATCATATATTGAACATGATGCACTCCATACATAGATCGGTGCTTGATGATAGGCATTAGATAACTATTTACCTATACCTCTTATACATCTGGGGAAATCTAGTTTACACTATACATAAGTGTTATTATTATATTGTAGTTCCTTTATACATCCTCATTACACTTTATTACACATATGGTGTACATGATGTAATTCACATGTGCCCTGTGTAGCTTTGACATCTCTTGTTTCACATAGCATCACCTATATTGACCACTATATCATATCATCATGTTATGAAAATCATATTTTTCACGCATATTTGCATGTGTGTTACTATTCAATTTTTTCACTCATTACAACCTACATAACTTGATTTTCTTGCAATACCATGGGTTTAAACTACTTATGGATATATGCCTACCTTTTTTCTATTGATTTATTTTCTTCTTAGGACTACATGCCTTGATTAACTATTAAAACTGTCCGTTTTCCCTTTTTGTGGTTCTATACATTTTGTGTTATTTTTTTACATACTTATTGTATCTGTTAGCTATTTATACAATTTTCTTACCCCACATGCATTTGTACAAGACTTTAATTTCTTTCTTACCTTGAATTTAAGGATTTTAAGACCAGTTGGGCATGTGCCATCAAATTTTTAAATGATTATTTTTTGAAATATTTTAAATATGTTCATTTTGACATTTTATTATGTATTTAGTTTTCACGCCATGTCATCCTCATTTGGGTTGGTCCTTGTGTAAGTGTTGGGGAATTACTTGATTTATTTATTTTGTAAGGTGACATGACCTCATAGATATGGTACTATGATGTGACATGACCTGACATGTTTTTTGTATTACGAGTGTAGACATTAAATCACACACTTTAGGTATATATCAAGTCCTTATCACATAATACTATTCATATGATTCCTAAGTAAGAAAATTACTATTTGACTCATGTCTTTGGCCATATTTCCTTTCTTTTTGTTTCCTTTGTTGATCTTACCCTTCTTCTAGGTAATTCTATCTTTACATACATTGACATTTCTCACTCAAGACACAAAATCCTAGCCAAGATGCTAGCACCAGACGCACATGTCCCTTATGGTTGCCCTAGAGTTCATTGTACTTGTTTCACATCTTTTGGATCCTTTATAGTTGTTTGGGCATCTTACCTTTTTGGTATCCAGACTTTTGGGGTTAATTATGAAATTAAAGTAAGGGAATTATATAAGTATAAAGCTATGTGACTATAACAAGGGACCAAGCACTAATAATTAGCTATTACCACATAAGGTGGCATCCAAAGGCATTATCAAGAGCATTCAAACATCCTCCTGATATCCACACAAGTGTAATAGACTGCATTCTTCTACATAGACTTCATATGAGGGGAAGTTATTTATTTCATGCAAACATCTATTTACATCTTTAACATCTATCTACTTGCTCGCTATAAAGTGTGAGACACACATGAGCCACCTAGGGAACTATTTTGACACATAAACATAGAACTAAATTGTGTCTAAGATGTAGTGCAGTGCTCATTCGTAATTTTACTCATTTGATAGCTAATGACAGTCTAAGCCCTCATTCGCATTATTTTCTTTTTGGGATGATGCACTTTTGGGGTTTTGTAGGTCATTTCTTCATTGCACACTGCAGGTGACATCGAAAAACTTGATGTGACATACTAGTGATAGGTAGTGAAGGAAAATGAATACCTCACACCCCTTGAAAGTTGGCTTTCAAAAGCTTAGAGAATTCACAGACACCTAAAGCAGGTCTGTAGCACCTGATTGAGCTAAAATGTAAGCACAAAATCCTAATTTGATGATATAGTAGTAGTAAATCATTACAATGATGAAATATAGAAATATGCCAAAGAAAAATAAGAAATAAATAATGAAACCCTTATTTGTAAAGAAGGGTTAGATGCCTTAGTTGATTCACTAGGTTCTAGAAAGTGCACAAACCTCAGAGGTGGATAAATGAGAAGAACTAATCGTTACACTAGAGCTCTAAAAATTATACAACTAGAGGAAAGGGATGGACATGGGTGCTTGAAGAGGGATAGGGGCAACCACGGGAACTTGGGTACTGATTCTAGGTTCCTGGGACAACGTAAATGCTCAGAAACCCAAATTCTCATTGTTATAATATGTTTATTGATGCTTGAATTTTATCGCTATGGATTTTCACAATGATCATTGGAGTTGTTAGAAACCTGAAATGAAGAATAAACCCCTATAACCATTAAATAGACATCAAACCTTACAAAATAAATATGATAAATATGGGATCAGAATGTACTCATATGTGACAATGGTGGACTTACAACTAAGCACTACACTACATCCCATACCCAACATAGTTCTCTTTCTATTTATACAGAATCGTGGGATAGGTTTCTCTTGTGCCAGTCACATGTGAATAGTGAGAAATTAGGTTGATGTAGAATGTAATAAATGTGTGCATAGAATAGAATGAAATTCCATCCTATAAAATTGTTATTTAGAAAACCAACCCTTGTGTCCCTTGTGATTGAGCTGGAGGGATGCAATGGAGCTCTTATATGCCTTGATGGATGTAAACTTAGATGGTGATAGCTAATTTTTAGTTATTGGTCCTCTATTATGATCGCATAAATTTATATTTATATGATTCCCTTACTTGAATTTAATATTTAATCCTAAAAATTCTGACTACCAAACAGATAAGATGCTCAAATAGCTAGAAATTACCTAAAAAGTGTGATTAAAGGACAAAAAGGACAAGGGGTATGTAGATTGTATGAGAGCACCTGATGTTGGCATCCTGCTTGGGATCTAGTGTCCAGGATGACAAATGTTGAAGAGTAAAAACATAGATTGAGAAAGCAAGAGTGAAAGAATGTAAGTAGAAATAGAAAGAAAGGAAAGGTGGCAAAATAAATGGGTTAATTAGTGGTGCTCTTAATTTTGAACCATCTGAATTGTAGTATGTAATCAAGCCTAGATAATTATCCAAATTGTGTGAGTTTGTGTTTACATTTTTCCCCACTTTATGTTGGTGAGTGGAAATCTTAGTAACATAAAGTAGATAGGGATACATATCCGATATCCATGTAGATAGATATAGGAAACATGTTCAACGACTAGACAAAGTGTGGAGTGATAAAAATGTGAAGTCTTGATGTTAAGGAGGAGAAAGTGTAAAAATGGATGAAAATGAACCTAGGTTAGAAAATTCATGTGTAGGTGTCATGATGTACATGTTGTCGATGTTGATGTGTGTGATGTTTTTTTAATTTTTGTGATGATGTTGACTAGCATGTTAGAACTATAATATTAGTTCATCATAATATCTAGTTTATATTTAAAAAATATATAGAATAACTATATTCATATTATTTAAATATAAACTTTATATTATGGGTTGCTTAGTTTAATCAATAAACTAATTAAATCAGGAAGTTGTTCCATATCACTTAGGAAGGTTATAACCCATTGGGTTATTTAAATATAACCTTAGGTCAATTATTTAGGATATTAGGATAGGATATTATAAAATCACATAATAATATTCCAATGTGGAATATGAAGGTAAATCCTTGTAAATATATAGGGAATATAAGTTAGGAGGGAGTTACTAGATTGGTAAATGTAAAAGTTTATCGATAGTGGATTTATTCCTTGATTTTTACGCATTTAGGGGTTTTCCGCATTATATGCGGTGTTAGGTGTTCATTTTTCTTTATTTAATTTATTCATGGTGTATATGTTATAATGTTTAACTTTATAATAACTAATTAATTTTATGAATTTACCTTTTCACCCCTTGTCCTGAGATGGTACCAGAGCGGGATTACTAAATTAAAATTTAATCCTAATGTAACCTAAGGTTGTAATGGTTGGGAAGGTAGTTAAACTATTTGGATTATTATTTAATCCCCCCTTCCCGTTTCGCATTGTTGTATGGTTGGATGAATATTCCACAGGTGAAAAGGGCATTTTGGACTTTCACCTGTGTGAAAAGAATTCAACTTTAGGAATAACCAGGCCCTATAAAATAAGGTAAGGGATCTAATTTTTTTGAAATATTTTATATAGTTTTACTTAGTTCATAGGGGATTTAAAAAAATCAAAAGGGGAAGTAAAAATCTAGAGTAAAAATCGAGCTTAAAGGGGGAGACAAGACTTGAAAAAATAGGTTGTTCTAATTTTTCATTGCTCAAGTAAATTCCTTGTCCCCTAGTTATACATGTGGTTTTTACATTGTTTACTATGAATTTTTTTGAAACCCTTATTCATGTCCTGAGTAGGGCCCCTGAATTTTTTTTTATTATATTTGAAATATTACCTATAACAGTTGGATAGTTTTTTATAGATTCTTTGTATTTTATAAAAAAATACAATATAAATATATATACATTATATGTGTGTGTGTGTATGTGTGTACACACACACACACACACACACACACACACACACACACACACACACACACACACACACACACACACACACATCTATAAGTCTATATAAAAATTTATATGGTTTGTATAAACCTAAACACTAAAGTCCTATAAACCTCTACTAGCCAGAAACCATATATTAAGACGAATCTATATAAAATATATATATAAAAACATTTATATGGGGGGCATACCCCCTTCATATCTACCCCCTTTATTTGGTTCCACATGGTACTTACTTCTCGCTCCTACGAGCCCCTCTGTATTATCGTTGTGTGTTCCTTTGTGGACCCCCTCCATGCCTTGACCATTACAGACCCAATTTTCCTCATTTTGGGTTTAGTCCCATATGGGGGGAAATGTAGGTAACAAGAAGGATTTAAAATCCTTCCCACAAAGACTTGGTGATGTGACTACGGTCACAACACTCCTTTTAGTGTGATGCCCTAGTGAGAATGGTGAGCACCTCGAAAGTAATATAGTGTGGCTCGACCAAAAAATTTGTAAAATCAATTTTGATAATATGAGTTTGGTTATATGGCTTGATGGCTTAATATATATCATTGGTAGTTATATGGTTTGTAATGATAATAACATTAAAATTTAGTTTGATTATATATGGTTATATGGTTTGCATTTAACATTGACATTCATAATATAATATTAATATGTCTCGGTGAAAACAACTCACTAAGATGGTTAGCCAACTCGGATGAATTGACAGAAAAATATTAACTAAAGGTCCACAAGGGATCAATTTTTTTATATATATCATTTTTTTAGAAATTGAATATATAATAATTTGTTTATATATACAAATTATAAAAATCATGTTTTTAAAATAATAAAATTATCATGTTTTTTAATGATATATTCTTATACGATGACAAGCTTTATCGTCATCATTTTGTTACAAAAATAAATAAATTTAACTTACATTTAATTTTATGTTTTTGATATCATTCTAAAGTAGTCATGTATAAACTATTCAGTTTACAGGACTTCCTCTTTTTGGGGTAAATTAATGGTGATCGTGTTATCTCTTAGAAGTGCACCTTGGTTGAAGGATACTAACAGGGGTTCTAAGCTTGATTTTCCTAACTTCTGTAGATACAATGGAAACACTTCAGGGATGTGGGTATCGCTATGTTTATGTGAGTCTCCAGGATTACAAGGCCAGTTCCTTATTGATATATCCTAAATCTTGTTTTTTGGGGGGTTTTAAGGGTAAAACAATATCTGTAACTAAAATTTCAATGAGGTGATAGACCAAAATTGATGAGGTCTTTGACTAAGAAGCATGCATAATATACTGAGAAAAAAATTGATTAAGCATGATCTAATGGGTTTAAGCTTAATCCTAAGGAAAACACTTATGTGTTGAGGGATAAATCACATCACAGTCGGTAAGATGCACACTAAGACTATATATAAACACCAATTTGTAGAAAGGTAAGCTAATTAATTTAGGGAATGAAAATTCACAAGAGTTAATAAATTAATACACACCACTGCAATGTATTGAAAAGGAAAAAATGGGTTCTCATTCAACAGAAAATATGGCCAATGGATTCATCTCTCAATACAAAAATCCTTTGGTCATAATAATATTTGGTGCTTTTCCAATGCACACAATATATAGTAAACATTATTCACACAACCTCCTAAAAATAAACTAAGTAATAACTAGACTTTAATGCTATTATTAACATTCATTGTGTATAAATAAAAGGATAAAATAAACATGTTGTTACAATTAGGCATTAATAGCCTTTGAAATGTAAAATCCATCCACAATCTATTGTAGTTTTACTTATCTAAATATGATACAATGAATAAATTTGGGTGAATAATTTTGCTAATAATAGACCTTGATTGATGCGCAAGTTTTCCAAGGTGCATGCACACACTCTTCTTTGTCTTATAGCTGATGATTATATAATCATGCTTTTATTAGTGATGTGAAAATTGTGTTATTATGTCTTGTTTTGATCACATGCAGATAAGAATATTCATTCCTTTGCAAGAATAAGAGTTTTTATTCTTTCCTGGGAAAAATATAATTCAAGCTTCACCTTGTGGGGACCACTTGTGCACATGTAAATAATATCCTCTTCTTTTGTGAAAAATAAGGTAAATTTTCACAGGATAAGGTTTTGACTCATTATGACATACATTAGTTTTTGAATAATAATCACTTGATTATCAGGCCCTTGCAATATAAATCATTGGTCTCCTCTGGGAATCGAATTGGTACAAACCATTGATTAGATTCTCGGGAAAATAATGATTATTTGTTTTGAAAAAAAATTATGACTTTTGATTTGATCATTACATATAAAAAGGTTTCAGTCCTGTGGAAATTATTATTATTGTTTTAGACCTTAGATAAGGTAAATGTAAAATATCATTGGGTAGGAAAGGAGTCCCCCTCCCCACAATACTCGACCCATTATGATTGTGTTGGTGGATAGAATAGCTTTGGTAAAGTTAAGTTTTGATCATTGGCTGCCATGTTGGCAATTTTCAGACCATGGTTAAGTTTGGGTATCCACTGGAGTTTGCATTGGAAGTTGGTGATTTATATATTTGACTATTGATCTTTGTACCTTTAGATATTCCACTTTCGAACCTTAACCTTCATTTCATTTGTTTCTCCTTTGGGAATGGGCGAAGCCTTGTGAAACTTTTAATCAACACAATGAATGTGTTTTTTGAAGCTCTGTAACTCAAAAAATTTGGATTTTTATGAGTTTTGGGTGTGAAAATTTGGGTTCTCTATTTTTTAAGCCATTAAGCTTCTCTATGATAAATTGGTAGCCATTTTTGGACTTCTCGAGCTCTCTATTTATTTTGGTTTTGTGCATATTTTTTTTCATTTTCCGTGATATGGCCATTATCTGTTTGATGAAGGAAAGGTAAGCTCTTATTTTTAGAGAACCATAATTTTTTTCATTCTTTCCGTTCTTTGACTTCAATTGCACTAAAACTTGGTAATAATTTTTTTCTTTGTGTTATCGTTTAATTTCGTGTTTGAAACTCATTCTGGGAATTGTTTATCTTTTTTTTTTTCAAGGGTTTGAAGAAATTCGATTATGAAGTGGTAAGTTTTACTTCTTTACTTTGATTTTTTGTAAATCATTACAAATCTAGAATGATTGTTTTGGAAAATAATTTTTTCCTTGCACATCCTTGACTGTTTGCTTCGAATATGGTAGTGAATATTGTTATCACTAAATCACCGCACCCCATGAATGGCTTGAGTGCAAATATGACATTCGGTGTGATTGTGTTATATGGGATCACCTCTCAACCTGTGGGAATTTTTCTCGAGGTGAACCTCTAGAGAAGGTTGGATTAATCTTCCTAAACTAAGCACTACACTACTAATAATGCAATAAAAATGGCTACTTAGACTTATGCTAACATTTTCATTAGGTTAATGGATAGAGATTTCAAATAAATAAAACCATAAATTAGAAGTGGTGATGCACTAATAAGGTTTCCAATAGATAAAATATTGGCTTGCCAATGAAGAGATATGATCATGAGGAAGAATAAACATGCATTACAAACCCAATTTCCATATAGTACTTCACTCCTTGATAAGCACAATAGCCTCAAAAACTTACAAAAGAAACCCTGCTTGCATAGCTCACTTGCAAACATGAGAGGAAAATAGAAGCAAAAAAATCATGTAAGGACATACAATTGATCACAAAAAAAATTCTCATTACTTCAAGCACTTGCATAGTGAATCATTACAGCGGGGAAAAGACATAGGCTACCATTACAATTTTTAGAATAAATGCTTAAGAGCCAAAAAATTTAGAGCATCTTAGCTTCTGAACAAAGGAGAAGCTTTGGAAGAATGTATAACCTTTTGGAATAAGCACCCCTTTAAATTTTATAACACTTTCTGAGTGGTGAGAGAAAGAAGGAAAAAACCCTAGAATCTAGGCCAGAATATAGGAAACAATTAATCACTGTTGTTGGCCATGTCTACCTCATTTATTTCACCTCCACCTTTAATGGAACTATTCAAGGAGTGAGAAAAACCTGCAATTTTGGAAATAAAAAATTCAAAAAAATCATATTCTTGTGATTCCATGGCACAAGTCTCTTTCTGTTGATTCTAATGACTATAAAGTTTTTAAAAATGGACGACCCAAGAGAAAGTTATGTCTTCTTGAGTGAAAGGAACTTTTTAGAGTGTCTAGGGTATTGCACTCAATCAACCTGCTGATAATGAGTTCAAAATTTTCAATTTGAATTTATCCCCATTTTATTAAAATAATATTTAAATATTTTTCTAAGTTCCTTATACTCTGCAACATTAGATTTTTCATTTGGGGAAATCAATGAATTGTTTTGGTGAATGACTCGCTAGCCAGCTCACCGAGATGGCTTGAAAGCTACTTGTATTATCATGTTCATAGACTAACTTCAAAGTGAGCTCCTTGAAACCCTTGTGATTGAGATATTTGCATTGAATTTCCCCGCTTCATGTGATAACTGAATCAGTATCCATGTTCTAACCACCTCTTAATGAGCCACCTCATCACTAACTTGGTCAATCTCACCATATTAACTAACTTGGACGACCACTTGACCTCATCCCATGAAACCTAAATAAATCTCCTTGCCTACTGAGCTTCATGTTTTCCGAGAACTTCTGAATGCCAAAAGACACAAATTTTGAAGTATTTGGCTACTCCTGAAATGACCTCATTAGATGACATGGCAGGATCTTCTTTAAAAGCACTCATCATTCATGAAGAGGGCTTTACATTTTTCCACGTTACATTAGCTAGCGATTCTATGTTGGAGGATTCCTCGCATCCTATAAATGGATTTAAAATTTAATCACCAATGTTGACATGAAGAGTCTGCCACATCTGAGCCTCAACAATCTTCCACCAAATGACGTTGAGCTAATATTTAAATGTCATCCCATCCTATGACTCACTAATCTACCTCGAGTTGGGCACTTGAACCAAACCACTAACATTTCCACCTAAATATTCTCCATGTTCTCTTAACATCTTGGTACTTATCTCAAAATTTTAAAGTTTTCACCAATTCCACATAAACAAATCAACGAATGACTCGAGATCTGACCCGAATTCAGATTTATGAACCCTAAGACCCAACTAACACTGAGCTCCAACCGTCTTCACAACCTCTGACTCACAAAAATAAGAAACTCTGAATTTCATAGTTTCAAATTTTTGAGATTCGGAACTATCCAAATTGCTTGACGTTTTTAATCCAAAAAAATATGAAATTCCGAAACAGCTAACTCCAAAACAAGACTTTGAAATCATGACTCATGAGGAAGATCCAAAATGACTTGTCAACACACTTCATCATGATGCCTACCTGTTTGAACTTTGATAAGTTTATCCATCTTGGTCTCTAAACAATGAATTTCTCTAGACTCCCTTTGATTAATATTCTTCGAATACCTGATAAACTCAGGTACCACCTCTTATAACTCAACAAATTTGTTATTTGATAAGCATTGCCTCACATAAACCATGCAAATCAATCTCAAATTTCCCCCCCTTCAATCCATTCATAAGGAATTTCACGCTTCCAAGTAACAGTAACTACCTGAACAACCTATATCAACTTGGTAAACATTCGTTCCTATTCTTGCATTCCAATGTTCATTGTTCCTATCATTTCTTAGCTTGTATTTTGGTCATTCGATGGGTGTCAGCTCTGTAAGTCATTGAACCATTCCTTAACAAGAGTGCTCTTTCCTGCACTGGTGATATATCTCATGTTCATGGCCACTGATCCAAATATTGAGTGATACCCTTGTCCTTCCTGATGAAATCTATGTTATCCCAATTTTGACCTCCAAGAAAAATTGGTCAACCATGACCCTGCACAGAAGAAGTCAGAGAAATCAAATTCAAATCCTACAATCAGACAATAAAGGGACTTGAAAATGGAGTAACAGGGTCAGATAAGGAGGTAGACAACATCAAAGATACCATAGGCTCAAAGCAAAAGAAATGACAAAGACTCAAAGTCCTTGAGCTCTGCAAATGACTCAAAACAAGCCCCAAAATTGGCTAAGTATAGGGAGACAATGGAAGCTACCAATTGTCCAAACGACGCACCTCCAAAGATTGAATCCAAAAGGGGAGACTCAAATGAGTTTCAAGCCTCCACATTTCCCAGGCACAAAGAGGGGCAGATTCAATAGCTAAAAGTCAAAAGGCGGACAGGGCAGGCCTAAAATGAATAAGTATAGGGAGACAGAAAAAGTTGCCAAGTGTCCAAATGACGCACCTCCAAAGATTGAATCTAAAAATGGAGACTCAAACAAGCACCAAGCCTCCACGTGTCCCAAGTCCAAAAAGGGACAGAGTTAGGCATTTAAATTGACTAAGTATAAGAGTGCTGGTGGAATCCTACATGTGTCTCAATGTCACAACACCAAGGTTGGGTCCACAATGTAGAGATTCAAATGAGTGCCAGCTCGCCACGTGTCTAGGGTCAAACAGAGGGAGACAGAGTGGGGCCAAAAATTGACTGAGTATAAAGGAGCTCGGGGATGGTGCCACATGTTGCATTAGTGTAATTTTAAAGGTGTGGCCCAAAAGGTGATCCCCAAATGAACGCCATCTCGCTACGTATTCAGGGCCTAAAAATGTAGGAGTGGTTGTTGAAAATTATAAGGGTCTGCAGAAGCCTCCATGTGTCTCATTAGCACAATTTCAAAAGGAAAGTCTAGAGGCAGTGCTCAAATGAGCGCGGGCTCACCATGTGTCCCAAGTCCAAAAAGGGATATAATCATGGGTTGAGTAGTCAAAGAAGAGGTAGGAAAGAGGAGGAAGCCAAGTGTCAGCTCGGCGTAACTTTAAGAGTAAAATTTGGGACGGGTTTCCAAATAAACGCCAAGCCTCCACGTGTCCAGGGTGAAACTTTTGGCCCCACCAAACAGGAGGAACTCAAGAAGAATATAAAGGAAATCGTGGAGCCCATGAGATCCGCCACATGTCATTCCAGTCCAATTTCAAAAGTGAAAGGAAGGAACCTTATCTCCAATATGTGCGAGGCTACAACATGGACCTGGTATAGACAGTCTCTTTTAAAATTTACACGCCCAAGACCCTAATCTTCAAATGGCCATATCTTTTGGCAGGTTTTGGAAACATCTCGATACCCTCTACGCCATGGAAACATAAAATATCATTCTTAATAGGATATAGTAGGTAAAAATGAAAAAATGCCTTCCAAACCATTAATGTAGAATCTGATTTCTTCATCTACCAGACTAGATTTTATTTGATCCATCGGGGAACCATAATCGATAGATTGTGGGAAGATTTGAGAGGAGCATTGATTGATGGTGGTTAATCTTTTAAAGTAGGATTCAATGTGTATCTCAAGGTGGTTGAAGAAGGATTCAAATTCTTCCCTCCTCTCTCTCCTTTTCTACCTATATATTGTAATGAGGGGGCATATTGAAAGAGTTGTTGGTCATTATTTCTCCTTTGCCCCCCTCTCTACTTCTTCCGTAGGGTGGAAAGCTGGAGTCTAAGCCTCCTCTCATGGCTTTGTAATGGATTTTTCTTGCCTATTTCCCACTGATGATGTACCTTGTAACTTTTGGAGCAATAAAATTTGTTTTGTGATGCATTTGTCCATCCTTGGCTCATTTAATTCTCTCTTCTTACCTCTCATTGTCGCAGGGTATACTGTGCATACCCTGATGCTTGTTGCAGGTTCTGGGAGCTGTGCTTAATGGGTTTCAAAGTTGTGCCCTATGTGAAAACTATCTCTAGTATTTGGTGTAACTTTTCCACCCTCTCCTCTACTCATCTCTCTCCACTTTAGGCAATCAGATCTATGATTCAACCACTTCATTTTATGGTGTATCACTGCTTTGTGTAGACTCTTTTACCCTCTCTCTCTCTATCCCCTTGGAATGGTTAGATTAGGATAGGATAGGTTCTATCTGCATTGTAGTAGCTTGTGGCAAGTAGATTAGGAAGTAAGAACCATATTTTTCTAGAGGTCCATCTCAAGTTTTGCAAGTCCCACTACTTCAGAGACGGTCCCATGTTGTGTAATCACACCGAATGCCCCATCTCAACTCAAGGCCATTTAGGGGTGGTGTGATTCTGCACTAACAGTTTTAGCATGCCTAGTGGGACACTGAGGTTAGATCTTCCATATTTCCAAGGTGTCTCATTACAACAACAAATCATAAGCCACCGTGCGACCACACTAATAGTTTTAGCACACCCAGTGGGAAACTGAGGTTAGATCTTCCATATTTCCAAGGTGTTTTATTACAACAGAAAATCATAAGCCATCGTGTGACCACACTAATAGTTTTGGAATGCTAGGTGGGACACTGAGGTTATATATTCCATCATTCCATGGTATCTCATTATCAACAATAAATCTTAAGCTATTATGTGACCACTAACAATTTTTACACGCCTGGTGGGATAGTTTTGAAGCACCTTACAACTTCACTTAATAGGTTGGTGTGTTCCTCTTGAGGTTCATCCTTTTGAGGCACATGCAAGCACATATGGTGACTCCATCTGGTCAACAAACCCATCTCTAAAGTTACAAACCTTTTCCATCCATTTTCCCCATCTTCATTCACTTTTCTTTCCATATCTCCCATTTTTCTTCCATTTCATGAAGTTGTGCAATCATGACTTCATTTCCTTCATGGAACTCACACTTACAATAGCAATGCAATCCACCTCCAATGCATTTCCCAACTCCTCTAGATCAGCATTATAATCAGATCCAAAACCATTATGCTTACCCATATGAGAAGGGTGAAAGTTAGTTTGGCCATGGAGCTTATCAAGAAAAAGGGGACACATACAGTGGTGACAGTTATGTGGAGAATGATGGTTTGTTGGAGAAGATTTAAAGAATGGAGGCTGGCATGGTTCAGTAAAGGGCCATAACATAGATGAAGGCATTCACGATTGGTTACAGAGCACCTTGTCCATGGAGAGGCCCTTTTTCAAGACATTACATCCCTCAGGAGAAGCTAGACTTGGTTGAAATGCTTCCCCAACTTGCACAATGTATTGAGGATATTGAGGCCTATGAGTTGGACACAAGACAACCTTGTCAATGGGTAAGTCCACCACCTCCCAGCCCTTCATTTTCTCTTTCTCAAACTTTATCATTTCAGTAGTGTCATGTGTCAAGCCCCGCACTTGCTACCCCAAGTGTTGATTTCCCTTTTCCATTTCCTAATCTTCCATCCCATCTCAGTTCTTCTGCCCCTTTCCCTTCCAAGAATTCATACCCTCCAAACAAACATGAAGTCCCACTTCCCTCTCCACCACAAATTATAGCAAAACTGGTTGAGTCCCAACTTTCCACTCCTCTTGCTTTCCCAAAGCCATGTTGGGAAGAGACTCAATAATCTAGTCAAGGAGAACAACAAGAAGGGGAGCCCAACAGAGAAGAAATAACAGAAAATTTGAAAGTTGGGTTGCCAGATTTGGGTTTTCAAAGATCCCCTTGATGGTCAAGCCAATAGAGGAGGTCAGAGTTGAAGAGCCAGTGGTGGCTCATGCTGAGTTTGCAATAGAAGAAGATCAACAGTCTGTTTTCTCTGAATGCAGTTTCTATGATGGCACTTTGTCTAAAGAGGACGCTGACCTGATACAAGCTGCACAACTAGTTAAGGAGGAGGAACAATCAGCTCCAACTCCCATTGAAAAGGAGCAGATGGGAGAGATAAAATCAGAGTTGAAGCCACTCAATGAAGAAGGCATCATTGAAGAATTTTTTCTTTCATTTTAAGGGCCTGATTTGATTGATGAACCCATGATGGAGGAGGACTATACAATTTCAGAGGCCCCAAGTGTGGAGCAAGCCACAGAAGAAACTTTAGTTCTTCATCCCACTTCATCCCCTTTCGAGCTCTGATGTTGAAGAAGAGTTTGATCTTTTAAAATTCATGTTTGAGGAGGAAGGAAACCATGGTGAGCTAGTTGTCAGATCAGGAGGACAACATGGAGGAGGGTGAGCACATATGCAGTAAGACAAAAAGGAGGGAAGATTATCTGTCTGACCTTGGAGGATTTCTTTGATGATAGAGGAGCCTGAAGAAATTACATCACTAGTTACTCCTCCATCATTCCACATTCTAAGCATATGAGCCTACTTCCATGAAGGAGAGCATTTAAGGACAACAGCCTGTACTCTTCATTATACATCCCTCTAGAGCCAAGGTTGGAAGATATGAGTCTCCCATGTTCTTTACAAGAGAAGGAAGAGAAAAGGAAAGAGGATGTCATCATCTCTTCCATACCATCCATCCAAGAAGATCTTCCTGAAGACTTCATTCTTGGAGTTAAAATTCAAAGCAAGGGGAGAATTCAACGGATTAGACCATGCCCAATCAGATACTTGGCTTCATTGGAGCCAAGGGAGAAGCCAAAACTAGTCATGCTTTCTTATAAGCATGAAGGAGAGCCTCAATGTACCAAGGATCATCTACAATTCCTCTTCAATCCAAATATAAAGCAACTAAAAGAGGTATTTTTCTTATTTCTAGTTGACACCTTGTAGATTTGGGTGGAGGACCATCATATTGTCAGTTTTTCACTCATACATGAAGCTATATTAAGTGTACAATAATTTGCATGGCTGTCCCTTTTGAGAAAATGAAGCTACTTCTCCTTTCTTGTAGTGGGATTTCTTTAGCTTCTTCCTCTCTGGTTACAATAGGAGTAGGAATAGATTTTTTTTTCATTAGAAGAAGTGCTTGTGCACACTCTGCATGTCTCATTTAAGGCATGTAAGATTGTTTCTTTGTACTTGAGTTTGTTCACATTTCTCTAGAGTTACTAAGGCCAGGCCCTTTAGTTTTCATGGAAAAAAGACCCATAACCACCCGTAACAGTTGCTAGTTCCAAAATAATAAAAATACAAAGAAACTAAATCCATCTTCGAAACAGTCCATTCAGGAATAGATGAAAGCCCTAGGTCCAAAATAATTTTCTACTCTCAGAGGCCTTGTTTCAATATTTCTTATGAAAATTGAGAGTTTGGACCCATGTGTAGGCTCAGGGTCAGGAAGAGATCTGAAAAGTGGACAATCAGAGAGTCCATTTTGAAAGAAGGGTCAGTACTAGGACATTAATTGTGACTCCATGACCAATGGATGCTTTAAGACTACCGGTTCCTTCATCTAGCAGGTAGATGTCCCCTGTGAGTCACCAATTGTTATCCCAATTTTGTGCCCTAGGTAAAATTAGTCAATCATGACCCCACATAGAACAAACTAGAGAAATCACGTTTAAATCATGAAATCGGCCAACAAAGGGACTCAAAAATTGAGTAGAAGGGATGGATAAGGAGGCAGACAATGTCAAAGATACTAGAGGCTCAAAGGAAAAGAAACGGCGAAGGCTCGAAGTCCTCACGACCTGCAAATGACTTAGAATAAGCCCCAGAATTGGCTAAGTATAGGGAGATAATGGAAACAACTAAGTGGCCAAACGGTGCACCTACAAAGATTGAATCCAAAAGGAGAGACTGAAATGAGCGTCAGGCCTCCACGTGTCCCTGGAGCAAAGAGGGGTAGAGTCAATAGCTAAAAGTCAAAAAGTGGATAGGGTGGGCATAAAATGACTAAGTATAGGGAGACAGTGGAAGTTGCTAAGTGTCCAAATGACGCACCTCCAAAGATTGAATCCAAAAGGGGAGACTCAAATGAGCTCCAAGCCTCTACATGTCCCAAGTACAAAAAGGGACAAAGTCTGGAGTTTAAATTTACTAAGTATAAGATTGTCGGCATAAGCCTCGACATGTCTCGACGGCACAACACTAAGGCTGGGTCTATAGTGCAGAGATTCAAATGAGCGCCAACTCACCATGTGTCCATGGTCCAACAGAGTTAACAGAGGGAGACTGAGTGGGCCCATAAAATGACTAAGTATAAAGGAGCTCGCGGATGATGCCACGTGTTACATCAATGAAATTTTAAAGGTGCAAAAAAAAGGTGATCCCTAAATGAGTGCCATCTCACCACATATTCAGCACTTGAAAAAGTAGGAGCGGTCATTGAAAAGTGTGAGGGCATGTGGAAGCCTCCACGTGTCTCATTTGCATGATTTCAAAAGGAAAGTCTAGAGGTAATCCCCAAATGAGCGCGGGCTCACCATGTGTCCTAGGTCTAAAAAGGGATAGAGCTAGGGTTGAGTAGTCAAAGAAGAGGCAGGCTAGTCGAGGAAGCCAAGTGTTAGCTCGATGCAACTACAAGAGTAAAATTTGGGATAGGTTTCAAAACAAGTGCCAAGCCTCCACGTGTCTAGGGTCAGACATTTGGCCTAGCCAAATAGGAGGAACTCAAGCAGAATATAAAGGAAACCATGGAACCCATGAGAGACACCATGTGTTAGTCTAACATGATTTCAAAAGTTAAAGGAAGGAGGCAAATCTCCAATATGTGCGAGACTACTACATGGACCTAGTACGGATAGACTCTTTTAAAATTTGCATGCCCATGATCCTAATCTTCAAATGGCCATATCTTTTGGCAGGAAAATCAGATTTAGGTAGGAGAAGAATTTTTTGAAATGTCTTGATACCCTTTACGCCATGGAAACATAAAATATCATTCTTAATAAGATATAGTAGGTAAAAATTGAAAAAAATGCCTTCCAAGACATTAATGTAGAATCTGATTTCTTCGACTATTGGGCTAGATTTAATTTGATCCGCTGGGGAACTAGAATCGACAGATTTGAGAGGGGAATTGATTGATGGTGTTTAAGCTTTCAAATTAGGATTCAATGTGTATCTCAAGGTGGTTGAAGAAGGATTCAAATTCTTCCCTCCTCTCTCTCCTTTTCTTCCTATATATTGTAATGAGGGGGCATATTAAAAGAGTTGTTGGTCATTGTTTCTTCTCTGCTCCCCTCTCTATTTCTTCCCTAGGGTAGAAAATGGAGTCTAAGCCTCCTCTCATGGCTCTATAATGGTGTTTTATTTCCTCTTTACCACTGGTTATGTACCGTGTAACTTTTGGAGAAATACAATTTGTTTTGTGGTGCATCTGTCCATCCTTAGCTCATTTTATTGTCTCTTCTTACCTCTCATTATTGCAGGGTATATTATGCATACCCTGATGTTTGTTGTAGATTCTGGGAGCTACGCTTAATGGATTTCAAAGTGGTTCCCTATGTGAAAACTATCTATAGTTTGTGGTGCATCTTGTCCACCCTCTCCTTTGCTCACCTCTCTCTACTTCAGGAAGTTGGATCTGTGATTCAACCACTTCCTTTTCTGGTGTATCACCTCTTAGTGTAGGCTCTTTCACCATTTCTCTCTCTCTCTCTCTATCCCCTTGGAAAGGTTATATTAGAATAGAATAGGTTCTACTGGCACTGGAGTAGCTTGTGGCAGGTAGATTAAGAAGTAAGAACCGGCTTTCTCCAGAGGTCCATCTCAAGTTTTGCAAGTCACATAGCTTGAGAGATACTCCCATGTTGTGCAATCACACTGAATGCCCCATCTCAACTCAAGGACATTCGAGGGTGCTATAATTCCGCACTGACAATCTCTCAGTAATCTAACCGAGCTCATTTTTCCTACAACTTGATGCTCGTAAATCTAGTTTGTTTCGGGTGATTTTCTTGACTTCTTCTCATTCCGTATTGGTCTATTTATGATATAACATCCTTTATTTTGTTTCGATCCATTTGATAACTACTCCCCTAGCATAGCCCGAGGTTTCAAATTTGAAGTTTGTGAGTTGAGGTCATCTCCACACCAAGTGGAGCTCATCTTCAAGATTATGAGATATGAAAATCATCCCCTCATATTCGAGTACCTGGTTGATAAAAATATAGGTCTCTAAACCGAACCTTAACTACTTATCATGTCAATCCATGTTAGCTCGCCATCATACTTCAATGTCGTAATATCTCTTGGCCTCTTGCAATAAAATGTGTCTTCCTGGTTCCTTCATGAGGTTCACCAAGCTTCTTCATTATACTATAACTGTGAGTTACCCAGACTATATATCGAATTCCCTCCCGATTGACTTGTGATGAATCCTTAGGCTTTCCTTGTTTGAGATTTGATGATTTTCTGTGAGCAACAAAACCACCACGAGCACCATTTTCTCTTGTTAAGGTTGTCCACCAATAAAACGGGCCATCAATTACTTGACCGAGTTGCATTCCATAGTTCATCAACATGAGCTATTCCTTCAACCCATTTGATTATGTTGTCTCCTTGCATTTTATGAGCTCGTGTCTGTATGTGATGTCTAAATTAAGGTCAATGTGTAATTCAATGCTATTAAATTCCATTTTTTGAACCCCACAAGCCAACTTGGTAGGATATTTGGATCCTCAATCTGATCCTAGTTCATTGAAATCTATTTTATTTGCTAGGGAAATACCATAATCCTCAGTGTTTCCACATGATAATGCTGATATGATTGATTGAAGTCAAGATCGACATTGAAATCGCTCTACACCTAGAGCATTGTTAGGCTCTTCAACTTAGCTTACCCTTGTTTCTAAGGATTTTGAACTCACTCTACACCTGGAGCATTGTTATGCTCTTCAAATTGGCTTACCCTTGTTCCTAAGCATCTCCATCTTGATCTCTAGGAATAGGTCATTCATAACCACCCAACCATCTGGTCATGCTCTCACCATATCTCAAGGTATTTGAAGTCATTCTCTCTTCACGAGCTAATTTACATATGAGTGAGATGAACTCCCAGATCCCTGCTTGATCTCTCCATTAACCGAGATAACATGAATCTTCCACAATATGTGAGAAAATCACCACGATCTTCATCCTCCTACTATGACACTTTAAGCTTGAGCTAGAGCACCTAATCAATGAGCAGTTATCTCTTTGAGTAGCTCACTGAGCTGCTCGGTGATCTGTCTTGTTTAATGGCCTATTTTACCATGTTTTAAAAAAAATTCTAAATTTTCACGTCATATGGAATTTTATCAAAATCTGAGGATCATAAAGATACAATAAAACCTTCTCAACATATTTTATTAATTTTAATCAATTAATACCCATGATCATCGAAAGTGGTCCTACCAGAACCAATGTCCCATTCTGAGTGGATGCTAATCTTCTTCAAACCAAGAAATAAAAATAAATATGAAATTATCCCGAAGCCTTTAATAATGCCACATATGTGTCTTAGCAAAAAAAAATTCATGTAGATCCCAGAATGTTGTATGAATAAGTCTTTCGGTCCCAGGGTCCACTAGACATCCTCTTTGTGTAATTTTTCCAAGTGTGGAAAAATTGGACAACATTTTTGGTGACCTCTCGGAGATGCTTTCTTGCTAATCATGGTTCCAGTAGCCTTGTCTATCCATTGGTCATGGAGTCACAACTGTCAATCTGAGACCTAATGCTAAACCATGAAACTATTGACCTCCAAATACCTGAACATTATTGCATCCTACATCCTGAAATTAGAATGATCACAATAGAATGAAGGATAATAAATGAAATCGACCTGGAACATAATATTTCAAGTGTAAAACACATTGAATTTGGTGATTTCCTAGCTTACAAAACACATTGTGAAGTCTTGAATGAAACATCTGCTGAAATAGGGACACCATAGAATTCTATAGAAACTAGAATCTTTCCTTCTTCATAAAACTTCACCTTCGATAGTTGTGCAAGATCAACACAAAACTTAAATCATAAATGATTCAAATGAAACATGCAGAGTGTGCAATGCAATTATTTTTCTAAAATAAAACCTATTACTACCCTACACTAACAAGAAGCATAGGTGAACTAAACAAATCGTGAAACATTTTGTACAAAATAGCTTCCTTTTCTTACGATGGTCAGCGATGCAAATGATGTGGTAATGGACATGGATGATATTGAGAGTGAAACATTGAAACAATCCCATTTCTCCACACTATTTTCCAAGGCATCAATTGGAAAGAGAAAGAATTCCTCTTTTTAGTTGCTCTGCATTTGTTTTGTAGAGACATAATAACTGATCCTTGAGAATTTGAAACTCAGCCTCACATTCTGAAGTAAATGTGACTGGCCAAGACTGTTCGTTTGTCTTCAAAGAGGTAAAATACCTTATTGGGAGATGTTCTGACCTTTTGAATATGTCTTATGCTATGAGATTCAATTCTAACAAGGAAATTTCCTTGAAAACATTCCTGCATGAAAGGTGTTATAGTGACATATATTCCCTCTTTTAACCCATCTAAAAACAATTAATATTCCTTATAGATGAATGGTGCCAATGTGATGATCCCTTCATTTTCTTTTAGTTCTTTGGTAACAATAAGTTCTTCCATGACATGAAACTCCTCTATATTATTTGTATCCCCTAATGGAATCATTGGAAAATACCTACAAGTGTTGGGAATGTATTTCTCATCTAGGAGTTTCCTCTCTTCTTATTGATATGCAAAATCAAACACCTTTAGTTGCTTCTTCTAAGAATTTTTAGTATCATTAGGATCTTATTATCCTTCTTCCAAAATTACCGGTTCATTTTCCAATTCAGGTTCCTCAACTAAAAACATAAAGCTTTCCATGATATAATATCTATTAAAATATTCTAAGTTTGTCCTAATTTCTCCCATGTTTTCCTTTGAAATAGCAAGCCTAGTGTGTTGGGAAAAAGGTAATGGAACCAAAAAATGATGAAGTTCCATAGGCTCCTGTTCATCCAAAAACTCCTCCGAATCAGACAGATAATCTACTTCTTCATTCCCCAACTATGTCAAGGATTCTTCTTCAATCATAGTGTGTTCCGAACTAACAATTTGTTCATACTATCATTTCTAATTCTCAAACATGAAATTAGAAAGATGAAATTTATCTGAGAAATAGTTTTTTTTTATAGAAAGAAGAAGAAGAAGAATTTGAAAACCTCTCATGTTTCTTGTTTTGTGTCCAAAAAACCTTAAATCCACCTTGCTTTCCTTTATGGTAAAATGCTCCTTATAGCTGACTGTGATACTTGGCAATGTTTTTGGTGGACTCACATAACCTTATAAAAGGATAGAAATATCTCAACAAGCTAGGAAATCAGGATCATTGCACTCATTAGAATTACTTGGTACACTTGAGAGTCTTCCTTCTTCAACTTGCACATGCTCTTCTCCAACTGACTTTGCAACTTTTGGGTGTGTTCAATGAAATGTTGCAAAAGCAATGGAAATGGGGTAAAAACACTTAAGAAAACCCAAAGCTTTATACAAATCAGTCAGTGGACCATCAGATAAGAAGTAGACAAGGATTCCTACTTTACATGCATTAAAATCAAAGTAAACAAGAAAACTTAAAAAATATAATTACCCTCCATTCTTGAAAGCTTAATTAAATAAGCCTAATAAAGTTCTAAGCAATCATTTTATGCTTAAGAGAATGGGAGCTCACCATTAATGGCTTGAAGTCCAACGGTTCTTCCCATTTACTCAATGGTGTGTATTGCAAAGGATAAAACAAATAACTCAAATAAATGAAATGAAATAAACTCCTGATCCTAGCAATAACACTAAATTTTATGTTAGAAGGAAGAATTATTCTTAGAAATGAGAGGGGGAAGTGGGCTATTTATACTTTTCCATTTGGGAAAGTGGAAGATTTTGGTGCATGTGAGAAAAATGGAAAAATCCAAAAAGCACTTTTAGCAAGTCAAAGTAATATTTGACTAGGTTTAGAAGAGGTTGACCATGGTTAGGGATAGGTAATCTCATTTTAGAGAGAAATTAGGGTTTTGAAAGTGTTGTGAGATGCCTAATCAATCCAATGAAATGGATTGATAATCTAGAAGCTAATAGAAGTAGTCTTAAATAGGGTTCAACCAATAAGGGGCTATATTAGCCTATTTAATTGACTTATAAGAGGAATACGATGAAAAGAGTGTCGTAAGAGGGAAGTTAGATAGATCTAATTGATGGTATGTCATCAATTTGTGAGGGGGAGAATAGTCAGTGAAATATTAGGATTAATGGTTCTTTGATCAAACTACAGGTGTCTACATTTTCCCCTCTTTGGGGGGATGTAATCTACATCACTTCAAAGGAAGTAGACAAGTATAAACACGTAGACAAATTTGAACGGGTAGAAGAAAAATTAGTAGAATGAAGGTAGGATGCCCCCTCGAGTGTTTATGGGGTGATAGAATAACTCGACCAATGATCGAAAAAAAGAGGAGAGAAGAAATAAAAGTAACAAGAAAAAGGGATATTGAGATATCTTCAAACTAGTGCAAGTAAATTTTTAATCATCATTTTTCTTAGAATCCTTATCATCGGTTCTTATTAAAATGTAAGCATATGGACATAAGTGCAAAACGAAATGAAAAGATAGGATACAAACAACTGTCCATTGCTAAAACAACATTTCTATGCAACATACAAACATGAAATGCAATACAAGAAGTAAACAAACTCATTTAACAGGGAAATAAGTACAATCACACACACTTAAATCAACAACATTCAAGATAGTTGCACAAATATTTTTTTATAAAGTTGTAATCCCAATTTTTTTGATAAACAAAAAGGGTTTTTAAAGTGATGCCCCAAGAAATTTTTATATGCAAGGGAGAGGATGGAGGACACTTGGGTCCGATGGAAAAGCAATGTGCACGATGAAAACAATACCAAGTAACTGATAGTGCCCTAGAGTACATACGAAGTAAGCAGCGTAGATTTTGTAAATGGTTGTAGATCAAGATGATCCATGATTTGTTGTTTCAAAACATGTGAAAATGCCAAAAAAAATATGATATGAGTGCCATACAAGAGACAAAAATTTTAGTTGTAAATGAGCTGATTATTAATTTTAGTCCATTTTCAAAGTTTGTCACGATTGTTTTTTTGATTTTTTGGTCAGTGAGAAGAATTTTAAGAGATAGAATATCTCTAAAAAGCATGCAAAAGTCCCTCGAGTGAGGACAATAACATCAGGTAGTAATCATAAAATGCCCCTGTGAGAAGAAGGAGCCATAAAAAATTATTTAATAAAAATAATTATTATGACAGACAAATGGAAGAAGAATAGAAGAAAAATGATGGAAAATAGCACCTGAATTTATTTGTAAATCATTCTAGGGTGAAGAAGTGATTGTAGGGTAGCAAAAAGTGCTCCAGCATGCAAAAATTAGTAGTAATAATTATTTAAATATAAAAATAATCATTCGGGTGAGAAGAAGAAGTATCAGAGTGATCACGATAGAGGAAACATGCCCCTAGGGCATCACAACAACTTAATATACCCACCCGAGGGGGGGGCATCATGACCAGTTTATTTGTGGTATATTTCTTCCAAAAATTTTACCACAAGTGAGAGCAAGAGCACTGGAGTGAGATGACATGGCTACCAAGTAGACGGAGACAGGTGGAATGCATATAATTGTACCTTTAGGACCCAACGGATGGACCCTGCATGAGTGCCCTATCCCTCTTTGTCAATTACACATTTAATGTCATTTTTAAGTCGATTTTAGGCTAGTTAGGTAGATTTATGACATATGCACATGCACACATTCGTCAAGTTGATGGGTGCACGCACATGGATTCATCAAACTAACAGATATGCCTACACATTCATGTTTAAAAATAGGTATGCGAATGCGTATACATTGGAGGGAGGGAATTCTCACCTAGGGGGGAATGTGGACACATGTGCGCATCGATAGGTAGGCATAAGTGTTGAGATGAGGGTGCATGCATCCAGGTAGAAGGGAGAGTTATATGGGGAAAAGGGGGGAAGTGTGCACGTTGGGTAGGGCACGTATGTGTCGAAGTAGAGGCATATACGTGTTGGGCACGTACATGCTGAAATAGGTAGGCATGCATTAAAGTGCAGGCACACACGCCAGGGAAAAGGGACAATCCATCCCTGCAACCCAATAGCTAAGTTTAGATGGGAAATAGACTAGATGGTTGGTAGAAGAAGGTGAAAATTAGTAGGTTACATGAGTCTAAGAATAATTTCTCTAGAGAACTAGATAGAAGTAGATAGAAATGTGACCCTTACATGTGAACTTTTGTTTTTAGCAAATACTTCTCGTCATTCCTACCCGCGAGAGGTATGACCGGCGAGAGACAATAGAGGCACAATTCAATGAGGATGATAGAAGAATTTTAGATATCCTTTTATATGTCACAGGATTGGCCTACATGGCCGATATGCCATAGATTACCTTAGATCACAAACTTCTGACAGCAGTAGCTGAGAGATGGCATAGTGAGAGTCAGTGCTTTCTTCTCTCCACAAGTCAAATTGTGATTACAGTGGAGGAAGTGTGGCACATCATGTGGGTTTCCATCTAGGGTCAACTCATTCAGTACACAAGTCATTGGCTTGGTATAGAGTTGTGTATCACATAGATTTTTGGCATCCCGATGATACCATGTCATGGGATGATTGTTAGATTGTTACATTGCATCAAGGATGTAGAGTTTGATCATGTGGCAGTCTATATGATGGAATTTTTTAGTGGAGTTTTACTCCCTGACAAGAATGGTGCTTCGTTTCCACTCGACCTCCTTGGAGTGATATGCGGATTGATCGATGGGGAGATATACTGTTGGGGTCAGTGCATATTAGCATACTTGTACTGGGACCTTCACTTGATCACATAGTACCGTATGAAGATGGTAGGACCATCTAGATTAATACATATTTGGGTGTGAGACTATATTGATATTGGTCACCCAATAGGTGTTTTGAGAGCTCGAGCTCTGTAGGATCCCTCTTCTATGGGCTAGGTTCTGATTTGGGATGGTGTGGGGCCACACATAGGTGATGCCTATCACTACCGCTGCAAGTTAGATGACTTTCAGTAGGCAGCTATAGAATGGAGGCCCTGCAGACACTGTTAGTGGTAGCAGGATGGCTTAGAGCTCAGTACTGTGATAGTCGAGCATTTCATGCTAGGGAGTTGTAACTACATTCGAGAGGTTTACAAAGTAGATAGGTGTTAGACAAAGTTTGGCACTACCCAAGATGTTCTTGGGCCAAATATGTGGTACACGTGTAGGGCCAGGGAGTACTTTTATATGGGTCCATATATTACAAAGGATAGAACATTAGCTAGCTTTTTATAGGTAGTACCATCCATGTGGGTACCCCTTAGATAGGTCAAATATCTGGGTTGTACCCATTAGTGTGCGTCATAGTATCATTGTACGATCCTGTGCCATTTGACCAATCCTAGAGAAACCTATGATGCAAGAGTGAGAGCACCCATAGTAGGGCCCTCCTAGCAATGATGAGGGTGGAGTTGGTGCTGATGATGATGACGACGATGAGGATAATGATGATGATGGTCCTAACATTCAACATCATGTTGGGGGTAGGGGATAGGGCCCCCCATTATAGAAGCCACTAAGGTACGGACCCAAACTCAGATAAAGACAAACACCTAGGGCTCCGAACATAGATTTTCCTCCAGTAAGCATTCCAGTGAGGATATATTCCCCATTACAACAATTATTTCCACAACAGTTCCTGACACATCGTACTCTAGGGGGAATGTAGTGATGATGGACAATTTCCTACACTTCAGTGGCACTTATAGTTTCCAATAGCTGTGAAGTTATAGGTGGCCAGTAAGAGACATGAGGCTAGGTCATAGGTACAGACCCTGACAGTGGAGAAAGATCAAGCCAGAGCATAGGCTGCTTAGGGTGGGGATGGTGCCTCATGGCATCATCAAATAAGTTAGTTGGCAGCACAAGGGGCTCAACTATTGAGAATATTGCATCAGGAACAAACATAGGTTTAAGCCATCATTGTTCAATAAGATTAGGCTCATTCCAAAGCACAAGGAAATATTATTTAGAGAGATTAGGCACAAGCCTAGGTGCAGACCATTACTATAGATAGATACCGAGAGGCCACTACAGTGAGATAGGCCTATTTTGACAAGGCTAGATTGATAGGTGAGCGGGATTTTGTCGTACAGGAAGCCACTACACTTGGAGATGCATATATGATTTAGGATGTGATGAGAGAAAATGGAGAGGATTTATATTATAGGATTTCCTAATTCAAATCGGTGAGCAGGACAAGCTCTAGATCATGACAGTCATGTCAATCAGTCAGATCAGTGCAACCTCCAATCACACATCAGCTAGCTGGGAAACAACCAGGAAAACAATAGGGTGGTACCCTTGGATAAGACCCATCTCAACCTCCACTTTTTCATCCCCCAGGACATGGACCTGAGAGCCTTGAAGAGGGCGAGAGCTGTCGTTGAATTCTACATTTAATTTGTAAAGATGTATTATATACATGCCTCTTATGAAGGCTAATTTTTGATCAATGTATAGACTCACGTACCATGATTTTGATCACACCTTATGATGAAGGCTCATTTTTTGATGCATTCCCCTTTTAGATGGCATATTTTATCGATGATGTATATATGATTTTGAGACAGACATTTATACTTGTATTATATGGACATTTGATGATTTATTGTTGTGTCCTACTTTTACATGCTATTTATGATGACAATTCATGTTATGCAAATATTATGTCATGAGGTATGATTTCCCATGGAAATGGGGTATGATTTCCCTTTCTTTTATGTATGTGACATAGTTTAGATTTAGAGATGTTTATGTTCCATGTTTCACATTGATAATATATCTTTAGATAATATCATATGTTTTGGATTATGGGATGTTTCTGATTTTTATTCTAATACTTGGGATGATACTAGATGATATTAGTGATGGGGGGATAGATTTGTGATTATGTGCAGCCCCTCTTACCCGCTTTGATGCTACGATATGTGATGATTAGCATAGTATACATGCATGATGTCAAACTTAGCATTTTTGTATATATGATGTATCAGATGATCAGATGAATGACATATGATAGACTTGATAACCAAAAATTGTGCAGTAAACAAACACACAAGCCAAAAATTTAACAAATCTAAACAAACGTACACATAAAAAACAACACAACTAAATTCAAAAAAATGAATTCATTAAACATTTGAATTAAAGAGATTAATTTGACATTCAATCTAAGTAAGTAAAATGAATCATAATAGATGCATACAACAGATGATGTAAACATAACAATATTATGTACAAGAAAATGAATCCAATATAACACACAATTAAAATATAGAAAATTTAATCCATGGTAAGAAAACAAACTATTTCCCAAAAAACATATGATACGAGAAGCTCAATGCATTAACACTATACAAACCAACAACTAAAAGAAAACTCAAAATACTACTCTATTTTTGCGGGAAAACATCGATATATATTTTCTAATGTTTTTGGGTTATCCTATAGGATAAATTTCCAAGGTTACATGTTTACATTGTTTTGATATTTCCTTAAGACAACGTTGCGCAGTTGATGTAGCTTTGTTCCTAGAAGGGATTTTTGTTGAATGTTTAGATTTTTACATATCCTTTTCTGAATGTTTTTGTATTTTCTAAGATCATGTTCTAAAAGCAATGTACAAGGACAAAGAAGCATGGATGCCCCCAACATGAATGTGGGAATATAAAAAAGGTGAAATTCCACTTGTGTATGTACGAGGAAGTGGAATATGAAGGTTCCCCTAGAGTTGCATGGGAATTTTAAAAGGCACACCATTTACATAGACATAAGAGGAAGTATGCCAGATCACGACTTTACAAGATAGATTTGGTAGGCTTCCTAGACCTAGCAGGGGAAACTAACCCTAGAAATAGGTGAGAGTTACTCATCCTAACGCAAGATTATCATGTGAACAATGGATCTATCATTGAGTGCCAGAAACTAGTTTTCACCCAAAGACTTTCCCATTGCGCCATAATTGTGTGGTTTTCACATGTGGATGACCTTTTTTTTCCTTTACTATTTTCTCAATTTTTTCATTTTTTGCTTTTTTTTCCTTTGTTTTTCTACTTTTTATTTCTTATATTATATTCTCGTCATGCTTAAGCATAGAACCACTTGATATGTATGGAATTCATAGGTTCCAGGATTTCTTCACCATCCATGTATACGATTTTATAAGCTCCTAATCCATACTTAACAAACACCATATAGGTCCTGAGCCAATTAGCTTCAAACTTTCCTTTCTTTTTTTTGTCTTTGATGGTGTTCCTCTGATTTTATTTTAGAACTAGATCACCTAAACCAAATTCCTGATGAATGATTCATTTGTTATATCCTCTGGATACCCTATTTTTATAGAACTTTAAGTGATTAAGCACTCTGATATGTTTTTCATCTAACAGTTCTAGCTCTACTAATCGAAAAACTATATATTCCTCATCCTTATCAAGATAGTCCCAAAGAGATATTATCAGGGAAGGAAGATCCACTTGTAAGGGTATGATGGATTCAGTGCTATAGACAAGAGAATATGAGGTCACACCAATGGGGGTGAGAATGTAGGTTCTATAGGCCTAGAGGGAGGGATGTATTTATAAGTGCCAATTATAGCCAGTCTTACTTACCATTTTCTCCATGATGCATACAACGGTTTTATTCGTGGCTTCTATTTGTCGATTACCTTGGGGATAATAGGGGGTAGAACACTTGATTTGAATATGGAAATGTTGACACAAGGTCTTAATCCTTTTATTCCTGAAATTTTTTACCATTATCAGTGACAATGGCTGAAGGGATACGGTAATGGAAAATGAGACAGTTCATGATGAATTTACAAATTTGGGCACCAGTTACATAAGTGAGAGGTACAAACTCTACCCATTTAGTAAAATACTCAGTGGTGGTGATAATGTGGGTGTGGCCATCTGAATAAGAAGGATGGATCTTCCCTATGAGATCTATACCCCATTTATAAAAAGGATAAGGTATTTCGATAGGCTGTAAAGCTTGTGTTGGCACATGTATCAAGTTGTCATACTTATGGCATAACTCACACTTCTTTACAAAATTACAGTAGACTAATTTCATGTTAGGACAATAATAACCTACTCTCAATATTTTTTTGGACTAGACCATGCCACTAGTGTGCACTCCACAATTACCACCATGCACTTCCTTAATAGGGTGAATCAAGTCAGTAACATCCAAACAGTGAAGCAAATTTCTGTCATAGCAATGACAATAAAGGGTGCCTCCTAGGAGGGTATAATGGACTATGCGGTGAATAAGAGATTTTTTTTTAGAATGGGTAATGTTTGGTGGCAACGTGCCATCTTGTAGGTATCAGAAGATAAGGTCATACCAAGGCGATAATGGACCAACAATTTCACATGCCAAACATGAATCTAGCATATCATATGCAGGCATTTGTAAATTCTGTACAAAAAAAGGAATTTTTCTTTCCTTAGGTGGAATGCATAACAATGACCCAATTGTAGCCATGACATCTATAGATCTATTGTGTGACCTTGGATTGTGTTCAAATATTATCTATGTAAAGTATTCCTTTAAGGCTTCTACTTTTTCTTGTATGGAATGAGATTTTCATATTTAACTTTATACTCATCATTAACTTGTTTAATGATAAGTTGGGAGTCACCAATAACTCACAGCTATCTAATACTCCAAGTAATAGCCAGATTAAGGCCAGCGCATAGTGCCTCATACTCTGCAATGTTATTAGTGTAAGGGAACCCTAACCAAAAGGCTCTTGGAATAACCTCACCCGTGGGATTGATGAAAACCACTCCTACTCCGGACCCTTGGAAGGTGAATGATCCATCAAAATGGACCTTCCACTCCACAAATTCTTCAATATACATCATGGATGCATTGGTAAGATCAAGACACAAAGGCTCCATTCCTTGTAGAGGAGCTTCTACCAACTGATTGGAAAATACCTATCCTTTTAAGGAATTTTTATTTAAAAACTCAATATCAAATTTTCTCAAGAGAATGATCCAATTAGCCATTTAGCCTATGAGGTTGGGTTTGGATAAAAGGTTCTTAAGAGGGTCAACTTTCTATATTAGTTTGGTTTTATTATTAAGGAGATAATGGCGCAGTTTTTGGAAGGTAAAGATAACTACTGAGAAAGCCTTTACAATTTTTGGGTACTTTAACTCATAAGAAATCAAGGTGGGACTGAGATAATAAACTACCCTTTCTTTATGGTCTAGGTTGTATTGGGCAAGCAGTGTAACAATATCAAACTGGGTGGTGGAAATGTATAAGAGGAGAGGTTCACCTCGGGTAGGTGGCATGAGTACAAGTGGGTTGACAAGGTATTTTTTAAGAAGTGTAAAAACCTTTTTACATTCTGGTCCCCAATTGAATGCAATATCCTTGTTTAGTATATGTGTAAATGGGTGGCACTTATCTACTGGTTATGAAATAAAGAGATAGATTTCTTGAATCTCTCCTTGTAAACTTCTCAGTTGCTTGAGAGTTATAGGTGGAGGAATTTTTGTAATAGTTGTGACCTTTGTGTGATGCACTAATATTCCTCTTTGTGAAACTATGAAACCCAGGAGATTTCTTGATAAAACACCAAAGACACATTTATCAGGGTTTAAGCGCACCTTATAATCCTTGACATGCTGAAAAATATGTCTTATCACTTTAGGGTGCTCTCCTATGTTCTTGGATTTGACTAGGATGTCATCAACATAATCTTCATTTATGTCATTCATCATGTCATGGAAGATGATAGTCATTGCATTTTATATATGTTTGGTCATGTTTTGGTTGTCAGACTTGTTCATAGGTGGTCATTCATCATGTCCCTGTTCATAGGTGGCCCTGACATTCTTGAGCTAAATATTCCCCAAGGGGTGATGAAAGATTTTTTATGTTGATCCTCTTCTGCAATCCAGATATGTTTATAACCTAAAAGATCCATCCATTAAGGAAAACATTTCATAACTAGCAGTGGAATAAATGATCATATCAATGTTAGACAAGGGGAATTCATCCTTGGGACATGCTTTATTGATGTCATGGAAATCCGTGAAGATCCTTATCACAAAAAATTTCTTATGCAGAGGGACTATGTTAGATATCTAATCTGAATAGTCGATGGGCTTAATGAATTCAGTAGCTAACAGTTTTTCCAATTCTTCTTTGTCAAGGAACACAACCTTGGGGAGCATCTTTCTCATGTTTTTCTGAATGGGTTTGGCATCTAGATGTATAATGAGGTTGTGCATGACAAATTATGGGTCCAAACTAGGCATATCAATGTATTTCCATGTGAATATATCTACATATTCCCTTAATATCTCTACAAATATCTTCTATTCTTAAGCCGAGAGTGAAGATCCCAATTTTATCATTCTAGGTTGCTCCTCTGAGCCAATGTTAACACTGACTGTTTCCTCAACAAGAATTTTAGAAGGATCCTCCATCTACGTGGGACCATAAGGAAGAGTAAGATCAACCTTCTTCAGTAGCTCATTATCATATTTAAATAGATAAACCTTTTCATCAATAGACTCTTTGTTCTTCTTATCTACGAGTGTTTTAAAGATTTTATCACTATGAAACTTGCGTTTATCTTTTCTGCAAGGATTTTTTGAAGTGTTTTTACTCTTGTTTATGACAATATTATTCAAAAGTAAATGCATTTCTGTTTCTTCCCTGAAGTATGTACATGTGTCTAGTTGAATTTTGAAATCTTTCTTGTGATCCCTAGTTGGAATAGAATTCCTGAGTCCCATGAATTATTCAAATGCCTTGTCATTCTCAAAGAATTTGATTGGCACGTGAAATTGTTGATCCCAATCTATAAGTTTGGGATACACAAAGGTTACTTGGTAATTAGGTTGAGGATTGGATCTGAGTAAGGTAAGGACAACTGAATCGGTGAATAGTTTAGTGGAGTCAAGATCCTCATAGAAGCTACATTGGGAATATACATCGCTATCAGAATGGGATGAGTCATCCTCATGTTCAGAAGAGGTGGCATAAATATTAAAGGGTGGATCATTATGAGGTCTTATCCCCAGACCATGTTTATTAGACTTGAAATGGGGGATAGGAATAGGCTCTAGCCGGCCTTGTACATTGATTTTGCATCCAAAGTCACTATAATCCATGACAAACATCATGTAGTGGCCTTTGATATACTGGGGGGCTTGATGGCATGAAGCCATGGTATCTTCTGGAACTCTGCTAGTGGGATCTTTTAACATATTTTCCTCATATAGGATACTGCAAGGGACAAAAATTTCCAATGGTTTACGGCACTGCTCCCTAGTAGTATTGAACTTAAAATAAGGTCTATCCCTTATTCTAGGAGATACTGATAAATATGATATTAACAAATCCTATTCAAGAGTGAATGGCTCACTTGGGCCATATTTTTTTGATGTTTCCTCCCATGAAGTGAAAGGTCGACCAACGAAGGAAAATATTGATTGCTAGGCATGAGTGACTCTGAATCTACCTGCTTCTTAATAACCTCGATTTGTAGGGGGATAACAACATCTGTAGAAGGACATTCATAAGATGCACAAGATAAACTATGTAATGCCCTACAATGTGGGAATGGTTCCAGGTCACCTTGAATGGTAACTACTTGACCTTCATGATATAAATTTATACACTAATAGAAAGTAGAAGGGATGGCTTACATGGCATGGATCCACAGGTACCCTAGGAGTATGTGGTATGGAAGATCCAAGTCAAGGACATGGAATGTCGTATCATAAAAACTGTTCCCTACTTCCATGGGAACTACTATAGTACCAACTGATTCTTGTTATTCATTATCATAGGCTATGATTGTAATACTCTTGGACCCTATATATGTTTTTGAATGGCCTAACGAGTTACCCAGCTTCAAATTACAAATATTTAGACCAGATCCATCATCCACAAGTACTCTCTATATTTTGTGATGGGTAATGTATGCCGGAAAAGTGACAAGCGAGCGTGGGAATCTACAGGTAACTCTTCCACGTACCCGACCTCCCGAGGTCGTGCCAAGACATCCAGTGGGGATGGAATATGCATGGGATGCAGACAAACTAGTTAGGAAATCTAATGTCTTCGATACGCACTAATGGAATTTGTGAATCTAAGGCAAAGAAGGCCCTTCTAACTTGGACTAGTGTGATAGATCGATCGGCAAGGATGATTGCTCAAAGGCTCCAATCAATATCGAGCTCTGGCGTGATTCGATCTATGGGTTGTGGAATATGTGGAAAATGACTTGGGATAGTTTTGTGTACGTCTCCACATAAGGTCATATGGTGGATGGTGAATACAATTGACTTCACGGACGATTCTCTAGCCTAGTCCAGAATTCTCTAGCTTCATTAGCCGCTATATCTAATAAGGACAATTGTTTGATGATGATGGGTGGAAGTGGAGTAGACTGAAATACTAGTGTGCATAGGCCAATGTCTATATCTGATTGACTTGTGGATTCGTTAGGCTGTGGGATTTGTGGATCACAATTGTAGACTCTTGGTTGTTGCGGTCTTGCTATGGTCATGTACGAAATCAAGTCCTAATCCCTAGTATCTAGTAATCATACACTTTCTCAGCTTCTATGTTTAGACTTAATAAATGCGTGATTTTCTCAGAATACCTCACAGGTGTTCGTGCAACCTGGATTCTTAAACTAGTATCTATATCTGTGAGAATGTCTCCTGCATCTGGCTGTGGGACCAAAGAATCACAACCAAAGGTTTGTTCTCTTTCAAACCCTTCTACATTCATGTGAATATTTGCCTAGGGTAATCTATAGTTCGGTTGATTTGACCAAAACATGTGTGCTTGGTTGTCTTCTATATTTAATCCTCTCAACTGAGAGCTGACCAGTCGTAAATCTGTTGTTGTTTGGAAGAATTGTATTCTAAGGTTCTGGTCTATGTCAACTATTGCTGTGACGATGTTGGGCTGAGGCACGATTGGCTCAAATACGTATTCCCTGGGCTCCCTGGGTCCTGTGATTTTCATACAAAACAAAATGTAAATCTAACTGTAGTAAAGCGAATTCTAACTATGTGGGATAAATCTAAAACATATATAACTTCTATTTCTCTATGAGACTTTCTAAGAACTTCAGAAAAGTAGCTATTTAAATGTATCTAGAAATAACAACTAAATAATGTTTAAAACAAACAAGATAACCAAGCGTAGTTATTTGCCTGTGCAATTTGTAGATTTATTCTAAACAAATAAAATAGCTTATCTAATCTATCTGCAAGATTCTCGATCCTACCTCAAAAGTGAGGAGTGAATCATAGTTTCTCAGAAACTATCAATCCTCATAGCTTCCCTGGCAATATCGAGAATAGAATTTATTGAAATAAAGCAATTAACTATTTTATTTGATATGATTCTAACTAGAACTTTGAAAGTTAAAACCTGGATTCCGCAGAACAGTGGAAAATCTGATGGTGTGTGTGATCTTGTCCCCTCAGCATGATCTCCTCGTTCTTTCATATTCACGTGAATCCAGAAAAGCGTGCAATGCTAGCATCAATAGAAGTAGATATTGGGACAAAGGTAGCTCAGAATGCAGACTGAATATAATGCGAGTAGGAGAGAGATAGCGCAAGAGTACAGAGCTTGGCTTATGCAATTCCTAGCGGGATTCACTGTGAGTCATGCAACATAAAGCGTCCAGAACTTGAAACTATTCTGTTTGAAGAGCAAAACCTTCAACTTTAATGGCTTCCTAAGCTATACTACTCCAATGGATTGGGTGAAATAACAGTATTGCCTGCACAAGATGGGTATGTGGCTTACCAACAGCTGAACAATGCTAACTAAGCATGCAAGGAATTAAAACTACGGCTTCTAAATAGAATAAAAGACTGAACTATGAAAATCAGAGCATGAAAGTGAATGAGGGGCAGACCATTTTCTTGTGCACAAACCATTTACCTATAGCTTTTCATTCACCCAAAGATCAAAACCAAACTGAACTCTAAAACAATAAACAATGGCCAAACACTATTCCAGGGGACCAAAAACATAAATGCAAGCCTAAGTCGGCAAGGAAAGCTGGTGAAAATGTTGATTTTTATGTGAGTCACATTAAAACGCTTTCTGGAAAACGTGTAAAGGACCGCCGCTCTGAACAGGGCGGCGGTTACAGGACCACCGCCATGATCAAGGCGGCAGTCACGAGACTGCCGCCCAGGCAGGGCGGCGGTTTTGTCACCAAAGAGCAAAAGGCCAAGAAAAGAAAGGAAAAAGGAAAAACAAAGGATGTGGGGGCTAAGCGGGGCATGCAAGATGTTAACGCACACTCAGAGAGATTTTTTCGGATCCTGAACACCTTGCGAGGAGACCTGTATCATCATTAGGGCACTTGTTACACTGTTTCGGCAGTACAATACCTTACAATTTTGGGTACGTATAGGTAACCACCACTTCTAGGTATAAGGGTAAATTATGCTTGGGGTTATCTCATGGGACTGCAACATGCTAAAATGTAATATGATCATCGAAGTAAAGGTGTGCAATCATGGCTTGAAGGTACGTGAGATCTACATTTGTTGAGACTCCCAAAATTTGTTGTTTCTTATAAATTATGTTCTTATGGGCAGTAGAGATTTTGAGGAGGTCTAAGATTGATATCCTATGAGGTGTTTTATCTAACTGGTCTGTTATATTATACTGACCTTCTTGAGGAATAGGTAGGGCATCAGGTATGATTAAAAACTCATGTCTCGTCCCTACTGCAAAACTCTTTTTTAAGATCCTAATAGTATTGACCTATTCCTCATATGAGTGGATACAACCTATGAGGGAATCAAAGGGACTATCATTAGTAGGGTAAATATAAGTGGAAGTTCTATAGTCATTTGAAGCTTGTGCATGATCTAGATTCCTTTTATTTTTATCCACGTGATTAGGGAAAGACTCTTTGTAGATATCCATTTTCTCATTTGGGCCTTGTCTTGAACTAGTGAGAGAATCTATGAAAATTTTACCTTCTTCAATGAGGTCTTGTATGTAATGACACAAGATCAAAAACCTATCTATTTTGTTTAGTTTAAAACGGTGGAATTCATAGTAATCATGCTCTTTGAACCAAACAAGTTTTGTAGCATCTTCCGGTTACAATAATGTGGCAGTTATATATTCCACCATGTTTACATTATCTAACTATTTTAGTATGGCAGATAGGGATTATGTTAATGGTGTAAATGCACGTTTAGTTGGTTCCTTGGGATGAGGTTCTTCTGATAGCTTTAAAAGTGGGCCTATCTACATGACATGGAATATTTTGGAGTCTGTGATGCCATCACCAATGACATGTTTTTATTGAATAACTTTATTTTGTCTACGATTCATGTCTCATGTTTGTCTTTAACAACTGATTTAAGCGTATCCTTTGCGATGAGGGCCTTCTCAATTTGATTGTCTTTCTCTATGACTTCTTAAAATTTTGAGGCAAAGTGCATCTATAAATGGAAGGATATTTCAGGGTTTATGTTAGGAAAAAATATGCTTTCTAGCTTTTTTTCTAGTAATGCACAAGGTAACCTACTTACCAACCCTCACCATCATTGTAAAAATATTACAAAGGTATCATTGGGTTTTTTCTTTGCATTGTAGAGGTAATTCATTGTGATGTCATTTTCCATGTTGAAGGAATAATGTTGTACAAATTTATATGCTAACACAGGTCACGTTATAATAGATCCATTAGGTATGGTAAAGAACCATTCCCCTGTCAACACCCCTAGACTACGAGGAAATATTTGTATCAAGAAATTCTCGCTATACGTAACTTCTTGGAAATCTATATAAAAGTAACTGATGTGATCTTGAGGGTAACCTTTGCTTTTATATTTGTTAAATTTCGGAACGGTAAAGTTCTTTGGGAAGGGTTTTCGTAACATGTCCTTGTTGAATGGGTAAAGGCACAGTTCCTCATATAATTATTTCCTACTTTGGCGTATATTTCCCTCCTACAACGTAGTAAGCATGTTTTTCATTTATTGTAACTCTGTCTGAATGATTTTATTTTAGTAGGTTACATTGGTCTTTTTTCCTTAGCCACCTTAAAGGTAGTGTCAGTTTATGGATCGAAATGGAACTCGCTAGGTTTCATTTTGTCTTTGTCTTTGTATATGTTTCATCCTGAAGAGTCTAGGTTCGATAATTTTTGGCTCAATTTCAAGATCTGTTTTTGAAGGATCTCCTCTTTGAATAAAAGATCTCATTCCTCATCAAACTTGGGAGGTGGTGAGGCTTTGCGCTTGATCTTCATTTTATGTGAAGCTTTGTAATAAGGTCCTCGTGATGGGTATCCTTCTATAACGATATGATGTTGCCCAAAAGTAGAGGCGTACCCCACATCAAAGGGGTTATCTATGTCTAAGAGTGATACTCGTTCTTATATTTTCTGATTAATGGATTTGGTTTCTTCTTCACATTCATGGGGAAGTTTATCTCCTAATTCCAGGACTCTTACAAGTACATAGTCTCGGTTATAATATAGGATCTCATTGAATATGCTTAGGTCTAATTTTTTTTCTCTCTAGAAGAGTCTGACTCTTCTGCATTGTGGTCAATTAATCACTCCATGTCCTTGACTTGTGAAAAGAGAGGCGCTAAGTTGTTGCCACTAAATTGGAAGGTATTGAAAGGGTTTTCTTTTAAGACATGTTTATTTGATTTGGATGCCATCTTTGTGATTTTAGGCATCACTAGTCAATATTTATATGAACAAGCGTAAATCCTAAATGCATGTTTTTGCAAGTTGTTCGAGAAAATGTTTGAAATGTCATAGTGTATCCTAGATGCAATGTTAGGTAGTCATTTTTATCAAAGAAACACTCATATGAACACTTAGATGAAATGATCACTTGAATTTTATTATTATGCCAAGTTTATACCCTAAATGTAGAGAGTGACAATATCTTATCAATACGTAGGTGTAATTAGAATTCTAACAGGGCCTAAATATTGTAGTGCTATTGACGCAATCTCTTGACAAGGTATACTAAAATTAGTTCAAATGCTGGTGAAAGCTAAGTTATTTTGAAGAATGGAAGTTGAAAATGTGTATAATGTGACAACACTATCCTGATACATTAACCGAGCAAGCAAGGTGTTAGTATCAAGATGATGTTATTGTGGTATACATAAGGCAATATCGATGCTTTTAAAAATATTTAGATGATGTCATAACTGAAACTAAGTATAAGTCTAATAAGAAGTTTTTAATTGTACGAGCAGCGTAACCACACAATAAAAGGACTTCTATCCATTTCTCAATAAATTGAAAACATGATGTAAGTACCGAAATTGTGCGACTAAAATGTGAGAAAAATTATCAACTCAAGAAGAGACAAAGGATGAACAAAACTTGTAGTAGTGAAGACGATCTTGAAGTCAAGATCAAAGGACTATCAAAGATATGAAAACATATCCGCACATTTTAGATGTTTAACAACTTAGCCGCAAACATGGATGGGTGTAAATAGACAAAAAAGTGGTGAATACCATCTTTGATAGTAATTCCAAGGTATGCCTCCTTCTCACCCTAAAAGTTACACGAAGAGAACACAAGGTTATAGATCGAAAGATGAAAAATAAACTAAGAACCACTTGGGCAGAGCTTTGCCTCGTCTAAGTGAGACGTCGTTTAATTTTCATGATGAAAGAAACGTAGATTGAATTTAAGTGGACTCTTTTCCTTGTTCGAAAAACAAGGTTTAGACTCCAAGTAAGTCATCATTTTTTGATGGCTCAACGTGACAATGGACTAGCAAAAGTGGGCTCCAAGATATAATGGCTCCCCTAATAAGATCTCTCAACTAGGTGTCATAAGTTGTCTAGGAGCGAGTTCGATTTACCCAAAGAACTGCACATTGACTAATTTGGTAGTATCATCGGCTTTACTTTACCCCCTTCTGATACAATGAGAAACTAGTGCGTTCATTTTTACCATCACTAGGTGTCATGATACAGACAACTTTGGCTCTAACTCACAATGAAAAAAAACTAGTCAAGTGGTTAAGCGGAGCACTTCCTGTTTCATCCACAAGGTTACTCACCGGTGAATTACTTTATGAGTTCCTGGAACAACCCCCATTGTTGTAGCTTAAGGAATTATGCCAAAGGGGTTATGTTCTAGTTTAGCGGATAAGGATGTACCTTTTTCTTAAACCTGCAATATAGTGTGAAGTGAAGTGGTGTGTTTTTTATCTTGCTTAACTTAAAGTGGTTTTAAGTAGCACACCATTTGGCAACCTATGCATGCAAACACGTGTATTAGAGGGTTTGTATTGTCTTAGCTCCTGAAGCCTTTCTTTGACACGTGATTTTGGTCCTATATACCAAGAGTTAGTAATCTTCCATCCAATGTCAATATCAAGAAAGGAGATATACATGTTGTTTTTTATTCCCCAGATCATCCAAAAAGGCATGCAAGGAAAGAGCATACACAATGTGAAGGTATCTCACTCAAATTTTTGCATATGGAAATGGAAAATACTTCTAAGTAAGCATGTGAAAAGAAGTGTCCTTTTAAATGCGACAAAAGGTTTGATAAGTGTTTCTGATCTCCTAAAAGGTGTGTTTTGCACCAGTATCAAATCACCCTATGGTAGTGACAAATGTGTCTGCTTGAGCTCACCATGTGATTGGATAACATGGGTACTATCTCCAAGGTGTGAGGACTTGATACTTGAGCATACGCATCTTCAGAAAGCTGGTTCTTACAAATAAACTACCTACAACAATTTAAACTAAGTTAGTATTGTAGACACCTAAAGTATGTCTTACACTATAGCATTTCATCCAGGGATCCAGGTAGATTAACGACACTTCGAAAATAATTCCTACATTCTAAAGTCGATCCATTCTCGAGAAGATGCCCATGTATGACGAACAGTCTTCTCAATGTGTGAAAAGTAGATTCAAAGTGCAACTAGAATTAGTGATAATAGTTCTGGCCACATATCTAGTAACTGCATTCAGCTACAACATTCCTCCTTTCGACACAAAATGATCAATGAACCTCCCTAAAGTTACATAAGATACACACACTATCTATGCAATGAGATCTTAAGGGGCATAGAGCTATGCTATCAATCACAATTGGTTATCTAGACCCCTCCACAAACTCTGTAACGAGTACTTTCGTTGATATGCACAATTGCTAATCAAGTTAACTAGCCTAAGGGCCTTGTTAACTATGCTTAAGGAGTCCTAGCTTAACCAAGGGCCTAAAACATGTTTATCATTAGATCTAATCTAAAAGTTCTTTTTGAAAGATATTTTCAGTCCCAAAAACTATGCACCCTTTACAATGAGCCCAACATTCCAATTTCATTTGGAAATCTGATAGAGATAGAGATGAGTCACCCCTCCCTCTAGAGAGACACACAGACTTCACTCACAGAGTGAACGTCTCTCACACATCTGGAGATCCTTGGCATTAGACCTACATTTGCAGGTAGAAAATGGACTGAACAGGCATGTTATGATGCTTGCAAAAGCTACCCCTTACCATCCCATAACTTGCAGCATTCATCTATGTCAGCCCATGATAGGTTAGTAATGGAATAGCTAAACTTGGCCAAATATTAGCCATGTTAGTGAGATTCATGGACACGTTTCATAAAAGCTCCTCCATCTATGCATCCATAAACTTCCATATTTAGGTTATTTAGGTGCATCGGGCTTGGATCTAAGATTGGCCTAATGGTAGCCAATTTTAGAGAGACGGTCTTCACCTCCATTGAAGAAATGCAACAAATCTAATGGCCTTATGATTGCTGGATAGGTTTATACTAGGTCTGCAAGAATTTATCGTCATTTAGCGGTATTCATAGAGTATTTTATTTGATCAAAGATGATAGATTTGTCATTTAGTTTAACATTTATGTATGTGTAGAAGTTATCTTGTTTAGCACTCATCTTAGAAAGTAAAATTTCATGGATAAGTCGGAGCTCGGGGTCAAAGAGTCATGGAACGTTTGAAGTTTGGGAGGGCTCAGATTCATTGAATTTTCCTTAACATGCGGCTATTTCCATGAAATTGGTTCCTTGTGTCCTAGCTGTCCCTTGTGTGACTTGGGCCAAAATCCTCTTCTTTTTATTTTTCCCTCTTGAAGTGGTGATTTTGGCCTTTCGGTTCTAAACCATCTATTCGTGAACCTGTGCAAAAGCTTAGAACAACCAAGAAAATTGGAAAATTCTAGAAGTCTGATTCCTTTAGCAGTTTTTAACAATTTTTAGTATTTTGACGGGTCTCAAATACTGCGAGGTATCCTGTGGACCACTTTGAGACAGTTTTACTTGAATTTTCCAGAAGTAATGCTAGTTCAAAGGTAAATTTACTTTTGGAACTTCCCTCGCAAATTTCACTTCGTTCTCTTTCTTGGATTGCCTATTCAAACTCCAGAAAATGGAAGTTAGACGAAGTCAAAAGATATACTCCAAAACCTGATTTTTTGGAACACTTAACCAAATTTCAAATGAACAAATCTTGATTAAATAGATGCAGGTTACCTGCACATTACCTTAGAGGTGTGTGCATGCCTTTTTATGCACAAGGTGTGAGGAGAGAGAACACATCACTATACAGACACCTCATGTGTGGGTTTGGGTGCATGCACACCCTTAAGTTATGCGTAGTGTGTAAACAATCTAAGAAAATGACAGTGCAGTTAGGTTTGTTAGGGTACCTGCGCCACCTCGAGAGATGCCTATGCTAGAGAATTGGTGTCAGTAGTCTAGTGACAGTAATATTTTAAATATGGTAACATAGAATCCTATGCACCCAAAACGATACCATGTGCGTCCCAGCCGAGGGGTACGCACCCCAACCAATTTGGACGTGTGTAAAATTTTTATAACAGAGGGCCGAGAGTACACCTACGTGATCACTTCCAGACAAGTGAGCTAGGGTTTCGACGTGAAATCTCTCAGTTCAACGGGTACACTAGTAGACAGAATTTTAGAAAACACAGTGTGACAACAGACACTAGTTTGCGCTGGCATATACATGGGGTACATGCGCTAAGGAGTTAGGTCATAGTACGCCAATGGTTTAACGGAGACATGACCATGCTAAACGTGTTGTTAATGAGTAGTCTGCGCACCTCTGCTAAAAAAGACAGTTCATGAAGGTATCTCGATGACAATGCTAGGGTATTGAAAGGTGTGTGCGCGCCTGCCTAGGACACTTGCGCGCACCCCTTGAAAAACCTACAAAAGTCATGATATTAAAAAAAAGTGACAAACAAATAGGTTAGGGGTTAGTTAAAGAATCCTATTTTCAGCTTAAACCCACAAAAATGTATAAATAGGGATGATTTAGTGAACTTAAAAAATGCAATTAAGTAGATAACAAGCTATTTTTCCTTAAAAACATGAAAGTGGACTAAAAAATCTTAAAAATGGCCCTTTAAAAGACAATGGTGAGTCTCCCATTGAGCGTGCCAAATTTGTTCAATGAAAGGTTGCAAAATCTATGGAAATGGGGGTAAGAACACTTAATAAACCCCAAAGCTTTGTGCAAACTAGTTAGTGGACCATCAGATAGGAAGTAAACAAGGATTCCTACTTTGCATGCATTAAACTCAAAGTAAACAAGAAAATTTAACAAATATAATTACCCTCTAATCTTGAAAGCTTAAGTAAATGATCCTAATAAGGATCTAAGCAATCACTTTACGCTTAAGAGAACAGGAGCTCACCACTAATGGCTTTAAGGCCAATGTTTCTTCCCATTTACTCAATGGTTTATGTTGCAAAGGATAAAGCAAATATCTCAAATAAATGAAATGAAATAAACTCCTAATCCTATCAATAATACTATAGTTTATGTTATAGGGAAGAAGTGTTCTTAGAAATGAGAGGGGGGAGTGGGCTATTTATAGTTTTCCATTTGGGAAAGTGGGAGATTTTGGTGCATGTGGGACAAATGGAAAAATGCAAAATTCACTTTTAGCAAGTCAAAGTAATATTTGACTAGGTGTAGAAGAGGTTGAGCATGGTTGGGGCTAGTTAATATAGTTTTAGAGAGAAATTAGGGTTTCGAAAGTGTTATGAGAGGCCTAATCAATCCAATGAAAATGGATTGATACTCCAGGAAGCTAATAGAAGTAGTCTAGAATGGAAATAGGGGTTTAGCGAATAAGGGGCTATATTATCCTATTTAATTGAATTATAAGAGGAATATGACCAAAAGAGTTCCGTATGAGGGGAGTTAGATAGGTCTAAATGATGGTATGTCATCAATTTATGAGGGGGAGAATAGTTAGTGCAATATTAGGAATAACAATGCTTTGATCAAAATACAAGTGTCTACAGTTGGGTATCAACAATCTCCACAAACATAGTGTAAACATGTATGTTTGAACTCTGAACACATAGATTGGTGCCCATCATCCTCTTGTACTTATTCTTGTGCAAATTTAGTCTCCATCATCTGCTCTTGAATCTGAACCCTAGATTGAGGTTGAGTTAATAGAGGAACTTGTTGTATATTCAATCTTGCAGCCCACTCCTTCAATTTTTTTTAAAGTTCATCCCTATTAATATCCTTAACATTATCCTCTTCGTCTTCAATATAATCATGTTCTTCCCAAAATGGATTTGGAACTATAAGAGGGGTGGGTTGGGATTCAACGCCTTCCTTCACTATTTGAGATAACATAAGAGGTGAAACTTCTTATCTTGGTAGCCTTTGCAAAAAAGAAGTAACTTTGGAAGGGAGAGGAACAAAAGATTCATGATGGGATGAAAAGATAGGAAATGAAGGAATGGAATTCTCAACAAGTGCAAATGGTAAAAACCCTGGAATTTGGGGTCTATACGGAAATGATATTGGTTTGGAAATAGAAATAGGACTCTGAGGTGGTGGTGCAAAATCAACCCATTGACAAGATTGTATTGTATCAAACTCATAGGCCTTTATTTATTTGATCGAACCTTTTCTTAGAGGCAACATTTCAGTCCTAAAAACAATATTTTCGGTGTGAGCTGTAAAAAATTGGCATAGGGCAAACCCATGGACAAACTACCTTCAAGCTAATCATTAATGCCTTCATTTCAGCTATGGTTCTAGATTGTACTAATCCTGCCTCCAGTTTTTGCATCTTAAGTTACAACTTTAAATCTTTATTGGTAAGATAACCTCCATCATCTGCATTTCCATGTTCTTGAAAAGTTGAATAGTTATGTGAACCACCAAACTAACCATGGCTCTGCTAATAGAGATATGCATGCTGATGATTTTCATCATAAAATAGAGTTGGAGATGGGTTAAAATAACCTGAAGATGAAAAGTAATGTTATTGGTGCAAGTGGGAACTCAACTATAGAAATGAAACCATGATTTCACAACTTCATGAACAAAAGAAAAATGGAAAGATGTCGAAGAAAATGGATGGATATGGGTGGAAATAAAATACACTCTGCAACTCAAAGAGTGGGTTACTTAGACCAATGGAGTCGTCAGTTTTTCTTGGATATACCTCCTAAGGCTGAAATTTCACTAAGATTGCAACAAATTAATGAAACAAAGTGAACACAAATAAACACTTGTGAAATATATGACTCTTGTATACAATGGGATACCTATGAAATGTAGAAATTTTAGCTATTATCCCATCGAGCATGCCAAAAACTATTATCACCCAATCACTACACCCCCTAAATGGCCTAAGTGTAAATATGACATTGAGTTTGATGGGGTAACATGGGATCACCTCTCAATCTGTGGGACTTGGGTTCGAGGTGAACCTTTGGAGAAGGTCGGCTTCCTCTTCCTACACTAAGCACTACACTACTCATAATGCAATAAAAATGGATAACTAGACCTATGTTAACATTTTCATGAGGTTAAGGGATAGATATTTGAAATAAATAAAACCATATATTAGAAGTGGTTATGCACCAAGAAGGGTTCTGCTAGATAAATTTTTAGATTAGTAATGAAGAGAGATGATCATGAGGAGTAATGGAATTCCATTACAAACCCAATTTTCCATATAGGACTTCACTCCTTGATAAGCACAATAAACTAAAAAACTTGCAAAAGAAACCTTGGTTGCACAGTTCACTTGAAAACATGAGAGAGGCAAATAGAAGTAGCAAAATCATGTAAGAACATACTATAGATCACAAAACCTAATTCTCTTTAATTCAAGAATTTGCACAATGCATCATTATAGTGGAGAAAAGGTATAGGATTCCATTGCAAGTTTTATAAAAAGGGCTTAAGAGCATCAAAATTCACAGCAACTTAGCTTGTGAATAGAGGGGAAGCTTTGGAAGAATGTCTAACCTTTTCGAATAAAAACCCGTTTACATTTTATAGCACTTTTGGAGTGATGAGATAAATAAGGAAGAAACTTTAGACTCTAGTCCAAAATGTAGGAAACAATTAATCACTATTGTTGGCCATGTCTTCCTCATTTATTACACCTCCACCTTTCGAGGCACTATTCAAGGAACAAGGAAAACCTGAAATTTTTGAAATACAAACTTCCAAATATTCACATTATGGTGATTCCATGGCACATATCTATTTCTCCCAATTCCAATGACTGTAATTTTGTAAAAGACGAATGACCCACGAGAAATTTATGTCTTCCTGAGAAAAAGTCACTTTTTAGGGTCTCCAGTGTATTATGCTCAATCAACTTGATAATAATGACTTCACAAATTTCAATTTGAATTTATCCCCAATTTATTAAAATAATATTTAAATAATTTTCCAAGTTCCTTATACTCCGCAACATTGGACTTTGCATTTGGGGAAGTCAATGAATTGTTTTGGTGAATGACTTTCCAGCCAGCTCACCGAGTTGGCTGATGAGTTGTTTGTTTTATCATGTTTGTTGGATAACTTAACAGTGAACTCCTTGAAACCCTTTGTGACTAAGATATTTGCATTGAATTTTCCCATTTCATGCGATAACCAAATTAGTATCTATGTTCCAACTACCTCTTAACAAGCCACCTCATCGCTAACTTGGGCAATCTCACCATATTAATTAACTCGGCCAATGACTTGACCTCATCCCACGAGTCCACGACATGTAAATAACTCTCCTCGCCCTACCAAGCTACCGCTTTTCCCGAGAACTTCTGAATTCCAAAAGACGTGAGTTCCGAGCTATTTAGCTACTCGCGAAATGACCTCATTAGATGACTTGGTGGGATCTTATTTTCAACCCCTCATCGTTCATCGGGAGGGATTTACATTTTTCCGTGTTACATTAGCTAGCAATTCTATGTTGGCAGATTCCTTGCATCCTACAAATGGATTTAAAATTTAACTACCAATGTTGACATCGAAATTTCCCCACATCTGAGCCTCAACAATCTGCCACCAAATGACTTCAAGCTAATATTTCAATGTCATACCATTTGATAACTCACCCATTTGTCTCTAGTTGGGCACTTGACCTAGACCACTAACATTGCCTCCTAAATATTCTCCATGTGCTCTTAACAGCTCCGTAGTTGTCTCAAAATTTTAAAGTTTTTCACCAATTCCACATAAACAACTCAGCCGATCAATTGGCGTCTTACCCATTCAATACATTGCATGAATGGCAAGTTCCTCATGACGATAACCTTTGCCTTTAGCTCACCTTAAGAATTCGAACCCGAAGACCCAACTGACACTGCGCTCCAACAATATTTGTAACCTCCGAATCCCGAAAACCCAAAACTCTGAGTTACAAACTTTCAGGCTTCAGAACTATCCAAATCGCTCGACATTTTTTATCCCATAAACTCTAAAATCCTGAACTGGCTAACTCCGAACCAAGAATCTGAAATCATGACTCACGAGGATGATCCAAAATGACTTGTTGACTCACTTCATCGTGATTCCTACGTTCTTGAAGTTTGATAAGTTTATCCAGTTTGGTCTCTAAACAACGAATCTCTCCAGAATCCCTCTGATCAATCTTCTTCGAATACCTGAGAAACTCAGGTCCCGCCTCTTTCGGCCTAGCAACTATTTGATTTGCTAAGCATTGCCTCACATACACCGAGAAACTCAGTCTCAAATCGGCCCCCCTTCGATCCATTCAAAAGGTATTTCATGCTTCCAATTAACATTAGCTTCCCGAACTACCTATATCGACTTGGTAGACATTCGTCCCCATTCTTTTATTCCAATTTTCGTTGTTCCTGTCACTTCTTAGCTTGTATTTTGGTCATTCGATGAGTACCAACTTTGTAAGTCGCTGAATCATTCACTAACGAGCCCTCTTTCCTACACTGGTGATACATCCCATGTTCATGGCCACCGAAAAAAGTACCGAGCGATACCCTTTTCCTTTGCAACGACATCCCTCAGTAAGCCAACTAAGCTCGTTTTTCCTACCAATCAATGCTCATTACTATGATTTATTCACGATGATTTTCTTTCATTCTTCTCATTCTGTATTGGCCTATTTGTGAAATAACATCCTGCATTTTATGTCGATCCGTTCAAAACTAGCCCCCTAGTATAGCCCATGTTTCACATTTCAAGTTTGTGAGTTAAGGCCATCTCCACGCTGAGTGGAGCCCATCTTCGAGCTCACGAGATACGAAAATCATCCACTCATTACCGAGTACCTGGCTAATAAAAATGTGTGTCTCTAAATCAAACCTTACCCGCTTATGCTATCGATCCATGCAAGCTCGCCATCATACTTCAACACCATAATATCTCTTGGCCTTTTTGCAATGAAACGTGTCATCCTGGTTCCTTCCTGAGATTCACTGAGCTCCTTCATTATACTGTGACTGTGAGTTTCCTACACTATACATCGAATTCCCTACCGATTGACCTGAGATGAAACTTGGGGATCGCCTTATCAAGCTTTGACGATGTCTATGAGCCAAAAAACCACCACGAGCACCATTTTCTCCTCTTAAGGTTTTCCACCACTGAAACGGGCTATCAATTACTTGACTGAGTTACATTCCGTAGTTCTTAAACATGGGATATTCCTTTGAGAGATTTGATTATGTCGTCTCCTTGCATTTACGAGCTCGCATTTCCATTTGATGTCTAAACTCGGGTCGATGTGTAATTCACCGGAAATTCCATTGTTTGAACCCCACGAGCCGACTCGGTACGCTATTTGGATCCTCAATCTAACCCGTGTTCATCGAGCTCTGCCTCATTTTCTAGGAACATACCATAATCCTCGGCGTTTCCACCTGATAATGCTGATCTAATTGATTCAAGTCAAGATCGACGTTGCACTCGCTCTACACCTAGAGCACTGTTATGCTCTTCAACTTAGCTTACCCTTGTTTCTAAGCATTTTGATGTTGAGCTCGAGGTAGAGATCGCTCATAACCACTGAGGCATCTAGTCATGCTGTCACCAAAGCTCATGGTATTCGACCCCATTACTCTCTTCACGAGCTAATTTATATCTGAGTGAAATGAACTCCCGACTCCCTACTCAATCTTTCCATTAGTCGAGCTAACATGAATTTTCCACCATATGTGAGAAAATCACCACGATCTTCATCCTCCTACTATGATGCTTTAAACCCGAGCTAGAGTACCTAATCACTGATCCCTTAGCTCTGAAATACTGGTCGATCTGTCTTGTTTAATGGCCTATTTGACCATTTCTTAAATATTTTGTCTAAATTTTAAGGTGCTATGGAATTTTATAAAAATATGAGGATAATAAAGATACAATAAAACCTTCTCAACATAATTTATTGATTTTAATCAATTAATACCCATGATGATCGAAAGTGGTCCTACGAGGACCAATGTCCCATATCGAGTACACCTTGATCTTCTTCAAACCGAGAAAGACAATGAAATCCGAAATGATCTTGAAGCATTTAGTAATGCTACATATGTGTATTAAAAAAAACGTTGACTTGTAGATCCCGTAATGTTTTATGAATAAGTATTTCGGTCCTAGGGTCCACTAAACATCCTCTTTGTTAATTTTTCCAAGTGTGGCAAAATTGGACTACAAGTACCTTTTATTCAGTTTGGATCTTGCAGTTATTCTATCACACTTAAACAAAACCTCAATGCATATGAAAATGAAGTCTTTCTTTCTTTGTATCATTCATTTTTGTGATGAAGTTTCACCTAGTTCCATGATGGCTAGCTATTTCCTTCTATACTCAGATCCATCTGTTTTTTTATGTGATCTGTAGCTTTGTTCAAAGTGGTTACCTGCAAAATGAAGTTTGAAACCCTACCTTGACTGTATTTTTTTCTTTCGTTCATACCCAGAGGTGGGTTTGCATTCATTTTCATGGCTTCATTGAATTCATAAATTTGTACCTTGTTTTTTTATCATACCCACAAATTGGGTTGCTCATCTCATGATTACTATGTATTTTTCATTGTATACTTACACCATTTGAATTCTAAACCCAATTGTTGCTATGAATTTGGAATTTCCTCCTTTTTTCAAGCTTTTGATAACCAACTCAGGGGTTTTCAATGCATTATAACCCTATAAGTTGCATTTAATATTGTCCCTAATATAAAAATAAAACTATGCATTGTTATTTTTATTACTTGGTGCTCTGAAACTTACTTGTAACCTTGCTGAAAAAGTTGCAGTCAATGAATTCTTGCATATTTGTGTGGTGATTTTAGCTATGTTATTATGCTTTTCTAAATTTGAGATATACTTTTACTTAAACTGGTTACTCTTCCAATGCATTAAAACATTGTATGAAGATGTTTGTAATCTTTTGAACCTAGAGGTGTACATTGAAAACCAAATATGAATTTATGTCTTAAACTCATTTCAAAGCTTTGAAAATTGTGGATGCATATATTTGACTATAATATTTTTGTTCTTTGCATTGAGTATTCTCTTGTTCTAGTCTTAAAATGTGTTGATTATTCCATTATTCTCTAAGCTTTGGTTTTGTTACTTATTTTGAGCTTCGTTGGACTGTATCTTCAAGTTGTAAACCTCTCAAATACTTATGCTTTCTGTAGCTCTTAGTAACTTTTTGTGTTATTTTTAATTATAACCCAACCTGGGTATTGGATCGGTTTGTTAAGACATGTAAACATCTTGAGTTTTATAATTGTGCATTATATTTTATAATTTTTTTCAAGTTCTCATATCTATATTGAGAATGTAGAAAATGGGAATTTTTACCTTTAATTGAGAACAAGTTCTGCTCACTTTTTATTCTGTATCTTCTACTCAACTTTATCTTTATCTTGGTAACTCTCTAGAAAATGTTCCCTTCTCTATGATTTTGAGTTCTTAAATAATCTTGATATGAAGATATCTATTTTTTCTTTTCTTAATCTATGTTAGCGCATTAGTTAATAATACATTGTTAGTTGTTGTTAGTAAATAGTTACATAACTATTTTCCTCCTGTCCTCCCTCACGCAGCCTATATAATGTCTTGAACTTTTGTATTGATATATAGCAATCAATAATCATTGTTCTTTGGCTAACAGTGGTATCAGAGGGGCGTGGAAGCAGGAGCGTGGAAGCGTGCAGATAAAGGATGGAGACCTGCTTGAAACCACCGCTTCCCCTCATGCGTGGAAATTTAGTTGAGCACTGTCATCCTTGACTGCAGACCTACGTTGGAGGATTTGACATTGATGCTCTTGTGTGTGCTGCGCATGGAGGAAGACAACCTATAGAGCACCAAACACCTGCATAGGAAACAATTCTTGTAGACTTTGCATTAGAGGATTGGCGATTTTCTTATTCTTTAGTGAAAACGTGGATACCATTGGTAAAAGCATGGAGGCCATTTACTATTAACAAGGAAGTGAGTAGCATCGCAGAGACCAAAAAAGAAAATATTTAGGCATTGAGCGTAGTCAAAGGAGGAAACCCATGGTAAAACACGCAATCAAATAATTTAAAAGGAGAAGAAACTAGACTACATGAGGAAGCAGTTAGTTGTGAAAACCGTTTTTTGTATTCATTCATGTCTGCTGTTGTGTCCCTTTTCTCGCTCACTCATATCTGTGCTTTCTTTAAGGGGAAATATCCAAATATGCATTTCTTTGGGTTGTTAACATTGCGAATGAGCAATGATTGATGTGTCTGTCTTGGTATTTTATTGTATAAAGTATTGATGGACGGATTATGTGAGTTGATTTGCTCATACATTATGTTATATTGCCCATCATTACATTAAGATTGTAAGAATGGCTGTTGGGAGATGTACATGTGGAGTCAAAAAAGAGGGAGAAGAGAGCATGTGGCAATGACCACTGACCAATTTATAAGCACTGTGTGGAGTTTGACATGAGTGGCATCGACCACTAAAAGCCCAGGTGTGCGTTGGTAGACTCCTTCCCCCAACATATTCTCAACTGTTGTTCACAGACCAAACGATATATTAGCAAGCGCATCGTACAAAAGATCAAGAGACATGTGGAATTTGTTGGAATCAAATCGGAACAAAACAAGATTAAGCCCCTTCATTCATTCATCAAATTTGCTATCAAAGATGGACATGAACAACCAACCTATGATCCCATGCAACAGTTTGAGAGCATGAAAGTCATGCCCCAAGATGTTAGCAACATTGCAAGCAACCATAGAGACGTGCCACATTTGAGAGAACCTAAGATCATTGGTATCTACTCTTCGCTAGTCTCCAAAACTTGCAATCCGAGGACATAATGGATTGAGTCTTGTTCGACATATAGACAGAGAAGAGTTGTGTCGATCCAGATGAAAAAAGTGAGATTAAATGCCCTCAAGCACATCTGTGGTGCACCACATGAGCTTTCGAGCTCAATTCTTCATCTGTTTTTCCACAAATGAGAGCACATCTGTCGCAAAGATTCAAGAAAATCCAGACAAAGTCCTTGTTGCAAGAAGAAAATAGGACATGTCACGACGTAACAAGATGATGAATCCAGGGTAGATTTGTAAAAACAATGTATTAAGGGGGGAATGTTGGCATAATTAATACATAGTTTAGTTTAGCTACATGTAACCGATCTTTCAGTTACAGGCGGTTACCTCTTAACCACATTCTCACTTGTATTTATACACTCCTCACATTAAATAATATTCATTCAAGAAGCAAACTATTGTTGCTCTCTCATCCACTGAGGCTGAATACCGTGCCACACGAGGAGCTGTGTGTGAAGTAATTTGGTTATGTCGCATTCTTACAGATATAGGGATTCCTGAAGAGAAACCTCCCATCATTCAATGCGACAATCAAGGTGTGTTGAAGCTTGTGAAGAATCTTGTTTTTCATGAACGTACAAAGCATATTGAGGTGGAATGTCACTACATTCATGAATAGTTCTTGAACCACCAAATTCAGCTCCAGTACTACCCTACTGATTTTCAGGTTGCAGATATTCTCACCAAGCCTCTAGGAAAGGTGAAGTTTGATTTGTTTAAGGGGTACATTTGTAAGAGCAATGTATTAAGGGGGGGAATGTTAGCGCATTAGTTAATAATACATTGTTAGTTGTTGTTAGTAAATAGTTACATAACTGTTTTCCTCCTGTCCTCCCTCACGCAGCCTATATAATGGCTTACACTTATTTATTGATATATAGAAATCAATAATCATTGTTCTTCGACTATCAATCTATAAGGACCGGATGTTTACACTTGGTACCCCATAAAAATATCAATGGGTACTAGACTGGAAATATTCTTTTACATGGTGTCAGTATTACTGTAACTTGACTCCATTGTTAAAAAATTGTAAGCTTCATTGCCTTCTTCAATTGAATTGAGTTATTTTGATCTCTTTACCTTTGGATACGTATACTTGATGAAATGCGCAAAGTTTGAACCATGTACTCTGTTGAATTCTATAGCTTCATGAAGATGATATCTTGGAGATTTCATATGATAAGTGCCAACACCTATAAATTAAATATCTTTATTTTTGTCATACCATTTATTTTTTGTATTCTCTATGCAAAATATGTAATTAAAATTTCTTCTGAAGTGACTATAATACATCATGATTCGGCTATTAACTTTGAATTGGTATACTAATTGTTTGCTTTGCACAAATAACTTTGATAAATGTTTTATTTCAAATAACCATATGTGTCTTCATCCCTTTTATACTTGTATTTAAATGTTGAAGCTGTAACTATTCCTTGGACTCTAATTCTCTTGATTATTATGCCTTAAGCATTGCTTTGTAATGGATTTAAAATATCTTTAAGTGATTGGATGTCTTTTATTGATCAACTTGAGACTTATGATAATTTTGTTCTCCTTTATTTATCTTGAGTAGATAGGTTGACCTCTTTTACTCTCGCACTGTAACTTTGATCCTTCCTTGTTCTTTACCAAATGGAAGAGATCTAAAACTATACTTTTATATCTTGTAAACTTTCATGATTGTGATGAGTCATTAATGTGATTAATTAGTTCAACAATTGAGCTTCTTTAAAACTGTACTCTGTTCTTATCTTTTGATATTGGTCCTTAAAGAAAATATTTGTTTCCTAAAACTCATAAATGAATAAGTGATTTTGTATTATGGAAGCTCATGTATCTTCTCTTATGAACTATCATGATTCTCTATTCAAAATTGTACTTGATCATGTGAGATCTAAGACTTTACTATGAACCTTAAGATGTATTTTTACTTCACTGTACTTCGTCATTATAATTTGAAACTATACTAGGAACCTTTTCCTAGATTTTTACTGTTCAGAATGTGCCATGTAATGATTAATTCTTAGAAATATGCTTCCATTATTGTAAATACAATAGTTAGTATTATATTTTCATCTGGTACATGTACCTCCACATTTAGATAAACTAGTTAGGAAATAAACAGGATTTTAGCCTCTCTTGAATTCCATTATAAATTTGTTTTCTTCCTTTTTAGTCATGATTTAGAGAATCACATGTGCTTCTGCAAGATAGTACTTTCTCAATTATGTATCAGCTTTGATGTACCTTATGATTTTTGACTTCGAATGATTCATTTGCATGAAACTATTAGCACAAGAATGTAGATTAAACCTCGAGCTCAAAAAAAGACAACCTTTTCTCCTTTTTTTCTCAGATACAATGATGAAGAGAAAGACCCAAAAGGAAATGATGGGTTTTTCTCTATATTATTTTTCTTTTAGCTTTGTGTACATGCATTGTTTACTTTAATAGTCATAAGTTACATCACACGACTTGTGTGGGAACACCGAATTTGTATCTCTTTAAGAATAAATGAAATGGAATTATCTAATTGATTTTTATATTTCCTTTTGCATTTGATTAATGTAGATGATAATTTTGGAATGAACTAAAAAACTCAAAACATAATTAATCTCATTCAAACATAAATAAATAACAAGAATTAATGTACCTAAAACTAATAATGTACCTTCAATCATGAAAAATGCTACTCTTTTTGCTATTATGGAATGAAATTTCCCACCTATGTTGTGATTACCACCTTAATCAAGGCTATGCACTAGCCTTTCAGGGGTCTGATCCGTAAACTTAATAGATATTAATTCCACTAACCAATTGTTTACACAGATTTAAAACAAAATGTCGTTGCTAATTTTAAATATGATAAATTTAGATTAATTAAATGATTAAGATGTGGAAAATAATATCGATAGTCATAATATAGATCAATGATAAACATGACACAGAAAATTGATAACAGAGTTTGGCATGAAAACCTACGTCTCCAGATCCACAACCATGAGTCAATCTATTATGAAAATCACTTAGAAGTAAAATATCCCTTCCAAAATGTATAATAGATAAAAAATAGCTGATAATGGAACAAGGAATCTAAAAAGATTCTAAAAACGATCCCCAAATCCATATGTGACTCTACAAGTCTTCTCACGAGAATACTCACTGTAAATGAGTTAGAAAAATTCCTACAATGGAAAAATTATAAATGCTTAAAGGGAAAATAAATATACCAAACTGATTTTGTCTCATAATTCTGAGAAATTTTCTACTTCTTCTAGAAGGATGGTTTTGTAAACTTAACAATAGGGATAGAAGCCTGATTAAATTTATTAATCTCAATCAAACCAGTACAATAGTGCAGGCTACAATATTTATACATATTGGATATCCTGGATACAAACAAATGAGAAGTTGCAACAATGCAACAAAAATACAGTAGCTTCCAATATTACATCCGGGAAGCATATAATTGTTAACAATCATACCTGTGAAGAAATAAAACAAATATGGTTAATAAAACAAAATAACAACAATATTTAATTAATAACATTAATTAAATAATTAAATAATTAACCTAACATTCCCCCCCTTAATTGTGCATTGTCTCAAGGGATGAGGAGAGGAAATATCTGAACAAATTGAACTTGTTACGTGGAAGTTCCTTTGTGAAGATATCTGCTTATTGTTCAGCTGGTGGACAAAATTGAAGCTAGAAGTTGTGCTTCAACACATGCTCACGTACAAAATGAACATGTACCTCAATGTGATTTGTTCTTTCATGAAACACTGTATTGTGAACAAGTTTGAGAACACCTTCATTGTCAACATACATGGTGGTCAGTTTTTCCTGTGGTATTCCATGTCCTTCTAGTATGCGACGTAGCCAAATCACTTCACAGATAGCTTCTCCTATAGAACAATACTCAACTTCTATGGAAGAACAAGAAACAAAGTGTTGTTTCTTACTTCCCCATGATATTGGTCTAGATCCCATAAAAAATACTAATCTTGAAGTGTATTTTATGTCATCAATATTGCCTGCATGATCTGAATCTAAATATCCAGTCAAGAAGAAGTTTTCGTTATTCTTGTATTCTAGACCAAGATCCACTAATCCTTTGAGATATCTTAAGATTCACCTTGCTGATTTACAATCAAAAATTTTGGGTTCTTGCATGAACCTGGATAGATAGCTTACTACAAAGCTTATATTTGGTCTAGTGTAGGTCAGGTAAATGAGACTCCCAATTAACTGCTGATAGCGAGTGACACTTATCTCAGGAGATGGATCTGAACGAGATAATTGTAATCTGTTATCCATAGGTGTAGCAATTGGTGTGTAATCTGTCATCCTAAATTTCTCGATCGTTGTCTTGGTATATTTCATCTAAGAAACAAATATGTGATTCTCTTTTTTCCAAACTTCCAATCCAAGACAATAGTGCATCAAACCAAGATCTGTTATGTCAAACGATTGATTAAGATCTTTCTTTGTTGCATCGATCATCCTCATTGAATTACCAGTGATGACTAGATCGTCGACATAGAGAATGACAGTCACAATCTCCCCCCCTTTCTTTTTGAGGTAAATATTAGGATCGTATGGATTTATAACAAATACATGTTGTACAAGATGCTCATCAATTTTTATGTACCATGACTGGGGTGCCTATTTGAGGCAATACAGAGATTTCCTGAGTCTGCATACATTTTCTTCTTGACCAAATACTACATATCCCTCAGGTTAAGTCATGTAGACTTCTTCTTGTAAATATTCATTCAGGAAGGCACTTTTTACATCCATCTGATGCACTTTCCAACCAAACTGTGTAGCTAGAGAAAAGATCATCCTGACCATCTTAATCTTAGCTATGGGAGAAAATGTCTCCTCATTGTCAATGCCTTCTTTTTCTACACACCCCTTTGCTACAAGTCTTGATTTGTACTTGTCCATTGTCCCATGTACTTTTTACTTTGTTTTGAATATCCGTCTGTATCCAATGGGTTTCTTCCCTAGTCGAAGATCGAAAAGCTGCTAAGTGTGATTTTTCATTACTAGCTATTATTTAGAGTCCATGGCATCTTTCCAAGATTTTGACTGTAGGGATTCCTAGACTATATCAGGCTCATCAGACTCGATAACTCTACTCATAAAATAAAATTTAACTTCTTCCCTTGCTTTACTGCGAGTACCTGGTCTAGGGGTGGATGTATCCAGTGGAGCATCCATTTTTACATCTCATAATGTGCTAGTACACCACCTTGACATACGTTGAATTGTTATCATGGTTCTTGGTTCTATCAAATAAACACCATCATCCCTATCATCACTTTCCTCATATGTGGGAACATCAGTTTAAATTTTTACAACTTGTGATGAATCTACATCAGGTGTGTTTGGAGGAGGAGAATATACTTCATTCTTCTCAAAAAACTCAACATCTCTGCTAGTGTAGACATTTCATGTCTTTGGATCCGTCAATTTTTACCCAAGATTTTCTTCACTGTACCAAATGAAGATGAGTTTCTGTGACTTCGTGTCCTATGTCTTTCTATTTTTCTTGGGTATGTGCATACTTTCTTTACACCCAAATACTCTAATATGTGCAATAGATGGTTTCCACTTTGACCATTCTTCTTGTGGTGTTACTCCTTTAAGAGAAACTGTGGGCACTCTGTTCAACAAATACACCATTTTTTTTCTTCTTCTTCCAAGAATGCCTTTGCAAGTCCAGAGTCATTGATCATGCATCGTACCATTTCCATGATAGTAGAATTTCTTCTCTCAAAAACACCATTATGCTGCAGTGTGTGTGGAGGAGGCATTTGTTGATGAATCTTGTGAGCTTGTAGGTAGTCATTGAACTCATCACTGGTGAATTCTCCCCCTTAATCTGAGCGGAGAGTTCTAATGTGTTGACCAGTTTCATTCTCAACTACTACTTTGAACTTCTTGAAGGTTTCAAAAGATTTAATTTTCTTGCGAAGAGAAAAAATCCACATTTTTCTTGAATAATCGTCAACACAAAGCATGAAGTATTGGAACCCATAATGACTTGGTTGCATTGGACCACAAAGATCATTATGAACTAGGTCAAGTTTTCCATGAGCTCAAAAAGTACTCATCTTGAATGAAGCTCTGTGTTGTTTTCCTACTAGGTAGTGAGGACACTTATATGTCTCCTTCTGAAGAGATGGTAGCCCATGTACCATATATTGTAGGCGTAGTGTCGCGAGATACTTGAAATTAACATGACCAAGTCTTCAATGCCATAACTATGTTGAGGTAGAGTTCTTAGCCACAAGTTCCTGATCATCTCTTTGGAATAAATCAAGTTGGAAAATGCATCCCACATTGGAGGATTTTGAAACTATTTTCGAGCCTCGTGATTAATCTCAAATCAAACAAGTTTTCTTGTTGAAATGAGTATCAAAGTCAATTTTTAGGTTGTGATCTAGGAGTTGACTGACTGAAAGTATATTCTTTGTCCACCCAAGGACAAATAAGACATCTAATAGTCTATAGTTGTGTGAACCAAAGGGTAGAGAAATGCTCCCAATCCCATCAATTGTATATGAAGAATCATCTCCCAACGAAACATGATTTTTCAATGGTGTGTCCTTCATTGAAGTAAACCAGTGTCTGTGGCTGGTCATGCATCAAGTGGCTTCTGAATCAACATACCAGACATCACTAGATGACGTGGATGGTTCACTTGATTGAGCAGTGTACAAGAAGTCTTCATTATCTGAATGTTGTTCTTGCTCAACAATATTTTCTTACTGATGGGGTCTTATTTTCAATTTCCCCTTTTTCTACCCTTCATTGTAGTTAGAATGTCCCTTGTGAGATTTTTGTGGAGGTCTAGAGTTTCTTGATGAACCTTTCTTGTAAGTATTGTACTAAAAAACTTATAAGTCATGCCCTCTTTTACAAATTGGACATTGATTCTTCTATTGTTTGTCCCCATGATACTAATTGTAATGTTGGCAATTTTGATAGGAATTAGGTTTTCCTTTACCTTTTCCTTTCATTTTTTGATCTGAAGAAAGGGCATGGTCCTCTTTATCATCATTATTATGCATGGCTTCCTCTTGTTGTAGTAATTTTACCAATTTGTTGAAACTAACAGTCGTATCTTACATGTTTAGTGTTGTAAAAAAAAATGTGGTAAGAAGAGAGGAGTGCTCTCAGAAGAATGGGAGTGAGAGCATAATATATGACCACTTCTTAAGAAATCTTTGATTTTCTCATTCTGCTTGAACTTCAATGTGTGTAATTGTCTCTGCAAATTCAATATAAAATTATTATTTTTGGCCTCGTATACTATGCTCAACATATCTGACGGTGCTTTGAATGTTGTGGCATCTCGAATGCGGGATTGCACATAATCTGACACTCCAAACAAGATGATGAGTTTGGATTTCGGATCTGGTCTATCAAATTGCCATTTTTGTGTTGTATCAGTTGTTGATCTAGATAGAGTCCTAGTCACAATAGTTCAAATCTCTTCAAACTCAAGTTGTGTCTTGATTTTTATCTTCCATGCAACATAGTTTTGAGTCCAAAAGAAAAAATTTGGGGGCATTGGTGCCCATTTTGTAGAAAACACTAATAGGTTTTGGCTCTTATCACTCCAGGTATGAGTTCTCCCAATCTATATACCATCAGTTCAATATATTGAACCTTTCTATATATGTGCCCTTCCGATATACCTAGTGGTACGTCGAAGAAGCTCACCCTTTCTATATACCCGGTTGTACGTGAAAGAATTCAATACATAGTACCAAGATAGTACTGAAAGGGGTCTGTGTGACTATTAACATCAACTCATAGAAATATCCTCATATGCGCGTGTAAATTTTCTATATACTCGGATAATTTATTAGTCTAGATTTATGTCATGCAATCATTCATAGACGGATAGGATGGCTCATAGTGTGTGCACTATGACCTTATTACTCCCTGTTAATTTAAATGGTCAGTGCCTAGAAAACATTGTTGCAACTATATTAGGCGTTAAGTGCAGTAGTAGTCATGACAACTTTATCCGTAAGCGCATCTCAGAGGCACTGTATATACCGAACATTGCGAATGAGATCTAGGATCTCGTGAGTGTTTCAGAACCAATTTTTTTATTGATTTTGATTACAACTTTTTGCCATTTTCTGAGCAGTTATAATATTTGTGGTTTACTATAACAACCTGTAAATTAGTACAATATATTAAAGCATGCAATTACATTCAAAAATTTAGAAATAATTGAATGACAAATTTTTTTTTTTTTGTTATGTGGGCCTTGGTGGCCTCCGAAGCCCAATACAACCCTCTATGCTAAAAAACCATTAAAAAGTAGCTCAAAATGAGGTTTTCAGATAGTCTTCTTTTTGCAAATTTTGTCTGAAATCAAAAAATAGGCTTAATAGGAGAATTTTTTTACCCTAAATTAGGGTTTTTCTCACTAAAAAATGTAGTATCCTCTTTAGTTGTAACTAGGTTGTTTAGAAGTGGTTTTCCAGCTAAACATGCCTCTAGCTGTGGTGGTTTCACTGTTTTTTTAACTAATAGTCAAAATGGTTTTAAAAAAAATTGGGGTGGGGTTCGAACGATGCACTTCCCACTCCCAAGTCACTTCCACTTCTCCAACTCGCCTCCTATGATTTCTTAGCAATAAATTGAAGAAAATTATATTTAATAAAGAGGAAATTCGAACTAACCATTTTTTTAAAAATGCAACCTGGCAGTCGACTTGGCTTGGAGACACCACTTGGATTTTGCATGGCACTAAGCAGATTATGGTTTCTCCTTATTAGCCAGATCTGAAACTTCTTTATTTCCTCCACCAATTGATTGTTTTGTTTTGTGTTGTTTTTATTGCAGTGTCAATTGAATTGACAACCATTTTTGCTTGATCCATGGATTTTTGTTGATACTCGCCATTTTTTATTTTCTTTAACCACTTTTGTTTTCATTATGCAGGTCATGGTCATGGAATAACCGCTTCTCATTTATTTGTTTGTTGTTTTTGTAATGGTGTTGCAGTTGCAGGTTGTTGGAGTCAACGTGTGCTTCGCTGTTTGTGGATACAGCCTGGTTTGAATACAAAAGAGGTCAGGATCGCTGGATGTGGGAGATAGCTCAGTCTTAATGGAGGGAGGGCTCAGTCTAGATCATATCGTTGGGGAGACGGTCATTCACAACATAGCAATGCACACCAATATGATGTAGAGGCTTCAACACATCTTGATGCAGAGGCTTTAACACAAATCGATTCTAAAAGAGGCCCGACTTGCAATGTGGGCTCGACTCCAATGTAGGACATAACTCAGATTGGTTTGAGTAAATAATCTCACCAATGCACAGCTCGGTCAGGGAATTTTTCAAGTCAGTGGCTAGGGGAAAAGACCTCTAGATTTGGTGTTGTAGCTAGTGTTAGTTACAACTAACACTGGCACCAATTTTAGTGACTAAACCCCTAATGGGGGAAAAATATAATAATTTTTGTTTCATTTTCTATCCCTACAGGAAATTTTTCCTGGTATTGGGTGCACTAGTGCAAAAAACAATTTGCATTCCAAACACCTAGAACGAAAGAAGGGGTTTTGGGGATGCACAGATGTTTGGGATGTTTCTGGAGGCAACACAGGCTCCCCAGAAAAGACAATTCTTCTCCAAGACACTTATCTTGCTCCTATAACCTCTCCTTTAACCCTTTACTACTTCATAGGTTTAGATTCTTACTCTGGTACCAAATGTAAACGGAACAACAGGAGCAGAAGCCTGATTAACTTTATTAATCTCAATCAACCTAGTACAATAGTGCAGGCTACAATATTTGTACATATTGGATAGCCTGGATACAAATAAATGAGAAGTTGCAACAATGCAGCAAAAATACAACAGCTTCCAATATTACATCCGGGAAACATATAATTATTATAACAATCATAACAATTATATCTGTGAAGAAATAAAACAAATATGGTTAATAAAACCAAATAACAACAATATTTAATTAATAAAATTAATTGTATAGTTAATTATATAATGCATAATTAATTAACCTAATAGGTTGGGCCTCTAACGGACTCAAAAGAATGGTTTTCGATAATTGCTTCTTTGGAAATTCAACATGAAGTGAATTTGATAGCATCTAACGATACCATAGAAAATCCAAAAAAAAAAAAAATTCACCGTTGTGAAGAGCTTGGAATTCTGAATAATTCATCTTTTTACCCCAAGTCTTGGTTTTGCTTCTAAGGCTTTCCAAAACAAGGTTTTCCACAAAGGCTCCAAAACTGCCTATAAGCTGTCTCCCAATAGGTCTGCATAGACCTCTTTAAATAGAGGTGAGATTTTAACTATACCCACCGAGGCATTGCCCCTCATTATTTTACATTGGTATGTTTCATCCTTTAGTGGGAATATCCCACACGTGGCAATAGAAGTATGTTTCAAACCTTTAAATAGGCTTCAAGAGTGAATTAAAACTATGGCTTCGGCCACGTTAAAATATCCCTTTTGCCGTGTAACGGTTGGCCATGGAAGGTTTAGATGTCGAGTTATGCGGTATGTATAAATATCCCTTTTGCCAAGTTAAGATGGCTTGGATGGTGGGTGACAGTTGATTGTATGTTATAATATGTCAGCAGTGGTATGAAGAATCCCCTACGAGCTATTCACAAGGCCACGTATAATGCGGTGGTTGTATTGAATGAAAAGACACAAGTCGTTGTAATGAATTAACTCTCCCATCCAATTCATATACGAGCTCGATCCCACCGAGCTACGTCCAATTCAATAAACAACTCACCCGACCAAGTCATGTGAAGAGATTGGTCCTCCATTAAAGTATAAATCCCGAGCATGGAGAATAATGGATAGATGGGTCCGATGTAAAAATAATAATGAGCTTGGTCTGCAATGCAAATAAAAATGTGAACTCAAAAATGCAAGTAATGTGATCATTCGATTTGATAATGAACCAGGTTGTCTTCGTGTGCAATATAAGGCAATAATGGAACCCGACGACCAAGGTACCCCTCCGGGAAAAGAGTGTGTCGAACCTGACTGTGGGTCCCCAGCCAGAAAATAGTGGGGACCTCCAAATTTTTATCTTGACCATCAAATATATGTGGCGTAAAAAAAATTCACACGATCAACATTCTATTTTTGTTAATAATGCTAAGTGTCAACACGTAACTCACTTGTTAACCCTTGTTGACCAATATTTCACTAAAACTCTGACTGACCATAACTTGAGCGTATGAACCTCATTTTCTGTGTTCAAACATTCAATGGAAATATATATAAAAGATCTTATTCACTATAGAAGTTTAGGGATAATTAGGAAATGTCTTATTCCTGAAATGATCCGCTAATCACACCTCCCTACTAAGAAGGATTTTGTCCACAAAAGTTGTTTTCACCCACCAAAAATTTTTGATCCCTTTCTTGCATCTCAGAGACACATGCATAACAATATAGGAATAATTATATGGGTTAAATAAAGAAAATTTTGATTAGCTAGCCACAAAATTTATCAGTCAAAATAAAAAATCATAAGCCACAAATGGCAATCTATCCACTAATACTCTGCGACCTTGTCAACTCTGCAAACAACTTGGATTAGTATAAAAGACATCTAAATACACACAACAGGCTAGTGTCCACTATCTGTGTGAAACTCAAAAACCATTGCAGAATGTCACCAATATGATCCAAAATAAACATGTGAAAAATATACACAAACTGAACCAAGTGAACTACCAGTGAAAACAAGTGAGCCCCAAAATTTTCTCTGCAAATAGGATGGAAGAAAATTGTCTGCACAATGCTGAAATACTAAAAAATAGTGAGTTGTCATCAAACAAAAAGATCACCAGGTACACTTTGCAAAATAGTTAATAAGACCCAAGAATACATACCAAAATGAAAATTTCCAAAATTAGACATTTCAACCATGCCCATTGAACCTACATATTGTTGTTAGAAATCTCCCAAGCTAAAAAATGAGTTGTACCCAATTGTAACACAAGCTCAAATATGAATTAAGGAGATGTACAAAAAGTATGAATCAAATTTTCAAAAGTAAGAAACTAATTGAGTATGGTAAACCTATCCCCCATCTTTGCTCACCAAATTTGAACTCCAATAACCATTCAAAGCTAAATGAGATAAACAATTCCATGCAAAAAACAATCGGAATCCCATAACAAAAGCCCTGGATTAATTGCATTTGATAAACAATCAGATTCCATGCAATATAAAGTTGAAAAATTGTTTACCAACCCATGCCAACGGATTTTTATTTGTAGGTATAACCTAATCTGGGGTTGTAATTTCAATTGAAGGTGTATTTGAAACTTCTTTTTCCTTTGTAGTAGGTCTATAGTCCATCTTTTTCTTTCCACTAATCTGATGGTGAGATGAATGAAATTTATGACATGTGTTCACCCAATGTTTGTCATCATGACTAGGGCTACTAAAATTCTTAACAACAAAGGAATTATTCTTACAATTTCTCATTCCTGACTAACGAGATTGGTCTTTCCAGTTCACCTTATTCTTAACAAACAGTGAAAAATTCACCAATAAGGCCTTTCTCTTCCAACATCTGGAAACACAATGATTATGCATCCCACAAAACATAAAATGATAGGCATCCATCATTTTCTTAATATCATAGCCAAATTTTTAAATTGAAAGAGTGGATTAGAATTTTTACATCCTTTACCATGTTTTGGCTTATGGTAAGAAATTGGAGGTGTAATCTTAATACCTCTTCGTTCAACCTTCTTACCAATTCCATCCTTTGATTAAAAATCACACAATTCTTGCACTGATTCTACCAGCGGGACTAGTGGGGTATTCTCTTGGCTTTCCAAAGATTTTCTCACATCAGCATCCTTGGATCATTCTCCAATATCCATTCTTGCACTAGTATAACCCAATCCTACAAAATGAGGATAATTTTCAACCTGTATTTGATTAGTCGTGCATTTCCAATGTAACATCCCCATTTAAGACACTAGAACAAGGGAATTTTTTTTTTAATATATAACGTTCACTGTTCTGAATTATGTAATTCAAAACACACGACCAAGTTTTAATAATTGTTCTCTGTCCAATTAATGTAATTCGGATCACACAATTGCTTTTAAAACCAATGTTCTCTGTTCACATAATTACAATATGGAACACACATTCATTGCCATTAAATCATATAACAGATACCATATGCATTTGTAAATGACTCGAAGAACTACCAATCTCTCATTTTATGGCTCGGAGTTTCAGCGATCTCTCATTTCATGACTCGGCGACTTACCGATCCTTCATGTTAATCCATGCATTGTATACTAAGTATACTAGGTTCTCTTACCGTTTCTAGTTATCGAAGTGTTCCATTTAAGAGGCCTATCTCAATACCTGTTACTGAGATTCGTCTGATATCCTGCTTCTTACACTAGGTGATTATGACAACGCAACTAGCAACTTGCGATACTTTGGCCAAAGATTTTCACATGCTTTGCATGATCATATTTCCAGACGTTATACACCTCAATGGAATATGTCCTTCACCTAACTTCATCTGTTATCTAGAATGGTCTTTTCTGACCTCTGTCAGTCCTTCTATCCAAGGTTAAGCTCTAACGCCTACTAGCAATATGAAAGAGTATAGGAAGACACTCACGGTGACTAAAGGTATATAGACATACCATGTCGACCCTTGATGATTGTGTGTGTCCAGTTACCTTTAGTCCTCAGGAGTCACCCCGTATACGTGGTCACATTCCTATCATCATCTAGCAACTTAGTTCCAACTTATGTAAACTTGATGATTTGATTCGGGAGGGTGTTGTAACATGTCAGCTACAAAATTGTGTCGTCATGAAGGCCTCGCCTTCATGAAGACACCATATTGCAGCTGACGTGTGTTAAGGTCCTACGGAATCCTCACATCAAGGAATACACATCTATCTTGAGTGTGATTGGATTTAATCTTAAATATTTAAGATCAACTTTCAGCAACCGTGTTGGTCCTTTAACCTCATTATTCGCTACAGTTGTATATAGCTAAGAGAGACTCAATTCGTCTTATAGCTTAATATAGGTTTACTCCTCCATACCGAAGGATTGCATAATTCCATCCTGGTTCTTTACTTTGAGCTTCAAACTAATAGTCCACTACAACTTAATGTAGTAAGTTCAACCTATTAAACTTAACCAAGTTTTATCCACAACTCTAATCAAATTCAGAATTCCATCTTGTTAGATATCATCTGAACGAGGTCTAATTCTAAATGAATGTATTCATTTATTCTCCATAACCTTACTTCAGTTAAGGTTTGTTACCAATAGATATGTTTCCTCATACCTAATATTTTTTGAATTTAAACATTTCGAGGATATTAACGAAGTCTGAATACAAGGTTCAACTGCATCTCTTTTTTTCTTATATATATTTGATATTCCTTAGCTTATAACTAATCCTGAATATCGTTCAATTAAGAGTTCATATTCATTTAAACCCTTTTCAATGTCAATCTAAATTTCATATTAACCCAAGTATGAATTAATTGCACATTCCAAATTAAAAGTTGTATTCCAGTAAAGAATAGATATTATGTCCTTTTAAAATCTATCCACTATCATTTGAATAATTCCAAATCAAAGAATAATATTATATTCTCAATCTTATTCAAACAGTTTCAAAGTGATTCAACCATTAAAATATCACACCTTTCCTTGTATTCAATCCATAATATTTACAATCTATACAATTACCAGTCCAAACAACTGGACTTAATTTATATTAAACAACATTACAACACATAAGGAAAGAAGAATGTAACTTCTTCTTTTCCCATTTCCTCGTAGAGGAATAATAAAATATCAAATACGATCCATCCTTAGCTACTCAGAAGAAGCATCAGAAAACAACATGTCTTCATTTTTACTCAAAGAACCATCTGCAAAATTTACTTGCACGGGTCAGTTCATTGAATTGAGCATATTAAGCACTTATCATTAAAATGAGGTGCTCTTAATTAACTGTCTCAATAAAAGAACCCTGCTTTTATGAAACGTTAAAAAAAATGATATCAACATCATCTAAGAATTAAGTACTGATAAGGATGAACAACTTAACAAACCAATCATCTAATTACCATCACAATCAGACAAAAAGATTACTACCCTTTTTCCCAAATAATTACTACATGAAGTAATTTCCTCAAAATAGTTCCAGATTAAAACATCTATAAGAACTAATACACCTATGCATATACTATTGTTCTAATGCAAATGCTATCAATTACATTCCATTACAACAGTTAAAAAATCAAGAGATAGATTTTAAATAATCATTCCAACAGAACTACTTTCCTTTCCTTTCGTACTACTCATCTAATTTCAAACAATCAAATGTTGAAGAGAAAAGTAGTTATTCACGATGAATTCATTGGTGTCAATTCTCAAATTTCAACAACAACATAATACTTCTTTCAAATCAGAAGAAAGTAAACAAAAATTAAATGCAGATGATTACGCCTAAGGCAGTACAAAATTCATTCCATAAAAAGTATAGAATTTCAACTGTATAAAAGAAGAAATGATCATTACTTCAAATTATCCATCCAACACTCTCTTTCCTTTCATCATAATTGTACTGAATAATTTAATCCAGACATGATATCAATCAATGATAACAGCCCAAAGAGAAGTAAATAAAATCAATAATCGAATAAAAGGAAGAAGGATATTATTACCTCTTCTTACTGCCTAACTGAATGTCCACTATTTAGAACAGACCTGATCCAATAGTGTGATTCTTCTGAATAAATATATTTCAATAATCAAAAACTACTAACTACCTTTCCAGAGAGTTGGCCCGAATTCATTTGCATCTGGTTCGTAAGCATAAGTATAAAAGTACCTCTAAATACAATCATTTCCTTTTAAAAATTTCACTCAACGAACATTCTCATCCAGATATAAACATGTAAGAGTGTACAGCAACAACGAATCATGCTTTCATTATAATAATAATAGAATTCACTTTCTAACAACAAAGTAAGAAATCCATTCATATTCTGTTTCAATGAAAACAATGAAGAATTTTCAATTCGGAAATTATATATATATATATATATCATTGAGTTCAATAAGACACAGAGCATGATTTATATGCTCTACCCAGTCTAATCTATAGACTAACTATCATGTTCCCATTCAGATCAAAACTTCTTTCCCAACAGTCATATATGAATACCAAGAACAAGCAGGCAAAACATCATATCCAATTAGAACAACAATGTAAGATGCTACTATGATCTTACTTTCCTAGGAAGGATTCATACCCGATACACTGTAATATGACAAGAGGAACAGTTAAACATAAGTCTTGTCAAGAATTTTTATGGCTTTCCCTATCCACTAGCGCACACAAATCAAGACAACAATTTGCACATTGTTGTTACCTTCAACAAGTTTGACCATTAATACACAATGAAACCTTATTATCATTATTTTCAGAATTCAAGACAGCAGAAGAGATAACTCGTTTCATTAATTATTTCAGTAAGGAAACACTCCTTTTAGAAAAATAAAATAAAAATGCAACAAGAATACCCAGGGCGTGTTCATTTTATGATGACAGCTCAAACCAGAGGTCATATCGAATCATTTTATCCTTCCATTCTTTTTTTTTCTTTTTACAAGAATGCACAGAACTCAGAAAACAATACTCACATCATTGGTACACTCACCAACTCAAATCCATAATGGGTAATAGAAACAATTACACAATACTATCAAGCAAACTTATACAGCAAGAACAGATTCATTTCATTTACCCATTTTGCAAAGAAATACCCAACTCATGTTCAGCGAAAGAAAAACGACTCGACCCATAAATCACTTCAAACATATCAACAACATCATTTAACTAAAACACCCATCATAAGAGTAGGGTTGTTTTAATGAGATGCTTAAACAAGAGCAAAACGATTTAAAGAGAAGGGCTCAACATGCCTGTTATTTTTTTGTGGTTTGAAGAAAACTGTGTCCATAAGAGCTATTTTTCTCTACGGCATCCATAGGAAAGCTTTCCCAACAATCCACTAACTTCCTCAGGCTCAAAAATAGCCATGGCTACTCCAAACAACAGCAATAATAACCAGAATAATAGCAGGTTCAGAATAACCATGAAACAAATACAGAGCAGTCTCAAAAACCTGAAAGAACACAATGACCATTGAAATTTCCTCTATCCTCTTTCCAAGGTGTGCTGGTCCCTAAGACCAAGATCATTAAATGCATTGAATGCATTTCTTTTTCCTAAGTTTTCACAACCAATGCCGACTTAGGTTTGGCGAGGTCTTTTTTTTTTTTTCAAATTTTTGCATGTAATTCCTTCTTAGCTTTTTAGCTAGTTGGAAGTATCCAACTTTTCCCATGTTCCCACCAAACTTGGCATTGAAATTGCGAGGAAATCATTTACTGTCCTAATAAATCTCTAACCTCTCCATCTTATCCGCTTTTCATCAACATGGGTCCATAGGTCCATAGGTTAGTATTAGTTTAGGTTTTCACCTAGGTTGCAAATCATTAAGATTTGCCATTATTTACATCCCTATATAATTTAAAATCCACTTAGAATAGTTAGGTTATAGGCTTAAACATAGTTATAGGTTAGAATTTAATCCTCATAGTATTTACTTAATAGTTTCCTTAGTAAGTCTTACAACTTACGTTCACATTCAACACAATGCAGGACATTTCATCCTATGTTCGACACATACCTATGTCACTTGCATCCAGGCTCTTATTGTGTTACGCTGCCTAGTGTTACAACTTGTATGTGGTTCAGGAACTGAACCTTTTCCATTGGCATCTAGTTATCAGATATTTATACCTGAAATCAGGTGCTGCAACATTTATATCAATCCTTTAGTCTGGTTTCAGACTTCATTCTGTTTTAGAAGTAAATCGACAAAGCGATCACAAGAAGGCCACATCATACCTTGGATCAACGGAATTGATTCAAGGTGTGCTGTCAATCAACAATATGAGTTCATCAAACATACAAACAAGTCTGTTGTTTCACTCTTGCAAAACACAAGTTATAACAACTTTCGTCCCAAGTAAACAAATTACAGTAAACAATGGTCCAGATTCGTAACACATTCCTTTTTAAGATAAAAAAATATCTTAACATAATTATCCTCATTTCCATAGTTAGAACATCATGAAAAGAGATTATCATAATAGCTTATAAAAATCAAGGCATTACATTCCTCCCTTCTTAAAGAATCATCATCCCGATGATCAAATTAGCCAATTCATAGAGTTTCTAGGAAAAAATTTAACTATCGTCCTTCCATTCATAAGTTCATACCAAAAATAGATTTAATCATTAAAATAGTGTTTTAAGATAACTGTAAAATAGACCAGTAATTGTCCATATTTGGTAGAGATCCGTTTTTCGAATTCAATTTCGATCAAACAAGTATGGAAAAGCAGATCTCATTTCTTCGAGATTTTCCCAAGTTGCACTTTCTTCGCTAAACTAGTCCCATTGGACCTTACATTGGTTCACTTCATGATTTCTTAAGTACAAATGGCGAGTTCCCAGCACTCAAATGGGCTTAACCACGATTATTCCTGGGTCTTAGACCTACAAGGAATTCCAATTCAGCACATGTGATAAATCTGTTACGTATTTCTTAAGCAAAGAAATATGAAAAAAAATGCATTTGTGATAAAGCAGGAGGTAATGCTAGATGATAAGCCACAGGGTTGATTATTTCAACAATTTCAAAAGGTCCCACGTAACGAGGCGATAACTTGGCAGCCTTGCCAAAAGTTATTGAGCTCTTTTTCGGCTTAACCCGAAGAAAGACCTTCTCACCAAGTTTATAATTTTTATCAACCCGCTTTAAGTCTGCATAACTCTTTTGCCTATTGGCAGCCTCCTTTAGATGTTCCCGAATAATTTTAATTTGTTGTTCCACTTCCGTAAGGATTTCTGGCCCAATTACCTCTCTGTCCTCTACGCTGTCCTAGCTAACAGGGGTTCTGCATTTTCTTCCATACAATGCTTCAAAAGGTGCCATTTTTAAAGAGGCATGATATGTATTATTGTAGGAAAATTCAACCAGTGGAAGGTATTCCTCCCATTTATACTGTTGGTCCATGTAATACATTCTTAACATATCCTCTAAAACTTGATTGACTCTTTCAGTCTGTCCATCTGTTTCCGGATGATATGTAGAACTAAAGTTTAATTTAGTTCCCAAGGCCGCATTAAGCGTTTGCCAAAACCTTGATGTCATCCTCAGATCTCTGTCTAATATGATCAATTTGGGTTTTCCATGTAATTTGAAAATTTCATGTACAAATCTTCTTGCTAACACTGGTGCATCATCTTTTATATTACCAGCAATGAAGTGTGCCACTTTGGTTAATTTGTCAACGACAACCAGGATGATATCATGCTTATTCCTTGACATAGGCAATCCTTGAACGAAATCCATCATTATCACTTGCCATCTATATTGTGGAATGCTATGAGGATACAGTAATCCAGCAGGATGCATATGTTCCTCCTTAACATGCTAACATTCCAAGTAGTGTGTCACAAATTCAACCACATCCTTTTTCATTCCCTTCGAGAAGTATTGCTGCTTGAGATCAGAAAACATTTTTGTAATGTCAGGCTGTCTAGAAAAAGGTGAATTATGAAATTCAGTTAACAATTTCTTTCTTAAATCATTTTCCAAGGGTATATATACCCTATTTTCAAACCTCATAATTCCTTCATTATCAAAATGAAATCCCTTATACTTCACATCCTTTTGATCTATAGCAAGTGCTGTTTTAATTTGCTGTAAATAAGAGTCAGATTCCATGACATCTTTCACCTCATCCTTAAACTAAGTTCTTAATGTTATAAGAACAGAGATGTGCTTCCTTCGACTCAGAGCATCTGCCACCCTATTTTCCTTGCCTTTGATATATCTTATATCAAAATCATATCGAGACAGACACTCTAACCATCTTCACTGTCTTGCATTTAGGTTTGGTTGAGTAAAAATATACTTCAACCCTAGATGGTCAGTTTTTAACTCGAAGGGTTTGCCAAGTAGGTAATGCCTCCACATTTGAAGTTCATGTACAATGGCAGTGAGATCTAGGTTGTGTGGAGCATAATTTTGTTCATATAACTTAAGCTTTCTACTTTCATAAGCTATGACATGGTTATTTTGTAACAGAATGCCTCCAAGACCTTCTCCAGATGCATTTGTTACGACCGTAAAATTTCCATTTGGGTCTGGTACAGTCAAAATAGGTGTTGTAGTTAACTGTTCCTTTAAATTATTAAAGGCAGATTCACATTTGTCAGTCAAGAAAAATTTATTATCTTTCTTTTGTAGTGAAGTGATTGGGGCAACAATTATTGAAAAGTCCTTAACGAACTTTCTATAATATCTTGCCAGGCCCATGAAGCTTCTTACTTCATGCACATTCTTAGGCGCAAGCCACTCGGTTATAATAGCTATGATCTTTGAAGGGTCTACAGCTATCCCGTTTTTGCTTATAACATGTCCCAAATAATACACCTCTGCATCATAAAAGGAACATTTAGACAATTTACCATACAACCTCCTCTTTCTCAAAAATTCCAGCACTATCCTTAAATGTTCTTGGTGCTTTTTGACATTTTCGGACTATATAAGAATGTCATCCAAGAATACAAGCACGAACTTGTCTAGGTATTCTTGAAAAAGATTGTTCATCAAATTCATGAAGGCAGCAGGTGCATTCGTTAACCCAAAAGGTAACACCGTGAATTCATAATGTCCGTACCTTATTCTAAAAGCTGTTTTATGAATATCTTCTTCCTTTATTCTCAGCTGATGATATCCAGATCGAAGATCTATTTTTGAATAGACTGATGCTCCACTCATCTGATCGAACAGATCATCAATCCTAGGAAGTGGATATCGATTCTTAATAATTTCCTTATTCAACATTCTGTAATCAATGCACAGTCTTAGTCTGCCATCCTTCTTCTTTACAAAAATTACCGGTGCTCCTTATGGCGAGAGACTCGGTCTTATCAGCCCTTTAGTCAAAAGTTCCTGTAATTGAGCCTTAAGCTCCACCAACTCGAGGGTGGTCATTCTGTAAGGTACCTTAGATATGGGTTCACTTCCCAGCTTGATCTCTATTGCAAAGTCAAACTCCCGTTTGAGTGGAAGACCTGGTAACTCCTCTAAACATACATCACTGAAATCCCTTAATAATGGATACTTTTCCATGAAATCATTGTCTTCCTTATCCTTTTCTGTCATTCTTACGGCATACAAAGTGAAACCTCTATTTTTAGCCCTTTTTAGTTGCATAGCTGTTAGTTTCCTAACTGCAACCTCAAGCTTTACATCTTGAATGACTGCTACTTTCTGTAGGTCATCAAAACAACAAATTTGTTTTTCATAACAATCGACCTTTGCATTATGTTATACCAACCAATTAACTCCAATAATGATATCATATGACCCTAAAGGAGTGACATACAGGTCGACTTTGGTGGAGAAACTGGGAAAATCAAGAATTTCCCCAAAAAGGCACATTTCGACTGTATGGACAACATTATTCCCATAATGCACTGTCCAGGTTTTATCCATTCGTTCGGCTTTCCTTTTTAATTTCATTGCAAGTTTAGTAGAAATAAAACATTCAGTAGCTACAATATCAAAAAGTATGACTACAGGTGTACCGAATAACTTACCTAGAACTTCTATGGGTGTAACTTTCTTTTCAGCTTGTTTGTTAGCCACCGCAATGTGTATCCTATGCTGTTGATCACGATCATCCTTTTTCAGAGGACAGTGACTCACGTAATGGTCCTTTCCACAGTTGAAGCAACCTCTAACTGGCCCCTTCCTAGACTCAAATTTTTTACCAGCCTTGAAGTTATCACTATGGCTTCCATAGGACTTTTGTCCATTACCACTAATTTTTGCAAAGTTGCTCCGCATGTTATTTACAGGTTTGTTCATTACTGATTTCTTGTTGTTATCTACAACAATTTTGTTTTTCACACCAAATCTTTTCCAGGGCCCCTTTTAGGGTGTAAGATATGAAGAAGAGTTGGGAATATTCTTCCTAATCTCCTCCCTATGAGTAAAAATTGCTCTCAATTTCTGTTCCTATCTTATTGCCTTTTCGACAACTCCTTCCATAGTGGTTGGACTGTGGACATCCACTTCGCCACCAATTATGGGATTCAATCCCATTATGAACTTTCGTATTATGAACTTCTCGTTAACTTGGTACTACGGTACATACTTAAGGAGTTTAGTAAACCCTTCCTAGTATTTTGTCACCGTCATCCTTCCTTGTGACTAGTTCTAAAATTCAGTCATTTTCCTATCAAAATAGAGTTGAGGCAGCCACCGTTGCCTAAAATAACCCTTAAATTGATCCCAAGTTATGTCTGTTTTGACAATATTCATCTCAACCTTACGGTTGTCCCACCATGATGATGGTTCATGAGAAAGCTGATATACTCCCCATATCGCTTTGGTATCCTCGGAGAAGTTTCTTATTGCAAAGTAATTCTCCATTTCACTGAGCCAATTTTTAGCTCCATCCCCAAGTGTTGTTCCATCAAACTTTGGGGGACTTATTCTCTTTATATCATTTGTAAGTTCAACTTCTAATCTTGCCCTTTTATTTTCAGGATGATTAGGAGTGTTCGCATTACTATTATCAACACTCGGATTCCCTCCATTGGTGTTGTCCCCAGGAGGTGGCTGATCATTTATATCAGCTTCTTCCTCCTTTTTATTTCCCATTGATTGTTATTCCAAAACATTCAAACAATCTCTCATATCCAGTAGGGAAGAAAGGATTTCATCCAACTTTTGAGTAGTAGTTACTTCTCCACCCGGTAATGGGTTGTTCGCAGCATTTCCTCTTGTTCTGACCATTTTTTGTTCAATAAGAAAATGTAAACCTTATTAAATTGTGGACTCATTAGGTCCAAGAGCTACAACCTTCAGCTCTGATACCAAGATGTAACATAACCATTTAAGACACTAGAACAAGGGAATTTTTATATATATATATAACATTCACTGTTTTCAATTATGTAATTGAAAACACACGACCAAGTTTTAATAATTGTTCTCTATCCAATTAATGTAATTCGGATCACACAATTGCTTTTAAAACCAATGTTCTCTATTCACATAATTACAATATGGAACACATATTCATTTCCATTCAATCATATAACAGATACCATATGTGGCTGTAAATGACTCGAAGAACTACCGATCTCCCATTTTATGGCTCGGAGATTCAGGGATCTCTCATTTCATGACTCAATGACTTACCAATCCTTGTTAATCCATACGTTGTATACTAAGTATAATTGGTTCTCTTACCATTTCAATTTATCAAATTGTTCCATTTAAGAGGCCTATCTGAATACCTGTTACTGATATTCATCTGATATCCTACTTCTTAAACTAGGTGATTAGGACAACGCAACCAGCAACTTGCGATACTTTGGCCAAATATTTTCACATGCTTTGCATGATCATATTCCTAGATGTTATATGCCTCAATGGAATATGTCCTTCAACTCAGTTCATCTGTTATCTAGAATGGTCTTTTCTGACCTCTGTCAGTCCTTCTATCCAAAATTAAGCTCTAACCCCTACTAGCAATATGAAAGAGTATAGGAAGACACTCGCGGTGACTAAAGGTATGCAGACATACCATGTCGACCCTAGACGAATGTGTGTGTCTAGTTACCTTTAGTCCTCAGGAGTCACCCCGTATACGCGGTCACATTCCTATCATCGTCTAGCAACTTAGTTCCAACTTATGTAAACTTGATGATTTGATTAGGGAGGGCGTTGTAACATGTCAGCTACAACATTGTGTCATCATGAAGGCCCCACCTTCATGAAGACACCATATTATAGCTGACGTGTGTCAAGGTCCTATGGAATCCTCTCATCAAGGAATACACATCAAACATGAGTGTGATTGGATTTAATCTTATATATTTAAGATCAAATTTCAGCAACCGTGTTGGTCCTTTAACCTCATTGTTCGTTACAGTTGTATATAGATAAGAGAGACTCAATTTGTCTTATAGCTTAATATGCGTTTACTCCTCCATACCGAAGGATTGCATAATTCCATCTTGGTTCTTTACTTTAAGCTTCGGACTAATAGTCAACTACAACTTAACGTAGTAAGTTCAACCTATTAAACTTAACCAAGTTTTATCCACAACTCTAATCAAATTAAGAATTCCATCTTGTTAGACATCATCTGAACGAGGTCTAATTCTAAATGAATGTATTTATTTATTCTCCATAACCTCACTTTAGTTAAGGTTTGTTACCAATAGATATGTTTCCTCATACCTAATATTTTTTGAATTTAAACATTTCGAGGATATTAACGAAGTCTGAATACAAGGTTCAACTGCCTCTCTTTTTATATATATATTTGATATTCCTTAGCTTATAACTAATCCCGAATATCATTCAATTAAGAGTTCATATTCATTTAAACCCTTTTCAATGTCAATCTAAATTTCATATTAACCCAAGTATGAATTAATTGCACATTCTAACTTAAAAGTTGTATTCCAGTAAAGAATAGATATTATGTCCTTTTAAAATTTATCCACTATCATTTGAATAATTCCAAATAAAAGAATAATATTATATTCTCAATCTTATTCAAATAGTTTCAAAGTGATTTAGCCATTAAAATATCACACCTTTCCTTGTATTCAATCCATAAGATTTGCAATCTATACGATTACCAGTCCAAACAACTGGACTTCATTTATATCAAACAACATTACAACACATAAGGAAAGAAGAATGTAACTTCTTCTTTTCCCATTTCCTCGTAGAGGAATAATAAACTATCAAATACGATCCATCCTTAGCTACTCAGAAGAAGCATCAGAAAACAACATGTCTTCATTTTTACTCAAAGAACCATCTACAAAATTTACTTGCACGGGTCAGTTCATTGAACTGAGCATATTAAGCACTTATCATTAAAATGAGGTGATCTTAATTAACTGTCTCAATAAAAGAACCCTGATTTTATGAAACATTACAAAAAATGAGATGAACATCATCGAAGAATTAATCGTTGATAAGGATGAATAGCTTAACAAGCCAATCATCTAATTACCATCACAATTAGACAAAAATATTACTACCCTTTTTCCCAAATAATTACTACAGGAAGTAATTTCCTCCAAATAGTTCCAGATTAAAACATTTGTAAGAACTAATACACCTATGTATATACTGTTGTTCTAATGCAAATTCTATCAATTCCATTCCCTTACAACAGTTAAAAATTCAAGAGATACATTTTAAATAAGAATTCCAACAGAACTACTTTCCTTTCCTTTCATACTACTCATCTAATTTCAAAAAATCAAATGCTGAAGAGAAAAGTAGTCATTCACCATGAACTCATTGGTGTCAATTCTCAAATTTCAACAACAACATAATACTTCTTTCAAATCAGAAGAAAGTAAACAACAATTAAATGCAGATGATTACGCCTAAGGCAGTACAAAATTCATTCCATAACAAGTATAGAATTTCAATTGTATAAAAGAAGAAATTATCATTACTTTAAATTATCCATCCAACACTTTCTTTCCTTTCATCATAACTGTACTGAATAATTTAATCCAGACGTGATATGAATCAATGATAACAGCACAAAGAGACGTAAATAAAATCAATAATCGAATAAAAGGAAGAAGGATCATATTACCTCTTCTTACTGCCTAACCAAATATCCACTATTTAGAACAGACTTGATCCAATAGTGTGATTCTTTTGAATAAATATATTTCAATAATCAATAACTACTAACTACCTTTCCAGAGAGTTGGCTAGAATTCATTTGCATATGGTTCGTAAGCATTAGTATCAAAAGTGCCTCTAAATACAATCATTTCCTTTTAAATATTTCACTCAACGGACATTCTCGTCCAGATATAAACATGTAAGAGTGTATAGCAACAACGAATCATTCTTTCGTTATAATAATAAGAGAATTCACTTTCCAACAGCAAAGTAAGAAATCCATTCATATTCCGTTTCAATGAAAACAATGAAGAATTTTCAATTCGTAAATTATCTATATATATATATATATATATATATATCATTGAGTTCAATAAGACACAGAGCATGATTTGTATGCTCTACCCAGTCTATTCTATAGACTGACTATCTTGTTCCCATTCAGATCAAAACTTCTTTCCTAACAGTCATATATGAATACCAAGAACAAGCAGGCAGAACATCATATCCAATTAGAACAACAATGTAAGATTCTACTATGATCTTACTTTCCTGGGAAGGATTCATACCCCATACACTGTAATATGACAAGAGGAACAATTAAACATAAGTCTTGTCAAGTATGTTTACGGCTTTCCCTATCCATTAGCGCACACAAATCAAGACAACAATTTGCACATTGTTGTTACCTTTAGCAAGTTCGACCCTTAATACACAATGAAACCTTATTATCATTATTTTCAAAATTCAAAACAACAGAAGAGATAACTCATTTCATTAATTATTTCAGTAAGGAAACACTCTTTTTTTTATAAAAAAAAATGCTACAAGAATACCCAAGTCATGTTCGTTTTATGATGACAGCTCAAACTAGAGGTCATACCGAATCATTTTATCCTTCCATTACTTTTTTTTTTTACAAGAATGCACAGAACTTAGAAAACAATACTCACATCATTGGTACACTCACCAACTTGAATCCATAATGGGTAATAGAAATGATTACACAATACTATCAAGCAAACTCATACAACAAGAACAAATTCATTTCATTTACCCATTTTGCAAAGAAATACCCAAGTCATGTTCAGCAAAAGAAAAATGACTCGACCCATAAATCACTTCAAACATATCAACAACATCATTTAACTAAAATACCCATCATAAGAGTAGGGTTGTTTTAATGAGATGCTTAAACAAGAGCAAAACGATTTAAAGAGAAGGGCTCAACATGCCTGTTATTTTTTTGTGGTTTGAAGAAAACCATGTCCACATGAGCTATTTTTGTCCACAGCATCCACAGGAAAGCTTTCCCAACAATCCACTAACTTCCTCAGGCTCAAAAATAGCCGTGGCTACTCCAAACAACAGCAATAATAACCAAAATAATAGCAGGTTCAAAATAACCATGAAAGAAATACAGAGCAGTCTCAAAAACATGAAAGAACACAATGACCATCGAAATTTCCTCTATCATCTTTCCAAGGTGCGTTGGTCGCTAATACCAAGATCATTAAATGCATTGAATGCATTGCTTTTTCCTAAATTTTCACGCCACCACCGACTCAGGTTTGGCGAGTTCTTTTTTTTTTAAATTTTTGCATGTAATTCCTTCTTAGCTTCTTAGCTAGTTGGATGTCTCCAGTTTTTCCCATGTTCCCACCAAACTTGGCCTTGAAATTGTGAGGACATCATTTACTATTCTAATAAATCTCTAACCTCTCCATCTTATCCGCTTTTCATCAACATGGGTCCATAGGTCCCCTTCCATAGGTTGGTATTAGTTTAGGTTTTTCACCTAGGTTGCAAATCATTAAGATTTGCCGTTATTTACATCCCTATACAATTTAAAATCCACATAGAATAGTTAGGTTATAGGCTAAAACATAGTTATAGGTTAGAATTTAATCCTCATAGTATTTACTTAATAGTTTCCTTAGTAAGTCTTATAACTTACGTTCACATTCAACACAATGCAGGACGTTTCGTCCTATGTTTGACACATACCTTTCTCACTTGCATGCAGGCTCTTATTGTCCTACACTGTCTAGCATTACAACTTGTATGTGGTTCGGGAATCAAACCATTTCCATTGGCATCTAGGTACTAGATATTTATACCTGAAATCAGGTGCTGCAACTTTTATATCAATCCTTCAGTCTGGTTTCAGACTTCATTCCGTTTTAGAAGTAAATCGACAAAGCGATCACAAGAATGCCACAGCATACCTTGGATCAATGGAATTGATTCAAGGTGTGCTTTCAATCAACAATATGAGTTCATCAAACATACAAACAAGTCTGTTGTCTCACTCTTGCAAAACACAAGTTATAACAACTTCCGTCCCAAGTAAACAAATTATAATAAACAAGGGTCCAGATTCGTAACACATTCCTTTTTAAGATAAAAAATATATCTTAACATAATTATCCTCATTTCCATAGTTACAACATCATGAAAAGAGATTATCATAATAGCTTATAAAAATCAAGGCGTTACATCCAATCCTTACCAAGACCTCTTCCGTATAAACTTATCTTAAATAATAATTTATATATAATGCCCCTAGTATTCTTTTCAAATGAACCAAAGACATCATTACTTGGATCCAAAAAAGGATGAGAGGAAGAACAAGATTCCCATGGTGAGTAACTTACAGTGCACTGTGTCATGGTCACTACATCTGAAGTAGAAGGCAAGATTATTGCCTTCTATTAAACACTGCATTGCAAACTGATTAAGATCTCATCTTTTACTTCTTGATCCTTTTTCAAATGATCAACTTGCTCTTCGAGGGAATATAGATTGCATCGTAGGAATGCATTTTCCTCTTGAATTTTCCTGTTGATGGTCTTGAGCTCTTCCAATATTTCTCTCTACAATTCTTTCCCCATGATTTCATGCAAACTAATTGATTCCCAAAATATTGCAAAACTACAGAGTAAGAAGATCAAGCACAATAATCTAGACTAAAGGGATTAAAAAATCACAACTCATATGAAAATGAAACTGAAGCTATGAAAATAGCTCTGATACCAACTCAAAATGGTGGCCTATGATGCCTTCTCTAATACCAACTTGATCCATAAACTTAACAAATATTAATTCCACTAGCCAATTATTTACATAGATTTTATAAAGTGTCGTTATTGATTTTAAATATGCTATATTCTGATTAATTAACTAATTAAGATGCAAAAAATAATATCAGTAGTCATAATGCAGATCCATGATAAACACGACATGTAAACATGATAACAAAGTTCAGCATGCAAGCCTACATCTCCAGATCCATAACCATGAATTGATCTTTTATAAAAATAACTTATAAGTACAATCTGCCTTCCAAAATGAGTAATAGATTCCAATTCCCTACAATAAGAGCTGATAATGGAACAAGGACTTTGAAAAAATTGAGAAGGCGATCCCCAAATCCATCTGTGCTTTTGCAAGTCTTCCCATGAGCATACTCTACGAAAATGAGTTTGAAAAAATCTTACAATGGAAAAATTATAAATGCTTAAAGGGAAAATAAATATAGTGGATTGATCATCTTGGAATTATGAGCAATTTTCTAGTTCTTTCTTAAGGATGGTTCAGCCTCTAATGGCTTCAAAGGATTGGTTTTCAACAATTGCACCTTTATAAATTCAACAAGAAGTTACTTCGACAACATGAAATGATGCCACATAATAGATAAAACTAAAAAAAATCACCATTTATAAGATCTTGGAATTATGAACAAATCACCTTTTTACTCAAGTCTTAGTTTTTCCTCTAAGGCCTTAGAAAACAAGGTTTTCCACAAAGGCTCCAAAATTGCCTATAAGTTGTCTCCCCATAGGTCTGCACATACCTATTTAAATAGAGGTGAGCTCAAATCTATACCCACCGAGACACTTGGCGTAACTCTAGGGAACATGGTTTTGTGGATACAGGTCATGGATTGGACCCCACCACTGCCCCTAATTATTTTACATTGGTGCGTTTCATCCTTTAGTGGCAATATCTCACACGTGGCAATCAAAGTATGTTTAGAGGCTTTAAATAGGCTTCGGCAGTGAATAAAAACTACGGCTTGGGCCACGTTAAAATAGCCCCTTTTCTGTGTAATGGTTTACAGTGGAAGGTTTAGATGCCGAGTTGTGTGGTAGGTATAACTGCCAAGTTAAATGGCCACGTGGGTGGCAATTGATTGTATGGTATAATATGCGGGCAGTGGTGTGAACAACGCCCTACGATATTTTCACAAGGCCACGTATAATGTGGCGGTGGTATTAAATGAAAAGACATAAGTGGTTGTAATGTATTGACTCGCCTGTCTAATGCATATTCAAGATCGATCATACCGAGCTATGTTCACTTCAATAGACAACTCGCCCAAATGAGTTAAGTGAAGAGCTTGGTCCTCCATTATAGTATAAATCCTAAACATTGAGAATAATGGATAGCTCGGTCTGATGTACAAACAAATAACGATCTTGTTCTCTAACACAAATACAAATGTGAACTCGTCAATGTAAATAATGAGTGCGGTCGAGTTGATAATAGACCTAGCTGGTTCGGTGAGTAATACAAGGCAATAATCGAACCTGGAAGCCAAGGCACTCCATAGGAAAAGAGTGTGCTGAACTTAGCCGAGGGTCCCCAGCCAGCAAATAGCGGGGCCCAAATTTTTTTTATCTCAACTGTCGAAGACCGGTGGCATAATCAAACTTCACATGATCAACGTTCATTTATTGTCAATATGCCAAGTGTCAACGCATAACTCACCTGTTGACCCCTATTGACCAATCTTTCACCCGAACTTTGACTGGCCATAACTTGAGCGTATGAACTATGTTTTTTTGCATTCAAATAGTTGACATAAATCTCTCTGAATGATATTCCATACTATAGTATTTTAGGGAGAATTAGGGAATTTATGAATCTTGAAATGATCCCCTGATTAACGTCGGTATTTCCTTCCTTAATACAAACATGGAATCACAACATATGTAAGATGTCGCATTCTGCAACATCACATAGATGAAAATTGAATGTTTTTAATAAATTGATGCAAGATCAAAACACTAAGAAAATTATATGGATCCCCTATAATTAGGTAAATCACATTAATGCCTCTCATTTGAAATGAAGTTTCGAGTTTCCATTTTTGCATGAGTGCAAAAATGTCAACATTTCTGGCAACCTTGTAGGGAAAAGATTCCTGCTAGCTTTAAGACTTGTGCCTTGCTCTTGTTTATTAAGCATGGAGTTAAAACCATGCAACAAATATCTATCCTTTTCTAAAAAACTAACCTTTGTGAAAACAAAACTAAAGCTGGGAAAAGATATGGTAAACTAGATCATGTGCATGAATGCAGTTATTGAAATGGAAATCCCACTCTAACGAAAACTATAATATTTTTCAATAAATATGCTTGAGAAACATACAATTCATAGGAATGGGAAGATCCTCTCTATTCAAACATGAAATATGAAATGCATTGTGCTCTTTGAAAATTGAAATCATGTAAGAACCACTCCAAATTGTGTCAAACTTTGTGTGGTTTCTTGGATTTTCTCTATTTGAATCCCACTTTAGCACAAAATCTCCTTCATTAAAAATTCTAAACTTGGCCTTTTTATCAAACTTTATTTTGATCTATTTCTGATGATCAAGTGAAATTGATATGTTAGCTCTTGTAGCTCCATAAGTTCTACATAACGAATCTGCATTGGTTCATTCTCAAGTAATTCAATTTGATGTAGTAAATCCAATGTGGGCAGCTCAATTGAAATAGGAATTCTTGCCTCATGACCATAAACAATCTTGAATGGTGAATTTCCAACTGATCTTTTAGGAGTTACTTTGTCAGCCTAAAGTGATGAATTCAGTGTCAGATACAAGCTCTTTGGTTGTCCTTTAGTGTTCTTCTAATAATCTTGAGAATATTTTTATTTGTACTTTTAGCTAATTCTTTACCTTGACAGTAATAGTTGGATGAAGTACTAAGGTAAATGCCATGCTTAACAACCCAATATGTTACTTTTGCACCAAGAAAAGATAAGGCATTATCTGAAATGATAGTATCTGGACCACCAAATCTATAAATTATACCTTCTTAAAATAATAAGCTAGACATTTCATTGGCTTCTTTCAAGGCCACTACTTCAGTCCAATGAGGAAAACAATTTGTGATAGTCAAGATACACATGTGTCTTTGTGATGGAGGATTTATCATTGCAATGAAATCAAGATCCCACTGCATGAATGGATGATCCACTAAAATAGGATGCAAGGGTAACTAAGCTAATCGTTCTTTTCCAAGAAAGAATGAAAACTTCTTACACTTTATAATCCATTTGAAACAATACTTGAATATGTTGGGCCAACAATAACTAGCTTTCATGATCTTAAGAGCTACAATACATGTTGAGAAATGACCTCTTGTAGGCCCTTCATGAAATTCAGAGAGTAATTTATGCACTCTATCATAATCAACACAACGCAAAAAAAACTCCATTGATACCTTTCTTGAACATCACACCATCAATAAAGGCATAAGGTATGGTCTGTAATCTAAGATATCTTCATTTCTTCTTGTCCATACCTTCTGGATAGGTTCCATGCTGTAAGTAATTGATCAAATCAGTCATCCAGCTTGATCTTCAAACCTCTTGATTGAGTTCTTGTTGCTAATTTTTAGGTTGTACTAAAATTTCAAGTTGTTGGTATTAAACTGCAAAATGATGTAATGAATCTGCAACCTGATGTTTTTCCATATCAATAATCAAATGTTCACATAATCCTTTTCCTCATACTTTTTTAACAATGTGGATTTCAACATCATACTTTATAACCTTTGTAATACACCCTGATCATTTCTCATTTAGCTCTTTGTTCAATAGGAACATCTTAACACTTGGGTGAGAAACTAGAACATGAATCTTATTTTTTGAAAGCATGTAATTGAAGTTCTTAGAACTTCTAACTATAGTTAGGACTTGGTTTTCAAGATAAGTGTACCTTGTTTCATAGTCATGTAAGCTCTGCCCAAAGAAAGCAATGGGCTATTCTATGTTCTCATAATTAACCTAAGTTAATATGCTTAAAATAGTTTCAGCTCCTGCAAGTGTATTCATTGTGAAGTCATTATCAAAGTTGGTATTTTCCAATAGGAGCTTGTGAAATAGCCAACTCGATGGCTGAAAATCCTTGTCTTCCTTCATTGGTCCAAGACAAGACTTTACCCTTCTTCAGCATAGCCATTAATGGCTTAACCAATGCTACAAAATATGGAACAAATATTTTGGAAAAGTTGATTTTTCTAAGAAAACTTTGTAATTCCTTCTTATGATGAGGTAGGGACAGCTGCAATATTGCAAAAATTCTTAAAGGGTCAGTAACTAATCCCTTATTACAAACAATATGTCCAAGTAATTTACCATCATGCACTACAAATTTGAACTTTTTAGGATTCAATGATATTTTGAAATGCCTACAAATATGAAACATCTGCCTTAACTGCATAAGATGATCATCAAAATTCTTTGAAAAAAAAAACATCATTTAAATAAACTGATATGCATTTATTCAAAAGGATATGAAAATTCATATCCATTTCACATTGAAACATTGCACCAACATTAAAAAGTCAAAAAGGCATCCTTTTGTATGCATAAGTGCCTCACTTTATGGTGAAGGTTTTCTTGTATCTATCTTCTTCACACGCAAGAATCTAATTGTATCCTCTATAACCATCTAACAAATATAGTCTATCTGAACCTAAAAATATTCTTAAAATCTGATCCATTTTGGGCAGCGGATAATGATCATTTAATGAAGCTTTAATAAGATCTCTAAAATCCACACATAGTTGAATCTCGTATTTGTTTTCCGAATAGGCACATGGTTAGCAATCCAACTTGAGTTCTTGATAGGAAAAATAATTCCAGATTCAATTAACTTTGATATTTCTTTTTTCATTAATGGCTCTATCTTGGGATTAATAGGCCTTTGTTTTTTCCTAGCAGGTTTTGAATTTGGCTGTAATTTTATAGTATGTTGTGCCAAACTAGGATTAAAACCTTTAAGATATTGGTATTTCCAAGATTTTTTAAAAATTCTTTGTATAAATTGATAAAATACTATTTTTTTAGCTGAGGAACATACGTTTCCAATGTGTAATTTTTTTTCATCATCAACTGAAATCCTTTCATAATTATCAACATATGTTGAGATATTTCCTTTTTCCTTTCTTATCTGATCATCTGAACTGAAAATGTCCTCTAAAGTGACAAGTCCTTGAGGTAATTTATTTTTATTTAGCTCTACAATCTAGTAACCATATTGGTACTGCAATTTTTCTTGATTAACTGCAGAAAATTCAGCTTCTCATTGCTGAAATATGTAGATTTGTTTTTCATCTTCAAAAACCTGCCAATTTTCCTCATTATTAGGCACTGAAGGTCTAATTATTAGCTTTATATGAGGCTGTATTTTATTGTTTTTGATCTATTCTAACAATTCAAAACTAGCTCCAACTACTGCAAGTTTGTTTCCATGTTTATTTTAAGCTCTTGGGACTAATTGAATATTAAAAGCTTGAAAATCATCCATCAAATCTAGAACTCTATGTTTGTAAGATTTTAGCAATGAAGTCTTATAGACGTTATAGTTATTCACTTGGTTTATAACCAATTCAAAATCACCATACACTTGTAACATGTCGATTCCTCTCTTTTTGGCCCATTGCAGTCCATGAATCAATGCTTCATATTTAACTACATTACAAGTACATGAAAATTTTAGACTTAAAGCTGAAAAATACTTCTTTTTTGAAGGGGTATTCAACATCATACTTGCACCTTGTCCTTTCTTGTTCTTAGCACCATAAAATTGAAGCTTCCATATGCTTTTATCAGTTTTTTTTGCTTTGGGTGAGAAAGGAACAGGTGTTTCTTACTCATGAAGACATGTTAAACACCGAATAATCCTTTTTTCTACTACAGTGTAAGGATAATAACCATGTTCTTATTGATTTTTTTCATCCATAAATAAGTTAGAGACACCATCTAATACAAAAATTTGTGTTATAACATCAAAATCAGTCTGGTCTATAAATATATAATTTGTTGAAGTATTCGAGACATAAGGCTCAATGTGGAATATAGCCAGAGGTTCTGAGTTTAATGTAACCTTAATCCCATGCCTCGTAGTGAAGAACAAAAATGACCAAATCCAAAGAAATATAACCACCTTTTTTTTTTTTGTAAAATCTCTTAAAAAGAAAACAGAAAAATAGGGAGGTATATCTACAACAATTTCATCTTGTAAAATTGAAACATTGGGACAAGCATGTAAAGTTACCTCAAAAATTTTAATAATACCAACTATGTTGGTTTATATCCCATCGAGCTACAATACACACTTTTGTGTTGGTTCATAATGTAGGCCCAATTTTTCTGTGATTTCTTTGGCCATGAATGTGTTTCTTGCACCACTGTCAACCATACAGTTGTGAACTAAATGATCACCAATAATGAGAGAAAGATAAAAAAAGGTGGATTATTTATGTCATGAGTATCAAGAACTTTTCATAGCATCCATTTAACATCTTTCATATGATCTTTCTCAACTGTACTAAGAACTATATCATTTTTCTGAACTTCTTTCTCAACAGGTTTGTAAAAAATCTCCAACTTAACAAGCTCATGAGGAAGTAATTCTTAATGTTGTGAAATACTTAAAGCATCCCATAAAGAAATACTAATATTATGCTTTTTCATAGCCTTAACCACATTAAATAAAGATGCAGTAGTTTTAGAGTAAGCTTTAGCAAAAAATCATTATGCTTTTGCAACCTTAGAAATCAGAGGTATAAATAATCTTCTGGGATTAGGTTGTGGTTGTTCTTTCTTTTCTTTAGGGGCTGAATTGTTTTTTATGTTAGGAGATGAAACATGATTGTTTGTTTTTTTTAGTAATAGTAGGTAAAATAGGTTCTTTCTATTGTTTTTTTTTCATTCTGAGCCTTTTTTTAAGCTTTAGTTATAACTGTAATAAAATATTCCTCTCCTTAACTGACTAAGTTTTGCTTCGGTTGTTTTTGAATTTGAGCATCTTGCTTCTTAACCTCCATTTGAGGCATGAATAATGTTTCAGATTGTTGTTGGGAAACAAGGACCAAATTCAATAAGGGATATAGGTAACTAGTAGCTGAATGAGGCTGATTGTAAGGTGTATACCATTCTTCTGAAGCCATATTAACTAGTACAAGACTACTAAACAAACTAGTAGATTTAGGATCAAATTTTCTTTGTTGATAAGGTTGCCTATAATTCTTATTTTTCTTGTGTCTTTCTATTCTACTGATAAGGTGCTTGATAAGGCTTGCTAAGATGAGCTAACTACTTTTTTAATGATGTTATTTCATTCCCATAAGCTTGCAATGTCTTACATATATCATCTTCAGGTGATGTAACAATAGGCTCTATTATGGTAATAGGTTATGGAATAGGTGCAAAATATGATGTAATGTGCATAGAGGGCCTTGGGGCTAATTGACCATCTTAAATAAGGTTGTTTTTTAGCTCTAATAGAATTGTCATAAGCTGTTATAAGTGTAGTTCCTCTCATGGACTATATCATGGCTGAAATATCACTATTTAAGGCTCAAAGGTAATATAGAAATGCATGATGATTAGCTTGAGGCTTAACAATTCCTAGAATTATTTCCCAAGTTCTTGCAAATCTAATGTTAAAACTAACCATAAATTCATGAGTAACTCTTGTAATTCTGGATAGCTATTATATGAGAGATAAATTATCAGAATTATCTTGAAATTGTTTAATTAATTGTTCTCTGAATTCATCCCAAGTATAATTACTACTGGTAAATTTATATACCATTGCAAGGATTGTCCTTTAAAGGATGCAGCTAAAAGTCTTAAAGCTACATCTTCATGAGTGATATTATGAAATAAACAAAGGGTTGTAATGTCTTCAATATGCTCAGTAGGAGTAACATGATTTTCACTAATAAATGAGGGTAAAAATTTTAAGGCAGTAACATGTATCTCATGATGAACATGAATTACTAAGGGGATGCCATTATTGAAAGGTACAAAATTTTGAGGTGGTTGTGGTGGTTATTGATGAGCCATTGGAATCACTGGGATCTGAACAACAAGATTGATATGTCGTGAAGCAAGGGGATGAGGCTTATCAAAATTGGGCATGTTATAGGGTAAGGTATTGACAACTCTTCTTCTTCTTGCTGAATTTAAAGGCAAAGAAATAAAATAATGAGGAATTCCTCTTACCGTTGATCTTGTAGTCACCTTAGGCATGGAACATGCTAGAAAACTAGTTTGAAATTAGCCTTACAGAGTTTCCAAATAATTTTATTTTCATTTTGAATGGATGTCTATAGCCTTGTCCTTCTAAAAGTGTTGTTTCTTTGCTGCAAATCTCTTGTAAATTACTACAAATCTGATTCATCTCCCACTTGGTGTGCCAACAATTGTTATCTATCAGAAGTGTACCCTTGTTGAGGCATAACAATAGGGGTTATAATATTTCTTTTACCTTACTTCTGCCAAGACAATGGAAACACCTCAAGGCTATGGGTATCCCTATGATGAGGTGAGTCTCCGAGATTACAAGTTTGGTTCCTTATTGTTGTATCCTGAAATTGATTTTTTTTTTTTGTTTTTAAGGGTAAAAAGATGGTTGTAACTGAAATTTAAATAAAGTGATATACAAAAATAGCTGAGACAATTGAATAAGAAACATGAAAAATACACTGAGAAATAGATTGATTAAGTATGATCCAATGTGTTTCAACTTGATCCTAAGAAAAACACTTATGTGTTGAGGGATAAATTAAAACAACATACAAACTAACATGCACACTAAGATTGTATAGAAACACCATTTTGTAGCAAGGTAAGATAATTAATTTAGGGAATGCAAATTCACAAGTGTTAATAAATTAATACACACCACTCCAAATTATTGTAAAGGAAAAAACTTATGCTCATTCTAGGGAAAATGTAGCCAATGGCTTCAACTCTCAATAGAAAAGTTCTGTTGTCATAAGAATACCTGGTGTTTTGTCAATGCACACAATATATAGAAAAAAATATTCACCCAACCCCCTAAAAATAGACTAAGTTCTAACTACACTCGCATGCTATTATTAACCTTCATTATGTATAAATAAAAGGCTAAAATAGACATGTTATTACAATTAGGATTTATTAGCCTTTTGAATCACAATTACATCTTCATTCAAGTTTAGTTTAACTTACGTAAATCTGATACAGTGAATAAATTTGGTTGAATAATCTTGCTAATAATAGCCCTTGCTTGATGTGCAAGTCTTCCAAGGTGCATGCACACACTCTTCTTTGTCTTGTAGGTGATGATTACATAATCATGCTTTATTACTAATGTGACACTTGCATTATTTTGTCTTCTTGTGATAACATGCATATTAGAATATTCCTTCCTTTGTAAGAATAATAATTTACCTTTTTTTCTTAGAAAAAAATAATTCAAGCTTTACCTTGTGGGGAGCACCTATGCACATGTAAATAATATCCTCTTCTTTTGTGAAAAATAAGGTAAATTTACACGGGATAAGGTTTTGAATCGGCATGAAATACATTAGTTTTTGAATAATAATCACTTGATTATTAGGCCCAATTTTATCTTGGCATATAAATCATTGGTATCCTTTGGGAATTGACTTGACACAAACCTTTGATTAGATGCTTGGGAAAATAGTGATTATTTTAAGAAAACAAAGGCCACCTTTTGATTTAATCATTACATACAAAAAGGTTTCTGTCATATGGAAAATATTATTATGGTTTTAAACCTTAGATAAGGTCAATGCAAACAATAATTTGGTAGGAAAGGAGTCCCCCTCCCCATGATACTTGACCCATTATGATTGTGTCAATGGATATAATAACTATGGTAAAGCTAGGTTTTTGTTATTGGTCACCACGTTGGTACTTTTAAAACCATGGTTAAGTTAGCTTAACCATTGGAGTTTGCATTGGAAATTGGTGATTTAGATCTTGGACCAGGGTAAGTGCAGGAAGTTGATGGACAAATATAGGGTCATCTGTGGATGTCATATTGCAAAAAATAACAAAATCTCAATTTGTAGGGATTATTAGCTATACACGCACTCTAAATTAGAAAAAATTATATGAATATGAATCATAGAATTCGGAATCTAGTTTCTAAAATACTAATTTTTTTTTTTAAACGGACAAGTTTAGCTATATTAAACACTTAAAATTATATGACTTAGGTTTTTTTTTGAAAAAACTTATAAGATTGTAGTCCATTTGCCTGCATTTTGGATGACCAAATCTTTTTTTTTTCCTTTAGTGAAACGTTAGATGTAGTTGTCTATCTTGGGATGTATTTTATTTTGTATTTTTTTAGCAATATTTTTTTTTTAATGATTTTTTCCGTGAAAGTGGTATGAAAATATTTAGAAAATGGAGCGCTTTCCATTTTCCCACGATAACTATATCAAAAAATATCAAAATCAAATATATATATTTTTTAACATGTATAGAATTTTTCCACGCTTGGGATGGTATAAGTTTTATCATATTTTGATAAGTGAAACAAAAGTTACAGTCTTAAACGTAGACATGAACATTCACAGGAAAAAATGTCTTAAAGACCTATTGTTAGTAAAAAATTATAAAATAATATTTATCTTATTATATTCACTTTAAAAACAATATTTCTACAAAGCTAAGAGTCTCCCCTATGCGATGACACCATTTTTGTGAATTTTTTTCAGTTTTTTAGCATGGTTCAAGTATTTGGAATAGTAGATTTGAGGTTTTTTGACCTTTTACACTTCATAATGACCTTCCATAGCTTTGGTTGGGGAAAAACAGAGATTTTCCGAGGCTTAGGTTCGGCAGATAGATCTGCGATCGCGGTTTATAAAGCGCAATCATGGTTTTTTAACATAAACCGTGAGCGAGCTTTATAAACCGCGATCACGGTTTATAAAGAACACTTACGGTTCATAAATCATATTACACACATCCCAATGTCTAAATTACCATGTGATTTTTTACTCTCTGACCTTACCGTATGAATTACTGTAAAATTCTGTCTTTTTCTGCACGTTTTTCTTATTATCAGAAGCAAAACATCATGGGAGACAAAAAACGAAGTCAAAAAATGAATTCATTAAGTAAAAAAACACCAAACGAATTAGAGGCCAACAAAATTCAAAATGTTGAGCGAATACGGAAACTTCGTGAATCTAGAAGAGGTTCATCTTCAATCCCAACTATTGTAAGCAATGAAGAACTAGGTAATGTTTCTACTGTCAATGTTGAAGTTGAATTAAATATGTGTGATGAAGAAGTTTTTATTGTCAATGTTGAAGAAGAATTAAATACTCATGATGTTGAAATTGAAGGAGACAATGAAAATGTGAATAAGGAAATCCATGTTGAAACTATAGACAAGAAAAATTTGACAAAAACACCTCCTAGGATTTTACGTAAGAAAACTAATTTTTTTATTGAAATTGATGAAAATATTTTGAAACCAATGTCTGAAAAACTTTCTGAATGACGAATCAGAAGAAAAGCCACTGAAATTTGGAATAATAATTTTGAAATTTTAAATGATTCCCAAAGATGTCAGTTGTTGGTTAGTTTGATGAAATTAATTAAAATGAGACCTACATTAAACACCTTATGATTGACAACATATAATATACATGGTCAAACCTCTACAATTATTGAAAACCTTCATGATGCATATCACACTGTTGGTGTCAAGAGACGCACTAGGGATAGTAATATTGTGCATCATGTAATTGCTACTAGTGTTGTAAGTGAATCAATAAAAAAACAATGTTTGATTACGCAAACAAGTCAAATGTTGCAAGTTAATTGAAAAACTCTAATGAAAACAATTGAAAGACGTAATATCCTTCTATCACTCAATAATGCCGATTTTTAGGCATTTTCTGCTAGAGCACCGCGTAAGGACAAAAATAATTATGATTCTATAAGAGAAGTTGTTATTAAATTTTGGCATGATAACACTAGAGTTTCACCTAATACAAGAGATGTTATAAAATGGAGAGTTGGTTCTACTAATCGTGAACCACATCTAAAGCATTTCTCAGATATGACTCAAACTCAATTTTTTCGTAAGTTTGAATAAGAGAATCTAGAAATTAAAATTATTCAACATTTTTTTGAAATGTTGAAACCATTCTATGTGAAAATCAACCATGCTCGCACCACTTGTTGTTGTAGGCAACATGTTGAATTTGCGATGTATTATGCTAAATTTTTACGTATTTGTTCGAATTTTCATTCTGAAACTATGTTATCTGAATGTGGTGTTCAAGTTCCACCAATATCTTCCAGGGATTTTATTCCTACTATACTTTGTGAAAAAGAAGTTGGAAAATTTTTTATAGTCAGTATTGTTTAGATGGAAGTTGTAGTACATGCGGCGGATTACCTAAATTAGAAAGTTGCATCCATGAGCAAATTGAAGGTACAATAGGACATAATTTAGTTGATTTTAATAAATATAAATTAGTTGCATACCAGTTGAAAGATGGAAAAGAATCGAAATGGTGTGAGCTAGTTATAGATCAAATGCCCATTTTTCAATTTATGAGAAAATTTAAGGATGAAATTGTTTATGAGTATGTGAGGCATACACATAGAGCTCGATGGTTAGATGAACAATTCAAGTTATGCAAAGACACATTTCCTATTGGTACTATTGTTTCAGTGGTCGATTTTGTAGAGAATTACACATTGCAACCACAAATGGAGGTTCAATTGTAATATTACAACTCAGTACAAGTTGCCATTTTTGTGTATATAACATTTCTACATTCTCCTGACAGTACAGAGAATGATCAAATTTTTTTAAGAGAGTACCACTTTTATATCAGTGATGATAGTACTCATTCTACTGAATTTGTACAAGGGTGTTTCCAGTTATTTTATGGAAACTTGTCTGATAGGGACATCCACTTCAAACAACATTATATATGATCAAATAATTACATGTCTCAGTTTAAGAATGCATGAATGTTTTATTGGATGAGCAGAATGCACATCAAGATGGGTGTGCAACATATTTGAAGTTTCACTGAGGCTGGACATGGAAAAGGAGAGCATGACGGTGCAGGGGAATGTGTGAAAAGAGTTCTTGCAAGAGAAGAGTTAAAGTACAAAAATGGTGCTAAATTAAAAGATGCAAAGAGCATAGTGGAATGGTGTACTGACAACATGGCTCGAGGTTTTCAAGAAAATTCAACAGTTCATAGATTTTTTTGTTGATACAGGAACAACATATTGCTAACTACAAGGATTGTATGACATTCATTGGGTCCAGTGATATGCACTCATTTTGTAGCTTAGACGCTACTTCGTGGGCCATATGGACAAGAAAGTTGACATGTTTTTGTTCATCTTGTATCGAATTTGTCACCGCTGAGTGTGATTCACAAGAATGGGTGGAGGGATGGATTTGTAGGCCTCTAACTCCACTTCCTAGTTATCAACCTCCACAAGCATTATTACTTGTTTCTGCAGATGAAGTTACAACATCCAAGGAATTTGATGAAATTTCTATTTTGGTGCAACAAGGTATTTATGGTTATTTATTTAATTTTTGTATTGAGTTATGTCCATTGAAATTTTAATATGTAATTTAAATTTGAGTTGTTCAACCTTGGGTTATTTTTTTCTAGGACATGTGTTTGCAGTAATTATGACAGAAGACAATGAAGAAGGAACAGACTATTTCTTATGTCATTGCATCAAGGAAAGAAAGAAGTTGACTTCTCCTATTATAGATGGCGAAGATATTGAGTATCCTACAGGGTCAGTGGTAGTTACTGGAACTTGGCTTCGACAGTATCTATTAAAAAACTCCTTTGTTTGGGTGTTTGAAGACTTTGAGACACATAGGAAAATGCTCTTATATTCACATCTAGTTCTAGCGACAAATATTCAGCTATATAGATATCGAGGAAGGCCTAATAACAATGTTCTTTGGAAGGTTTGAGAGTCAGATCATGAAGTAATCTTGTCTGCTATTCAGAGTAGATCTGATCCTAATGGTTCATTGGAATGAATTTACAATGCTTGAATGTTATGGTACATATATAATTTCTTTTCAATATATATATATATATATAATTTTTTTAGTTTAAAGATCTAGATTTAAGTTTGAATATATTTTATTTTAAATTTGTGTATTTTGTACATATATAGATCTAGTATATAGTTTTGATTTTAAACTTAAATTTCTTTGACTAACACTTTTATGTTTAGGTTAATGGGTGCCAGAAAAGCTTCCACCTTCACGTGCTTGGCACTGTTAGTAGAGAATTTTTAAATTCTCGAAGCTAAGAGAAGCTTTTCATTGTTTGAAAAAGTTGTAAATTTTGAAAAAGTTGTAAATTTGATAATGTAGTAAATTTTGAAAAAGTTGTAAATTTTGAAAATATTGTAAATTTTTGAAAATGTTGTAAATTTTAAAAATGTTGTAAATTTTGAAAAAGTTGTAAATTTTGAAAATGTTGTAAATTTTAAAAATGTTGTAAATTTTGAAAAAGTTGTAAATTTTGAAAATGTTGTAAATTTTGAAAATGCTGTAAATTTTGAAAATCACTCCTCCCCCAAGTGTTTACAAGACCATACCTACGCATGTGCACTGAAACAAGAGAAGGAAAAAAACCTAAGAAAGGCTATTATAGAGGGTCTCTACACTGAGGTTGTCGGATCATAACAAGGCCTCTCTAGGTGCCACAGAGTCCTGAGTAGTAGCACCCGTCGAAGTTGAACGATATTTTGGTCCTCAGGGATCTTAAGGGACTACTCCCGAACGAAGTAGCCCGAAAGCAATGACCCTTTCGCGCACCAAAACAATACATCCTCTAGCATTCACCTAGCCACCCAGAACGTGGCTGACATAATTGGTTTGGTGCCACAAACCCACCATTTGCAATATATAGCATTTGACAACCTTACACTGGCTCCAACTACACTATTTCACGTCATTTGCCAACAGTAGGAAAGCGAGAGCAGTGAAATAAGAAGGAAAAAACCAAGAGAGGATATTCTAGAGGGTCTCTACACTGAGGTGTTAGATCAGATGAGGTCTCTCTAGGTGCCATGGAGTCTGAGTAGTCACCCGTCGAAGTTGAACGATATTTTGGTCTTAGGGCTCTTAAGGGACTACGCCTAAACGAAGTAGCCCATAAGCAACGACCTTTTCACACACTGAAACACCACCTCCTCTAGCATTCACCTGGCCACCTAGATGCACCGGCACATTCAGTTCGGTGCCACGACCCACCGTTTGCAAAATATAGCGTTTGATAACCTTACACTAGTTCCAATTGCACTATTTCAGGCATTTGCAAACAGTAGGACAGTGAGAGTACTGAAATAAGAAGGAAAGAACTGAGAGATGCTATTTTAGAGGGTCTCTACGCTGAGGTGTTAGATTAGATGATCCCTCTCTAGGTGTAACAGAGTCTGAGTAGTCACCTGTCGAAGTTGAACGATATTTTAGTCTCAGAACTCTTACGAGACTATGCCCAAATGAAGTAGCCCAGAAGCAACGAATCTTTCACACACCAAAACACCACCTCTTCTAGTCTTCACCTAGCCACCCATACATGTCAGCACAGTCGATTCAGTGCCATGACCCTCCGTTTGCGAAATATAGCGTTTGACAACCTTACATTGGCTCCAACTGCACTATTCCATGCATTTACAAATAGTAGGACAACGAGAGCATCAAAATGAGAATGAAAAAAATGAGAGAGGCTATTGTAGAGGGTCTCTGCGCCGATGTGTTTAGATTAGATGAGGCCTCTCTAGACATTACGGAGTCTGAGTAGTCACCCGTCGAAGTTGAATGATATTTTGGTCTTAGGGCTCTTAAGGGGACTACACCCTAAACGAAGTAGCCCGGAAGCAACGAATCTTTTACACACCAAAAATACAACCTCGTATTAGCATTCACCTAGCCACCCGGATGTGCTGTAATATTCAGTTCGGTGCCATGACCCACCATTTTAAAAATATAGCGTTTGACAACCTTACACTAGCTCTAACTGCACTATTCCACGTGTTTGCAAACAGTAGGACAATGAGAGTACCGAAATGAGAAGGAAAAAACCAAGAGAGGAAATTTTAGAGGGTCTCTACGCCGAGGTGACAAATCAGATGAGGCCTCTCTAGGTGCCACGGAGTCCGAGTAGTCACCCGTCGAAGTTGAACGATATTTTGGTCTCAGGGCTCTTAAGGGACTACGCCTGAACGAAGTAGCCTAGAAGCAACGAACTTTTCGCCCACCAAAAAAGCACCTCCTCTAGAATGCACCTAGCCACCTGGATGTGCTGGCACATTCTATTTGGTGCCACGACCCACCGTTTGTAAAATATAGCGTTTGACAACCTTACACTAGCTCCAACTACAGTATTTCAGGCATTTACAAATAGTAGGACAGCAAGAGCACTGAAATGAGAAAGAAAAAACTGAGAGAGGCTATTGTAGACGGTCTCTACACTAAGGTTTCAGATTGGACGAGGCCTCTCTAGGTGCAACGGAGTCTGAGTAGTCACCCGTCGAAGTTGAATGATATTTTAGTCTCAGGGCTCTTAATGGACTACGCTCCGAACGAAGTAGCCCAAAAGCAACGGATCTTTCACGCAGCAAAACACTACCTCTTATAGTGTTCACCTAGCCACCCATATGTGTTTAGCATAGTCGGTTTAGTGCCACGACCCTCCGTTTGTGAAATATAGCGTTTGATAACCTTAAACTTGATCCAACTGCACTATTCCACGTGTTTGTAAACAGTAGGACAGCGAGAGCATCGAAATGAGAAGGAAAAAACTAAGAGAGGATATTGTAGAGGGTCTCTACATAGATGCTTCAGATCAGACGAGGCCTCTCTAGGTGCCATGGAGTCTGAGTAGTCACCCATCGAATTTGAACGATATTTTGTTCTCACCGCTCTTAAGGGACTACGCCTGAACGAAGTAGCCCGGAAACAACGACCCTTTCGTGCACCAAAACACCACCTCCTATAGCGTTCACTTGGCCACCCAGACATGTTGGCGTAGTTGGTTCGGTGCCATGACCCACCGTTTGCAAAATATAGCGTTTAATAACCTTACACTAGCTCTAACTACACTATTTCACGCATTTACAAATAGTCAGACATCGATAGCATCAAAATGAGAAGGAAAAACTAAGAGAGGCTATTGTAGAGGGTCTCTACGCTAAGGTCTTGGATTAGATGAGGCCTCTCTAAGTGCCACAGAGTTTGAGTAGTCACCCGTCGATGATGAATGATATTTTGGTCTAAGGGCTCTTAAGGGATTATGCCCCGAACGAAGTAGCCCGGAAGCAACGACCCTTTCATGAACCAAAAAACTTCCTCCTATAGAATTCACCTGACCACTCGGATGTTCTGGCATAGTCAGTTTGGTGCCATGACCCACCATTTGTAAAAAAATAGCGTTTGACAACCTTACACTAGCACCAACTGCACTATTTCACGCGTTTTGTAAACAGTAGGACAGCGATGAGCACCAAAATGAGAAGGAAAAAAACTAAGAGAGGCTATTGTAGAGGGTCTCTATGCTGAATTTTTATGATAAGACGAGGCCTCCTCTAGGTGTCACAGAGTCCGTGTAGTCACCCGTCGAAGTTGAATGATATTTTTGTCTCAGGGGCTCTTAAGGGACTATGCTCGAACGAAGTAGCCCCGGCAGGAATGACTCTTTCATGCACCGAAACAACACCTTATCTAGCATTAACCTAGCCACCCAGACATGTCTGTGTTGTTCATTTTGGTGCCACGATCCACCATTTGCAAAATATAGCGTTTGACAACCGTACATTGGCTCCAACTGCACTATTCCAATGCATTTGTAAACAGTAGGACAACAAGAGCACTGAAATGAGAAAGAAAAAACCAAGAGAGGCTATTATAGAGGGGTCCCTATGCACTGAGATTTCAGATCAGATGAGGCCTCTCTAGGTGCCACGGAGTCTGAGTAGTCACCTGTCGAAGTTGAACGATATTCTCGTCTCAGGGCTCTTAAGGGACTATGCCCGAACGAAGTAGCCTGGAAGCAACGACCCTGTTCGCGCACACCAAAACACCACCTCCTTTAGTGTTCACACTAGCCACCTAGACATGTTCCGATGCATTCAGTTGGTTCGGTGCCACAACCCCACCGTTTGTAAAATATAGCGTTTGACAACCTTACACTAGCTGCAACTGCACTATTTCACGCATTTGCAAACAAGTACAACAGCGAGAGCACCAAAATGAGAAGGAAAAAACTGAGATAGGCTATTGTAGAGGATCTCTACTTTAAGGTTTTAGATCATACGAGGCCTTTCTAGGTGCCACAGAGTCCTGAGTAGTCACCTGTCGAAGTTGAACAATATTTTGGTCTCAGGGCTCTCAACGGACTACGCCCGAACGAAGTAGCCCGGAAGCAACGACCCTTTCATCGCAGCAAAAAACTACCTCCTCTAGCATTCACTTGGCCACCCGGACATGTCCGGTGTAGTCGTTTTGGTGCCACGACCCACCGTTTGCAAAATATAGCGTTTGACAACCTTACACTGGCTCCAATTGCGCTATTTTGTGTGTTTACAAAAAGTAGGACAACAAGAGCACCAAAATGAGAAGGAAAAATCTGAGAAAGGCTATTGTATAGGGTCCCTACACTGAGGTTTTAGATCAAATGAGGCCTGTCTAGGTGCCTACGGAGTTCTGAGTAGTCACCCGTCGAAGTTGAACGATATTTTGGTCTCAGGGCTCTTAAAGGACTACACCCGAACGAAGTAGCCCAGAAGCAATGACCCTTTTGTGCACACTAAAATACCACCTCCTCTAGTGTTCACTTGGCCACTCTGGATGTACTAGCATAGTCGGTTTGGTGCCATGACCTACCGTTTGCAAAATATAGCGTTTGACAACCTTACACTAGCTCCAACTGCACTATTTCACGCATTTGCATATAATAGGATAGTGAGAGCACTGAAATGAGAAGGAAAAAACTGAGAGAGGCTATTAGTAGAGAGTCCCTATGTCTGAGGTGTCAGATTAGATGAGGCATCTCTAGTTGCCACGAAGTCCAAGTGATGCCAAAAAATCACAAAAATGATGTCTAAACGAGATGAACCCAACTTAAAGGTAAATCCTTTTAATTCAACCATACCCATTCAGTCGAAAATATTTAGAAACTCATTTTCTCACAAGTCAAAGACATGGAACCTTTAGTTTTTCATATTGGAGAAGAATCTAATTCATACGAAGACCAAAACAAATTAGATCTATCTTTCTTTCATGAGCTCCTTTACTACAATAGAGACGAAGTACTTACAAGAGTCCTTGAGTTAGGAGGTAGACTATTACAAGAGTATGAAGTGGCAATTAAGACCATGAATCAAAAATCAGAAGATCCAAAATGACCCATCCCTCATAGAAATGGACATCCATTTTAATACAGGTTATTCTTCCACTTCAATAAAATGTAAAAAAAATGTTGTGGATCACCCACCAAAACCAACAAGTGATTCTTGAAAACCTTACTTTAAGGCTTCACGTAGATTCAAGATTGAATATAGACACAAAGACTCACCTCCCCCCTAGATTTTATGATGAATATGATCCCTTATTCAAAGAGGAGATCATTTAAAGACAAATACTAAAACTCGCTCAAAATTTAGTGACCTTCTAGGTTACTTGAATAGGAATACATGCAAGGATAGACTCAAGATAAAGTTGGCTGAATTTCACATTTATCCATCTAATGAAGAAAATTTCAAAGTTGCTAAAGTCAATAGACCAATATATCACCCACAAAGGAAAACATGATTCAACAAGAGTTACATTCAATGAAGAATACGCTAACCACTTTACAAGAAAGAAATATAGGACACAATAGAAAATATCTATACAAAAAGCTATTTCCTTACACATTTGATAAAGATATGTTGCTACACAACAATTTGCAAAGAATTTATACATGGTCCTAATGAGAAGATGGGTATATTCAAATAACCATATATCCTAGCCATGGAGATAAAAAGAACAAAAATTCAGATCATGGACAAGCTTGTAATGACTATCGGAATACTACTTGCATCTATCCAGAACATGATAAACAATTTTAATCCCTTATAGGATACGTCCATTCATCTAATGAAAAAGTAAATACCATTAGGATCTTCTAGAGAAAAGTTGTGATGTGGATACAAGACATTCTAGTTGGGTAATACCATTTATCCCCTACCTATTCCGCAACAAGTCCAATACAACTTAATAAAATAATTGGAAAAGACACCAGCTAGAATTTTGATCCTATATCTCCTCAAAATCACCATTGCTCGTAAGAAAATATTATATAAAACACTTATGAGTTAAGGGATCTGTCAACAGACATAGATCTTAGACACCTTCAAGAAATTAGTACACACCTTGACTCCAACGATCATATCTCTTTTTATCAAAATCCAATCCCACGCAATAACCGAGAGAAAAATTTACCCTTATACATAGATCTCATTGTTTAACTCATCGTCAAATCAAAATAGTGATTTTGGTTTGCGTGTCCTATCTAAATAGATCTACATATTGAAACTGGTAATAAGAAATTTCCATCATTGGTCAATCCCTTAACATTGTTGGAGGCAACATATCAAAAGAATGGTCTAGATGATAAATTAAGTCCTCAACATGCCTTATTAATATAATATCTCTCAGTGTTTCTTTGATAATGATGAGACATTTGCAGAATTCATGGGAATCAGGGATTCTATTTTGAAGGGGGATCATAAGAAATATTTTCCCATCAACTTAGATGATTGTGCATACTTTGGATAAAAAGTACAGATGTGTGAACACTTGAATAAAAAGAGTATAAGAAAAATCAAGACTACTTCTGAAAATCCTTGCAAGAAAAACAAACATAAGTCTCATAGTGAAATCCTCTTTGAGTCATTAGTAAAAAAACAAGACAAAGAACATATAGAAAAATAATAGACAAATCTTGGAGCTTCACTTTCAACAAAAGAAAAAAATGTTTTCATAGCATTATTATGAGAATATGAATATTAATGTTTTCCATTAGATGCTAAACCCATAAAGTAAAAGTTAAGAAATATGCATCCCAACGTTACACTGCTTGTTAAAGAAGAATTGAAAAAGTCATAAATATGAAAACCAACACACATGGATATATATATAAGAATCAAACAAAGTGTGCTCCAGACGCACGTCTTTGAAAATATATATGTATAAGTTCATAATGTATGTGTACATCTCGAACTAAGCACGTGTCATAATGTACATATGGGACCACATTCGGTCGTAAAAGGCTATATATATACAATGGACTATGAATCTACTCATGACCACATATGTACATCCAGGTGGACTATAAATCTACTCATGAAACATCTTCCCTCTCTTCGCCCTGCTAGAAGTAGCACGTCCACAACCTGGGGATGTAGTGGAGGGAGATGCCACTACGGATTTCATCCGTGTGGTCCTAGGTGTCTCTAAGCATGCCTGCAACCTAACCTGCACATTCATAAACAACAAGTTTTTAACACCCAAAATTTTAAAATACATTCAAAATTTAGAAACTTGTACAATTTAGTTAAAATGCATGTGAAATCTTACCGCAATGTCATGATCCCTATCAATTTGTTGTTGATGCGTTGCAGGGAAAACAATAGACTCACGAGGGGTAAGCTATATACAAATAATTAATTTTCAAATTAAATATTTCACATATACCTACAAAATTTGATATTGTAGATTTAAGTTTAATAAGAAATAATGAACCTCCAAAATTTAACAAATTTAAAAAATTGTAGCTTAGTTAGTGGATCTACAGATGCTATGGCAGTATCTACAGCATCCTCCACAGTCTGCATATATGGAGGAGTCTCTCTAGCAGTAATAAGCTATACAAAAAACATGTACAAATCAATATTAAAATCTACATGACAGAGGTCCAAAGCATGTAATCCACGTGAACTTCTAGTAATTAGAAACAAAGTGTAAAGAGATTTACTAACCTACGTAAAAATCATGTGAGGCGTGCCAGTAGCCTCAGTTCTCTGAGTAGATGATGACCCATCAGGATCCTGTGTATAAAAGAGAAAAATATTAATACATGTACAACATACACGTGAAACATTATAATAATAATCTAGTGCAATCAAATGAAATTAAAAATTTGTAAGTTTGTACAACTTGAAACTTACGTTTGAAACACGCCCAGCCACAGTAGCCAGCATGTCGACACCGGATGTTTCCTTCACCGGCTCTTGCTATTTAAAATAAAATAAAAAATTAGTTTTTTACATGTATGTACATGACGTACAATCATATACATACATACATATATATATATATATATTATATATATATATATATATATATATATATATATATATATCTCAAACTATGTGAATTAAACTATTGTATAATATATATTTAAATTTATATAAATATTACCTGTGAAAGACCAATATCAGTGGCACCAGTTCCAAAAACATTCCCTAGCATCTCATCTATAGAAAAGAAATCCTGTGAACTAGCAAATGATGTCTCGCCTGCAGTGCATACGGCACCACATGATCCACAGTGGTGTGGTGCACTAGAACTAGCACCTCTACCAACATCACCAGATGCAATCTGGGTCACTATGCTGGGTGAGAGTATCAGTGAGCTCCCTCAATGCATGCAATGTATCAATCTCCACAACCTCCTTCACTATAGGAGGGATAACTGAAGGAAGTGGGGGTTTTGGGGCATGGGGGATCCTAGGCTGACCTACGCGTGCACCAGGTCTGCTCTATGCAAAGCCACCTCCTCAACCAAAAAAGTCAGAAAAGTCAAAATAATTTGGGACCTCATTGAGCACGAACTCACAATATAATTTCTTCAAAAAATAAAGAGGAACCTCATTGTTGTTGCATGGTGGATAATCAAAAACCATCCACAATCGGTCTCAAAAAAAAATTTTGATTCTATCATCATGGCACCAATGGATTGGGAACCGTTTGCAAGTAACTGCAGGGGGGGCATTGGTTCTAGGGTTGGTAAATAATGCACAAATGAGGTATTTTCCAAAAAAAAATGTCTTTGACGGCCGCATGGGATAGTTTATCCACATACCACCTCCTACAGTCACTTCTAAAGGTGTTCCATCTATGTATTTGGTTGGTTGCAGACTCGACTTCGCCAATCAATGTTTGCAATGTATTGGCTAAAGTCATGCGGGATGGATTTGTAGCATGGTTTTGTCTTATAGTTTGAATTAGGTTCTCAATGACAATTTTATTTTCTCGGATTCTTCCAATGATATTATCTTGCGTTCCTGTTGGCTCAGTGGGGACAGAAGGAGCCACAAGAGGCGGATGTATGTTTGGAGGAGGGTTTTGAGGAATGTTTGGAGGGTTTTGAGGAATGTTCGGTGGGTTTTGAGGAATGTTTTGATGGTTTTCATGATTTCGAGCTTGCCGACCAATTGATAAAACAAGAAAATTGTATACATAAACAAACATTTCAAAAAACCCATGAAAATGCAAAAAAAAAAAAAAAAACCTAAAATGCAAATAAATGATTACAATCGGGGACTTACCTCCTCGTCTTGGAAGCATGGTTGAATCTATCACTATCCAGAAGTCCGATGAGTAATTTTGAGGTGGTATTGAAAGTGCGAGTGAAAAATGTTTAGGAAAAATCACGGTTTGAAATGAAAAATGAGGAAAATAAGGAGTCGCAGGGACTGCTAAATTTTGTCTCAGAGTTCCACGATCGCGGTTCTATAACCGCTCGATCGTAGTTCTAAACCACGATTGCAGTTTTAGGTTTGGTAATTACCGAACCTAGAATTCAGGAACCACGATCGTTTTAAAACCGCGATCGCGGTTCCTTTATTTCATATTTTTATGTCCACAGAATTGTCCACCAACTTCGTGCACTTACCCACCATTGATCTCTATACATTTAGCTCTATGCTGTTTATTTCTTAACTCATTTTATAAGTTAGGCAGAAGTATGGTCAAGTTGGTTTGTAAAACACTCTCCAACCCTAATCTTCATTTATTTTGGTTCCCCTTCAGAAATGGAAAATGCCCTGTCAAATTTTCATTTGACACCATGAATGTGTTCTTTGAAGCTCCATAATTCTACAAATTTGTCTTTCTATGAGTTCTGGGTGTGAAAATTTGGGTTCTTTGCCATTTTTTAAGTTATTAGGATTCTCTGTAATAAATTGGCAGCCATTTTTGGACTTCTCGAGCTCTCTATTTATTTTGGTTCCGTGCATACATTTTTGTCATTCTCCATGATATGGCTGTTATCTGTTAGATGAAGGAAAGGTAAGATCTTATTTTTTGAGCAACATAACTATTTCATTCTCACTGTTCCTCTACTTCAATGGAACTAAAAATTTGAAATATTTGTTTTTCTCTATGTTCTCTTGAAATTTTTAGTTTGAAACTCGTTTAGGGCATTTTTTATCTTCTTTGTATTTTGAGGGTTTGAAGTAATTCGTCTATGAAGTGGTAATTTTTTCTTCTTTACTTTTAGTTTTAGCAAATCATTGTAAATCTAGAATGCCCATTTTGGAAAATAAATTTTCCCTTCCACATCCTTGACTACTTGCTTCAAAGATAATAGTGGGTACCTTGTATTCAGTTTGGTTCTTATAGTTTTGTCATTAGTCTTAAACAAAACCTCAATGTCTATGAAAATGAAGTCTTTCTTTCTTTGTATCTTCCATTTTTGTGATGAAGTTTCATCCGGTATCATGATGGCTAGATATTTCCTTCTATACTTGGCTCCATCTGTTATTTTTTCTATGATCTGTAGCTTTGTTCAAAGTGGGTGCCTGTAAAATGAAGTTTGAAACCCTTCCTTGACTATATTTTGTTTTTTTTTCATTCATACATAGAGGTGGGTTTGCATTCCCTTTTCATGGCTTTTTTGCATTCATAAATTTTTACCTTGTTCATTTTTTTATCATACCCACAAATTGGGTTGCTCATTTTGAGATTATTATGCAGTTTTTCACTGTATACTTACACCATTTGTATTCTAAACCTGACTGTTTCCCTGAATTCAGAATTTCCTTCTTTTTTCAAGCTTCTGATAACTAGGTCAGGGGTTTTTCAATGCATTGTAACCTTAAAACTTGCATTTAATATTGTCCCTATGTTGAAAACAAAACTATGTATGGTTATGTTTCTTTGTGTTCTGGAAATTACTTGTAACCTTAAAGAAACTGTTACATTCAATGAATTCTTGGATATCTATGTGGTGATTTTAGCTATGTTATTATGCTTATCTGAACTTGAGATATACTTTCACTCAAACTAGTTACTCTTCCAATACATTGAAACCTTGTATGAATATGTTTATACTCTGTTGAACCTGGAGTTATAATTTGAAAACCAAATATGAAGTTGTGTCTTGAACTCGTTTCAAATATTTGAAAACTATGCATGTAGATATCTGACTATAATATTTCCAAGCTCTGTACTACGTATTCTCTTGTTATGGGCTTAAAATGTGTTGATTCTTCCATTATTATCTAAGATTTGGTTTTGTTACTTATTTTGTGCTTCCTTTGACTGTATATTAAAGTTATGAACCTCTTGAATACTTGTGCTTTTTATATCTCTTAGTTGAACTTGTTGAGTTATTTTCAATCTTTAACCTGACCTAGGTATTGAATCAGTTTGTTAAGACATGCAGATATTTTGATTCTTATAATTGTGTATTATCTTTAGAAATTTATTTCAAGCTCTCATATCTGTATTAAGAAGGTAGTAAATGAGGATTTGTACCTTTAACTCAGAATAAGTTCTTGTCACCTTATATTCTGTAGCTTCTACTCTTCTTTATCTCTATCTTGGTAACTCTGTAGAAACTATTCCCTTCTCTGTGATCCTGCGTTCTTGAATAACCTTGATATGAAGATAGTTGTTTTTATTTTTCTTAATCCATAAGAACTGGATGTTTACATTTGATACCTCATACAAATATAAATGGGTCGTAGACTGGAAACCTTCTTTTACATGGTCTCAACATTACTGTAACTTGAGTCATTTGTTCACAGATTGTAAGCTTCATTACCTTTTTCAATTGAATTGAATTTTGTTTTGATCTCTTTACCTTTGCATAAGTATACCTGCTGAAATGTTAGAAGTTTTAAACCTGTACTCTGTTGACTTCTGTAGCTTCATATAGATGATATCTTGGAGACTTCATATGATAAGTGCCAACACTTGTAACTTACATATCTCTATTTTTTTATACCATTTGTAATTTGTATTCTCTATGCAAAATATGTAATTAAAATTTATTCTGAAATGACTGTAATACATCATGATTTGGATCTTAAGCTATGAACTGGTATACTTCTTGTTGGCTTTATAAAAATAAATTTAATATATGTTTTATTTCAAATAACCATATGTGTCTTCATCCCTTTGATACTTGTATTTAAATTTTGAAGCTGTAATTTTTCCTTGGACTCTTCTTCTCTTGATTATTATGCCTTAAGCATTGCTCTGTAATGGAATTAAAAGATCCTTAAGTGATTAGATGTCTTTACATGTTTAACTTGAGACTCATGATATTTTTTTCTCCTCCCTTTATCTTGAGTAGATAGCTTGATCACTTGTACTCTTTTACTGTAACTTTGATCCTTCCTCGTTCTTTATCAAATCGAAGAGATCTGAAAATGTAATTTTCTCTCTTGTAACCTTTCATGACTGTGATGAGTCATTGATGTGATGAATAAGTTCAAGAATTGGTCTTCTTTCAAATTTTACTCTTTTGTTATCTTTTTATCTTGGTATTTAAAGCAAATATTTATTTCTAGAAACTCAAAAATGAACAAGCAATTGTGTATTATAGAAGCTCTTGTATCTTTTCTTGTGAACTATCATGACTCCCTTTTCAAAACTGTATTATGAATCTTAAGTTGTATTTTGACTTTAATGTACTTAGTCATTATGATTTGAAACTATACTATGAACCTTTGGCTGGATTTTGACTATTCAAAATTTTTCATGTAATTATTCCTTCTTGGAAAGTTGATTTTTTTCTTGTAAATACAATAGTTACTATTCTCTTTCCATCTACTACATGTACCTACACATTTAGAAAAACTAGTTATGAAATAAATAGGCTTTCAGCCTCTCTTGTATTCCATAGTAATCTTCTTTTTTTCCTTTTCTATCATGATTATGAGAATCACATATTCTTCTGAAAGATGGTACTTTCTCAATTCTATATCAACTTTCATGTACCTTATGCATGTTGACTTCAAATGATTCATTTGCATGAAACTATTAGCATAGGCATATAAATTAAACTATGAGCTCATAAACTAACAACCTTATCTCCTTTCTTTTCTTAGGTACAATGATGTAATGAGATAATGTAGAAGATGGAGATGAAGAAGTTGCAACTGGATGAAGAGAAGAGAATACCCAAAAGGAAATGATGGGTTTTATCTATATTATTATTTTTTTGGATTTGTGTATATGCATCTTTTACTTCAATATTCATAAGTTACATCCCACAGATTATGTGGGAAAACTGAGTTTGTATCTCTTTATGAATAAATGAAATTTAATTATGTAATTGAGTTGTCTATTTCATTTTACATTTGATTAATGTAGATGATAATTGTGGAATAACTAAAAATCTCAAAACATAATTAATCTCATTCAAACATACAAAAATAACAAGAATTAATGTACCTGAAACTAATAATGTACCTTTAGCCATGTAAGATGTAACTCTTTTTGTTGTTATTGGATGAAATATCACACATATGTTGTGATATTTTCCTTCATCAAGGTTATTCACTAGTCCATCGGGGCTTCTGTATTTCCTTTCTAAAGATGAACATGGAATGGAAACATATGTGAGATGTTGCATTCTTCAACAACACACATAGCTACAAATTACATGTTTTTAATTAATTGTTACAAGATGAAAACACTAAGAAAACTATATGCATCCCCTTTAGTTAGGTACATCACATAAATGCCTCTCATTTGAAATGAAGTTTCGAGTTACCATTTTTGCATGAGTGTAAAAATTTCAATAGATCGATTACACGGATTAAAATACGACACCGGAAATTTCTATAAAAATGTTATTTTAATCCTTGTTTTTATTATTCATTTTTTTTCTCTTTTTTATGTAGAAATGGGGTGTTATCAATTTTCAATTGATAGATTTTAGATGTTGAATGGAAACAACTACAATTTTTGGAAGATTCAATTGAAAGTAGAATTCATGGCTCATAAATTGTGGGTAGTTGTGAATGGAACTTAGAGAGATCCTACTGAAAGACATGGAAATGTTGATAACATTGTTGCCTATCAATTAAAAGTACAAGAAGTGAAGTCCACTATTTTTTGATGTGTACATGAGGATTTTATGATTCATATTAGAAATCAAGAAAGTCCCCAGTGAGGATTAGGATCAATTGTAGTTGATGCATGAGGGTATGCATCTACAAAAAAATATTAAATTGATTTTAGAGATTATGAAAAATCCCATGAAGGGAGATGAAAAATTAATAAATTATTTAGTAAAAGTAAAAAATATTAAGTCATAGTCATATGGATGTTGTAGTAATTTGATTCAAGATAAATTTCTTTATTTATATTATTCAATTGAATATCCATGAGAAATTTAGAAATTTCATTTGAATTTTGAATTCAAAATATCAAACAGAACAAGACATTCCATATTTTTAAACCCTTAGTTCTTTGCTTATACAAGAACAAGTAATGTCAAATTTTTATTCTAAGGAAAATTCCACGTAGGGCACTGCTCGCTAAGAAATAAATAGGTAAAACCTATAGATTAGATAAAAAACACAAAGGAAACTTTTAAAACAAGAAAGAGGATTGAAATTTTTTAAAAAATAAAACAAATTGTAAATTTCAAACATAGGCAACAAATTTTTTCAAGACCAAAACAAAAATAAAAACCAAAACAAGAATCATAAAAATAGCCAAAAATTGAATCTAATTGCTTTGTCTGCTGCTTTTGTCACTACAAGAGAAAATGAATGGATATTAGACTTGGTGGTGCCTCTAGGCACATGAATTTCAGATATAATATCCTATCTAAACTTAGTGAATGTAATGATCAGATCTACTTAGGTGATCATTTCATTCTCAATGTTCAAGGTCACGAAAAAGAAAATGTACCAAATGGTTTTTTTAATAATGTGTTATTAGTTCATAAACTTAAAATGAATTTTCTTTCTTATCCTTAGTTAACTCAAAATAACCGTGTTTGTAATATTTTTAAAGGATAAATGGTTTTTAAAAATGAAAATAATGTTACTATAGTTGAAGGAATTCAAAGAGATGGTTTTTATGTGTTTTCTAGTTTTCCTTTTGCTACTTGTTTGACAAATCAAAGAAGTGACATCCACTTGTTGAATGAGAGGCTAGGTCATGTAAATTTTAGGATTATGTACAACATGTCTTGATTTAAACTACTAATTGGTCTTCCACCTATCTCCCAAAATCATGAAACTTATGAAGGATGCTTATGTCGTAAAAAAATCTGCTAATCCTTTTCACAATTATTACAATGATAAGTCTTTTGAAACTTTAGAGGCTTGTCCATAGTGATGTTATAAAACCCCTAGAAGTTCCTTCTCTTAATGGTTCTTTCTATGTTGTCACTTTCAATGATGATTTTTCTCATATGATTTGGTCTTAATTTTCTTAAAAATAAATCAGATGTCTTGTCAACATTTAAAGAATTCAAAACTTTAGACAAAAAATCTTCTAAATATAAAATTAAGAGGAATATAACTGAGAATGAGGGAGAATATGTTAGTAAATACTTTGAATCATATTGCGTTGAATGTGGCATTTAAAGGGAATTAACTACTCCCTATTCCCCTTAATAGAATGGGATTGTGGAAATGAAAAACCAAACTATTCTGGAAAAGGCTAGGATCATGATGCATTTTTATTAAGTTCCTAAGTTCCTCTAGGTTGAAGCTATGAACATTTTTGTTCATATCTTGAACAGTTCCCACTAAATCCTTAGTAAATTCAACTCCATCAGAATAGTGGTCAAAATAAAAACCTATTGTATCTCATTTGAGAATCTCCGGTAGCCCATCTTCCATCTTCATTTCAATATCAAAAACGAAGAATCTTAATCAAACCTCCTTTCCTTGTATCTTCATAGGATACAAAATAAAAATAAAAGGACTTAGGATATTTGATCTGTCAAAAAGAGAAGTTATAGAAAACTTGAATGTTAAAATCTTGGAAAAATATATTTGTTCTTATTATTCTTCAGCTTCTGTAATTTATGATAGTTCTAATGAAAATGAAAATGAATTTGAAATTTAAAATTGTGTACGTGATGATGAGACTAGTGTTGAAAATTAGATTGCTCCTAATTCCTCTATAACTAAAATACCTAAATGGGCCGAGTCTATTATACAAGACTCTGATCATGAAAACATTTAAACAATGACTAGAAGTCATCATAAATATCATGCTTTGATGACTTTGTATGAACCTGAACCCCAATATTTCAAATAATATTCTTCTAAAAAAATATGGTTAGAGGCTATGAAATATGAATATACTACTTCGATTAAAAATAAAACATGGGAATTAGTACCTTGTCTTGAAAAATGAAGTATAGTAAGATCTAGATGGTTACACAAGATTAAATAAAAAGTAGATGGCAATGCAAATAAATTCAAAGTTAGATTAATAGCTCATGGTTTTTCTTAAAAACTCAGTATCGACTACACAAAAAAATTGTAGTAGTTGCAAAAATGACCACAATAAGGATTATTATTACCTTAGCTACTCAGGATGGTTGGGAAATCCATTAAATGTATGTAAAAACTACTATTTTGAATAGTGATTTATAAGAATAAATTTATATGACCCAACCTAAAGGATTTAAAGAGCAAGGAAAAGAAATATATGTTTGTAAATTGAAAATATATTTCTATGGTTTGAAACAAGCTCTTAGATCTTAGTATTCTAAAATTAACAGTTTTTTCAATGAATGTAGTTTTTCTAATTATTTTTCTGATAATGATTTATTTGTTAAAATTGAAGAAAATTCTATTATTCTCATTTTACTATATGTTGAGGATTTACTTATTACTAGTAATTATAACACTTTATTTATGATAATTAAAGGAAAGTTAATGCAATATTTTGGGATGAAAAATTTATTATTGCATAATATTTGGGCATGGCTATATTTCACGATAAAAATTCTATTGTAATATCTCAATCAAAATATGCAACTAATTTTCTTAAAAGGTTTAATATGCTTGATTGCAAAACAATTTTTATTCCTATATAAGTAGGATTTAAACTTGATCCTAAACCTGGAAGTGAAAAATTGAATCCTACTTTGTATAGGCAACTTGTAGGTAGTTAGATTTATCTAAATATTACTAAACTTGGCATTTCTTATGTAGTAGGGATTGCTTCAGATCATTCAAAATTAGAAAAAATAATTTTGCGTTATGTAAAGGGAAAAATTAATTATGGTTTACATTCTATTTCATCTAAAAATGCATATTTATATCGGTATTGTGATTCAGACCATGATAATGATGTGATTGATCATAAATCTACAACTGGATGTATATTAAATTTTGGTGTAGGTTCTATTATTCAGAGTAGTAAAAAATAGCCAAAATTTTCCATTTTTTCTTCTAAGGAAGAATATAGAAGTGAAAATGAAGCAGCAATAAAATTCATGTGGCCAAAGAGGCTATTAAAAGAGATGCACATGGAAGTTAAAGTAGGTACTCCTCTTCCATGTGATAACTAGAGTTGTATTGCTATCTCTAAGAACCTAGGTCAACATCAAAGAACGAAGCATATCGAGATACATATGTACTTTATTCACGAGAAGGTTCTCAGTGGTGATATAGATCTCTAGTACTTCCCAACTGAAGGTCAAGTTACAGACTTGTTTACGAATCTATTGTGTGCTGCAAAGTTCTACAAGTTCCATGGAATTCTTGTCCTTTCAGAATTTCCATTGATGGGGACTGCGCATGGCAATGCTACCTCCTAACGGCTAGTCGATTTCTTGACTCCTTCTCCTCTATACTTCTATTAAGGTTTAAAAGCATTGTAAAAGATCTTGTATGATCTAAAGTAAACTGATAGATTTTTTAAGTAAATTGATAGAGTTTATGGGAAAAATGTGGTCTAGGGTGGATATGTTTGTAAAGGAGGTCATTTTTTTTATAAAAGGCTCTTATAGATGCTATATAAGAATATTTCCACAACAAATGGTCAGATTTAGTCTATTAAATACATGTGATAGCCTAAAACTTTAGGGTTTATGGATTTGTAAATCACTTTGTACAAATATGTAATGTTTGCAAATTGATCCCCACATAATATTAAGGGGAAGAGTTAGAACTATAATATTAAGTGCATCATAATATGGATTTTATATTTAAATAATAAAGAATAAACTATATTCATATTATTTAAATATTAAATTTATATTAGGGGCTTGTTAATTTAATTAAATCAACTAATTAAATTGGGGAGGTGTGGCACGTCACTTAAGAAGGTTATAACCCTTCGTGTTATTTAAATATGACCTTAGGTCATTTATTTAGGATATCAGGATATCATATTATAAAATCACGTAATAATATTCCAATGTAGAATATAAAGGTAAATCATAGTAAAAATATAGGGAAAAGAAGTGCGGAGGGAGTTATTGGACTGGTAAATGTAAAATTTTATAGATAGTGTCCAGTTATTCCGTGGTTTTTACCCATTTAGGTGTTTTCCACATTATATGTGGTGTTATTTGTTCATTGTGACTTGTTTAATTTATTCATGTTTGATATGTTATAATGTTTAACGTTATATTAATTAATTAATTTGATGAATGTACCTTTTCACCCCTTGTCTTGAGATACCACTTCCCATATGGATGGACCTGTAAAAGAGAAGTTAACAAGTAGTCAAACATGCATGTATATGATAAAAATATGTAAAAAAGTGTAAGGAAAGTATGTAAAGTATGAAAATGTGAAAAAGAAACATGTGCACATGATTATTGATGAGAAAAAGGGTGTAGAAAGGAGCCATAAGATGATGTCGATTCACAAATTGTTCAGGAGATGTCATGCCAATGTAATGGAATAAGTGTAGTGATAATAGTATGGTGTCATCCACTAACCTTTAACTACTTCCCATTGTGCAAAATACCACTGCCGATGGTTTTCATGTGCTAAGGACTCTATACCTTATAAAATATTTTGTGTAAATGTTGAGTGCTATAGGAAAATATGCCATTAAAAAGCCTTTGTGACATGCCAAAGAACTATGTTTTTGCCCATTGTTATTAGCACTCAGGGAATTTCCAATGTGTATTAAAGACCCAAGTATGATTCTAAGCCATGTACGCAACTAAAACTTTGTTGTACGAGTAGCGTGTTGTGTATATCTCTGTATGGGGTGAATAATTCACTCATATGATTCCTCTCTTTGTTTTGGATGCATGCAACATTGTTGAAGGATTATACGGCCCAAAAGAGGACAAACCACTATGCTGATGTGTGACTTGTAGGAGGAAGGGAATGTGCTAGGTAGAAACCAACGAAAACAAAAACAAGTGGCTAGGAAATACAAGTGTTAGTACAATCAAAGACAAAGTCTCATGTGTAAGATGAAGTATAAGATACGCAAACAATGTGTAAACATGCAAGAAGACAATGTAGAAAATGAAAAGTGGGTTGTAAACATGGTACATCACTCATGATGTTACAATAAAATCAATGATGTAATGGCTGAAAACAGAAAAGTGTGCAACCAAGACAAAGGGAAAATCCCACAAACAACATAATACAATGAAAAGAAATACAAAATAATGTAACAAATAACCATGAAATAAAATAGTCCTACATAACAAATTCTACACATGAAGCACCTATTAGAATGTTATAAATATAAAAATTATATCAAAGTGTGAATAGTGCGATAAAGCAGTGTGCTATGAAACAAAATGAAACAACAACACATGTATTGTATGAAAATGGATTCTCACAAGAGCCACTATGGGACTGGTAATAGGTATTGTTCCAAGTATCCATGTTACATGTAATAGATCTGTAAAATATGTGATCACAACTATAAAGGCAAGTAAATGCGCATGTGTGTATGATAAATATAATGACTTACAATATATCTATCTAGTATGTGTAATAAGATGTGCATGTAAAAGTAAATGTAAGCAATAAATAAATACATCTAAGATATGCAGTATGTTTTAGATGAGGTGGAATCCAATGCAATGTTAAGGGTAGGAGATATTTTCCCCCCGAGAGGATGTGTATGTAAGTATTGAGGTTTGTTTATTTATGCCCCCTCAACAGTTAATAATGAATTGTAAACAAGAGCGCGTCATCAAGAAATGGTCTAAATGTGTGCAGAAGAAATATGGTGATTATAAGTTTTTGTGTGATGTGTAGTATTGAATGTGATAAATTAAAATTGTTGGTGAGGTAAAATGTGTAATAATTTAGCCTAAACCTATATCACGGATGGTATGGATGAAAATATTGAAAATGGGATAACGTATGAATAAAATGGTAAAAAACATGATGATGTAGAAAATAATATATATCACGAAATGCATCAATAAGATTTAGAAAAGGATGATGATTTATCCTAACAGTGTATATCACAAAAATGTGTGAAGAAAGTGGTAGCTAAAAATGTCGCATATTACAATATGATAAAAATATTAGTTGATCAAATGTGTGGGTGTGATGATGTCCATTTTATTGGTAAACCCTCAGCAATTGAGTATGGATCGAGGGACTAAAATACATCATCAAGTAATGAGTGCAACATGTATAAGTGGGTGTTTTACGTGTGAAACATGTAATGTGGAGTATAGGGTATGTAAGTAGAATAGTATAACATGTAATGCAAGATGTAGTATGTAGAACATGTATTATATAGGCGTATAAAGCACAAAGTGTAAATGATGTAGAATAGATGGAAGATTGTATATATAGAAAAACACATGATGTATGAAGATATGTAATATGTAATGTCTAATGTGTAGTGTGTGTGAGGCTCTTGTATATAGGACGCCCTCAAAAGTCAAGTGTTAACTACAATGCAAGAGTGCTTCATAGAGAAATGCCGATGCAAATATATGCAGTTAAGTAGGATGAATGCAAAATTCTAGATGCAATGTTTGTAAGATGTATGGTAGTTCATAAAGTAAAAAAGGTGTGGGGGGAAGTGTGATGCCCCCAAAAATTTAATAGAAAAGGTTATAAAGTGAACTCATCTAAAAGGTCATCATTTTCATTGTCAAAATCTTATGGTGAGGCATCCAGGACCTGATAAGTGTTAGGAACTGATTTTCCTACCCTTTTATTTCCTTTATAGTAGCTTAGTTACTTTAGATGCATATGCTTTGTAAGTCATCCCTCTAGTATATTTTAATAATCCCACATGTACGGGAAGTAGTAATTTCTTTGATAGGAATTAGTATATAAGAAGGTGTTGAGACTCAATGAAGGATCCACTAATATATTGTATTCATATTTCTCGAAGGAGGTTTCCCCTTCGAAGAGGCCTACAATTTAACATCATTTTGAGTTATTTTTTGCAAGTTATTTCTATTTCTAGTTAATTTATTTTGGTTGGTAAAATAGTGTTGCAGGATCTTCACATCTAGTATGACAGAACTTTCCACCACCAATTGTTTTTTCTTTTCTCTCTACCATAACTCACGGCGATCTAATTCTACCCACCAAATGCTCTCACCTCTTCCAAATGAGATCTTGGTGATCAGAAAGTGGTGCCGATATTGTTTGAATTTTGTTTGCACTATTGCATTCTATTCTACAAATCTGGGTAGAATCTTTGAGTTGTGTTGTATCCATTAAACTTGCATCACATTCGCATTCAGTTACCATCTCATTCAGTTTTGGGTAGAAACCAGATAATCAATTTACAGATAGAAAAAAGATATCAAACATCCAACACTAGAAGAAATAAAATCATAGGAACTCCTAAAATTTCACACGTAAACTTGGCATGAGCATTAGCTAGATCTAAAAATCCTCAAAAGTTCTAGTTGGTTGTCTCCATTTATAAACCACAAGCTTTAGAAGTCATCCTTCATCATTTTCTCTCGACCTTTATTTTCGGTTCTGTGTGTAGGATCTTTGGTGGGTGCTTGAAAATTTTCCTGTTCAATATTTTTGCCATCTCTTTTGTATTCTAGTTCCATTTCCCTTGAAAATTTCCTAGAACACCCAAAATCCATGTCGCCACATTTCATACGTTAAGGATCCGAGACCCAATACATCTTCTATCACTTAGAAATCACCATTTTCTTTTTTTCAATGTTTTTCTTAACTTTTTCATATTTTAACCAGTTTGGCTCAAAATTTTCACACATTCTTACTTTCACTATTCCTCTCTGGGGGAAAACACTTCTACATCTTATTATTACAGCCAGCAAATTACATTTTTCCTCCATTACAATTGGCCAAAAAGTGCCAAAAACCCCATCTAAGTCCATTATCCTTGTTTTCTTGATATCAAATCCCAAATTGCCATTACTAAACATGGTTTAGAAATAATTTTTGTATCCATTTAAAAAAAAAACCTCATTATGGTTGTCACCCATATTGGGAAAAATGTCATAGAGGAAGACCTTGAAACATCAAAATCCCACGTCACTGAGCTGGCTCAAAGGTTGTATAGATTGAATCAACACCATGATATTTTTATCAAATAACGGCAAATGGTAGATTCCTTCTCACACACATCCTTCTCCAACCAAACCCATCAGACCAAGATGGAATTTCCCAAGTTAAATGGTTCAGATCCTGTAGGATGGATTTATCAAGCCGAGAAATTCTTACACATTCACAAAATTTATTCTATGAATGAAGTCCAAATATCCTCCTACCATTTGGAAAAGAATGGACTATAATGGTACCATTGGTATCTCATAGAAAATTATGAACCATATTGGAAGAAATTTGGATCCCTTATTTTGGGTAGATTTGGTCCCTCTGAATTTGAGGACTTCACCAGAGGTCTCACCAAACTCCACCAAACTGGTATTATTTGGGAGTATTAGTATGATTTTAAGAAACTGACTAATCATATTGAAGGGCTAACAGAAGAATTCTTCAAGAGCTATTTTTTTTGTGGCCTCAAATATCCAATCCAATCCAAGGTGAAAATGTTTTACCCTATAAACATGATGGAGGCCTTGTGCCTGGCTAAGTTGTATGAAGATAAAATTTCAGTGGAACGTCAAATCCCATTGTTGTCAATAACCAAGAACCCAACCAGCCAGCGGCTAACTTCACACAGCCAGATCAAGTGTCTCACAAAGGATGAGATGTGGGCTCATAAGGAGAAGGGATTATGTTATAACTATGTTGATAAATGGGTTAAGGTGGATAGGTGCATCAAAAAATATCTTTACCTACTCAATGTGGAATCACCAACAAAGAAAGACAATGAGGCCGATAGGTAGGAGTTCCATGATGCTCCAGATGAACCAAGCTCCGCAAATGATTCAACACCCTAGGAGGATCAACCATATATCTCTCTACACACACTAGCTATTGTTACCACCCCAAAAACTATGAAGGTCAAAGGGTGCTTCAAAAATATTCCTCTCATAATCCTCATTGAATCTAGCAATATCCTCTTTGATACCTTTAGAAATTTTTCCAATACTGAGCTTATAATTTTGTTTCTTATTTCTGAAAATGATATCATTTTTGTCCTTCCAAATCCTCCAAATTAAATGTGGGATAGCCAATTTCTAGATCCTTTTGATAACACAATGCCTGAAGGGTGGGTTCCATTGATTCTATAGCTGATTAAGATCCTTCGGCAACACCCAGAGAGCTTCGAATTTAGAAAGGACAAAGTTCCAAATTCTATTTGCATAATCACAATGTATGAACAGGTGACTGATATCTTCATAGTCATTCCTACAAAGATGGCACCAATTAGGGATTATAAATCCTCTTCTCATCAAATTGTCAGTGGTGAGAATTCTACCTCTGATGGCCAACCAAAGAAAGAAATTTATTTTGGGATTTAATTCGGGCATCCAGATCTTGTTCCAATTAAAATCAGATTGATTGCTATGAAAAAAAATTGATATAACCAGATTTGACTAAGTACTTCCCATCATGGGAATTATTCCAAACCAGCTCATCCTTGGAATCCAGATCTGACTTAAAGGGAAGAGATCTAAAAGATCCTGGAGGGAGGAAGTAATTTGTTTCAGATCAATTTGCTCCACAGTAAGTTTTTTTCCAATTCTTGCTGGTGCCATTTCCTTCAATGTAGTCCTTGATTTTAGTACCATACTTGCTTATAAGGTTGTCCTTAGCCATCCCAAATCTATCCATTAGATTACCACTAAACCAGTTATCCTCCCAGAAGTTTATCTCCCTGCCATCCCCCACTTTCCATTTGCTACCCTGCTTGATGAAGTTTCTGCTCTTGACCAGATGTATTCCAAAATATGGAGCCATAGGGCAGGTGTTCGTCATGCAGGAAAGGAGAAAACAACGTGATGATTTAAATATTTTGCTTTAATTAAATCAATCCAGAGTTGTTTCTCAGACAGCATTCTCCAGCCCATCTTAGCAATGAGTGCCTCATTCATTTTTTCAATATTTTTTATGCCTATCCCTCCCATAGACTTCGGGGTGCAGACCTTATCCCAGGCCACTAAGTGGAATTTGAACTTCTCTTCCCATGCCTTGCCATAAAAATTTTCTTTGAGTCCTCTCAATTTTCTCTCTGAAGGAAGAAGGAATTTTGAAAAAGCGACATGATATAGATGGGCAGACTTTGGAGAGTACTTTTAATGAGTACGCACTTACCAGCACTAAAAAGAGTGGCACCTTTCCAGCTTATCTCTTATGAGGCACATATTTTTACCATATTTACTTGTATCAAATTAAATTTTAATATTTTGATCTAATAATTAACTTACAAATAACATATTTTTTTTGTCAAACCGGGGACATATAAAAACAATTATTATTTTACAAGTGTTCTTTCCAAGTGGTAGTGAGATGGAACTAATCATATGATCTCTATATGATTTATCATCACTAAAAGAAACATGGTTTTTCATGGGTGTGTCACTTTATGTGAAGAAAAAATCTTTTATTATTTCCATGTGGTGGGTTGCACTTGAATCAGCATACCCAATTGCACTTGGATATTTGGACTCTTCATTTGACTGTACACTATAAATGAATTTTTTCATCATCATATTTATCCTCCTATTCATAAATAATTCCTTCCTGAGATGGTTTCTTGTTTCATTTTCCCTTATTCTGTCTCTATTTATTTTTTATAGAAGGCCTTGTTTAGATTGTTCATTATCATTTTTCTTACAACTAGATGATCCTTTTTTGGAACATGTTATACTAATAACTCTTTAAATCATGTCCTTTATGACCACAAATAGGGTATTTTTGTTGGGGCCTTTTGGCATTGTTGATTGTTAACTTGCTTCAAAGGATGTTTAAGTGATTTGGTTTTTTTTTTTCTTTCTGATTAGAATTAAGTACATGATCTTCAAATGAATACCTTCTTCTTGTTATATCATATTCAATATTTATTCAAAAGTAGTTGTTTTACTAATTATATTCAATGTGGTAACAAAAAACCTCTATGATGAAAGCAAAGCTCTCAAAAAAATCAACTCAAGTGAGTTGTCAATTACTTAGAAAAATTTGAAGTGATGCACATAAATTTACAACACGTCTTAGAAAAGTTTTAACTTTTTTTAGTTCGTTGCATATTGTGATTTAGTAATTGAATTTAGAGATACAGTAAAGTGCTCTTAGGTTTTTTTAACGCATATACAGTTTTCAGTTCATCCCTAGCTTCGTTTACTATTTTGACCTCTCCAATATGTCGTTGAGCCTCATCTAACATACCAAACAAAATGATCGAATTAGATTTTTGATTTTCTTGATCAAACGTGTGTTTTTGTGTAACATCATTTTCTGACTGAATGAGTGAGCCATTTACAACTAAACAAATATCTCAAATTCTCACATTCCTCAAATTTTTGTTTTCCATGTAAAATAATTATCAGTTCAAAGAAGTTGTGAATTGGGAATAAAAAATTAAGTTTCGTATTTGTGGTCATTTTGAAAACTTATAAATGATAGAAGAAGAGAAAAATTTCACACTTCCCCTCCCCAAATTAGTAAACACCCCTCAAACAATACATATTTATTGATTTTTGAATCCTTTTCGACCGTGTTACAATATTTTGGCATTATCAACTGATTTAAAAATTCACCAGAAATTTGGCATAGCTAGCCAATATAACAAAGTTTTTGTCTTGCTTAAAAAATAGCTCCCTTTTAGTTTTTGAGAATTTGAACTTTTTACATTTTTTTATATTTTGGCTTGTTTTGGCCTCTTTTTGCTTATAAATTCGAAAAAACGTGTCTCTATTAAAATAAAGAATTTTTTGAAAAAAATAGACACTATGGGGCCTCTTTTCATTTTAATAATATTATAATTTTGAAAAAAAATTACATCAAAAAATACTTTTATTAGGGTTTTCTCCTCTAACTAAATTTAGTGACCATCTAACATGTTTGGAGGGGCTTTTAAATCAACCAGGCCACTAAATATATAGTAATTTCCTTATATGGATCTCATTGGCTTATTTAATGGCTTTTCAAAGCCAAATTGAAGATGGGGGTTGGCCTCTTGACCTCCCCATTATGAAACCCTTTACAAAAATAATTATCCAACATGGCACTGAAGGCACTTAAGAACATATATAGAGCCATTTGTTATTTAAATAAAGCTAATTAGTTTATTGTTTTTAAAATAAACAAGAGCTTTTGGCAAATTTTTCCTAAAATGGATTTGAACATGTAGCCTCCCAATGAGATTTTTTATACACTATCTAAGCAACCACGTGACCATCTTATAGGTTCTACGACATAGTGTTCTATTTATATTGTCAAAAAAAAAAAATTATATAAACATTTGAACATTTTTTAAATAACAATTTAAACAAAAACCCATAATAAAGGGACATTTTTTAATAAAAAATTGAACAATTTTTTCCAGAATCGAGAATGGAGTAAGATACAACGTTGGGTGGCTCCTCTTTTGCTAGTTCTAAAAAAAACTTACAAACTAATTCCAAGAAGCACTCTTGAAACTCATCTTGCTAGGGTCAAAACCAAATCTGCATCAACTATTGTTAGAGGCAAGGTTTTTTTTAGTGGCAGATATTCGTAATATGGCGAATGTTCCATTTTTGAAAAATTTGAAAAGACAAGGTTTTCTGGCACATGTCAGTGACCTGTTCGTCTAAAAAATTACAGTTTAATTTTTTTTAGGGGTTGGCTTCACCTACCCTTGAAAATATCCCTTATATAATCCTAGATTATTTGTCAGGTAGAACTCTACTAGCTCACTCATACCAGCTGGGAGCATATCTATTATCAATTACACTAAACTATGCAACAGGAGGGTAGAGGCTATAGACGCGTGACAAAGAGTTTATTGACACACAACAAGGAGAGTTTGTTAACACATGACAGGAGGGCGGAGGTCATAGATGTGAAATAGACGGTTTGTTGATGTGCAACATGGACAGTTTGTTGATGCATGACATGGAGATTTTTTTGATGTGTGATAGGATTACGGAGGATGTAGACATACGACAGAGAGTTTTTTGACGTGTGACACAGAGATTTTGTTATCGCGTGCCCAGAGGGTGGAGGCTGTAGATGCATGATAGAATATTTACTATCACGCATCAACATACCTCACTGACATGCATCAAAAAACCTCACCAACGTGCATCAAAAACCTTGTTGATGTGTGTTAATGAGCCTCACTGACATGCATCAACAACCTTGTTGATGTGCATCAATGAGGATGTTGTCTTGACAACATCTTCATTAATGTACTTTAACAAGGTGGTTGACATGTGTCAGCGAGGTTCATTGATGCACGTTAATAAGGTTGTTGATGCATGTCAGCAAGGTTCATTGACGTGTGTCAACCACCTTGTTGACGCGTGATAATAAATATCCTGTCGTGCATCTGCAGCCTTCTGTCACACCACTTAAAAATTGGGTGAAAATTTTACTATCAGACCCTGAAAAAGTTTTCCTTCCTACGAAACTAGTTCTGAGGATATTCGCAAGGTATTTTCCACCTCCGATTTCTAAGAAGTCTCTTAAAATGAACCCTACCTATGATTTAATATCATTTCAAGTTCTTTTACTTTAGTTAATTGTTGAATTTTTTTTCCATTTCTAGTTAAATCATTATAATTGGTAAAATAGTGTTGGAGGGTCTTCAAAATAATCTATATTTTTTGGTTTGTCCTGTAAAGCATCATCTAAGCATAATTTGTACACACCCATATCATATTCCACGTCGGTTAAAGTAGGTAATGGAAACCTTTGGGCATAACATTGAATCATATTGGGTGAATAAAATAGGAATGAATTATTGCAAATGAAAACGTGACTAAGTGACATAGGAAATGATATATAAGTGTGATCAGGGTCTAACATGCCGCCCACATAAGAAAGAAAAGATTTCACAAATGTAAGTGGAGAAGAGTGAGGGGCTCGCACAAGGTAGAAGGTGAGATGGAAGACACATAGACCATAATTTGAAATGATAATGATGAATCCATAATAGAGATGAGGATCATGAGTTGAAGGATAAAGATCCTCAAAATAAAATCATAGTAGAGTTAAACCATCAAGTGAACATATAGTGACATCACAAGTCAGATCAAATGGAATGTGATCCCAATAAGAAGAATTTATGAAAAGAGTACATGTAAAGAGAGGTAGTGTAGATGTCGATTGTATATAAGAATATATAGAAGGTGGTATGATCTCGGATGTAGGAGCATACCCCTAATAAATAACCATAACACTAGTAGTAGGGGGAGATGGAGATGTATTTAGGACCAAATCTATCATGCAAGTGGAACCATCAAGAAGTGGTAAATGTGGTAGCTCATTTATGGGTTGCAGGTCATCAGTAGTTTTAGTTCTTTAAATAGGAAGTTTAGTATTTGGATCATGGTCACAATATTTTTATGGATAAAAGTCACGAAGAATAGTATACTTGACACCCTCATGTTAAAATTTGACACAATGATGCACGGTAGAGGAAACAACTTACATGGCATGGAACCATGTCCTACCAAGTAAATAATTATATGAATCTAGAAAGTCAATGAAAAATAAGAATGTGCTTAGAGTGTTTGGCCCTAGAGTGATATGTAAAACATTGTGACCTACACATCAAAAAATAAAACCTTCACATCTACAAAGGGAAAGAGACGATTAACTAACATTAGCAGCATAAAGACCTATCTATTTTAGGAATGTCATATGGCATAGATTGATTTCATATCCATTATCTATTAAATTTTTCTTGATATGCATGTTGTAAATACGAATCATGATATTTAAAGGTGTATCATTGTAAAAAAATATAAAGATCAACATGAGGATTAGATGGGAAAGATATATGTTGGGAAAATTCATTGACAAATGATTGATAGACTTAATCTAAAGGGATATTAGTAAGAATACAAGTAGTAACTAGGAGATGTTTGACTCTATGTCTTAATTCAAGATTCACAAGAAAGAATTCATTAATTGAGATACTCATGATGATAAATCAATAAAAATCATAATAGCATGTAGATTCATTTGGGTTCACGAAAATGATTAAGCTAAAACATAAGAAAAAAAGCCTAACTTAAGACTATAGTAGTAGTAAATGAATGCAATAATGAAATTAAAAATATACAAAAGAAAAATAAGTAAAAAATAATGAAACCCTAATGTGCAAATAAGGGTTAGATGCCTTAACTTATTCTCCAAGTTTTAGAAAGTGCATAGAGCAAGAAAAAAATAAATGTGAAGCAATGACCCTCGTACTGGAGCTCAAAAATTGTAGAACTAGAGGAAAAAGCTAGATAGGGGTGCCTGGAGAGGCATTGGGGCACTCGCAGTGTCCCATGTACTGATTTTGGGTTTCTGGGTCTGTGGAAATGCTCAAAAACCCAAATTATTAGGGTCATAATATGTTCATGGGTACTTGCTTGTTGTCATTATGGATTTTCATGATGATTGCTGGAGTCACCGGAAACATGAAATGAGTAATGAACCTAAAAACCCCTAAAATAGACATCAAATACTAATAAATAAAGATGAAAAATGAGGGGTTGGAATTTTCTTTGCTGTCATAATGGTGGACTTACAACTGAGTGTTGTACTACTGTTAGTGCAAAATCAAAACACCCCCAAATGAGTTCTATAGATATGATTTTCTAAGGTCTAGAATCATTTGGTTTGATCCACATAACATTAAACTTTCCTCCAAGGTGTGGGACCTTGCAAATAGAAAAATCTCTCTAGATTAAAGGATGGTTCCTATTCCCTCTATTTAGGTGAATATGTGCGAACTTGAAGAGGATCTATCTCTATACCTAGATCTAAAATTTTCCAAGGAGACAAGGATAAAAATGCGATATAAGAAATAAGAAATGGCTAAACTATAAGGTGATGCACCGAAGGAATGATGAACACTAGTTTTGCTGATAGACATAAACCAAAAAAATACATACAATAATCAAGCACTAATAACTAGATTTATAATGAAAGACTAGATGCAAGAAAAAGAGATAGAAAGGATCTAGAATCGATCACAAACAGTGTTTTATTACTCTGCAGATTGATACAATGCATTACAAAACAACCATGAGGCAAGAAACATACTGAAACTTTAATGGAAGGCTTGAACTCCACAAATTCCTTTGCTAGAAGGAAAGGGGAGCCTGCAAAACAAAAGAATGTCCAACCCTTTACAATTAGTCCCGAGCTGGTATTTATAGATTTGATACAAACGGGAGAAAGAGAGAGAAATCAGAAAACAACTCCAAGCTCAACCACCACTGTTAATGCCTCTAACAAAATCTACCCCCAAATCTATCTTGACTGTATCAATCTTTGGTTGGTTCCTTAAAGGAAGAGGAAATGGCAGAACAGATCGAATCTGATCTAGTTGTTGAGGCAAGAAGATCCTGCATTAAAGGCCTGAAGATGTTTTCTCCATTTTTTACCTACCAGGGCCTAAAAAAATGATTTTTTATCTTTCCATGGTGTAGAGGACATAGAGACGGTTCCAACGGTGTAAGATTTGCAATATTTTGAGCCCTTGAGTCGAAAGATATGCCCCTTCGAAGTTTGTATCAGGTCCATACAAATGGGTGGGAAAACATAATTTGAAAAATGGGTCTCCTTTTTAATATGGGGCACATGGCAGCCAGATTAGGGAAAAATCAGGTTTGCGGGTCCGTGATTTATCTTTTTTCCCCTTTTCCGCAAAAAATGCAAAACTCAGAAAAACTCCTACGGCCCCGACGCTTCCACTTGGACACGTGGCACCCTTTGGTTGGCTAGGGAGATGTGCTTCAATTTTTATCTCTGTGCCTTTTGACAAAAGGAAAATTTTCACCTTTTCCTCCGACTCCATGCTTTGACCTTGACTCGGGCTCAAACACTGACTTTTTCCTTTGGGTGGAGTTGCGGCCCATTTTTCAAATTTTACACCTTTGGAATAACAAGGGGCAAAAAACAAACTTTCCCCCCGATGGCCCGCTTTAGACCTAGTTTGGGCATGACATTCTGGGCTCATTTAGAAACCCTTTCTCTATTCAATCCTCTAATTGGCACTCATTTTGACACTTGGTAGCCTCCACAGGTCTACCTTGGACATGCAGTCTGACTCATTTGGAAACCCTTTCTCTATTCAATCATTGCCATTTAGAAACTTCGAACTCTTTGAGACCCATGCATTGACTATTCAACAACTGCCCTTTTTTGAGAGGACATCATGGAGGCAGTGCTCGCTTAAAAGCCCAATTCAAATATTTTCCTTTAAAGGAGCGTCGAGTTGACACTTGAGCAGCAAGGTCTTGTGGACTTTTCAACCCTTTTATCCTTTTGGACTCTGGGCCACATGGAGAGCTCGTGCTCATTTGGGTCTCCACCTTTAGACTAACTCTTGGAGATTCGCCAAGCTGACACTTGGCAACCTCCACTTGCACTTTATACTTAGCCAATTTTTAGACCCGCCTTACCTACCTTTTTTTGTTTGACAATTTGTTATGTGGAGGGTTGACATAGGTTTGAGTCTCCACCCTCGGCTCCCATTTCAGATTTATGTCTGAGCCAACACCTGGAGATTCTTTCTTAGTTGAATAATTTTCAACGGTCCTGCAACTTTTTGGGGATTTGGATGCATGGAATCCTAGCACTCGTTTGCACTTCCCTTTTTGAGATTCAACTTTGGAGAAGCATCGCTAAGACACGTGGTTCTCTCCACTGCCTCTTCCATACTTAGTCAATTTTGGACTCTTTCCTGAATGGTCTCAAGCCTGAAAAACTTCGAAACTTCACCATTTTTCCCCTTCTTACTATTGGTTCCTCTGTGGCACTGCCCCTTCTTTTTGACCCTATTATTCCATTGTTGATTCTACCTTGCAACTTGAAAATGGATTTAAGACATGGAAACGGCTCGACAGAGTCATTTTCCTTTTGCATAGGGTCATTTAATCTTTCTCAGCCCCTGCCACTCCATTGTTGAGTCCTTCTGTGACCTATTTACAAGATATGAACAAGTTTTCTCAGGTTCTTTCTATGCGGGGTCGTGGCTGATCCAATATTTTTCCTGGGGGGTGAAATATGGATAAACAATTTGATGACTCACAGGGTATCTTCCTGCTAGATGAAAAGACCATTACCTTTTCATATCCATTGGGCAAGGAGTCAAGAATGACAGTCTGATATTGATTCTACCTCTAATTCACGAGCCTAGCTGTTTACACTCTCAATTTTCATAAGAAATCTCGAAACAAAGGTTTCCAAGAGTAGAAAATTGTTTTGACCCAGGGCTTCATCTGTCTCTCTGAATGGACTGCATAAGAGCAACAAAACAATCACCACAACTATATACAAAAATTTGAAATCATACATGCTCCAAATAGAACATGCACAGTGTGCAAAGCACTTAGGAGAAAAGCAACCTAAACTATAACAAGACAATGTGCACAAGCACTTAGAGGAAAAGGAATTAAACTAATATGTACAAGGTGATAACCTCCCTTTTAGTAGCAGTGCTTAAGATAGATTCCATTCACTGGAATTTGCAGCTCTTCACCCTCCAATGTAGACAATTGGAAAGCATTGCTACTTTTACATTTTGTGACCATGTAAGGGCCACTCTAAATGGCATCAAACTTGGAATGCCTTCCTGGTTTTACCCAGATCTGCATCCCATTTCAAAACCAGGTCTCCTTCCTGGAAGGTCCTTGTTTTTTCCTTCTTATCAAAGAATCTCTTGATTGAGGCCTGATCCTTCTCTATTGCTTGGAGTGCATGTTCTTTGGTTTCTTCCAATTCTATCAGCTCTACATACCTGGCCTCCATCAGTTCAAATTAAGACATCTCTAGCTTCTTCACAAGCTCCAATGCTGACAACTCAAGTGATATAGGCAACACTGCCTCTTTCCCATAGACAAGTTTGAATGGAGAGCTACCTGTAGATATCTTGGGTGTTATCCTATCAGCCCATAAGGCCGATTTGAGATTTGTGTGCCAGGTTCTTTGATTTTCATCAAGAGTTCTTTTGATGATCTTTAGCAGGTTCTTGTTTGTGGACTCAGCTTGGCCATAACCTTGAGGGTAATAGTTTGATGAATTGCTCAAGTAATTCCCATTCTTAACAACCCATCCTGTGATCTTGGAACCTATGAATGCCAATGCATTGTCTGATATAATGGTGGCTGGCACTCCAAATATGGTCACTATCCCTTCATAGAAATCTAGTATACTAGACTCATTAGCTTCCTTGAGTGCCACTGCCTCAGTCCACTTGGTGAAATAGTATGTTGCTGTCAGAATCCATTTGTGGCCTTGGCTTGAATTTGGATTGATGAATCCAATGATGTCCAATCCCCATTGCATGAAAGGTTGGTCGACTGAAATTGGGTGCAATGGAAGTGCTTGCTAGATTTTATTTTCCTTTGCAAGAATGCACAATTCTTACATCTTTTGATCCATGCATAGCAGTCACTAAACACTCTAGGCCAATAATAACCTTCCTTCATGATCTTGAGTGTTTTCACCCTTGGAGACAAAATGGCCTCCAACTTCTTCAACATGGAATTCTTGTAACACTCTCTCAACCTGATTTGTCTCAATGCATCTTAGCAGAATGCCATTGATGTCTCTTTTAAACAAGAAACCATCAATAAGAACATATGGGATGGCCTGTAGTCTGAAATGTCTCCTTTTTTCTTTACTCATCCCATGAGGACATAGGCCTATTTGAAGGAAGTGCACCATGTCTTGAGTCTAACAAGGAGTAGGTACATCATCATTTCCTTCCTCTTGATTATCTTGTAGAACAAAAACAACCTCCTTTTCACCTATTTGCTTCATCTTGTTGACTTGAGGCTATTTGTTCACACAACCCCTTCCCACGGACCAGCTTAGTGACCTTGATCTCAATGGCATATTCCATGACATGAGTGATCCATCCTGCACGTTTTTCATTCAGATCCTTGCTGAGAAGGAATTCTTTAACTCCTGCATGGGAGACCAACAATTGGATTTTATTATTTGAAACCAGATGCTTAAAACTTCTTTAATCCTATGATTACTACCAGGAATTGTATTTTCGATGAAGGAGTATCTCACTTCATAGTCTTCTAGACCTTGCTAAAGAAAGCAATTGGTTGTTTTGTACCTTCTTTGTTCTGCTAAACTAAGATTGTAGAAATTGTGTCACTGCCACCAAAGGCATATAATATGAAGTCATTTTAAGAGAAATCTTAGATTCAGAGAGTTGGGGCTTGTGATATAGCTTCCAGTTGATGGCCTCAAAGCTTGAATTTTCCTTGGGGGTCCACCTACAATGCTAAACTCTTCTTCAACATCAATTTATTGGCTTAACAAGGGATAAAGTTTGGTACAAACCTGCAGACAAAATTGATTTTTCCAGGAAGTGGCTGACACGAATCAACGAACCTCATTGACATGCTTCAACAATGGTTAATGCTCTTATTGCTTCAACTGAGGTTCCTGTTGATTGCGCATCAACCACCTCGTGGATGAATTATGCATGATATTTAAATCTCTACAATTGCACGTCTAAGAGGAACCGTTAGCCTCTCCCATCTAGTGGAGGTTGACGCAATGCAAGAAAAAAAATCTCCTGTGCACCAAACTTTGCGCATCAATAAAAAACTCGCATGTAATTGGCACATCTACCCGAATTTTCAGAGCACTCCTGTCATGCATCAAAGACCTTAAAAATCCACTAGAATCTGCGTTATTAACTTCCAAAGATTGGGCTCTCCCTTATCATTCAAAAAAGGCTCCCTAAAGTGACAAAAACTCTAGTTGTGAATGATTTGCAGCCTCTTGCCTAAGAGAATCATGGAGGGGCCTAGAATCACACGTTTAGGTGAACTGTCCCTCTTGATAATACATATGCCCCTAGGTGGTATGAGTGAGCTAGTATTGTAATCTAACCTCTAGATTCAATTAATTCCATAGGATTATATAGGTGGATAGTTTCAAGGTAAAACTATATTTGGGGGCGAAGCTCAACCCCATAAAACTAAACCCTTTAACTTTATAATTTCTCTAGGTGAACAGCTCCTGTGAAAAGTTATCCCATGCTAGAAAATTTGTCTTTTCAAATTTGGCATCAAAAGGATGGACATACTTCACCATATTAGTTTCCAATATTCTGTGGGGTTCGGAAGTTGGACTAAAATTGGGTTTTGAAGGTCCTCTTGGCATACTTTTACCCCAGTATGAAGAGTTAAACCTCTTAGAGAAATCTTAGGATTCACGAGGTTCTTCAAAAATCTTGCATCTGTGACATGTTTTATTTTAGCTTCATTTGTTTCTTGGAACCTCAAAGCTTCCTTTTGTTTATAGCTATGGCAACATAAATGTTAAGTTCCTTCATTTAACACCAACGATTTCTTATTTGGCTTAACAAGGGCAAAATAAATGACCTTGGCAGGAGTACATGTAATGCATCCAGAGGAATGAACAAAATCCTTGATTTCCCATATTTCCCAGGAATATTTCACAGAAGATTTAGAGATCTTTCTTGTGGCTTAGAAATGGCAATGCTCTTATTTCTTCCACTCTCTTGGGGTCAATTTTCAATCATTCCTTTGATACAATATGGCCTAGAATCCTACCCTCATGGGCCAAGAATATGCATTTTTTAGGGTTCAACGATACCTTGAAACTCCTGCATCTTCAAAACACCTGCCTTAGGTGGAAAAGGTGGTCTGTTGCATTTTGGAAAACACTGTAATGTCATCCAGATAGATTAGTACTATTTTTTTGATCAGCCCTTTGAATGCCATATCCATTTCCCTTTGAAAAGTGGCTCCAGCATTGGACAATCCAAATGGCATTTTTCTGTAGGCATAGGTGCCCCATTTAGTGGTGAAAGCTGTTTTGAACTGATCATCTTCTTTCACCATGATCTAGTTGTACCCTGAGTAGCCATCTAGGAGGGAGAATCTCTCTGATCCAGACACCACTTGCAAAATCTACTCCATTGAAGGGAGTGGGTAGTGATCTTTGAGGGAGGCTTTGTTCAAGTCTCGAAAATCTACACACAACCTAATTTCTCCATTTTTCTTCTTAACTAGGACCAAGTTTGTAACCCATCTTGAGTGTTTGATTGGAAATATGATACTTGCCAATATCAGCTTGTTCAGCTATTTCTTCATCAGAGGCTCAATGTGTGGATTGACTGGTCTCTAATCTTTTCCTGATGGGCTGAGCAACTGGATCTAGTTCGATTGTGTGTTGTGCTAGCTTTGGATTGAACCCTCTTAGGTCTTCATAGCTCCAAGAAAATACATCTAGAAATTCTTGGAAAATTTGTATGAATTCATACCTTTCTTGCTCGATGGCCACTTTGCCAATTTGAAGTGTTTTTCCTTCTCCAAATAGGATTGACTCTGAATCTTCTCCTTTGATACATGTATGTTAGCCTTCTCTTTTCTTAACTGATCATTAGGATTGAAGATAGACTCCAATGTCACTAATCCTTTGGGAAGCTTGTTTGTATGCAATTGTACTATTTGATTCCCTTATTGCTTACTCTAATTCTGCTTTGATTTCTAGCTAAGAATTCAGCTTCTTCTTGCAAAAAATTAATGATCTGCTGATCATTCTCGAACACCTCCCAGCATGTGTTGTTATCTAGCACTGCTAGTCTCACAACTATATGGATATGTGGTTGTTATTTGTCTCTTTTGATGTTGTCCACCACATCAAATGATTGCTCCAACTGCTATAAGCCTATAAACAGCTTCATTCTCCTTCCTGGGTATGGACACAATGTTAAAGGCCTCAAAATCCTCCATGAGATCCCATACCCTACTCTTGTAGTTCTTGAGCAGGTCGTTCTTGACAGCATTAAGTCCTCTGACTTGATTGGCAACCAGTTCACTATCACCAAACACTTGTAAGTTCTTGATTCCTAGCTTCCTTTCCCAATGAAGACCATGGATCAAAGCCTCATATTCAGCAGTGTTATTTGAGAAGGAAAACTGAAATCTGAAGGCTGAAATAATATTTCATACCTTTGGGGGACACAATCATAGCTCCTCCTCCAGCTCCTTTCTACTCCTTGAGCCATCAAAGAACAATTCCATACCTCATTTTCATCTTTATATTCTAGCTTAATTAGGTCACCAAGAGGATGATTCTCTTCATGTAGACAAGTAGACACCTAGCTCAAATTCTTCCATCTCCTTATAGGGGTCAAAAGCATGGTTGGCCCACTCATCGAGAGTGAATTTTGGGATACATCCCACCTTGGTATTTGCTTCACAAGTGCTTAGGAGGTCTTCTTGATCAAAAGTTGAGCAGTTGGCATTGATTGGGATAGGCACATAAGATTCAATATGATAATCAGGAATGGGCTCAGATCTAATTGTGGCCTTTTCCCCATACCTTGTTCTAAAGAGCATATGTGACCAATCAATAGACAGATAGCCTCCAATTTGGCAGTGAAGTCCTTGGATAAACACAAAGTAAAATGTGGTGGAAAATCTATGATTGATACATTATACAAAATAGTCACATTGGGGCAGGCATGTTAGAGTGAGGCTCAGATCCTTGATGATTCCAACAGTTGTCACTGTTGTCCCATCTAATTGCACTACCCCTCTAGAGATGACTTCATATTGGAGACCCAGTTGATCAGCTATTTGCTTGGGCATTACAGAACTACTTTCCCCAGAATCAATCATACAATTGTGCACCAATTTGTCTCCAATAATCAATGAAACATAGAATGGAGGAGGTCTCAGGTTCTTACCTTTTTGTTCTCGATGGTTTTCCCTATGTTGAGCTGTATTGGTAAGCACTTTCTCTTGCTAGTTAGGGGTGTGATTTGAGCTTGACCAATTTTTTACATAGACAGTCTGTAATAGATCCCTCTTCCCTGGAATGGCCAGTGACTCCCATAGTGAAATGTTCACACTTGTCCTCTTCATTTTCTCAATGATATTGAATGAGATATCCTTTTACTTCCCCTTCCCGTCTAGGACAACATTTTTTCTTGCACATGGAATTGCTACAACCGGTGCTTGAGTGGATTTGGAAGGTGGCTTGGATTGACTCTGCACATTGGGAGTTGCATTTGGAGTGACAAAACCTTGTGGAGTAATGGAAGGTTGAGGGTTACCTGAGTTTAAGTGGTTGACCTTCTCCAATATTTCTCCTTTTAGACTGTGTATTGGCAACTACACTTTGAGAAGGGAATTGATTCATCCCACAGAAGTCCTCATCTTTCCAATTGACAAGCATAGTTTCACTTGTGAGGTCCCTCTTGCTGAGATCCTTTCTGTTGATCTCCTTCTTGGCTAGGTTCTTATGACACCATACTGGTTTGCACCATCAAGGCCTGATTTAGTGCACCATTAAAACACATTGATTGGTTATGTGGCTGATTGCATGGGAAGCACCAATCATATTCTTATGTCATGTTGTTCTATGCTAGAACCAATGCCCTTGATGTTGAAGATGTGTTTGGATCATATGACCTGAAAGGTCTAGCAGCTTGAGGTTGTCCTTAGTTTTGGCTCTGATTTACAGTCCTGAGATGGTGGTCTATTTTGCTGATATCTGGGGTCTAGCCTGATACTGAGCCTAGAGGCTGATACGGCCTAGAACTTTGAGTCTTGTTACCTTTTGATGGTTACTAACTCATTTCCCAGGTTATAAAGTTGTTTCATGACTTCCTGGAGTTCCTTAGAGGTGTTAGATGATGAAGTGGAGGCTTCAGCTGAGCTTTGACTCCTGGGAGTAAGTACAGGGGCTAATGTGGGTGTTTGGCTGGTACCTGGGTTTCCTAACTTGGGGTAGAGAGGCATGGATGGCCTAGGAGTAAGTTTTCCAGCCTGAATCAAATGATTCTCAAGCCTCTATGGAAAGGCTATAGGTGTAGGTAAGGTTGTGCCCCCCATTGACTGAATCATCAAAGAAATATAAGAATTTAAAGCCCTAAGAAAGTATAAGAAGGCACCTTCATTAGTGGGCTTTACTGCTGTTGGAATCTTGTCCCAGGTCTACTGAAATCTGAGGTTGAAATCTGCCAGCTGCTCATTGGGGGCTCTCTTGATTGTTGTTAGTTGCTCCAACAAAGATAGGTTATCACCCTTTTCTCCAAACTAGTTGTGAAGAGTTGTGCACAGATGGTTCCAATTTTGATAGAGCCTGCTTCAAGGCTCCTAAACCATTGTGAAGCTTTACCTTTGAGGTGAAGAGGCTAGAAACTTGACTGTAATGTCCATCTCATGGATTTCATGGATTGTACAGACATTTCCAATATCTTTGGACATGATCACTAGGAGAAGTCTTGTTTTCCCCAGTGAAATATGGGATGCTCTTTAATGCCACTATCGGGACAAGAATTTTGTGCATTCAGAGGGAGTGGGTTGCTGTCTAGTGAAATTAACATAAGGATTTGGCTGAGCCATCCTGATCGGCCTGAGCACCCCTCTTGATTGACAAGAATGACCTGCTAGGAGGAGGTGTCAATAAGGCTCTATTTGGTGGGGATAGAGACTTCTGGGCTCTTCTTCCCCCCCCCCTCACCTCTATCTGGGGATAAGTCTAGATAGAAAAATAATCCCTCCTCTTTGGTTCTTGACCTTGTTTCTATCCTTTTCATGAACTTGCTTGGACTGCTGAAACTAGTGGATTTGTTTCTTTTGGAGTCACCAGATGTACAATTTTAAGACTTCTTAAAAGTTAGAATCACAACAAGTGCACATCAATCTTACTATAATAAGATGGAGACTTCTCTGTCCCACCGGGAATGCCAAAACTATTAGTGTAAAATCACAGAGCACCCCCAAATGAATTCTATAGATCTACTTTTCTAAGGCAGAATCATTTGGTGTGATCCACATAACATTGAACTTTCCCTAAGGTGCGGGACCTTGCAAATGGAAAAGCTCTCTCCAGATTAAAGGTTGGTTCCTATTCCTCTGTTTAGGTGCATACGTGAGAACTTGCAGAGGATCTATCTCTATACCTAATCTAAAATTTACCAAGGAGACAGGGATAAAAGGGAGTATAAGAAATAAGAAATGACCTAAACTACAAGGTGGTGCATCGAAGGAATGATGAACGCTACTTTTTCTTATAAACACAAACCAAAAAAATATATATAATAACCTTGCATAGATAACCCAGACTTATAATGAAAGACCAGATACGAGAAAAAGAGATAGAAAGGATCTAGAATCAATCACAAAAGTGGGTTTTGTTTATCTATAGGTTGATACAATGGCATTAAAAGATATCCAGGAGGAAAGATCAACATACTAAAATTTTAATGGAAGACCTAAACTCTATGAATTCCTTTGCTAGAAGGAAAGGAGAGCAGCCTACAAATCAAAAGAATGTCCAACCATTTACAACGAGTCTCGACCCTGGTATATATAGACTCTATCAGAGAGAAGAAAGAGAGATAAGCCTGGGGAAAGTAGGTTGAATCTAAACCACTGCTATTAATGCCTCTAACAAAATCTATGCCCCTAGATCCATCTTGACTATGTGTTAATGTTTGGTGTTTGATGCACCTTGAAAGGAAGGAGGAAATGGATAGAACAAATCAAATCCAATCTATTTGTTGAAGAAAGAAAATCCTGCACTAAATGCCCAAAGACATTTTCTCCATTTTTCACATACTAGGGCCTGAAAAAATAATTTTTTATCTTTCCATGGCGTAGAGGACATCAAAATGCTTGCAACGGTGTAAGATTTACAATATTTTGAGCCTCTAAGTTGAAAGATATGATCTCTTCAAAGTTTGTATCGGGTCTGTACAAATGGACGTGGGAAAATAGTTTGAAAAATGGGTCTCCTTTTTAATATGGGACATCGTGCACTAGCCAGATTAGGTAAAAATTGGGTTTACAGGCTCCGTGATTTATCCTTTCACACCACTTTTCCGCAAAAAACACAAAACTCATAAAACTCCCGCGGCTCAGACGCTCTACCTTTGACACGTGCCACCCTTTGGTTTCCTGGGGAGATGTGCTTCAGTTGTTTTCCTCTGTGCCTTTTGGACAAAAGGAAAATTTTCTCCCTTTTCCTCCTGACTCCCCTGCTTTGACCTTAACATCAGGCTCAAATGCTGAAATTTTTCCGTTCGGGCGGAGTTACAGACCCATTTTTGCAACTTTTACACCCTTTAGAATAACAACGGGAAAAAATCCAACTTTCACCCCTATGGCCTGCTTTAGCGTTGCTATTTTGGGCCTTCCACATTGTGTTTCCCCTACTGCCTACCCAATTTCTATGTTTTTGGCTAAATATTTTGCTTTGCATGGTCATATCTCTTGACCTGGCACACGTGCCAGTCTGGCGCTTGTTTGAAACCTGATTCAAAATTTTCCTTTGAAGGAGCGTGAATTTGACACTTAGCAGCCTCTTCTGGCCTACCCCATGCTTTGAATACTCAACCGAATCTTCCCTTTTTTGAGATTGGACTCTTGGAGGCACCGTGCTTGCTAGAAATCCCAATTCAAAATTTTCCTTTAAAGGAGTGTTGAGTTGACACTTGGTAGCCTCTGCTAGTCTGCAGAATTTTCAATGGTCACTTTTATCCTTTTAGACTCTGGGCCACATGGAGAGCTCACGCTCATTTGGGTATTCACCTTTTGACTAACTCTTGGAGATGCGCCAAGCTAACACTTGGCAACCTCCACCTACACTTTATACTTAGCCAATTTTTTAGACCTACCTTATCTACCTTTTCACTTTGTTGACCATTTGATTCTGCCTCCATTTAAGCCTGGGACACATGGAGATGTGGTGCTTGTTTGAGCCTCCCTTTATGGATTCATCTTTTGAGAAGTGAAGTTAGGACACGTAGCTCTCTCCATTGGATCTCCCATAGTTAGTTGATTTTGGACCCTTTCTTGAACGGTTTTGAGTGTGAAAAAATTTGAAACTTCACCATTCTTCCCCCTTCTTGCTCCTAGTACCTTTGTGGCACTGCCCCATCTTTTCTAACCCTACTATTCCATTGTTGAGTCTACCTGTAACTTGAAAAATGGATTTAAGACATGGAAACAGCTCAAAAAAGTTTTTTCTTTTTACATAGGGTCATTTAATCTTTCTAAGCCCCCGTCACTCCATTGTTGTGTCCTTCTGCGACCTATTTATAAGATCTGAACGAGTTTTCTTAGGTTCTTTCTATGCGGGGTTGTTGTTGATCCAATATTTTTCCTGGGGGTGAAATATGGATAATTACATCTCATTCCCAATGTAGTAATGGTATGTCCAATTTCACATCCTAGGATTCTCTTGCACTATTCACACATGGAAAACAAGTAAGTAGCTAGATGTAGAATGTAATAAATGTGTACATGGAGTAGAATGACCTTCCCTCCTAATAAGTGAAATGTAGAAAACTAGTCCTTGTGTCCCTTGTTATGGAGCTATATGGATGTAATGGAGCTCTTAGATGGTGTGATGGATGCAAGCTTATGTGGTGATAGCTAACGCTTATTTCTTAGTCCTTTATTATGATCACATAACTTTAAAATTATATGATCCACCTTCCTTCTAGGAATTTTATCATCTTATCACTATTTCTCAATATTATGGAAAGGTTACAAAAGCCCTCTTTAAATATCTTAATAATCATATCTATGAGAATCCTTAGGATATGGAATTAATTTTATTCTCTTCTTATGAGGAGGTCAAACATATTACGGAGATCACTAATGTTTCCTCCATCCCCACTTCCATTTTTACTCAACCTATTTCTTCATTTCTTTCACATAATTCCACTATACCTCTCTCTATTCATACTCCCACCAATTAATTCATCCCACCCCTTGTTTCTCAAAGGGGGAAAGTCTCTCCCATTGGTATTCAAGATTTAGCTTCCCTTTATCAGGATATTCAAGTTCAAACATTTCAGTTACAACATGTTACTTATCATGTAACTCCATCTTTGGATTTAACATAAATAATTCATACTCCTTTCATAACCACCATTTCCTCTTATGCACTTCCACATAATTTATTCACTCATAAGTTACCCATTTTCAATGGGCATGGTTACCCTAAAGAGTATCTCCTAGAATTTGATGTAGCATGCCTATATTTTGGAGATGATTGTATTCTCTCACTTAAGGTATTTCCTTATAGTCTCAACGATTATGTGATGTGTTGGTTATATGACCTATCTATTCACTCAATAACATCTTTCATAGATGTAGCCCATAATTTTATTGGTCATTTCTCGATCAATATCAAATCTAATATATAATATTCTCAACTCACTCAAATTAAATAAGGATCAACATCTAACATATTATGTCTTATGATAAAAAAAACTTAACAAAGATGTCTAATATAGTCACAAAATCTGAACTTAAAAATCTATTTGTTCACAGTATATTTCCATCTCTAAGTTATGATGTTATTAGTTACTTCTTAATTAATTAATGATTAAGTGAAATCTGTAGCTATGTGTGACGTTACAAAACGTAATAGATCACATAGTCTACAATTTCATGATACCTTCAGCAAAAGAACACAAAGGCCCCGAAGGACAATTGTGTTTTCTTGATGAGGACACCAAATTGTTAAATAGGTGAAGTGTTGAGTTTTGAAATAGCAAACAGAAATACAGATGTACAGAAAATCAGAGTTCATTGCTGAATGTTACAATTTTCTCATCAATGTTCTTTCCTTATGATTAAAGACATTCAATTATGTTACTGATTTGTTTAGTTCATCATACACTCCATTCAAAATCTTGAAATGCAGAAGGAAATACACAACTCAATTTCAGAATTCAATGATTTTATTCACAAGGAAGGTCAAATTTCTCCCACACAAGCCGTGGGATGTGACTGAAAAGGAAAGTACATCTACTGAAGAAAGAGGTACACATGCATGAAATAGAAAGCAAAGGAATATGAGTGAAACCATCATTGCCTTTGTATATTCTTCATTTTGCAGATTGTCCCCCTTCCAAGCTTGTTCCATCTTTGTCTTCACAATTCAAAGCATGGTACCTGAAAAGTAAAAGAAAGGAATCATCACTAAAGAGCTCAGGGTTAATCCCTATTCCTACACTATCCTAAGTCATGCATATGAATCATCTAAACAACAGGATATATATAGTACTTGAAGATCAAACTGCATAGCTCACTCAGAAAGAAGAGAAAGAAAAGAGGAATAAGAAACATGAACATAAGAGAGGTCAAGAACCTAATTATTTTCTAACTATTTTCTTCAAGTGTGCAGGTATAGGTTGTAGACAAGTAGAAAAGGACCATGTACATGCTGGAAAGAAGGGTTAACATAACTCAAAACTCATATATATTTTGTAAAAGGAAAAGGTTACAGTACAGAAAAAAAGAAGATGCATGTAGACAATGTACACTTTCCAGATTTCAGTCAAGGAAGAGATAATTCTGGGAAAATTTTGGCAGGGCTTTGCCATGTGAAATGGACATTTTAAATTTTTCAGAAATGCTACCATCAAAGAAGTATAGTATCTAAGAAAATAAATAAGATGATGGTATTTCAACAAAGCATATGAATCAAGGCTTATGCCTGCTAATGGTGTTACATGAATGAGAAACTATTTACAAAAGGCCACATACAAGGTACAAAGATCTCATTAAAATCAAGAATAGATTGAAGAATCAAAAGGAGTAAAGAAGTGTGAATACCCATGCCAAAGGAAAGATACCCAAATCTGGGTTGTAATACCTCAAGCCACAAATTGAAAGATACATGGGTATATATAGATTTTGGAAAAAATAACTCATTCATACATGACAGTTAAAAATCCATACACATATTTTTTGCAATATAACTCAAAGGATCAAATACAATTACAGGTCTACAAAAGAAAATGCAGATCCTGGCTCTGATCAAAAAACCATTAAATGGGTATCCAAAAGTCATGGAAGGAAGCAAAAACTTACTCGTAAAATCAAAAGTTGAGGAAACCCTTGAAGGATCATTGAACTCAGAGCCAAAAGGGATAACCCACAATGATTTTTCGACTCATAGATCAAGGTTTCACAAAAAGAAAGACATATTAAGTATAAAATATCAGAGAATATGCCTCTATCACACTTGGGAAATTAAAGAAATCAGAGCTTAAGAATCAATTACCATGGCGGCATTTATTTTTATACAAGCAAATATTTCATAACAGTCAGAGCTAAAATATGCAAATACCCACAAATAGACATGGATCTATCTCACAAAAAGCTCAAAATTTCAAAGAAAAGCACGACTACCCATGATGCAAGAATGTCAGATCTAGAGATATGATTCAAAAGTAACGGTTGTTTAGGGCCACAAGGCAGTGAATCCATCAATATAAAATCCTATTAATACAAAATTAGTGTTTCAAAGATTAAGTAGCAGAGACAAAGTAAAAGGGAGAGCCAAATATTGATTGAAATGAGCAATATATAGTCGGGAGATTACAAAAAACACAAGCCGCGACTACCTTGCTCAAAATAATGTTGTTATAGGTGCAAGAAAGAAACAGATGATCATTTTTACAGGAGGGCTAAGCTCACAAACCTACAACAATGATGGCCATAGAATCTTCACAGAGCTCCTACAGGCATAGAGATCTCTTTTATAGAAAATATGAGCTCGAAGACAATGAAAACTGGTTAAAAATTGACCAGATCTCATGAAGAAAGCCAAGTAATAGAGCTTGAAGGCTTCATCAATGGTTTCCGTTAAATCTTTTTTTACAGAGTTCATTTAGCTTGACTAGAGCTCAAGAATGAAAATGCGAAAGATTAGGGTTTCGAGTGTTTTACTCATCAACGATCCAAATTAACCTAACTCACTTTGAGTTAATGATCAGAGGATCGAGTGGCCATAAATCAAAAGTATCGAGAGGTCGAATGGCTAAGGATGGAACCCAAGTTCTTCAATTAAGACAAGTCAGAAACCCTAATCATGCTTTTGAAATCAATGATTAAAAATTGACAAGTACAGAGATCAATGGCTCACAAATTGATAATCAAGATCGATGCAAAATTAGTCCAAGTGAAATGGCAGTCATTTGACCAACTTGGTAATTTTCAAATTTTATAAAGTGTCAAAATTTCCACCGTCAGGCTTGAAAGCTTCTACATGAAGTACACATGGCACCATCACGACAGAAGTGGAAAAACAAAGGTCGGGAGTTATTTGTGTTTTAAAATTTAAAATTGCAAAACATTAAAATCTCAAAATAGCCCCGAAACCCCACAGAGAAAAATTCAAAATCAAAACAATCCAAAAGTCAAAGCATTGGCGGAGCAGCAGGTCCTCGTTGAGTTTTGAGATTTTTCGTAAAAAATGGTTAAAGTTTCAAATAGAAACTTAGACCCGAAAATCACGAAAGGTATGCAAAAAAGCCACAAAAGGTGTGCAGGTCCGCAAAAGGCTTAAAACTTCAAAAAATCTCGAAAGTCTGCAAAAGACTTAAAATTTCTAGAAATTTTTCCCGAAGGCCGTCTAAGGAAGATCGGGAATATAGAAGTGCCATCCAATCTGATATCAAATAGCAAAGGGAGTATATGAATGGGCAGGAAGAATAAAGATTTCCATGTGCACAATTTCCAAGCTATCATTTTGAATCATTTTGGTCTTCAAAGGTAAAAATTTGAATTATAGTATATGTTTCAAGAAAATACAAAGCTCAAAAATCTCCAATTCAAAGAGAAACCAGATCTTGAAACATGCATGTATTAGAAATCAAAAATTTCTTGGCAAAACATGAATCGAGCCATAATAAGGTGAAGTGTAAAGTACTAATGAAACATCATGCGCAGCTGGAAGAATGTTTTTGCGCAGCTCGAATGGTATTATAATTATTTCTTTTACCCACGAACAAAAGTTAAAATTTGCAATTTTGCTCCACAAGAATAAAAATACATGCCTTTGCAAGAAGACAAATTTACATGCTCAACAGAAGATACTTTCTCAGCAAGCAAGCTTATTATTAGCAAATTATTTATTCTTGCTTTCTTAAAAATAGATCAGTCAACTTCAGTTGACGAATTGTAATCAAGGCTATTAATGCCTATTTGTAATTGCATGTTCTATTTTTATTCTTTTATCTATTATTAAATAAAGGATAAAAATAAGATGCATGGGCGAGTACAAGCCTTAGGCTATTTTTAGGAAGGGGGTGAAAATTATTTTTGCTATATATTGTGTGCCTTTGCAAAGCACACTTCTAAAGGAATTCTTTTGGAGGACATTTTAGATATAGGAGTACTGAAGCAATTTTTTGCCAGTTTTTCCTTTTGAGTGTGAAGAATTTCTGCCTTCCCAATTATTTTGCAGTCTTGTGTATGTTTCTATTATTCTTGTGAATGCAAATTCCCTGATTAATCATCTTACCCTGTTGCAAAATTCAGTAGTTTCTGCATGATATTAATGTGCATGTTAAACTTAGCTTAGTAGTATTGTTGTGATAATATCCCTCAATACCTCCAAGTGTTTTTCCCTTAATATTCTACAGAAGAACTGTTGGTTCGTGCACCAAAAATCCTTCACATATCAATTGTGCATATACTCAGTCAAAGCCCTCATACAAATTTGGTGTATCACCTTAGTTTTAATTATTTTACAAGTCATCTTTTACCCCTAAACCCCAGAAGTAGTTTAGGATACACCAATAAGGAACCGGCCTTGATACCAGAGACTCAACTCAAAATAGGTATACCCACAGACCTGAGGTGTTTCCATTGTATCTACAAAAGAGAGAGATCAATTGTGCAAGCTTAGAAAACCTGCAACCATCTCTCTATAGGGTGCACTTTTGAGAGATAATAGTTTTTGGCATGCTCGGTGGGATAACGAATCGGATCTGATATGAAAGTTACAAATTGTAAAGGTCCAGATCTATAGAATCAATTTATGAGCAGTTACAAAGTCACTTTCAGGAGAAAGCTACAACAATTTATTCTAAAGATTTTAAGATTTTTTGGGAAGCATAGATTAGAATCTAAGAATCCAGACCATTATTACAACGTGTTTGACGAGAAGCTAGCTGAACCAAAGATCATCGGAAAGAGGAATTCCTCCTGAGTTTGTTTCTTTACCCTTGAATTTTTTTAGAAGGAGAAGAGTTGGTAATACTTAGACCTTATAATGATAGCTATGTTTTGATAACCCTCCTCGTTGAAATTCCTTCACAATGTATCAATTTATCTATTAACATCCATAGTTTTTGTAAAAATGGCTATTCAATCGAAAAGGAATTTTGTGACCTTTACTAAAGGTAGTCCATTAGTAATCATGGGTCTACCATGACATTCCTAATGCTACCATGAAAATTTTAACATCTTTCATGGGTGAAAAGTCAAGTCACAGATGTGCAGTGAACATATCAAAGATGTTGTAGCCACTATGTGTAGTCCATAATATCACAGAGTGAGACACAATGGCTTTAAGAGTTTCAGCTGCAGTCTTTTAGTAGAGAATTGATCATGCAATGGTAAAAAAAACTAGGGTATATTAACATAGCCATAAATACACTTGGTAGATAGACTTGAGATGAGTAGAGAAAGAACTATGTTGATGCAATTCCAGGATAACTTAGTATCATATGTCTCTCAAGAATAGTTGTCTACTATTAAAAGAGTTCCTAATGAGTTTATGTCTAGGTTTAGTATCCATTTTTCAAGAACTTGGGAGAGAATTCCAACAAGTGTCAAGCCTCAAGCTGATCATGTTTTCCTTTATTATCTTAGGGCATCAAACAATGATATCTCAACTATGATTTAGTCAATGGGGGGAGAGACTGATCCAAAAATAATCCGATTATTACTTCTTGATCTCGGACCCTTATAGGCTTTAATTATTTTCCGATGATTTTCTCCTTTTAAGTAACCAACTTAAAAATTAATGCAAGACAATAATGAAAATTGCACACAGATTGATTACGGATTTCGGCAATTGCCTACGTCTCTGGGTTCGTGGTCGAACTGTTCCACTAGTCAAAACTTGTAAGTTACAATAGTACTTTCACAAGAAAACCTAATGGAAACTATTTAAACTTGCTTAGAAGAATAACTAGACCTTCGGATGACAAGGGTGAAAAATAGCACCCGACTTCCACCTTCCTAGCGTACAATCTCCTTTGGCTTTGATCGGCCTTCCCGACACTATCAATGTGACGCTAGCACTCTGGTCGACAATCCAAGATTTGTAAGTAATTGGTGTGGCGCTATGGGCAAACTAGGTAGTTTGAATAACTCCTAGCCACAAATATTTAATTTATTATTGCCTAAAAAATAATAGGTCAATAATAATCAAAATATTAATGCCTAAATAATTTATGTCTTCACACAACAATTTCTCATTCTCCTCTTGGCTCGGACTTCGCCTCCAACGCTCTAGGAATGAGCTTGTCTCCGAGTTTTGTGTGTGTAATGTGTGTCCGTTTACAATAAAATGAGTTCCCTATTTATACAAAATTAGGGCCCAAAAATAATGGACTTAACATCATCCTTAGGCTAATATTAGCCTTACCCGTACATAGAAATTGGGATAAAAAATTTCCCATTTGGGCGGAATACACGTTTTAATGGGATTAAATCCCAAGTTTGGCGCGACTGCACTTGTTAAGGGATAAAAATCCCATAAGGGGCACATTTGGATAAGATCCCACATGTTAGGTGGTGGGAGATAATGCCTAAAGCTGTAAATAGCCTTTCCACGCATATAAAGTGGTCAAAGACCACGTTGGAGCATAACCGCCCCCCTACCACCACGTGGATTTGGTACCACGCATGCCATTAAACCTGCTCCCCACCACCACTTCACTCCTCCACGTGGAAATTTTGTGGTTAGTAGAGTTTAATACTTATGTATCAACATTATATTTAATACTAACATATACACATTAATATATACATGTGGCATTTGGAAAGTGGCCTTACCAATATAATTTCGACCCATACAATGTGGTATGGAAATAATTAACTCGGTAAATAACATATAGCCCACTTGTCATCTCCTGATAGGAAAATTGAGAGAATTCGACGAGTGGTGGCAAGCCACGTGTCACAGTGCAATTCGGTCCAATATTGACTAGTTGACCAGAGTTGGCTTTCTCGTTGTCTGAACTTTGACCGAACATATCTAGAGCTCCCGATGTCTGTTTGTCGCATTCTTATAGTCGTTGGAAAGCTCTTGAGATGATCTTCTACACTGGAACCATTTAGAGATGTTTAGGGAACTTTTGAAAATGATCCCCTGATCACACCTCCCCACTGAGAAAAGCTTTTTGTCCCAAAAAGCTTCCATACTATCCTGAATCTGAAAAACTCTGCTGCCACCTCGGAAGTGCTACTGTAGTAGACCCTTGGGTCTTCTCCTCTGCAACCTTCTCACTTCAAAAACTCTACTCCGATCCTGGGACCTGTGGGTTATGGGCCCACGACACTTTTGCTGCACCACTTTGATATCTGAAGAAGACCTCCACGCCTCCGCTTTATGGTGCTAAGTTTCTGAATGAAACCTCAACGCTCCTTCTATGTGGTGCTAAGCTTCTTGATATCTGACAACAAGGATCTTCTTTAACTCTATAACACAGCTCCTGGATCCAAGTTGATTCCACAAAATCCGAACTGGTTTGAAGGAACTCCATGTTATGTACAGCTTTGATTGATCCGATGTCGGTGATGGACAATGCCTTGTCCCTTTACAGACCTCAACACCTCCAATGCATGATGCTAAGCCTCTTTTAAGACCTCGAGCCTCCGATGCCTGATGCTAAGTCTGTTACAGACCTTAACACCTCCGATGCATGATGCTAAGCCTCTTTCAAGACCTCAAGCCTCCAATGCACGATGCTAAGTCTCTGTAGACCTCAACGCCTCTTATGCACATGATGCTAAGCCTCTTTCAAGACTTCGAGCCTCCAATGCATGATGCTAAGTCTATTGATCAACTACCATTCGTATCTGTGGTCGCAATGCCTTGACACCGAATGACGTTCCGAGCTAATCCTTTTAGAGCTCCTCTTTATTGACACACTAATATCAGGTACCACTCTGCTGCACAGTCATAATGCCTCTACACAGAATGAAGTTCTGACCCGACGTCAATGCCAACGTTGATAGATTTTATGGTGTTATTTTTACTAGATGACTCCTTATCAAGACATTTGTTTTCTTCCATATGCCCATTTGCATTACATCGCACTGTTTTCCTATTACTACGTGAATAAAAAATTCCTAATTTTTTTAGATTTCAAAGAAACTATTTTCCGAATTCTAGGTGGTTGTTTCATGGTGATTAAGAATTATTTTCCCAAAAATTATAACTACTTTCCTAGCATGAGATAGGTGGTTGAGGGAATTTTTGGGGACATAATTGTTCATAAAATGTTCCAATCGGCTAATTATCTAGTTCATCAATCTGAATTAACCATATTATATAATTGAAAAAATTGTTGAGGGGCCGAACTTACCCTTTTTAAATACACGTTCATACGTTATGGTATTACCTGGTCCTGGGTCCAACATCTCAACTGGTGGTTCCCCGAGTATTTCTTTAAACCATCCGTAATGTCTTACTCCCCAATAAGGCCGCCATTCCATCTTTATTTATAGCCATGTTACTCCTGATGGCAAGATGGTTGCAGTTTCGTAGCAATTATCCACCAGTTTCAAATTAATTTGGTCAAGTGATGCCACAAAAATTAATTCTTGAGATCTGCTATTTTCTGGGATAAAACATCTATTTGCCATTTATATACTATATCATGACATTTATAGGTCTTTCTAATTTGCCTTGTTTTGACGAACGGAATCAAAATATTATAATGTATTAGTCTTCCAGAATACTTTTGATAAAAGAATTATGTAAATAAAAAAAGAATACACGGCAAATCTGGTATACAATGCCACATTAATCTGGAAAACATAACCATGGCTTCTTAACCTGCACAAAAATAAACAAAAGTGGGAACAAATGTGCTTATGAAAATTAAGGTCAAGAAATTGAAAGTGTGGAATTAGGGCAACCTATATAATTGATAATCATTTCTATAATTGAAAGGGCCAATAAAAAAAGCCTTTAACTAAAGTAGTTCACAACTTAAATCCTATGGAATTTTGTGCAGGACTAGTTGGGTATTCAATTAATAAGAAGCTTGTCTCCTGTCGGGATTCTTGGAGCATTTCCAATTTTTAATTAAAAATAGGATTAATCTAGACTATCAAAATGACCCTAGAATGGCATGTATTAGGGTAACCGTGAGTAGAATGCCTTAACAATTTTTAAGGCCTTGTTAAATGAATCACAGCACCCCTAGATGGTTATCAGATATCTAGTTTGAAAATAGCATCCAATATTCATGATTGCACAACATGGAATCCTTTCTCCAAGTGTGGGATTGCAAAAATGAGACAGGAATCTCCATACAAGGCTGGTTGTATTCCTAAATTACTTTACCACTAAGCTATTAAAGTTGCAGGAAATTTAAGGATCAAATTTTTAACCAACTGCCTTAGGTGAGAGGTCTCCTATGTCACCGAAAAACAGCACTACACTGAATGAACAGATTGGATACAACCGAGTGCATGAACATCTAGCCAAAACTCACAGTGTGATTGGGTAAGGATGAGGTAATGTTTTATGAGAAGTTGATGGACTAGATGCATACAGGAGTCTAAAGATAGATTTCACACAGAAAGCTGTATCTAATAACTCCATGAAACTATTCTGCCACAATGGTATCTGTAATGCAGGGTAAAAAACTATTCTAATCTAATACTTTCCAATGAAGAGAGAGAATGCATAAAAAGAAAGCAAAGAACGACCAAGGATGGACAGATACACCACGAAGTCACGTTTTTGGTGCTTGAGAAGTTTGATCATAGAAATCATGTGACTAATGGTTAAAAGTCAAAAGTACACATTATGTGAGATAGGGGATGACAGTTCAAAACTCCATAATGAATAGGAGAATGCATTCACAAGAAGGGATTCCAGAGCATGGTCAAAGAAGGATCAATGGATACTCCTGCAACAACTGTTAAAAATGAGACATTAATATTTTCTACAAAGCATAAAGGGGAAAGCCCAGAAGACTTAGAAAACGTAAAAGAACGTGGGAAGATATTCCACAAACTGAATCTATCCCTTATGTGATATGCATGGGCATCGATTACAAATAAGGCCCTGAAATGGTGTCCGTGCTGGAGAAGGATGTGACCCATTTCGAATTAAAACTGGGTGTTGAAACTACAGTTCTGAGCCATTCATGATGGAACCGCCAGAGTCATTTTTCTTTAAAAAACTCTCCAACCTTCACAATTATGCCCCAAGGGTGGTTACTCTAGAATTGGCCTAGAGAATCTTCAGAAGGATTTTTATTGATAGGATCAAAAACGTGCGAAATCCCGAAATCTGGATTCCTTCATGGCACATATGAAGATTTAGGGCAAAAATTGCCAAAGCCCTCCCGATGCATCCATCATGAGTTATTTGAATCTCTTTTCCGCGCATACTGTCCACAAAGTTGCTGCAGTCAGAGAAATGATTCACTCTTGTGGGGTCATGCCTCTGCAAATATTCACTCTCCCAAGCTCATCCCATGTAAATAGAATGTAGCCACTACAAAATTCTCGGGCCTGAGGGTAGTGCACTTTGTCCTTTAAAAATTTGGCTAAAATCCTCACTTTGGGAAAAATTTATGGAATTTTCTCCCCCGCATTACTAGTGCATCAAGTGGCTCAGATGGCACAATTTCAACGCGGGCCCTTCCATCATTTCCCTTGATGTGATTTCTTTGAGAAGGTTGGTTGCAAAATTTCTCCCGCCGGGCCGATGAGGTGAAGACACGTGGCAAGATTTTAGAGAAGTCTGGCATGGCTCTTTCAGTCATTTTCGGGAATTCAAAGCATCAACTCGACTGGATGCCTTTGAACCTGGCTTTCCTTCAAATTCACTGGGAAAATATCTATTTGATAGTCCATTAAGAGAACCAGGTCTTCCTTGATTCCTGTTTGAGATGATACGAGAGGACGTCGGCTATGATTCCATTCGAATAGGGGGGAGTTTTAAGAAAATCTAGATGCTTGGAGATCAAAAGTTTTGGCTCTTTGAACTGTTCCGGACGAAACGTTCCTTCCTCTGCATGGTCGGCCGCTTCAAATATTCAAATGTCTCCTCTTGTTGTACCTTTGTCCCAATTGTATGCACTCCCATGAAACTGGGAAATACTCTCCTACTGTTTTCGCCCGAAATCGGACCAGTTTCGTGTCTTTTCAGCCGAGTTCTCTAGATGTCCTGCGCGTTGCTACCCCAGACTGTCTGGGACAAAAAGTTCGCAATCGAAATACACAAACTGGTTCAGCGTACTCTTGTTTCCACTTAGTCGGCCTGGTTCACCTATTTCATGTCCAATTCGGCCGGTTCGCGTCCCACGTCCCAATTGCTGCCCAACTATTCCGGGCCTGACTTAAGTCTTTTTGGCCGACCCGCGTCCTCCGACGTAGGCTCAACTGTCCCGTGATTGCCTTGACTAGACTTAGCCTGATTTTCAACAGTTAGCCATTTTTTGGCCCCAAGCTTGGTTCAGCCTTTGCAGATTTCTTTCCCACGCGTCCCGACGTTCTAACTGTCCCAAATGGGTACGCAGACTGCTCTGGCTTCGGATGGTTCGCCGTTAGAAGAAGCCCAACTAATCCCAATAATACATGCCTGGACTAGGCCTTAAATCAATTATAGCGCCGGGATTTTATTCTGGCCTGCAAGGTTATCAAAATTGAAATAGGGGCTGAACTCTTGGAAAATAACATGCACCTTCCATCAAAATGAGGTGCTAATTTTATCTTGTAATAAGAGATCCAAAGATAACTCAACATATGAAGCTTTAGAGAATGCGAAGACAAGACTTTTACCTGAATCTCGGAACTGAATCAAGGAGTAATTCCCTTGGGACTGAAGAACTTACAGGTGTTATCTAAAATATTCACCATGGCACTCTGAGCATCTAAAGTTGAAGATATCACACTTCCTAATGATCTACCACACTGCAACTTACTCGTCCATAGATCCCATCCTTGGAAAGCAATTCTGATTTCAAACGAGCATTCTCCTCTTCCAAGCTGTATTATAGGGTTTTGCAGGAGCATTAGTTCTCTTCTTGGATCAAAAGAGTATAAGCTCACAAAACTAGTAGAAAAAAACCCTCCACTCTTGCTCATATACATCACACACACACAGTGCACATGCACACGCACACACACACACACACATGCACACGCACACTGCACCAATCTTGCACAGCACACACACATAATATAGATCAGATTTACAGAATAGACAAATATAAGATATGCCCAACAAAGAAATGAATCACCAAACTTGACACCCAGAGATTAGGACAAGTTTGCAAGCCATTTAGTTAAACTCTTCTACCAATGTGTGATCCGAAAAATAATTAGATTATTACTACCTGATCTCAGACCCTTGTAGGCTTTAAATATTTGCCGATAATTTACTCCTTTTTAAGTAATCAATTTAAAAATAATGCAAGAAAATAATGGACAATTGCACACATATTGATTATGGAGTTCGGTAACTGCCTACGTCTCCGGGTTCGTGGTCGAACCGTTCCACTAGTAAAAACTTGTAAGTTACAATAGTACTTTCACAAGAAAACCTAATGGAAAATATTTTAAACTTGCCTATCAGAATACACCAAACCTTCAGACGATAAGGGTGAAAAATAGCACCTGACTTCCACCTTCTTGATGCACAATCTTCTTCGGCTGTCGATTGGCCTTCCCGACGCAAACAATGTGAAGCTAGCACTTTGGTCAACAATCCAGGATTTGCAAGTAATTGGTGTGGTGCTATGGGCCGACTAGGTAGTTTGAATAAACTCCTAGCCACAAATATTTAATTTATTATTAGCCTAACAAATAATAGGTCAATAATAATCAAAGTAATAATGCCTAAAATAATTTAGGTCTTCACACAACAACAATTTCTCATTCGCCTCATTGGCTCAGACTTCGCTTCCAGCGCTCTAGGAATGAGCTTCTCTCCGAGTCTGCCTGTGTAATGTGTGTATCCATTACAATAGAATTAGGTACCCTATTTATACAAAAAATAGGGCCCTTAAAATAATGCATTTGCATATTATCCATAGGCTATTTTAAACCTTAAACCTTACCCGTAGCATAAATAAATGGGATAAAAAATACCCAATAATGGGTGGATTTGCTTGTAAGAAATGGGATTAAATATTCCCAAATAGGGCAGCTTAGCATGTTTAAATAGGATTAAAATCCCATAAGTTTGGCGCGGCATAAGTTTGAAGTGGGGATATCCCATAAGGGGTGCATTTGGGCGGTGGGAGAAAATAGTCTTAGGCTTTATTAAGCCTTTCCATGCGCATGTATAGTGGTCTAATGGACCACTTTGGAGCTTATGACCGCCCCCATCTCAACCGCTTCAACCTTCCTCTCTTCCACGTGGAAACATCCATGCAAGGCTTAATGCCATGCCTTTACAACCGCTGGACCATAACCTAACATGTTGGCTGTTATGTGTGGTCGGTATGCTGAGCTTTGATACTTGGCGGTATAATACATTAATAGATAGAGGTTTGGCATTAATATGTATATGTGGCATTTGGAAAGTGGACTTACCAAAATAAATATTATTTCAACCCCTGTAATGTGGCATAGAAATAATTAACTCAGTAAATAGCCTGTAGTCCACTTGTCGTCTCCCAATAGGCAAATCGAGCGAATTTAGATGATATTGTTGGCAAGCCACATGTCACAGTGCGATTCGGTCCAATATTGACCAGTTGACTAGAGTTGACTTTCCTGATGTCTGAACTTTGACCGAACATTTCTAGAGCTCCCAATGTCCGTTTGTCTGCATTCTCATAGTCGATGGAAAGCTCTCGAGATGATCTTCTGCACTGACACCATTTAGGGATGTTTAGGGAACTTTCAAAAATGATCCCCTGATCAGAGACACTCCCAGCAGACTATGATATTGCTATCTAAGATGAAAATAGTCTTATGCAAGCTGGAAAATTGGCATCAAGGCCTTTAATGCCATTTTTGGTAGATCTAGTACTCATTCCTCAACCTATTACAATCATAGAACCTACTGTTGTAGCTCCATCAGATGATGTATTTAAATCTGTGTAGACTATGGTAAATAAATTGACTTCGATTGAAAACAAAATTACATTATTGATCAGACCCTATCAAGATCCTTATCAACAAAATCAATAGAATCAACAAAACAAGCATCCTTATAAACATAATCAAAATTATAGGCAACCTTACAAATAAAGGCAATTTGACCTGAGGGCTCCTAGTTCATCTGACGCTTTAGTCCTAGTTAATATGGCTATAGAAGAGTGGTGTCAACCTTGCAATCAACCTCGTACAGTTGTAAGTTGCCCAAATGCCTTTTTGAATCTAAATATTATTGCACAACCTCAATCTGAAACATTTTTCATGCCTCAAATGGAGGGTGGGAAACAAGAAACTCATGTTCAGAAAGCACCTGAAGAGAATTTAGTCACTTTTAATGAGGAGGATTTCATTGCAGTGACTACTAGGGCTCAAGGGAAAGCTGCTAAAAGTCAAAAACAACAAAATAGACATATCCTACCTACTGTCACTGATAAGACAACATATACAGTTCCAAATTCAACCAACAACCCTGTTGTTCTTAAAAAACAACATGCGTTCCAGTTGATAAAGGCCATAAAAAAAGATACAATCTGATCCAAGAATACTGTTTATACCTCAGATATCCAAGGCAGCTGAAGCAAAATCAGTTTTTACTAAGGCCTACTCTAAGACATTTGAATCCATCTCTAAAATAGTTGCTTCTTTCAACATTATTGATGTAATGAAAAAGCATAACGTTAAAATCTCAATGTGGGATGCTCTAAGTATTCCTAGACAACAAGATTTACTTTCTCATAAACTTGCTAAGATGTAGATTTCTTCAAATACTGAAGAAAAGGAAGTTGAGAAGGTAGACATGGTCCTTGGAACGTTTGAACAAGACTACATTAAATAAGTTAAGTGGATGGTTTATAAAGTTTTGAATGCTCATGATATCAAGAATCCACCACCATTTTATTTGTCATTGATTATTGGAGAACATCTAGTTCATAATTACATGGTGGACAGTGGCTCAAGTAACACAGTTATGCCAAAATAAATTGTAGAAAAATTGGGTTTCCAGTATGAGCCTATAGAAAGGAGTGTCTTACAGCTTGATGGAACTGCAACTAATACAGTTGGTATAACCAAAAATTTAGAAGTGATGTTACATGCTTTCACAAATGTTTCTATTCTGCAATATGTTATTGTTGTGGATTTACCTCCATACTTTGTCTTATGCTTATCTAGATATTTCATGGAAAAAATAGGAGGTTATCTCTCTTCAGATTGGTCCTTATATTTTACTACTCGTTACAACACCAAAGTTACTATCAATTCAGATTCATTAGCCAGATTTCATATTGAGCCTCACTCTCCAAATGCAGTGGCTAATTATTTAACCTTAGATCATTCTGATTTTGATGAGGTAGCTTAGGTTTCAACATTATATGGTGTTTCTAACATGTTTATGGATGAACAGACAGTTGAAAAACATCCTCATGATCCTTTTAAGGAATTTGAAGAACACTTGTTTGGTGTGTATTGTATGCATGAAGAAAATACACTACTTCCCTTGTTGTCCAAAATAGAAGATTCATTAGAAGGGATTTGGAATCTTCATTTTGATGGAGCTAAGAACAAGAAAGGACAAGGAGCAGGTCTGATGCTCAATACCCAATGAATGAAAGGTATTTCTCATCTTCGAGTCTCCAATTTTCATGTACTTGTAATGTAGCTGAATACAAAGCTTTAATTCATGGCTTGCTTTGGGCTAGAAAGAGAGGTATCAACATGATATAGATTTTTGGTGACTCTGAGTTGGTTATCAATCAAGTAAGAAATTTCAATTTTTGTAAGAATCCATTAATGAAGTCCTAAAGACATAGAGTTTCAGACTTAATGGAAGATTTCTATGCTATTAACATTCAGTCTATTCCTAGAGTTGAAAATAATCATGCAGATAGACTTACAACAGTTGGGGCTAGTTTTGAAGTGCTAGAACATGTTGAAAATAACAATATCTAGCCTCATATAAAGTTAATTTCCAGGCCCTCAATACCTGATAATGATTGAAATTGACAAGTTTTTGAAAGTGACGAGCAAATCTGTAGGTTCTTGCAGTAAGAAGATGAGTTTTCTGTAGTTAATCAAGATAAATTACAACATTTATATGGTGATCAGATTGTTTAGGTAAAGATAAATAAATTGTCTCGAGATCTTGTCACATTGGAAGACATCTTCAGCACTGACGATCAGTTAAGAAAGGTCAAGACTAAAATGTCAACCCACACTAATAATTATGAAGAGATCTCGGTTGATGAAGGGAAAAAGCTATTTATTGGAAAATTATGTTCCTCAACTGAAAAAAGTCATTTATTGATCTTTGAAAATAATTTAAGAATGTTTTTGCTTGGAAATATCAAGACCTGAAAGGATTTGATCCCATTTTAGCACAACATACGATTAAGTTGCAGCCAAATTCTAAACCCGTTAGGAAGAAATAGAGGTATGTGAATCCTAAAATAGAACCTCTGATGAGGAAATAATTATCTAAGTTGATTGAATCAGGTATTATCTTTCCATTTAAGCATTCAAGTTGGTTAGCCAATCTTGTTCCTGTTAGGAAGAAGAATGGTGAAATCAGACTATGTGTAAATTTCAGGGATCTTAATAAGGCTTCATTAAAATACCATTACCCACTCCCAAACATGGACCGGATTCTAAGAACAGTCTCAGGTTCAGATAAACTATCTCTTCTAGATGGTTACAGTGGATATAATTAGATTTTAGTCCACTAATAAGATAGATATAAAACAACCTTTACCACTAAGTAGGGTATTAATGCTTACAAATGGATGCCTTTTGGTCTTTCAAATGCTGGTGTAACGTTTCAATGTGCAATGGACATGGATTTTTGCATAGCTTCTTAAAAAAATGCATCCTTATTTACTTAGATGATGTTACTGTATTTTTTGAAATTTTTTGATGAACATATAATGCATTTAAGGAAGACCTTCCAGTTATGCAGGAAATTTGGAATATCTTTGAATCCACAAATAGTCTATCTTTTCAGTACATCAAGGTAAACTTCTTGGCCATATTGTTTCTAAAAAAGGTTTAGCAATTGACCCTTTCATAGATCAAAGTCCATATCACAGATATCATTGCCTCATCATAAGAAGGCATTACCGAGTTTTCTTGGTAAAAATCAACTTTGTCAGAAGATTTGTCCCATATTTTACAACATTGGTTAAACCATTGATAGCCATGATAAAGAAAGAGAAAATTTTCTCTTGGACTAGTGAAGAAAGAGAGGGTTTTCAATAAATCAAAGATAGCCATATCTCAAGCTCCCACTCTCACAAATCCATAGTTTTGATAAATATTTTACTATGTATACACTAGCAAGGAGCTGAAACAATCTCAGCTATATTAACGCAGGTTAATGATGAAAATATAGAATAACCTATTGCTCTCTTTCGGACAGAGTCTTCCATGATTATGAAACAAGGTACACATCTTCTTGAAAAACAGTTAATTTTAGTAGTTAGAGGACTAAATAATTTTGAGTGCATGCTTTCAAACAATAAAATTCATCTCCTTGTTTCTCATCCAAGTGTTAAGGATTTCTTGTTAAATAAAGAGTTGAATGAGAAAAGAGCAGGCTAGATAACTAAAGGTTATGGAATATGATGTTGATATCTTGGGTTGCAAAGATGAGTTAGAGGCAAAGGCTTGTGTGAACATCTAATTGCTGATATGGAAAAACATCAAGATACATGAACCAAATGATTCTAAAACAGCATGCTTAAATCATGTATTAGCAGTTAGAAGTTATGGTTCAATTAGAGAAATCAACAGCCTCAACTCACTCACAAGATGTCTAGGAATCAAGATGGATGACTGATTTGGTTAACTATCTATAGCATGGCACCTATCCGAAAGGTATAGACAAAAACTAAATGAATATATTTCATAGGTTACAAGTTGTACCTTATATCTTTTTTGATAGTGTGTTGTTCAAACGAGATATAAATGGACATCTTGTTGTGGTGTGTTGACTATGATAAAATTTAGCAAATATTATCAGAAGTTCCATGAAGGACCTGTAGGAGGTCATTTCTCAACATGTACCATAGCCTTAAAAATTATGAAAGCTGGTTATTATTGGCCTAGCGTTTTCAAAGATTGCTTTGAATGGATCAAAAAATGTAAGAAATATGCTTTCTTTGTTGGAAAAGAACATCTAGCTTCACTACCCTTACAACCTATTTCAGTGGATCAGCCTTTCATGTAGTGGGGTTTTGACTTTATTGGCATGATAAACCCACCTTCATTCATAAGGCCACATAAGTGGATCTTAACTGACTATAGATTACTTTACAAGATGGATTGAAGCAATAGCCCTGAAAGAATGCTAATGAAGCCTCAATACTATCCTTTTATGAAGGAATAGTTTACAGATTTGGTGTTCCAATAACTATCATATCAAGATAATGCTTTAGACATTTCTTGGTGTTAAGATAATTGTTTGGGCTATCAACTATGGAATTTACCTAAGTTCTTCATTCTAATTATTACCCACAAGGTAATGGGTTAGCTGAAAGTACTAACAAAAATCTTTTAAGGATCGTCAGAAGAACTCTCAAGGATAATCAAATAGCTTGGAATCATGATGTTGAATTCAACACTTTGGGTCTGATAGAGTAACTCCTAAAATATCAGTAGGCAATTCACCATACAAACTTGTTTATGGAACACAAGCAAGAATGTCTATTTCAGTCTATTTCAATTCAGTTACCAGCATTAGATCTGCTACTTCAAATGGTGCTTGCTTGAGAATGAACCATTGTAGGTTTTTTATGAAAAGTTAATGGAATTACAAGACCTAAGATATCAAGCCCATATAAATATGGAAAAGAATGAGAAATATATGAAGAGGTCTTTTCATAAGAAAGCCAAGTTCAAAATCTTCAATGAAGGAGATATTGTGTTAAAGTGGGATGTTGATCATGCAAAGCCAGGAAGACACACAATGTTTGATACAATATGGAGTCGGTCCTTACATGATTTCAGCTTGGAAAGAACACAATGCTTTTCATCTTTTGAAACTAAATGGAGAGGAATTTCCCATTCCTATGAATGGTATGTTTCTAAAAAAATGTTATTTAAAATCTTACAGTGCTTGTTAGAGTAGGATTTTCCCTTCAGTAAGTGTAGTTTTTACACATTGCGTTGTTTTCGATTCAATAAGTGCATTCATGCATGTGATTTGGTTTACCATATCCTTTCCCAGTTTTAGTTCCATTTTGGAAAGGGTTAGACCTTTCGAAAGGGATAGATTTTGGTTATTACATGCTTTATACTCCATGCCCATTGGACAAGAGGAAGGAACTTGTCTATAAGCTAGCAGGTAGCTTTCCCCGCAGGATCGCCAAAAATGTTGACAATTTTTCACACTTGTGACAAAAATGGGCAACTCGAAACTTCGTCGTTACGATGGAAGGCATTGGTGAAGTATACCTTAGCTAATAGAAGTTATGATATTATTTGTTATTGCTGAATTAGTTAAATGATTACAGTGAAATCAATGCAGCTATGTGTGATGTCACAAAATGTAACTAGATCACATAGTCTACAATTTCATGCTATCTTTAGTAAAAGAAGACAAAGGCTCTGAAGGACATCTGTGTTGTCTTAATGAAGACACTGAATTACATAGTAGGTGAAATGTTGAGTTTTGGGACAACAAAGATAAGTACAGATTGTAAAAATATAGAGTTCATTACTGGATATTATAGGTTCTCATTAATGTTCTTATCCTTCGTGATTAGGACATTCAATTATATCAGTGAGTTGTTTAGTTACATCATGCAATCCACTACAGAAATCTTGAGATGCAGAAATAAATACACAACTCAATCACATAATTCAATGTTTTATTCATAAGGAATATGAAAATGTTTCCCACACAAGCCATGGGATGTAACTCAAAAAGTAAAGTACCTCTACTGAAGTAAGAGGTACACGTGTATGAAAGAGAAATTAAAGGAGTATGAGTGAACCCATCATTACCTTGGGATATTATTCTTTGTTCAAAGCATTGTCCCCCTTCCAGTTTAGTTCCATATCCTTCATCTTCCCAATTGTAGAAGTCATTATACCTAAATAGGAAAAGAAAAGAATGAACTATAAAGTTAGCTTAGGGAACAAGTCCAGTATTTCGATACATTATCCTAATTCGTGCATATGAATCTCTTAACAATAGGAGGCATAGATTTACTTGAAGATCAAACTGCATACATGCTTATCTCATTTAGAAAGAAGAGAAAGAAAAGAGGAAAGGAGGAAACATGGACACAAGAGAGGCCAAGAAGCCTAATTATTTTACTAACCTATTTCCTTAATTGTGTCCAGATATAGAGTTGCAGACTAAGAAGAAAAGGATCATGTTATATGATGGAAAGAAGGGTTAACTGTAAAGGAGATAAATCAAATAATAATACTGTAAAAGTAGATAATGCATGGTTATGGTACGAAGATAAGAAGATGTATGCAGACAATGTACAGCTTTCAACAACAAGCCATAATTCATTAGATGAAGAGATGCAATTACCAACTCACAAAATTTTGGTAGTGCTTACAGGACATGGAAATAGAGCATCTTAGGAAGGGGCAGATTACTAACAGACTATAGAAAACACAAGGTATAGGAATAAGCATCTCATAGTATCTAGGAAATGAGTCAAGATCAAGTATGAATAAGAATTGCAGCATACAAGCACTCATCACATCAAGGATGGATACACCTGATATATGGTGTCTATATGAATGAGAAACTATTTAGCAACAGGCCACAGTATCAAAGGTAGACATATCTCATTAGAAGAACAATGTACATATTGAAGAAACAGTAATGGGTTAGTCATGTAAATTCATGAACAACTTCAGATGTAGGGTTCTACTATGCTTAAGCCACATACTGAAACATATGTGTCAGGTCATGAGACAGGCATATAAGAGGAAGCACCTAACTCTTTGCCAATACACAGATAGTTAAAAATTAATACAGATGATGTGATGTAAAATAACTCAAAGGATGCGAATCACAGTCTACATAGCAGGGTTCACTCTAAGATACCTCATTACCAAATCGGAGGTGGAGAATACCTGGCAGAATATCCCCGGAACTGGCTACAACAAGAAGGATGGCAACATTTTTTGGGGATACAATGAAATAATAGGAGTATTCACCTGATAGTCCATTAATATCACATAAATAAAAATGGCAGACGTGTGACAGGATATTTTGCTGTCGCACGACAAGAAAATGTAGAGAAGTGACAATAGCTTCAGTTACGCGACTATCCAAAATTAGAGTTCAAGTGACGCGCATAAACAAAGCTAGAATAGATTACGCGCGTCACTAAGGTCAATACTGACGCGCATACAATGGGATTATCTTGAAGCGATGGTATATCAAGAATATGCATGTCGCGCGTATGTAGCCTCTGAGGTGGACTTTAGCATAAACTAAGCACTTAGAAACATAGGAAATACAAAGAAGTAACTGTCGCGCGTCAATGAAAAAGTAGTATGTCGCGCGTCACTAATGCCAATCATAAAATATCAATATGTCATATGTCGCGCGTCACAACTGCCCATGAAGAGCGTAACAAAAGCCCATGTCGCGCGTCAGCACTGGGGCCATGTCAATTGCGTCAATAGCTAATCTGTCAAGCGTTACCACTGCAAAAGGGGAAAAATCAATACCTCCTATGTCGCGCGTGACCACTAAACAAAGTCATAGTTTGCAATACCTCCTCTATTGCGCGTCAACTACCTAAGACATGTCGCACGTCACCAGCTGCCCAAGTCGCGCGTAAACACCAAATCAAAAATCGCGAATCACCAATACCCAAGTCGGGTGTCACCACTAGTACATATCTTATAGTTTTCCTATAACCTCCTAAATGTTGCGAATCACCACTTACCCAGGATCATGACCTCACAACAGCCCATTTCGCGCGTGAATATACACCTCTGTCGCGAGTCACCAGGGTTCATGTTGCTGCGTCACCACTGCGAATTGATCGCGCGTCAGAAATAGAGAAATGTTGCCATACGTCAAGAATCAGAATGGCAGATGAAAAGATACAAATATGTGATCTATCTCATGCAATAACACGAGGAATGCAAGTTAAAATTTCAGTAGTCCAATAATAATTTGTTAGAAATAGCTTGAGGCATACTAACAAATGACTCTAGCAAAGAGAATCAAATAGGAGATGTATACACACGATGACAGTAAAAGCCAAGACCCATCTCAGAAATAATATACTATATATTGTAAAATAATTAAACACACCAGGACCCACTTCGAAATAACTGTAAGTCTTGTCAGAACTTGAACTTCACTAAGATGAAATTCTCGGAATATTAGGAGGAGTTCGCCGCTATAATGCATACATAGTTACGAGCTCGAGCTCGAGAATATGTAGATACTAGATTTGATCGAAAATGCTTTTAAATGGGTATCACAAACAATCAGTGAACTTACAAATGTTGACACAAGTTACTAATGGAATCAGGAGCTTACCATTTTTCGACACAAACCCTTGAAGGATCATCAAAATGAGAAGCCAAGAAGGGAAACACCCAGAATGAGTATTCGGGAATATCATTATATAAACAGAGTTTGATAGAATTCATGAAATGCCTCACGCATGGCTTAAGTATCAAAACATTGACAGTCTGAGTGCCTCTATCAGACTTGAAGGAAATAAAATAAATTAGAGCTTATGAGCCAACTACCATGGTGAACATTCTTTTTATACAAGCCAATGATTTCCACAACAGAAGCCGAGCTCACGAAGATATTCAAACAATGGCGGTCTACATACATTTTTTGACATGGCTTCTACCGCTCTCTGCGAGTAAGTGCAAAATGATCAAAATGATAAAGTTCGAGTACTTTGAACTCACCCAACCCATGCTAGCTCAATTCTAGACTCATTTGGAGGTATGAGTCAAATCTAATCGTTACAATTTGACGGGTACATCGTAGTCAACGTCCATCTAGATCAAATCATCCAAATCAATGCAAACCATGGTTAAATTTTCAACAAATGCATTCAACACAAATCAGAAACCCTAATCATGCCTTAGAGATCAATGGCTACATGATCAAAAGTACAGTAGATCATACGATAAGAAGATTACAACAATCAAAATCTGATGCACTAAGTTGCTTAAGTAACCCAATGGAAATGTTACAGGTACTTTTGAAACCAACATATCATTTTTTAATTCTATAGGATTGTCTAAATTTTGTTCACAAACCTATAAGCATGGTGCCCAAAGAGTCCACGTAGAGCTCCATACATGCACAAAGATAGTCTTGTAAAGTGAATGTCAGGAGTTATTTTCGATTTTCAGACTTTAAGTTTCGACAAAAGGATTAAAATTTTACCAGAATCTCGTGAAGAACCCCGCGGGGCGAAGTATCAAAGCATTGAAGGTTTCATCAAAGGCTAACAGTGGAACAGTAGAGTATTTATAGAGCTTTGTATAGCTCGACTAGAGCTCAAGAATGAAAAGTTTAAAATATTAGGGTTTAAAGTGTTTTACCCATCAGGTCAATGCACAGTTACCTATGTGGCTCTGAGTTTTTGATCAAAAGATTGAGGGTCGTGAGTCAAAAGTTTTGAGGTTTAAAGCCCATAAGAATGGAACCCAAGCTCTTTAAGTTAATACAAGTCAGAAACCCGAATCTATGCTTTTGAGATCAATAGTTTAAATTCGACATTTACAAAGATCAACGTTCACAGATTGAACATCAAGATCAGAGGCGGGGAAGTAGTCCAATTGAAATGGTGGTCATTTGACCAGACTTATAGGTATTTCAAATTTTAAAAAGTGTCAAAATTTATCTCCGTAGGCCCAAAATTTCCCCATGTACACCGTGGCACCATCACCAGGAGAGGTGGAAAATCATAGTGGCAGGGCCGCTGGAGCATTATTTAAAATTTTAAGCCTTTAAAATTGGGAAAAAGTGTAAAAGTATTAAAATAGCCTCACAGCCCCACCAAGGACCAAATTCAAAACAATCACTTTGAATAAAGATGATAGCAAAGTTGGCGGAGCAGTTGGGATCCTCGCTAGAACTTTTGAGTTTTTTTGCAAAAGGGGTTAAAGTTTCAAATAGACCCTCTGGCCTGAAAGTTTGTAAAGGTTTCAAATTACAAATAGGCCTGAAAGTTCACCAAAGGAGTCAAAGTATCAAACTTTTCCGTGGCCCCGCCAAGACCAAACAATATATCATTTTAAATAAGGATTGGGAAAGTGGGCCACCGGGGCTTTTTTAGTTTTTGAGTTTTTTTTGTGGAAAATAAGAAAAAGACATAATTTCAATCCACGATTCCACTGCAATTAAATTCAGACACATGTACAGCTCGAATTAAGAGAAAATGGCAAGATGAGTATTTTAAAATGCACAAATTTTATCAGAAAACAATAAGGATGATTTTGCATTGCCATTTTGGATCACATTTGTCGAGCATGGACATCTTCAAAGTGATAAAATACAGAGCTTCGGTTAATGGTGATCACGGGAAGGGTTTTGCAGAGTTTGCTAGCTCTTTTAGAGCTAATTATTTTAATTACCAGGGGTCAATGTTAGATGTAGGAAATCTTATGAATGGTTTAATTACTTTATCTTTTCCATAAAATAAGAGATTATTATGATGTTCCTATGTATGAGTGATCTGTGCAGTAGATCATTTATTTCTACAAAATATTGCAAGTATTGTAATTATTTTCCCACGAATAGGGAGTTGATTCAACATGCTTCACAAGAGGATGAAGCAAACAAGAAGACAAATTTACATGCTCACAGAAGAGACTTGCTCAACAAACAAGCTTATTATTAGCAAAATTATTTACTCTTGCTTTCTTAAAAATAGATCATTCACCTTCAGTTGACCAATTGTAATCAAGGCTAATAAATGCCTATTTGTAATTGCTTGTTCTTTTTTTTTCCTTTATCTATTATTAAGTAAAGGATAAAAATAAGATGCATGTGTGAGTACAAGCCTTAGGCTATTTTTAGGAAAGGGGGGAAAACTATTTTTCTATATATTGTGTGCCTTTGCAAAGCATAGAGGAACTTTTGGAGGACTTTTGGATATAGGAGTAATGAAGAAATTTTTGCTAGTTTTGGCTTCTGAGTGTGAAGAATTTTTACCTTCCCAATTATTTTGCAGTCTTGTGTATGTTTCTACTAGTCTTGTGAATGTAAATTCCCCGATTAATCATCTTACCGTGTTGTGAAATTTAGTAGTTTCTACATGATATTAATGTTTATGTTTAGCTTAGTAGTATTGTTGTGATAATCTCCCACAATACCTCCACGTGTTTTTACCTTAATATTCTGTAGAAGAAATATTGGTTCGTGAACCAAAAAATCTTCACATATCAATTTTGCATATACTCATTCAAAGCCCTCATACAAATTTGGTGTATCACCTTAGTTTTAATCATTTTATAGTAATATTTTATCCCTAAACCCCATAATGAATTTAGGATACATCAACAAGTAACTGGCCTTGATACAAGAGACTCGCCTCAAAATAGGTATACCCATAGACCTGAGGTGTTTCCATTATATCTACGAAAGAGAGAGATCCAATTGTGTAAGCTTAGAAAACTTGCAGCCATCTCTCTACAGGGTTCACTTTCGAGAGATAATAGATACAAATTTTTCTATCAATTTGCATCTTCTATTACCACAACTAGTTGAGAGAAACCTCATTAGGATTCCTCCAACACTTAATTTGGACCCATCTCTTCCCAAAGCTCATAATTACAATTAAAATTTTAAATGCAACTATCATCAATGTGTCAGACACTCTACAAATTGATGTCTCAAACTTTGTAATATTATTCTAGGTGTTATCGACAATAATGCGATTAACCCTTCAAATCCTACTGCTTCTTCAATAGTCAATGAAAATGATAAGATCAAGATATTAAGAAATCCTCTACAGAAACATGATAATCAAGCTATTGATTCTTTAGCTAATCATAAATCGAGGGATCTCAATTTTCTAGTTTCTCATGCTAAGACATATCTTCATATCATTACTTTCTCTGAGTATGATTATCATGTTACGTTATCTTCTGATCACTTACTTATCACTTATTCTATTAGATCTACTTATTAATAACACTATCATCAATCCTTAATTTCGAGTTAGTGTTTGTTCTATTGCACTTCTTGTCACTATCGGCTTTCCATTCTCACAAAACTCATATTTGATACCCAAATTATATGGTTTTATTACTCTTCTAGTTTTTATCAGTCCTCTTACCATGCATATGTCCTTTCTTTCAGCACCATCCTTCGAAGAGTGTGACATGCTCTTAGGTCTCCCCTAGCTCTACGCAACTCAGATCATTACTTTCATAGATAACTTATGTCTAAATTTCATTCACAATAAGCTCATTATCACTATTAATGGTGTTCCACCATCTACACCATGGCAGCATCCTCCACTTGATGTCATCATTTCACTTGTTATAGCATATAGCCCCCTATACCTTTGAAATATAAATCTCAATCTTCTCCTAGCTCGGGCCTTTGCACATGACCTACAAAATCTCATAAGTTTTTGAGTCCATCAAATTAGTCTAGGTCTCTCATTATGACCACTCTTTTACATAAGTATACTTCACCTTGTCAAGTTCTTTCACATAGGTGCTCATTATCACCTATGTCTCCTATACATAAATCCCCATCACTTCTGATGTCTCATTCATATAGGTGTCTATCACCTCCATATTTTAATTCACATTAGTGTCCATCACCTCCACGTTCTACCTCACATAGATATCTATATCCTCTATATTATCTTTATCAGTATCATAAATATAGGATTCATTTACCTACACAACATATATTTCATCCACTAATGATCTTAGAGCATGGTCACACGCCTTCATCTCCACAAGAATCCAGTGGAGGACCCTAATATTTCATTATCATCAGATATCATTTTCATTATTATACAATTGGGGATCATTGTACTAATTCTCCCACATCCTCTAGCATTCTAAGTTGTGTCACATACTTTATACTTCGCATATAGTCATTCACATAGATCATACACATCTTGATACATGCTTGTATTGTCATTACTCGATGACACACACTTTTGCTATATTTCAAACTTGATTGTTGAGGGTATACTAGATATATGAACCTCACATACCACACACTACACACTTTACACACCTTTTACATATTTTTATCACATCTTCTAGTACACATTATTTTTTATTCACTCTCACAATTCAACTTTCTTGCATCTAATTCTATACACTGTGCTCATTAGCCTATAACACAGTCTAGTTCTAAGGTTCATATCTAAGGGTTTACATATAAAATGAACCTCACCACACTCACTTACTCACACACTATATACACTCAATGCTTTAAGGATAATATATTTCTAGTGCACACATTTAAACCATTTCCCGATGAAGCACTCTTGTTCTACGGTTCATTCTTGACTACTCAAGGGGAATTTATAAATGAACCTCATCTCATGCATACAAATCCACTCAGGGGGTAGAAAATTCTTATCACACTCAAATTGCATTATATTCCATCTACACTCCACAACATACTACATATCTTGGTCACATTTACTCTTTCTTTCTTATGCTTACATGTACACTTCTTACACATGTTACATAAATATCTTGTATGTCATTATCTTTCTATATAAACATGCATGTTAACTTTCATTCTAGTTTTTATGACACAATTTACAAATAACGACACATGTATCATGGATGTTTGGCATGGTACCTCTTACCAGTCCTGTAATAGGACCCTAGGGGCATATAATTTCATAAACAATACATGTGGTATTATTTCAATTTTCATAGCCCACTACTATATCGTACTATACACTTTTTGACATACATTTCATGTTTCTAACATGCTAACAAATTCTTCATGTGAAAAAATTTGTTTGTGGGTTTATTTTCTTCAATGATTGTTTGATATGTTGATTGCTACTATTTTCTCTTACATGTCACTGTATACCATTATTTGCGGGCTTTGCCTTATGTCATGTTTGTTCTGTAATTGTATTGTCTACCTTCGGCCACTTCAGTCTCAATTTTCTTGTGCCATTGTGAGTGATGTCCCATGTTTGTAAACTATTTTTTGTGGTTTACATTTTCTTCTTGCATATTATATTCTTCCATGTTACCTAACACACTACTTACTTTCTTGTTAGCTTACATCTTGTCTTTTACATGCGTGTTTATCTTGTTTTCACTAACACTTATTTATTAGTAACTTTTATTTTGTGTGCCTTAGTTTCTACGAAGCACACTCACTCCCCCTTGCAGGGCATCATTTTTAGTTCCACACTCAGTCATACTTTTGGCCGCATAATCTTTAGCTATTTCAGATGCACCCTAAATGAGGGGGTATCATTGGTTGAATCGGTCACCCCATACAACAATCTATAGTCATAGTTCAATATATGTCAACACATAATAAACACAGTCTTCAAACTCAACAATGGTCTAGAACCTAACATGGGTCTTCAACCTATCACAAGCAATAATGCCATTGACCCTTATTGGAAATTTGTGACTAGGGGGAGTTAAACAAAAAAAATATTAGTTCAACAAAGTTTTTGGCAGTATACACAATGGATTTAACAGGATAGATAGTCCTTCAACGCTTGACATGCATGTACTACATTTTATTTTCTACTTTCGTGTTGGATTAAAATTGTTTAAAAGAGATAATATTTTTACACATCATATTCCATGGTGTTCTATACTTTGGGAAGTAGTTAAAGGATGGAAGAGTGACACCAGATGTTTCTCCATACGCTTCTTCTATTCTTGGCATGAGATTTCCCAACAATATCACATTCAGTGTAACTACTTTGATATTTCCCAAAAAACATGTTATTCTACAACATCTCAAGGATTATATATATTTTAACTCATCACAGATCAAGTGTGCATGTTCTTTTTTAATATTTACATACTTTTACAAACGTTTTACATTTTTATCACATACACATATTTGAATACTTATTCATTCTTCGCTTTTGGAGGTTTTTCCTTATGGGAAGAACTAGTCACATCATTCAAACATGCATAAAAATCATTAATCACAACAATCAACATCAATAATAGGTACAATCACAACATCTACACATACTCCCTTTCCCAAGGATCATTATCATAATCATTTTTCACATCCTCTTCTCTAACTTCTAAGATTCAAATTTTTAAAACTTCACATTTTAGCTTGTCTCTTGACATGATTTTTCCATCAATATACATGGTTATTAAGTATGTAATCTCTTATGTACTTTATGTTATCCAACATTCACTAAACAATATAAAGTGAGGGATAATGTAGACACTAAATCACACATTTTGGGTATCTATCTAGTATTAATCACATACTACTATTCATATGATTCCTAAGTATGGGGTATTACTAGCTGAATCATTCACCCCATACAACAGTCTATAGTCAAAGTTCAATATAGTTCAACACACAATCAACATAGTTTTAAGTCTCAGTAATGGCCTATAACCTGACATGGGTCTTCAACATATCATAAGAGTTAACACCATGACCTAGGTTGTAATCCATAGAAACCCTTGTCTCTTGTTGGACACTCGTGACTGGGAGCAGTTACATAAAAAAATTTAGTTGAACACATTTTACAACAATATAGACAATGGATTTCTTAGGATAGATAGTCTTTCAACACTCGACATGCATGCACTATGATTTCTTTTCTACTCTTGTGTTGGATCAATTTTTTTATAAGAGATAATATATTTACACACAATCTTCCATGGTGTTCTATACTTTGGGAAGTATTTTTAGGCTGGAAGATGACACCATACTTTTCTCCTTAAACTTCTTCCACTTTGGTGTGAGATTGCCCAAAAAACTCACATTCAGTGTAACTGGTGTGACATTTCCCAAAAAAATGCATTCTTCTAAAACATGTTCAAGATCTTTTCAATCTCCTTTCACTCATCATAGATTAGGTGCACATGTTCCTTTTTCATTTTTACATACTGTTACAAAACAATTATTCATTTTTATCACATATGCATATTTGACTACTTATTCGTTCTTATGTTTTGCACATATGTCCTTATGGAAAGTGGTAGTCACATCATTCACACATCAATAAAAATTATTAATTGAAAACATCAACATCAATAATAGGTACAATAATTACATCTACATATACTCTCTTTCCCTAGGATCATTTTCCTCATCATTTTTCACTTCCTCTTCTCTAGCTTCTAAGCTTCACATTTTTATCACTCCATGTTTTTTATTGTCTGTCAACATGATTTTTTGATCGATCTAAATGGTTATCAGGTATGCATATATTATATAATTTATGTTATCAAGCATTCGATTAACAACATAAAGTGGGGGAAAATGTAAACAATAAATCACACATTTTTGGTTATCTATCTAGTATTAATCACATATTACTATTCATATGATTCCTAAGTAGGAAAAGTAATGATTGATCCATGTCTTCAGCTATCTTTGATTTATTTATATTGCCTCTATTGATATTACACACATTCTAGCCTAATGTGTCTTGTCATTCTTCAAAATTTTGTAGTCTAGACATCAGCGCCCACCAAGGACACCGGTAGTACTAGGAGCCCCTGTCCCTTGGGTGTCCCTGACCTCTTTGTAATTTTTTCACATATTTTAGCTCCTTTCTAGAAATTTGGGCATCTTATCTTTTTGGTAGTCACCCTTTTCAGGGTTAATTACAAATTTTAAACAAGGGAATCATATAAATATAAAGTTATGTGACCATAATAAGGGACCAAGTACTAGGCATTAGCTAACACCACCTAAGGTTGCATCCAAAAGCATTATCAAAATCATCAAAGAATACACCTAACATCCACACAAGTGTAATGGAAAGCATTATTTTACATACATTTCATAGGATGGGAAGTTCATTATTTCATGCGCACATCTATTTACATCTTTTACATCTAGCTACTTGCTCGCTATCAAGTGTGAGATGCACAAGAGCCACCTAGGGCACTATGTTGACACACATATATAGAAATACATTGGTTATGATATATAGTGTAGCACTCGGTCATCAGTTTAATCATTTGACAACTATGGATAATCTGAGCCCTCATTTGCATTATTTTCTTTTTGGGATTTGATGCACTTTTGGGGTTTTAGAGATCATTTCTTCATTATTGGCTACAGGTGACATCAAGTGACCTTGATGTGACATACTAGTGATAGGAACTAAAGGACAATGACTACCTCACAACCCTCAAAAGATGGATTTATGAAGTTCTGAGTAGTCATAGGTGCCCAAGGTAGGTCTGAAGCACTTGCTAGCGCCCCTAACCAATTCTAGGTACTCCAGTCAAGGAAGATATTTTGGTCACATAATTTTCTAATCTTTTATGCGAAACTTCTCCATATTTGTTCATCAACTCATCACTTTGGCATAACCCATGATTATTTTTGAATCAACTAAGTATCTTATCCCTTCACTTTGCAAATAGGGTTTTACACTTTTTAGCTTAATTTGTTGGGGTCAAATCTATATTTCATTACATATATAATGTACAAATTTTTTACATAATTAGTATTAGGAATGTTTTTATTTAAATATTTACTTAATTAGTGAGGGTATATGTCCTTTATTTATAATATGACATGGATTTTCCTATTATGAGACACAACATTAAATGGTATTTCATAATCCCTTCACAATATCTCAATGTGAAGAGGGGGTGCTTTAATATCTAGAGGATTCAAAAAAAATAAATCTTTCTATGCACAATGTTTATGAGTGGTGACTTTGGGATTCCTATTTGGTAATGTGAAGACATTTTTAAATTATGACCTATATTGTGATTATTACAAACTTGGTTATGGATCCCTTACACTATTCAATGAAGTCCCACTTGGATTATATGGAGTACACTTCTAGAGATAATTGTAAGGATCATTGTAACAAAATATTTGTTTTATTACCAACTCTTTAATTTCTTATTTACAGTGACAAAAAGATTCAGTTCATATCAAATATTTTATATAGGTACACTAAATTGAATATAGATGGGATAAAATTACATGTTTTAGTGATTTATTATTACTAGATATTTTACCTAGATGGGATTTAGGAGTAATATAGGCACACATTGTTTCAAAATCGAGAAGTGATAAAAGTAAATTAAATTGGAATTATAAGTGATGAAGTTACAATTAGTTAGATTTAGAAGTGATATATGTATGTGGATTCTGATGTTAGAACTAGTAAAAATAGACATGGATTTATAATAAATAGTGAGATACATGCTATCCAAAATTCAACCCCAAGGTAATTTTGATAACTTGCACAATTTCTTTAGGCTTGAGCAAGAAGAAATGGTTCGAGGCCCAAAATCAGGTTTTGAGGGATCCCTTGGTTTTTCTCTAAATTCCATATCGAAATAATAATCGAAGGAGTTAGTGAAAAATTGCAAAAAAAATGAAAAAATGAATTCAAGGGCCTATTTAAGTACAAATCGGGTCTGGGGGCTACAGATGGAACCAATGTGGATGATACTGAGGTTCTTCATACCTAGTTTTGGCTTGAAATGCTAAGGAGGCATTAAAATGTGGAAAAAGTGAAAAAAATTGTTTGAGACAGTCGGGCCCAAAAAATCCAAAGTAGCCGATCAAAAAAAGAGACCAAGTGTAATGCAGAAAAATTTGAAAAATTTGTCTTGGACAATATGGGCTCAAAAAAGCCAAAATACCCGCAAAAGATAAAATGTGGAAAAAGTAAAATATTTTGTCTCGTGCGGGCCACATGATAACATGGACAAAAGTACCTGAAATGCTTGAAAATTTGATTTGGTCCAAGCCAATTCATTATGGAAAATATGGATAAAAATGTCCTGAGTGGTACAGGGGACAGTTGGGATGAGAATACGTGCAGGCCCCGAAAATCTGAAATAGCCACAAACAGTGAAGTGTGGATAAGGTGGATAAAAATTTCTGGGACACGCGGACCCAAAAAATATGAAAAGATAAAAAATCGGAGCCAACTACTCACATTTATCATAGTATGTCACCCTCATCTTCAGATAAACATAAATTTTGACTGGAAGCTCAGATTTGCATGAAATTGGTCTTTTTGGAAAGATCTCAGTGTTCTCTACACAACTTGAAGTCAGACTAAGTATTTAAAAATGAATAAGTATAGTCTGCCATTTTTAGGGGTGTTTCTATATTTATCACCTATCACATTAAGAGGTATGGGTCTCCTTTCTTCTCCAACAAGGTAGAGTACCTGGAGGAATGGGTTTTGCTGTGGAAACCATCATTTTGCAGGTTGTTTTAATGCATTTTTTGGTGTTTGAAGAAGAATTTTGAATTCCTTCTCTACTTTTTCATTTCGTTCTTCCTATATATTGTAAGGAAGGGCTCATTTTAAAATGTTGGATAATTTTGCTTTGCACCCTCCCTTTTTCCTTGTTTGTAAGTGGTTTTGTGGTGTTCAAACCTCCCATTAAAGGTATAATGCAATTTTTTCCTCTTGGCCATTGTAATGTATTGTATCAATTTTGTGGAGCAATAATATAAGTTTGTGGATTATTTCAACCCTCTCTTGTGTTCATTGTATTCTATCGATCTCTCATTGGAATCTCGATTATTTATGCATGGCGATTGTCTTAATATTCAATGGTTTTTAATTTAATGGATTAGTCGATTGATCTGATATAGTTGTATTGTAATCCTTACTAATATGATTGTGGTTTCTACCTCCATGCAAAGCAATTATTTAACATTCCTTTTGGTGTATCACCTCTTTAGTCTAGGTTTAATTTATTGTAATCTTCTTAACCCTATCTCCATGGAAAGTTAGATTATATGTTTAGATTACATCATCTATAATTTGGATATGTGTATCACAATAGAGGAATAGGAACTGTCCTTCATCCAGATCTTTTCCAATTGCAAAGCCCCATACTTTGGGAAAAGCTCCATGTTATGGAATCACATTGAAGGTCATAATCCTTCGAATTGCAAATGGTTGAGGGGTGCTATGATTACGCATCAAAAATCAACCACATTTTTTTCTTGTCATTTGAAAGTGATGCCAATATATATATCTATAATTGAGAGTGATAGACACATGAAGAACAAAATTTTAAAGTGATAAATGTACATTTTTTGAGTCTTTATGCTGATGAAAGACCTTATTGAGATATGTGCACTCAGAATTAAAAATACACTCTTCTATAATCTAGGGAGTAAAATGTAATGTGAAGTGATCTACATGAGATAGAATTCTAAACTTAATTATTTCTATCCAAAATGTATTTATACTTAATGTTGCAAGAGTATTTTCTTCTATGAGTTGATCTTGTTGAGTTCAAGTAGTATGAACTTATAGTTAGATGATATTAGATTTAAACATACATTATATCATGGATCATTTAGATTATCACCAAGATTGTAAAGAATATGGGTTATGTTATGGTTGAAATTGAATTGCATAATAGGGTTGGTATTTCTAATGTGATAGCTTAGTAGCATCCTTTGTGATATCTCTCACATCATCCCTAGATCTTACATTAGATAAAGGAGAATCTTGGATTAAAGATGACATTTAAAACTTCTTAGATCCCTGTAGAGGAATCTGTGATATATCTTCCTGAATATTTGAAAGTTAAAATTTTAATGGAAAACATCCAAATTAACCCCTCCATTTGGAATGATCTTCTTTAGTGTTTAACTAATTTAAATTACACTAAAATCTTTAAGGAATATCTGATGTGTTATTGTGTGTAATTTTGACTGAAAGAATCTATGGAGTCTAAAAAATGTTAGAACCTAGAAAAATAACACCATAATAATTAATGGTTTACTTTTAACAAATTCCATTTTGGTTTTTATCTTTACCTTGTGTTCATTGTTAACAAAATGGGGGAAAGCTATGAGGAAGTGTAATCCTTACCATCTATGCAAAAAAATCTATGTGCATGAAGTGTGAAGTTTTTATCCAGAACATTGAATCATTAGTTGATGTTGTGGTGAGTTGTGTCTAATAATGTAGAATATGTCAATATAATGTAAGATGATATGAATTTTTTGAAACCATGTGCTCTAATCATGATCAGTTACTGAAAGAATATGACCTAGAATTGTCATTTGTAAAAGATTCATCCCATGAATTTTTTATCTCGTGTTTAAGTAAAAAATTTACAAACATCAAGTACTATTTGAGGGTCATTACTTCGGAATCGTAAATAATGTTAGGGAAGAATTTATTCACTTTCTTATTTATCGAAGGCATGGTTAAAATGGTAAATTTTAAAGTCATTATTAGGTTTAGATATCGTGATCTCATCACCAGTTAGATCTTGCTGGACACTTATGAATATATGTCATATAAGATCATTGCTAAATCTATACCTCACAATTGCATTATCTTCAATCTCCTTCCACTTATTATGTGTAGTGAACAGAACTAGATTTATTAAGAGCATATTTATATTGGATAATATTATTGTTGTTTCAGAAGGCATGATAAGGGCCAAAATCTCTAAACAGGTAGTCCCTCTTCATGAAGATTGATTTCAAAAAATATTAAGCTCATAACTGAATGGCCTTTTATCACAATAATGCTTGATATCTCTTTTATAATTGGTATTTATATGGAAAATTTACTCTGTTAATATGCTTTTCTAAGATGTTACTCCTAATCATTACCCTCAATAGAATGCAGAAAATTTTTAAATAGAGGTTTAACATGATCACCAAAAGGGGGAAAAATCTTACCTAGACAATCATGAGATTGGCACAGTGTGTCAAGCCATAATCATGTTTTTCATGGGTTTCTTGTCTATTTTATTCTGGGATATGTTTCAAGCCACATCATTGTTCATGCATAGAGTGGAATTTCCACAAAAAGTCACAGAAGCTCACTTATCCTTCATGTTAAAAATAAATAATCTAAAAAAAGTAGAGATTTTTATGATAAGCTTAAAAAGCTTCTTGCATGCATTCCAATTTAGATTTTTCTTTTTCCACAAATACCTTGATGCTCACTCCTCCAAAAAGTCCCATCACAATTCAAAAATGTGATTTGGCTATCAAACTCAATTTAACTTCGTAGATAAGCTTACGGGAAATAGAAGGTTATTTTTTCCTTGTTAGTCAAGTTGTATTTTTAGCTTTATGATTGTTTTATTCATTAAAAAGATATAAAATACCATTCCATTATATTTGAACTTATTTTAGAATTGTTGGTGTTGAGATTGTAGCTCCACCCCTTTTTCTATTTATTCATGCTTTTCTAGAGTAGTAAGGAGGACTTCATATTTTGATAGAGTGCTAGAGATTTTTATCAAAAATTTTCCCTTATATGATAATTAGTGGATTTACCTTTCCATAAAATTACAACAATGTATTTTCTTATAGTTATTCTTGTTAACTTGTTTTCCTTGAATTTGTTAAGCTTTGCTTAAGCTATTTCTCCTTGCTATAATTAGGTTTTGTATTGTTTTTAGTGTGTAATTTTTTCCTTGTTATTGTGAGAAATCCCTTAGCATAATAGTTTTTACCTTGAGATTAATAGGAACCTATTAGATCGTGTCTTGTGCACATCTAATTCACAGGCTCTTGAATCCATCATTTTTCAGTCAAGGCCTTATAATATGGTTTGTGTATCACCGGATCTATTTAGCATTATATTATCCATGCTCTTACCCTCAACCTGCAAATCTAGTTTAGGCACCAGCTCGTGCTTTGGTTTGAACCCAGCTTGTGTAATTCTAGAGATTCACTTCTCAATGCAGATGCTTGACAGCTCATTTGTTTCCATTCTATCTAGGCATTAGTGAGGGAGAAAATTTTGGGAGTATGCTCGGCCTTTTTATTGGTGACTACTTGTTTTGAGCTCCTACTCAAACAAAATATTGTTGAATCCTTGGATGTTTCATGGATTACATGCAGCAGCCATTTCAAACTCCGTGCTCCCATGGCATCCAACAGTAAGCATCTTTGACTATTTCTACAGAGCTCCTCTACATTCGTTGGTCACCTCTACCCACCCATTTCATCTTCCTTCACCAACATTCAATACCTGCTTGACTAATTCAATACCACTTTACCATCATGTTACAATTCCATACTTCACTTAAGTGGCATGTCATAAGCTGTAAGTTATTCATGCAGCTTCAATGGCATGTGGTCAGAATCTTGCACTGGCCCCTTCCTAGACATCCCTTGGTAGTCAGTAAAAAACTCTGCTATAGCCTCCAGTCTCCCTTACATCTTTCAGCTCCTGCTACGACATGTCCACTCTCCACGTGGACACCACAACAAAACAATCCCATCCAATGTCTCCTCAAAGCTCCTTGTGCAGACACTGCAGCAATATCACATTTGGTGGCCAAACTCATAGCTATCATTTCTCCTCCACGTGGGCTATTCCATACCAAAGATTTCCATCTTGGTCAACGATTTCCACCTTTTTAAAAATGTTTCTAATCACTTGTGTCTAAAAAAACCACTAAAATTCATGGCATTGTACATCTATTCTGGGTTATTGTCCTCTTGTGATTTCGGCATGGAATTGGATCCTTTCAGCGTCTTTCAAACTTTTCATTTTGAAGGGCTTGAGGTCCTGAAAGGTTGGCTTACTGGAGGACTTAACCCCCCCCCCCCTCTCGTAGTCAAAACAAACCCTACCTTAAATTAAATGCACAAATTTCTAATGGAGTACCCACATGACTACCCTTTCTACCCATTTCGGGAACTTTTTTAATCATGTTTGTAGCGTTTAATTACACTATTCTTAGCATGGATTTTTTGCGTGGAATCTTAATAATGGGTCATAACTTTTGACTCGCATGCTCGTTTCTTTAGAACTCAGGATCTCCTAGTCAAAGTTACATGATTTCTTACACATTACATGATGACATTGTCATTTTTGTAAATGAACTACTTTTATAAAGTGCCGCATTCTAGGGGGGTTGATTGTACTCTTGGGCCTTCACACACAGATGCATTATTAGCCAAGTTCGACGTCTTGCTTTTGTGCATCTTGCATTTTTCATCATGGAGAGTGCTCTTTTCAAACTTGAGCATCGTAGGATCGCTTTACAGCCTCCGCCACTTCTCACCAGGAGAGGGAACTATTCATCTTGGTGTGCTTCCATGGAACGTTACTTCACCCACGAGGGTCTTTTACCCTTCTTTCTTGGGCCAGTTCCTGCACCCGTTGATCATCGTCATCTAGAGGACTTTCTCAACACTCGTGACCTTGTCTTTGGTCACATGATGATGCATGTCTCTCGTTCTCTTTGGTTTCACGTGGCAGAATCAGATCCACCCCACCATGTCTAGAGCATTCTTCAGTCCCTCTATGGAGACACTTCACATACTGCCGCCATTTTTGTTGTTGTTGATTCAATCGTCTCCTCCATTTCTTCATGTGATGACAGTTCTACTGACATAGGTGTTTCGCATAGAATTTAGTTCCAGAATAGAGTTACTTCTATCCTTTCATTCTCTTGAGAAACTGATAGGGGTTAGGGTTAGGAGGAATACATGTTGAGTGTTGGGAAGGTTGGTAGATGGTTGAGGGGAGTAGTAGGGTGATAGAGAAGACTCATAGAGTGAGAGAGCTATCTTTGGGGTAATATAGAGATGGATGAGTGAAGGTTAGGTGTAGGTTGTTGCCAGGTAGTAGATCCAGGAGTGAGCTTATAATCCCTGTGAATTAAAATTTCACAAAGTAGTGTCTAGAAGCATACAAGGTGATAAAAGAGACTACTTACTAGTTTCTGATGTGGATGTAGGTCTAAAGAATGCAGTGGCGAAGGCAAGGCCCATTTGGGATGATCTAGCAATTGGAAGTGATCTGATGAAGCTATCCTCTAACTCTCCCAAGGTTTGGATGAGTGTGACAATGCTCTAGTTGGTCAGTTCTAGTTTTGGGCTTGATGCTCCTCTTTGCAAACTCTTCTCTCCTTCTCACTTGTCTCTCCCTTGCAAATGGATTTGGATCCTTTAATTTTGGTTGGGGGAGGTCATTTACAGGGAACCGATGGCGGTTACCTAACCGACGCCGGCTGCGTAGGGACCGATGTTGGTTAGGTCAAAGTTGGCTATTTTTAGTAAAATAGCCAACTTTCCCTCCTTTTCTCCCGAGGGGTCAGTTGTGGGCTTGGTCAAGTCATTATTAGGTTCGTTTTGATGTGGGTGAGGGATGATGAGTCATGGGTGTGGGTTTGGACCAAGTCATAGGTCTTAATTAGGTTAGTTTAGGGTTAGGGTTAGGTCATAGTGAAGTGGCAGGGTTGGAGATGTGGATTTATTAATTATAAGGTAATTAATAAATAATTCAATGTGTAAGGTTTAGGTGGTGAGATAGGGTTAGGTTGCGGGATGAGATACGGGGTACAGGGTGTCGTAAGACCCAAATTTGGTGTCTACATTTGCCCCTTGTTGTTGTGTAGCTTGTCTTGTAAAGCTGCACTGACAATAATAAAAAGTGGTTTCCCTAGTTAAGGGTATAGGTAATCCCCCTCAAATCTATCACAGATTGAGGTGACATGAAATCAAGGATAGGGTTGATAAAGGGTAAATGATGATTAGATGCTAGTAAGATGGTGGGGTAAGTTCAAGGAAGCCGACGCACGTTGAAATGTAGTAGTGCGACCAGGGTACATGTTTTGAAGATAAAATAAGCAATTCATAGGCAAAGGTCGATAGTTTATCCAAACAAGGTTGATATAATCCTGGTATCCAAGGCATAGGAAGTAGCTCCAAGGGATATAACGGGTAAGGTACTGGAACATTTAGGCATGTTCGGCAGTACCAAATGGTTGGTTTGGTTGAAATAAATGTCACAGTCTTGGTCTAGGAAAAGTTGGTCGGCTGACCAAGTCAAGTATCCTAGTCATGCTAAAACATGAACAGGTGAGCTTGATTGAACAAACAGGTACATGATGGGTGGATAGAATTTTTGATTTGTGGGCCTCGGTCGAGGTACTTAATTGGTGCGCCCTTGGGTCAAGCCAATTGGTTGGGTGCGGCCGTGGGTGGGGCCGATTGGTTGGTTGCGGCCTTGGGTCGGGCCAATTGTGATTAGTTGCGGCCTTGGGTCGGGCCGGTTGGTCGGGCCGATTGGTTGGCAGCGGCTGTGGGTCAGGCCAATTGGTTTGTTATGGCCTTGGGTCGGGCCGATTGGTTGGTTGCAGCCTTGGGTCGGGCTGATTGGTTGGTTGCGGCCTTGAGTCAGGCCGATTAATTGGTTATGGCCTTGGGTTGGGCCGATTGGTTGGTTGTGACCATGGGTCAGGCCGATTGGTTGGTTGCGGCCTTGGGTCAGGCCAATTGGTTTGTTGCGGCTGTGGGTCAGGCTGATTGATTGGTTACGCCCTTGGGTCGGGCCAATTGATTGGTTATGGCCATGGTTCGGGCTAATGAATTCAAAATAAGGCTATTTAGCAAAGTCGGGGGTAGGTGATGTGGTGAAAAATGGAGATTGGTGGATAAGGGTAGGAATTAGGTTAAACTAAGCTGGTAACCGATATCGGTTATGGGTGATCGATATCGGTCAGATGACTGATATCGGTCACCTAGGGTGCACTCTAACCGATATCGGTTAGACGACGAAAACCTATAAAAATAAAAAAATACGGCATGTCATTTTCCCTTTGTGAAATTAAGTGCCAACTTTTTCTTGTTTGAGTTTTTAAAGTGATTGGGTTGTGTGTTTGGGTTGAGTTGGCACTAGTTGAGTGGGGGAGTGAGTTATTGGTAGGCCCCAGAGATCGGGACACAGAGTTTGATTGGTTGAGGACCCTGTTGAGGAGATTTTGAGCTATGGCACAGCCTAGAGGAGCTGGAGGTGCCTTAGGTGCTGGAGGAGCTGGACCACCACCACCTATCCCACCACGATGACGTGTAGTCATATCGGTAGGCTCTGAACCCCTATTTGTGTGAAGTTGCTGAATTTAGCTAGGATGTGGGTTTTGGGGTAGGAATCTAAAATTTGATAAAATAATGAATAAATGAAGGTAAATCATAAAATGGAGTGGGTAGATATGTTAGGTAGGCCAAAATGTCAGGGTGGGTAAGTTTTTAGGGAATTATGGTGGGTAAATGGGTAGAAATAGGAAAAAAAGGGGATTTGGAGGCCATTTTTGGTCCGAGCCCTAGAATCCCACAGTGACCGATGTCGGTCACTAGGCGACCGGCATCGGTCACAATGTAAATTATGTAGATTAGCGAGTATAGAGACCGGCGTCGGTCATGTGTCGACCGACGTTGGTGTAAAAAAGTTGGACATAGACTGTTGGTGGGGGACCGATGACAGTCGAGGGTGACCGATACCGGTCACCATGGGTAGGAGGTAGGGTTGTGAAATTTGTTGTGTTGGATGTTGTTGTAGGTGGGTAGGATAGATTTTTGGGGTGAAGGGGGAGAAGGTAGAGTTGCTAGGAAAGGTTATTGGGGTGGGGGGTAATCGGGTGGTTGGGGCCGGTTCGGGTAGGATCGGTTATGGGTTGTGTATGAATTAGGAGGGGTTAAATTGGTTAAAGTATGGTTAGAAGGCGAGAGTAGATCGGGTGGAGTATGATTGGGGTGGTTGGTAGGGTGTGGGATAGGTAAAGGGGATATTTTATATATTTTGTTGGGTGGGGTTATTGATGTTTGAGGGAGAGGACGATGTTTTAGGTTTGATTGGAGTGGGTAGGATATTTAAAGAAGGACCATAAGAGTGAGAGGAATTTATAGATGTATAGGGTAAGATAGGTGGGTGTAGATGTGTTTATAGAGTCGGGCTGTGATTGGGTGGGTGAGTGAGTATAGAGGGTTAATGTAGTTGTTTTGTGAAGGGTAGGCCTGATGAAGTGAGTTGTTTTTACAGGCACGCCAGCAGTTGACGATGCAAGATCAGATGTTACCTCTACTGGGGCGGATGTAACCACATGTGACCGCAACGCAGTGGGTAGTTATGCGAGAGGTTGGACTTGGCGGAGTCCAGAGGTATAAGGCTATGGATAGGGATCACAGCCTGATGGTTTCCCTCATCGAGAGATGAGATCTGACAACCAATACCTTTCATCTCCCTACTGGAGAGATGACAGTCACCTTAGAGGATGTGTATCGCATCTTGAGACTATCGATCATTGGTGAGAAGGTGTTCCAGGTGGATGCTAAGACAGTGATGGATAACATACTACAGGTATTCCGAGATGTATCCCCATTGATTACGTATCATAATGCGAGTATTTTCTATAGCGATATGTATCGCGTGCATCGATAGGAGACACGGCTTGCCGTGCTGATGATGATCGGTATCACCTACTTCGTCCTCCCTGACTCAGAGGGAGGCTGCTTCCCATAGGCTCTGATGGGAGTGTTACATGAGATGGTGGAGGAGCACACCTGCTATGTATGGGCACCAATGTATCTAGTCCAGCTATACAGAGAGCTCTGGGGCTATCGCCGTATGAGGCGATTCAATATATGTTTGACATTCTTGTTACACTGTTGGGCCTACGAGAATATCGTGTGTTTACGACCAGTAGGATTGCCCCAACAGCCAAGGCCACAGGTAGTTTATAGATATGGGTTTTAAAGGTGGTTGGGGGTCGTGGATCAGCCACGAGCAGTTATCGCATGGCAGGATGTCACTTATTACAGACATATGCTAGAGGGCCTAACTGCCTTAGATATAATATGAAGGCCATACAAAGGCCATCACCCCCGTGGAGGAGCCCGAGCACAGCTGCGTTGGATCCAGTATATCTTCTGGATATCTGGACGGAGACCTGGGGAGTACGAAAGGATCCCTCTAAAGAGGGTACGACTTTAGTTGGGATTACAGCAGGATGAGCCACCTCCCTTTCCACAGTATCGGAGGGAGGATCTAGAGGCACCACTACCTTTACCATAGCCATTTGACCCAGTTTGGGTAGCAGAGAGACTGGAAGATGACACAGTGGACGACGCCGGGGTTACAGGTTCATTTTTAGTTTGGTGGGTAGGGTAGAGGGCAGCTATGAGAGCACAACCAGCACAACTAGATTTGGCGGCTCTTACAGCGAAAAGGGACCATCTCTTGGGTCAGGTGTAGTTATTACAGGGGTAGCTTACTACTACACAGGCACAGATCAGAGTGTTATAGGGGTAGTTGGCTCAGGTACAGGCATAGGCACAGGCACAAGCACAGATCCCTATTCAGGCTTTGATGGCTGCTACACCGCCACCACAGGTACAAGCTCAGGGTCAGGGTGTACAAGAAGGACAGGGCCCACTTCTATTAGGATCTGGGGGACCAGCCCCACCAGCCATGGTGGCATGGGCCCAGTACATGGAGGCGAGAGCAGATGCCCGTTATTATCAGGATGCACTAGATGGTACCAGTGCTGATTATTAGCCATATGCAGCTCACAGAGCCGAGACTTCCCAGAGTCACAAGTCACAGGGGGCCGTAGCGAAAGTTGGTGGGTCAGTGATAGGTAGGAGGTGAGATCTGAGACCAGGGCCAGCTGAGGGACGAGTTGAGGGAGGGGGAGAGAGTTGAGTCATCCCAGGAGTGGAGATGTTTTTGGATAGTTGATTTTTTTTATAAAGACACCGGTCTGTGAACTGAGTGTGCATATAGAAGCCTGCGTACCCACATAGGATTTATGTATTCATTTTTGTTGTATATACTTGCCTGCGAGCCGAGTACATTTTGTATAGTTGATACCGGCCTACGAGCCAAGTATATTTTTGACATGAGAGATCGGCCTGCGAGCCGAGTCAATATTTTGACAGAGACAACGGCCTGTGAGACGACTTTGTATTTTTTTTGGATTATAGAGGCCCCATGCAAGGTAATTTGTATATTTTGACATTGATTTGAGGATATATATAAATGATGAGTTTGATCCACATAGTGTGTATAATGTTTGATTTGATACATATATTATAATGTTTCATTTATTTTGTTGATGATTTTGGAAGTTGAGGTATATAGATGACATTGATGATGTTTGGATTATATGCATATGTGTTGAAATGTTGATGGTATTATGATGATGGATATTGATAATGATGTTGTTATGCAGGGAAAAGAGGCAGGCACTGCCAAAATTTTGCAAAAAACAAAGAAAAAGCCTAGGTATAAGCAAAAGGAGACTGTTTGACCGATATCGGTTAGATAACTGATGTCGGTCACTATGTGACCGATACCAGTTAGGTAACCGACATCGGTTATGTTAAAATGATATTTTCTAAAAATAAAAAAGCTTTGGAGGCAATTTAAATTCTTATTTTTAAAGTCATGCAACATGTTAAATACGAGGATGCGAGGCTATTGTCGTCCATACAGGGTAGTTGCATGGGAGAATTGAGTGATAAGGAGGAAAGAGATAGGTAAAGTGATCGTGGGCTTGGATTAAGAAGGTGTAAAGGAAAGTTATAGTGAAGAGTCTGGTGAACATGGCTGAACAAGGAGAAGTGTCCAGTGGGCAGAGAGGAGAGAGAAGACAGGTTGTACCTCAAGCTGCTGCATCCCAAGAGGTATAAGTTTTGGTTGGAATAAGATTTTGCATGCTTATAAATAGGATGTGGTAAGATAAAGGGGTAAAAATGTGATAGGCAAGGGTTTTGGATGGGATGAGTGTTATAGGGTAGGAAATCAGGTGTTTTAGATATGTTTGTAGGTATAGAGAGGGGTAAACCAGTGAATAAGGTATCATAGGTGGTGTTTTTTAGTAGGATGGGTATTATGAATAGTGACCGATATCGGTTTAGGCCTAACCAGTATCAGTTAGGTAACCGATATTGGTTACTGTGTAAAGTTGTAGCTTCTGATAAAAAACACTTGGGGATTCATTTGCTGCTTGTTGTTCGTTGGTTTGATGTGTGCAGGCAGAGGAAAGGCTGATGATGAATGATAAGGTACCAAAACTATTGTCACGGATCCAAGTGGATGTAACACCAGCAGAGTGGGCATTAATAAACCATGTGGTGTTAAGCGGAATCCTCTATTATTCATGAATTACATGCAATCATGCTATGTTGCAGGTGCTGATTGAGAGATGGAATCCAGAAAATAATACCTTCCATCTGCCAACAGGGGAAATGACAGTGGCATTAGAAGATGTGTTTCAAATTTTGAGACTTCCAATTATAGGAAGACTAGTGTATTAGGCAGGGTCCAACACGGCACGGGCAGCGATAACGGTAGTATTTGGTCTAGCCGTACGAGATTTGACACAACGTGACATTTACTTATGGTATAATGTTTGTGGCACACCCTGAGGCAACAAGGTTGGGAGTGGTATTAATGATAGCAGTGGGGTATTATGCATTACCTAGAGTAGATGGGGGAAGATTTCCAAAATCATTGATGTGTATTATTTATGAGATGATAGAAGGTAGCGTTACTTGCGCGTGGGCACCCGCATATCTAGTGGAGCTATATAGGGGTTTATGGGCATACAGGTGAAATCACAGGACTACACTGGATTATGCATACTTATTACATTGTTGGGCCTATGAGCACATTGTGTGTGTGCGACCAATAGGCCTAACAATCTAGGCAGGAGAAACAAGAGTGCAGAGGTTGGGATTCAGGTGATGGGTCCATACAGAGCAAGAGGAAAGAGCCGAGATTATGACAGATAATGTCGATTATTATAGGTAGAAGTTGGAGACGATGATGATTGTGGATATCTGTTGGAGGCCTTACGGGAACTACATGGTGACAATGAACATAGCCGAGGATTTGAGGGGTGTATAGTGAGTGAGGTGGATCGTAGGACACAGGCCAGGAGAGTAAGAGAGGATTCCTCTAGATAGCATGCAATGACAATTTGGATTTGTTCAAGATATACCCATGGATCATAGACCATATAGAAGGATCGATGCCGAGGCACCATTCTCACCTCCACGGCCAACTCTTCCAAAAGGACTAGAAGAGATAGCAGCCGATCGCAGGGTAACGGATGCAAGAGCGACATAGTCTTATAGATTATGGTGGGCAGCAGAGCTGTGAAGTACACATGAGAGGGCCGATCATCCTGACATAGCTATGATTACTATGGAGAGAGACCACCTGCAAGTTTTAGTTCACCAGCTTCAAACATAGGTGAACAAGACCACGGGATTGTTAGAGGCTTCGCAGTCTCGAGTGGAGAGACTAGAGGCAAGATTCTTCCACGTGAGAGGGTAGATTTGTATGTTACAAGAGAGACTGGTGGATCAGTGGGAGGAACCAATAGCAGTGGTACCTTTGAGTACAGAGAGGCCAGGTGAGCGGCGTCAACGATCACTATCACTACCTAGTTCAGGACGAGGCACGGGGGTCTAAGTGAGTTTCATACATAGGGGTAGAAGAATAAATAAGATGATAGAGAAGATGTATTTGTTTAACATCTAAATAAAATGGAATATGTATGTTGATTTGAGTTTGTGATAATTATAAGAATATTTGTGTTTTGAATGTTTGGATTGTTAAAGGATCAAGGTGAGTGTTATCAATAAAAATACGCAAAAATATTTATATTTTTAAAGAAAACATAACACATGATAGGTTATGGGAGGGGATGGTCGAGCTAACCTTGGGAGACCCCACGTCTCTTAAGTGTTGCCTACATAGCCCATTGCACAAAGCAAGGAGAGGCCTCAGACCAATGTAGTTCTCCCTTAGGACCAGGGAAAGGTGAATTCAAGCAATTTGGTTGTGGTTAGGAAATTTGTTGGTTGGTAAAAGTTTGATGTTGGTAGAGTAATGTTGTTGGTGTTGGTGTGGGTATAGGTGAAGTGAGGGTTAACTTACCCAAGCATAGGAAACCATGTCCTAATTAAGGTCAAAACACAATCCTAGATTCAGGTAAAAGAGGAAAAAGTGTCCCATAGTTGGAAAGAGCTAAACGAACCACGTATCATCATAGGATGATCTTGAATCCCTAGGTACCTTACACAGGCGAGAAGTCGATAGGTGAAAAGAGTTGTATAATCACAATATATCGGATATATGCATGTCCCTTGAGTTTTTTTATTGTGAAGAATGGTGAGGAGAGGTGGATGGGATAGCTGAGGTGTAGAGAACTTGTTATAAGGTGATTATTCTGATGGAAGAGAACCAAACCAAAATAGACAAGTCCATGACTCAAAAGTACTTTTGAATACTGCTTTGATTTTTCTAGATATAGACTGATTAATGTGGGAAGTCTACATGGGATCTGCATTTTGTTTTTCTTGAGGTCTTCACGAAGCTGATCAATTCGAGAAGCTTCTGATAGAGGCTGAATTTGTATAGCTATCCTTCGAGGGAACAGTTTACTTGTAGTAGCAAATGCGGCGTTGCACATAACTATCCTTTGAGGGAGTAGTCTAGTTAAAGTAGCATATGTGGCTTTACACATAGGTGTCCTTTGAGGGAGCAGTCTAGTTTATAGCTTGGAGGTCTAGATGTCTGTTTGGAATGAAGCATCTAAATTTGTAGGAAGTTTGACTCAATAATATCCCAGAATTGTATAATTGAGAACTTGTTATTTTGATACTTTTAAGTCATGGACTAGACTAAAAAGGAGAAGACCTCTTTAAGAGGAGGTGATGATCAAACCACGTGGGTTTGATTTTACTTTGAGATGCATGAAAAAAAAAAAGGTGTATGAGGTGGTAAAAGAGCTCAAGGGACGAGCGCAAGGTGGATAAGGAGTGATGTAACACTAAATTCAACAGAAGAATGGTCAGAGATGCAAGACATTAAGGGGTTCAGGCTCAGGTTTACCATTAAGTGAAGCTAAATGATAAGTACCTGATCCGTAAGTGTGAGTGATAATGTAAGGCCCAATCCAATTAGGAGAAAATTTTCCACGTTTGCTCTTTTCTAGTTTGGTTACATGTTGATTCTTTTTGAGGACAAGATCACCAATTTTAAAGGTACACTCATGAATTCGCTTATCATAAGCACGCTTGATGTGCTTTTGATACATTTGAAGATGGTCAAGAGCGGTAAGACGATGCTCCTCAAGAAGCTCCAATTGGGCTAACCACTCTTTGCGGAAGTCATCATTGGTGAGAATATCCTGGAGAGATATTTTGAAGGAAGGGATTTGTATTTTGAGAGGCAAGACAGCCTCAGTACCATACACCAGAGAGAATGGTGTGGTGTTAGTGGAAGTATGAATGATGGTACGATAAGCCCAAAGGGAAAAGGGGATGTGATCATGCCAATTTTGACCAGAATCGTTAACAACTTTCATGAGAATTTTGGTTAAGGTTTTGTTAGAAGATTCGGCTTGACCATTTTCTTGTGGATAGTAGGGTGACAAGAAGCTAAGTTTAATACCAAAGTTGTCACAAAGGGCTCGTAACAGGTTATTTTTGAAATATTTTCCATTATCAGTTATCAAGCGATGAGGAACACTGAAACGAAAATAATGTGATGATTGATGAATTAAACAATTTTCTCCTTTTTGGTTGAAACGAGTGGAACGGCTTCCACCCATTTAGTGTAATATTCGGTTGCTGTGATGATCCAATGGTGACGTTGCAAGGAAGGTGGATGAATCTCACCAATAAGGTCCAAACCCCATTGTGAGAAAGGCCAAAGATCTTGTGTGACCTGTAGCGGATGGCTGGGAGTATGTTGAAGGTTGGCATGCTTTTGACACATAACACAACGCTTAACATATTCGTAGAAGTCTTTATTAAGAGTAGGCCAATAATATCCTAGGTGAAGGATCCCATTGGCTATGGTAAAGCCACTAAAGTGCCAACCACAAATTCCGTCATGGACTTGTTGGATGGTATGAGTGACTTCATCGCTAGTTAGACATCGAAGGAGGATACCATCGAATCCACATTTATAGAGGAGTCCCCCCATGACGACATAACGAGAAACACCTTTAAGAAAAGAGTGTTTGCCATTACTACTAAGGTTAGGTTATAGAACAGAGTTTGTAAGGTAGTCACGAAATTGGTGATACCAGGTATCCTGCGAGGCAGTAAATGCATTATTTACCATACAAACATCCGAGACTAAGTAAGATTGGGTAAAGAGTTATTGGACCAAGACAAATATTTCAGAGTCAGTTGGTGATGCAAGAATTTGTGAGGCCAAGCAAGCCATAGTATCCGCAAATTTATTAGTTGAGCGTGGAATGGTTTGGATAGTATAATGGGTAAATAAGGTCAAAAGTGAATCTACGTAACGTTTGTACTTTTGAAGTTCCTCATTTTTACATTGGTAGATGCCAATAACTTGATTTACTACCAATTGAGAGTCACCAAAAATTTTAATAGACTTCACACCTAAGTGTAACGCAACATGGAGACCCAGAACAAGGGCCTCGTATTCCGCTGTATTGTTAGTGCAGGGGAAATCAAGCCTGAATGAAAGAGGCATAGGTTCACCTTCAAGAGGAATGAGAACAACACCCACCCCTCTGCCATGTTGGCATTTAGATCCATCGAAGAAGAGAGTCATCAGATAAGACACATCACTGAGTGAAAGAGTTACGACGAGTTCATCAGGGAAAGTAAAATTGGTAAATTGTTCCCCAGGTAGAGGGGCTTCCGTGAGTTGGTCTGCAATAGTTTGTCCTTTGACTAATTTCTGGTGTACGAACTCAAGGTCGAGTTCAACGAGGAGCATAAGCCATCGGGTGATTTGTTGGTTTAGATGAGGTTTGGCGTACATATAATGTATGGGGTCAGTGTTGGTGATGAAAAAAGTTTTGTGATTCAGGAGGTAATGTCAGAGTTTGGTGGCCATGAATGATAGGGCTAGGAAAAACTTTTCGATGTGTGTATACCTAGTTTCGTAATCCACAAGAGTATGGCTTATGTAATAAATTGCTTGTTCTCGATGCTCGGAGTCACGATGTGCAAGCATTGCTTCTACGACATGGTCGGTGGCAGAAAGGTAAAGGTAGAAAGGGCGATTGTCCTGAGGTGGAATAAGCACGGGTGGCTGCAAGAGATAAGTTTTAAGAGCCTCAAAGGCTTTGTGGAACTCCTCTCTCCATTGAAAAAAAATGTCATTTTTAAGGAGATGATGGAAAGGTTGACATCGATCCAAGAGTTGTGAGATGAAACGATAGATAGATTGGAGTTTTCCCTGCAAACTACGCAATTGTTTTAGGTTAGTGGGTGGGGGAATTTCTAAAATAGCTTTGACTTTATTGGGGTCGACCTCAATGCCACACAAAGAAATGATAAAGCCAAGGAGTTTTCCTAAAAGGATGCCAAAGACACATTTCTTTGGCTGAAGACGAACACAGTATTGTAACAGGTGATTGAAAATAATGGTTAAAACATTGATATGTTCACTGCGATGTTGGATTTTCCAAGAAGATCATCGACATAATCCTGAAGGATAGTGTTCATAATGTCATGAAAAATGTAAGTCATATCCCGTTGATAGGTTGGATCAGCATTCTTAAGGCCAAATGGCATGACACGATAGCAGAAGGTGCCCCAGGGGGTAATGAAGATGGTTTTATGTTGATCGGCCAGGGCTACTAAAATATGATTATATCCCGAGAAACCATCCATGAGAGAAAGTATCTCATGGCCCGCAGTGAGATCAAAAAGTTGATCAATAATAGGTAGGGGGAAGTCATCCTTTGGGCAAGCGAGGTTAAGATCCTGGAAATCCGTACATATCTGAAGTCCCCCCGTCACTTTAGTGATAGGTACAACATTAGAAATCCATTGCAGATAGTCAATAGGTAAGATGAAAGAAATAGAAAGGAGTCGTTGAAGCTCTTCTTTAACCAAGAGGGCAATGCATGGATGCATTTTTCTCAGCTTCTGTTTAACTGGTTTGGAGTCTGGTTTTAGAGTGATGTTATGGACAACAATGTCAGGATCGATTCCTGGCATATTGGCGTAGGACCAAATGAAAGCTTGATTGTGGGCACGGAAAAAGGTAGTGAAGGCGACTTGTTCTGATGTGTCTAGAGATTGTCTGATCTTTATAATGTGAGGATCATCTTCCATGTGGATGTTGATTTCTATAGTTGACTCATTCAACATGGTTTGGGTTTCAGATGGTAAGGTGCGTTGAATATAAGAGTCGTCTGCACCAAGTTAGGTGAGGATGGATTCATCATCTTGGCACTCCACAACATTAATCGAAGGTGAGCCTTCTTTAATCATGTCTGGATACAAAAGGGGAAGAGAAGATGGGTCTTCACCATCGCGTTGATAAGTAAGAGGACCTAAGAAGATAGCATTCATGAAAAAAAAAAGTTAGGAGGGATAGATTCCGGGTCTATCGACTCCGTGGGTGAAGGTGGTAAAATGGACGATGATTGTTCAGAATGGGTGACTTTGTCATCTTCCAGGATACAATTGACACGAGGTTTCTTCAGTGTAGGTGGTTCAGAAAATCCAAGAACACTACGATCTTTGTGTTTGCGTGTAGTCATGGGAATAACCATATGTCGTCCTTGCTCATAAAGACTGAAACCAAAACCCTTCCAAGCACAGTGTGTCAGGAAGGTGAGGGCAAAATGACGGTTGGTTAGATATTGAAAATCTGATTGGAAGGGAATCACACCAAGGGGAGGTTTGGGGGTGACAGAGGATGTGTCAAAAGCCCCATACGTTAGGTTGGTGTGGCAATTAAGTGGTCCATAGGAGATCACCTCCCTCACACGCCAGTTGTAGGTAGGATGTGCCTGTAACTGCCTATACTCTTGTGGGGTATGGAAGGTGCTAACATTGTATAGGCGGTACTCCCCCAGCGTAAGGCATTGAAAAACACCTACCAAGGGATCCGAGGTAAGGATTTTGTCCACAAGAAAGGAAGAAGTATTTGCGTCGGTGGTTTCATTGGTCGAAGGTGTGGGTGCGACTAAGGTGGATGGTTAAGGCATGGTTGAAGTAGATGGTTGGGTTGGATCAATGGGTGTCTTGATGGGTACAAGCACATCATTAGGGTGGTATAACATATTACAAGTTTTGAAGGGGGAAGCGTCATCTGTGACGGTGTATGACTTCCCTTCATACTCGAATTTGATGCATCTATGTAAGGTGGAGGGAATGCATCCCATAGCCCGGATCCAAGGGTGACCTAACAACATGTTGTATTAGAATTCTCCCTGACATAGAAGAGTTTGGGTAAGGTACATGGCCCTACATGAATGTTAAGGATCATGGTGCCTAGGGTAGAAGTAATAACATCGTTGAATGAACGCAACATGGTGGGGTTGGCACACATGGAGCTAGGAGGGATATTCATTTGTTGGAAGTCTTTGGAAGAGATGATGTTTAGGTTAGTGCCCCCATCGATCATAACACAACATACACGGATGTCGTGGATGTAAGCCGAGATGAAAAGAGCGGGATCGAGATCTTCTGAACTAAAGACGACAATTTCTTCTTTGGAAAAACTGACAACAGTGGCTTGCCGTATAGGGACAGAAGTGGTTATGGAGATAGGTTGTCTGGTGAGAGAAGCGACATGGTTGGGTGTTAAGATGGAGGTGATGGGCAATGTTTCGTTAGGTAGGACCTCTATCCCTTGAAGGATCTCAATTAGAGCTTTTTGATGTGATTCAGATGTTTGAATGAGATCATAGAGTGTCATTTTTACAGGAGATTGGTGCAGTTGTTTGATCATAGTGCCATGGGCAACTCCATCAGAGACTGGATAGGCAGGTCCATGAATAATCACTTTAGGTGGTGGTGCGATCGGGATGGCGGAAGGAGAAAGAGAGGCCGCAGGTGTGCTCTTTTTAGCTTTTCCATTGTTTTTCTGACCTCGAGTAGAAATGCTAATCATGTTGATCTCATGAATGCAAGACGAGGAAGATGACAGGGATAAGTCATTGTTATCGAGAGGTGGGGTTGCAATGATGATAAATTTTGGTGAGGTAGGGACAGGTGGTATAGGAGATTTTGGTAAGTTTTCCTATTGAGATTTTCTATCTGAGATAGGCAAGTGGCGAAGGAAGGCTTTCAAAGCTTTGCATCCTTCTACATTGTGTCCTGGTGTGTGGTGGTAGGCACAGATTTTAGATTCATCATAACCTATAGGTCGAGGTTTAGATGGATCATAGGGTCTGAGTGGGGGTAGGGAAATGGTTGTGTCCCCTACCAACATATCAAGGATCTTGGCGTAAGATCCTTTGAGTGGGTCAAATGTAGATGAGGCTATTGATTAAGTGGGTGAGATCATTGATTGTTTTGGTAATGGTTGGGTACGAGTCTAGTTCGTACGGGTGGTGGTTTAGGTAAGGGATTTTGATGATTTGGTTTAACTAGGCATGGCTTCTTCTATGCAGAAGTTATGTTTAGCTGGTTAGATGATGAGGCCACAGATGACGTGGTGGTAGGAAATAACCACGGGGAAAGAGGAGCGGCAGCAAACAAGTCATTCGATGATCGAGTTTGCTTAGGGTTGGTAGGTAGGCAAGATACTTGTGGCGATGGTGTTGATATGCCTGTGGATTTCTTTATAGGTGTAGAAGGTGCTAGTCATGTTAACGAAGACCTGGGAGGCATGGTGTATTGAGGAAAGGTTGAGGGGTGATGCCCCAATATAGAAGGTAGGTGTGACGGCGAGGGTTGAAGCCATGCTTACTGTAGTGGTGTGATCAGGGCCGAGGGTTTTAGTTGTGACGGAGGCATAGATTGGACTAGAGGAGATTGGGTCTGTCTCCTAGGTGGATTAACGACTTTATTTTCATATAAGTCTAACCGTTTAGGTGGGTGCATCAGGTTGGGTATTTGTGAAGTCCCAAGCATAGGGGAAGTTTTGGCTAGGTTGATAGAGGTGGATTAGGTATTTGGCAGAGATGAGGGGGGTGGAGGTGAGGAAATAGGCATTTTGAGCTTTTGTAAAAACTTTGGGTATATAGTAGAGGTGTCTAGATTAGTCATCTACATTTGAGTAGAGCATGGTGTATTCAAACATTCCCATAAGAGTTGTCTATCTTCTGGGGGGTGACAATATTCACGTATGGATGGGAATTTTGGTATGGAAGAGAAGTGGGATGTGATTCTGGTCCACTGGGGGTGTGATACAGGGGGCGAATGAGGCGCTTTAGAAAGATTTAAGTGATGAAGAACTGATAGGGAGGAGGGCATGTTCTAGAGGATTCGTCATAGTTAAGGAATTTGGTGGTGTAGGCTCAAGTCGTTTCTCTTCTAAGGATAACAGAAAAAGTGATGATCCTTCTTCTTTTGTAGCAAGAGTGGTAGAAGGAGATGTTTGGGAAATAGATGAGTTGGATAACAGCCACTCACAGTCTTGCAGGGATGTGGTGTAAGAAGGATCTTCTGTGAGAATAGAACTTTGGGTGGTTGATTCCTTTATGGGTAAAGGAATAGCAGGGCTGTCCTCTTGTCCTAGTGAAGGAGAAGCGGGCAATGACTCCTGCGTCAGTGAAGAGGCTTGATTCAGAATTTCCTCGATGGAAGCCCTTGGTTGGGAGTTGAAAACCACATGGATCTCATGCACACTCTTCTCCTTGGCTAAGGTTTCTTGGTTTGTGTTGCTATTGGAGGAATGGTTTGGAAATGGTTTGTTGAAGATTTTTAAATTTCAATTAGCAGGGGCATTAGGATTATTGAGGGTTATACCCCCTACATCAACCATTTCCTGCACTATGTTTTTCAACATCTTGTAGTTTTTGTAGTTGTGTCCCTTCATGTGATGGAAGTTACAAAAGTAATTTTATTTATACCAAGAAGGTATAGCACGGGCGGAACCAAACCTGGAATGAGGTTTAATAGGAGGCAAGGTGATAGCTCCTGCTTTAAGCAATTTTTCCAAGATCACATCATAAGTTTCTCCCAAGGGAGTGTACTTGATGGGCTCGGCCTTATACTTATAGGTGGATTTTGGCTGGGTATAAGACGGTGCTTGATATTTGACCGTTACTGCATGTACAACTCCTTTTGATTTCGAAGCAGCCGATGCATGAGAGTTGGTGGTGTTGGGTTTGTTAGTGGAGTCCTGGGTTCGAAAATTTGAGTTTTTGTTACACAACTTCAATTTCTCCTCCTCTAAGGCCCGAATCTCTAATTTTCAAGCCATACTAAAGGCCTCATCAAAGGTGTGGAAAGTTTGAATTTGGAGGGTGGGAGAAATGTGTTTAGCACAGGCCCACGTAAAGAGTTCGATGAGCTCGGCCTGAGGTAAGGCATAAGTAAGTTGGTTGATGAGGCCCCGCCATCGTCCAGCGAAATCTGTGATAGATTTGTCTTCAAATTGTCAGATGGCATAGAGATCGGTAATGGATAATTTCTTGGTAATATTGATGGAAAAATGATCCAAGAGAGATTGGGCTAACTGGTTAAAGGAGAAGATTGAGTGCTGGGCTAAAGCACTATACCACTCCAAGGTAGGTCCTGATAAGGACATGGGGAAGGTACGGAGAAGGCATCGTCATGAGAAATCAGATAACAAGCATGTCTAAACGATCGCAAGTGTTGTTGAGGGTCTTCCTTACTATTAAAGTGAGTAAATTTCGGTAATTCACATTAAGGAGGATATGTATGAATGGGGACAGAAGAATGAATAGGCTCCTGAAAAACTTGCTCATATGTCAGGGTGTTACGGCTTCCTGAAACAGAAGCCTCAAGATTTTGCATCTTGTCCATCATTTGTTTGATTAAATCATTGGTTGGGTTAGATGATGGTGTTGTTGTCGTAAACGAAGGAGGATTAGGCCAAGAGCCACTACTAGACAATGGTGGGGCTAAATGTTGATAGGGTATCGATGATGAATGTGTTGGGGCGGCTAAATAAGGGTGTCCTATATAAGATGTTGAGGCCACCGGATGCATTTACGGAAATGAAAAGGTGGGCGGAGCCTGAGAGGGAAAGCTCGTGTGGATAGGTGGTAGAGAACAAGTTATGAAAGAGGTAATTTGTAAGAGGGATGAGGTAGGGGCAGTGGACGGTAGTGATATGTGGGGCCCCAGATTAACTGAAGGAAATCCAATCGGTGCAGTATGGACCATCGAATCCACTGAGCTAGGAGACGTGGTTAAGGATGAAGATAGTGAGGCAGAGTTATTAGGTAGGCAAGGAGCTAAGTGAGCGGCTATACTGATAGGCATACCCAAGAGGAGCTGACCATCGGGTGTACGGTCAGGGGTATGAGATAAATAATACTGTACGGCGCCAAGATTAGCATCCAAAAATTTATCAAAATCCGGATCTCCAATAGAGATCTTGGGAAAAGCATTGGTGTCCGTAGGATTCCCCATAGGATGCGAAGGGGGTGATTTAGGCAAAGACATGGAACAAGCATGTGAAACCATGGCTGTGGCTTGTTTTCAGGTGATAACAACCATGGACAAGAGGATACAGTAGGGAATTAGTCAATTAGGAACAAAAACAACAACAAAACGTTAGAATTGGTAGGTTGCTGGTTTGTCAGGAACTGTGAAACATAGTAACCGATATCAGTCTTGTAACCGATGTCAGTCAGACGGTAGCCGGCGTCGGTCGGGTAACCGATGTCGATAGAAGAGGACCAATGCCGGTCACTGTGAAGGTAAAGAGAGAATGTAAGAGGCTGTTGGTTTGGGGATAAAAAGGCTTAGCATACCCACCAAATTTTCTGAAGTGATCACTGAGACAGGGTATAACAGAGAAACATAACTGAAAGAAAGAACAGAAAATAGGCAAGATGCACAAGAAAATCAAGAGACTAACCCTAGGATTATTTTTAATCACTTTAGGCTTATGCCTTAGACATAAGATGATGTCAATCCCAAACAAAATACCTAAGGGAGATGTCAAGTTTGTTTTGGCTTATAAGGCTACCTCAATCGGGCGGAGGAATACCGCGGAAAGGGGGGATGTTTGAGAGGTTGTGTAGATTATGATGTGATTTGGTATGTGTTGTGCAGTGAGAGTAAGATTAATTTCTTGTCAATACCATGGATATTACCCCCCACGTGTACGACCTATTACTTAATCCACGTTCACTAGAATTTAAAAACAACATGAAAGAATGTGATGCACGTGTTTTAAACCCAAATCGAAAATGATATTCGATGAAGCAAAGAAAGAGAAGAGGTCAAGAAGATGACTTTCACTAATGCAAAGATGCAAAAGTAAGACAAGTTCTTTTACCAAATGACAAAATATTTTGTGAATATTTAGAAGAGAGAAACAGCAAGTGTGCTCCCTTCATGAAAACAAGCACGAAAGAAAGTAACCTGAGAAGGGTCCCACCAAGGGTGCCAAAATGTTTCGCATAGAATTTAGTTCCAGAATAGAGTTACTTCTATCCTTTCATTCTCTTAAGAAACAGATAGGGGTTACGGTTAGGAGGAATACCTGTTGAATGTTGGGAAGGTGTGCGCATACCATAGAGAGATCAGACCGATTGTGAAGAGCTCCTTTTTGTATGGGAAGGACTACCTGTAAATAAGAATGCAAGACCACCAGATTTTAGTTAGACAATAAGTGAGGGAACTGCCTTGGGCCCAGGAAATATTAGACTTAATTTCAAAGGTGGTTAGTTCCCTTTTTAATACAAATTGATGCAAATGATAATAAAGAAGCTATTGCAAACTCACGATCTAGGTATCTTGTTACTAAAAGCAATAGAGACTAAACTACCAACAATAGAATGTCATGCTATTTATTTGGTCATTGGTTATTGATATGTTCCGATCAAGTAACAAGGATAGATCAGGCTGGACACGAGATTGTTTTGAGGTGAATAGATGAAAGGTTGGTTTTGGTATAAGTCACAGTGACCGATGCCGGTCACTGGATAACCGATCGCGGTTACGAAACCGGTACCGATAGGGAATAACCGATATCGGTAGGGGCAGTAATTTAGGGATTTTTAAATGGAGGATGGTGTAAGGTGATTATGAGGTTTGGAAGGTTGGTAGATGGTTGAGGGGAGTAGTAGGGTGATAGAGAAGACTCAGAGAGTGAGAGAGTTGTCTCTGGGGTAATTTAGAGATGGATGACCGAAGGTTAGGTGCAGGTTGTTGTTGGGTAGTAGATCCAGGAGTGAGCTTATAATCCTTATGAATTAAAAGTTCACAAAGTAGTGTCTAGGAGCATACAAGGTGATAAAAGAGACTACTTACTAGTTTTTGATGTGGATGCAGGTCCAAAGAATGCAATGGAAAAGGCAAGGCCCAGTTGGGATGATCCAACAATGAGAAGTGATCTGGTGAAGCTATCCTCCGACTCTCCCAAGGTTTGGATGAGTGTGACAATGCTCTAGTTGCTCCGTTCCAGTTTTGGGATCGATGCTCCTCTTTGCAAACTCTTCTCTCCTTCTCACTTGTCTCTCTCTTGCAAATGAATCAGGATCCTTTCGTTTTGGTTGGGGAAGGTCATTTACAGGGAACCGATGGCGGTTACGCAACTGATTCCTGTCGAGTAGGGACCGATGTCGGTCAAGTCAAAGTTGGCTATTTGTAGTAAAATAGCCAACTTTCCCTCCTTTTCTCTTGAGGGGTTAGTTGTGGGCTTGGTCAAGTCATTATTAGGCTCCTTTTGATGCGGGTGAGGGGGTGATGAGTCATTGGTGTGGGTCTGGACCAAGTCATAGGTCTTAATTAGGTTAGTTTAGGGTTAGGGCTAGGTCATAGTGAGGTGGCTAGGTGAGGGTGGCAAGGTTGGAGATGAGGATTTATTAATTATAAGGTAATTAATAAATAATTCAATGTGTAAGGTTTAGGTGGTGAGGTAGGGTTAGGTTATGGAACGAGATACGGGGTACAGGGTGTCGTAAGACCCAAATTTAGTGTCTACAGGAAGTGCCCATTACTTGATCACTTGAGTTTCTTCTCCTTCACATTTTTATTCCTAGCATCGGCATCGTTCTTGTCCCCATAGCTAAGGGCACCTAGTAACAACTTCTCTCTTGGGCTTAGCGGGAGCCCCTCCCCCCCCTCAGTGGTAAGATGGAGGTGTTCTTTAGTGACTCAGAGGAGGGGACCGATGGGGGGGTCATCTCCCCTCCAAAGATGGTGGTGACTCTAGCTGGGGGGGATACTACCCTTGATGGGTGTGTGGTGGCTCTAGATGGCCTTCTACTTATTCAACTTATCATTCCAGATGAGGTGCTCTTCATCTAGATAATTATATTCCCTTGGCATTAACTATCTCTTATGACTGAAATGACTCTACGGTCCTTGAGCAGGATGACAGTTGGAACCCTGTGCCATACTAACTCTTTGACACACCAAAACTATAAAATAGGACTAGAAAATTATGGCAATTTTTTAAAAATATTTTATTTTATTAATATTTTAAGTATGATCAAAATATAAGCAGTGTTATTTAACACTATTTTATGTTTTTATATTTGTTACCAGATTAAACACCCCTAGGGTCCATAATTATCTTAAGTCAATTTCATAAAGGGTCTAATTGGAGGCCAATCATATTAAATCTAATGTAGAAATATTATTTAATTAAATATCATCTTATTTTTCAACTTAATAATGACCTCTCATCATGATCCTTAAATAAACCAAATGGACTCCTTCCCAAATATTTATTTATTTAAACTTTTCTTATATCTCACATTAATATATAATGCTCACCATTGACTATTACATGTTCTTAGGTTCCCATTATGTTAATTATTTTCCCAATACCCATTTAAATATTTACCCCCACATCCCTAAGTAGTGAGGATTTAATATGAGCCATTTGATTGTTTTAATCTAGACCCTAGATCCTATGTATCATTACAAAACCCTGATCCATCCTTATAACTTTTGTCTTATTTTCTTTGTCCTCATTTATACATGTTTTATGTAGTGAGGAAGATGGAAGAGAAAGATAAATATTAATGAAGGAGATTTCCATTCCACTTTGTCTTGATTTGTCAAGAAGGAAGAAATTCCCTTTCTTATTTATGGTTTTATTTCCATCCTCGGATTTCAATATTAAAATCCTTATTTTACTTGTTCTTCTCCTTATATTTTTTTTTTCAATAACCAATGTCTTTCTTATATTCTAAGGTACTTTGGTGTATATACATACATACACATATATATATGTATGTATATATATATATATATATATGTATATATATATATATATATGTATATATGTATATATATATATGTATATATGTATATATATATGTATATATGTATATATATATATGTATATATATATGTATATATATATTATATACATATATACATATATATATATATATATATATATATATATGTATGTATGTATATGTGTGTGTGTGTGTGTGTATGTATACACACACACACACACATACACATACATACATAAACCACGGATTTATAACAAATACGGTGTAGGGTTAAACATGGCCGACAAGGGGTTATGCGAGGGTGGATTGTGGAAAGTGTGGGCCACGACATAGGCTAAGGGTGCAGCTACTACCACTATGTAACTAATGCAATGGGCAATGTGGTGTGGCACAACCACACGACAAGGTTCTTTGGTGTGGTTGTATAACACCAAACACACAAAGGAAATAATATGGGGGACGAAGCCACGTTCTGTCTCCCCCCAATATATATATATATAAATAATATTTCATAAAACAAAACAAACTGATTCACCATATAATACCTTTTTCTATTTCTTTTTCATATCTTTAAAAAATTTCATTTTTATATAATTTTTTTAACAAGATAACCATTATTTCAAAAATTGATGATTATAATATTTCTATCAAATTTGATGTTATTTTGTGTGTGTGTGTGTGTGTGTGTGTGTGTCTTTTTACATAAACAATAACACACAATTCCAAATGTAATCACTATAATGCAATTCTTATTTGTAAGGAAGAATACAAGTTACATTTTTGTTTCTTTGTGCAAAATAAACATCTTCATGAGAGAATAGCGAGGTAATTATTCTCTTTATAATAAGATATTAAAAAAATTTCATGTAGAGGAGAATGGATATTTAAATTTTAATATCAAGTGGAAAAACAACTATCTTGGTTTATTTCTAAAGTATTTAGGACCAGAATTTAAAGGATACTTTATTCCCCTTTTATTCCAAATACAAATACTTTAAAACCACAAGTGACTAGTTCATCTAGCATAGTATTTTTTCTCTCTTTTCTTATCCATAATGGATTTCAACCAAAGAAATAAAATTTTCATTAATAAGAGCAGAAAACAAGGATAATACTTATCTTCCCTTACAAATATACGTGCATATAAATCATTCAAATTCAAAGGGTAACAAAATGACTATATACATTTACCTTTTACCCTCCAAAAGTTTATGAAGAAGAAAAAAAAATCATTTACATGAGCTTCATCAAAACAAAATCCTCATTTCTAAAAATAACATTTCTTATATAAAGGTAAATCATACTATCTCTACTCCTAAAACAATCTTTTCAACATCATTTTCAAAAAATATAAATGTATGTAAAATTTCCACTAAAAAATGGTTACAAAATACAAGATACAAAAACATAGGCCTTCTAAACAATGTGGGAACAAGTTTACAATATTACAAAAGTTATTCTCAAAATAGAATAGAAGATACCAAGATATTACATGATCATTATGAATAACACTCTAAAAATACAAGTTAACAAGCCTCCCCAAAATGGGGGAAGACATGGAAAAATTATTAACTTATTTTAGTCCATGCTCTAATCATATTTTCCAAGCCTGCAATCCATATGAAAGTCTTTAATGTATAAGAGAAAGAGGAAAGGTTTTCCACCCAACCAAATGACATCATCACATGCCATCTCAACTAAAGTAGGACATGCTAGCCTCCCTCAAAACACATGGGAGAGAGAGAATGTATGCCACAAAATTTCACAAGGGGATACAAAAGGTGACAAAAAACACAAAAAAATTCAATGCAAAACAACCAAAAGAATACCAAGATCACAAGAGGAGAACTCCATGTTTTCCTCAAACGAGAAGAGTGGAAAGTAGCCCATAATAAGCCATATTGTGAACTAACCATAATAATACTAAAATAATCTTCATAATCATCATAAAACCCACATTATCACTTCATCCCAAACTCCAAGCCTCCTCCTTGCAGGGATTTTAAAACCATGAGATAATTTCCTTCACAAGGATGAAGATGAGGTCCAAACCATATGAACAACCATCTTCCACATCAAACCATATGAGGGGAGGAATAAAATAAATACCATCATGGCTTGCCCATCAAGACATTTGGTTTAAGAGAAGGTCTTTCCTAACTCTTCCCACATAATTCCTAAATCCACCATAACATAGGATGGATGGAGAAATTCATAACAAACAAGATTTACAAAAACACCAAAAAGTGTATACAAACATACAATATTCAAACAACCAGGTTTCTTTTATAGAATATACTAAAACAAGAAAAAATCAGAGGCATGAAGGTATAACTCAAAAAAATTTATCCCTCTCCAAAAATAGCTAAGAAATTCAAGCTCCAAGCTCCTATCTACAATCTTTCTCAAACTCTCATAGTAAAAATGACAAGCAAATTTCCATACCCCTCTTCATGAGGAGGTATAAAAATAAGAACCAACTAAAAAACACAAAAAATGATAGGGTGACATGTGTCAGCCATCACATTCTCCAAGATAAGATTCCTAAAATATCAATGAGCATACAAAAAACACATTTAGGAACTAGTCTCTCAAATTTCCTAAAAATATAATAAGCCAACACACTTCAACTTTTGAGAAAGCATAGAAATCCACATACTTACAAGATGGTGAAAATATAGGGGTAAAATTGTAGGTAAAATCCCATTTGATCTTGGAAAGAGACCTCCCTACCCATAGTTAGGTTCCAAGGGGTCCATTTAAATGTAAGGGAGACCCTAATGTGAAAATAGAGCTTTACAAATGCCACATTTAGCCCAAATTCAAGATTGGGTAAAGTGGCTCAAAGAAAGAGGTGTTGGGGTCCATCCAATTTATGATTAGGTTGTCTCAAGCCACTAAAAAAATGGTCACTAACATAATAACATCACTAATGTATGTGGGGACAATTAGGTCCATAAATAAGTTTATTTCAAGGATTAACACAAAAAAAATAACATAGATAAATTAGGAATCACAAATGGTGTCCCACAAATGAATATTGTACATAAAAAAATAATACAAAAATATCATGCATGGGTAAAAGACCTGGCCCAATCATCCACTTGTGCAACTTGAGGTGCCACTCTGAAACCCACATTCTCTTGTGTTCTATATAATCTGCATACTCAATTCACACATTAAATATACCTTCTTGATAAATAATAAATAAGAGAAATAATCCCATATAACGAAAATCATATCAATCATGTATATTCGTTCCAAATATACAACAATAAATAATTATTTCACTTATGATTGACAATCCATATCTAGAAAGCAATCAACATCCAAATGAGATAACAATGCAAAATGTCACATATGTTTCTATAATAGGTAAAAACATAAAATTCATCCAATTATCCCATGATAAATTCCAAAGAAAAATCATCATAATTAATTCTCACAATATGAGTTATATTCATCATTCATCTAATATATATCTAGTAAAATCCATATGAGTTGGATCCTCATAGTGTCCGTGAAAGCATGGGTACAAGAAACTAAAAATATGTATCAAAATAGTTTATTAGCACAACATGCCTCAAACGCCACCGATGTCAGAAGAGTAATTTATAACGAAACCATATAATGATTAAATAGTATTATGTCACTTTCAATAATCCATTCAATAAGATGAGTCAACAATAAAATAATGTAGGAGAATGGTGGGAACTACATCCCCCTCTCCTAAGATTATAATTCCTCTTGGAAGTCATTGGATGAGATAGAGATATGACCGCATGAGGTATCATGTCATATCATGTTTTTTTTAGTCATAATAATAATGTCCCACTAATTCAAACTTTGTCATGTACAAAGTTTTTCTCTCCTTTAGAGTAATTTAATTAAATAAAGTTTAAATTTCAAGGGATTTTTTATTTATTTATTAAAATCATTGTCAAAATCCTCTACATGGCCACATTTAAGTGGATGTCAAACATTAAGGTCTCTTTAAGGGAACTTATTTCTTTTTTGTCTCAACAAACATGCAATACCAACTATAATATGGTTCAAAATAAATTTTATCTCAATAGGAGAATATTAATCAAGGTAAATTGTGTCTTCCAAAAAGATTAATTTACATGATTGCCTATCTTTTAGGTAAGAGTTCACATATGTAGATAATAATTCCCGTATTTAAAGGAAATTATTGGTGGATGAGCCAAAGTAACATCATTCTTTCCTTAAAAGGGTTATCGAGTTATGATTACTTGACGTGCACGAGACCGCTTTTAATAACCATCCAAGGTTTCAAAATAAGACGCAAGAGAAAAGTTAAAATTTCAAAAATTATGTATGGTTTCACTTTTTAGCTCATAATTAACTTTAAATTTTTGAAAATGGTTCACAAGCCTCTCCAAATTGGTCTTAATCTCTTCATTATTCATTAAGGGGTCAAATATTAAGATTCATCCAATACCAAGCATAATAAAAGGGGTGATGACATGATTTTAAAATCATTTTTACAATCACATAGTGATAGTACCAGTAAATTGTGGGTGAAATATATAGCCATTCACTGAGTTAGGATTGATTTTCTAGTTTGGTTTCGAAGGTTTCATAACATTCACTACATTCTAGAACATCTCAATTCTGGTTCAAAGTTTACTTTAGAAAACTCATATGGAATGGTTTACTTTATTATTGTTTAACATTTTACCTAAGTTTCCACCATTATAAAAACAATTTCTACACTTTCTATACCCCAAAAAAATAACATTTAGTTAATGATACAACGAACAAGAATTTTTCAATTCAAAAAGACATGAAAATTTTTACTTAAATTTTGTTGTTTCTTTATAACTGTAACCAAGAGAATATATAAATGAGCTAGGAGAACAAAATACATTCAAAGGGGATGTTTCCAAACCTATCAAGATACTATGTAAATTATAAAATTATAGATAGGGCGGGATACGAAATCAATACTATGCACACCTTCCTTAAGAGTTCAAGAGGTCAATATACATTTCCTTTTAAGGGAAGGTATACCATACCCTACTGAAAATATGAAAATAATGTTAACTTAGACTCAATGATTATTTGGTCATAAATGACCCTTTAGGTTGAAAGAGATGTATATAAATATACTTCTTAACTACATGGTGAATCCATTTTACACAAAGAACTTAAATTTTTCCACCCTATTGAGTGGTAAAATAAATGGGGCCATGTTTTAAAGAGTACCCAAAAATGAAATATCTCTCGATGCAATTCAAATTTGTCATTGCTTAACTAGGGTTTATACTAATAACAACAGATGTATTCACCCAAGGTAGGTAGAATGAATAGATAATCATTATTCTTAGTCCTCAAAATAAGGGGTTACATAATTTATCTTATAATAAGTTACTGAGAGCTTTCTAATGTGAAAATAATCTTACGTAAATGTCTTATAGGTTTTGTGTAGCTAAAGGCATATCTAATTTTTCATACCATCACCAGATTCGATAATTCATATTACTTTCTCATCTAGAACTGAGGAGTGACAACACAATGCCTAAGTTACTTACATAAGACCAATAATTTAGAGTGTAATCAATATTATACGAATATCACATAACTAACATTAGTAAACATTAATTATTCCATTTGAAACAATAATTAATGATCAACTCAATTTTAGATTTTAAGGGGTAACAAATGATAACATTTTTGGTCAACCAAGGTTGATAAAAGATATATTCTAAGAGTTTTTTCCCTTTACATATAATTAAATGATTTTATCATGGTTAATAAGGTATAAGTAGATAAATGTACTTAATATATATATATATATATATATATATATATATATATATATATATATATATTATGGGTTATGAGTAATTGTATTAATCATTATTACACCAAATTACTTGAAATTATATGGGCCAACACTAGCGTTGGTATACGATATCACCTAATGAAGAGAGCGATCGACCCTAAGCTATTTTTCTTCTTATGAGAAAGAGAAGAGGATAGATTATTGAAGTATTTTCATATAATCATTGTTCATATATCTATGAGATATGGTAAGAGGGAAAGTTATATTCCATTATTTATACACATAAGTCTTAATGTCATAAACATGATTATTTAATAACATTCAAACCAACTTGTGAAGGTTTATTATCATAAGCTTACCTTTTAGAGTGAAAAGATTTAATCAAGTTACATTGCAACAATACTTGATAAATGATCATAGTATCAACGTGGGTATATCTAGCTCAAGAAGGTTTATAAAAAATGTGAACATTACTAATGTTAATCCCAAATATTATATTGAGGTCCTCAAAGAAACTTTTAAGTTGTGAAGACCAGGGCCATTTTCTAATAGATCCATGTATTCCTATTTTACTACAATAGGATAAAATAACTATGAAAAATCACTTCATGTAAAGCCCTCGTATAAAAAGAGACACTAAAAACCCATTCCCCTTATCATATATTGCTTAAAGTCAAGTTAGAGGAGTTTACATTAGCAAAAAATTTCATCGAAGTATGATAAATTTAGAAAAACACTTTCATAAATAAAGGAAAGATTATAAGGTTGTTTGTTAAATTTTCTTATAAATAGAGTTATAAAATGTAGATTTATAAGGTATACATGAGGATTGAAAATTATTCCAATTTACAATAATGAAATTTTAAGATGTGGAATATTGTTTTCTGTTGTTATGTTGCTCTACAATGAGGTATAATTACTTATTTTTCTCCCATACCCAAAGTGTTTTGCTAGGTTTAAATGTTGTGTCCTTAACATTGTGAGTTAGTTTCCAAAGAAAATAACAGGTCACTCAAGGAATAAAAACCAACTAAATAAAAACCCAAAATGTATTAATTAGATATAGGTAGAAATTCTACACTCTCAAATCTGAAAACTAATTATTTGTGAAATAACCATGATTGTGTATGGTATTCACAGTGACCAAACTACACCAAACTAGTTAGCATCTACGATGCCTATCACCATATAATGTGTCTGGGTCATAGAATTAAAGCTAGAAAATACATAACACATCACAATAATCATATTATAAAATCTTGCACTCTTCAAAGGTGTCCTAAATATTCAAATGGTTCATTAAGACCCAGTTCCACTGTCAAATGATCTATCCAAAATGGCTATAAAAAGGGGCTACCAAAAAACCAATAAAAACCCAAATTATAAGAAAAATGTATCCAACAAATTCTTTGTTATATATGGAGTCAAATAATACATACAGAAACAAAAACTTGCGAATGAATCTCAAACTAGAAACACCTTCTTGGGGCCAAATATTAAAGTTTTTCTATTACATTTCAGCAATTTGTTTTTGTGAAATTAGCTACAAATTGGGTTTAAAAAACAAGTGATCCCAACTCAACATCTTGTTATATTAACTCACATATATTATCCTATGTATATATAATCTTATGAAACTTATAGAACAAAATTTTGATACCTAGAAATTTAGGATACACTACGATTTCGTAGTTGATTTATGTGATTGACTATTTTGTTATAGTGCCAAAATGACTAGAGGCATCCAAAACACGCTTGAAAAAGTAGCTCCCAAGTCCATTTTTTACAAAACCAATTATTGTAGTCAATTGAGATGGAAGAGTACTAAAGGCTATAAGTGGTAGATTTCAATTTTCTACTAGAGATTCTTAAATCATGGGTCCAAATCGAAATAAATTTTCTTAAATTTCAGTTATTGTCCCTTGCAGCAATGGGATCAAAAGGGCTCAAAATTCCTTCATATAAAGGATAAAATGGTCTTAAAAATTATTTTTAAATGTTGTTGTGACATCCCATGTCACTGTAGAATGTGACCATCCTAGACGATCTCCACTATGGGAGGGAAAAACCCATTTTCACGGTATTTTTGAATGATTTTTTCTAACTTTTACAAAGTGTTTAAGAATAGAGAATTTGAAAAAAATTGCATTCCAATCACCCACGATTGTTCTATTTCACAAAATTTCAAACCTAAGATGGTATTCAATAAAAAATAACATCCTAAAAGTAGTAACAACCCTCCAAGTTGATTGTTATAGATGTGCGACATCCAAAACTTCATTACAATATTTGAAACAACATAGGAAGCAAGTGAATATGTTTAGTGGAAAAGTTTTTTTCAAATGGGAAATCAAATCAAACCAAACTTATTAATCTATTACATGATCATACAATGTGCACCCAGTGTTAGAACCTGATCTCTGATACCAACTGTAGTGCCCCATTTTGATACACCAAAACCATAACATAGGACTAGAAAATACAGATAATTTTTTTAAAAATATTTTATTTTACTAACATTTCAAGCATGATCGGAATATAATCAGCTTTAGTCAACACTATTTTTATTTTTCCATTTTTTTTACAGGGTTAAACACCCCCTAGGACCATAATTATCTTAAATCAATTTCGTAAATGGTCCCATTGGAGGCTAAATATATTAAATCAAATGTCAAAATTTTATTTAATCGGCCATCCTCCTATTTTTTAACTTAATATTGACCCCTCATCATGGCCCTTAAATAAACCAAATGGACCCATGCCCAAATATTTGTCTATTTAAACTTTTCTTAAATCCCACATTAATATTTAATGCTCACTATGGACTAAAAGATGTCCTTATGTTCCAATTATGTTAATTCTTTTGCTAATATCCATTTAAATATTTACCCCCATATCCCTAAGTTGTGAGGATTTAGTATGAGCCATTAGACTTTTTTAATCTTTAACCTAGATCCTAAATATCCTTAGAAAACCCTAATCCATCGTTATAACTTTTTTTTTGTTTTCTTTATTTTCAGTTGCACAGGTTTTATGCAAGGAGGAAAATGGAAGAGAAAGATAAAGATTCATGGAGGATATTTCCATTCTACTTTTCCCGGATTTGTAAAGGAGGAAGAGATTCCCCTTCTTATTTCTAGTTTTATTTGCATCTTGGGTTTTTAATATCTAAATCCTTATTTTCTTTGTTCTTATCCTAATAATATTTTTTTTTTGTTTCAATAACCATTTTTTAGCCTATATTCCAAGGTATTCTAGTTTATATATATATATATATATATATATATATATATATATATATATATATATATACATAGATATAGATAGATACATATAGATATAGATATATAGATACATAGATATATATAATATATACACATTATATATATATTATATATTACATACATACATATTATTACATACATTATATTATATAGATTATTTAAGTATATATATACATTATATAATATATATATACATACCATATATAATACATATAATTACATATATATTATATATAATACATTATATACTACATATTAATATTATATATAATATATATATATAAATATACATACATATATATATATCATTATACTATACATACTACAATACATAATATATATATATAATATATATATTATATAATATATATATATAGTATATATATATACATACATACATCATAATATATATATATTATATTATTATATATATATATATAGATACATACATACATACATACATAACATACATACATATATCATGGAGTTTGTAAACTAAATATTGTGCAAGGGTTAAGAATGACCATGACAAGAGGTTATGCGGGGATAGACTTTGCAAAGGAGGAGTGTGGTAGAGGTTAACTATGTGGTCGTGGTTGGTATATAAATAGAGTAGGGGGGAATGTGGTGTGAACATGCCACATAACACACACAAAGGTAAAGGTGGGGAGGGGCGGTGGCAGGTCACGACATGTCTCCCCGAAATATATGTATCTTCTCAATATTTCCTAAAATAAAACAAATTGATTCACTCTATAATACCTTTTTTGTGTTGTTTTTTTGAAGTTGGTAAATGGTGAGGGTTTTGAAAGGACCCATGTAATTTTTTACAACAGGACCAAAAGGCCAAATAAAACTTTACAAAACATAAGTACAACTAGTTAAAAGTCAAAAAAGACCAACATTCCAAAAAGAGAAAAAAGGCCCGCAAACAGGGCTACATATCGATCATATTTTTAAGAACTTTAACTATTTCATGCATAGTAGTAGTTGTATTCTTTCTAGAAACCGTATCAGCAACAACAATCAACTCCTTACAACCATTTTGAAGATGATCCAAAGTTTTTATCTAAGTAAGACTTCAAATTTTTTATCATAGTAAATTTTTTGTTGATGTTACCAATGATTCTTAGAAACAACTCCATAGTATCAATACCATAATCTTCCACAATATCATTATCAACATGATCCACATTGATGCTCGTAGGATAAAAACTAGATACCTCCATATAATCATGTAAGGGGTCTTGGTAGTGTTAACATTATCAACTACAATGTCAACTTCAAAGTTCACCATTTTCCCTTCTGCAACAAAGTTAGTAGGAAATTTCTTCTTAGAGAGCTCTGGAGATTTAGGATAGGCATTAGATAAACCAAACAAGACCTTAGGAAAGGTATTCTTTCCATCTAGACTTTAAAGATCCATTTCCTCCATATAATGCAAAGGAGTAAGAGGAGGGGGTTAAGTGACACCACAAAGGTACAAAATTCCAAGTGAGGAGGGGAAAAATGGGGCGAGCGAGTGGGAGGGGGTAAAGTTCCTTCCTGGTCACCCATGATTTCTACTTCCAGGTCGAAAGAACGCGAAGAGTGAACAACATGCGAAGGGTTTAGGCAGTGGAAAATACGGTGGGAAGAAGAACAAACAGGGGGAGGGAGAGGGGCATGAGAACATCCTGAGTAAGAAACAATCAGAAAATGGGAAAGAGTACATACATTCCCTTCATTTTTGAAAAGAAAATAAAGTAAGCCCTATTGGAGGAGGGGACCCTCACCAACATGAGATTTTTTATTTGATAAATCCAAAGATTGGAAAATAAAATTTTCCAAATTCACCTTGAGATCATTACAAAAATGGGCCAAAATAAAGAGTTGGGGAGTAAAAACGAGTTTGTACCTACCTTTCATCGCGAAATAAAACATAAATTTCCCATCAATGTGATCCTAGGGATATTTCAGAGAGGCTATTTCTTTTCTAGACTAGTATTCATACACACATTCTTTTCTCTTCACCAGGAAAGCCTCCATTTCTACATTTAATGTCCCCTTGAATTATATATCACCTTCAGTAGGAAGGCCCATCACAGCAACAGTTATTTCAACAGAAATTAAAAAAAAAAAATTACCCACTTTCACCTTATCCCACTTCCACAAGGAAATAATGATTGTCGACAAAATAACAAAATTCTCAAATTACCTCTAAATAAATGATGTAACCCACTCCTCCTCAAGAAAATACCACAACTCCACATCATTATTCAACTCATCACAATTTGTACACTCAATTTACACTAAGGGGACCCCCTATTGCTAACCGAGATGAGAAGATCTGAAAAAAGGTGATAAATAAATGAGAAATCAAGTAGGGCCTTAAAATAATGGTGAATGCCCCCACTACCACGAGCTAACCATAATGTTGGATGCTCATAATTATGATTAAAAATAACAATCAAAACATTAAAATAGGATAACTTAGCTCCCCTCGTGAGAAGTGCATAATTATTAGAAACTCCCATCAAGTCATAATTAATTCTTTCCACACTGTCATTGAAAAGGGATAAGATCGAAAAAATATGCCATCAGTATAAGCAAAAATAGAATGAAAAAAATGAGTCTTGCTATAATTGATTTTTCTTAGTGCAGTCATCGGAAAAGGATTTGAGAAGAGAATTAGAAAAATCCCCAATCGAAGTCTTTTGTTTCTCAATAGAAACTCCAATATTACCTAACAAATCAGCTACCTGATTCCCTTCCCTGTATATATGTTGATGATGAACATTACATAATTGAGATTGGAGTTTTCTGATATTTGCAATAATGATGCTAATGGTCTAGTTGGAAATAGAATTATTTTTAAAAATAATTATCAAGTTAAGGGATTCACTTGCAACAATGATTTTTATTTAGCAAAAATTGATAGCAAGCTCTATACCTTTAAGAATAATAAGGGCTTCAACTTTGGGATTAGTTCCTTTACCAAAATTGATAATCATGGATGCCATAGGTTGACCCTTTCCATCTCTAATTATATATCCTCTTTTAGAATCTACCGGGTTACCTATAGCAACACCATCCATATTAACTTTAATCTAACCAAGATGAGGAGGACAACAAGAAATATTAGCTCTTAAAGCTGCCAAAATGGGGGGTTGAATGGGAATCTAAAGCTGTTGATACCACTTAAGCTTTGTATTAAGAGATATTTTACATTTGAGATTTTCTAGCTATATCAGTTCAAACTTTTTATATCCCAGTCGCAACCAAGTTGTATTTTTGATGGGGATTATTGTATTACTCTTTGAAAATTTGTATGTTTTATTCTTTTGAAAGATTCCAAACAATACGAGAAAAAAGAATTTTCCAAGAAAGTTTAACCATTTTCTTGTGAAAAAGGGGAACCCATTAGAAAATAACATCCAAAATTTAATTGAGGGAACACCTAAGAAACACTAAAATTGTGAAAAATTAAATTCAAGATTCAATGAGAGTAGCTACAATATAAGAGAATATAATTAGGTGTTTCAAGTGTTGCAAGAAAAAGAACGCACCTACTAGGGAAGGAGTATACATGTAACTTTAGGTTTTTTCCTGAAAGGAATGCATCACTAAAGGCTAGCCAGGTGTAAAATCCAACCTTGGGGATCACCTGTGAAAGCCAAATAAGAGAGAGATCAGTACCCTCCAAATCATGGGCATAGAGAGATAGGAGACCTTGATTGTAAAATTACCAAAAGCTGAGTGGGGCCAGATGCTAGTATCTTCCATCTGAAAAGAAGGAATATATTATGATAGGAACAAGTGCTTAAGTTTTTGAACCCACCTGCAACTTAATAGTACTTTCCCCTTCCCATTTAGGAAAGAACCAATGTGGACATAGCAATGAGCGATCAATATATTCGTATTTATAAATATGTCAATACACACACACACACACACACACACACACACACACACACACACACACACATACACACACACACACACACACACACACACACACACACACACACACACACACACACACACACACACACACACACACACACATATGTACGTATGTATGTTTATGTTTGTGTGTGTGTGTGTGTGTGTGTGTGTGTGTGTGTGTGTGTGTGTGTGTGTGTGTTGTGTGTGTGTATGTATTTATTTATGTATATATTTTTACGTAAACAAAAACACACTTTTTTTGAATATAATAACTATAATGCAAATCTGATTTGTAAGGAAGAATACATGTTAATTTTTCATTTCTTTTGTGTAAAATAAAAATTTTCATAAGAGAATAACAAGGTAATTATTCTCTTTAATAATACGATATTAAAAAAATTTCATGTAGAGGAGAATGAATATTTAAATTTTAAGATCAAGTGGAAAGACAACTATCTTAGTTTATTTATTAAACATTCAAGACCATATTTTAAATCATACTTCTTTTCCCTAATTATTCCAAATACAAATACTTTAAAACCACAAGTGACTAGTTCATCCAAATTAGTCTTTTTTTTCTCTATTCTTATCAATAATGGATTATAAAAAAGGAAATAATCTTTTCATTAATAAAAGAAGCCAACAAGGATAATGCTTATCATCCCTTACAAATATACTTGCATATAATGAATTCCAAACTAAAAGGGTAATGAAACGAGTGTATACATTTCTTTTTTATCATCCAAAATTTTCTGAAGAAGGGAACACCATTTTATTTATATGAGCTTCATCACAAAACAATCCTTATTTCTTGAAACCAATCTTTCGTATATAAAGGTAAATGATACTATCTCTACTCCTAAGATAATCTATTCAACACCCTTTTCACAAGATAAAAATCTATGTCACTTTTCCACTAAACAAGGTTTACAAAATTCAAAATACAAGAACATATGTCTTCCACACAATGTAGGAACAAGTTTACAATATTACAGTACTTCTTAACAACAAATAATAAAAGATACCAAGATATTACATAATAATTACGAATAACACTCTAAAATACAAGTGAACAAGCCTCCTCATAATGGGGAACAACATGGCCAAATTCTGAAGTTTTTTCTTCCATGCTCTAAGGATATTTTCTAAGCTTTCAATTGGTATGAAAGTATTCAATGCACAAGTGAAATAGGCTTGGTTTTCCACCTAACCAAATGGCATCATCACATTCCATATCCACCATAGGAGGTAATGCTAACCTGCCTCCAAGACCATGGGAGAGAGAGAATGCATGCCACAAAATTGCAAAAGTAAGGGGAGATAAAATAAGACAAAACACACTCAAAATTTCTTTACAAAACAACCAAAAGAACACCAACATCACAAGAGGATAAAACCATGTTTTCCTCAAAGGGTAAAAGTGGTAAGAAGTCCATATTAATCCATATTGTGAACCAACCATAGGAACACAAAATAATCTTCATAATCATCATAGATCCCACCTTATCACTCCATCCAAAACACCAATCCTCCTCCTTGTAAGCATTTTCGAACCATTTTTCAAACCATGAGATAATGCCATAACGAACTATATGAGGGGAGGAATAGGAAAAGAGGGAAAACTAAATTTTCAAATAATAACACCTCATATCTTATTTTCCTCTCGTAAGTTAGTGAAATTTAAGATGTATACAATCATATATGAAGAAATACCTTTATCTTGAATAATGAAAATAAAGACTCTAGGTTCAATAACCATAAAAAAATAAAGATGAAACAAAATTTCATAGTCCATTTGCATATAAATGTTACAAGAAATATCTAGAAAAGTGGAGGAGAAGATAGAATAAATAAATCTAAGTTCTCTTCTATAATCAAAAGTTCTTCTTTCTTTTTACATTAATATCTTAACATCCAACCCATTTATAGATGTACAAAAAGGCAACTTTTATAGGCATAAGGGGAGGATAACTAATTGTTACTTTAGTGAATATATATTTTAATAGTTAAGTCACTTAAATGAAATTTAAGTTTAACTTTCCTTTTCAAAATTCAATGTCAAAATTACAATATAAGAACTAGTTTCAAATAGTACTTGAAAAATGAACAACGCAAAGAGATGGAGATGCATATTTAAGCTTTAGCAAATGCATTGTTAACGTTTTCACTATAAATGATAATTTTAATTTCTTTGGCACTAGAGTATTCGTAAGCTTTATCATATATCCCCTTAATAAAGTTTTTATTTATCAACTTGTTCCTCCATATTGACCCAGCCATTTTGAAATTTTAATTGTCACGTTCTTTAGCTTAGAAAGTTCTTCCATATTTTCTTAGTTTAGGTTCTCTAATTTATATATCATCATCATTGATCAATATACTAAAATTTTCCTCAATTTCATTGGATGAATTTTGATGATATGCATTATCTTCAAAAACTTCAAAACAAAGAGGTTCAAGGGGAACAACATTTTCAAATTTTAATTATTCATATTTTTATTTATGTTTTGCAGTTCGAAAAAAGATTTTTCAAGTACCTTTAATCTACATTCCACGTTGAATAACTGTGATAAAGACACATTGTTCTTCTCCTCATCGAATATTTTCTCTGAAATCATGAGATTCTCATCTATGATATTCATGATGTGAAGATCTCAAATTATATCTTCCCATACTTTGGATTCTTTTTAAATATTTTACATCCCATGTCTTTTGTTTTCATTCCATAACATTATTCTCATAAACCTTGCATCCTTCATCAATGAAATTTAAAACAGTCATCAATATTTAAAAATTTGATGCATCAAAACTCTTTCCTTATAGCGTATTCATATCTAGTGCATCGATTGTTTTGATACCAATATCAATTGTTAAAGTTGAGGGTGGAAGAGAAGCCAAAGATGTATGCTTATGAGAGAGAGAAAATTTTATATAGGTTGAGATGGTTTGTATTTTTGCTTCCAATTTTTCTTGTGTTTTTTTTTCCCTTTTCTACCCTCTCAATTACCTTTGAAATTGTTTATTTTAGATTATACACATCTGCCTAAGATGTAGATTCTCCTAAATATATCTTTGTTAGTTCAATGTGAGAAGTGCAAATGTCATGGTGTCTCTTACTAATTATTGGTATAATAATTTCAATGACCTATTTTCCTAAAATGTCATTGGCTAGACAAGATGTGATATTAGGTTTGATGGTTTAAGAATAAGTCCAATGAATGTATCTGTGATATCATATTTGTGAACTTTAACTATTGCCTTGATTGTAATTTTACTGCCTTCAACCATTGGTTGAGCCCATGAGAATGAAGTATCCAAATATGAGGTTGTTGCTTAAAATTTCATATTTAATCTAAGAGGAAAAGATAATTTTTGAGGATAAGAAGTGATTGTAGAAGACTTACAAGTAGATACTAGAAGAGAGGTAAAATGTCTATTCATATCAAGTTTTTTCCTTCAAGAAATCATTTTTATGAAATCTTGAGATGAGATTTCAGTGACTTCTTCTTCATCATCTTCCTCCTCTTCGTAACTCTCTTTTCTAATATTTCTTCGCCTCCATCTTCTCCCTTTTTAATACATTCCTTCTTTTTCTCATGTTGAAGATCATCTTTTTTTATTTTTTTCTCCGTCATATTCGTCCTTTCAAGTGGTGTGCAAACAATTTTGTGCTAGATTTTTATTTAGTGATGGAAAAAGGGGTATTTTAAAGGGAACCATATCTCGAGATATCCTATACACTATTAATTTCTTGGTGAACTGTTTCTTGGTTCTCAAGAGAATTATTGTTGTAAGATATTAGATGTTATCATTTTCTTTAATAAATAAATCCAATAGTAGGAAGAAGAAAATATTGGATAGAATTTACAAATTCAAGCTCTAGAAAATATGAATTATAATCAACCATGACATCTGGTACTTTGAAAATGGAACAATGAGAGGGGGGATAATAAGTTTTTAATTAAAAAATTTTCAATCAATTAGATCAATTTCTTAAACTGAAAAGAAATTCAAAAGAGCAACCATCAATACACATATACAGGAGACAAGTATTTTTAAGTGGGAATACCAAATTGGTAGAAAACCCACTGAGCCGATGGACTATATGGTAAAAGGTTACAATTATTTTTTAGCTTCAACTCAACCCTTGAAGCTGCAACCTCAGTATTGAATCAAGCTTCAACTTGGTGTAGGAAGAAACAACTTCCCTTGATGATTTAGTTAGCTATCACTGGAAAGGAAGCAACAACTCCCTGGTACAAATAAGATTCAACTAAGATTTAACAATTAAAATATGATCACTCTCTATTTTGATGCTCTGAACATAAGATAATGATCCTATATTTTCTCTCTATCTCTAATGTCCTAACAATCACCCAATTCTTCTTCTTTAGCGCAATTTGTAAATTGGGACTTGAGAGTATTTTATTCAATTTCATCTTTTTTCCTTCTCTACGATGTAAATTTCATCCTCTTGTGCTCAACTCTCTTCTTCAATCTTGAATCTATGTCTCACTCAGCCTCTTAGCACAATAAATATTTACTCTACACTCTCAAAATTGATACAATAATTCGTACTTCCATACTATTCCTTCAAATACCTTTGCACACCAAAATTGATCTGCTTACTCATAAAATCACTCTCACATTAGTAAAAATTTCCTCTCACACCCAATATAGTCTCTTTTCTCATCAAATTAGTCTCTATTTTCATCTACTTTCATTAACTATTTTTTTATATATTACTTTATGGCCAATTACCAGACAGTCTTATCCTTGGTTTCTGAATTTTAAACTTCAAACCACTCTCTATTCTTATATCTCTATATCAGTCCAAATAACTCACCAAATCTAAATCTTTATCTATTTTTACATTCATTGTTTGACTACCTTTAAAAAATTCTCACAAATACATTCTACCAACTCTTTATCTTAGTCACAACAAATCAAAAATACTGTCTTTAAATCTCTTATTATTTTTCACTAAGTCTTTTTCTCACTTTCAAAAGACTTGTTGCCCTCGTAGTACTAATTTTTCAACCGTGAAACATCATTTTTAACTCACTACAACTTAGGATAATTTTCATGCATTTCTACTCTAATTTTATTTGGTCTCTCCTTCTAACACAATTTCATGTATATCTTTGTTTCTCCAATTAAATATTACAAAGTATTTCTCAGCCTCCACACATTCTTCTACAAAAAAAAAATTGTTCAAATTTTTAATTTCCACACACTTTATAACTTATATGTAAAATAATTCAAGATACTCGAGCTAATTACTCTTAACATCCTCAATATCAAATTGCACCTAGTTCAGTAATAATGAAAACCCTATCTTTTTGTCTATGACATGTCTATTCCCAACAATTCGAGATTGGAGGTAAACTATTTTTGTTTGTAACTGAAGTATAACACTTTAACTTCTTAAAAACATTCTAACTTGGAGATGTTACAAGGGACACTTAAAATGGTCCTTGGAACTTCAAGATGAAATTTTTTACAAGAAGACAAGAAAGAGAATCTACACCTTATTCATCAACCAAGAGATGGTTCGATCATATTTGAACTCAAACGATTATTTCAAAATTATCTAATATTGCACAAGATTGATCTTACAAAAAATATCCTTGTATTGTTTTCATTTGTTGTCAAGGCATTACAATTTCAACTGAACTTCAACCTTTTGCATGGAAGGACACTAAAATGGATCACTATTATGAATATAGTTGCACCTTGAGAAAAAAACATACCTTTTCAAACTCATTAGATTATATTAAATTCCAACACTTCCTTGATACCATAATCCAACAAGAGATACAATTTAGAATTGATTAGATTTTAAGAATTAAAATTATTCTTGATTTTCTTAGTGAAATTTCACTATAATGAACATTTAAGCATTGAGAATAATAAAGAATTATATTTCAAGCTCATTAATGGTTGATATATGTTATCCAACATCACAAAACCCTTCTCATCTTATGCCCTTCTATAATTTTCATTGATTCCTTCAAAAACCACTAAAATTCAAAGAGGAGGTCTTTTAACAGACTGAGCATGGTTTTTCTAAATTTTTGTCAAGTATTTCTCATCCAATATTCCACAAATCAACCCCATTATTTTTAAAATAAATTTTAAATCCCTTCACAGATAAAATATCCAAGTTTCATGATTTTTTGTTGGGTAATATTTGATAACAAAACAAATTAATAAATTTCAAACCCTAAATTAGGGTGTACTACCAGTCACTGACCCGAGAGAAGATAAAATGCAATTTATTCAACAAAACCACATTAAATTAAAAGATAAGAGTTTCTGAGGGTGTATGAAACAAACTTTCTTATTCTCTAACTATTTAAAGTAAAGAAATTTTCTTGGGATACTTTAATTTAGTAACTATTTGTATTGCTGAGATGGACAAAAGACTTGTACAATTAAGCATTTAAACAAGAGGACTTGAATAATAAACTCTAGAATTGTTCTCTTAAGAAATCAACACCTTTAAGGAATATATTTGAGCTCTATCAATATTATTTTGAAAATAAACCACTATTTTGAATTCAAGATTCCTCCCTTATAGAGGTAGGAGACTTCACACGAGTTCTCACCATTGTGAAAAATCCTTTGCAATAACACAAGCCTTTGGAGGTTGGACCGAACCTTCATTAGCTAACTTTAGGAACCTCAAAAACACTTTAGAGATTTATGTAGGAGAATATAACACCAAATTTAATTTATTAGAGAATCTAATCATGATAAAAACTTTGGTTTAGTGCAATAAATGGAGACATACCCCTCAAAATCATGACTCCAAGCAACACTCTTTCTAGACAACTTATTCATGTAGCATACAGTAGTAAGGATTGGGATTGGCATTTACACACCTTCTTAGACAAAAATAACATCTTAAATGAACTACATAACACTTTATAAGTGATCAAACAAGATTTGGAGATCAATTTAATCTTTTTGTTCTTATCGATGCATAGCACAATCTAGAAGGAAGAAAAAAAACTTCACAAAATTATGCATATCTCTTCAATGAAAAAGTCCAAATGACTTGAAATTTTTTGTGCTAGTTTAGGCTTGGATTCCTTTTTAAAAATTACTTCCATGATTTATCTTAAGGAGACCTGATATTTTTTCATAACTGTTAAGAATCGAGGAAACTTAAAGTGAGATTTTCAATAGACCATTTTTGTGGAAACTTACACAACTTTCTCAATTGACCTCCTAAGGACCTGAAAGTTTGCATAAAACTCAAGGACATTAAAAAATCATATATGATAATGTTTTTGACAATAATATCTCTGAAATTTTCCAGGCCATCTCATTTTCATACGAGATCATTACATGTTCTCAACACCAAATTTTTTGCAACATAGAAGCCTAAATCTTGGGGCTGAGCTTAGCTTAACTTTGGCTCAAACAAGATGTAGAAACTCTCACAAATATTCTTCCATGATTTATCTAACCTATACCATTCTGTCCAACCTCATCAGGATCATTAAGCACCCGACACCATCATGATAGGGCACTACTAGTACACCTTTAAGTCCATTCCTTCTTGAAACCACATGAGACCATCTTGAAACTATGAAAACCACCTAAAATTCCTTATCTTGCACTCTCTGTTTCCTGTCAATTACTTTCACATCAATGGAAACAACCACTAATGCAAAAGGGTTAAATAATATCCCCCTTTTTATTGATGACAATACACTAACACTTGATGGTAAAATGATATGCTTGACAATGAAACAGGGTAAGTGCAGGAAGTTGATGGACAAATATAGGGTCATCCGTGGACATCATATTGCAAATAACAACATAATATCAACTTGTAGGGATTATTAGCAATACATACACTCAAAATTAGACAAAATTATATTAATATGAATCGTAGCATCCAGAATCTAGTTTCTAAAATACTAATTTTTGTAAAAAAATGGACAAGATTAGCTATATTAAACACTCAAAATTTAATGACTTGGTATTTTTTTTTTTAAAAACACTGATAAGATTATAGTCCGTTTGCCCACAATTTGGATGAGTAAAAATTCATATATATATTTTTCCTTTGGTGAGAAGTTATATGACACTATCTATCTTGGGATGGATTTTATTTTGTATTTTTTTTGAGTAATATTTTATTTTTTATGATTTTTTTTTGTGAAAGTGGTATGAAAACATAAAGAAAACAGAGCACTTTCCGTTTGCGCGCCATAAACTTCATCAAAAAATATTGAAATCAAATAATTTTTTTTTTTTTTTGAACATTGTATATAATTTCACCACGGTTGGGGATGGTATAATTTTTATCACATTCTGATAAGTGAAACAAATTTTGTAGTCTTAAACATAGACATAAACATTCACAGGAAAAAGTGTCTTAAAGACCTACTATTAGTAAAAAATTATAAAATGATATTTATCCTCTTCTAGACCTACTATTAGTAAAAAATTATAAAATGATATTTATCCTCTTCTATTCACTTTAAAATCAGTATTTCTACAAAGATAATAGTCTCCCCTACGCAATGGTACCATTTTTATGACATAGTTTTTGCTTTTCGGCATGGTTCAAGTCCGCAGAAGACTAAATTTTGATGTTTTGCTGTTTTTAATGTAAAATTCAGGATTTGATGTCCACTTAATTGTCCCCCAACTTGGTGCACTTACCCAACAAGTTTACAACACTCATTTTAAATCTGCAAAAGCACACCAAACTTATTAGATTGGAAAAATTCAAGAAAAAGAGTATTCATAAACTCCCCTATGAAATGATGCAAAAACATTTTTATTTGATTGTCTTTATATGACCATAATTTTGTGTTTGTAATTAGGAAACCTGAAGTACATCAAAAACCCACTTGTAGTAATTTGCACATTAATTGATCCCCATATCCTTCTGATACATTTTGATCTTTTAGGGTCTGAAGTTACCCATAATTTATGCCTCAAGTGCTTAGTACTAGCTCTAGGAAATTATTTAGTCATTATATCAGCCACCTTGCTTGAGAAACATTTTTCTTTGTTTAATTCCTGAAGTACATACAAATGGTTTTTGGATATTTTATCTTTTCCTACGACCTTTCCTATTTCTCCTTTCCTTATATGAAAAACTTTATCGTGAAAGAGGACTATATATCCTTGTTTTAACATTTGATTGACACTCAAAAGATTGTGTTTTAAGCCTTCAATATACAAAACATTTTTCAGTTATAGTTTTTCCATTATCAAGACTTAACGTACCTTTTCCAACAATACTTGCTTATGTTTTGTCCCAAAAATTAACTATTCCCGATGCATTTTCCTCTAAGGAGATGAATTTTTTCTTGTTCTTTGTCATGTGGCTAGAACACCCACTATTAATGTAACACTCCATTTCTTAACTATGTGAATGAAAGGTTGTTTGTGCTATTAATTCTTGCTCTTTAATACCTATATCATCATATTTAGCTCTATATACATTCGTGTTCTTCTGTGGAGGTATTTGTTAACAAAACTTGGCAATATGCCCATACTTTTGACAATTATAACAATTCAACTCAATCTTGTTTCTTTCATAATAAGAATTTATGTGTCTTCCATGACTTTTGGAATACATTCTATAGTTTTTAGGCTTGTGACCAAATTCACTACATGTATAACAATATCCATAAAATTAGTGTGCATACCTCATGACATAGTGTCTCCTTAGATGGTTTTTCTTCTTGGAATCGGATCTCTTGAATTTTTGAGGTTCTCCATTTGCCTTGGCCATTCTTTCGCTTGTTGATTTGTCATCTACCTTCTTCTCTTCATATCCAAAACAAGATTTTTCATTTTAATATTTTTGCTCACTCAAAAGATCCCTCAAATCAGCAATACTCTTCTAAAAATTATGATACATTTTACGATTTATAGATGTCTAATCTAACTGATTTTTTAGTTGCTCCATATCATATTTGAGCTTGCAATGATTGTCTTCTTTGACCTTGATAACATATTCAATTTTTTTTACATGTTCTTAAAATTCCATGATTATTTATTCAAGTTCTTGAGCTTTCTATTTCATAATTTTCTTCAATAAATATGATTCTACTTTCATATTATTTTACCATAATTTTCAGTTTTTGGTTTATTTTCTTTTGATGCTTTATTTCATCTAGAGAACTTATTAATTCAACCTGAAGATTAACTTCTACTTCCTATTCATATGAGATTTCATACTGAGTCTCAAATTAGCCCTTAGAATTACTTGCATCAAATATTTCAATAGCCATAAATAAAGTCTCAGCTAGTATAACATTTTCATCACGTTCAGTACTGCTAGAGTCACTTGACTTTGAAGATCTGGAATCTTCTTGAGAGTAAAAATTATTCTTATTCTTAAAGTACTTATTTTTCATATTATATCTCTCAAATTTCTTCTTCTATCTATCATAGGATTCTTCATCTTCTTTTTGTTTATTATGACATTTAGAAAAAAAGTTACCAACTTTTCCACAGCTGAAACACTTGAATGGGAGTATACCTTTGTATTTTCTTGAACCTCTATGTAGCTTTATTACAAACTTGGATTCTACATTTTCATCATCTATGTCCATGTCAGAATCATCAGCCTTGTTCTTTTCTTGTGACTCTTTTTTTTATTGTAAGGCAACCTCCTTTCTCCCTAATTTCGAATCACTTACTCTCATCTCATATGCAGTCAATATACCATGAATATCATCCAATGTTAGAGTAGTCAGGTCTTTATCTTCTTCTACAGCTGATACTTTAGCATCAGATTTTGAGTTCAAAGATCTGAGCACGTTATGTACAACCATGCTCTATTTTATCTCCTCTCATAAGCATCCAATTAGATTTACAATTTCATCGAATATTTAGAAATAGTCTCACCTTATTTCATATTGATGCTCTCAATTTGTGCTCTTTATGTTTGTAAGTTGTCTATATTCACTTTTATATCTCCTTAGTATATTATCTTTAGTTTGTTCCACATATATTGGGTTTGAATACACTGCATAACTTTTATAAAATCATCCTCAACTAACCCACATAAAATTGCATTCATATCCTTATAATTATTTTCATCTAGTGTCTTCCCTTCTTTGTCAGTGGGAGGTGTTACTAGAATAATATAGCCATTGTCAATTGAAATTGAGCTTTCAAACCCATGTGAAATTAGGAAAATTTTCATATTGAAACTCCACAAATCATAGTTTGACCCATTGAACGAAGGTGCTTTGGAAGTAAAGAATCCATTTTCTTGGTTTCTTTCCATAGTTGAATTCACTAGATCTCCCTTGAGCTGTTATAATCACTTCACCAGGGCCTGAACTGACACCAATTTTTAGAAACATGAATGACGAGAGTGGGGGTGAATCAATTTTCAATTCAACCTTTTCAATCAATTAGATCAATTAATTGAACTAAAAAGTAATTAAAAAGATTAACCATCAACACACATACACATGAGACACATATTTTTAAGTAGAAAATCCAAATTGGGAGAGAACCCACTGAACTAATGCACTATATAGAAAAAGGTTACAATTGTTTATTGAGCTTCAACTCAACCCGTGAAGCTACAACCTCAATGTTCACTCAAGCTTCAGTTTGGTGTAGGAAGCAACAAATTCCCTAGATGATTTAGTCAGATGCCACTGAACTTATGCAAGTTACCACATGCAAGAATGTAAGAACTCCTTAGTAAAACTGAGATTAAACATATCTTGACCAATTAAGATATGATCACTGTACTGTTTGATGCTCTAAACATTAGATAATCATCTTATATTTTCTCTCTATCTCTACTTCCCTTACAATGCTTGAATTCTTCTTCTTTGGCTCAATTTAGAAACTGGGACTTGATAGTACTATCTTCACTTTAAGTTTCTTTCACTTTATATGATGGAAGTTTCAACCTCATGTGCTCAACTTTTTTCTCCAATCTCGAATCTCTGTCTCACTCAATTTTTTATCAAATAAACTATTCTTCTCTACACTATCGCACTTGATACATTAGTTTATACTACCATATTGTTCCTTCAAATACCTTCACACACCAAAATTAGTCTCCTTACTCATCAAATCAGTCTCACACTTGTTAAAAAAAATTATCACATTGAAACTAGTCTCTTTTGTCATCAAATGATTCTCTAATTTATTCTACGTTCATTCAATGTTTTTATATATTACTTTATGGCCAATTACTAGACTGTCTTATCCCTTCTCTTTGACTTTAAAAATTCACACCGTTCTCTAGTCTTATATCTCCAACCTAGTCCAAAGAAATCACCAAATCTATATCTTTATCACTTTACACATTTAGTATTTGAATTCCTTTAAAAATTATTACAAATGCTTTCTATCAATTCTCTATCTCAGTCACAAAAAATCACAAATTCTACCTTTATTTCTGTTATTATTTTTCACTAAATATCTATCTCACTTTCACAAGAATTGTTTTCCTTCTAATACTAATTTTTCAACCTTTGCACACCCTTTTTAACTCACTACACCTTAGGATGATTTCCATGCATATGTACTTTTATTTTATTTGGTCTCTCCTTGTAACACAATTTCATGTATATCTCTTTTTCTCTAAATAACTCTCACAAAGTCTTTCTCATCCTTCACACTTTCTTCTACAAAAAGGAAATTTTTTCAAGGTCCAAATTTGAACACACTTTACAACATCTATGTAAAACAATTCAAGATACTCAGGTTAATGATTTTTCACATCCTCAATTTAAAATTGCAACCACATCACTAACAACCAAAACTCTATCTTTTGTCTATAACATGTATGTTCCTAACAATTCGAGCTTGGAGGTCAACTATTTTTTTGTAACTGAAGTATAAAACTTTAACATCTTCAGAACATACTAACTTCCTTTTAGAATGCACAAGGGAAACTTAAGCTATTCCTTGGAACTTCAAGAGGAAAAAATTTACAAGACAAGAAACATACTCTACACCTTCTTCATTGACCAAGAGATTGTTTTATTAGCTTTGAACTCAATGGAGTCTCTAAGAATTCTATAATATTGCCCAAGATTGATATTATAAGACATATCCTTGTATTCTTTTCATTTTTTGTCAAGATATTATCATTTCAACTATAGTTCAAGCTTTTACATGGAAGGACACTAAAAATGGATTGTTGTTATGAATATAGTTACAGCTCAAGAAAATTACAAACTAATTCAAACTCATAAGATGGTCTTCAATACTTGTACACTTCGTTGATACCATAATCCAACAAGAGATACCATTTATAATTGATCAAAGTTTAAGAATTAATATAAAACCTGATTTTGTCAATCAAATTGCAATGTCACAAACATTTGAGAACCCATAATTTTAAAGTAATGTATTTCATGCTCATTTAAGGTTGATAGATGTTATCCAACATCTGTAAAAACCTTATCAATGCATGACCTTCAATAATTCTCATTGATTGCTTTAAAAACCACTACAATTTGAAGAGGATGTCTTTTAACAGATTAAGCATGATTTTTCTAAATTTTAGTCAAGAATTTCTCATCCAATGCTCCATCGATCAACCACTTTATTTTTGCAAAAGATTCTAAATCCATTAATAGAGAAAAATTTTAAATTTAATGATTTTCTGAGAACTGAAAAAATCAATCAATTTCAAACCTTAAATTAGGGTGTTTTACCAGTCACTAACTCGATAGGAGATAAAATACAATTTCTTCAACAAAACCACATGAAATTTTGAGATATGGATTTCTAAGGGCTCATGAAATAAACCACATTCTTCTCCAACTAATTCAAGTCGAGGGATTTGAATTTATTCACTATTGTATTGCAAAGATGGAGAGAAGACTTGTAAAGTTAACCATTTGAACAAGAGCACTTGAATAAGAAATGCTAGAACAGTTCTCCAAAGATGTTAAGGCCTTTAAGGAATCTATTTGATCTCTATCAATCTTCATTTGAAAGGAAACCACTAGTTTCATTTCAAGATTCCACGTTGATAAAGGTAGGACACTTTGCACGAGTTCTCACCATTGTGAAAGATCCTATGTAACAACAAAATCCTTTGGACGCTGGACCAAAACTTTATCATCTGAATTGAGGAAACTAAAAAACACTCCTAAGATTATGAAGGAGAAGAGATCACCACATTTACTTTATCATAGCATCTGAGTATGATAAATTATCTTATTTAGTGTAGTAAATGGAGACAGAACCCTCAAAATCATGACTCCAAATAACATTATTTCTAGAAAACTTTTGCATGTAGCATACAGTACCCAGGATTGGGATTTTCCTTTGGGTACCTTATGAGATAAGAGAACATCATAAATGAACTACATAGCAATTTCGAATTTATCAAAAAATATTTGGATATCAATTTCATCTTCTTGTTCTAATCGTTTCAGAGAAAAGTCTAGAAGGAATAAAAAATTCTTCACAAAATTTCTCATAACTTTTAAATGAAAAGTAAAAAATACTTGAAAATGTTTGCACTAGTTCTTACATGGATTTTTTGACAATTTTTCCACTTGTGAAAAAATGGGCAACTCGAAACTTTGTATTTTATGGAAGTAATTGATGAATGAACCTAACTAGGGAAACATTTATAGTTAAATTATGTTTTCAGTTAAGTTAATCAATAAGGGAAAATGCAGATATGTGTGTTGTTGCAGAACAAAAACCTCACATATGTTGTTATCCCATAATCGCCTTCATCAAAGATGCACAGAAGCTCCAAATAACTAAAGAACAAATTTGAGGAAGGTAGAGACAGTGGTAGAGATGAGGAGTTGGACTCCAAAACAACAATCATAGTTGTTGTTTACATTGCTGAGAGTTCAAATTTAAGTTACAGGTATTTTCAATTTGAGCATTTCCTATGATTAAGTTTTATTAAGTATGTTATTGAGTTTTTTAATTCATTCTAAAATCACTACATATCATAAAATTTGAAAGTAAAAAGGAGTACACAACTCAATTATAGAAATAATATCATTTATTCACTAACAAAATTCAATGTTTCCCACACAAGATGTGGGATGTAAATCTTGATTATATAAATAAAAGGTACATGTGCATGAAATTAAAATCAAAGGAGTATATAAAAAACACATCATTGCCTTGGGTTTTTTGTTGGTCCTCATTGTTTCAGTTTTAGCTTCTCCATCTTCATCTTCTACATCTAACAACTACAATGTACCTAAAAAGTAGAAAAAGTGCAACATAAATTAAGAGCTCAGGGTTTAATTTGCACTAATGTGCTATCTAACTTAAGGGAAATTAACCATTTGAGATCAAAATCATAAGGCACATCAATAAATTGATACGAAAATGAAAATTACCATATGGAAGAACTTCATGACATTCATAGGAATCATGACAAATAGAAAAGAAAGAGAAAGAAAGTCAGTATGGAACATATGAGAGGCCAAAAGGCCTAATTATTTTCTAGCTATTTTCTTAAGTGTACAAGTACAAGTTGCAACAGAAGAGAACAAAATACATGTTTATAAATTTTTGTATTATCAAGTACAAATTGCATTTCAATAACATAAGCAAAATTAAAGGGCTAAAAATAAGATTCTTGCATGACCCAGAAATAAAAGTACAAGTAAAAGATTCCCTAGAAGTAAAAAATAAAAATGAATTCTTCAAAAAAATGTCATTAAGTACAGAGCTTGAAGTCACTATTATCAAGAGCTTGAATAAAGATATTATAGCCATACAAGAAAAAGATATCAGTTTTAATCAAATTATAGCAAATTATAAAGATCAAATTGTAGAATACTTGGATTATTTTTCCAGCAACAACAAGTTGAAACATACATAAAGTATCCAAAAAAATTATGCATTCATTGCTTTAAAAAAACTCATCTATATGATGCATTGTTTCAAAATGGTAAGAGCTATTACGAAGTAGAATGAGCAAATGAGAGATGAAGGTGACTGAATAAAGAGAGTTATAAATATTTCATAACATAGATAAAAGGCACAATGTTACAACATTGAATGGATACAACTGAATATTCATCAAGTACAATACACAAATAATGAAGTGGTAGAATAATGAAGCTAATGACATTTCTTCAAGGTTACTAAGAAATTTCAAGAAATTGAAGTATTTAAGAAAATAAAACCTTTACAGATATAGAAATAAGACTACAAACTACAAATTATTTCATTTTAAGTGGTATTAAATATTCATTAAACCAAATAAGTTCTAGATTTAAGAAACATTACAGTTGAAGTTCTAAACTATGAATCCATCAAACAGAGTTTCAAAATTAACAACCATCCAGTAGCACAATAATGAAATAATAGAAGTTTAGAATGAATGTTTCCCATGTAAAAATATTCTCTTTTGCAGAAAACAAATCTATTAATTTGCACTTGAAGAGATAAGAAACTACAAATCTTGTAGATACAAACATCAAAAAAAGAACACACTTTCAAGATTTTTTGAATATTACTTTTGAAATAATGAGAGACATAGAGTATGCTGAATTGCTTTTTGATTTTCAAGAATATGTCTCTTGAAAGTAAAAAGTTTATAATGTATAGGAGAATTAATAATATATGTGTTTCACCTGATTCTAGATGTTTTTTCTTTGAATGTTGACAAAATAAATAAGGGTAATGGGTTAGGAGGAATACTTGTTAAAATTCTGGTTGTAGGTTGTTGCGCGCATATGACTTCTGAATCCACAACTGATCGTGAGAGCTTCCTTTTTGGTTGGAGGAACTACCTGAAATGGAAAATAATACCACCAAATAGAAATTAAACAATATATGCAGTGGACTGCCCAACATATGCTAGATCCAGGAAGTGTGATACTTCCAAGATGGTTGTCAATCCACTATTTAAAACAACTTAATGCTGATAACAAAAGAAATCCTACTGTAGTTAAAATGATTTAGGTATCTCATTTGTGTACAATAAGAAAATTCATTCACAACAGGCTAGGCTACGATTTAATCTAAAGGTCAATGTCTTTGTCAAGGTAACGTTATTATTTAGGGTGAGATTCTGGGTGGTTTTAGGTATTTGGTGAAGGTTTAGAAACTCAATTCTTCATTCCTGGTAAAAGACATAGAGACCAAAGTAAGTCTGGTATGAATGGTATTGGTTAGGCTAACCGGCGCCGGTATGGTCAGAGTACAGGAAACTCAATAAAACTTGGTTGGGTGATATATCTGAGGTTAGATGAAGATGGAAGGGTAATGACAAGATTCGTATGGATCTGAGGTATGCACATGAATGATTAAGGTCCAGGTATATGAAATGTAAGGGTGTGGATAAAAGGATGGTCAAGTTTGCATGGAGGTAAATGATGGGGGGGATGGAAATGAGAGAAGAAACTAGTAACAAATGTATAAGGATCTACTAAATTATAAATGGATAAGTGCTGATTAACAAAACTTACTATTTATACGAGCTTGATGCCTGATTGGTAATGGTGGGTGATAAAATGAAATGAACTTGATGTAGTGCTAGAACTTCCCCGGATGCTCCCATGAAGGAAAATTGCTGTGTGAATGCTTCAGGTATGGGCTATGGATGCTCTGATGTGTATACTAATTTTGGTTTTGCTTGCATGCAGCTCTTGTTTTGTCACTTGTTCTCAAAAGATGTGATTATCTCTAAGAAATGTGTCAACCTCGAAATAAGGTTGTTTTTGGGATTAAATGGTAAGAGATGGTGGTTCCAGCTTAACTGAAGGTAGTTAAGGGTAACAGACATTGGTTAGGGTGGGATTTCCTAGGTTTACTAAACTAGGCAAATCCCGTTGATTTTCTAGGCTCTTATTTCATTTTTACCCCACGGATTAGAATGGAAGATTCCTTCTAACGGGTGGGAATGTGCTTAGAGGGAATGTTGGCATTGATTTTTAGGGTTTGGGTAGGTCTTAGTTAGTTATGACAACCACCTAAGAATAGGTCTTAGGGTGATGTGGCTAGATGACGTGTCTAGGTGAGGTAGATATGTGGGCATTATCCTAATTAGGGTGCTTAAATAATAAATATTGTGAAGATAATGAATTAATTTAATTTAAATAATTAAAGTAATATTATAGTGGGGTGAAGGGGGCCATGACTTGGTGGATGTGTTTAAGGTGTTTATTTATCGAGGGACCAAGGGGAGTGTGACCCAATTTTTGTTTCTAAATTTTTCCCCTTTTTGTTGCATAGCTTGTATTGGTAAGTGATGCCGACAAAAATAAGATGAGGTTGCCCCATGTGTGGGTGAAGGTGATCCCCCTCAAACTAGGAACTGATGAGGTAGAACGCAGAATCGGTGAGTTGTTTGATAAAAGGTGAATGTGATGTGGAGGAAGGTGTGCAACAAGGTAAAAAAAAATGAAAAAGTTCCACTCGGGTAATCCAGGTAATGGGTTTGCATCAAAGGTAGTGGTAGTCAAATGCACGCACACATATAAACCACAGCACAGTACTAGGTTAAATAGTAGGAAAACTCTACATTGTCAAAGGTCGATAGGTTTATCCAAACAAGGTTGAAGTGATTCCAGTATCTAAGGTATAGGATATGTCAGGAAACATGATATAGGTCAGGTGTAGGAACATTTTGGTGTGTTTCGGTACACCAAAGGTAGGGTCAGGATAAACGGTCATGAAAAGAGGCAAGGTAAGGCCATTAGGTCAACAACGTAGGTAACAATGTCGCAAGGTAGAGTGAACACATGGGGTGAAAGGTCACTAGAGATGTTCTAGGTCCCAGAATCTAGGTCACGGCATTGGTAGGGCTGAGGTATGGGCAAGATACTGAGTCCCCAAAAGAGGACGAGGTGAAGTAGTAAATGATAAGGTCAAGAAGATCAAGTGAAGTGTCCCAGGGAGGGATGGGTGAGGTAAAAAGGGATTTAGGCTAAAAGTTGGGGGTATGGGGTAGGATAAAAGTGTGGGCAATGTGGAAGAGAGGGTGACTAATGCTAGCTAAGGGTAACCGATTCCAGTATAGGGTAATCGATCATGGTAAGGTAGGGCACATGACCGATGCTGGTGAAGGTAAAACCGACATTGGTTAGGTCGAGGATGTTATAAAAAAGAAAAATCCACATTTTTTCAAATCATTTGTCTTTTTGCGAATTAGGGAAAATGACAAGAAAAAAAGAGAAGAGGTTGAAAGTGAGAGAGAGACACTGGGGACTGAGTTGGCAAGCGACATAGCATGTGATTGGTAGCAGAGAGGCAGGTCCACAAGATTAGATTGGCTGATTTTATTGGTTAGAGGGGAGGTGATAGATTGGTAATGATAGAGGCCAGAGAGGGATCGGGAAGACCATTAGTGTAGCGGCCAGATGTGGCCACCATGACAATGAAAAAATGATGAGGTAAGCATCAAACCCTTTCTATGTTTTGTGAGATACAGTAGGTGAGAGGTCGGGTGGTGAAAAATTGGGTTTGGGGGGGGGGGGAATAACATTTGAAATGTGGGAGGGTGAATTGGGTAAAAGGAGCGGGTAGAGAGGGAAGTGGGTGAATAGGGGGGTGGGATGGGGTTCGGCAGAATTGTAGGTAAGAATGGGTGGGTAGAAGAGTTAGGAGAGGGATATTTTTGAGAGGGGAGTGTTTGGGAGTCGTGGCTTTCACTGTGACAGTGACCAACGTCAGTCGGGGTTAGCCAGTGTCGGTAGGGTCAAACCAGTATCGGTCACAAAATAGGTGACTAATGCCAGTTGAAAGGTGACCGGGGTCGGTTAGAGATAACCAGAACCAGTCGAGTTTTGGAGGAAAAAGGGGCCGAAAGGGCTCTAGGCCGATTAGGTGAGATAGGGAAGGGGTAGAATAGGGTGTGTTGGTGGAAAACCTAGTGTAGGCAGGGGTAAAAATGTGTATGGGGAAATGATAGTGGATGAGGGTAGGGGGGGGGGGAGATAGAAATGTGATAGGTAGGTAGGTTGGGAAGAAAAGAAGAGGTGAGACAACTGGTATAGGTGAGGTGTTGAGGGTGAGTGTGGGTATAAAGGAGGTAGATTAATTTGATGTTTGTGTTGGATGTAGGGGAGAGATCAGCTGCGCATGAGAGACAAGGTACCACTCCTACTCTTGAGAGTGTGAGGCACAACAATAGTTGAGGAGTGACAAAACATGGAGGAGGTGGGCTTGATTGCTGTTCTGGCGCTATCGACATATAGTCTGGAAGTTGAGTCTAATCGTCACTCTCATCGATAGATGGGATTCAGCGACCAACACGTTCCACCTACCGATGGGTGAGATGACAGTCACCTTGGAGGACGTGTTTAGGATCCTATGGTTATTGATACTGGGGATGCAAGTATACTCAATATCCTCTCAGGCCTCAGAGGATTTTATGATGATAGTTTTTTGGGGGAGGGACTACGAAACATGACGTTCCACAGTGCCAGCTTGAGTTACACGGGATGCACCTAGCCCGTCTAGAGGAGATGAGGCTAGTTGTTTTATCGATGGAGGTAGTGTGTTATTTCGCACTACCAGATGTAAAGGGTGGGAGATTCCCCCACTCCCTGATGGGGGTTTTACATGACATGATGATGGATTGGACTTGCTTTTTGTGGGAACTAGCACTTCTTGTGTAGTTATACAGAGAGTTGTGGGTGTATGGGCATTTGCGCAGGTTTAGCGTATGTTGCACCTTTTTACTACACTGCTGGGCCTATGAGCGCATAGTTTGTGTGTGGCAAGTGGGGTATAGCTAGAGTAGATGCCTTTCCACCAATAGTTATTTGGGTGGGGTACAGGTAATGGGTTCCCATGATTGGAGAGCATTGATTAGATAGGGCTACACATGATGTAGCACAGTACATGCATCTATTAGAGGGATTGTTAAGAGTGGACATCATAGGTGGGTTATCCCTCGTACCGGTGGATGCATGATGAGCTAGATGGCCTTCAACTATTTATATGGATAGAGGGGTGCCATGGCGGGTAGCACAAGATGATCCCACTTGATAAGGTTAGACGGTAGCTTGGGCTGTTACATGACATACCTCCACCCTTCCCGCAAGTACATGAGAGATGACATGGAGAGGCCATTACCTCTACCACAGCTGATAGTTCCTACAGGGAAGGAGCAGGTGATATACTGGTGGATCGATGATTCTGGAGTGACAGATAGATACATATAGTGGTGGACGGCTCATTTGTGAGCTAGTACCACCTAGGCCAGGGGTAGCCAAATTTAGCCACTATCACAGTGCAGATAGATGCCCTATAAGGATAGGTGACGACCTTGATTGCCTATTTAAGGATGGTGTAGGGGTAGTTATCTAGTTTAGAGGTGGAGGTTGCTGAGTTACATGTATAGGTTGCCAATCTTTAGGCCCAAATGGCCCAGGGTGGAGATGGAGATGATGATGATGGTTAGGTGGCCACCCAATAGGCATAGGTTACAGGGTTATAGGGCTAGTTAGCCATGAAATAGGAACAGATTAGGGCCTTATAGGGCCCAGATATAGGCACATGGGTAGGGTCCCATAGGGCAGATATAGGGTCAAAGGCTGATGGGGCCACCACAGACATTACCCATATCTAGGTTACAGGAGGTGAGAGGTGAGGCCGAGTATTATCAGGACTAGTTAACAGTGGCAGGGATAGATTTTCTATCATATGCTGAGTACGGGGCATAGCAGGCCTCTAGCGAGAGGACCAAATCACTCACCCATAGCATGGAGAGCATAGGGTACCATCGAACCCCAAGACATGGTTAGGGTGAGGCCACCAGTTCACGGAGACCAGTTCCAGTTGATGTACCAGCAGGGACCTAACCACCACCTATGATGGGTGGGGAGATGTCAGTAGGTCACCAAACTAAGTCCGAGGAGCCAGAGGGGACAGGCAAGATAGATATGGAGGATGTCTGCCATGATGATGTCTGTTATATGGCCCTTGATTTTGATGTATTTTTGATTTTTGATATATACCAGCCTACATGTCGAGAGAAGTTTTATACTTTTGATCATATACTGGCCTACGTGTTGAAGAGAGTGAGGATGTATGAGAGTTTTGTATTTTTGATCATATACCAGCCTGTGTGCCAAAGAAGGTGAGGCTGTATATGAGAGTTTTAGAGAGATACATTTTTTTGATATTCTTGTATATCATATGGACATCCAGATTTATATAATGAGATGGATGATTTGATGATGATGCTTTGATGTTGATAGACTATGATTTTTTATGCATAGATGGATGAGTGATAGGTATGTTAGACATGGTTGAGTCAGATTGGCATTAGGCATGATGGAGTCAAGTCATAGGCATGGTTGAGTCAAGTTGGTGTTAGGCATGATGGAGTCAGGTCATAGGCATGGTTGAGTCAGGCTAGTGTTAGGCATGATGGAGTCAGGCCATAGGCATGGTTGAGTTAATTTATTAGGTTTTTGTTATGATGGGAAAGAAATGATGATGAATGCATATGTTTGGGTTTAATTTGTGCTATGTATGGTAACGTGGATCATGTTGGTATGATCACATGTAATGTTGGATTGTGGTAAATGTGATGTAGTATTTTCAACTTATTTGATGATAAATTAGAAACTAACTAGAGTAGGATGTGACTGGAACAGGTAACAAATGGCGAGAGGTGAAGTGGTGCAAACGGGAAAAGCTAAAGAAGCTAGTGATGATGATGGTCAAGATATTCTCCAAGGGCCCCATGACCTCGAAGTGCTGCCTACATAGCCCCGGTAAAAAGGGGCCTCAGACCAATGTAGTTATCCCATAAGCTATGGAATAATATGATGAGGTATGAGAATGAGATGGTAGGTGGTAGGCATGATTTGAGTTTAGGTCTGCTAGGTATGGGTGAATTTTGGGCAAATTGGTATAGGTGATTTCGATTGTGGTAGAAGAAGAAGATTACCCCAAAGGTAAGCATTGAGGACCAAGTCTTGTATAAGGAAATCAAGATGTAATAAAGAAGGTTAAAACATAAGAGGGGAAAGAAAGCCTCCTGATTGGTGAGGATCATAACTGGTGGACCATAACATAGGTAGGCTAGTGAACAGTCTTACTTTTCATGAGTGATTATCCTAAAGGTGAATAATAGTCACATGATCACCAAATGTCACAGATCCAAGAGGTCCGTTGAGGTGGTGGGAAATTGTAGTGTGAATGGTGAGAGGGATGAAAGGTGGTAAATATTTATAGGGTACGAAGTAGCATGCTCTTTAGGTAAGAGATCCAAGGTCACAATGGGCAAGTCAATGACTAAAAGGATTTTCTGTTTTGACTAATATTCGATATAGACTAATAAATGTGGGAAGTCTATATGGGATGAGAAAATTAACTCCTTGAGGTCTTCGTGAAGCTGATTGCTACGAGAAGATTCAAATTATCTCTCTCTTCTCCTCTCTTTTTTTTTTGAAAGAGCTTTACATAGCTGTCCTTCGAGGGAGTAGTCTATTTATAGCAGCGATTATAGAGTGGAAGATGTCCTTTTGAGGGAGTCATCTTTTTATTCGAAGTATGACTCAAGGAGTGGGATCCCATGTGAGGGATTTGAATTCATGGAAAATACCAAGGTGAAGAATAGGATTCTTGTTCAGAAAGTAGGGTGAAACAACCATGGAATCTCATCTAAAAGCATACAAAAAGTATCCATGAGAATCATGTTATGTGCAGTGCCATGATACACATATTCAAGAGGAGATAACAAGTGACGGGTGCACACATGATTCATGTTTAATCATTGGTGAGGTGTAAGAAGTGGATAGTGCTCAAGGGAAGAGTATGGAAAGAGGAAAAAGGTGAGGTAGGACTAGAAGTCAATAGTAGAATGGTCGAAGATGCAAAGTATTAAGGGGCTCAGGTTCGGGTTTACCATCGAGTGAAGATAAACGATAAGCACCTAATCTGTAAGTATGGGTCGCGATGTATGGTCCAAGACAATTAGGAGCAAATTTTCCCTGTTTACTTTATCTACTTTAGTTACATGTTGATTTTCTTTCAGGATGAGATCACAAACATGAATGGTTCATTCATGGACATGTTTATTATAGGCACGTTTGATATATTTTTGGTAAACTTGAAGATCATCAAGAGCATTACGACGATGTTCATCTAATAACTCAAGTTGTGTTAAACGGTCCTGACGAAAGTCATCATCATTGATCATGTCATGAAGAGAAATGTGGAGTGAGGGGATATCGAATTCAAGAGGTAGAACAACCTCTGTACTGTAGACCAAAGAAAAAGGTGTAGCGGCAGTGGAAGTGTGAATACTAGTGCGGTATGCCCATAGGGAAAAAGGAATGTGCATATGCCAATCCTTCCCAGTATCGTTAATAAATTTCATGAGAATTTTTTTCAAGGTTTTTTTAGTGGATTCGGCTTTGCCGTTGGTTTGTGGGTAATAAGGTGACGATAAACTTAGCTAAATTTTTAATGCATCACAAAGTTTTCACAAGGTATTATTTTTGAATTGTTTACCATTATCAATGATGAGGTGATAAAGAACACCAAAGTGACAAATGAGGTGATGATTGATGAAATCACATATTTTCTCAGCTTTCATGGAGATGAGTGGTATGGCTTCAACCCATTCTTTGTAGTATTTAGTAGTGGTGATGATTCGTTGATGTCATTGGGAAGAATGAGGATTGATCTCTCTGACAAGATCCAAACCCCGTTGAGAAAAGGGAAAAAGGTCACGGGCGACATGTAAAATGTGAATGGGTGTATGATGAAGGTTGGAATGTTGTTGGAATTTTACATAATGCTTGACATAGTCGTAACAATCATGGTTAAGGGTCGGCCAGTAATAGCCTAGGAAAACAATACGCTTAGCAATAGCAAGGTCACTGAAGTGACCTCCACACATGCCATCATGAACTTCCTTAATGGTATAAGGAATTTCAGAACTCGTGAAGCATCATAATATAATACCATCAAATCCACACTTATAGAGGAGGCCCCCCATGATGATGCAATGATAGACCTTTTTAAGGAAGGTGCATTGTTCATTACAGGTGAGATCAAGAGGTAAGATGGAGAGAGAAAGATAGTGGGAGTATTATTTATACCAAAGGTCACTCGAGTCTGGGGTGACAGTTCCAATGGAGTAAATTTCACGAGGTAAATAAGAGGGTGATTGGAGTCGCTATATGGTGACAAATATTTTAGAATCGGTAGGAAAAGCGGGTATTTGAGAAGCCAAGTAGGCCATGATATTGGAAAATTTGTTGGTTGAACATGGGACGGTTTGAAAGGCATAATGGTCAAAGGTGGTCAAAAGTATGTCTACATGATGTTTATCCTTATGAAGTATCTTATTACAAAATTGGTATATACCATTGACCTATTTTATGACCAATTGATAATTACCAAAGATGTTGATTTATTTGATAGCTAGGGCATAGGCAACTTGGACACATAGTATGAACACTTCGTATTCAACAACATTATTGGTACAATCAAAGTCTAGTTTGAAAGACAAAGGGATGGGTTCACCATCAAGTGGAATGAGGATAACGCCTACCCCACCCCCATGATAACACTTGAGACCATCGAAGAAGAGTTTCATTTGGTAAGCGTCCAAGGAAAGCATAGCAATTGACTGATCAGGAAAGTCAAAGTTAGAGAGCTAGGCCCCGAATATAGGTGCATCAACCAATTGGTCAGTGATATCATAGCCCTTGATGGAATTTTGATGAATGAATTTGAGTTCAAGGTCATCTAAAAGCATAAGCCAGTGTGCAACATGTTGATTTTGGTAAGGTTTGGCATACATGAAGTGCAAGGGATTGGTGTTGATCACAACATAGGTTTTGTGGTTTAGTAGGTAATGACAGAGTTTTGTGGAAACGAAAAACTAAGGCTTAGAAATTTTTTTTGGGGTGGGTGTATCAGGTTTCATATTCCAAAACATTATGGCTTATGTAATAAACCGCATGCTCCCTGTGTTGTTCATCGCGATGAGCGAGCATGGCCCCTAAAGAGTGATCGGTAGCTGAGATGTATAGGTAGAAAGGTTGAACGTCTTTAGGTGGAATGAGTATGGGGGGTTGAAGAAGGTATTGTTTTAAGGCCTCAAAATATTTGTGGTAATCCTCATCCCATTAAAAGGAGACATCCTTCTTGAGAAGGTGATGAAATGGTTGACAATGATCAGACAATTGTGAAATGAAACAGCGAATAGACTACAACTTACCTTATAGGCTACGAAGTTGCCTAAGGTTAGTGGGTAGAGGCATTTCCAGAATGGCCTTGACTTCAGTAGGGTCAACTTCTATACCATGTAGGGAAATGATAAACCCCAGGAGTTTTCCTGAGAGAACCGCGAAGAGACACTTCTTGGGTTGAAGGCGGATGTAATATTTAATAAGGTGATCAAAGATGTTTTTTAAGAGAGGGAGATGCTTGGAGCGGCATTTAGATTTGGCTAGGAGATTGTCCACATAATCTTCCAATATACGATGTATGATGTCATGGAAGATATAATTCATAGCCCGCTGATATGTGGCACCAGCGTTTTTAAGGAAAAAAGGCATGACTTGATAGGAGAAGGTCCCCCAAGGGGTGATGAATGTGGTTTTGAGTTGATTTTCTACGGCATGCAAGATTTGGTTATAATCTGAGAAGCCATGCCTCAGTGATAGCATCTCATGACCTACGGTAAGGTCAACCAACTGGTTAATAACAGGTAGAGGAAAGTCATCTTTTGGGCAAGCTAGATTGAGGTTATGGAAATCTATGCAAATGCAATACCCCCTGTCGCCTTAGTGAAAGGAACAATGTTACAAATCCAACAAGGATAATCAATGGGCAAGATGAAGGAAGTGGAAAAGTGTTGAAGTTCTTCTTTGACGAGAAGGGCAATGCGAGAGTGCATTTTCCTTAGATTTTGTTTGACGGGCTTGACATCGGGAACAATTGTGATATTGTGGACCACTATGGTGGGGTCAATACCAGGCATTTCTGCGTAAGACCAAGCAAAAGCATGGTCATGATCTTTGAGAAAAGAAGCGATGGCTTCCTATTCAGCAACATCTAAAGATTTGATGATCTTTAAGATGTGCAGGTCATCCTGAGTATGAATGTTGATTTCAATAGTCGATTCATTCAACATGGTTTGCATCTCAGATGGTAATGACCGATGAATATATGAGTCTTCTGCACCAAGGTAGGTGAGTATAGAGTCATCATCCTGACATTGAAAAATATTAATCGAGGGTGTATCGTCATCAACCATTTCAGGGTATAGGAAGGGAAGAGAGGAAGTAGTCTTGCCCTTGTATTGATAAGCCAGAGGCCCCAAGGAGATGGTTTTTATGGAAAAAAAAGTTAGGAGGAATGGATTCTACCACATTTAGAATATCAAATAGTCATCAACAAAACCCGTTATTCCACCACATTTCCATCCAGGGTACAAATCTTCAATGTTCCATATTACAACTAGACAAATATCCATAGCCGAGTTCAAAACACCAAAATCAGTGCCACCCCACCAAGGTTAAAGGTACAAGATCAAATGGATAGAATTGAGAAGGTACCAAATCAACGGCTCAAAACACATACCACCTTCAATAAATGCATAAACTCATCAAGACTTAACTTAGACGAAGAGGATTAAAAAGTATATATCGAATAATGCACAAGATAAAACCTCAATTTAACCAAATTTCCAGCAGGTTTACGTGTCCATTATCGAAAAAATCCTAACTCTATTTGATTTAAGCAATCATCAACACTATTATGAGGGTTAAAGGATCATGATAAGGGGACCTACTCATCACTTAAGTGATTGTGCTCAATCCATAGTTGCATGCCATTAAAAATCATCAGAAGACCTAGGCATGTTGAAAGGTCTTTGACCTTAGTTACTATAGAATAATCAAAGGTGGTCAACATAAACAAAGCATATGCCAAAAAAATAAAATTATTAATATTTGATTCCATGATCAAATTAAAAGGAGGCCAATTAAACTAATGATTATAGCTTTTATTCAATGTTTAAATCAAAAGGTGGTCAAGAATAAGATTATGTTTGCCAATAATCAAGCAAGGCAATTTTTTTTTTATCATACTATATGCCATGATTATTATCAGAGGAGACTAATAGTAATGCATGTCATGTGAAGTCAAAGTACCCTGGAAAGATTATCTAAACAAGTATATGCCAAGAAGGTCAACATCATGTGCCACATGCAGTTAACTTAATTTTCACAAAAGGACCTTATTATCTAAAAAAAGAAAAAAAATATTATTTTTCACATGCTCACAGATGGTCCCCACAGTAGAGGTGAATTATTTTGTTAAGTATGATAGAGAAAGGTATTATTTTGCACAAGATGTATTTTTGCATGCCTCCATAAGAGGAAAAATCAGAGATAAAGACAAAATGTGATGCAAGAGTCATGCACAAGAAGACAAAGAAGACTTGAACAATAAGGAAGTGGCTAATATTAGCCAAAAATATTCACCTAAGTACTTTAATTGCATTAAAAACAGAACAGTCAACTGCACTTTAACTAGAGTGTATATTTGGAACTAAGACTATTAATGCCTGATTGTAATAGGCATGTCTATTTTTATTCCTTTATTTCTTCACGATAAAGGGGTAAAATTAGAATTTATGGGAGAGTATAGAGTACAGTATATTTTTAGAAGGGGTTGGGTGAAGTATTTTTGGTATATATTGTGTGCACTAGCAAGGCGCAAGGAGGAATTTTTGGACATAGGAGTGTTGAAGCATATTTTTTGTCAATATTTACCTTGAATGAGAACTAGTTATGGCCTTTCCAATTATTTGTAGTGGTGTGTATTTTTACATTAATTATTGTGAATGTCAATTCCTTGATTAATCATCTTACCTTGGTGCAAATTTGGTACTTTATTTTTAGTCTTAGTGTGCATGTTAGTTCTGTGTTGTTTTGATATATCCCACAACACACAAGTAATTTTTCCTTACGATCAAACTGAAACCCATTTTTTCATGCATCTGTAATTTGTTTCTCAAATTTATTGTGCACATACTCAGTCAAATCCCTCAACCACTTTTGAATATCATCCCATTTCAATTCAGTTACATAAATCTTTTTTTCCCTCAAAACCCCAAAAAAGTTAAGTTTAGGATACATCAACAAGGAACTAGCCTTGATACTGGAGGCTCACCTCAACAATAGGTATACCCACAGACCTGAGGTGTTTCCATTGTATCTCTGAAAGTGAGAGATAAGGAAAGCTTAGAACCCTTGTTGTCACCTCTCTACAAGGGTGCACTGTTGATTGAGAAACAGGGACGGAAGCCTGTGTAGATTTTATTGATCTCAATCAGTAAACAGTACATTGAATAGGCTGCAATATTTATAGATATTGCACAGCCATATACATCCAGAAGAATGAGTTACACTGGTGCAACCAAAAACCAGAATTCACAAGCTTCCAATAACATCCGGGAAGCAAAATTACATAAAGACAAATATATTGTTTATAACAATATAACAATGTGCAAACAGAAAAATATGGTTGATTAACCATACAACAGTATAACCAATTATTATTTAATTAATAAAATTAATTAAATAATCCTACTATGCATAATTAATAATAGGATAATAAAATTTATCCTAACATTCCCCCCCTTAATTGTGCATTGTCTGAAGAGATGAGGAGAGAAATGCTCTGAACAACTCGAACTTGTCACGTGCAAGTGACTTTGTGAAAATATCTGCTCGTTGTTCAGCTGTTAGACAAAATTGAAGCTGGATGTTGTGCTTCAATACATGTTCACGTATGAAATGAACCTGAACTTCAATGTGCTTTGTTCTCTCGTGAAAAACTGGATTGCGAACAAGTTTGAGAACACCTTCATTGTCAACATACATGGTAGTCGGTTTGTCCTGTGGTATTCCAAGTCCTTCCAGTATGCGACGTAGCCAAATCGCTTCACAAACAGCTTCTCCTGCAGAACGATACTCGGCTTCTGTGGAAGAGCGAGAAACAAAGTGTTGTTTCTTACTTCCCCATGATATTGGTCCAGATCCCATAAAGAATACAAATCCAGAAGTGGATTTTCTATCATCAATGTTACCTGCATGATCTGAATCCGAATATCCAGTCAAGAAGAAGTTTTCGTTCTTCTTGTATTCTAGACCAAGATCCACTGATCCTTTGAGATATCTCAAAATGCGCTTTGCTGCTTTCCAATGACAAATTTTGGGTTCCTGCATGAACCTGGATAGATAGCTCACTGCAAAGCTGATATCTGGTCTAGTGTAGGTTAGGTAAATGAGACTCCCAATCAGCTACCGATAGAGAGTGGCACTTACCTCAGGAGATGGATCTGAACGAGATAACTGTAATCTGTTCTCCATAGGTGTAGCAATTGGTGTGCAATCCATCATCCTAAACTTCTCGAGTGTTGTCTTGGTATATTTCATCTGAGAAACAAAGATGTGATTCTCTTTCTGCCATACTTCTAGTCCAAGACAGTAGTGTATAAGCCCGAGATTTGTCATGTCGAATGATCGCTTAAGATCTTTCTCTGTTTCATCAATCATCTTCACTGAACTGCCAGTGATGACTAGATCATCGACATAAACTACAACAATCACCATCTCCCCCCCTTCCTTTTTGAGGTAGAGATTGGGATCGTATGGATTTCTGACGAATCCATGTTGTACGAGATGCTCATCAATCTTGATGTACCGTGCCCGGGGTGCCTGTTTTAGGCCATATAGAGATTTCCTGAGTCTGCATACCTTTTCTTCTTGACCAGGTACTACATATCCCTTAGGTTGAGTCATGTAGACTTCTTCTTGTAAATCTCCATTCAGGAAGGCACTTTTTACATCCATTTGGTGAAATTTCCATCCAAACTGTGCAGCTAGAGCAAAGATCATCCTGATCATTTTGATCTTAGCTGTGGGAGCAAATGTCTCCTCATAGTCAATGCCTTCTTTCTGTGCGTACCCCTTTGCTACAAGTCTTGCTTTGTGCTTGTCCACTGTCCCATCTGCTTTGTATTTTGTTTTGAATATCCATCTGCATCCAATGGGTTTCTTCCCTGGTGGAAGATCAACAAGCTGCCAAGTGTTATTCTTTATCACTGATTGATATTCAGAATCCATGGCATCTTTGCAAGCTTTTGACTGTAGGGCTTCCTGGACTGTAGAGGGCTCGTGTGATTCAATAACTTTACTCATTAAAGCAAAGTTAACTTCTTCTCTTGCTTTACTGCGAGTCCGTGGTCCAGGGGTGGATGTATCCAGTGGAGCATCCAATCTTGCATCTCATAATGTACTTGTACACCATTTAGGCATACGTTGAACTGTTCCCATGGGTTGTGGTTCTATCTGATCAACACCATCATCCCCATCATCACTTTCATATTCTGAGGGAACATTAGCTTCAAATTTTACAGTAGGTGAAAAATCTACATCTTGCGAGTCCGGAGGAGGAGTCTCTGCTTCCTTCTTCTCGAAAAACTCAACATCTCTGCTTGTGTAGACTTTTCTGGTCTTAGGATCCATCAGTCTGTACCCAAGAGTCTCTTCACTGTATCCAATGAAAATGAGATTTTGTGACTTCATGTCCAATTTCTTTCTGTTCTGTTTGGGTATGTGCATGCTGGCTTTACACCCGAATACCCTGAGGTGTGCAATGGATGGTTTCCTTTTTGACCATGCTTCTTGTGGTGTAATTCCATCAAGAGCAGTTGTGGGCGCTTTGTTTAACAAATACACTACTGTTTTTGCTGCTTCTGCCCAAAATGTCTTTGCAAGTCCAGAATCATCGATCATGCATCGCACCATTTCCATGATAGTACGATTTCTTCTCTCGACAACACCATTTTGCTGCGGTGTGTGTGGAGGAGGCATTTGTCGACGAATCCCGTGAGTTTGTAGATAGTCTCTGAACTAATCACTGGTGAATTCCCCCCCTCGATCTGAGCTGAGAGTTCTGATGTGACGACCAGTTTCTTTCTCAACTGCAACTTTGAACTTTTTGAATGTTTCAAAGGCTTCACTTTTCTTGCGAAGACAAAAAATCCACAATTTTCGTGAATATTCGTCAACACAGAGCATGAAGTACTGAAACCCTGAATGACTTGGCTGCATTGGACCGCACAGATCGGTATGAACCAGGTCAAGTTTACCATGAGCTCGAAAAGTACTTGTTTGGAATGAAACTGTGTGTTGTTTTCCTGCTAAGCAGTGAGGACACTTGTCTGTATCCTTCTAAAGAGATGGTAGCCCATGTACCATATTACACCGGCGAAGTGTGTCGAGATATTTGAAACTTACATGACCAAATCTCCGATGCCACAACTGAGCTGAGGTGGAGTTTTTAGCCATGAGTGCTTGATCATTTTTGTGAATGAAATCAAGTTGAAACATTCGTCCCACATTTGAGGCTTTTGCAATTATTTTTGAGCCTCTGGATTTATCTCGAATCAGACACATTTTCTTGCCGGATTGACTATCAAAGTCAATTTTCAGGTTGTGATCTAGGAGTTGACTGACCGAAAGAAGATTCTTTGTCAACCCAGGGACATATAGAACATCTGATAGTTTGCATTTGCGTGAACCAAGGGGTAGAGAAATGTTTCCAATCCCCTGAACTGTATATGAAGAATCATCTCCCAACGAAACATGATTTTTCGATGGCGTGTCCCTCATTGAAATAAACCAGTCTCTGTGGCCGGTCATGTGTCGAGTGGCTCCCGAATCAACATACCAGATGTCACTAGATGACGTGGATGGTTCACTTGATCGAGTAGTGAACAAGAAGTCTTCATTGTCTGACTGTTCTTGTTGCTCAGCAATATTACCTTACTGGTGGGGTCTTCTTTTCCAGTTCCCCTTTTTCTGCCCGTGATAGTTGTTTGAATGTCCCTTGTAAGTTTGTTGTTGTTGAGGTCCAGCATTGCTTGATGAACCTTTCTTATATGTGTTAAACCAACATTCTTGCAAGTCATGTCCTCTTTTGCAAATGGGACATCGCTTCTTCTGTTGATTGTCCCCATGATACTAATTCTGATGTGGGGACTTTTGATAGGATTTAGGTTTACCTTTACCTTTTCCTTTCCATTTTTGATGTGAAGACAGTGCCTGCTCCTCTTCATCATCCTTGTTGTGCATTGCTTCCTCTTGTTGCAGTAGGTTTACTAACTTGTCAAAACTAATTGTCGTATCTGACAAGTTTAGAGTTGTGACAAAAATTCGGTAAGAAGAAGGGAGAGCTCTCAGAATAATGGGAATGAGAGACTCATCTTTGACCTCTTCTCCTAGGGCTAGAAGTGAAGCCCTCAACTCTGCAACTCTTCTTAGGAAGGCTTCAATTTTCTCATTCTGTTTGAATTTCAACGTATGTAACTGACTCTGCAAATTGAGTATGACATTCTTGTTTTTGGCCTCATATATTGTGCTCAGCTTATCCCAAGCTTCTTTTGCTGATGTGGCATCTCGAATGTGGGCTTGCACATCGTTGGATACTCCAAACAAAATGATGAGTTTTTCTTTTTGATCTGCTCTATCAAATTGTCGTTGTTGTGTTGCATCAGTTGGTGATCTGGTTAGAGTACCAGTCACAACAGGCCAGATTTCTTCAAACTCAAGTTGTGTCTTGATTTTTGTCTTCCAAGCAGCATAGTTGCTTCCTCTGAGCAATTGTGAATCCGGAAGAAAAAATTTGGGGGCATTGGTGCCCGTTTTGCAGAGATCACTGACAGGGTTTGGCTCTTATCACTCCAGGTATTAGGTCTCCCAATCTATATACCGTCAGTCTGATTTACCGAACCTTTCTATATACGCGCCCTTCCGATATACCCGGCGGTACGTGGAAGAAGCTCGCCCTTTCTATATACCCGGCGGTACGTGAAAGAGGCGTTAACGTACGTGAAAGAATTCGATACGTGGTACCAAGACAGTACTGATGGGGTCTGTGCGATTATTGACACCGGCTCAAAGAAATATCCTCATACGCGCGCGTAACTTCGCTATATACTCGGATAATTTCTTAGTCCGGATTTATGTCTTGCAATCGTTCACAGACGAATGAGATGGTTCATAGTGTGTGCACTGTGACCTTATTACTCCCCGTCGGTTTATAGGGACGATGCCCAGAAGACGTTGTTGCAGCTATATTAGGCGTTAAGTGCAGTAGTAGTCGCGACGGCTTTACCCGTAAGCGCTTCGCAGAGGCACTGTATATACCGAACGCTGCGAATGAGATCTAGGATCTCGTGAGTGTTACAGAACCAAATTTACTTTTTTTTATTACAATTCTGCCAGTTTCTGAGCAGTTACAAAGTTTTGCATTTGACTACGGCAACCTGCAAATTAGTACAATATACAATACAATTTGAATGACAGGCAAAAAATTACAGTTTCGGGGTCCTGGTGACCTCCTGAGCCCTAAATGCTAAAAATTGCAAAAAAATAGCTGAAAATGCAATTTTTAGGTGGGCCTCCTTTTGCAAAAAATGTCTGGAATGAGAAAACAGACCAAAAGGGAGAATTTTTTTTTTTTACCCTAAATTAGGGATTCTCCGCTAAATTTAGTTAGTCGTAACTAAATTCAAAAAACCCTGCTAAATTTAGCAGTTCCGCCAAAAAATCCGCCAGATGCAAAAGGAGAATTTTTGAGTGTTTTTGGTGGGATTTGATCCTCAAACCTCTCACTTCTAAGGCACATGCACTAACCAACTTGGCCACTTGGGGCGCTTGGACTATGAAAGGAAGAAATTTGTATTTATTGTCAAATAAATTGACTTAGCTCTTGAAAAATGAATGCCACGTGGCGCATGCTGGTGAAGAGGCGTTTTTAGGGTTGTATTTTCCCAAAAAACGGATCTGAGGCTTTATTTCTTTGCTCAGGCCGCATTTTCTCCTTCCCAGGCCGCGTTTTTTGTGTTGGGGCACGTTTTTTTCTCCTGGGGTGCATTTTTCTCCTTTGGCCGCACTGTACAGGCCGTTTTTACTGTATTTTTCTCCGTGGGGTGTTTTTTTACTTGCTTGGCCGCATATTTTAGTTGCTAGGTGTGTTTTTTTGCTGTATTCTTTGCCTGGGACTGCGTTTTTGATCACTGGCCGCATTTTTTCAATGCCTGGGCCGCGTTTTTTGTTGAATGTGCTCACAAAAACGTTTTTTCTCCTTTGTGCAAGCACTTGGGGCAGCAAATGGCACGTTTTTCCTGTTGTTTTCCTTTGGACAGGCCGTGGGGGACAGCAAGGGTTCGTTTTTGAGCTATGGCTTCATTTTTAATTGTTTATTGCTTGTGCAGGGCACGCATGGGACAACAAAGGGCGCATATGCTCTCAAAAAAATGCTTTATTTTTCCTTGTACAGGTTGCTGGATCAAGAAAAATGCCTCCTCTCTTTTTTATTTTCTTTGCTCTGTGTATTCACTGCAGGTGTACAGACAGTCCTCCAAACAAGCAAAACAATCTCCAAATACAGTAAAACAAAACCCTGATTGGGAAATTTTTTTTTTTTTTAATTCAATACCTGTAGCAATTTTTGCCTGGTGCTGAGTGCACCAGTGCAAAAAAAAATTTCCTTCCAAGTACCTGGAAGGAACAGGCAGATGTGGGGGAGGCAGGGATGGGGCTGGGAGTTTGCACGAGGCTGCACAGGCTCTCAAATGCTGCAAACACGTCTCCAATCTCCTCTCTCTCTACTGCTCTCTCTTCCACACCTTCACAGGGCCAGAATTTCGCTCTGGTACCAAATGTTGATTGAGAAACAGGGACGGAAGCCTGTGTAGATTTTATTGATCTCAATCAGTAAACAGTGCATTGAATAGGCTGCAATATTTATAGATATTGCATAGCCATATACATCCAGAAGAATGAGTTGCACAGGTGCAACCAAAAACCAGAATTCACAAGCTTCCAATAACATCCAGGAAGCAAAATTACATAAAGACAAATATATTGTTTATAACAATATAACAATGTGCAAATAGACAAATATGGTTGATTAACCATACAACAGTATAACCAATTATTATTTAATTAATAAAATTAATTAAATAATCCTACTATGCATAATTAATAATAGGATAATAAAATTTATCCTAACATGCACCTCTATGAGATAAAAAAAATTTGGCACGCCAAGTGGGAGCAGATTAGATCCGCAGCAGATTATACAAATTTACAACAAATTTACATCGAAAGAACATTACTTTTGGAAGAAAAAATATGCAAAAATAAATTTAAAATAAAAATAAATTATTTGGTGACTCCGTAAGACTGATTTCATATCTAGTTTTGTAGTATGTTTAATGCTTAAAGTGACTACAAGATCATTTTTAAGACGAATATTTCTTGTATTTTTATTTCTTTACCTTTGAATTCTTCTAGAAGAAGGAGATTTGGCAAAACCTTACCTTATAACAGGTCTACTGGTCTTGGAAACTTTTCCTCCCCTTCCTTCACCATGTATTTTAATCCTGTTATTCAAATCCCTGTTATTCCAATGGCATCAACAACCACAATCACCACCTAGAATTTTTGTGACCTTTACTAATGGTATCCCTTTAGTAATTCCAAAATATCTTGACATACATGATGTTGACCTTTGAAAGTCTCTACCTTCATTCATCTGGTGAAAATCAAGATTACCCCTACTTAGCATATTAAAGACATTGTACAGCCCTTTTGTGTATTCCATAACATAACTCATCAAATATGTAGCCCTGAGAATCTTACCTACACCAGTTTAAAAGACAAGCTTTGTAATGGTACCAAACTTTACCGATAGGGAGTATAAGAACTTGGAGATCAGATTAAGAGATCAACCTACTTAAGCAATTTCAAGACAATTCTAATCATTTATCTCTCATAGAACTAGTTATTCTACAATCAAAAGAGACTCCTCATGAATTCATGGCTAGTTTTAATATCGGGTATTTGCTAGAACTTGGGAAATAATTCCAGTCCATTGTTAAGACCTCAAGTTGATCGTAGCATTTTTATACTATCTCAAAGCTTTAAATAGCAACATTTCAGCCATGATACCAGTCCATAGGAGGAACTACACTCTCAACATCAGATGACATTGTCTATTAGGGTCTGAAAATAGCCTCATTCAAGTTGGTAAATTAGCCCCAGAGACCTTTTATGCCTCTTATAGAAAGATCTGGTACCTATTCAACAACCTATTACCATAATATAACATGTTTGTTGTAGCACCATTAGAATAAGTACTTAAGGCTTTACAGAAACATAGGTCAAATGAAATAATAGCAATTAAAGAGATAATTACCTCAGCCTAATAAGATCTTATTAAGCACCTTGTCAGTAAAATAGGCATCCTTATCAGCGAAATTGATAATTATAGGAAGCCTTATCAGCAAAGGAAATTTGATCCTAAAGCTCCTAGTTTATCTGGCACTCTTATTCCAGTTAACATGGCTTTAAAAGAGTGGTGTTTAACCTTGCAATCAACCTCATTCAGCTACTAATTATCTAAATGCATTCCTGAATATAAGTCTTGTTATGTAAAACCTCAATCTGAAGCATTATTCGTGCCTCAAATGGAAGGTGGGACAGCAAGATTCTCAGAAGTCAGAAATCACCTGAACAGAACTTAGTCAGTTTTGGAGAAGAACATTTTATTGTAATTACTACTAGGTCTCAAGAAAGGGCTCAAGATAAAGAAAAACAACTAAATAGGACATGTTTTACCTATCAATTACAGATAAATTAGAAAGTGTCAGATCCAAAAATAACAAACATTCATGTTGTTTCTTCAAAACCAGCAAACAATTCAGCCTCTAAAGACTAGCAAACAACAATCGCAACCTGATCCTAGAAGATTTTCCATACCTCATATTTCAAAAGTTGTTGAAGAAGAGTCAGTTTTTGTCTAAAGCTTATGCTTAAACTCTAGAAGCTTTTTCTAAAATTATTGCTTCTTTTTATATTGTTAAGGTAATGAAAAATCATAATATCTTGTATTTCATTATGGGATTCTTTGGGGTATTCCAGGAGATTAGGATCTAATTACTCATGATCTTGATAAGTTGCATATTTATTCAAAACCAATAAAAAAGGAAGCTCAAAAAGTTGATATGGTGCTTGTTACAATTGAGACAATATCAGCATGAAAGAATAGGTTAAGTGGATGTGTACAAAAGGTTCTAAATTCTCATGATATTAAAAATCCACCACCCTTTTATCGATATCTTTGATTATTAGAGATCATTTAGTTCATCAACTACATGGTGTAACAGTGGTGTAAGTAGCACAGTCATGCCTAAGGCAATTGCAGAAATGCATTAGGCCTGCATAGTATGAACCTACAGAAAAAAGATGTGAATTTCAGTTAGATGGGACAACAATTAACACAGTTGGCTGTCATTAAAAAATTGGAGGGTAGCATTACATGCTTGTCTAAATGTTTCTATTCTTCAAGATGTAACTATTTTAGAACTACCTCCCTACTTTGTTTTATGTTTATCAAGAGATTTTACAACAACAGATAGGAGGTTATGTTTCTTTAGAATTGATCATTTTTGTTCTTCACTACAAGGTATGGAACATAAAGTTACAGTTAATTCAGTATCCTTTGGCTATATTTCATATTGAGCCTCATGCTTCAAATGTTGTAGGAAATTATGTAGCCATAGATCAGACTTATTTTGATGTCACAACATAGGTTTTCTACATTATATGGTGTTTTTTAACTCTGTTTATGGATGAGAAAAATCAAGAAGAACATGCTTATGATCCTTTCAAGGAAATAGTTCAGAAGGTTTATATTGGTGTTTATTATTTGCATGAGGAAGATGTACCTATTCCTTTGTTGTCCAAAAAAGAAAATACAACAAAAGGCTTATGGAAGCTTCATTTAGATGGAGAAAAAGAACAAAAAAGGACAAGTTGAAGGTTTGATACTTCATTTCCCCTTCAAATGACAGGTATTTTTCATCTCTAAGTCTGTAATTTTCATATACTTATAATGTAACTGAATATGAAGCATTAATTCATGGCCTATAATGGGCTAGAAAAATAGATATCAACATGTTACAAGTGTTTGGTGATTCAAAGTTAGTGATTAATCAAGTAAAATAAATAAAAAAATGTGTAAGAATTCATTGTCTAGAAATCCTACAAGCATAAAGTTTCAGAATTAATGGAATGATTTTGAGGCTATTAACATGCAATCTGTTGCTAAGAGCTAAAAACAAATATGCAAACAGACTTGCAATAGTTAGTGCTAGCTTTGAAGTGCTAGAACAGATTGAAAACATTCAAAATAAAGCCACATATAAAGCTGATTATCAAACCTTCTGTGCCTCATAAATGAAGAAAACTGGTGATTTTTCAAAGATGATGAACGAATATGTATTGATTTCTGCAGCAAAAAACTAAATTTTCTCCAATTACTCAAGAAAGAATTACAACACTTATACGGTGACGGAGATTGTACAACAGAAGACAAACAAGATGCCTCAAGGGATGGTTACATTATAGAGGATATATTCAGTTCTGATGATCAAGTAAGAAAGGATAAAGGAAAAATCTTGACTTGCATAGATAACTACGAAGAGATCCTTGTTGATGATGAAAAGAAGCTATTAATCGGAAATGCTATGTTACCCTTAGTTGAAGAAACAGTTCTTCCTTTAATATATGTAAAGAATTTAAAGATGGTTTTGTCTTCGAAATATAAAGATCTGAGAGGATTTGATCCCTATTTTAGCTCAACATACCATAGAGTTGTAGCCAAATTTCAAAACAAGTAATAGCAAGAAAGAAAGGCCTGTTAATCCTAAGATTGAACCCTTAATGAGAAAAGAGTTATCCAACCTGATTGAATCAGGTATTTATATTTCCCAGTTAAGCATTCAAAGCTAGGGTAGCTAATCTTGTGCACTATTCAGCAAAAAGAATGGAGAAATCCGGCTATGTGTGGATTTTAGAGATCTTAACAAGGTCCTTCATTAAAAGATAATTATCCACTTACCCAACATGGATCAAATCATAAGAACAATTGCAGGTTCAGATAGGTTGTCCCTTGTTTTATGGTTATAGTGGATATAATCATATTCTTGTGTGTGAAGAACACAGATACAAACCATAGCCTTCATACAAGAAGTGGGGGACATATTCTTACAAAATAATTCCTTTTAGAATTTCTAATTTCTGTGTAACATTTCAATATGCAATGTATATAGCTTTCCATAGCCTATCTAAATAAATGCATATTGGTTTATTTAGATGATTGTTATTCTATTTTCAAAAAAAATGTTGTTGACCATCTAATGCATTTAAGGTGGAATTTTGTGTCTTTGCACACAGGTCTGGAATCTCTTTGAATCCCAAAAAATCTATCTTTTCAGTCCATGAAGGTAAATTACTTGGACATATTATCTTCTAGGAAAAGTTTAGCTATTGATCCTTTCAGAATTGAAACAATTTCACAGCTGATCCTTACCTCATCATAATAGATGGCATTACAAATATTTTCTTGGAAAAATCTAACTTTGTTAGAAAATTTGTTCTATATTTTGCACAGCATTAGTCAAGCCATTAAAAGCTATGTTAAATAAAGTATAAAACTTTCTCTTTAGACCAACGAATGGAAGAAAAGGATTTGAGGCTATCAAAACAACTATTTCTAAAAGCTCCTACCTTGGAAAATCTTAATTTTGATAATGGATTTCACTGATGTATGCACTTGCAGGAGCCGAAATCATGTATCAACCATATCAACTTGCAGGTTAATAATGAAAATATTGAATAGCCAATTACTTTCTTTGGGTAGAGTTTACATGAATAGAAGACAAGGTACACTTTTCTTAAAAAACAAGTACTTTTTGTACTTAGAGGACTACAAATAATTTCAATTACATGCTTTCCAATAAGAAGATATACATTTTAGTCTCTCATCTTAGTGTTAAAGTGTTCTTATTGAAGAAATAACTGAATGATAAGAGAGCAGGTTGGATTACAAAGGTTATAAAGTATGATGTTGACATCTATGTTACAAAAATAGTCTGAGGAAAAGGATTATGTGAACATCTGATTATTGATCTGGAAAAATAACAGGCTAAAGAATCATAAAATTCATTACAGCATGTTTAAAATCACATATCAATAGTAAGAAATGTTTTTGTTATCCAATTTTGCTCCGCAGGAAAAATTGATCGAACAAAACTTTACATAGGAGAATTGGAGAGGTTAGTTTAGCCATTCAAGCTTACATTCCCAAAAAATAAATTTTTAGGTGGGCTCAACAATTGAGAAATAAGGTTGGGAAATGAGTGGCCAATTGAAATGTTCAAGAAGATCAAAGCTCAAGTGAAAAAATGGTAAAGGATTGAAGTTTTTGGAATTCATATTTTTGGGGACCCCAGGAAATGGACGGTTGAAAAAAAAGGAAAGCTAACTCGGTAAGTCAAAATCAAGACCAAAGCGAGTCAACTCAAAGCAAAGCAAAATTAACCATGGAAGGTGCCACATGTCATCTATGTGCGCCTTCAAAAGATGCAACAAAAGTGAAAACCCTAGGGATGCACTTGACCCCCCACGTGGATCTCAGTAGATATAATGGAATAATTTAGTAGATCGGCTAAGTATAGAAAAGGTCCAGCGGAAACCTCCATGTGTCTCATCGATGTAATTCAAAGGTAAAATCCAAAGGAAGGTCCCCAAATGAGCGTAGGCCCTCCATGTGTCCAGAGCCAAAGAAATTTACAGCTTCCGTTGAAAAGTCTAAGAGCCAGCAGAAGCCTCCAAATGTCTCATCGATGCAATTTTAAAAGTAAAATCTAAAGGCAAGTCCCCAAACAAGTGCAGGCCCTCCATTTCTTTATAGCCCAAGAAATTTGTACTTGGTGCCATTTAAAATTCTAAGAGCCAGTGGAAGCCTCCACATGTCTCATTGGCACAACTTCAAAGGTAAAACACAAAGGTAGGTCCCCAAATGGAGCGCAGGCCCTCCACATGTCTAGGGTCCAAACAAAGTTTCTCGTAAATAGGTAGAAAATCCAAAACACAAAGAAAGAAAAGTAGGCTCGCAGATGATGCCAAGTGTCCCACCTTGGTAACTTCAGGAGCTAACTATAAAGGTCCCCACCCAAAAAGGGATTTTGACATTATATATAGTGGGGCCCTTTACTCACCCAAGGGATCGAAGTAGTATGTTTGCAGACAGTGCCAAGTGTTGGTATGTTGCATACCTAGGACCCCTAAAAGGTAGCAAAAAATCTTAAGATGCATGGGGCTTCCACATGGATCTTGCACGGATAGACTCCAAACCCAAAGCAGTTTGAAAAATTTAGTGGAAGGTCAATTCAATGGAAGATGAATCATGAATCCCATCAAGAATTTTAAATACAATCTACTATTTTTGAGGCTATTAGGCTTCTCACCTACCACCATAATGAAGTATGGGTTTCCTTTCTTGCGCAACAAGGAACAAAACATGGAGGCACGAGATTTTACAGTAAAACCCATCATTGTTACACATGAATTCAATGTGTTTCTTGGGTAGTTGAGGGAGGATTTTGAAATTCTCTCCCCCCTTCTCTTTCATTCTTCCTAGGGTATTCGTAAGGTTCGAGGTTCGGTAGGTTTGGAGGTTTAGTGTCATTTTTGAATCATGATAGCAACCTCTTTCTTCTGAAGAGTCGAATGTGGAGTTCCAAAACCTCAAAGTCTCAAATTTTGGACTTTGTAATGGAATTTTCGGAGTTCATATTTTTCACTGATGATGTACTTTGTGAACTCATGGAGCACTAACATCAAACTCTAAAATGAAAATGCCAGAAAGTCTAAAATTTACATATTTATGGAGGTATATTCTTTTCAATATCAGACTCATGACAAGGTATATTAGGTCATATTTCTTATGTCTATCATAGGTTTTGAGAGTTGTGTTGAATGGGTTTGAAATGCAGTTCTATGTGCACCCTAATCTTTGTCTTATGATGGCCATAAATTGTCCATCCTACTGGATTGCTCAGATCTCTACACAAGAAAGGACTTTTTGGAAATCTCTCAGCAGGTCACTCTACACAACTCAGTGTATCACCAAAATTATAGTGTAGGTTTTTGTTTCAAGCACTCTCTCTCCCTGGTCCCTTGGAATGATGAGATGTGGGCTTAGATAGTCTTGCCCATGCATTAGAGAAAATTACATGGCAGGTATGACTTTGGGAGTAGGCACCAACATTATTGTAGTAGGATCATCACAATTTTACATGTCCCACATCTCTATAGGTGGTTGGAACAATTTTTTGCAAATTACTTCCGGATTCTCCTTCTCTCATTCTTACTAGTATATTGTAATGAGGGTGCATTGTGATTTAAGGGGGGATCAATTTTTCTTTGCACCCTCCCTTCTTCTCTTATCTATAACTGGATTTATTGAGTTCAAATCTCCCAGTTCGATGACTGTAAATGCAATTAATTTCCTCTTGGACATTGTAATGAAATTAACCAGATTTGTAAGGAGCAATAATAAATGATGATACTTAATATTACAAGCTATACCTTATATTTTTACTGATGGTGTGCTATTCAAAAGGGATATAAACAAAATTTACTGCAATGTATTGATTATGATAGGGTGCAACAATTATTATCTGAGTTTCATAAAGGACATACATGAGGTCACTTCATCAGCATGTACTACAGCCTTAAAAATTATGAAAGTAGGTTATTATTAGCCCAACATATTCAAGGACTCTATCAAATGCATTAAAAGGTGTAATAAATGTGAATTCTTTGTTAGAAAAGAACGTTTATCTTTGCTGCACTTATAACCTATTTTAGTGGATCATCCTTTCATGTAGTGGGCTCTTGACTTCATTGGAATGATAAATCCACCTTCATCATAAGGCCATAGGTGGATATTGACTGCAGTGAATTATTTCACTCTTTGGACTGAAGAAATAGCCTTTAAAGATGTCAATATTATCATTTTATGAAAGTATAGTTTGTAGATTTAGTGTTCCAGCAACTATTATTTTAGATAATTCCTTATCATTTCTTGGTGCAAAGGTAATAGATTGGACTGTAAAGTATGATATTTATCTGATTACTTCATCTAATTATTACCCACAAGGTAATGGATTAGCTAAAACTAATAACAAAAATAGTTTGAAGATCATCAAAAGAATACTTTGGGATGATAGAGTGACTCCTAAAAGATAAGTTGAAAATTCACCATACAAACTTGTTTATGGATGTGAGACAAGAATTCCTATTTCAATTGAGTTGCCCACATTATATTTACTAAATCAAATGGAATTACTTAAGGATGAACCAATGAAGGTTTGTTATGTAGAATTAATGGAGCTGTAAGAGCTAAGAGATGAAGCTCATCTGAACATGAAAACAAATTAGATACAGATCAAGAGAATGTTTGATAAAAAGGATGAGTTTAGGGTCTTTAATGAAGGAGACATTATGCTGAAATGGGATGCTTATTGTGCAAAACCACGAAACCACATGAAGTTTGATACAATCTAGTTAGGTCCTTAGATGATTTAAGCTTGTAAAGAGAACAATGCATTTCATATTTCAAGGCCGAATGGAGAGGAACTTCCCATTCCTGTGAATGGTTTGTTTCTTAAAAAATGTTATCAAAAATATTACAATGTTTGGTTAGAGTAGGATTTCCCTTTCAATAATTTTAGTTCATGCACATTCCATGGTTTTTTAATTCAATAAAAGCATCTGTACACATGATCTAGTTTACCATATCCTTTCCCAACTTTAGTTAGTTTTTCTGAATGATTCGTTTTTCAGAAAAGGAATATTTTGGTTATATTCTTTGACCTCCATGCTCAATCGACTAGAGAAAGGTACTGGTATACAAGATAGCAGGTAGCTTTCCCTGCAGGATCACAAGAAATTATGATAATTTTTACACTTGTGCAAAAATGGGAAACTTGAAAATTTGTTTCTGATAAAAGGAATTGATGAATGAACCTAACTAGAGGACATTTATAGTTAATTTTTTTTATCTCAGTTAAGTAAATATACAAGGAAAAATGCAGCTATATGTTTTACTGCAGAACACAACACCTCACATATGGTTTTATCCCATAATCACCTTTATAAAATATGCATAGAATATTTGAAGAAATAAAGCACAACCTTAAGGAAGGAGGGGATAGTGGCATACCTAAGGAGTTGGACTCCAAAACAAAAAAAAATAGTTGTTTGCATTGTTGAGAGTTCATTTTTAAGTTACATGTATTTTTAATTTGATCATTTCCTATGATTAAGTGTTATTAAGTATGTTATTGAGTTGTTTAATCCATTGAACAATTTTTACATATCACAAAAGATGAAAGTAAAATGAAGTACACAACTTAATTACAAAAATAATATCATTTATTCACTAAGGAAATTCAATGTTTCCCATAAAATCAGTGGGATGTAACTTATGATTATTAAAATAAATGGTACATGTGTATGGAATTAAAACAAGAGTATAGAAAAAACCCATCATTTCCTTGGTTTTTCTTTCATTCTTCATCATTTTAGTTTCAACTTCTCTATATTCATCTTCTGCATGTAATAACTACACTATAAAGCCATCAAGCATTGTTTCAGAATATAACTATCCAATAGAATAATAACTAAATAATAGAAGTTGAGCATGTATGTCTCCAAGTAAAAAAATCCTATTTTGTAGTAAACAATCTATTAATTATACACTAGAAGAGATAAGAAATTGCAAATCTTCTAGATATAAGATTAGGATACTGACATCAAAAGAAGAACACATTTTAAAGATTTATTATTTATTGCTTCAAAATCATGAGAGACTAAGAGTATGTTGAATTCCTTGTTTATTTTTCAAGCATATGTGGATTAAAAGTAAAAATTTCAAAATGCATAGGAGAATTAAGTATCTATGTTAATAGTCATTTTCTCAAGCATATAAGGATTTTAGATATAATTATTCATCAATATAGTTATAAGGATAAGATCTATACAATGACTTGAAATGCATTCCAGAATGTACAAAATTTGAGTTTGAAACATAGAAACAAAATATAATCTCAATGGCTTCATTTTATACGAACAAAATTTTCTCAAAAGAAGATGCGTATTATTCGTTTAGAAGACTACCAATTTACAAAATCAAACATACTTGTAACAATTATATGAATACATTATTTTTAGGCCATAAATCCACTTTTCAAGCTACAAATTGAGAGTTTCCTTCAAGAAAATTAATGATTTATTATTGTCATACAAGCACGTTTAACAAGATTGTGCGCATTGTCTTCCAACTACTTTTTCATCTTTATCAAGTTCCCCAGAAATGGTAACACGCCTCTTAAAGTATGAATTATTGAAATACATGTATTGGAAGGAAAGAATACAAATTTTTTGGATTACAATTTCAAATCAAAGTTTCAGAAAATACATTGATAACTACTATTCAAAAGACTTACAATAGACAAATTAAGAAACATTTTACCCAAATGTTAGCTATAAATACAATGAATTGAAAGGGAGATAGTTGTATCATTCTGTAACTACCAAGGATTATAAATGATGGAGCATTTATTTTAAGGAACAAACAATATAGATGTTGAAGAAAAAACATATCTCGGTATGTGAATTTCAAAGTCTGTCAAGAAATGTTTAGGTCAAATAGCACCCAGGGTTAGGAGCTAAAATTCATGAATGACTGCCATTGAAGGAGGAACCAATAATAAAGGAAATAAAACACAAATGGTAGATTTTTCTTGTTTAATAGTTGAAACCATGATATTTAAGTTATAGAAATATTGGAACATCATTTATATATTATTAAAAATGGGATACAAACTATGGAAAATCCTAGTATACAATCCTTAAAGCTAAATCATGAGGTCATCCATAAAACTCCATCTCAATATAACATAATGGTAGGAACTCTAAATGAAATACAATGCCAAAAACACAAACCAGTTAAGAAAATACTTTGCGTTGAGCTAGAATGGCATACATCGAGTCATATTTCATTCCAATATTATAAAAAACAAGCTCGAGTAAGTGCGAATGGAGTGAAAAACCAAATAAAATTCACAAACCTAGATAAATTTCAGAATACAAACATGCCATGCAAATACGACAACAAAAGGAGATGACCCATCATCCATTATGAAATTAATAATGGTAACTACGATTTTGAGGCTCAAAATTGTGCAACACATCACGTAAAATTGAATGGAAATTCTTAAACACAACCAATAATGAGTGCGAGAAGGAAATAGCAAGTGAAGGATAAGAAAATAAGACATGTGTAGATTACATATCTACTTTTAGTAGCCACGAGAAAATACTATGGCCTCTTCTTAAAATAGAGCTACTCATGGCATTAAATAGTCAACAAAAAATGCAAAAGGGTTTTAAAGAGGTAGCACTAACATAAGAAAGAGTAACTGTGATGACCATATGAGACAAGGGTTTAACCCAGGTTGTAGCCAATAAATACTTAATATCCATCAAATTTCTCAGAAAGATTCAACCAAAAAATTGAGTATATCGACAATGGTGACCCTAAGCAGTAACCAAAGCTCAGTTACCTTCAAATTCCATTCAAAGAAAAAAATTACATATGGAGAAAACCCAATGCAAGTAGATATGGAGAAAACCCAATGCAAGTAGATATGAAGAAAACCCAACACCAATGGTAGAAGACCTAGAGTTCTCGACAAGGAAAAATCATAAAATAGAATACCTATTTGGTAGAAATTCCAAATCTATAATTATTAGAGTAAAATATAGATGGACATGTATTTCAGAGAAAAAGAATATGGAATCTAGGTAAGATAACTAAAACTTACCTTTTAATCAAAATGGCCATGACACAGAAAATTTTGAACCATAACTTTAAGCATCTTCCATTATAAGCTGGTTAACAGAATGCGCATGTCCATACGATACAAATACAGAAATTTTGAGACATGCACTTAGGGAATCAATCGAAGAACATATCTTTGGATATTTTAGTTCCAAGGGTTACAATGGCATACTAGCTCAAGTTTCATATTTCAAAACAAATGTAATAGCTAGCCATAGTTAGAAATATCATAAAAATCACACAAAATTTGCTTCAACCATCCACAGAAATATTGAGGATTCAAATAGTAGCCATTGAAAAAATTTAGCAGAGCTTCGCCCATTCCCACAAGAGAAGAATAATGAAATTATTGAATTCAAAGTTCACTTTTATCTTTGGTATATCAACCATTGTTTTAATCCAATGGGCAAGATCACAAGGTACAACATCAAACGGTCATCAAAAAAACCCACCATTCAACCATCTTTCCAACTAGGGTAATGATCATCAATGTTCCAAATTAGAACCAGAAACACATCCACTATGAAGATCATAACACCAAAATCAGTACAACCCCACTAGGGTTAAAGGTACAAGATAAAATGGTTAGGATCATGAAGGTTCTAAATTGATTTCTCAAAATACATACTACCTTCATTAAATTTGTAAAATCATCTAGAGTTAACTTCAATGGTTGGGATCAAAAAGTATATATTGAAAAATGCACAAGCTAAACTCTCTACTTCACCAAAGTTCTACTAGGTGTATGTGTTCCTCATCCAATAAAACCTAACACCATTTGAATTAATCCATCACTGACACTATTATGATCGTCAAAGAATCATGAGAAGGGGACGAGCTAATCACATAAGTGATTATGTTCAAACTATAGTTACATGCCATTCAAATCATCAGAAGGCCTAGCCATGTTGAAACTTCTCTGACCTTAGTTGCTACAAAATAATAAAAGGTGGCCGACATAAACAAAGCATATGCAAAAAAAATAAATGATTAATATTTTATGTCATGATCAAATTCAAAGCAGGTCAATAAAACTAATGATTATAGCTTTTATTCCAAGTTTAACTCAAAAGGTCGTGAAGAATAAGATTATTTTAACCAATAATCAAGCAAGCCAATGATTTTTTTATCATACTATATGCCATAATTATTATTAGAGGAGACTAAGAGTAATTCATACCATGTGGAGCCAAAGAAGGACTTGTTATCTCTCGAAAGTGCACCCTGTAGAGAGATGGCAACAAGTGTTCTAAGCTTACAAAATTGATCTCTCTCTTATGTAGATACAATGTAACACCTCAGGTCCATGGGTATACCTATTTGGAAGTGAGTCTTCGGTATCAAGGCCAGTTCCTAATTGATGTATCCTAAACTAATTTTCTAGGGTTTGAGGGTAAAATATGACTGCAAATGGATTCAAAATTGGGGTGATACACCAAGCTTATGTGAGGTTTTGACTCAGCATATGCATACTTGATATGCAAATGAATTCTTGATGCACAAGCCAACAATTTTCTATAGAATATTAAGGAAAACACTTTGATGTATTAAGGGAAAGTATCACAACAATACTGTTAAGTTAAACATGAACATTAATATCATGCATAAATTATTGAATTTTCAATAGGGTAAGATGATTAATTAGTGAATTCAACATTCACAAGATTAATAGAACATACACAAGACTGTAAATAATTTGAAAGGAAGAATATACTTCTCATTCAGAGGGAAAAACTGGAAAAATCTACTTCAACACTCCTGTGTCTAAAACTCCCCCCTTTGTGCTTTCAATTGCAAACAATATATAGCAAAAATTATATCTCCCACCCTTCCTAAAAATATACTAAAACTATACTCGCACATGCATCCTATTTTTACCCTTTATTTATTAATAAATAAAAGAATAAAAATAATCATGCTAATACAAAGAGACATTAATAGCCTTGATTACAACTCAATTAAACTACAGTTGACTATTCTATTTTTAATAAAGCTGGGTGAATATTGCTAATAATAAACCTTGCTCGATGAGAAAGTTTTCTCCAATGTGCATGCAAATTTGTCTTCTTGATATTGATGTGACATATTGTCTTTTATACCTAGCGAAATTTGATCAATTTTACATCACCCATTGTGGGGACCATAGTGAACACATGTGCAATAATATTCACTCTTATTTTGTGGAAAATAAGGCAATAGGTCTTTCAAAAAGCTCATTATCCTCTGATGTCGACCTCCTATTTGTCTTCATTTTGGATTGACCACCCTTGTGGATTTGGCACATTATTATGTTTTAATAAAAAATAAGGGGTCACTTTTGAAAGAATGTCATCCTATGCACTCAGCCACCTTTTGGTTATCATTTGCATAGTATATACTTGTCCTCTTTTACATGGTTAATAGCAATGATTATTGTTTATGATTTTATATTGGGAAACTATAGTCAACAGGCATAATTTTTTTTAATGAAGCTTGGTCCCCTCCACCATAATGAATCACCCCTTTTAAAAGTTTGTTCAGTGGCATTTAACTTGGGAGGGGTTAATTGTAACCCTGGATCTATATGGATAAGCTAAATCCAACACTAGTCATTAATCTTTTGACTTGTTTCATTTCTGATCATTGATCTTCTGATCTTTGATTAGGGTTTCTATTTGGCATTTAATATGGTTAGTGGCATTAAACATGGTTGGCATTTACTTTGAATTTAGGGAACGGATGGTAGCCATTGATTCTATGTACTATGGTCTTCTCCATCGTGGATATTTAACTCAAAAGAGTTAGGTTTGTTTAAAACTCTATCGAGCTTCTCCTTTCTTCATTATCACTTGCTCATTCTGAGTGGTGGAGCCCGAGAAAAATTTCTCTAGGAAGCTGTTGTTGATCTTTATAAGCTCGGTTCCTATGAGAATTAGTCTTCTGAGTTCTCATACATTTGTATCTTAATTGTCTCTGATTTATTTTCAAGTTTTGTAAGTGGGATTTGGTTGATGATCGTCATTATTGTCGTATCCTTTGAGCTAGTTCTTGTATCACTTAATGAAGCCTTGTGGGTTCGAATACTTGCATATTTTTCCTTATCTGATGAATTATTCTGCAAAAGTAGTTTACCGAATCTTTTGGTAATTTGATATATTTCAGGAACAAAATGAAACTTGAGGTTTTTCATCCCATTTAGTTATGATACTTGATACTCTTTAGGGAATTTTGTAACTTCTGTGAAACTTTGTTGATTTGATATTCCATTCACTTATGTAATGAAACTGAAAAAATTTGCTCGAGTTAAATTGTTAAAGATCTGTAGCGAAATGATCAATTAGATAATTGCATTTTGACCAGAATGGTTAACTATAAATCGTGAAGCTTTCTGATATGACCCCCCTGAAATTGTTTAATCTACATGATAACTCGTCTATGTATTAACATTGTAACCTTGCACTTTTGAATCTTATTCTAATGTCTGGTCGCTAAGACTCCTAGATTTATTGTATTGCTCACTTTGCAATGGAAACTTGAATGCTACTACTTTTGAACTTCTTGTACGCTAGGGATGGAGCTAAAGACTATATTTGTTAGATTTGGTATATGTCTTTGGCTTCTGAATTCACTGATTTAACTTTGAAATGGAAGTTGTAACCTACACTTAATCTTCTTATCTAGTTTCCTCCCTAATGTTGAGATACCCTATGATCCTTTGATATTAACCCCTGATACTGTTGCTTAATTGTTTTTCTTATTTTGCAATTTGCAAAGTGAATACAAATTGAACACAGATGAATGAGCCTATAGCTGAAAACTAAGAACATGTACTTTGTTTTCTAAAAAAATAGTATTTCCTTCTACATCTATTGTATAAATTTAAATGTCGCATTCATTTGATATTGTAACATGAAGTAACTTGTACCTTTCTGAATCTGAATCCTTTACCATAACATGCATTTTATCACCTTTTTATTACTATTTGATTTATTTGAGCACGTACTAGCTTGAAATAACATGATGGACAGAAGAAAATGTCTATTTTACATGGCGAAGCCCTGTCAAAATTTTCTCATATTTCTTTTTTTTCATTTTGTTTCACCTATAATCCTATCTTTCCAGTTAACTTCAACCATTATATTTTTATTATTCTGCTTCACTTATTTGAAAATTTGAAACATGTATTATTATCTTTGAATGGAAGTATGTATGCAAGTTTCTCCTCTGATCTTCACTATAACTCCTTCTATTTCTATAATAGCTACTGAACTTTGAGTTAAATTATTCTTTCGTACCATTATGTACTTGTGATTTATTCCAACTGGATGTACAATTGGATGGAATTCATTGAACTCTGTTTTTATGCAACCTTTATCTAATAGTGAGGACTATAAGACATGATTATATTTTGTTCTTACTGCAACCTGTACCTACACACTTAAGAAAACAGTTACAAAATACTTAAAATTTTTGGCCTCTCTAATCTTCCATAGTTTTTCTTTTCTTCTCTCACCTTATTTCTGGGTGAATAAATCATGTATGTTGTTACAGAAAAGTAATTTTATTAGTTGTGCCTTTGATCCTCATCTAATTTATACCTCTTTTTGTTAAGAGATCCACCTATGTGAATTTGGATAGTATAGGAATATAGATTAACCCTGAGCTCAAAAACTGATAGTTTTCCCTTTTCTTTTTTAAAGTACAGTGCCTTTTGCCAAGCAGCAAAGATGAAGATGGAACAATGCTGGAACTGGAGATGCATCAACCGAAATGAAAGAAACCTCAAGGAAATGATGGGTTCATTCATACTCTTCTATTTTATTTTTCATGCATATGTACATCTTACTTCATTAGCTGTAATCTACTTTTCAGTTACATCCCACGACTTGTGCAGGAATATTTAAAATTCCTTATGAATAAAACATTGAATTATGAAACTGAGTTGTGTATTTGTTTCTTCTTTTAAGTTTTTTGTACATGAATTGTATAAATAATTAAAAAACTCAATAGCATAATTGAATGTATTAATCATGAAGGAAATACTTTTGTTTAAAATACCTGTAACTTTAACAAGGAACTCTGATTGCTACAATTTATAATTATGATTTTTGTTCTAAAACTTAACAGTTTATTTATTTTGTAGTTTAATGTCTTCATCAAGATAACACATATGTCCTTTGGTGCTTTGTGTTCTTTTGCTAAAGATAATCATGAAATTACAGACTATGTGATCTGTTACTTTTTGTAACAGCACACACAGCTACAGATTTCATGTAATCATTAATTAATTCAACAAAAACAATACTGAACTGAAATAAAATCCCCTAGCTTAGGTTCACTTCACCAATGCTATCCATCGTAACGAAATTTTGAGTTTCCCATTTTTGCACAAGTGAAAAAATTGTCAAAATTTATGGTGATGACTTGCACAAATGCACTTAATTGAATTGAAAAACATTGCAATGTGCAGGAATGACACTTATTGAAGGGAAATCATCCTCTAAACAAACACTGTAGGATTTTTAGTAAGAGTTTTTAAGAAACATACCATTCAATGGAATGGGAAGTTTCTCTCCATTCAGCCTTGAGAGATGAAAAATATTGTGTTCTTTGCAAGTTGAAATCATGTAAGGACCACTCCAGATTGTATCAAACTTCATCTGATTTCCTAGTTTTGCATGATCGACATCCCACTTCAAGACAATGTCTCCTTCATTGAAGATTCTAAACTTGACCTTCTTATCAAAAGTTTTCTTCATTTGTTTTTGATTATTTTCCATGTTCACATGTATTTGTTATCTTAGCTCTTGTAATTCCATTAATTCTGCATAATGAATCTACAATGGTTCATTCTTAAGTAGCTCCATTTGATGTAGTAAATCTAGTGCATGTAACTAAATTGAAGTAGGCATTCTTGCTTCTCTTCCATAAAAAAGACTATATGGTTAGTTTTCAACTGATATTTTAGGAGTCACTCTATTAGCCCAAAGTGCTAAATTAAACATTAGATGCCAAGCTCTTTGGTTATCTTTGATTGTTCTTCTGATGATCCTTAAAATATTCTTGTTAGTAGTTTTAGCTAATTCATTACCTTGTGGGTATTAATTAGATGATGAACTTAAATAAATTTCATGTTTAACAACCCAATATATTACCTTTGCACCAAGAAATGCTGAAGAATTATCTGAAATGATAGTTGTTGGAACAAAAAATCTATAAATTATACCTTCATAAAAGGATAGTATCAAAGTTTCATTAGCATATTTCAAGGCTATTGCTTCAGTCCATTGTGTAAAGTAATCTGTAGCAATCAAAATCCACTTGTTTAATTATGACGAAGATGGGTTTATCATGCCAATAAATTCAAGACCCCACTACATAAAAGGGTGATCAACTGAAATAGGTTGTAAGGGATGCGAAGCTAAATGTTCTTTTCCAACATAGAAAGAACATTTCTTACACTTTCTGATCCATAACAAACAATCTTTGAATATGTTAGGCCAATATAAACTAGATTTCATAATTTTTAAGGTTGTGGTACATGCTAAAAAATTACCTCATGCGGGTCCTTCATGGAATTCGGATAATAATTGCTGACTTCTATCATAATCAACACATTGTAGCAAGATTATGTTTATATCGTTTTTGAATAACACACTATCAATAAAAACATAAGGTACAACTTGTAACCTAAAATAAATTCATTTATTCTTGTCCATACCTTCTGGATAAGTGTCATGTTGTAGATAGTTAACTAAATAAATCATCTATCTCAATTCTTGAACCTCTTGAACAAGCTTAGGTTGCTAATTTTATGGGTGCATCATGACATCTAATTGTTGATACATAACTTTAGCATGTTGTTTCAGATCTTCTGATTCTATAGCATGTTGTTTTTCCATATCAGCAATTAGATGTTCACACAAACCTTTACCTCGAACTGTCTTCACAACATGGATATTAACATCATATTCCATGACTTTCGTTATCTAGCCTAATCTTTTCTCATTCAATTTTTTATTTAACAAGAAAGCTTTTACACTTGGATGAGAAAAGATAACATGAATTGTGTTGTTTGAAATCATGTACTTAAAATTTTTTAGTCCTCTGACTACTAAAAGTACTTTTTTTTTCAATAAATGTGTACCTTATTTCGTAATCATGAAAACCTTGTCCAAATAAAGTAATTGGCTTCTCAATATTTTCATCATTAACCTAAGTTAATATGGCTTAGATTGTTTCAAATCCTGCAAGTGCATACTGTTATCCAAAATTCACTCCCAAGGTAATTTTGATAACATGCAAGCAATTATATTGATTCAGGGTGAAAAGTCAGGTTTCTAGGGTCCCCTCATATTTTTCTAACTCCCCTGTCCAAGAGGAAGAGAGTAAGTTCTGAGAAAATGCGGAAAAAGGGTTCAAGAAGGCAAATAGGTCGATCCAGGAAAAATCATGAAAATTGGCTAAGTCCTGCTCAAGGTCGCCTCTGGGACGTGTGGGAAGAAAATGCGTGAACCGGCCGGTTCGGCCGAAATCAGCACAAACAGTCCAAAACGCAGCAGGGTCAATCGAACCAAAAGTACGATGTTCTATTTAAAAAACCCATTTATTTTTCGATCAAGATCCAGAATTTATTGATTTCTAAGTGCATTTTTCTCAAAGACATTTGGGATTCAAACAGTACCCAATACCATGCTATTCGAATTGAGCACAGACAGTAAAAAGTTGATTGGGCCTTTTGAGCCGAGGAGGCATCTATTCTAGGCCATGCCAGGCGAAAATTTTCTAGTCAGTTTGACGCAGAAGTGGGACAAGCGGGCCATTAAATGATTGGACCGGCCGAATATGGTTCTCATTCAAGAAAGTCGAATTTTATGAAAATTAGAGCGTCCGGGAGTAAAAGACCCGAAATACGCTATTTGAAGCCACTGGAGCCGAAAGCCAATCAAACTTTGCCATGTTTCTATTTGCTTGTAGTTATTTCGAGCAAGCCCATTTCGGGTGAATCGGAGGTTTTTGTCCCAGGCTGTCACTAGACACATTCTTCAGAACGATTGGACGCGAAGTTCACGGAGCTTCCTTTTCAGCCTATGACCAATCAGACCGTTGCCACTTGGTCATAGAAGGAAAAGTTAACGTTTGGTCCGGACACTTCAAACTGGCCATCCACTTTAGACTTTGAACTCCGATTGTGTGGTAAAATTTCACCTTTTCACGACCCGTGCACGTACTTTTGTCCTCTACTGTCCACGGATGAAAATCTCCATTTCTTACCCGCAATGAGACTAGACTGGCATATTTAAATCAGCTGATTCATGTTCGGCTCATGTCAGTAAATGCTTTTTCCGTCGACTGTCAGAATGGACCTGCCTGGGACAAAATAGCTGTCTGCACTTTTTCCGCCATAACCTTTGTATTTCTCAACGAAATTGCCCAAACTTGGTACCATTGACGAAGCTTGGTTACGAGCCCGATGCACAGCAATCAAGAGATTCCAGATGCGATCAGAAATTGATTGGATTTTTTCTTAAGGAAACGTGGCCGGAAGTTCAGAAGAGTGTACCATTTGGGAGCTGGGAAAACAATATTTTTGAGGCTTGAATCATCATTCCTACTCTACTGCGGGACATAGATAATATTGGTAGCATGTTATGCAAGTAATGTATACCCATTGGGGGGTGAATTTTATATAACAGGTCCTTACATGGAATGGTTGAAGGAAATGATTGCGGGAATTCTATCATAATCAACACATCGCAACAAGATTCTGTCCTTATCATTTTTCTATAAATTGGAGTGTTGGGCACACTATCAATAGGAGAGGGTTCTAAGGTAATAAAGCTTTAACCTGAAATACCTTTGTTTATTCTGTGTTCCAGGCCCTTCTAGATGGAATCCTTACATGTTGCAGATCCAGTTATCTTGTAATAGATTCATCCATATTGCATATCCTTAAGCAATAAATTGAGCAAGTTTAGGTTGATATATCTTCCCCTGCTGTGTTTCCGTGCATGTCTTATTGCCCCTTTAATCTTTCTACAAGTATACTTGTAGTCTATGTTATTTTGTGATCTTGCAGGAATTCTATAGCCTACTATTGTGTGTGCTTGGAATATTGCTGTGAATGCACCTTTTGCTGGATTATGCTAGATGACCTTCGTTCATCCAACCTGATCTAGTGTGCTCTTTGCAATTATTTATTTCACACATTTGGAGAATACTTTTACACCCTCTTGAAATGGTGTAACACTGCTTTAGATGTAGGCTTTCTTTTTATGTATTTTGAAAGCATGGTCCCTTGGAAATTCTAGATTAGAACAGTTAGCCTGACTGCACTGGAGTAGATTGTGGCAGGTAGTTTAGGAGTCAAGAACCAGCTGGTACCTCTGGAGGTCATAGTCATGCAAGATAGCAAGTCCCACAACTTGGAGATAGTACCCATTGGCTGTCCAATCACACTGGATGCTTAGAGTCATCATTACTAGAAATCTGAGTCGACATCCAGGGCTAAGATTATTTTAGCTGATAGCAAGTGCATACATTGTAAAATCTTTATCAAACTTTTGATTTGCAAGAGTAGGAGCTTGAGAGATGGTTGGTTTTAATTTCTTCAAATACTTCTCTCCCTTAGCTGGTCCAAGAGAATAGTCTTCTCTTTCTTTAACATAAATGTCAATGGTTTAACCAATGCTGCAAAATCTAGAACAAATCTTCTAACAAAGTTAATTTTTCCCAGAAAATTTTTGTAATGCCTTCTTGTGATGAGGAAATGATAGTTGTGATATGGCTTCAATTCTGAAAGGGTCAATTGCTAAACCTTGTTTAGAAACAATATGACCAAGTAATTTACCTTGATGTACTGAAAAGATAGACTTTTTAGGATTCAAAGATATTCCAAATGCCTGCACAACTAAAAAGTATTCCTTAGATGTATTAGATGTTCATCTAATTTTTTTGAAAATATAGTAACATCATCTAAATAAACCAAGATGAATTTATTTAACAAGCTACGAAAATCCATGTCCATTGCATGTTGAAAAATGGTGCACTAGCATTTGAAAGGCCAAAAGGCATTCTTTTGTAAGCATAAGTACCCCACTTGGTGGTAAAAGTTGTTTTGTACCTACCTTCTTCTCAGACTAGAATTTGATTGTATCCACTATAACCGTCCAGAAGAGATAGTCTATCTGAACCATAAAACTGTTCTCAAAATCTTATCCATATTGGGCAGTGGGTAATGATATTTTAGTGAAGCTTTATTAAGATCTCTAAAATCCACAGATAATCTGATTTCTTCATTCTTTTTCCAAACAAGAACAATATTGGCTACCCAACTTGAATGCTTAACTGGAAAGATAATACCTGATCTTCGATCAACTTAGATAATTCTTTCCTCATTAGAGGCTCTATCTTGGGATTTATAGGCCTCTTTTTTACCTAACTGGCTTGGAATTTGGATGTAATTTAATAGTATGTTGTGCCAAACTGGGATCAAATCCTTTCAGATCTTGGTATTTCCAAGTGAAAACATCCTTAAATTCCTTGCAAAGATTAATAAAGAAATTTTTTCAGCTAAGAACATACCTTTCTGAGAAATAAATTTTTCCCTCATCTACTGAGATCTCTTCATAATTATCAACATGTGTTGACATCTTAGTTTTGTCTTTCCTTAACTGATCATTAGTGCTGAAGATGTCTTCTAATGTGACCAAGCCTTGAGGTAGTTTATTTGTCTTTAATTGAACAATCTGGTCACCATATAAGTGTTGTAATTTATCTTGATTTACTGCACAGAAAATTCAGCTTCTTGCTGCAAAAACCTACAAATTTGTTCATCATTTTCAAAAACCCTGCCAATTCAAAATCATTATCAAGGTATAGAAGGCTTGACAATCAACTTTATGTGAGGTTGAATCTCGATGTTTTTAATCTATTCCAGCACTTCAAAACTGGCACCAATCACTGCAAGTCTATCTACATGCTTTGATTTCTATTCTAGGAATGGACTGGATATTAATAGCATTGAAATCTTCCATTAAGTTTGAAACTCTATGTCTATAAGACTTCATTAATGGGTTCTTACAAACATTGAAATTTCTTACTTGATTGATAACCAACTTAGAATCACCAAAAATATGTAGCATGCTAATACCTCTCTTTCTGGCCCAAAGTAAGCCATGAATTAACACTTTGTATTCATCTACATTACAAGTGCACAAAAATTGGAGACTCAAAGCTGAGAAATACCTTTTTTTGGGGGAAGTGAGCATCAAACCTACTCCTTGTCCTTTCTTGTTCTTAGCTCCATCAAAATGAAGCTTCCAAATCCCTTATGCTGCATTTTCTATTTTGGATAGCAAGGGAATTGGTGTGTTTTCCTCATGCAGGACAATACACACCAAATATATGTTCTTCAAATTCTTTGAAAGGATCATGAGCATGTTCTTCATGTGTCTTTTCATCCATAAAAGGTTAGAAACACCATCTAGTGCTGAAACATGAGTTGTATTATCGAAATCAAACTAGTCTAAGGATGCATAATTAGCTAATGCATTAGAAGCGTGAGGCTCAATGTGAAATATAGCCAACGGTTCAGAATTGATAGTAACTTTGGTTCCATAATGTGTAGTGAAGAAAAAGAAGGACCAATTTGAAGAGAGATAGCCTCCTATTTTTGCTTGTGAAATCTCTAGATAAGCATATAGCGAAGTAAGGAGGTAAATCCACAATAGTAATATCTTGCAAAATGGAAACATTTGGGACAGGCATGCAATGTTACCTCCACATTTTTGATGACACCAACTGTATTCATTGTAGTCCCATCAAGTTGTAGCACACTCTTCTCTGTAGGTTCATAATGCAAACCCAATTTTTCTACAATTACTTTTGGCATAAATGTGCTACTTGCACCGTTGTCAACCATACAGTTATGAACAAGATGCTCTCCAATAATCAGTGAAAAATAAAATGGTGGTGGTTTCTTGATGTCTTGAGCATTTAAAACCTTTTGAACCATCCATTTAACTTCTTTAATGCAGTCTTGTTCCATTGTTCCAAGGACCATATCTGTTTTCTGAAATTCCTTTTCTGTTGTTTTTGAAGAAATCTGCAGCTTAACAAGTTCATGAGAAAGTAACTCTTGTTGTCCTGGAATACTTAGAGCATCCCACATTGAGATGTTAACATTATGATTTTTCATTACATCAAAAATGTTAAAAGAAGCAACAATTTTAGAAACAGACTCTATTGTTTTAGCATAGGCTTTAGTGAAAATTGATTCTGCTTCAGCTGCTTTTGATATCTGAGGTATAAATAATCTTCTTGGATCAATCTGTAGCTATTTTTTGTTGCTCTTTACCAACTGAAACACTTACTGTTTTTTATAGAACAACAGAACTGTTAGCTGATTTTTGGCCTGTAGTTGTTGTTTTATCAGTGACTAGTGGGAAGAATAAGCCTATTTTTTTTTTTTGACTTTCATGGGCCTTTTCTTGAGCCCTAGTAGTAACTGCAATGAAATCATCCTCACTAAAACTGACTAAGTTTTGTTCAGGTGCTTTCTGAACATGAGTTTCTCTTGCCCACCCTCCATTTGAGGCATGAACAATGTCTCAGGTTGAGGTTGTGCAACAAGACTTATGTTTAGAAAATCATTTGGGTAACTTGCAGCTGAATGAGGTTGATTACAAGGTTGAACACCATTATTCTGTAGCCATATTAACTGGGACTAAAGCATTAGATGAACTAGGAGCCTTTGGGTCAAACTACCTTTCCTGATAAGGTTTCCTATAATTTTGATTCTATTGGTAAGGCTACCTATTTTGTTGGTTTTGCTGATAAGGGGCTTGATAAGGCCTGCTAGGTAATGCAAGTCTATTTTCAATTGAAGTCAGCTTGTTTCCCATAGTCTGCAAATCTTTAAACATGTCATCTGATGGGGCTGCAATAATAAGGTTCTATAATCATGATAGGCTGTGGGATAGGTGCTAGATCTACCAAAAAAGGCATTGAAGGCCTTGGTGCTAATTTTCCGGCTTGAATAAGACTATTTTCATCTTTTATAGCTAATATCATAAGCATGTTCGGAAGAGTCTCACCTCCCATAGACTGAATCATAGTTGAAATATCATTGTTTAATGCTCTAAGATAATAAAGGAAAGCATGGTCAGCTTGAGGCTTAACACTTGTTGTGATTCTTTCCCAAGTTCTGGAAAAATGAATGTTGAAACTAGACATAAATTTATGAGGAGCTCTTCTAATGGTAGACAGTTGTTCTATGAGGGATAAATGATCTAAATTATCTTGAAATTGTTTTAGCAATTTACCACCTAAATCATCCCAAGTTCTTATGCTTCCAATCTCTAGATTTCTATACCATTGCAAGGCATTTCCTTTAAAGGATGCAACTAAAAGTCTCAAAGCCACATCTTCATGAGTAATATTATGGACTACACATAAGGCTGCAACATATTTGATGTGCTTTGTAGGTGTAACTTGATTTTCACGTGTGAATGAAGGAAAGCTTTTCATGGCAGCATTAGGGATATCATGGTAAACTAGGATTACTAATGGGCTGCCATTAGTAAAGGTCATAAAAATTCCTAGGTGGTTGAATAGCCATTTGAAAAACTGGGATTTGAATAGAGAAATTGATAAGTGGTGAAGGAAGATTAGGAGGAGGGTTATCAAAACCAGGCCTATTATAAGGTAAAGTATTACCAACTCTTCTCCTTCTTGTAGAATTCAAAGGTAAAGAAATAAAATCAGAAGGAATTCCTCTTAATGATGATCTTGTAGTCACTTTAGGCATGGAACATGCTGCAAAACTGGTCTGAAATCAGTCTTTACAGAGTCACCAAATAAATCTTTAAATCTTTAGAATAAATTGCTGCAACTTGCTGATCCAAAAGTAACTTTTGCTTGTTGTAAATCTGTTGTAAATTGTTGTAATTTACTCACAGATCTGATTCGTTGTCCCACTGGGCATGCCAAAAAATATTATCTCTTCGAAAGTGCACCCTATAGAGAGATGGTTACAGGTGTTCTAAGCTTATAAAATTGATCTCTCTCTTTCATAGATACAATGGAAACACCTCAGGTTTGTGGGTATACCTATTTTGAGGTGAGTCTTTGATATCAAGGTCGGTTCCTTATTGATGTATCCTAAACTAATTTTCTGGGGTTTGAGGGTAAAAAAATGATTGTGAATGGATTCAAAACTGGGGTGATACACCAAATTTATGTGAGGTCTTTGACTGAGCACATGCACAATTGATATGAGAATGAATTCTAGATGCACAAGCCAATAGCTTTCTGCAGAATATTAGGGAAAACACTTTGATGTATTGAGGGAAAGTATCACAACAATACTGTTAAGTTACACATGCACATTAATATCATGCAGAAATTACTGAATTTGCAATAGGGTAAGATGATTAATCAAGGGAATTCAACATTCACAAGGATTAATAAAACATACACAAGACTGCAAATAATTGGAAAGGCAGAATATACTTCTCATTCAGAGGGAAAAAACTGGAAAAATCTGCTTCAGCACTCCTATGTCTAAAAAGTCCTCCTTTGTGCTTGCAATTGCACACAATATATAGCAAAAATTATTCCTCCCACCCTTCCTAAAAATAGACTAAAATTGTACTCGCCCATGCATCCTATTTTTACCCTTTATTTATTAATAAATAAAGGAATAAAAATAATCATGCTAATACAAAGAGACATTAATAGCCTTGATTACAAATCAGTCAAACTACAGTTGACTATTCTATTTTTAATAAAGTTGGGTGAATAATGCTAATAATAATAAACCTTGCTTGATGAGCAAGTCTTCTCCAATGTGCATGCAAATTTGTCTTCTTGTTGTTGATGTGACATATTGCTCTTTTATACCTACCCAAAGTTGATCAATTCCACATCACCCATTGTGGGGACCACTGTGAACACATGTGCAATAATATTCACTCTTATTTTGTGGAAAATAAGGCAATAGGTCTTTCAAAAAGCTCCTTGTCCTCCGATGTCGACATCCTTGTTTGTCTTCATTTTGGATTGACCACCCTTGTGGACTTGGCACATTATTATGTTTTAAAATAAAACAAGGGGTCACTTTTAAAAGAATGCCATCCTATGCACTCGACCACCTTTTGGTTATCATTTGCATAGTATATACTTGTCATATTTTACATGGTTGATAGAAATGATTATTGTTTTTGATTTTATATGGGGAAACTATAGTCAACATGCATAATGTTTTTTAATGAAGCTCGAGTCCCCTCCACCATGATGACTCACCCCTTTGAAATTTTGGTCAGTGGCATTTAACTTGGGTCGGGTTAATTATAACCCTTGGTCTGCATTGATAAGCTAAATTCAATGTTGTCCTTGATCTTCTGACTTGCTTCATTTCTGATCATGATCTTCTGATCCTTGATTAGGGTTTCAATTTGGCATTTAATATGGTTAGTGGCATTGAACATGGTTGCACTCTTAATTTGAATTTGGTGAACGAATGGTAGCTATTGATTCTGTGTAATGTGGTCTTCTCCACCATGGATCTTTAACTCAAAAGAGTTAGGTTTGTTTAAAATTATCGAGCTTCTCCTTTCTTCATTCTCACTTGCTCATTTGAGCGGTGGAGCCCTGGAAAAATTGCTCCAGGAATCCATTGTTAATCTTCTTAAGTTGGTTCCTCTGAGAATCGGTCTTATTGAGCTCTCATGCATCTATATCTTCATTGTCTCTGATCTGTTTTTGAGTTTTCTGAGTGGGATTTAGTTGATGCTCTCTGTTATTGTCATAGCCTTCGAGCTCATTTTTGTATCACTTTATGAAGCTCTATGGGTTTGAATACTTGCATATTTTTCCACTCCTACTCTTTATGTGAGCTCTCCAAGAGGGAGACCACCATTTTGTGAGATGTCGAGCTTGGTTCTTCTGCAATCCATGTGGTCATAATAATACTGTGTGGGTGAGTTCTTTACATTATAATTGTAACTTTGATGATTTCCTCAACATCTGTTTAGAAACATTTGTAAACAGTTGAAGTATTGGTTTCATCGTGCACTCATACCTAAGTTTTCTGTTTTCTTTATATTTTCATACTTTAACATTGATAAAATGAGTTTCAAAGAGCCTTTATGGTTATTGTGTTTTCTTTTGCATTCTACTCAAATGAGGATCTTCATAGCCATACCATTCTCTGTAAATGGTGAGTTCTATTTTTCTTGTAAAACTTGGCTTCAATTATGGCAAACAAATCATTAAAACTTGTCGATAACAGACTTGTTTTTGTTGCTCAACTTCTGGTTTCTTTCATGTTTGTTAGTTGTTTTGAGATATCGACACTAGCCTAACTAATGTGTAATAAGTATTTCCACCATTAGTAGGTTTTTGTGTTTTTAATTTTTGATCTTGTGGTAACCTTCTTTATGGGAAATTTAGTCATGCCTTTTAGATTGTTAGGCTTTCACGTAATTTCTCTTTTCGTGAACTGATGTGCATCTATTGAATGACCATTATTGTACCTTCATAGCTCTGTTTCATGGTTATTATTGGTGGCCTGAGTATTCACCCACTTGTTTTCCTAGATTTGAGAGCTTTTCGATGGTTCTATGCATTCTGATTTACTTTTCACCTGATTCTCTGACTTCTTCTCTATATGAGCTCTTTGTACTTTGTTTAAGATGAGCTCTTGAGCTTTACTTCAATGTGGTCCCCATTAGTAGGTTCTTTCTGAGCTCTAGCTTTAGAAGCATGTAGTTTGGTTGCTTATTCCCTCAGTTAACCTTGAGCATTTGAAGCTCTGAACTGGAAATATCTAGAAGTTCCTTGTAATTAAAGACTCTGTACTATGTGGTTCTTTGTGCATTTGGATTCAGATTACTCTTGGGCATCGATTCTATCCTTATAAAATTCTGATTTGAAGCTTTATTCTGATGGGTATTATGTGTTTTGTTACAAGTTTTTGGCTTCATCATTTTGAGTTGGGGTTTTATGATAATAATGCTCAAATTTTATAGTAGGGTTTTCATGTTAACCCTGTAACTGTTGCATTATTTGATATGGGCCTTGAGTTATCATTACTTCCTTTCCCCTGAAGCTTGAATTTATGCACTTCTTCCTGAAATTATAACCATACCTTATATCTGGACTAATTCAGTTTTCCTTATTCTATGTAATATGATTGAAATAATTATTCCTTTTAAGAAACCTTTGCTTTTTAAATTGGTTGTCCTCTGTGACATGGATTTGTTGATAGAAAATTGGTCTCTTACTAATTAGAAACGGTCATTTGAATTCTTCCTTCTCTGATGAATTATTCTGCAAAAGTATTTTACTCAATCTTTTGATAATTTGTAATATTTCTGGAACAAAATGAAGCTTGAGGTTTTTCATCCCATTTAGTTATGATACTTGATACTCTTTAGGGTATTTTGTAACTTCTGTGAAACTTTGTTGATTTGATATTTCATTCACTTATGTAATGAAACTTGAAACATTTTCTTGAGTTAAATTCTTGAAGACCTGTAGCCTGAAATGATCAATTAGATAATTGCATCTTGACCAGAATGGCTAACTATAAATCATGAAGATTTCTGATATGACCCCCTGAAATTGTTGAATCTGCATGATAACCCATCACTGTCTTAACACTGTAACCTTGCACTTTTGAATCTTATTCTAATGCTTGGTCACTAAGACTCCTTGCTTTACTGTATTTCTCCCTTTGCAATGGAAACTTGAATGCTGCTACTTTTGAATTTCTTGTACACTAGGCATGGAGCTAAAGATTGTATTTGTTAGATTTTTTATATGTCTTTGGATGCTTCTGAATTCACCGATTCCACTCTGAAATGGAAGTTGTAACCTTGCACTTAATCTTCTTATCTGGTTTCCTCCATAATGTTGAGATACCCTATGATCCTTTGATATGAAACCCCTGATAATGTTGCTTAAGTTTTTTTGCTTATTCTACAACTTGTAATGTGAATACAAAATGAACACAGTGGATGAGCCTATAGCTGAAAACTTAAAACTTTTACTTTGTTTTAATGAAAAAGCATAGTATTTCATGTTACCTCTACAGTAGAAATTTGAATGTTGCATTCTTTTGATACTGTAACATGAAGTAACTTGTACCTATAAACTAAATCTGTATATTTTACCATACCATGCATTTTCTCTCTTTTGTATTACTATTTGATTTATCTGAGCATGTACTAGCTTGAAATAGCATGATGGAAAGATGAAAAATTTCCATTTTACATGGTGAAGCCCTGTCAAAATTTTCTCATATTTCCTTTTTCATTCTATTTCAGCTGTAATCTTATCTTTCCAGTTAACTTCAGCCTTTATATTCTGATTCTTCTACTTCACCTATTTGAAAATTTGAAACATGTACTGTTATCTTTGAATGGAAGTAAGCATGCAAGTTTCTCCTCTGATCTGCATTGTAACTCTTCTATTTCTAGAATAGCTACTGAAATTTGAGTTACATTCTTCTTTCATACCATTATGTACTTGTGATTTATTCCAACTTGATGTACCATAGGATGGAAGTCATTGAACTCTATTTTTATGCAACCTTTATCTAACAGTGAGGACTGTAAGACATGATTTTATTTTCTTCTTACTACAACCTGTACCTACACACTTAAGAAAAAAGTTTGAAAATATTTAGGCTTTTTGGCCTCTCTTATGTTCCATAGTTTTTCTTTTCTTCTCTCTCCTTGTTTCTGAGTGAATAAATCATGTATGTTGTTATAGAAAAGTCCTTTTATCAGTTGTGCCTTTGATCCTCATGTAATTTATACCTCCTGTTGTTAAGAGATCCACCTACATGAATTTGGATAGTATAGGAATATGGATTAACCCTGAGCTCAAAAACTGACAATTTTCCCTTTTCTATTTTCAGGTACAATGCCTTTTGCCAAGCAGCAAAGATGAAGATGGAACAAAGCTAGAGCTGGAGATGCATCAACCGAAATGAAAAAAAACCTCAAGGAAATGATGGGTTTATTCATACTCTTCTATTTTATTTTTCATGCATATGTACCTCTTACTTTAGTACTTGTAATTTACTCTTGAGTTACATCCCACGGCTTGTGTGGGAACATTTGAAATTCCTTATGAATAAAAAATTGAATTTTGAAACTGAGTTGTGTATTTCTTTCTGCATTTCAGCTTTCTAAATGAATTGTATGATGAATTAAAAACTCAATAACATAATTAAATGTCTTAATCATGAAGGAAATACCTTTTTAAAAAATACCTGTAACTTTAACAAGGAACTTTGACTATTGCAATATGACAATTATGATTGTTGTTCCAAAACTTAATACTTCATCTATTCTGCAATTCAATGTCTTCATCAAGATAACACATCTATCCTTCAGGGCTTTGTGTTCTTTTGTTGAAGATAATCATGAAATTCCAGACTATGTGATCTGTTACATTTTGTAACAGCACACATAGGTGCATATTTCATGTAATCATTAATTAATTCAACAGAAACAATATTGAACTGAAAGAAACTCCCCTAGCTTAGGTTCACTTCACCAATTCTATCCATCATAATGAAGTTTTGAGTTTCCCATTTTTGCAAAAGTGTAAAAATTTTCAACATGAACTAGGAAGGATTGTCCAAATAAATAGATGCCCAGAAATTCAACATCATGTGCCACCTGTAGTTACCTTAATTTTCACTAAAGTACCTTATTATCTACAAAAAGATAAAAAATATTATTTTTCTCATGCTCACAGGTGGTCCCCACAATAGAGGTGAATTATTTTGCTCAGTATGATAGAGAAAAACATTACTTTTTACAAGATGTATTTTTACATGCCTCCACAAGAAGAAAAATCAGAGGTAAAGAAAGAATTTCATGGAAGAGGATAAATAATACATCTGTCACATCATGCACATGAAGACAAAGAATATGCACTTGCATTGGAGGATACTTGAAAAACAAGCAAGTGGATAATATTAGCAAACAATATTCACCTAAGTACTTTAATTGCATTAAAAATAGAATAGTTAACTGCACTTTCACTAGAGTGTATTTTTGGAACTAAGGCTATTAATGCCTAATTATAATCAACATGTCTATTTTTATTTCTTTATTTATTCATGATAAAGGGGTAAAATTAACATGCACGGGCGAGTACAGACTATAGTCTATTTTTTAAAGGGGTTGGGTGAAGTATTTTTCTATATATTATGTGCACTACCAAGGCACAAGGAGGGCTTTTTGCACACAAGAGTGCTAATGCATATTTTTTACCAGTTTTTTCCTAGAATGAGAACCAGTTATTCTCTTTCCAATTATTTTGTAGTGGTGTGTATCTTTACATTAATTCTTGTGAATTTCAATTACCTAATTAATCATCTTACCTTGCTGCAAATTTTTTAGTCTTAGTGTGCTTGTTAGCTCTGTGTTGTGATTGATCTCTCAACACAATTTTTTTTTTCCATAGGATTAAAATGAAACCCATTGGTTTGTGCAGTTGTAATTTGTTTCTTAATATTTATGTGCATATACTCAGTCAAATTCGTCAATCAATTTAGTGTATCACCCCATTTCAACTAATTTACAACAATATTTGTACCCTCAAAATCCCAAAAAATTAGTTTATGATACTTCAACAAGGAACTGGCCTTGATACTGGAGACTCACCTCAACAATAGGTATACCCATAAACCTGAGGTTTTTCCATTATATCTACAGAAGTGAGAGATAAGGAAAGATTAGATCCCCTTCTGTCATGTCTTAAAAAGTGTACTCTTTTGAGATATATTAGGAGTCCTCTTCAAAATTCCCTCTATGATTTATCTGGAGGAGACACTATATTTTTATATGACTTATAAGAAGTCAGGAAGCTCAAAACGAGATTTTCAATAGACCAATTTCATAAAAAAAATATGCAACTTACTGAATTGTCCTCTTGAGGACCTAAAATTTTGTATGAAGCTCAAAGGAACCTTCTTGCACCATCTATCATGGTTTTTTTAACAATAATAGCTCTAACGTTGTCTATCCCATCTCATTTACATACAAGAAAACTTCTTATTCTCAAGACCTACTTTTTTGCAACATAGAAACCTAAATCCTTGGGTTGAGATGAGCATATATTTGGCTCACTCATGTTGTAGAGACTCTCTGAAAGCTTCTCCCATGCTATCTCTTACATGTATCATCCTGTCACACCTCCTCAAGCTCATTAAGCACCTGAAACCATCCTAAAAGGGAACTACCAATTAACCTTCAAGTCACTTCCTTCATGAAACCACATGAGATAATATTGAACCTCAAAAAAGCACTTGATATGACAGCTCTTGTACTCTCCCTTTTCCATGAATTACTTTTACATTAATAAAAAAAAACACTAATGTGACAGTGTTCAACACGATGAGCTAGTGAAGTATGAAAAGGCTAATGTAATAACCTTGATAATGATTCTTTTAAGAAGCACTGATGACATGTAACCCACATGTGTCGAATGAAATGAATGCCAATAAATCATCGGTTAAATTGGAAAAGCATATATGTTGAAAATAATCAGATTAAGATCCTCCATCTACATTCGTAGCTTCAAACAATATACATGGGGTCTGACTAGAAAGTTGAGGGAATTCTTACGTCGGGTGGTTGAGCTGTGAACATAAATGTTAGCACTTGATGAGATGGTTGGGGATAAAATATTAATTATGATCACCTTGAGGTCTCTCCCTTCAAAATTCATAGTGTTCGTTGCAATTCTAAACATCTCTAAGTGGTTGGTGTCATTTGAAGAAATCGTGAATGTGCTAGAGTAAGAATAAGCCATAATCTTAGCCCAACATGAGGATACAAGACAAATCTCTTATCTCAAAGTCACAATGTGGTTTGAAGTTCCACAAAGGAACCCCAGTGTAGTTAAACACAAAAACAACACTAAAAATAGTCTCCACAACAAAAATCCAAAAATCTAAATAGATAGTGTCACTTCTTTCTAACCAACACACACAACACAAAATACTGATGGAATAATGGTTTGAAACTAGGCCGTTCTAGTCAAGAAATCACATCAGGGCATAATAATTCTTATTAATGAAAATAATGTCCCCACTGGAGGAATAAAAGGAGACATTTTTTAGCTCAACAAGATGATGTATTTAATAAGGAGACACTTGAGATATCCAATTATGGTACACATAGGAAAATAGTGCTAGTCTCTAAGACCTTAAAGCTCATGTTAATTTTTTGGTGGATATACTCAGGTTCTAGTAAACACATGTTAGGAGATAGGAAGATATTTGATTCGCTAACATACTGTTATCCAAATATCTCTCCTAGTGATTTGGTTAACTTCCATGCACATTTTGGATATAAGTTATTCATTGGAATATTACACACACTCAAGATCACTTAGCACATTCCCTTGCTCGCAGTTCCCTGCATGCCCCTTTCCTTTCTCTCCTTTAACCTCTCCCTTGCGCCCACCTTTCACACATTCACATTCTTCCTAATCAGTCTCTTCCGCTAAGTCCTTGGCACCTCACGCGCTCTTCCCATTACTTTGTAATAGTTACGCCTTAACCATGCATTATCTGCTCACCAATTTTCCTCATTTCCTTTTTGCACATCACGCTTACCTCCTCTGTGCCTTCCTCTAAATTCTCCATACACCCTTCCCTTGTTCCCTTCTATTCTAGGTCATCTTTTGACATGGTTAAGTGTGTGCATGCAACTAGTCAAAGTGTGGCAATAGGGTGACCAATCCTTGCAAACAAATCAACAAGTGACATGTGGAAAAAATGGCAAGTATTCACACAGTTGGCCATCATTTCAACAAATCCACACATGCCCCATGTTTTACGTGCACCGATGACTCTAACATTTTTTACAATTGTATCTTCTACTACAGATCTCAGATCGGCATGTGCTTGGACTTTTCATAGAGCTGTTGACATCAGCTACAGTGCTAGAAATTAAAATTCAAATTTTGGTGGATCTGGTAGGTGAGAAATGGGAAAACATCTTTCTAAAAATTGATGAGCAAATCTGATTGCTCCAACTACCCGATTTGGTAAGATCCACCCTCCTTTTTCTTCAAAACGTCAAACAGGCATGGGGAATCATATTTCAAGGATCTCTAGGTATATTTACAGACATTGAATGCTTCTTGTTGGTGGTTGTATTTCAAATTCATATTTTCCCTCCTTCTTCCCTTCTTCCTCCATGGGTCCATCTATAAATGTAAGAGCAATGCTCACTTGTTATGTTGGACACTCTAGATCCTTGTGGGTTTAGCTAAAGACTCTATATTTTATGTATTTTGAGTTACAAAACTCTATGTTTGGCTCTTGCATGTGGATATTGGCCTCCTTCATCATTGTAATATATCTATACATTTTTGGAACTAATAGAAGCATGGTTTTGTGACCATCCTCTATCCTCACATGTTTGCATTCCTTATTTCCATTTCTCTTATGTTGTGTGATGGTTGTTCTAGTTTAGGACCCTTGTAGTTCCATATTTAGTTGTGTTCCATGAGAACGATCTAATAGATATGTGTTTTGCTGTAATACTTGTACCTAGCCTCCTTTAACAAACTTCCCTTTGTTCTCTCTGAGAACAGATAGTGTTCATCCCTCTTTTTTGGTGCTATCACCTTTTAGTATAGCTTCTTTTCATGTTATTCTTCTATCCCTGGTCCCTTGGCATTATTATCTTAGTTTCACCTTTTCAGCACTAGGAGTAGTAGTAGTAGTAGAAATAGATAGAATAAGAAGCCTTATCTGGATATCTTTCCCAAGCTCACAAGGACCCATAACTTGGGGATGGTTCCATTGTGGTCTCAAAAACCTCAAGCCTTTTGAGATCTGAGATGCGGGGGTACATGTTTGAGCAACCAACAGTTTCTGACATGTTTAGTGGGACCAACATTGAAAGCTCAAATTTCATAGCTCTAAGTTCAGGTGTGTGGACATACTATTTCAGCCTTTAGAGGTTCATTTAAACACATATGGTGGCTCCCAATGTTTTAAGATATTTTTTTCAGCAATACTGAGCAATGTTCATGAGAAGAGTACACACAAGAAGAAGTGTAGCAGCTGAAGATTCTTTTGAATACCTCTAGCTATCCCTGAGAATATTTCATGCTAGAAGGTCTACACGTGTATCTCCATCTCCAGCGTGCCACACCCATTCAATGCCTCCTCAAAATAGACAACCTATGCACCTTCCAATGAGGCATCACCAACCTCCTTTATTAAGAAAATTTGTAAATTTTGCTGGAGGGAGTCCATACTCCTAGTTGTGCAACATGATATGCCAAATAACACACTCAAGAGTATTCCATATTTTACCAGTGAGAATAAATTCACCCCTCAAGAGCATATCTAGGATATACCTAATGTGTGTTGACTCTATCTGATCACACATGATGATGTAGCAGTGAGGCTGCTTACACCCTCTTTCAAAGGTAAGGATATTTAATGGTACCGAGGTTTGAGACTTGGATCTGTAACCACTTGGGATGAACCAAGAAAATCTTTTTGTAATTACTTTGAGGATAAGTCAGATCACTTGTCTCTGGTGGAGGAAATGAAAATGACAAGGAGGGCATCCAATGAGTAGATGACTGATTTCAACATCATATTTTAGAAGACCTGGGGACAGAATCCCTCTTATGGTAAGACCTACATCCCAACATGCTTTCCTTCATTATCTGAAGGTGTTCAACAATGATAATTCAGTTATGATCCAATCCATGGGAGGTAGGACTTTACCAGCTTCTTATATTATTGCAGTAAGGGCAGAAAATAATCTCATTTAGGTAGGAAAGTTAGCTCCTAGACTACCTATGATCTTGTTCCCAGAAATGTCACAAATGCCCCAGCCTTTTATGGCCCCTATTCTATTCCTGAGAAAATAAAACAACCAGTTTCCTCAACATCCTACTCTCCATCGCAGTAAAAGGAATATGAAGAATTGAAGGCCTTGATTAGAAATTTATCAAACAAGGTCATATAATTATAAAAGCAACAAGTGCAAACCTATAGAGGAAATTCCAATCAGGCTCATGGCCAAAGTAATCAGCCTTAACAAAATAAATATGGAAATCAAATATATACACCTAACCAACATAATGATAGATGAAAGCCTAATTCACATATTTCCTTGCATGTTGTTCCTCTCGCGCCTTCTCTTACAACACCCAGTATGAGTCGGGTGATTTTTCCAGTTAGGAACAATTTAACACAAGATTCAAAGTGGTGTTTCCCATGCAACATGCCTCATAGTCAATATCATTGTGCCAGTGATGTGTGTGCCCAAGTCGTCATGATCCAGAATGCTTCGACCTGTGAGCCTTCGACAAGTGCACCTGAAGCAGATAATCAATCAAGCTGCAGAAGATACAAACAACCCACACACCCAAGTTACAGACACCACAAGATACAAGAAAAGAATGTTAGAGTCAAGCATGCAGGTCACAATCCCAACAAAGAAAGTAGATTCTCAGAAGAAAAAAGTAACAAGACCTCTTGTAGTAAAGGCATTCAAATCCCTATCCAGGAGGCCCCAAGTAAAGCTCCTTTTGAAGCAACATGCACCCCTCTTTTGCTAGGTTAAGCCTCTACTCCAACTAAAGTTCAGGATTTTGTGCCTAAATAGTCAAGAACGGATGTCGTTACGTAAATGCAGAAGTTAGGGGGAATCTCATTTAGCATTGTTGACCAAATGAAGAGAACAAACAAAAATGTCGCAATGTGGGATGCCCTTACCATTCCATCTCAGTAGGACCTGTTGCATGAAGCTCTGGTGCAACTCCTTTGCACTGATCTAGCTATGCAGAAGTCACACGCTTATGTCAGAATTTTCCAAGGAGAGAAGAAACAAGTAAGTAAATTTTTAAAACCCCACCCTTCTATATGTCATTGATTATAGGAAGACACCTAGTGCATAATTACATGATTGACTCAGGTGCTAGTACTTCTATTATGCCTAAGAAAATAGTCGATGTCTTAGGCTTGAAATATAGCCCTTTGTCTAAAAGATTCCTGCAACTTGATGGCTTAATTTTTACTAACTTTGGAGTCACCAAGGATATTGAGTTAACCCTCCATGCATGCCAAATCCTAACTATTACACAAGATAAGTCAGTCATTGATCTGCCTCCTTTGTTTGCTCTATGTTTATCAAGAGAATTTACTGCTAAAGTGGGTGATTACTTGTCTTCTGATTGATCTCATATACTACACAAAACAAGGTATGGTACCCATTTTACCATACAAGTTGAGCCTATAATTTCCTATCATGTAGATTCATATGTCCCATCCCCTCTCCAAGCCAACTGTTTAATCTAAGAAGAACAAGCTTTAGTTCTTGAAGAGAAGTCTCTTCCACCCCCTATTCCAGACCTAGTACTTGATGAATGGGCGGAAATACACCATAAATTTGATCCCTATGCTGAAGAACTGAAATCTTATTAAACTAGGCTTGGAACTTATTACATTCTAGAAGAAGATGTTATGCTTCCACGCACACTAACGAAAGAAAAAGTTTAACTTGGTCTATGGAAGTTATACATTGATGGATCCAGAAGATGAAAATGATGTGGTAGTAGGAGTGGTTCTCATTTCTCCTAAGGATGATAACTTATTCTTCATGTATAGGTTGCATTTTGCATGCACTAACAATGTGGCAGAGTATGAAGCACTGGTGCATGGCTTGCTTATTGTTGAGAAGAAAAAAATTAAGGCACTGCATATCTTTAGGGACACACAAAATTTTATCCACCAAGTCACCAACAAATGCCAGACAAAGAATAAGCTTATCAAAGCTTCTAAAAATAGATTCTGGGACCTCCTTGAGAGATTTGATGCTCTTAATCTATAGGTGATTCCATGCAGAATGAATAAGGAATCTGACCATATGGCCGCACTTAGTTCATAGGTCTCTCCTACTGAGAATTTTATCAAAGGAAACAATCAACACATCAAGATGGTGATTAATCCATCCATTCTAGATAACATCACCAGCTAGAAAGTGTATGATAGCAACATGCAGATCATCAAATTTATCCAAAATGAAGCTGCATTTTCATCAAGTATGCAATTTGACTTACATAACAGCTATGGTGACCATGTGCTACAGCTGATGAAAATAAATTGTCTAAACATTTGGTCACCTTAAAGAAATTTTTTAGCCCTGATGATGAGTTCAAGGGTGAAGAAAGACATATGTGCATCACACAAAAAGACTACTCCTTTGTCATTGTTGCATGTGGGAAAGAGCTACTGCTCAATAGGACTTGTGTGCATGAAGAAGGATAGGCCTTCATCTCTCTATATCAAAATTACAGTGATATCTTCTCATGGGAGTATGAAGACCTCAAAGGTTTTGATCCAAGTGTCACTCAACAATCCATTAACATTGATCCTGGTATCAAGCTCGTGAGATAAAGTAGCAGCTAGTAAATCCAAAGATATATCCCCTCGTGATAAAGGAATTATCAAAATGCATTGAGACAAAAGTTATTTTTTCTATCAAACACACTACTTCAGTCGCAAATTTGGTTACGGTATGCAAAAATAATGGTGAAATCAAACTTTGTGTTGATTTCAAAGATTTGAATAAGGCATCTCTAAAGGATCATTATCCTTTTCCTTCAATAGAGTAGATTCTACAAATTGTGGTCGGCGCTCAGAGATTATCCATGCTAGATGGATACTCTAGTTTCAACCAGATCCAGGTCAAGGAAGAGGGTCAATTCAAAACATCATTTACAACCAAGTGGGGAACATACGCATATCATAAAATGCCCTTTGCTCTGTCAAATGAGGGCACCACATTTCAGTGCACTGTGAATATTTCCTTGTAAAGATACATTAATGAGTTCATCCTGGTTTACCTTAATGATATAACTATGGTCTCAAGACAAAGCGCAGAAAATGACGCACCTAGAGAAATTCATTGAGAGATGCAGAGAATTTGGGCTATCTCTTAACCGCAAGAAGTGTAATTTTGTAGTAGTGCAAGGAAAGATTTTGGGCCATGTAGTTTCTAAGGATGGCTTCACAATTTATCCTAAGTGCATTTTAACCATTCTGGTTGTTTCTCTATTGGCGTACAAAAAGGCCCTACAGTTCTTCCTTGGAAAGATCAATTTTGTTACATGTTTTATCCCTAACTTTGTAGGACCGATTTGACCCATCACCTTGATGCTCAAGAAGGAAAAACCTTTCATACGGACAAAAAAGGAAGAGAAAGCTTTAACAAGATCAACCAAGACATTTCTTGCTCACCAATAATCATTAATCCAGATTATTCAAAATATTTCATCCTTTATGCTTATGATGCTGATGCGAGTGTCACTACTATCCTAATGCAAGAAAATGAATAAGGGCTGGAACAACCAGTAGCCTTCTTCAACCAGATGTTGAAGGATTACGAACTAAAATAAAGTCACACAAAGAAGTAGGTCTTTGCCGTCATGTGCACACTTAAGAAATTCAAGAGTATGCTCGCCACGAATCATATCAAGGTGTTAGTATCCCAATCTTCGGTCAGACACTTCATCATGGTAGTAGAAATTGGTTTGAAAAGAGCACGATGGTTGACCAAAATCGTGCAATATGATGTGACTATGAAGGCCATAAAGATAGTGAAAGGTAACACACTTTGTATGCAAATTGATGAGGATGCGTGGACTAAACCTGAAGCTTCATTATTTCTCGATGAAGACCTTCCACGTGCAAAAACTGAACAAAATACAGACCCTAGTGCATGTGAATGGATGAAGGACATGATCACATTCCTTTCTGAGGGTGCATATTCTCCTGGTTTACATAAATCAAATAGAAGGCATCTGAGGTTACAATCTATCCCTTATGTGTTGATTGATGGAATTCTCTTCAAAAGGAATCTTGATTGCATGCTGTTAAGATGTATCAACGATGTGTAGACTGAAAAACTATTAGCATAATTTCATAATGGAATCTCTGGTGGACAAGTTTCTTTACAAAAACTACAGCAATTAAGAACAGAATGGCATGTATCTTTTAGCCTACCTTATTTGCAAATGCACACAGGTGGGTCACAAAATGAAAGGAATGCACTTTCTTTGTAGGAAAGAAAAGATTGGTAGCGCTTCCCCTCTGACCAATCCATGTTGGAACATAATAATTAAGTGGTCTAGCGAACCCTTAACATATATGGGTCCATCACTAATATATAGGTTAATATTTAATAATATAAAATATTTATATTTCTATTATTAAATATGCTAACCTAGGTATATACTTTAGGTTAAATATTTAATATCATGAAATGATTATATTTCTAATGTTAAATATTATAAACCTAGGTGTATTTGTCAACCATTTTAGGTTGAAAATTTGGGTTGAGAGACATACCCAATCACCTTATATAAAAAGCACTTTAAGTCCTTATTTGATATATTCGAGAAATATATCAAAGGTGTGCAAATCAAGTGATTTGGTTTTACCCTTGGTAAATAGGGTTTCAAAGGAGGAGGTGATCTTACTAGATGTAAAATAAGCTCTTTGAAGTAAAAGGTTATTTTCAAAGTGGTATTTACCCTATTGGGGTTTTCCACTATAAATAATGTGTCACTTGTGTTATTTATTTCCTGTAAGTATTTCTTTATTTACTTATGCTATGATGTAATATTTATTTAAAAATTTATTGTAACATCATGTAATATGTAAGTTGATTAAATCCGTATTTATTAGAATCTGTAAATTCTAACATGGTAACAGAGTAAGGTAAATTAAATAAATTAAGATCAAATGTTTTATATTTTATTTATTTAATTTGTATTGGTTTTTTTAACCAACCCGGAAAGGTAAATTAAATAAATTAAGATCAAATATTTTTTATTTTATTTATTTAATTTGTACGAGTTTTTTCAACCAACCTAGAAAGGTAAATTAAATAAATTAAGAGTAAATGTTTTATATTTTATTTATTTAATTTGTATGGGTTTCTTTAACCAACCCGGAAAGGTAAATTAAATAAATTAAGAGAAAATGTTGTATATTTTATTTATTTAATTTGTATGGTTTTTTTTTAACCAACCTGGAAGGGTATTTAAAATAATTGCAACCTAAAAAATTTACTTTGTGAAGAATCAAGGTGAATTCACAAGGTGGAAAATTTGGAAACTTCTTACCTTCCGTGAAAACTTGTGTAGAGGTAAGGGTAAAATATTTGAAATATTTTTTTCTATAGTTTTAATATGTGCAAGTTGAATTTTACCAATGGTAAATGAAGGAGGAAACAAAGCTCTATCAAGATAGGATTTGAATTTTTTCCATTGGATGTGTGAAAAATGTTGTCTCCTTTGTAAATTCTAAGGTTTATGTAGAATTTAAAATTACATGGCCTAGTAAATGTTTTAAATCTTTTTTTCATGAGGGGCCCTGTAATAAGGGTTATATGTGTTTATTTTTTTTAAAAGTATATATACTATAGTTTATAATTTTTTTAGACTATATGTTGTTTTTTATTTACATTATATAAACTATATACCTCTTTTTTTAAAGTGAATATATTTTTACATTATAAATTATAATAGGTTAATATAATGTATTAAAATATAACCTTCTTATTATTATATAGAAGAAGAAATTCTGGAAATACACAGCAAGTTTTGAGTCCATTAAATTTGATGGTCAAATGACCATCACAACAGACCAAACACAAGGCAGTATGACTGTCATTTAGATGTCAAATTTAAGTTACCCGGATCTTTGTCTACATTATTTTTTTCCAGAAATTAGAAGTTATTTTGCATTCTTAAGGATTTATTCTTCACTTATATATGGTTAGAATATATATATATATATATAAGTCTGAGGTATAATGCAAATCCCTTTATATTGTGGGTTATTATTTTGATCATGAGAGGTTAATTAATATTCATTGTAATGACAAAATTAGTTATGATTAAATATTTTATGTAGATCTATAAAATTGTGATTTGTTTCTATTAAAAGTGTTTTTTTTTTAATAGAAATGTATCTAACTCTATGGTACATTATATATTATAATGGGATGTGTTTTATAGGTTCAGAAAAATAAAGACGTCCAACTATTTCTATCTTGACATAAGCTAGATCCTGAATGGGACAAACTACAACGTTTGGGTCAAAAAAAATTATAGCAAAAAAACTCTGAACGATGTTTCTAGATCTGAGGTTACTCCCACCGGTTGTCAAGTAACTCTAGATAACATGAATACATTTTTACAGTGAATGTAGAAGGATCTTTCTATGAATTTACGCAATGTGAACAATGACTACCTTCTACACATTGGTAATATCGAACATCCAAAAGAGGTATGGACACAACTAGAATCCATGTATGAAGGATGATTGGTATATTAAGGATAATAATGAGAGTAAAATAATTGACGGAATTCAAATAAATGTTCTGTGCATTTTTTATTATTTCTCTTCTACATCTTGTTTTATATCTCAAAGTTTGAATAATTCAAAACTATGGCATAAAAGGTTATAAAATGTTAATTATTGAAGCTTATATAAAATGTCTAGCTATAATCTAGTGAAAAATTTACATGTGTTGTCTTCTTCTCTTAAATTTACTTCATTAAATAATTCTAAATGATGGTTTTGATTCTGATTTAGTAAATGCTCATGATGATGTTTGGATACTATAGATGTTTATGAAACTCTTATCTTCCAAAATAAGAAATTAAATTGGACTCAATCTATGTTAGAAATTTAAAATCCTATTAACCTTAGAAAAATGACCAGAAGCCATCATATGTACCATGCATTAATTACCTTGTATGAACTTGAGCCGTAAAGTATTATAGGGTCTAGGTGGATATACAGAGTAAAATATAATGTTGATGGTAGTATTAACAAACATAATGCTAGACTTTTTGCTAGAGGTTTCATTTAGAAACTTGGTATTGATTATGTTGAGACATTTCTTGTAGCTAAAATGAGTATTGTTAGGGCCTTATTTGCAATTGCCACTAATTTGGGTGGAAAATCCACCAAATGGATAAGAAAAGTACTTTTTTGAATTATGATTCGAAAGAATAAATTGAAATGTTTCAACCTGAAGTATTTGAAGAAACTGGTAAAGAAAACTATAATAGTAAGTTGAGAAATCCTTGTATGGTTTAAAACAAGCTCTTAGAGCTTGGTATGTGAAAATTGTTTCCTTCTTTAAACTGTGAGGTTTTGTTAATTATTCTTATAACAATGATATATTCATTAAGCAATAAGCCTCGCATATTATCATTATATATATATGTTGATGATTTGCTTATGTTTGATTATAATTCTGATTTAATTCATAGGATTAAAGAGAAATTGAATCAGTACTTTGAAATGAATGAGTTAAATCTCTCACATCATGTTATTTGTATGATTTTATTTCATTCTATTGTTATTTTTCAAAACTCAATAAGTAACCATTGTATTAAAAAAGTTTCTTATGATTGATTATAAACTATTTTCTACTTCAATGGAAGTTAGAATAAATATTGATCATAAATCTACATATAAAAAAGGTTGAGCTTATTTTAAATATGTTGTTAGTTGATAGTTTTATTTATCTAGCTATAACTAGATCAAATATTTCATATACAGCAAGAATTACTTCAAGGTTTATACAAGAACCTTTTTTAGAGATCATTGGAATCTTGCAAAAAGTATTTTTAGATATTTGAAAGGAACAATTAATTATGGGTTGCATTATAATCAGAATGAAAATGCTATCTTATATAGATTTTGTGATTCGAACCATAGTGATATTGTATTATAAAATATACTAGATATGTGTTAAGTTTTTTTGGTGTAGGAACCATTACTTGGAACAACAAATACAATGAATAGTCTCCATTTCTTCTATTGAGGAAAATAAGTACAATGGAAGAAGTATAGAATCCATGTGGCTGCAACAACTGTTGGTAAAGATACACATGGAAGCTAAATGAAGCATTTCTTTTCTATGTGGTGGTCAGATTTGTATTACTCTTGATTAAGAATCTAGCTCAACATCAAAGGATGAAGAATATTGAGATGTATATACACTTCACCTATGAGAAGGTGTAAACTAATGAGATAAATCTTAAGTTCATGTTGACTAAAGAGCAGGTTGCTGACATCTTCACAAAGTCCCTGAGTGCTGCAAAGTTTTGTCACTTTCGTGAAAAGCTTAGATTGTCAGAGTTTCTATTGAGGGGGAGTGTGCATGACAATGTCACCTCCTAATGGAACTTTTTTTTTGTAAAAGGACCTTAGGGCATATGTAAAAGGCCTTCAGGCAAGTGTAAAAAAAATACCTTTGGGCAAGTGTAAAAAGACCTTCGGGCATGTATACCTCCTTGGGTTATTTTTTAGAAAGAAGTGTAGAAAAATTTTAAAGGCAGTCTTCAGTAAACTCTTTAGTGCTATTGAGTTTACTAGTAAACATCCAGTACAAGCATATTGTTAAGGAGGTCCTTGGTTGTAAAAGACTCCTATATGCTTGGGTTCAATAACCTTTGATGAGAATATGTGAGAACATGTAAAACTCACAAATCATACTTAGCCACTAATCATGGGATGATCTTTGGGATTCCAAATCCTTTTGTACTAAAAGGTAATTTGAGTATGATGAAGGTGTTATAATTCGTTCAACCGATACGCTAGCTTACAACCTTTATGGTTTAAGGATTGTAAATCTTGTAGTGTACCACAGGAAGGTAATCTATTGGCATATGTTATGTTATCTTACTTAAGATTAGGGGGGAGTGTTTAAACATAATGATTAAGTGGTCTGGCCAACCCTTAATGTATAGAGGTCCACTAATATATAGGTTAATATTTAATAATATGAAATATTTATATTTCAATTATTAAATATACTAACCTAGGTATATACTTTAGGTTAAATATTTAATAACATGAAATGATTGTATTTCTAATGTTAAATATTATAAACCTAGGTGTATGTGTCAACCATTTTAGGTTGAAAAGGTGGGTCGGGAGACATATCTGATCACCTTATATAAAAAGGACTTTAGGTCCTCATTTGATATATTCAGGAAATATATCAAAGTTGTGAAAATCAAGTGATTTGGTTTTACCCTTGGTAAATAGGGTTTCAAAGGAGGAGGTGATCTTATTAGATGTAAAATAAGTTCTCTGAAGTAAAATGTTATTTTCAAAGTAGTTTTTACACTATTGGGGTTTTCCACTATAAATATTGTGTCATCTGTGTTATTTATTTCCTGTAAGTATTTATTTATTTACTTATGTTATGATGTAATCTTTATTTAAATATTTATTGTAACATTATGTAATATGTAAGTTGATTAAATATGTATTTATTAGAATCCTCAAATTCTAACAATCCAAGCGGATCAACATTTTGTGCAATGGGGTCTCAAATTCATAGGCATGATCAATCTGCCTTCAAGCGCTAGAAATAAATGGATGTTGACAGATACAGATTACTTCAACACATGGACAGAAGTTGTCGCACTCAAGGAATCAACTAAGGCCATCATCCTTGACTTTCTCAAAGGTATAGTCACAAGGTTTGGAATTCCTCAAACTATTATCTCTGATAATATAAATGACTTCCTTGGTACTAATATCAATGATTGGGCTCAAATTATGGGCATTTACCTGAAAACGTCTTCCAACTATTACCTTCAAAGAAACGATCTGGCAGGATCAACAAAAAAACTTAATCGGAATCATGAAGCACACAATGAACATCTACCAAAAGTGGTGGTATACAAAGGTATTGCGCATGCTCTAGGAAGATAGAATCATGGTAAAAAAGGAAATAGGAACTTCACCTTACAAGATTGTCTATGGGAAGAAAGCTACCCTTCCTTTGAAACTAGAACTGAATTCGCTAGCACTTGCTCACCAGATGGAATTTGAAGGCGTAGACGAAAGAGAAATCAGAATGGAAGAGTTGGTTAACCTTGAAGAACTTAGGAACTCTGCCATGATTAAGGTAGAACAACATCAATAAACAACAAAGAAATGGTATGACAGAAAGGCTAAGCTTTAAACTTTCATAATTGGGGACTTGGTTCTAAAAATGGATGCTAACAGAGGTAAACCAGGGTGCCATACAAAGTTTGAAGCACTTTGGAATGGCCCATACATCATCATTTCCTACAAAGAAGCTAATTATTTTGAGTTAACTCATCTTGATGGAGGCACGCTACAAATCCCAGTAAATGGGATTTATCTCAAACTCTTCTATTAAATTGACTGCATCACGTTTTGTATATTAGACTAGATTCAATTCCTCCAAGTGTGTTGCGTGCACACTATTTTTTTGTAAATAGTTCTTTCTTCTCATGTGCTTCTCATGTGCACTCTTCCTTGCTTCCATAGTGCAGAGTTTCTCTCAGTAGTTGCAAGATTCAGAACAAAGTGAGGAAATAATTCTCAGGAGACTATATGGACAATTTCATGATTACGTAATAGACTCTATGCCCGATGGATGCTTCATGGTAGTGATCTCTTTCATCTAGGAGGCAGATGGCCCCGAAAGTCACCAAATTATTATCCAAATATCTCTCCTAGTGATTTGGGTAACTTGCATACACATTCTGGCTCTAATTTATTCTTTATAATATTACATGTACTCAACTTCACTTGGCACATTCCTTTGCTCATAGTTCCTTGCTCACCCCTTTCCTTTCTCTCCATCCACCTCTCCCTTATGCCCACCTTTCACACATTCACTTTCTTCCTATCAGTCTCTTCCCTTCCCTTGTGCCCTACACTTGCTTCTATCAGCTAAGTCATTGACCCCTCACGTGCCACGCCCATTACTTTGTAATATTTGTGCCTTGACCATGCGTTCTCTGCTCACTAGTTTGCCTCATTTCCTCCACGTGCATCATGCACACCACCTCTATGCCTTCCTCTATTTTCTTTGTGTGTGCTTCCCTCGTGCCATCTATTCTAGGTCATATTTTGACATGATTAAGTGTGTCACGTGCAACAAGTCAAAGCATGTCAATAGGGCACGGAATCCTTGTAAACAAATCAGCAAGTGACACGTGGTAGAAATGACAAGTATTCACATAGTTGGCCATCATTTCAGCCAATCTGCATGCACCACATGTTTTTCATGTGTTGATGACTCTGACATCTTCTGACATCTGTATCTTTTGCTACGGAGCTCATATCGGTGCATGCCTAGACTTTTCGTAGAGCTGCTAACCTCTACAACAATGCAAGAAATTAAAATTCAAATTTTGGTAGATCTGGTAGGTGATAGATGGGAAAACATCTTTTTGAACATTGATGAGCATATATGATTTCTCCAACCACCTGATTTGGTATGATCTACCCTTCTTTTTCTTCAACACATCAAATAGGCATGGGAAAACGTATTTCATAGATCTTCAGGTGGATTTGCAGGCATTGAATGCTTCTTGTTGGTGGTTGTATTTCAAATTCATATTTTCCCTCCTTCCCTTCTTCCTCCATGGGTTCATCTATAAATGTAAGATCAAGACTCATTTGTTATACTGGACACTCTAGATCCTTACGCATTTTGCTAAAGAATCTATATTTTCTGTATTTTGAGTTACAAACCTCTATGTTTGGCTCTTGCATGTGGATATCGTCCACCTTCATCATTGTAACAGCTTTACACATTTCTGGAATTAATAAAAGCATCATTTTGTGACCATTCTCTATCCTAACATGTTTGCATTCCTTCTTATTTCCATTTCTCTTGCGTTGTGTGTTGGTTGTGCTATTTTAGGTTCCTTGTTGTTCCATATTTAATTGTGTTCCATGAGAACTGTATGGTAGATACATGTTTCATTGTGTTACTCATGACTGGCCTCCTTTCACACACTTCCCTTTGTTCTCACTCAGAAAATATAGTGTTCATCCGTCTTTTTTGGTGCTATCACCTTTTAGTGTAGCTTCCTTTCATGTTATTCTTCTATCCCTGGTTCCTTTGAATTATTGGTTTAGTTTCCCCTTTTTAGCACTAGGAGTAGTAGTAGTAGGAGAAATAGATAGAGGAACTGGCCTTCTCCAAAGATCCGTCCCAAGATCGCAAGGTCCCCACGACTTAGGGAAGATTCCATTGTGGTCTCAAACACTTCGTCCCTTCTGAGATCTGAGATGTGGGTGCACGTTTGAGAAATCAACACATAACAAACCCCTGTAGATCATACCAAATGCTTCTTGTTTGTAGTTGTATTTCAAATTAATATTTTCCCTCCTTCTTTCCTTCTTCCTCTATGGGTTCATCTATAAATGTAAGAGAAAGGCTCATTTTTTATGTTGGACACTTTGGATCCTTACGCATTTTTCTAAAGACTATATTTTCTATATTTTGAGTTTATAGAACTCTATATTTGTTTCTTTCATGTGGATATCAGCCTCCTTCATCATTTATAACAGTTCTGTGCATTTCTAGAAGTAATGGAAGCATCGTTTTGTGACCATTCTCTATCCTAACATGTTTTCATTCCTTCTTGCCATTTCTCTTGCATTGTGTGTTGGTTGTGCTATTTCAGGTCCTTGCGAGTTCCATATTTAGTTGTGTTCTATGAGAATGATCTAGTGGATATGTGTTTTGTTATGCTACTCATGCCTAGCCTCCTTTCACACACTTCAATTTGTTCTCTCTCAGAAGAGAGAGTGTTCATCCCTCTTTTTTGGATCTATCTCACTTTAGTGTAGCTTTTGTTAGTGTGAAATCACAACACCCCCAAATGAGTTCTAAAAATCTACTTTCCTAAGGCAGAATCATCTGGTGTGATTGCATAATATTGAACTTGCCCCACGGTGTGGGACCTTGCAAAGTGGGAATGCTCTCCAGAGATGGTTGGTTCCTCTTCCTAAACTTCTTACCATTAGCTACTCCAGTGCAAGTAAACTAAATCTAACCTAATCTAACCATTCCAAGGAACCAAGGAGAGAGAAAGAGGGAAAAAAAGAGTCTACACTAAAGTGGTGATAAAACAACAAAGGAAGCGAGATATTCTGTTGAGGGAGAAATAAAAAAGAGAAAATGGAGATGAGGGAGGTCAAATAGAAGTGACACGGCCTAGATCTTCAAACTCGCCATTAAAATCCATGAAACACAACATCCTACAGCTGTAAATGTGAAATACATGCACATAAAAACAATTCTAGAAGGGAGAGGCATGGAGAAACAATAAACTGATGCAAAGGGTTGAAGAACACCACAAAAACATGTTTTTATTGCTCTAGAAGGTGCATAGACCATTACATTTCTGGAATAGAGGAACAAATACATTTTATAGGTGTAGGAGATGGTTTCATTGCTCAAACTGGCATCGAGAAAAAAATTTGACAGAGTTTCTCTATACACAGAATGTCTCCCCCTTCTCAAATGAGAAGTGTTACAGTATATAGAAAGAAAAGAGAGAGAAGAGGGAAAATTTGTATCCTACTCCAACCACCATGAGATACACATCGAATACCACTTTTGAAATCTCAACCATTTGAATATCAATGCCTTTCAAAAATTCTCCCACAGTATGTCACTTTTGCTTTCCTAGCGGATTGAATCGAATCAGTTATAGTAGTTGAAGAGTAAAAAGATGCTGCATTAAAGTACCGAAGATGTTTTCTCCATTTTTTCACCTTCCAAGGCCCAAGAAAATGATTTTTTATCTTTCCATGGTGTAGAGGACCGTTGAGACATTTCTAACAGTGTCATATTTGCAATATTTCAAGCCTTGAGTCGAAAGATATGCCCCTTTCTAATATTGGACATGTGGAGGCACCGCACTTACTTGAAAGTCTAGCTCAAAGTTTTTCTTTCGAGGAGCATCGAGGTGACACTTGTGAGCCTCTACAGATCCTTGGACCTTTCAATGGCCCCTCTTTTTAGATCCTTCCTGAGTCTTTCAAATAGATTTAGGACACATATTCATGCGACAGAGTCGTTTCTTTTACACATGGTCATTTAGTCTCTCTTGGCCTCTACCACTCCGTGGTTGAGTCCTTCTACGACCAATTTTCAAGATTGAGGAATGTTTTCTCAGGTTATTTTTATGCGGTGGTCATGGAAGATCCAATATTTTTCCCAAGGGGTGAAATATGGATAACAATTTGGTGACTAATGGGGACATCTGGCTGTTAGATGAAGAGATCAGTGCCTTTGAAGTATCCTTTGGCCATGAAGTCTTCCTGATAAACATGAAACTGATCTAAAATTTTGAAGATCTGATCCTTGAGCCACTGTGAGCTTTACTGTATGCCTTTTCTATGTTTTATCTGACCCTAAGTCTGCACTCTCAATTTTCATAAGGAAATCTTGGAAATGGACTTTTTGAGGAGTATAAAATTGTTTTAACTCTTGGGCTTATCCATCTGTCTCTAAAATGGATTATTTTGAAATGAATTTAGTTTCTTTGCATTTGTTTTCCTTTGAATATGGAAACTATTACGAGTAACTATGAGTTTCCCTACTATGAATACTGAAAATCCTGGCTTTATGCACCTTTGAAGCAATGCGAGCAAAACTTATATACAAAAAACCCAAATAATACATGCCTCAAATGAGACATGTAGAGTGTGCATACGAACTTCTTCTACTAGAAACAAAGTATAATCCTACTCCTACACTAACTAGAGAGAAATAATGCTAAACAAATCCTTCTATAGGGAGGGAGAATTAGCTTTCATTTCTCAAGAGGGGCAGCCATGCAAATGATTTGACACTAAATATAGCTACCTGTATGAGTGAAAAACTGACAATAAGTCAGTCCTCCACCCAAATCATCAAGGTATCAACATTAATGGAAAATACCTCCTTAAGATGACTTGCATTCGACTCCTAGAGGTATTGATGATGACCCTTGGTGCTTTGGTATTCATCCTCATGCCCTGAAGTAGGCATGCCTATTTTTGGTTTCTCCTTTAGCTCCAATGAAGTCAAGTACCAGATTGGGCATGATCTGATCCTTTGGATGTGCCCATTTCTTTGAAATTCAACTCCAAAAATGGATTCTTCTTGTGGACCTCCTTAGGTGGATGGTGTGAGAGAGATAGTGACATCCTCCTGCCTTTTCTCTTCCTCCTTATTTGAAGAACATGAAAGATCAAGATCTTCCAACCTTAGTTCTAGAAGGCCCTTCTGGAATGCAAGTTATTGCACTTGGATTTTCTCCTTCATGGCCAGAAGTTTGTGTGCTTGGAAGGTTGAAGATGGAGGAAAAAATGATGTTATCTCCACGGGCTCCTCTTCATTAAAGAAATCTTCCAAGTCTCAAAGGTAGTCTACCTCCTTGTCATCCTATTACATGTGATCTACCTCCTCCATAGTGCCTTCTTAATTTGAAACTTGATCACCATAGCTCCCTTCACTCTCAAACATGAATTTTGAAAGATCAAACTCTTCTTCAACATCATAGCTTGAAGGTGATGAAGTGGGAGGAAGAACTGAAGGTTCTTCTGTAGCCTGCTCCACACTTGGGGCCTCTAAAATTGTATGCTCCTCCTTAACCTCCTCTATTGGCTTGACCATCAAGGAAATATTTGTAAACCCAAATTTAGCAACCCAACTCATCAGATTGTCTATTATTTATTTTTTGCTGGGCTCCTCTTCTCATTGTCCTTGACTAGATTCTTGAGTATCTTCCCAGCATAGACTTGGGAAAGCAAGAGGAGTGACAGGTTGGGGTTTAAACAAATTTGCAATTGTTTGTGGTGGGGAGGGAGGTGGAACTTCTTGTTTGTTCTGAGGGGATGACTGTTTGGAAGGGAAAAGGGCAGAAGAATTGAAATGGGATGGAAGACTAGAGGATGGAGAAATGGATTTCACACTTGGGGAAGCATATAATGGGAATCTTGGAAATTTAAGCTCAAATTAAGATGGTGTTGCTTGAGGAGTGGAGAGAAAATTACTAGATAATGGTGTAGGATTTACCCATTCAGAAGGATGTTTGGCACAAAATTCATAGGCCTCTATCTCGTCAGTCCATTGTATAAGTCAGGGCAACATTTCAACCATGAATTATAGCTTCTCTTGAGGGCTATAATGTCTTGGAAAAGGGCCTTCCCATGGACAAGGTGCCTTGCAACCAATCTTGAATTCCTTCATTTGTGTTATGGCCTTGGAATGCACCATGATAGCCTCCATTTTTTGAATCTTCTCTAGTAGACAAGCATCCTTTGTATAACTATCACCATTATATGTGTCCCCTTGTCTTTGATAAGCTTCATAGTCAAACTGGTTTTGAAACTGCTCATATGGGTAAGCATAATGGTTTTGGATCTGATCATAATGCTGATTTGGAGGAGTTGGGAAATGCATTGGAGGTGGATTGCATTGCTATAAGTGTGAGTTCCATGAAGGGAATGAAGTCATGATTGCACAACCTCATGGAATGAGAAAAAATGAAAGATATGGAAGAAGAAAATGGATGAAATGAGTGGAAATGGATGGAAAAAGTTTGTAACTCAGAGAATGGGTTTTTGACTAGATGGAGTTGCCATATGTGCTTTGAATGTGCCTCAAAAGGATGAATCTCACCAAGAACACATCAACTTGATGAAATGAAATGAAGACCTCTTGGTCCCACTGGGTGTGCCAAAACTGTTAGTACAAAATTACAGCACCCCCAAATGACTTCTAAAAACCTACTTTTCTAAGGTAGAAACATCTGGTGTGATTGCATAACATTGAACTTTCCCTAAGGTGTGGGACCTTGCAAAAGTGGGAAAGCTCTCCATAGAAGGTTGGTTCCTCTTCCTCAACTACCTTCCATGAGCTATTCTAGTGCAGGAAAACTAAATCTAACCTAATATAATAATTCCAAGGAACCAAGGAGAGAGAAAGAGAATTAATAAAGAACCTACACTAAAGTAGTGATACACCAGCAAAGGAAGCGAGATATTCTATTTAGGGAGAAAGAAACAGAGAAAATGGAGATGAGGGAGGTTAGACATAAGTGACATAGCCCATATCTTCAAATTCACCATTAAAATCCATGAAACACAACATCCTGCACCTACAATTGTGAAGTACATGCACAAAAAACAAATATGGAAGGGAGAGGCACAAAGAAACAAAAACAATGCAAAGGGTTGAAGAACACAAAAAAACATGTTTTTATTACTCTAGAAGGTGCACAAACCATTACATTTCTTGAATAAAGGCACAAATACATTTTTTAGGTGTAGGAAAAGGTTCGTTTCTAAAAATGGCATCAAGAAACAAATTTGATAGAGTTTCTCTATGTGCAAAATGTCTCCCCTTCTCAAACAAGAAGTGTTACAGTATATAGAAAGAAAAGAGAGAGAAGAGGGAAAATTTGAATCTCCCTCCAACCACCATGAGATATGCATCGAATTGTGCTTTGAAATCTCAACCATTGAATACCAATTCCTTCTACAAATTCACCCACAATATGTCACTTTTGGTTTCCCAGCGGATTGAATCGAATCAGATCTGGTAGTTGAAGAGCAAGAAGATCCTGCATTAAAGGATTGAAGATGTTTTCTCCATTTTTCACCTTCCAGGCCCTAAAAAAATGATTTTTTAATCTTTCTATGGTATAGATGATGTCGAGACGTTTCTAACGGTGTTAGATTTGCAATATTTCGAGCCCTGAGTCGAAAGATATTCCCCTTTCTGAGATTGGACACGTGGAGGTACCATGCTTACTTGAAATTTAAGCTCAATTTTTTCATTTGGAGGAGTATCGAGTTCACACTTGTCAACCTCCACAGTTCCTTAGACCTTTCAATGGACCCTCCTTTTTTTATTTTAGAGCCTGCTCGAGTCTGTCAAATAGATTTAAGATATAGATTCACGCAATAGAGTTGTTTCTTTTACACAGGGTCCTTCACTCTCTCTTGGCCTCTGCTACTCCATGGTTGAGTCCTTCTGTGACCAATGTGCAAGATCTAGGTGAGTTTTCTCATGTTCTTTTTATGCGGGGTCATGGTCAATCAAATATTTTTCCTAGGGGTTGAAATATGGATAAATATTTGGTGACTCATGGGGACATCTACCGGCTAGATGAAGAGACCAGTGGCCTTGAAGCATCCATTGGCCATGGAGTTTTCCTGATAAACATGAAACTGATCTAAAATTTTGAATATCTGATCCCCGAGCCACTGCGAGCCTGACTGTATGCCTTTTCAATGTTTTGTCTGACCCTAAGTCTGCACTCTCAACTTTCATAACGAAATCTTGGAAATGGAATTTCTGAGTGTATAAAATTGGTTTAACTCTAGGGCTTTCATCTTTCTCTAAAATGACCTGTTTTGAAATGACTTTATTTGCTCTGCATTAGTTTTCTTTGAAGATGGAAACTATTATGGGGAACTATGAGTTTCCCTTCTATGAATATTGAAGAGCCTGGCTTTATGCACCTTTGGAGCAATGCGAACAAAACTTATATACAAAGACCAAATCATACATGCCTCAAATGAGACATGCAGAGTGTGCATAAGCACTTCTTTTGCTGGAAACAAAGTCTACTCCTACTCCTAAACTAACTAGAGAAAAAGAATGCTAAACAAAGCCTCGAGTTGACATTTTTCAGCCTCTGCAGATCCTTAGACCTTTCAACGGCCCCTCTTTTTTAATTTTAGAGCCTGCCCAAGTTTTTCAAATAGACTTAAGACACAGATTCACGTAATAGATTCATTTATTTTAGACAAGGTCCTTCAGTCTCTCTTGGCCTCTACCACTCCATGGTTGAGTCGCTCTGTAACAAATTTGGAAGATCTAGGTGAGTTTTCTCAGGTTCTTTTTATGCAGGGTTGTCGCCGATCCAATATTTTTCTTGGGGGGTGAAATATGGATAACAACATCCTTTCGTGTTATTATTCTATCATTGGTCCCTTGGCATTATTAGCTTAGTTTCCCCTTTTCAGCACTAGGAGTAGTAGTAGTAGTAGAAATAGATAGAGGAACCGGCCTTATTTGGAGATCCGTCCCAAGCTTAAAAGGTCCCAAAACTTGGGGATGGTTCCATTTTGGTCTCAACCACCTCAGTCCTTCCGAGATCCAAGATGCGGGTGAATGTTTGAGAAACCAACAGTTTATGGCAGACTTAGTGGGACCAACATTGAAAGCTCAAATTTCACAACTCTAAGTTCTGGTGTGTAGACTTATTATTTCATCCTTTAGAGGTTCATTTCAACACATCTAGCGACTCCCAATATTTTAATATCTCTATTTCAGCAGTCCTGAGCACCTTTCATTAGAAGAGTGCACACAAGTAGAAGTGCAGTAGTTGATGATTATTTTGAATACCTCCATCTATACCCAAGAATATTTCATGCCAGAAAGTCCACATGTGCATCTCCATCTCTAGCACACCACGCCCATTCAACTCCTCCTCAAAATATAAAATTTACGTGCCCTGAAATGGCTCATCAATAGCCTCTTCCATTAAGAAACTTCGTAAACTTTGCTGGAGGGAGTCCCATACTCCTAACTGTGAAACATGATATACAAAATGGTGCACTAAAGAATATTCCATACTTTACTAGTGAGAATAAAGTCACCCCTTAAGATCATATCCAGGATATAGTAATGTGTGTTCACTCTATCTGATCACACATAATGATGTAGTAGTCCAGTTTCTTGCAGCCTCTTTCAACAGTAAGGTTCTTCAATGGTACCAAGGTTTGAGACTTAGATCTATCACCACTTGGGATGAACTAGGAAAATCTCTTTGTAATTAATTTAAAGATAAGTCAGATCACCTATCTCTGGTGGAGTAACTGACAATGACAAGGAGGGCACCCAATGAGTAGATGACTCATTTCAACATCAGATTTCAAAAGACATGGGACATAATCCCTCTTATGGTAAGACCTACAGCCCAACATGCTTTCCTTTATTATCTAAAGGTGCTCAATAGCAATATTTTAGTTATGATCCAATCCTTGGGAGGTAGGACTTTACTAGTTGCTTATAGTATTGTAGTAAGGGTAGAATATAGATTTTGGATCAGACTTGCATAGGTAAAACAAACAGAATAATTATATTATTTCTCTATATTCTTGCTACATCAATTACACAATGAATTAGGCTAATTTATAGCCATTACAATAGACTAACCTCTTCCTATAAAATAGGAAGTGTATCAAACAACTTACCCGTTTATAATTTTATGGGTAAAACAAAACTCTATAAATAATATATTTTTGAAACAATATATTATAACAATAAACATTCAAACCTAATATTTAATATATAACAATATTAAATATTAACTAACTATAATGTAAACATTAATATTTAATTTCCTAACATTCCCCCCCCCTTAATGTTTACATGGTAACATTAGAACTTTCACACTTCCTTTGCAGCCTTCCGCCTCTGCGCGCTCATGATCTTTGCACACACTCGAACTGAAGGTAGAAGAAGGAACACATCAAATTCTTATCAACCAAGCACTGTCGGGAACACATCTGACCGACGAGGATGGGAACACGCTTAGGAATCATCTGCTTATCAACCAGTCACTCTAGGGAACACATCTGACCTAGCAGTGTGGGAACTCAAGCAGGAACACATCTGAACAACCTTCAATGGTTTTTAGGAGGCTAACCACAAACCTAGGTATGAACAGGAACACATCTGACTGTTCTACCTCATCAAGCCTCATGATGCTGCGTTTCACTGTGTTATTTGTTTTGTACTATGTTTTTGCATTTGGGGAAATAGGAATAGCCACATACTCAACTGAAAAACTGAAAATGGAACATTGGATCATGTTGATCATGTTCCCCCCTCAATGTGAACATTTCACTTATTCAATCCAAAACAGAAACTCTAAAATCAAACTGCACACAACAAACTGCAATTCTGAAATGAAAGAAAACTCACACCACAAACTATGCCACCAAATCATTCTGGGTAGCCCTGTCATTGGTGACTGATGAGAGGTCGTTGTCTGACCTCTAGCCTCCGATGCTTCCATCCTCCATTTGCATGCTGCTAACTCAGCGAAATATATCTTTGAAGCTCAACTGTTTCCATATTGTTTATTATATCTTCCCTCCTGCAATGTGAAACAACTTATTTTTCCGGATGTCGGGTAACACCGAAAATGCGTCCGTGAGGCAATTTTTTTATATTTTCAGACTTTTACAATGACACGACTTTTGACTAAAATAAAAAATGACAACAAAAAAAAACCTAAAATCACCTATTTGAATAACATGACAATATAATGATGTCTTTACCAAATTCACGACGCAAAATGACTTTACTAATTATTCAACTCTTATTAAAAAATGGCACCTGACACCAAGAATAACATGACTCTATAACGACAATACTATAAAAATACAAATTCCAATTAAAAATTGGAATTAATAAACTAATCACATTAAAAAAGTACGAGACCCTTACTAGACTAAATTTATAGAATTTGATATTGACACACACTTAAATTATATGGGGCAGAATAATGACATCGACTTTTTATGACTCCAAACTACAAAATAAATTAAAAAAAATCTCAACATAAAACATGACTTACACTCTAATATAAGACACATATCAAATTGGTTTTTAAACTAGAAAATTTGACTAAAAAAAAACAAACCGACCTTTACAAATATTCCTCGCCGATTGCATGCAGCCTATCATTTCATGGGAGCAGATCTCGCAAAAACGTCTGAGTTAAATTAGCAGTGTGGCGAGTCGATTAAGGCTCAAACCAAACTACCATGCAGAGAATTTTGGAAGAGAGAACTTCAAACTAGTGCATTGAAGTCAGATCATTGTCACTTTTGCATATGGATCTGCACGTATGATCAAATTTCACGCTCAGGGATAGAATCACGAGAAACTGTTTATATTTTTGTATTGAGATGGTGTGGCAGTTTAGAACTTGTTATTTAATCAGGCCAGGCCAGGTGTGAGTGTAGATCACATGGAATTCAATGCAGATCTAGACTAATAGTAGTCTGAAACTGTTGCACCAAAACAATGAAAAACATCAAGGCTAAGCTAGGTTCAGGCTTTCAACATGCAGTGAACTGATTGATGTATATAGAATGATCTTATAATCCAAATTTTATTGCACTCATAAAGTCTAATGGCTTGATATGTGACGAGGATCAAATCGAGATCACCAAGTGCTTGGAGATACGAAATTAGACAGTATGATCCTATGTGGTAAATAAAGCTGAAGAACCAATATACTGCAATTGAGGTGCATGCAAGCCTATTATGGCATGATCTGATCACTGTAGAAGTCTTAACAGAAATTAGATGCTTTGTTTTGCATGTGATCCGATGAAGACTATGGAAAACAACATATATATCATACACAAAACATTGGAAGGAAAACTTAGACGTGTAGAAGACCTCCGATATGCACAGCCACGCACAGATTTGATAGTATTAAATATACGCAACCACAATAATTAACTATGGTCGAATAGGCCTGAGAAAACCATAATTTCGGACAACATAGAGTGAAACCACTGCCCCTCCAAATCTCTTAGAACCCCATCTCTCTCTGATACCAAATATAGATTTTGGATTAGACTTGCATAGGTAAAACAAATAGAATAATTATATTATTTCTCTATATTCTTGCTACATCAATTACACAATGAATTAGGCTAATTTATAGCCATTACAATAGACTAAACTCTTCCTATAAAATAGGAAGTGTATCAAACAACTTACCCGTTTATAATTTTACGGGTAAAACAAAACTCTATAAATAATATATTGTTGAAACAATATATTATAACAATAAACATTCAAACCTAATATTTAATATATAACAATATTAAATATTAACTAACAAACTATAATGTAAACATTAATATTTAATTTCCTAACATAGAAAACAATCTTATTCAGGTAGGAAAGTTGGCTCCTAGATTTCCTATGCTCTTGTTCCCATAAATGTCACGAATTCCCTAGCCTTCTGTGGCCCCTATTCCTGTTCATGAGAAAATCACACAACTAGTTACCTCAACATCCTACTCTCTGTCGCATCAAAAAGAAGATGAATAATTGAAGGCCTTGATTATAAATTTATCAAACAAGGTCATATAATTAGAAAAGCAACAAGTGCAAGCCAATAGAGGAAATTCCAATCAGGCACGTAGCCAAAGCAATCAGCCTTCGTAAAATCAATATAGAACTCGAAGATAAATGCCCAACTAGTAAAATGATAGATGACAGCCTAATGCACATATGCCCTTCATGTTATTCCTCCCATGCCTTCTCTTCCAGCACCCAGTATGAGTTGGGTGATTTTTCAAGTTAAAAACAATTTAACACAAGAGTTAGAGTGGTGTTTCCCATGCAACATGCCTCATATTCAATATCATTGTGCCAATGATGCCCACACCCAAGTCTTCATGATTCAGACTGCTTCAACCTGTGAGCCGTTGACAAGTGCCCCTGAAGTAGATAACCTAGAAATACCAAAAGCTCCTCTAGAGACAAATTTGATGTTAGCGCGGAGGACTTCTATGCAATCAATCAAGCTACGGAAGATACAAAAAGACCGCACGCCCAAGTTGCGAACACCACAAGATATAACGAAAAAATGTTAGAGTCAGGTGTGCAGGTCACAATACCAACAAAGCAAGTATATTCTCAGAAGAAAGAAGAAGACAAGATCTCTTGCAGTAAAGGTATTGAAATCCCTATGCAGGAGGCCATGAGTAAATCTCCTTCTGAAGCAGCTTGTGCCCCTCTTTTGGTAGGTCAAGCCTCTGCTCTAGCTAAATTTCAAGCTTTTGTGCTTAAACATTCAAGAAGGGATGCCATTCCCCAAATACACAAGAGGGGGTCCCTCCCATTTAGCATTGTTGACCAAATGAAGAGAACAAACATAAATTTCACAATGTGGGATGCCTTGACTATTCCATATCATTAGGACCTATTGCATGAAGCTCTAGCGCAACTCTGGTGCACTGATCTAGCTATACATAAGGAACACACTTCTGTTAGAATCTTCCAAGGAGAGGAGAAACAAGTAATTAAATTTTTTAAAACCCCACCCTTCTATATGTCATTTATTATAGGAAAATACCTAGTGCATAATTACATGATTGAGTCAGGCGCTAGTACTTCTATTATGCCTAATAAGATAGTTGGTGTCTTAGGTTTGAAAATATAGCCCTTTGTCTAAAGGAGTCCTGTAACTTGATAGCTCAATTATCACTAACTTTGGAGTCATCAAGGATATTGAGTTAACCCTCCATGTATGCCAAAGCCTAACTATTACTCAAGATGAGTCAATCATTGATCGGCCTCCTTTTTTTGCCCTACGTTTATCAAGAGAATTTACTGCTAAAGTGGTTGATTACTTGTTTTCTGATTGGTCTCATATACTACTCAAAACAAGGTATGGTACCCAGTTTACCATACAAGCTGAGCCTATAATTTCCTATCATGTAGAGTCATATGTTCCATCCCCTCTCCAAGCCAACTGTTTAATCTAAGAAGAACAAGCTTTAGTTCCTGAAGAGTAGTCTCTTTCACCCTGTATTCCTGACCTAGTAATTGATGAATGGGTGGAAAATACACCATAAATTTGATCCGTATTCTAAAGAACTGGAATCTTATGAAACTGGGCTTGGCACTTATTACATTCTAGAAGAAGATGTTATGCTTCCACGCACACTCAAGAAAGAAAAAGTTTAACTTGGTCTATGGAAGTTGTACTTTGATGGATCTTGAAGATGAAAATGATGCGGTAGTAGGAGTGGTTCTCATTTATCCTAAGGATGATAACTTATTCTTTGTGTACAGGGTTGAATTTTGCATGCACTAACAATGTGGAAGATTATGAAGCACTGGTGCATGGCTTGCTTATTGTTGAGAAGAAGAAAATTAAGGCACTGTATATCTTTAGGGACATAATTTTTTTTTATCCACCATGTCACCAACAAATGCTAGACAAAGAATAAGCTTCTCAAAGCTTCTAAAAATAGAGTCTGGGACCTCCTTGAGAGATTTGATGCTCTTAATTTGCAGGTGATTCCACATAGAATGAATAAGGAATCTGACCAGATGGCCGCACTTGGTTCACAGGTCTCTCCTACTGAGAATTTTATCAAAGGAAACACTCAACACATCAAGATGGTGATCAGGCCATCCATTCCAGATAATAAAACCAGATGGAAAGTGTTTGAAAGTGACGTGTAGATCACCAAATTTATCTAGAAAGAAGTGAAATTTTCATCAAGTATGCAATCTGACTTGCATACCATCGATGGTGACCATGTGATACAACTGATGAAAAATAAGTTGTTTATTCATTTGGTTGCCTTAGAGAAAATGTTTAGCCCTGATGATGAGTTCAAGGGTGAAGAAAGACATATGCATGTTACACAAGAAGACTACTCCTCTGTCACTATTGTATGTGGGAAAGAGCTACTGCTTAATAGGACATGTGTGCATGAAGAAGGACGGGCCTTCATATCTCTCTATGAAAATTACAGTGATATCTTATCATGGGAGTATGAATACCTCAAAGGTTTTTTATCCAAGTGTCGCTCAACACTCCATTGACCTTGATCCTGGTATCAAGCTCATGAGATAAAGTAGTAGCTAGTCAAACCAAAGATAGCTCCCCTCATGAGAAAGGAATTATCAAAATGCATTGAGACAAAAGTTAATTTTTCTATCAAATACTCTACTTGGGTCATAAATCTAGTTCCATTCTGTAAAAAGAATGGGTGAAATCAGACTTTGTGTTGATTTCAGATATTTGAATAAGGCATCTCTAAAGGATCATTATCCTTTGCCTTTAATGGAGTAGATTCTGTAAACTGTGGTTAGTGCTCAGATATTATCCATGCTAGACAGATACTCTAGTTTTAACCAGATCATAGTTAAGGAACAAGATCAATTCAAAACATCATTTACAACCAAGTGTGGAACATACACATATCAGAAAATTCCCTTTGGTCTATCAAATGAGGGTGCCACATTTTAGTGCACTATGAATATTACCTTCTAAGGATACATTAATGAGTTCATCCTGGTTTACCTTAATGATATAACTATCTTCTAGAGATAGAGCGCCGATCACATGACGCACCTAGAGAAATTCATTTAGAGATGCAGAGAATTTTGGGTATCTCTTAACTGTAAGAAGTGCAATTTTGTAGTAGCGCAAAGAAATATTTTGGGCCATGTAGTTTCTAAGGATGGCATTACAATATATCTTGAGCATGTTTCAGTCATTCTAGTTGTTTCCCTTCCGGTGCAGAAAAAGGCCCTACAGTCCTTCCTTGGAATGATCCATTTTGTTAGGTAATTTATCCCTAACTTTGCAGGAGCAGTTTGGCCCATCACCTTGATGCTCAAGGAGGAAAAAACACTTCAGATGGACAACAAAAGGAAGAGAAAGCTTCATCAAGATCAACCAAGAGATTTCTTGTGCACCTACACTCATCAATACGGATTATTCAAAATATTTCATCCTTTATGCTTATGGTGCTAATGTGAGTTTCACTACTATCCTAACATAAGAAAATCAACAAGGGCTGGAACAACCAGTAGCCTTCTTCACCCAGACACTAAAGGATTATGAACTAAAATATAGTAACACATAGAAGTATGTCTTCGTCATCATGTGTGTGCTCAAGAAATTCAAGAGTATGCTCACCACCAATCATATCAATATTTGGTCACACACTTCATCATGGGAGAAGAAATCAGTGAGAAAAGAGCACAATGGGTGACCAAAATATTGGGATACGATGTGACTATGAAGGCCACAGAGATAATTAAAGGTAACACATTCTATATGCATACAGATGAGGATACGCGGAATGAACCTGAAGCTTCATTATTTGTATATGAGGACCTTCCACGTGAAAAAAATGAACAACAAAATACAGACCCTGGTGCATGCAAATGAATGAAGGGACATGATCACATTGCTTTCCGAGGGTGCATATTCTCTTGGTTTACATAAATCAAAGAGAAGACATATGAGGTTACAATGTCCCTTATGTTTTTATTGATGGAATTCTCTTCAAAAGGAATCTTGATGGCATGCTATTAAGATGTACCAATGATGCTTCTCTGCCAAAACTACAACAATGAAGATCATAATGGCATGTACCTTTTGGTCTACCATGTTTGAAGATGCACACAGGTGGGTCACAAAAATTCAAGGAATGTACTTTCTTTAAAGAAAATAAAATATTGGTAGCACTTCCCCTCTGACCAATCCAAGTGGATCAGCCTTTTATGCAATGCGGTCTCGACTTCATAGGAATGATCAATCCACCTTCAAGTGCTAGACATAAATGGGTGTTGAAAACTACATATTACTGCACTAGATGGATAGAAGTTGTCCCGCTCAAGGAATCAACTGAGGCCATCATCATTGACTTTCTCGATGGTATAGTCACAAGGTTTGGCATTCCTCAAACCATTATCTTTGATAATATAAATGACTTCCTTGGTACTAAAATCAATGATTGAGCTCAAATTTTAGGCATTTACCTAAAGAATTCTTCTAACTATTACCCTCAGAGCAACAATCTAGTAGGATCAACAAACAAAAACCTTATTAGAATCATGAAGTGCAAAATGAGCATCTACCAAATATGGTGGCATACAAAGGTCTTGTGCATGCTCTAGGAAGATAGAATCACAATAAAAAAGGCAATAGGAACTTTGCCTTACAAGATCATATATGGGAAGAAAGCTACCCTCCCTTTGACACTAGAATGTAATTTGCTAGCACTTTCTCACCAGATGTAATTTGAAGGTGCAGACCAAAGAGAAATCACAACGAAAGAGTTCATTAACCTTGAAGAACTCAAGAAATCTACCATGATTAAGCTAGAACAACATCAAAAAGTAACAAAGAAATGGTTTGATAGAAATTCTAAGCCTCAAGCTTTTAAAATTGGGTACTTGGTTTTAAAATTGGATGTTGACATAGCTAAATCAGAGTGCCATTCAAAGTTTGACGCACTTTGTAGTGGCCCATACATCATCATTTCCTACAAAGAAACTAATTCTTTTGAGTTAACTCATCTTAATGGAGGCACGCTACAAATCCTAGTAAATGGGATCTATCTCACATCCTTCTATTAAATTTACTGCATCAAGTTGTGTATATTAGAGTAGTTTCAATTCCTCTAAGTGTGTCGTGTGCACACTATTTGTTTGTACATAGTTCTTTCTTCTGGTGTGCTTCTCATGTGCACTCTTCCTTGCTTCCAGAGTTCCGAGATTCTCTCAACAGTTGCAAGATTTAGAACAGAGTGTGGAAATGATTCTCAGGAGACTACAGGGACAGTTTCATGATTACGTAACAAACTCCATGCCCAATGGATGCTTCAGGCCACTGATCTCTTTCATGTAGCAGTAATATGGCCCTAAAAGTCTCCAAAACTGTTATCTAAATATATCTCCTAGCGACATAGGTAACTTGCACACACATTATGGCTCTATGTTATTTATTGCAATATTGTACGTACTCAAGACCACTTGGTACATTCCCTTGGTTGCAGTTCCCTGCACACCCCTTTCCTTTCTCTCCTTCCACCTCTCCCTTACACCCACCTTTCATGCATTCACCTTCTTCCTATTCTATGTCTTCCCTTCCCATGGGCCCCACACTTACTTCTATACACTAATTCCTTGGCCCCTCATGCATTGCGCCCATTACTTTGTAATATTTTTTCCTTGACCATGCATTCTATTCTCACAAGTTTGCCTCATTTCCTATGTGGGCATCATGTGCCCCTCTCTGTGCATTCCTATGTTTTCTTTGTGTGTCCTTCCCTCGTCCCCTTCTGTGCTAGGTCATATTTTGACATTCTTAAGTGTGTAAGGTAAAACCAGTCAAAGTGTGCCAATAGGGCACCGAATCCTTGCAAGCAAATAAACAAGTGACACGTGGCAGAAATGACAAGTATTCACATAGTTTGCCATCATTTCAAGAAATATACACGCACCACATGTTTTTCATTCGTTGATGACTCTGACATGTTCTGAAAGCCATATCTTTTTCTATAGATCTTGGATTGGCACACATCTATACTTTTCAGAGAGCTACTGACATCAGCTACAGTGCCAGAAATTTATATTCAAATTTTGGTAGATCTAGTAGGTGAGAAATGGGGAAATGTCTTTCTGAACATTGATGAGCATATCTGATTGCTCCAACCACCTGATTTGATATGATCTACTTTGATTTTTCTTAAACACATCAAACAGGCATGGGGAAGCATATTTGATAGATCTCTGGGTGGATTTGTAGGCATTGAATGCTTCTTATTGGTGGTTTTATTTCAAATTAAGATTTTCCCTTCTTCTTCCCTTATTCCTCCATGGGTTCATCTATAAATGTAAGATCAAGGCTCATTTGTTATGTTGAACACTCTAGATCCTGACGTGTTTTGCTAAAGACTCCATATTTTATGTATTTTGAGTTACAGACCTTTATGTTTGGCTCTTTCATGTGGATATCGGCCTCCTTCATCATTGTAACAACTTTGCACATTTATGGAAGTAATAAAAGTATCATTTTATGACCATTCTCTATCCTAACATGTTTTCATTCCTTCTTATTTCCATTTCTCTTACATTGTGTGTTTGTTGTGCTATTTTAGGTCCCTTGCAGTTCCATACTTAGTTGTGTTCCATGAGAACTATATGGTAGATATGTGTTTCACTATGTTAATTGTTCCTAGCCTCCTTTCATGCACTTCCCTATGTTCTCACTCAGAAAATATAGTGTTTATCACTCTTTTATGGTGTTATCACGTTTTAGTGTAGCTTCCATTCATGTTATTCTTCTATCCTTGGTTCCTTTGCATTATTAGCTTAGTTTCCCCTTTTCAGCACTAGGAGTAATAGTAATAGTAGAAATAGATAGAGGAACCAACCTTCTCTGGAGATTCGTCCCAAGCTCGCAAGGTCCCACAACTTTGGGATAGTTCCATTATGGTCTCAAACATCTCGGCCCTTCCGAGATCTGAGACACAGGTGCACATTTGAGCAACCAACACATACCCAACCCTTGTAGATTAGCTAAATATCACTATCGATAAAGAGTATTTGGTAAAATAAATAGGCCAAGTCACCTTTCCTCTCAAAACACGCAAATGTAAACTCCGAAAAATATTATATGTTCCCTATTTGACATCCAATCTCTTATCAGTCACTCATATTTTTAATCATCATATAATGAAGGTAGAATTCATTATTTCTAATGGCATCAAATTCTTCCCTATATGACGACAATGTATGATTCTTGCTAGAACATTTTAGAAAGATAAAGCTTCCCTTTTTCCTTCGATGTTGTTCCATATTCTATAGTACAACTCTATCTACCATTATGGCTGAATATACTACCCTTTGGCACTATCAATATGGACATCTATCTGCTAGGTTTTTTTACAAGATTAAACCTAATGTAATGGTATATGGGCTTCCTAAGTTTTCCAGTTCCTTTTTTATTTACCTTGGATGTCTTCCTGGTAAAATAAAATAGAGATCCATTAAAGACAAACACCTCTCATGCATCCAAAAAAATCTTGATGTTTTTCATACCAATCTACTCTGACCATTACTTGATTCATTTTAAGATACAAGTACTCCCAACTATTCATGAATGACTACTCTCTAAAGACATGGACCTTTTTTCTTCAAACAGAAGATTGATCCTCTTCATCATTTCTAGAGTGTTCTATCAGCAATATGGTGAAGATGATTGGCCAACCTGTTCTTCTACTTGACACAGATCAAGGGGGGAATTCACGTTAAATAAGTTCTTCGAATTCCTCAACCAATAAGGCATCAAATAGAATCTCAATGCTCCCTACACACCCTAGTAGAATTGAATTGTTGAGTGATGTAATCACACTGTTGATGTCCAGGTGTCCTATTACATGTTGTCAATAGAAAATATGGAGGAATAATATTAGGAAGAAGTAGCATAGAAAATTTTATATCTTCTCAATATAAAAATAATGAATATTATACATGATAAAACACTAGAAGAGGTATGGAGTGGTAGAAATGTTGAGGTGTGGAGCCATTGTTTGGTCTTCTGAAATCAACATTGAAGTGTTGGAGTTCAAGTGGTTAATTTTGGAGACTTCAGAAGCATTATGCAGTCATGTTCTATTTTTATGTTGCGTATTTTCTACTAATTTGTTGTTAATTGGTGAATAACTGGTTGTTAACACAGTGACAATTTTTCCAGTCATGTGAGAAGTTGAAAGGTAATGACTTTCAAACTTTTATGGTTGTCTTTAGAAATTCCTAGAAGGATTGTAAGCTTATAAATAGAGGTGTTAGGGTCATCCTAATGTACCAAGAGTATCAATAATGTAACTTGAGTGATCAAGAGGTCTTGAGTCTTAGAACATCAAGAGGTAATCAATAGAGATCAAGGTTGAGCAATTTGGTTTCAATTGTGTCTTCTATGTGGTTTAGCATCTTTCAGAATTTTGTTGTGAGTTTATAATTAAGAGAATACTCTAAGAGTTGTTTTATTATTTTTTGATGATAAAATATGAGAAAGTTATTGTTGGACACAACCTAGATTGGGGGAACCACGTTAAATATCTTATTGTCTTCTTTTTTGCATTATTTATATATGTTGTTATATTTCTATAGGTATAATTTGTGAAATAGTTTCCTACTGTTGTGATTTGAGGAATTGTTTCCACATATTTGTTCTATAATTCCTAACAAAATGGTATCAGAGCTTTGGTGGTTTTTCTCTAAAGTGGTGAATCACATGGAAATTTTAGCTTGCGTGGGAGCTATGACATAGTAGGGAAGATCAAGGGTTGAGAATTTCAATAGGTATAACTTTGGTTTTAAGAAGATGTAGATGGAGGATTAATTATGTCAAAAGGACCTCCATGTTCCCTTAGATGGAAAAGTAAATAAACCTATAGCCATGTCGAATGAGGATTGGGAGTTTCTACATAGAAAGGTTCTTAGGGAACAGTTTTTATGTCCTTCATCTTAGTTTGTGGGTAAACATATCACTCGAGAAGACCACAGAAGGTCTCATGAGTGCATTGGGGAATTTATATGAAAAACCCTCTGCCTCTAATAAAATATTTATGATGAAAAAATTATTTAATATGAAGATGTCTGAGAATGGTTCTGTGTTGATCATTTGAATGAATTTAATATGGTTGTGAGAATGTTAAACTTAGTGAAAATTAACTTTGATGATGAGGTTAGGGATTTGTTTATTTTTTTCTCCTTACCAGATAGTTGGGATAGTTTGGTTATGGGTGTAAGTAATTCAGTCTCTAATAATTTAAAGTTGAAGTTTGAATATGTGATAGACCTGTGATCCTAAGTGAGGAAATTAAAAGGAAGATATTTGAGTATTCTTCTACTTATGGAAACACTTTGATGGTGGAGGTAAGAGGGAAACAAAAGAACATAGGGAGAGGTAACCGTGGGAAGTTGAATGATCGTGAAAGCTCAATGTCCATGAGTAAGTTGGAATGTTGACACTATGGGAAGGTTTGTCATGCTAAGAAATATTTATGGGCTCTTTGAGATAAGAAGAACAAGAAGGATTAAACTAAGGAGATAAATTTGGAAATAGGTGATGTTTGTTAGGATGCCTTAATTATTTCTTTAGATAATATTTTTGAGTCTTGGGTGTTAGATTCAGGGTCTTCTTCCCATGCCACCCCACATAGACATTACTTTAATGAGTTTTTTTCAAGGTGATTTTGAACATGTATATCTTGGTGATGATGAACCATGTAGCATAGTAGGGAAAGGTTGTGATCAGATGAAAATTTAAAATGGGAACACTTGGATACTTAAGGACATTAGGCATGTGCCTAGGTTGAGGTGGAACTTCATATCAATAGGTCATCTAGGTAGTGATGGTTATATGGTCATTTTTTACAGTGGATTCATGGAAGGTTACCAAGGGAGCTCTTGTAGTTGCAAGAGGTCAGAAAAGTGGTACTTCGTATCTAACCAGTGGTGCTGATTATTGTAATTTAATCGTTGCATATAAAGAGGAATATTTTTGGCACCATAGAATAATTCATATGATTCAAAAGGGCATGTAGATTCTAAAGGATAAGTTTCTCGAATTAAAGGAGTTAGATTTGGATTTCTATCATGACTGTGTTTATGGGAAACAAATTAGGTGATATTTCTCAAGGTTAGAACTACCAGGAAGGAGGGTAAGTTTGAGTTGGTGTATATAGATGTATGGGGGACAACTAAGGTAAACTCTATTGGCCATTCATGTTATTATGTCACTTTCATTGATGATGCAACTAGAATCATTTGGGTATATTGCATTAAAAAAAATATGGTGTGTTTGAAACTTTCAAAAGATGGAAATCCTTGGTTGGGAATGAAATACGTCTCAACCCAATATGTCTTAGGTCAGATAATGGAGGGGGACTATTGTAGCAATGAATTTCTTGATTACTATTTGGTACATGGGATCTGTAGGAAAATTATGGTTCTAAATAATCCATAGGAAAATGGAGTGTCAGAGAGAATGAATGGGAAAATCATGGAGTGTGCTAGATGCATGAGGTTACATGTTGGGATTCCACTCATTTTTTGGGAAAAATTTGTAAGCACAACTATTTATCTTATTAACAGAGGAACCTCTATGGCCTTGGGTGGAGGTATACCTGGGGAGGCTTTGGTCTAGTAAGAAAATTGATTACTCATTTATAAGAGTATTTTTACATGAGATATTTGTCCACATTGATAAATATGAGAAGACTAAGATAGAGGATGAGTCTGAGAAATGCACCTTTGTGTGACATGGTGATAATGACTTTGGTTTCCATGTATGGAGTCTTAAAGAAAGGAAAATATTTTGGTCTATAGATATTGTCTTTAATGAAAAAGTCATGTACAAATATCAGTTGCAGGTACAAAAAGAGGAATCAAAGAAATAATACATAGTGTTAGAGGACATTGCAGATGGCAAGGTGTTCAAGGGGCCAGTTTAGGTGCAACATGATTCAACATAGCTAGTTCAGGAACCTACTCATAAGGAATCTCATACTACTGAGGTGAGAGGTCTTTTAAGGTAAGAAGGTAACGTGAACATTTTTCTACATATTTGAATTGATTTTTTATCACTAAAATGGAGAGCTAGAGTGATTTGAGGAAGAAGTACATGTGGATGTCAGGAAGAAGTGGGAGAAGGCCATGGATGAAGAGCATAGATCTCTTTTGGAGAATCAGACTTGGGATCTGGTAAAGCTACCCAAGGGAAAGAGAGAATTTCAGAACAAGTGGGTGTACAAAATCAAAGAGAAATTATAGAGGATGAAAAATTTACAAGGCTTGGTTGGTGGTTAAGGTATTTGCAATGAATAAAGGTACACACTTTGATGAAATTTTCTCCTATTGTTAAAATGACTTCTATTAGGACTATTTTTCATTTAGTAGTAGTTGAAGCATTACACTTAGATCAATTGGATGTGAATACTGAATTCCATCATGGTGAGTTAGAAGAGGAACTATATATGTAACAACCACGGGGTTATGATATCAAAGGGAGGGTAGAGGTTAGTGTGAAAAACTAAATAAGAGCTTGTATGGATTGAACCAAGCTCCACGATAGTGGTAGAATAACTTTGACAATTTTATGCAGGAGCAAGGTTACTCCATGTGTCACTCATACAATTACATGTACATCAAGAAGTTTTTTGATGGTATTTATATTATTCTATTCCTGTATGTGGATGATATGCTTGTTGCAGGGAAGAACATGTAAGAATTAAAGGTACTTAAGAAATAACTAGGTGACTCCTTTGCTATTAAGTATTTGGAGGCAGTAAAGAAAATGCATGCTATGAGAATAAATTGGAATAAGGAGATGAATTTGATATTATGTCAAGATGAGTAGATACATAAGTTCTTGGAGAGGTTTAGTATGCAGGATGTGAAACCAATTGGTAATCCTTTAGCAGGTTACTATAATTATTAATGGAGAAGAGTTCCAAGACTGAGGAGGATAGAATACAAATGTCTAGGGTACAATACTCATCAATGATTGACAACTTGATGTATAATATGGCATGTACTAGGCCTGATATTTCCCATGCAGTGGGAGCGGTGAGTAGGTTTATGAGTGATCCAGGTAGAGATCACTAGCAGGAAGTGATGTGGATCCTTCGGTATTTGAGAGGGACCATGGGATAATTATTGTGTTTCCATGGATTATACACTACATTGAGTGGCTATTTAGATTCAAACATGGATGGAGATTCGGACATCATGAGGAGTATGAAAAATTATGTATTTATGATTTGTGATACATTAGTGAGTTGGGTTTCACAGTTTTAAAAGGTTGTGTATTTATAAACCACAGAGGCTGATTATGTTGATGCCACAGACACAAACAAGGAGATGATTTGGGTACAATAGTTTCTTGATGATTTGGTGCATAAGCAAGAAGTTGGGAGACTACAGAGTGATAATCAGAGCATTATTCATTTGGCAAAGAACTCTGCTTTCCACTCTAGGATGAAGCAAATTAAACTAAGATATCATTTGATCAGGGGAAATTTGAAAGATGATAAGTTAAAGCTGAAATATTCATACCAGTTAGAATCCTATAAATATGACAACCAAGGTAGTAACAAGGGAGAAGTTGAAGTTTTGTTAAAATTTAGTTGGCCTTCATAGTTGATAATGAATGGTTGAGAAATTTTCTTAGTGGAAATAGTCTCCAAGTGGGAGATCGTTGGGGTGTGGAGATTTTTTTTTCTTTTCGAATCAACATTTAAGTATTGGAGTTCAAATGGTTAAGTTTGGAGACTTCAGGGGAATTCTATCGTGGTGTTTTTTTTCATGTTGTATATTTTTTGTTAAGTTTTAGTTAATTGGTGGTTAACTGAGTGTTAACAAAGTCACATTTTTTCCATCCATGGGAAGTTGAAAAGTTACAACGTTCAAACTTATAGGGTCAACTTTAGAACTTCCTATAAGGATTGTAATATTATTAATATAGATTTTAGGGATGTCCTAATGTATCAAGAGTATCTTGAATGGATATTGAGTGATCAAAAGGTTTTGAGTCTTAGAACATCAAAAGTTGATCAAGAGTGAACAAGGTTGAGCAATTGGGTGTCAATTGTGTCTTAGATGTTAGTTAGCATCAATGAGAATTTTGTTGTGAGTTCATAATTGAGTGGGAACTATAAGAGTTATTTTACTCTTGTTAATAATAAAATATGAGCAAGTTCATGGTGGATGTAGCCCATATTGGCTGAACCACGTGAAATCTTATCTTGTCATATTTTGTGCAATATTTTTATATATTGTTATATTTCTACAAGTATAATTCTGCTAAATAGTTTCCTACTGCTATGAATTGAGGAATTGTTTCCACATTTTTTAATCTAAAAATATACCCAAAAAATTCCTAACCCTTTTAGAATTTTTTATTAATTCCTAATATTACTCCTTTTAAGTAATCGACTCCAAATTAATGCATAAATATAATAGAATTTATACAACAATTTATCACAAAGCTCGGAAATAACCTATGTCTGCAATTTATTTCAAAGCATTCCAATAGTAAGAATTTGTAAGTATGAATATTAATCATATAATAAAACCTAACGGAACTCTTACTTTCCTATAAAGTGCTCCAACCTTTCGAAGAATACTCACGATCAATTGGTCTTGTTATCCACATTTTCCCCCCCAGTAGAATATCAGATCAGCCACGACCCCGCATACAATGAACCATAGAAGTCACATTCAAATCCTGTAAATAGGTTGTAGAGGGACTCTACATTGGAGTGGCATGGCCTACGGAAGATCAAATGACCCCGTGCAAGAAGAAATTTAAGAAACATATTTGTTGAGTGAATCTATGCCTTAAATCCATTAAACAGATTACAAGTGAGCTCAAAAATGGAATAGCAGGGTCAGGGAAGGAGGAGATAGTGTCAAAGAAGCCAGAAGCTCAAAAGAGAGAATGAACACAAAAGTTTGAAGTCTTTGGGCTCTGAAATAGTTAAGAACGAGTCCAAAAATTGACTAAGTATGGAGGAGAAAGCAGACACTACCAAGTTTCCAAGCGGCACACCTCCAAAGTCGAATCCAAAAAGGGAGACTTGAACAAGCACTAGGCTCCCATGTGTCCCAGGCCCGAAGCGGGGGTAGAGCCAATAGCTAAAATTCAAAAGGTGGATAGGGAGGGGCCTCAAACAATACTAAGTATAGAAGTGCTAGTAGGAAGCTGCCACACGTCAGCTTGGTGCATCTCCAAAATTTAATCCAAAAGCGGAGACCCAAATGAGTTTGGGCTCGCAACATTGTCTAGGGTCTGAAAAGGTAAGAGAGGCCATTAAAAATTCCCAAGAGCCTGTGGAGGCCTCCACGTGTCCAACTCGACACTCCTCCAAAGGAAAAATATTGAGAAGGGTTTTAAGTGAGCGCAGATCCTCCACGCATCCAGTTTCATAAAGGGATAGGGTCGGGTTGAATAGCCAAACCATTGAGACATACCAGTGGGGGGTGTCAAGTGTCCAGCATTGACACTAATTCAAGAGAAAAATTAAGGGAAGGTTTCCAAACAAGCGCCAGGCCGCCGCATGTCCCCGGTCAGATATATGACCCCGCCGAGCAAAAGGACTTAGCCAAAATACATAAAAAATCAAACAAGTTTCGGAGGAAACCACGTGTCATCCCCCATGCCACTCCAAAATCAAAATACAAAGGCTACCCTCAGACATGCACCAGTCCCTCCACATGTCCGGTTTCAAAAAGGGGGCCCATTTTTGAATTGGTTTTCCCACTATTTTGTATGGACCCGATTCAAATTTCAAATGGGCATATCTTTCGACTTCAGTGCTCAAAATCTAGAAAATCTGGCACAATTGGAAAGATCTCAGCCTCGTCTTCACTATGAAGATATGAAAACTTTAATTTTGGAGACATTAGGTGGGGAAAAAATGAAGAAACATTCTTTAGGCCATTAACGCATGATCTATTTGCCCCAACAACCAGATCGGATTTGATCTGATCCGCCATTTCCTCCTCCTTTGAAGCGTCGAACCAGTAATTGATGTCAGTCAAGATAGATTTGAGGGTAGATTTTGATAGGAGGCATTGATGATAGTAGTTGAGCTTCGAAACTAGTTTTCCCACTTCTCTCTCCTTATTCCCTTTGTGGCTAAATCTATAAAAGTAGGGTTGGGACTCATTGTAAAAGGTTAGACATTTCTGTTTTGTGCCCTTGCATCTTCTTTTGTTCACAGAAGGATTTGTGGAGATTTTCTAACCTCTCCCTTCAGGTTGTAATGCAATTTTTTCCTCTTGGATACTACAATATACTGTATCGACTCCTAAGCAATAATATATATGTCTGTGGATGTTTCTCGACCCTCTCATGTATTCTTTATTGTCTCTCTCATCTCTTATTGCGATTTTATCATCTTTGTATGTTGTTTGTATTACATTCTTGTGGTCTTTGTTAAACTATAGAACTGAGTGTCTAACATTCTTTTGGTGTATCACCTCATTAGCTTAGGTTAATTTTATTGCATCTCTCTAACCATATCTCCTTGGTAGATAGAATAGACTTAGAATAGATCCTCTACAATTTGTTTGTCATACACCTGAATGGAGGGATAGGAACCAACCTTAAGTCCAGAGATCTCTCTCAAGTCACAAGGTCTCAACACCTTGAGAGATGTTCCATGTTGTGCATATCACACTGAGATACTCAATCCACTTCACACCCAAGAAATTTAGGGGTGCTTGTGATTCCACACTAATAGTTTTGGCATGCTTGGTGGGACCAAGAAGTCTCCATCTTTATTATAGTAAGATTGATGTCCACTTGTTGTGATTCTAGCTTTTAAGAAGCTTTGAAAACTACACATCTGGTGACTCTAAAAGGGATAAAATCCACTGGTTTCAGCAGTCCAAGCTTGTCCAAGTTCATGAGAAGAATACAAATAAGGTCAAGAACCAGAGAAGAGGGACAGTTTGTCCACCTGCACTTGTCTCTAGATAGAAGGAGAAGGGGGAGAAGAGTGCATAGATCTCCATCTCCACCCAACAGAGCCCTTTCAACACATCCTCCTAGTAGGTTGTTCTTTCAATCAAGAAGGGTGCTTAGGCCGATCAGGATGGCAAAACCAAATCCTTATGTCAGTTTCACTAAAAGTAGCAGCCCACTCACTCTTAATGCACAAAACAGTCCAGTGGTAGCATTAAAGAGCATCCCATATTTCACTGGAGAGAACCAGAATTCACCTAGTAACCACATTCAAGATATTGCAAATTTCAGTGCAATCCATGAGATCACTGAGATGAAAATTACAATTAGGTTTTTAGCCTCTTCACTCAAGGGAAAATCTTCACAATGGTTCAGGAGCCTAGCCGTAGGCTCTACTCAAAATTGGGACCATCTGTGCACAACTCCTTATGACCAATTTGGAGAAAAGGGAGATAACCTATCGTTGTTCGAGCAATTGATAGTGATCAAAAGAGATCCTAACAAGCAGTTGACAGATTTCAACCTCATATTTCAAAAGACCTGGGATAGAGTTCCATTGATTGTATGGCCCACAGAAGCATGTGCTTTCTTATACTTCCTTAGAGCTCTAAATTATGATATTTCTTTAATGATTCAGTCAATGGGAGGCAAAACCTCACCTGTAACTTATAGCCTTTCCATAGGATCTAAGAATTGTTTAATTCAGGCTGGAAAAATTTATCCTAGGCCACCCATGCATCTATACCCAGAGTTAGGAAGCCTAAGCACTAGCCAAACACCCACATTAGCTCCTATACCTACTCCTAGGAATCAAAGTTCAGCTAAATCCTCTACCTCATCCTCTAACACCTCAAAAGAACTTCAAGAGGTCATCAAACAACTTCAAAACCTAGGGAATGAGTTAGTAACTATCAAGAGGCAACAGTCTCAGAGTTCTAGGCCATATCATCCTCAAGCTCAGTATTAGGCTAGACCCTCATATCAGTAAAATAGACCACCAACTCAAGTTGTAAATCAAATTCAAAACCAAGGACAACCTCAAGCTACTAGACCTTTCAGGTCATATGATCCAAACAAAACTTCAACATCAAGGGCACTAGTTCCAACAGAAAATAACATGGCACTAGACTATGATTGGTGTTTCACATGCAATTAGCCACATAATCAATCAATGTGCTTCAATGGTGCACTAAACCAGGCCTTGATGGTATAGACCTTTGGTGTGTCATAAGAATCTAGCCAAGAAGAAAATCAGTAGCAAGGAACTCAACAAGAGGGAACTCCAAGTGAAACTATGCTTTTCAATTGGCAAGCTGAAGACTTCTGTGGAATGAATCAGCCTCCTTCTCAAAGTATAGCTTCCAATACACAGTCAAAGAAGAGAAATATTAGAGAAGGATAGTCACCAAACTCAAGTAATCCTCAATCCTCCATTGCTCCACAAGGTATTGGCATTCAAAATAAAACTCCAAATATGCAGAGTTAATCCAAACCACCTTCCAAATCTACTCAAGCACCGGTTGTAACGACCCATGTGTAAGAGAAAAATGTTCCAGGAAATGGGTTGCAGAAGGATAGTTCATTTAATATCATTGAGAAAATGAAGAAGACATATGTGAACATTTCACTGTGGGAGTCACTGGCCATTCTAGGATAGAGGGATCTACTGTAGACTGCCATGGCTAATTAGTCAAGCTCAAATAATTTCCCTAGCTAGCAAGAGAAAGTGTTTGAAAATGCAGCTCAACCTGAGGGAAACCATGGAGGACAACAGGGTAAGAATATGAAGCCTCCTCCATTCTATGTTTCATTGATCATTGGGGAAAAATTGGTACATAATTGCATGATTGATTCAGGGGCAAGTAGTTATGTAATGTCCAAACAAATAGCCAATCAACTGGGTCTTCAATACAAAGTCATCTCCAAAGGGGTAGTTCAATTGGATGGGACATCAGTGACAACTATTGGAGTCATCAAGGATCTGAGCCTCACACTGCATGCCTTCCCCAATGTGATTGTATTGCAGAATGTATCAATCATAGACTTTCCACCACATTTTGCATTATGTTTTTCCAGGGACTTCACTACAAAAATTGGAGGTTATTTGTCTGCTGACTAGTCACATATGCTTTTTAGAACAAGGTATGGAGCTAAGGCCACAATCAGATCTTATCCCATAGTAGATTACCATATTGAGTCCTATGTACCTAGCTCGATCAATGCCAATTGTTCATCCTTTGATCAGGAGGACCTCCTAAGCACTTGTGAAGTAGATACCAAGGTGGGGTGTATCCCAGACTTGAATCTCAACGAATGGGTGAACAAAAGACATGCTTTTGAACCCTATAAGGAGATGGTAGAATCTAAGCTAGGATTTTACTATTTGCATGAAGAGAATCATCCTCTTCCTGACATCATTAAGCCAGAACACAAAGATGACAATGAGGTATGGAAATTATTCTTTGATGGCTCGAGAAGTAGGCAAGGAGCCAGAGGAGGAGCTATGATTGTGTCACACAAAGGTATGAAATACTACTCAACTTTCTGTTTCCAATTTTACTATTTAAACAACACAGTAGAATATGAGGCTTTGGTTCATGGATTGCATTGGGAAAGGAAACGAGGAATCAAGAACTTGCAAGTGTTTGGTGACAGTGAACTAGTTGTTAATTAGGTCCGAGGACAATTTTTTTTCAAGAATGACATGTTAAAGAGTTACAAGAACTGGGTATGGGACCTCATTGAGGATTTTGAGGAATTCAGCATTAGGTCCATCCCCAAGAAGAAAAATAAAGGAGCAGATAGATTGGTAGCAGTAGTGACATCATTTAACATTATGGAGAGTATCAAGAATGATAAGCATCATCCCTATATGAATTTGGTTATACCAGCCATCCCAGACAACAACATAAGCTAACAAGTCTTTGAAAATGACAAACAAATTGTCAAATTTTTACAAGAGGAAGCTGAGTTCTCTTCTAGGAATCAAGACAGATTGGAGCAACAGTATGGAGATCAAGTGGTATAACTAAGGACCAACAAACTACCAAAGGGTCTTGTCACTTTGGAATCAATATTCAACCCAAATGACCAATTCCAAAAAGAAAAGGAAAATATTCAGGTAAAGGGTGAAGATTCAGAGCCTATTTTTATAAAAGAAGGCAAACCATTGCAAATTGGCAGGGTAAGTACTTAACAAGAAAAATTTGAATTTGTTCAAATCTTTCAAGAGTTCCCAGATGTCTTTACATAGACTTATAAATATTTAAAACGTTTCAACCCAAAGTTGGCACAACACACCATCAAGTTAGATCTAAGAGCCAAGCCTTTCAGACAAAAAAAGACCAATAAATCCCCACATTGATCCTCTCATGAGAAAAAAATTTAACAAATTATTTGAGGCCAGTATCATATTTCCCAATAAGCATTCAAGTTGGGTTACTAACTTGGTGCTTGTGAGGAAGAAAAATGGAGAAATCAGGTTGTGTGTGGACTTTCGTGATCTAAATAGAGCATCCCTTAAGGATCACTACCAACTCCCATCAATGGAATAGATCCTACAGGTTATAGTTGGTTCTGAAATGTTTTCATTATTATATGGATACTTAGGTTATAACCAGATAATGGTGAAAGAGGAAGATAAATTCAAGACAACCTTCACCACCAAATGAGGAACCTATGCTTATAATAAGATGCCATTTGGACTTTCGAATTATGGAGTGACATTTTAGAGAGCTATAGAGATGGCATTCAAAGGATTAATTAACAACATAGTCCTGATATATCTTGATGATATCACTGTGTTCTCCAAGAATGTTGCAGATCATCTCTTTCACCTAAGACAGGTATTCCAGAGATGTAGAAGGTTCGTGGTGTCATTTAACCCAAAATTGTGTGTGTTCCTAGCTCATGAAGGAAAATTGTTGGTCCACATTGTCTCCAGGAAGGGATTGACAATTGATCCTGAAGGGGTTGAGGCCATCCAGACCCTTCCATTGCCACAACATAAAAGGTCTCTCCCAAGTGTCTTGGGGAGGATAAAATTTGTTTACAGGTTTACACCTGAATTTTCTACTCTTGTGAAGCCTTTAACAATGATGTTAAAGAGGAGTCTTGATTTTAAATGGACAACAGAGGGAAAAGAGAGTCTTGAGGCCATCAAACTCACAATATCACAGGCTCTAACTCTCATTAACCTAGAATTTTCCAAAGACTTCATGTTACATGATTTTGGAGGGTCAGATACCATCTCAGCCATCTTGGTCCAGCCCAACAAAAAAGGTTTAGAGTAACCCATAGCTTTCTTCAGTCAAATCCTGGAGGACTATGAGGTAAACTACTCTTTCACTGAAATATAGGTCCTTGTTGTTATTAAGAGCCTAAAGAAATTCAAACATTTGGTCTCAAATAACAAGATTCAATTACTAGTATCTCATGTTGGTGTTAAAGACTTCCTTTTAAATAAGGATTTGAATGAGAAGAGGGAAGGATGGATCACCCGGGTAATGGAATATGACATTAAGATCAAGGTGACCAAACTTGTTAGAGGTAAAGGACTGTGTGAACAACTCACCTCTAAGCAACAAGCTGAGTAAATGAGTGAAAAAGAGGCTATCCTATTTCTACAGAATGATCAAGAACAATCAACCAATAATGCACCTACTCCATTTTGGACCCAAGCTTTGGTGCATTACCTTCAAACAGGCTCATGCCCTCTAGAATGGAATAAGGAAAAGAGAAGATACTTCAGAATACAAGCTATCACTTATGTGCTTGTTAGTGGTGTCTTGTTTAATAAGGATGTTAATGGAATTATATTGAGGTGCATTAATACAAGCCAAATCGAGAGAGTGTTGCATGAATTTCATGATGGAGAAGTAGGAGGTCACTTTTCCCCTTGAGCAACAACTCTCAAGATCATGAAGGCTGGTTATTATTGGCCTACAGTGTTCAGGGACTACTACTCATGGGTCAAAAAGTGTAAATAATTTGCATTCTTCATAGGAAAGGAGAAACTAGTAGCCCTACCCCTTCACCCCATTTAAGTGGATCAGCCATTCATGCAATGGGGACTAGACTTCATTGGGTGATTAACCTAAATTCAAGCCAAGGCCATAAGTGGATACTTAAAGCCACAGATTATTTCACCAAGTGGAATGAAGCAGTGGCACTAAAAGAAGCTAATAAATCAAACATCTTGGATTTTTATGAAGGTATAGCCACTGGGTTTGGATTCCCTGCCACTATTATATCAGATAAAGCATTGGTGTTCCCTAGTACAAAGATCACTGAATGGGCAGTTAAGAATGGTGTGTATCTTAGCACCTCATCAAATTATTACCCTCAGGGTAATGACCAAGAAGCATCTACAAATACGAACCTATTAATAATTATCAGAAGGACTATGGATGAAAATCAGAGGACTTGGCATACAAGGCTCAAATCAGCTCTATGGGCTGATAGGATCACATCAAAAAGGTCCACAGGTAGCTCACCATACAAAATTATATATGGAGAGGAGGAAGTATTGCCCATCTCATTGGAATTGCCCACTTTGGAAGTCATGAAATAGTTATAGCTAGCTGAGTTTGAACCCATGAAAATCAGGTATGTAGAGCTGATGGAGGTAGGAGAGGCAAGGGATCATGTAATGCAGGTCATGGAAAAGGATTAGGTGTTGATAAAAAAGAGTTTTGATAAGAAGGAAAGGACGAGGAACTTTCAAGAAGGAGACTTAGTCCTAAAGAGGGATGCAGATCATGAAAAGCAAGGAAAACACTTCAAATTTGATGCTATCTGGAGTGGCCCTTACATGATCACAGAGTGCAAGAGTAGCAATGCCTTCCAGCTAGCTAAATTGTATGGAGAAGAATTGCAGATCCTATTGAACGGGATCCATCTCAAACATTGCTACTAAATGGGAATTTTACACCACTGTAAATACTAACATCGTATTTTAAATTCCCTAAGTTCATATGCATGTTGTTTTTTTGTAGTGTAGTTTTTCTTTCCCTAAGTGTTGTAGCATAGGTTCTTTGTTGCTCCAGGCTATGTCATTACACATCCCAACATGTGTCAAAATGGATGCTCTATCCCTTTAAGTATTCATGATAGGGAAACTCATAGTTTCCTATAATATTTGTTATCTTCAAAATAAAACAAATGTAAAGCATTTAAAAATCTATTTTCGAAATAGTCTATTCAGGGACATATACAAGCCCCGGGTCGAAGCAATTTTCTACTCTCAAAAACCATTGTTTCGTGATTTCTTATGAAAATTGAGAGTAAAAATGGTCAAGCTCATGGATCAGAGGAAGGATCAATATCAATCCATCATTCTTGACTCCATGCACAATGGATATAACAAGGCAACTGGTCCTTTCATTTAGCAGGCAAATACCCCTGTGAGTCACCAAATTGTTATCCATATTTTGCCCCCTGAAAAAATATTGGATCAGCCACGACCATGGATAGAAAGAACTAGAGAAATCATGTTCAAATCCTATAAACAAGTTGTAGAGGGATTCTAAAATGGATTAGCGGGGCCTGTGGAAGATCAAATGACCCCGTGCAAGAAGAAATTCAAGAAACAACTCTCTCGAGTGAATTCGTGCCTTAAATCCATCAAACAGATTACAAGTAGGCCCAGTTTCATAAAGGGATAGGGTCAGGGAAGGACGAGATAGTGTAAATGAAGCAAAAATCTCAAAAGATAAGGAATGACAAATGTTTGAAGTCTTCGGGCTTTGAAACAGTTTAGAATGAGTCCAAAAATAAGTACAGAGGAGACAACAGACGCTGCCAAGTGTCACTGGCACACTTCCAAAGATGAATCCAAAAAGGTAGACTTGAACAAGCACTAGGCCCCCATGTGTCCCAGGCCCAAATCAGGGGCAGAGTCAAATCTAAAACTCAAAAGGTGGACAGGGTGGGCATAAAAAAGACTAAGTATAGAAGTGCTAGAGGAAGCCGCCACGTGTCAGCTTGGCTCAACTCCAAAAGTTAATCCAAAAGTGGAGACCCAAATGAGCATGGTCATGACAAGCTCTCTAGGGTTTGAAAAGGTAAGGGAGGCCATTGAAAAGTCCAAATAACCTATGGAGGCTTCTACCTGTTAACCCGACACTCCTTCAGAGGTAAATCTTGAGTGGGCTTTTAAGTGAGTGCGGAGCCTCCATGTCTAGTTTCATAAAGGGACATGGTCAGGTTGAATATTCAATATATTGAGATAGGCCAGTGGAGGGTGCCAAGTGTCAAAATGGTGCTAATTCAAGAGCATAATTAAGGGGAGGTTTCCAAACAAGTGTCAGGCCACAGTGTGTCCCTGGTTAGATATATGACCCCGCCGAGCAAAAGACTTAGCCAAAAAACATAAAAATAAAGAAAGTCACGGAGGAAACCATGTGTTAGCCCCATGCCAATCCAAATGAAAAATATAGAGGCTTCCCTTAGACATACGCCATCCCTCCACGTGTCTAGTTTCAAAAGGTGTCCTATTTTCGAACTGGTTTTCCCACTATTTTTTACGGACCTGATTCAAATTTCAAATGGGCATATCTTTTGACTCATGGCTTGAAATCCAGCAAATCTGGCACCGTTGGAAAGATCACAGCCTTGTCTACTCCATGGAGATCTGAAACTTCAAGTTTAGAGAGGTTAGGTGGGGAAAAATGAATAAACATCTTTAGGCCATTAATACATGATCTATTTTCCCCAACAACCAGATCAGATTCAATCTGATCCGTTGTTTCCTCCTCCTTCGAGGCACCGAACAAGAAATTGATGTAGTCAAGATAGATTTAGGGAAGATTTTGCATGAGGCATTGATGATAGTAGCTGAGCTTGAATGGGTTTTCCCACCTTTCTCTCCTTCTTCTCTCTGGGCTAAATCTATAAAAGTAGGGTTGGGACTCATTGTAAAAGGTTGGAAATTTCTGTTTTGTGCCCTCCCTTCTTTTTTTCATAGAAGGATTTATGGAGATTTTCTAACCTCTCCCTCAAATTATAACGCAATTTTTTCCTCTTGGCTACTACAGTATAATGTATGGACTCCTGAGAAATAATATATATGTATGTGGATGTTTCTCAACCCTCTCATATATTCGTTATTGTCTCTCTAATCTCTTATTGTGATTTGGTCATCTGTGCATGTTGTTTGTATTACATTCCTATGGTCTTTGTTAAACTACAAAATGAGTGTCTAACATTCCTTAGGTGCATCACCTTGTTATCTTAGGTTTATTTTCTTGCATCTCTGTAACCTTGTCTCCTTGGTAGATAGAATATACTTAGAATAGATCCTTTGTAATTTGTTTGTGTACACCTAAAAAAAGGGATACAAACCGGCCTCAATCTAGAGAGCTCTCTCAACTCACAAGGTCCCACACCTTGAGAAATGCTTCATGTTGTGCAATCACACAAAATTCCCCAATTCACATCTAGGCCATTTGGGGGTGCTGTGATTCTACACTAACATGTCCTTCCTCCACCTTCCTAGTGCTCAATAATCCTATGGATTTTAATTCAATCTTCGAGACATTATCAAGACACCTTATGGATATTCGATGCAAAAATACAAGATTCACAAGTATAAATGTGGCTCAATTGAATTATCTACTTGTTGTGAGCTTGTAGAGCAGTCCACCATGCATGCATCATGATCAATGTTGTCATCATCATCACATTCTTCAACTTTCTTATCTATTTCACATGGCGGGTGGGTTAAGAAGAATTTATCACACCAATTCATTTGATTTGTTTCTTTAACGAAAACTCTGGCATTTAGAGGATCAAGATCTACTCTATTTTCCCTAGACTTGGGGTTGTCTAGATCCCATTGGTCCTTTACCTCTTTCATCAAATATCTGATCATTTCTTGGATGATTTTTAAATCTATCTTCTCCTTTGTTGCCTATCTTGACCTTTAGAACCTTGTCCAATTACTTTCTATGCCCTTGCTAGCTTGTAAGAGATTTCCTTGACAACCCCGACCAAAGTCTTTACAACTTCCTCAATATCCACAACCTTACTTGATTGAGACTTTACTGGGTTGATAGTTTTAACACCCTCCCTCTTAGGAGGTTTTCCAATTGCTTTAATGGTGTTCTCAATTTGCATGGCCATGGAAAAGGCCTTCCTTAAAGTTCTAGGGTTCTTATCCCTCAAATATTAATCAACTTTCTTATCAAATGCATCTGAATACTTTATGAGACATGATTCATCACATGGCCTCAAATTACCAGGTAGTATTCTCAATGTTTTTCTTAAATCTCATATTGAAATCATGCACTAAATCATTAGGATTCTTTTTCATATTTTTAGACTCTGATAAAAGAAACCTAGGGTCTATTTTATCACCATACTGCATTCTAAAAGCATACTTCATCTCTGTCTAGGAGTTATTGAAATTATCTGGTAGAGATTTATACTAGTCCCTTGCATCTTATTCTAGACTATGGATAAACAATTTAATGTACACATCCTCAAATTCTATTTCAATGTCCTCCATCATATTGACAAAGAGATTCAAGTGTTTATCACCAGCGATTGTATTATTTCCTTGAAACTTAGGCAATCTATTTTTTACATCTTGTGGCACAACATTTGGATAGCCAACCATACCTCATAAACTGATGGGACCAAAAGTATTAACAATAAATGGAGGTCTGGGTTGAGGATGAGCCATATTATTTTGAGGAGGTGATCTTATAGGAGAAAAAAAATGGTGAGGAGTGAGGGGTCTGTGTGGTATACGGATGTAATGTTTAGAATGATTTCCCTCTAAAGGCTTTGTTTATTGGAAAAATCCATTAGATTTGGAAGATTCAGGGACAGAATGAGATGAAAATATTTCAAATACAAAATAAGGACCCTCCCCAGATGGATAATTCAATTCAACAAAGATACTACCTAATTCAGAAGCACTTGAGGAATTATTGTAATCTTCAATCACAAGTTGATCAGTTTAACCAATGGAGATCTCTTTTCTTGATGCTTGGTCTCCAATATCCTTCCAAATTCTTCTTCCTTCTAAATTAGACATTCCAAACTCTTGAAAAAACCTTCTAATAGGGTCCTTGATGAAGAAATATCTTCTTCCTTCCAGATTTGCAGGTATTAATGAAAAATCTTACTTGATATATGTTAAGGCAGTGGTATTTATAAAGAATTTAAACATCACGGAGTTGCCACTAAGGATTTTCACCTTAGTTTGTGTAAATTCATTATGAAAGACCTATCAAAAGCCTACCAATACCAGATTCATGCAAAGATTACAATATTTTCTCTTCTTTTACCGAAAATTTATGTATGATGATACAAAATTTAGTGCAATAACTATTTAAGCTGAAAATATTGCACTTAGAACTCACAACTTTGAACAATTCTTACTTATTTAAATAGATAATGATGTTTTTGCAATGTATTACCACTTAGATAATGTAAGAGACATTACCAGGGTCTGTACGTGTAGACTTTTGTTCAAATACTTCAAAGAGTCCCTGGTAATGGGGCCACTAGTGTTGTTGATGGGCCAAATGGATATGAACTGGAAATAAATCAACAAATCTTTCCCGAAAGTGCTAAATAATCCCCATGAAATGACACCACTAGTGTTTTTGATGGGCCAAATGTACATGAACTAGAAACAAATCAACAAATATTTCTCGGCAATGCTAAATAATCCCTGAAAATGGTGCCACTAGTGTTGGTATCCAAGGCTTGTTCTCCCTTTCAAGCCGAACAACAACATAGATTGGACATGGATCTTAGAGACAGTATAGATCATAGTGTGTGTAATTTTATAGCCAGGGATGAGATCTAACTGGCCCTTTGTCACTCACATTTGTGGAGATATGTATAGTACCTTCAAGAGTATTTTCCCTATCCTCACTTCTTTAGGTCGTGCCTTTTGACCAGGGTGAGAGGACCCTTAGTGTAACCTCTATTTGATGAAGGAGATACAGATATTCCCTTCTTTTGCATCCAAAATTATGAAGAAACCTTGGGAAAATATGGTCAATACCCCATAATTTAACTCTTAAGAGTTGTCAATTCTAAAAGATGGAGATACTTTCAACAACAAGGCTAAGGTTACTGAAGACATTAAGAAATCCTTAATTGTTCTACATATTTTAGTAAATATATTTTGTTCCTTTGTGGATATACAGGGCAAACAGGGGTAGTTTAAAATAAATTCATGGTTTTTGAATGATTTTGGTGGGAGATTAAGTAGGATAATGTTGATAATTCCAGATCTCTGAGAAACTTCACAACAATGGACAACTCAACAAAAAAAGCTTCAGAACAGTTAAGATGTTCATTTAACTAGAAGGTTTGCTTCAATGGTGGCCCATATCAACACGTTTGTCACATAATATTTGAGACTATAACATGAAGGATCTTTGAGTTAAAATACTCAATTAAACATCAAAATCTCTAATCAATCATGCCTAAGGTACACCCAAATACTTATAAACAATCTTTATAACCAAATGATAGTGAATGTGATTTAAAAATTGTTTATCTCATCACAAGATGAAGGATCTTCTTGAAATGAAATTGCAAATGGCCACTAAAATGTCACAGGGATGAGATCTTGTGTGATTTCACAATGATTTCATAGTAAGATTGTAATAGGAATGAGTAAAACTACTTGCAAACATTATGAAACAAAGCAAAATCTAATTGCTCCAATATTGACACAAATTAATTTCAAAATTGCTTAGATTCATCAGCAGGGGAAATATTCCATAGCAATATCAGTGCTCGTTAATGGTTATACATCTACAACCAACTTAACATGATAGAAAATATAAAACAGAAGGAATTAAATAGGTATCTCAGATAGGTCTCTCAGAAAGACAGATTTCTCAAATTCTCTCTTAAGAATTTAAGCCCCCTACCCTTTGCAATAGTCTTCTCATTGCATTTATACATTTTACTCATTAAATTTCCCCCCCAAAATAGAATAATATTCGAGGGACCTTTGATTATTACCAATTTTCCTCAGAAAGTGACATTTAACAAATTCACATCCGAAAGCTGCCAAATCGACCACGTTTCTTGGGCCCTTGATTAATCTCTAGGATGCCATGCCACAGCTTTTTTACAATCCTTCTAATCATTTTCTGGAGGCTCTGCATAGATGGATCTGATAGGTAATCCTTTATTCCCTCGAGAAAACACATTTTTCATCTTTTGCGCCTGCAACTTTCATCATTTCATCCTTTTCCCTCTCTTTCCTCTACAATTCTACCCCATATCCATCTTATCTAGTAATTCACATTTTTGCAAGTGCCCGAGAAACTCCAACTTCAAAATATCAATCTTAAAAATCCTTGGACTCACAATTTAAGTTTCAAATCCATTTAATGGCACTTTATAGACAGAAATAACAAGGAATTTCATCAAAAATGATGAAAAAAAGTGTGTATTCAACTCTCCAGGAGTCTTGGAGGAAAAATGGCAGAAAAATAGATGCAATGCACAAAAACCATTGATTCTCCCCCTTCTCAATTTTAGATCAGATCCATCCACGTGTTTCCTTAGTGCAACCGTAAAGGTGAGGCACAGAGGCAAGTTTTGAAACAAGCACAGGCCTTCCATGTGCCTTGGACCCAAGAAAAATAACTTTTGGCCTTTGAAAAGTCTTAGTGTAAAAAGGAGCCAGTGGAAGCCTCCACATGTCTCAATGGCACACTTTGAGATGGTTTTAAAAATTAGAGACTCGAAACAAGTGTGGGCTCACCACGTGTCTCAGTCCGGTAGAGCTGTTAAGAAATTTGAAAGATTAGCGGAAGGTGCCATGTGTCTAGGGTCCATGACATTTTTCCTTGGCTATTGAAAAGTCCAAGAAAAGGTAGAGTGAGTGGAAGCCTCCAAGTATCCTCTTGGCACTTCTTAAAAATAAAACTTAGGGGCCGGTTCCTTAACAAGAGCAGTCCCGCCACATGTCCTAGGCCTTTCAAAATTGCTTTGAAAATTTTAAGTATAGGGAAAAGTCGACGGAAGCCTCCACATGTCTCCCTATCGCAATTGTTAAGGTGGTACCCTAAGGTGGATCATCAAATGAGAACCTACCCTCCACGTGTCCATGTTTCTACCAAAACTATACTAATTGCATGAAAAAATTGTCTAAGTCTGAGAAAGGCAGAGGAAACCTCCACGTGTCTCCTCAGTGTAGCTCCAAGGCCAAACCAAAAGGCAAATTTTAAGATGAGGATTGGCCCTCTATGTGAACAAGATTTGAGTTGAATCGAGCCTTAGAGTCTTCAAAGTGCCCCACTGAGCCGCATCCAACTAGAAAGTGCCACACTTTGATTGATGCTCATAAGTAAAATTGACCGGGAAAAATACACCTGTGAAACCATAAAATGTAGGAAAATCACCATTTGAGCCCATAAATGAATCTTTCTTCATGTATAGAGAGTTTAGAATATTATAAGGCCCAAATATGATCCTCCGAGCTACATCCAATCATGTCTCCATAGGTATTTGGAAAAAAAATGATAGGGACAAAAAAATGTGTCTGTGGAAAACGGAAGGAAAGGAAAAACCCAAGTTTTATGCCTAAGTTACAATTTTTTTCACGTGCACATAGGAATGAAAAAAAAATTCTAGAGTTTTAAGTGATCCTTGACCAAGGAAGGGATTGATCAGGGAAACCAAATGGAGGACAAATACTTAATGCATTAATACATGGAGATAGAGAAAGTGACAAAGCCCATAAACTAGAGAAATTCAAGGACAAATGGGGTGAGACTAATTTGAGCACCAACATTGGCTCCAACTAGGGGATGGGCACTCCTTGTGAGTGCCACAAGAAAAAATAGTAGAACAAGTGCCAAAAATAAACCATTGGGCAATGAAGTCAAAGAATAATCTTGTAGAGCAGAGAAACCATAACCATCCTCCAAAAAACGAATCAAGAAACTAGCAAAACTAGGTCACCAAGGACCAGAATGAACAAAAACACAAAATAAGAATGAAAAAAAAGAACTATACACTTTACAATGGAGTATACATTGATTCTGAGAAATCAACCAAGGAAATGTTTCAAATGCCTGCCATTAATAAGCAATTCAAGCAGTTCCACATCTAAGTCTTTTACGAAGAAGTTATTTTCACCAATTTGATTATAAATTGAATAAGGGCACATCCACAATGCATCAAATTTACCATGCTTTCCCTTATCTTCATGCCAACTATCCCATAATAGCACAAGATCCCCAACGCTGAAAGCTCTTAGAGCCACCTTCTTGTCAAATAAATTCTTCAACTTTTCTCTGAACTTCACATGTCATTGATGGGATGCGCTTGGTTCTTCATCTAACTCAATAATTGAATAATTCAAACATCATATGGACTAACTTCTTGAGCTTCAATTTTTTGAACAAACTGAAATGAAGACAATTGCAAATGAAGGGGAAACAAATCTTGAGTTCCATATACCAACTTAAATGAGCTTTTACCAGTAGCTCTTTTGAAAGTGATTTGTCAACTGAAACATAAAACTTTAGTTTCTCACCCCACTTTCTTTTGTTGAACTCCAAGGTTATTCTAATGATCCTTAAAAAAAAATAATTGTTGGACTTATCTTGTCCATTTTCTTAGGGATTATAGTTAGAAGCATATGTCAACTTGATTCCATATTCTTTGCACATTGCCACCAAAGGTTTGGCTCTAAAACTCATGGCATTATCAACAACAATTTTAGTTGGCACTCCAAATCAGCATATGATTTGATTCAACATGAAGTACATGATAACTTGGTGTTCTTCCTTCTTGGTGGGGATTGCTTCCACCCACATAGTGAAATATTCAATGGCTACAAGAATCCATTTATGACCAGCACTAGAAGGAACATAAATTTCACCAATGAAATCCATTCCCCATTGCTTAAATGGGACTTCAAATGACACATGCTATAAAGGAAGGGATCCTGAATCTTTTATTCTTCTAGAAAAAAGTTGGAAACTTTTACATTTCCTAACTAATAGAGTTGTATCCTTAAAGAGAGTTGGCCACCAATAAGTAGCCCTCAAGATTTTATGTGTTGTAACTCTTCCAAAAAAATGTCCCCCACAAAATCCATGGAGATTCGAAATTACCTTTCAGGATTCATCCTCAACAATACATATTAAGATCACTCCCTCCAGGTTCTTCCAAGCTAACCCAAAATTAGTAATGACATATTTTTGAGAGGCTAACTTAAGGGCTCTTTTTTTATTTTTAATCAAATGTTCAGCGAAGCATAGATGTTTGAGATAAAATATTATATCTTTATCATTCAGATATTACTAACTTTTCAAGGACATCCACCCTTTCTCCTTCTACTTCATTCAACTCAATAGTTTTCAAGTTTCTTTCATCCATAAGCTTAGATAAGCCCAAACCTCTTACCAATTTCATGGTTTGGATATCCATGTCATATTCTTCCAACTTGTTTACCCATCTGAATATTTTACTTGAGACCTCCATCTCTGATAAGATATATTTCACCATTGTGTGGGGAACATAAGCAACAACTTTAGAGCTCAAGATGTAGGGTCTGAAAACCTTTGTTGCTTTCACCAAGGAAAATTCTTTCTTCTCCATGATGGTGTACTTCAACTCAGCTCCTTGCAATTTCTTACTGAAAAAGGAAATTTGTCTCTTAGCCCCTTCATAGTCAACTTAGTAAAGTTAGACATAAATTTTCTGATAAAGTTTATTTATCTAAAAAATGATTGAAATCCCTTATTAGTTCTCGGAATTGGAACCTTGTTGATGGCTTCAAATCTCTATAGATCAATCGTCACCCCTTAATTTAATACAATGTGACCAAGTAGCTTTGCCTTTTTCACTCCAAAATGGAATTTCTTGGGATTCAATGATATGCCATACTCTCTACACCTTAACAACATTCTCTCCAAGTCTTGCAAGTGATCATTTCTTTTTCTGGAAAGCATAGTAACATCATCTTGATAAACAAGAATGAATTCATTAATATAACCAACAAATGCTACATCCACTACTCTTTAGAAAGTTTCTCCAGCATTCATTAAGCCAAAAGGCATCGTGACATAGACATAAGTTCCCCAAGGAGTGGTAAAGGTAGTATTTATTCTTTATGACTCCTTCACAACAACTTGATTATAGCTAGAGAAACCATCTAGACTCAATAACAATTCAAAACTAGTTACCAATTATAGCATATTATCTGTATTTGGTAGAGGGTAATTATCTTTGAATGATGCTTTATTCAGGTTCCTAAAGTCTATGTATAACCTTATATCACCATTATTTTTTTCTGATAGGCACTAGGTTTGCAACCCAAGATGAGTACCTTATGGGCTGAATGATCCCTCCATCCCTCAACTTCTTTAGTTCTTCTTACATATTCAAAGAAAGGAGTGGATTGATGGGCCTCTATTTTTACCTGAAAGGCTTGGCATTAGATTCAAGAGGAATTTCATGTTGGAACAAATATTCCCTGTATGCCTTCAACTCAGAGTAAGGCCAAGCTAGGCAATGTTGACATTTCTTTAACAATCGAACATAGGACTACTTCTCTTCCTTACTGAGATAGCTTTTTAACTAGATTTTACGTGATTTTTCCTTTATGCCCAGGTCGTGCTCTTCCACATCTCTTGGAACCAACATAATCCTTTTAATAATGCAATCAACATTATCAAAGTTTGACTCAAGTGCCACCAAACCTCTGGGAATCATGTTTGTTTTCAGTTGGATGATGTCTTTGCCAAATAAAGTTTCCTTTCCTTCAACAATACACACCATTAGTTCCCAATCTATATTTCCATCAGCAAACTCACCTTGGTCCTGTAGAAACCATTTCACCTGGTCATTATCATCAAACACTTGCAAGTTTTTAATGTTATCAGGGACAGATGGCCTTGTTAGTATTTCAACATCATACTCACAAAATGGAGACACTGTACAATTCCCAAATCTAGATCCTGGCACTGCTAACTTTTCTGCAACAGTATTAAACTTTCTATCATGGTACACAATATTAAAAAATTAAAACATTTCAATTAAGTCCCAGACTGCATGCTTGTATTGTTTCATTCTCTAACTTTTAGTAGCTTGCAATTTTCTAATTTTCTTGACAATCAATTTTGAATCCCCTTTGACAATGATATTCTTTATACCATATTTCCATGCAATTCTCAAGCCTAATCACAGTGCTTAATATTCAACAATGTTGTTAGTGCATTCAAAGTTGAATTTGAAAGAAAAATAAAAAATCTTCATGGCCTGGAGAAATCAAAACAATGCCAACACCATTTCCAAATTTGGAACATGCTCCATCGAATAACAAGGTCCAAGGTAAACCTACTTGTTCAAGAAATTTACATTGATCAATCTTATGTTCTTTTCCAATCATTAAACCCATCAAATTTATCAACATCGACATCAGCATATATTCCTTCATAAGAAGCATTATTGAGATCTTCAATGTGGTGCAACATCTTCTTCTCTCCATACATCTTTACAAGGTTGCATTCAATTGGAATGGTGGTAAAAGACATATCCATCTGAACACTTCCACAAAAACTTGCATCCCACTTTCTTGATAACAATATGCCTCATTTGACAGGGGTAATCAACAATAACAACATCAAGTTTCAAGTTCTTACCTGGATAATCTACAAGTTGTAGCACCAGACCATTTACATATCCTACAAAAGGAACCTCTCTAGCATCCATTGCAATATAGTTTCCATAAGTTGTTGTCACTTTAATGTTCAATTCATTTATGAATTCTAGGGGCATAACATTACATGATGCTCCAGAATCAAACATATAATTGTGTAGTAGTCTGTCTTTAATAATCAGTGTTATAAAAAATGGATCAATATTTAATTGAGACTCAACCAAATATGCTCCCATGGAAAATTTAGGTGGTTCACCTATCTCCTCCAATGTTGGTGGTTTCTCTAGGTTTGCAATGGTTGAAGGAGTGCTTAAATTAAATTTATATTTCATTCTTGGGCACTTCGATCTTCCTCTAATCCCAAATACTTAAAATCCCTCTTCTTATTCTCAGGAATCATAAGAAGTTCAACAATGGGGACAAAAATCTTGATCTGACTCAATAATTTGGCAATGTCATATGAAGTGTATTTGGGAAAAGTAGCATTTGGAGAAAGATTGACAAACTCATCAGATGGCACAAGATTTTTCACATTTTGGGCATGGGTGGGAACACCAGTTGTGCTTGAGACAACAAGGCCTTTTCCAGATGCATCTTTCTTTGGATTTTCTTTTGGAACATTGGTGAGAATTGGGGGTCTTTTGTTTGGCTTGAGGCCCTGTCCCTTTGAAATCTTTACTTCTTGTGTTATACTCTTTTTCCTGGTCAACAAAAAAATTCATTAACAAATTTATATCCTCTTCTGATGCGATTCTTCCATCATAATTATTAATCATTAGAGACCTTAGGTACTCAAAATAATTATTACAAAGTTCAAATGCTTGTACCATATCTATTTCTAAAGCATGAGAGTGAGGAAGAAGAGGGTACCAAGTGAATGCAGTCCCAAAAACTTGTAGTAGGTCTTGCACTTATTACTTTAGTTGAAGTTTCTCCATGTTGTGAGATTTTAGATCTATCCACGATGCATGCATCATCATCAGTGTCGTCATCATCATCAACTTCTTCAGCTTGCTGATCTACTTCACATGGTTGGTGGGGTAAGAAGCATTTGTCACACACATCCATTTGATTTTTCTCTTCAACAACAACAAATCTGGCATTTAAAGGTTCATGAACTACTGTATTTTCCCTAGCTTTGGGTTTTGTAGCTCCTTTGTGTTATTTACCTCTGTCATCAGATCTCTGATCATTTCTTGGATGATTTGTAAATCTATGTTATCCTTATTACCTATGCTGACCCAGAGAACCTTGTCAAATTACTTTCTCTTCCCTTGCTAGCTTGTAAGAGCTTTCTTTAATAGCCCCAACCAAACTCTGTACAACTTCCTCAAGATTCATAGCGTTACTTGTTTGAGGATTTTCTGGGTTGATCATTTTAATGCCCTCCCTCTTAGGAAGTTTTCCAATTGCTTTAATGTTGTTCTAAATTTGCAGGGCAATGGTAAAGCCCTTCCTTAAATTTCCAGGGTTCTTATCCCTCAAATAGTAAGCATCTTACTTATCAAATGTATTTGAATACTTTATTAGACATGATTCATTAGATGGCCTCAAATTAACAACTAGTCTTCTCAATGTTTTGTTAAATATCATATTGAAATCATGCACTGATTGATTAGGATTTTTTTTTTATATTTTCAAACTCTGATAAAAGAAACCTAGGGTATGTTCGATCACCATACTACATTCTATAAGCATTCTTCATCTCTTTCTAGGAGTTAATGGAATTATTTGGCAGAGATTTATACCAGTCCCTTGCATCTTCTTCTAGAGTATGGATAAACAATTTAATGTATACATCCTCAAATTATATTTCAAATTCCTCCATCATATTGACAAAGATCTTCAAGTGCTGATCACCAGTGATTGCATTATTTCATTGAAACTTAGGTAATCTATTTCTTACATCTTATGGCACAACATTTGGATAGCCAACCATACCTCTAAAAATGATGGGACGAAAAGTATTAACAATAAATGGAGGTCTGGGTGGGGGTTGAGCCATATTATTTTGAGGAGGTGATCTTACAGGAGAAACATAATGATGAGGAGTGAGGTGTGTGTGTGGTACAGGGATGTAATTTTTAGAATGATTTCCCTCTAAAGGCTTTGTTTCTTGGAAAAATCTATTAGATTTAGAAAATTCAGGGAGAGAATGAGATGCAAATCTTTCAAATGTAAAATAAGGACCCTCTCCATATGCAGAATTCAATTCAACAAAGAGACTACTTGATTTAGAAGAACTTGAGAAATTATTGCATCTTCAATTACAGGCTGATCAGTTTCACCAGTGAAGATATCTTTTCTTGATGCTTGGTCTCCAACACCTTCAAAATTCTTCTTCCTTCTAAATTAGACTTTCCTAGCTCTTGAAATAACCTTCTACTAGGATCCTTGGTGAAGAAAGGTCTTCTTACTTACATCTTTGTAGATATTAATGACAAATCTTACTTGATATATGTTAAGAAACTGACATTTATAAATAATTTAAACAACATGAAGTCGCCACTAAGGATTTTCACCTTATTTTGTGAAAAAGCACTATGAAATACCTATAAAATTTCTGTCAATACTAGATTCATGTAAATATTACAATAGCTTCTCTTCTTTTACCTAAATTTATCAATGATGATACAAAATTTAGTTCAATAACTATATAAGCTAGAAATATTGCACTCAGAACTCACAACTTTGAACAATTCTTACATATCTGAATAGATAATGATGTTTCAGTAATGTATTAGTACTTAGATAATGTAAGAGACATTACTAGGGTCTTCATGTGTACACCTTTGTTCAAAAACTTCAAAGAGTCCACAGCAACGACACCACTAGTGTTGTTGATGGGTCAAATGGATATTAACTGGCAACAAATCAACAAATATTTCTCGGCTATGTTATATAATCCCCAGAAACAGCACCAATAGTGTTATTGATGGGAAAAATGGATATGAACTGGCAATAAATAAACAAATATTTCCCGACAATGCTAAATAATCCTTGGCAACGACACCACTAGTGTTGGTATCCAAATTTGTTCTCCCTTTCAAGTCAAGCAACAACACAGATTAGACATGGAGCTTAGAGACAAATAGATCATAGTGTGTGTCATTTTGTAGCAGGGGATGAGATCTGACTGTCCCTTTGTCACTCAGATTTGTGGAGAGATGGATAGCACCTTCAAGAGGATTTGACCTCTCCTCACTTCTTTAGGCCGTGCCTTTTGACCAGGGTGAGAGGACCCTTAGTGTAACCTCTTTCTGATAAAGGAGATGGACATATCCTTCTTTTGCACAAATTTTAAGAAAGAAAATCTTGGGAAAATACAGTCAATAATCCATAATTTGACTCTTAAGAGTTGTCACTTCTAAATGATGGAGATACTTTTAACACAAGGATAAGGTTACTGAAGACATTAAGAAATCTTAATTATTTTGCATATTTTAATAAATAGATTTTGTTCCTTTGTGGATATACAGGGAAAATAGGGGTATTTTAGGAGGGATTCATAGTTTTTGAATGATTTTGGTAGGAGATTAATTAGGATAAATTTGATAATACCATATCTCTGAGAAACTTCACAACAATGGACAACTCAATAACAGAAAACTTTAGAACAGTTAAGACATTCCTTCAGCTAGAAGGTGTGATTCATTGGAGGACTAGATCAACACGATTCAACACAATCTTCAAGACTCTAACATGAAGGCTCGAGTTAAAATACTCAATTAAACATCAAAATCTCTGATCAATCACGCCTAAGGTACACCCAAAGACTTACAAACAATATTTATCAACAAATAATAGTGAATTGATTTTAAATTTCTTTATCTCATCACAAGATGAAGGATCTTCTTGAAATGAAATTGCAAATACCAGTAAACTATCATAGGGATGAGATCCTGTGTGATTTCAAAAAGATTTCATAGTAAGATTGCAATAAGAATGAGTAAAACTACTTGCAGACATTCTAAAACAAAGCAGACACTAATTGGTCTAAGATTGAAAAAAATTAATTTCAAAATTTCTTAGATTCATCAGTAAGGGAAAGCTTTCATAGCAATCTCAGCACATGTCAATGGCTATACATCTGCAACTAACTTGACATGATAAAAAATGTAACACAAAAGGAATTAACCAGGTATCTTGGATTGGTCTCTCAGGAAGACGTCTTTCTCAAATTTTCTCTTAAGAATTTAAGCCCCCGACCTTTTGCAATAGTCTTCTCATTGAATTTATACATTTTACTTATTCAATTTTCCCCCGAAAAGAGAAGAATATTCAAGGGACCTTTGCTTGTTACCAATTTTCCTCAGAAAGAGACATTTAACAAATTCACATCTGAAAGGTGCCAGGTGGACCAATTGTGAATTGATCACATTTCTTGGGCCCTTGATTAATCACTAGGATGTCACACCACAACTTTTTGGCAATTCTTCTAATCATTTTGATCCTGTCATGCGAGAAATCCCCTTTTTAATCATTTTCTGGAGGCTCTACACAGCTGGATTTGACAGGTGATCCTTTTTTCCCTCGAGGCAACACAATTTTCATATTTTGCACCTGCAACTTTCATAATTTCATCCTTTTCCCTCTCTTTCTTATGCAATTCTACCCCGTATCCATATTATCTAGTAATTCACATTTTTTCAAGTTCCCGAGTAACTCCAACTTCAAAATATCGATCTTAAAAATCCTTGGAATCATCATTTAAGTTTCAAATCCATTCATTGGAACTTTACAGATAGATATGACAAGGAATTTCATCAAAAAGTGATGTAAAACATTGTGTATTCGCATCTCCAGGAGTCTTGGAAGAAAAATGGTGGAAAAATAGATTGAATGCATAAAAACCGTTGATTCTGCCACTTCTCAATTTTAGATCAGATCTATCCATGTGTTTCCTTAGTGAAACCACAAAGGTGAGACACAGAGGAAAGTTTCCAAACAAGCGCGGGCCTTCCACATGCCCTGTGCCCAAGAAAAACACCTTTTGGCCTTTGAAAAGTCTCAGTGTAAAAAAGGAGCCAGCGGAAGCCTCCACATGTCTCAATGCCACACTTTGAGATGGTCCCCAAAAGTAGAGACCCCAAACAAGTGTGGGCTCACCATGTGTCTCAGCCCAGAAGAGTTGTTAGCAAATTTTAAAGATCATTGGAAGGCACCATATGTCTAGGGTCCATGTCAAAGAAAAGGCAGAGTGAGTGGAAGCCTCCAAGTTTCCTCCTAGAAATTATTCCAAATAAAACTTAGGGGTTGGTTCCCAAATAGGCGTGGTCGCTCCATATGTCCAAGGCCTTTCCAAATTGCTTTGAAAAGTTTAAGTATAGATCAGAGCCGACGGAAGCCTCCACATGTCTCCCTGTTGCAATTTTTAATGTGGGACCCTAAGACGGATCCTCAAATGAATGCCGACCCTCCACATGTCCATGGTCTACCAAAACTATACCGGCCACATGAAAAAATTGTCTAAATCTGAGCAAGGTAGTGGAAACCTCCACGTGTCTCCCTGATGCAACTCCAAGGCCAAACCAAAAGGTGAATTTTCAGATGAGCACCAGCCCTCCACATGGAAAATATTTGATTTGAATCAAAACTTAGAGTTTTCAATGTGCCCCACCGAGCCACATCCAACCAGAAAGGGCCACATTTCAATTGATGTTGAGAAGTAGATTTGACCGAGAAAAATACACCTGTCAAATCATAAAATGTAGGAAAATCACAATTTGAGCCTAAAAATGAATCTTTCTTCATGGGCAGAGAGTTTAGAAATGTTATAAGGCCCAAATATGATCCTATGAGCTACATCCAATCACGTTTCCATAGGTATTTGGAACAAAAATGACAGGGACAACAAAACGTGACTGTGGAAATCAAAAGGAAAGGAAAAACCTGAGTTTTACACCTAAGTTACAAATTCTTTCACATGGATAGAGGAACGAAAAACAAATTCTATACTTTTAAGTGATCCTCGACCAAGGAAGAGACTGATTAGGGCAACTAAATGGAGGATAGAGTTTTTATGCATTAATATGGGGAGATAGAGAAAATGACAGAGCCTGCAAACTAGAGAACTTCATGGAAAAACGGGGCGAGACTAATTTGAGCACCAATAGGTTCCACCTAGGGTTGACCTAAACATTGACCGGCCACCATTTTGTCATACAGACTCTATTTCCTGCATTCAAATCATTGCTAGAAATCTCTCAAACTTCTCTTTTTTACTATAGTGATCTTTGAAGATTTAGGGAATTATTGTTCTCTGTAATTTCCTCTGGATCATACCTCCCAATCGAAAATGCATTTTATCCAAAAAATCTTATAAATTCCATATCACGTTGTTGGGAAGAGATTTACACAGTATTCTACCAACTCCACAATAAAAAATGATGGTTCAAACTCTAGGATATATGGAATCTGGGCTCACTGCCTCCTATTATGCCTTTTTGATATCTGAAGAAGACCTCCATGTTTCCACCATATGGTGCTAAGTTTTAGAGTGAAACTTCAACACTTCCACTGTCCAATTCTAAGCTTCTAGATATCTGACAAAAATGATCCCCTTTCACTCCATAGTACAACTCCTAGCTTCAAGTTGATTCTATAGAATCCAAATTGGTTCTAAGGAACTCCATACTACATAGATCTATGAGTGATCTAATGTCATTTATTGACAATGACTTGTCAAGTACCATCCTACTATAGGGTCATAATAGACTCTACAGCTAATGAAGATGCGACCCAATGTCATGTCCCTTTCTAGACCTCGATGCTTATGCTTTACAGTGCTAAGCCTATTTTAAGACCTCAATGCTACCGCTACGTGATGCTAAGTCTGATGATCAACTACCATTCAGATGCATGGTCGTAATTCCCTAACACCGAATGACGTTTTGAGCTAATTACTTTCAAGATCCCCTTATTGACATGAAATATCAGGTACCACTCTGCGGTATGACCATAATGGCCTTATTACAAAATGAAGATCCAACCCAATGTTGAATTCTAATGCTAGTCAACTACCATCATGTTGAAATATAGGAAAAATGTTTGTCTTATCCGTGTTGGACAATTAACTCAACAAGGAAAATAATATACTGCATTTCTTTCGTTTAGTAAAATCAGCAACTAAAAATAGACCTTTAGGGATTTATAATGCGAGTATTAAAATGAGTACAAATATTTCCCATAATTGGTTCTTTTACTAATGTTCCCTAACTAGTTGGATGTATACAAAAATTTCCCAAACAAGGATCTTATTAATAAATCTACGTAACACAATAGTTTGTTGATTTTATTTCAATAAGAGAAATAAATAATGCTTAAAACCCATACATTATGTGAACAAAAGTAAACTTTATTTTAACCTTAGATTTATTTCCAGCTGTACAATCCTCATTGTGGGCCTATGATACCTCAATAGATGTCTCGTGGATCCTTAAGCTCTTGCTCCTCTGCATACTAATCCTGATGACCTGCTAGAATTTATCCAACCTCAGCCTCATGATCTGGGTGATCACTTGACACATGATTTTGACTCTACATTACAATCTACATCATCCCCTTATACATATGAGTCAAAATTCTCGTTGTTGTCCCCCCATGGAAGATGAACAACATGTCCCATCGTGAACTCGATCATCTAGTTGTGTCCAATGCGAAGCTCCACTCCACTCCTTCCATCATTCATATAGCCTGGCCTAATAGTTAGGTAAAAGTTTTTGAATACCATTTCATCCATCTCAAAATGGATGATGTTGAGAGTGATATTTTCAGAAACACGTATCCTAACTATGAAGCTTTAAATGTAATAGCTAGTAGATAATCCATACAAAGTACCATCCTTTATACCAATTATCTTGGGACAATGAAGTGGTGTAGTAGGAAGTCTGAGTCGGTGCACTAAATTGATAGTGATGTATCCTACTCTGATAGTCTAATCAAAAATAGTTGTGACTAACTATCCTTGAGAAACCACCAGAATCCACTGGCTCTAGGTACTCGCATGTCACAGTATAATGTCTGGACATTCTACTGGTTCTCTTCATCCCAATGGTGCAATAAAATGGCCAATACTAGGTCTTGCAATGCTCTTGTCCTTCCTCTGCATCAATTTAGGCCTCCTCTCTAGGTACAGATCTCAACATCGCTTGGTATCATGCCCTTTCCATAATGGCTGCACTCGACTGAGTGTTGTAAAGATAATCTCTCCAAGCAATGGTTTCAAATATAACTTGCTTCATCTACCTTCCTAGATAGAGAATATATGCTTCTCTTCAACTCTGAAATGCGTTGATGATGTTGGCATTTATGATCTCGAACAATTTCCAAGTGGTTTTGAAACTCCATGATCTAGCGATCATGATCCCTATGTCGAGTGATCATCACTCAAACCATGGTGTCCAGTAAAGCAAACATCACCAAAAAGTAGAAGAATAGGTACATATCCATATCTACAATCCAATCCTATGATACAAGCTCTGATACCAAAATTGATCTGAAAATATACCCAAAAATTTATGTTCCCTTATAGAATTTATAATAATTTCTAATATTGCTCAATTTAAGTAATCAACTCCAAATTAATGCAGAAATGTAATAGAATTTACACAAATATTGATTACAGAGTTTGGAAATAGCCTACGTCTCCGAGTTCTTACAACAAAACCTAATGGAACTCTTACTTTTCTATAAAGTGCTCCATCTTTTTGAAGAACACTAATGATCAATCGGTCCATCCTCCTCCTTCTTAGTGCTCAATAATACTAGGGATTTTAAATTGACCTTCTACACGTTCTAAAGATGCCCTATGGATCTTCGATCCAAAACTCCAGGCTTCACAAGTAAAAATTTGGCTCAGTGGGCCTACTGGGTAGTAATAATAACTCCCAATTACAACAAATTAATATATCGTTACCTAAAAATAATAGGCCAACAATAATACAAAATATGCCTAAATAAAATAAGAAAATTTATATAGTCGCAATACAATATTAATTCTCTAAGCCACAAATAATAAATTTCAAGATTATGATATAGTATAAATACTATATTAAATCCACCACTAAGCTTAAACAAATACTAAGCTCATGTCAAATGAAGGGTCAATTTGTATTTTATAGCCTAACACTGTCCGCAAAACTTGTATATAAGGATTATCACCTTTATCCTCATCTTAACCCGACAGAGCTATAAATAATATCTCGTTACTAACTCAGCATCCATGTGGTGGTTTGAGAGCCCACCACATTGGTAGCATAAATATAGTTCTCACAGCAATCGGGCTCCCCTCCGTTATAACAGTTGAGCCTCTTGTTCCCACACACAACTTTTATGCCTGACGAAGACCAAAGTTTGCAAACCAACCTGTGAATCCTATTTTACCTTGTGGCCAACAGGCATGTGACATCTTTCCATTGGTCCATGTGTTGACCTGTTGACCCAATTCTACCTAGGGTTGACCTAAACTTTGACCGACCACCATTTCGTCATACAGACTTTATTTCCTACATTCAAATAGTCTTCAGAAATCTCTAGAGGTGATATTTCCTATTATAGTTATCTTGGAATATTTAGGGAATTATTTTCCTCTATAATTTCCTCCAAGTCATATTTATTCTCTAATTCCTAACAATAAATCCATCAAATTCTCATCTACGAGTATTTCGTAACATAACATATATGCTTATCCTAGCTCAAAAGAGGAATAAGGTTGAACAAACAACACTCCCATGTATCCTATTGGGATATAGTACTACCTCAAAATCATATCGTCTCATGGATGCTGAGACAAATAAAACCTACAAAATTTGAGATGTAGATTATGACAAGTCATCCTTTGACTAAATAATGAAGAATGATGAATCAACACTAACCACCTCTCACTAATTACTCTTTGAGTCAAATGATGAACAAGAGGAGAATTATTACAAAAAAGATAAGCTACAAGGGGATTTTATGTTGATCTAGGAAAATTAGAAAAGCTTTCCAATCTAGGAAGTTCTTTACATTAGTAGTAGAGTTCCCATCTAAAGTGGATATAATAATCTCTCCCAAGAACTTAATCTAGGGTCAAAAGAAGAGTATGATAAGAAATGAGGCAAAATTTGTTCCGATGATTATAGTATTTCATAACACCAAACCTGGTAATGTTCAAGAAGCAATAAGTCAACCTTAGTGGGAGAAATCCATGAATTCTGAGTATGTTCAAGAAGCACTAAGTCAACCTATAGGCTCCAATTGTGTTTTCAAAACTAAATACAAGGGATACTGATCCAGCCAAAAGCACAAACCACGACTTGTAGAAAAGATATATCCTTAGAAAAAAGGCATTGACTATGAAGAAACCTTTGCATCTATTGCAAAGATCAAGACCATCATGGTTATATGAGCACTAGAAGTACAAAATGGATGGAAACTTCATAAAATGCATGTGAAGAGTGCTTTTCTTAAGGGAGAACTCAAATAAGAAGTTTTCATGACCCAACCAAAAGGATTTTTTCATAAAAAAACATCCTGAATAGGCATGTCATCTCTTCATATCATTTTATGGACTGAAACAAGCACCTAGTGCATGATACATCAAGATAAATGAGAAAATTTTATAACATGGTCTCAATCGTATCCTCTTCCATTCTAACTTGTACATAAATAAGATGGAAAAATAAATCATTATTATTATTTTTTATGTAGATAGTCTTTTGATCACTTGAAGTTCAGAAGATCAAGTTTATATCATGAAGAATTTCCTCAAAATATCCTTTGACATGACTGAATTAGGGCTAATCCATTACGATCTTGGCATGGAGATATGGAAAAAATGGAATCACATATTTATCTCCTAGATAAAATTTTCCAAGATACTCCTTGAAAAATACAAAATATCATATTATAAACCTCTTTTAACACCAATAGAAAAAGGTTTAAAACTATCTCGATTCTACGACTCACCTCAAGTGGATGCAACACTCTATAGAAATATTTTTGGGAGCTCATATACTTGACCTACACTAGACCAAACATATGTTTTGTTATGAGGATCTCTCGTGAATCATGTAGAAACAAAATAAGTGTCACTTTATTTCAGAAAATCATGTTTTGAAATATGTTTGAGATACGCTTTAATATGGTTTAGAATACAACAAGAACACTAAGTTATTCTTGCAAGAATACACTAAATAAGACTTTGTTATATCTGTTGATAGAAATTCAATGTCAGGATACATATTTTATCTTTGATCTGGAATGATATTTTTTTTAAGTAATAAGGAAATGGTTGTTTCTCTTCTATCCACTAAGGCAAAGTATCATGCCACATGTGGAGATGTGTGTGAGATGATATGGATACATCCCGTTTTGGTTGATGTTATAATTTATTAAGAAAAGTCACCAATCCTTTATTGTAACTATAATGGTGTGTTGAATCTTATGAAGAATCCTATTTTTCATGAAAGTACCAATCATATTTAGGTCGAATGTCACTACATTCGAGAGTAAGTTTTAAAACACCACATGTAGTTACAGTACTACCCAGAAGATGCACATGTAGTGGATATTGTAACCAAATCCATTAGAAAGATGAAAATTGACTTCTTCTAGGGAGTACATTTGTAAAAATAATGTAATAAGGGAAAGAATGTTAGCAAATTAGGACTCTTGTTAACGTAGTAGTGACATGGTAGAACTAGACATTAGGGACTCGAGTTCATGATAGAACATGTGTTAGACGAGTGCATCATTCGTAGAAGGAATTGCAGTATATCTTCTCTTGAGTTTTTTATAAATTCCCCCTCTTTGGTTCAGAATATTAAATAAGCTTTGCATGTTTGCTCTCAGCTACTAGAGTGATATTATCTAATAATTATTTTATTAAATCTTTCCTATACAATGTCTTAGGAACATTTGAATCTCCCTTCTTATTTGTTTTCATATAATACTTTATGATCATAATTTGATACTTTTTAAAATTTAGATCAAATTGATTTTCGAATTCATTTGTAGTAAACATCTTGAAAGGATTAGGAATAAGAGAAGGGATAATTTTAACAATGAATACTTGTAATTTGGCTAATAGTAGGACATAAGGAATATTAATTTGGCTATTTTTGTGACCATGGAAGTGATCACATTTCACTTTAAAATTACACAAAATATATTTTTTTCCATGTTAATATCCAATGGATATTCAATCCCAATGTATATTTTTATTGAATCACCACGTGATCGAAGGGGTGGGAATTTAAAACATTATTGCATTGCCATTAAAATCTATAGAAACTTCTTGGTCCTTTAGACACATTCAGTGATATACTTGGGTTTTTTTATAGAAATTTTATTAAATTTTCCATATATGTATACATAAATCTAGATTATATAATCACTAAGAAAATTTCAAAGGTTTTTTTAGTCTTGTATGATTTTCCAATTTGTAAACTAGTAAAGTATTCGAAATTTTTTTAGTGAGTCAACATATTGTAATTTTCTTTTAAAAATCAAATAAATAAAGTTATTTCTAGATATTGCGTTGTATTTTACATCCTACAATTACTTAGTGCAGGTGAGTTGATTTAATATTTAATTTTCTATCATGTCCTATTGTTTATTCTACTTTTGTAAGTTCTGCAAGTAATTTTTTGATTTTATAGTATTGCAAGTTTCATGACACTAAAATTCCTTATTCTATTTTAATACCATTATTTTCAACTCAAAAATCATCCTTACAGGATTTAAGAAAATAGAATTTAAAAGGTGATAAGGAGAAACAAGTAAATTTGTACACCTCCTAGTACTAGCCTTCAAAAAATAGCATATTCTTTTGAGAAACCGTCTAAGGAATCCCATGCTTCTCCCACAGGACCAACATAATGAAGGGATAATGATTTCATTTGAAATGAAAATCTTAATGAGTTCATTAATGATTTGATGAATATTATTTTTTATGATGATGACAATGGATGCCACCCCTTAAAGGCATACTTTTTTTTCCTTCGTAATTGATTGAGTTTGGAATCTTAAATATTTGTAATATCTTAAATATAAGGTGTTTGAGTAAGAAACGTTTTCAACTTACCTAAATCTTTTCTTCCCAGGAATTTTTCTGGGTTTTTCACCCTTAAGATTAAGTCCCTTTAATTTCATGTGGATATATTTGACACCTTTGGATGTTGTTTTCCTTCATAAGAATAATGTTAGAGTGTGAAAGGTTAGCGAGTAAGAAGGCTCCATGTATTTATGGTTTTAATGGACCTATTTACATTTATTACACATTAGCCATGATGTTCGAGAGATCAAATCATTACTTTTGTTTCTCAGATTGGAGGGATTAGGTCTATGGATCTAACTAAGGAAGATAGGGAAAGTGAGAACATCTTCTCACTATGATAGTTTTAGAATTCCTATCTTCCACCTAAAATTCCTTTCCAAATTCATTATCTTCATCAAGTTCATGAATTATCCCTTCAATTATTGATCTAGGGTCCTAATAGAGATGAGAAAGTCATGACAAGTTGAAGATTGACATCACAAAGAAAGTAGAGGGAAAAGTAACATGTTGGAAGCTAAAGTGAGTTAGATTATTTGATTTGATTCATTTTGGGTTCATGATTAATCAAGGTACAATTAATCAATTCCCTAATAATTATGTGAAATTAACCTAGCGTGTTTAGTTGTAAAGATTCTTTTAACTTCACCTTAATTAAAATAAATGTAAAGGAAACATGTACATCTCGTCACATTAAGAAACTTTCATTTATTCATAAAAAAGAGTACAAAGATCCCACACAAGCCATGGGAAGTAAATTATCAAGTATATATAAAGGAAATTGCATACGTGTAAGTGCATGAAGTTGGGGGGCCCAAAAAGTGAACAAAAACCTAAAAAAAAACAAAATGCGTATGCATTTTATTATAACACAATCGCATTTTAAATTCTTAGGTTTGGGATTTACCAAATCATAACACGTACGTGTTATGTCTACTATAAATAAAAAAAGAGGCCACATTAAAGAGATGAAAGGGACGCTGGGGGACCATAATATATAAACAAAGAATAACGCGTACGCATTATAACACATACATGTTATGCATTTTACCTTTTTTAGCACATTCCTCAAGGCTTGAGATTTGGTTTGGATCCCCAACCCTAAGGCATGGACTTGCACAAACATAAAAAACAACGCATTTTTGCAGGAAAATGTAAAAAATTGACTCTCTCTATGATAAATCAAAATAAAAGAATCAATCCATTTAAAAAAATTATACCACAACGTAGAGCAGATTTTCTTCTTTCTAAAAATATTTTTTTTTCAAATTTTCTGACTAATATAAGGTGTCCATATTATTTATTTTCTAACTATGCCTTTTTATAGCCATTTTTTGAAGTTCAAATATGTCTATATTTCATCATGTATCTTTTGTTTGGGTGATCAAAATTGAAAAAAAATATACTAGCACAAACTAGGAATAATTCTATACATATTCAAAAAAAAATACCAAAAAATTCGATATTGTTTGAGGTAGTTTGGGGGGGGGGGGGGGGGGGGGGGGCATGGTTGGACCTCCATTATTTTTCAAAACATAAAATTTATGTACTAGAAAAATCATAAATAAACAAATACTTATTAAAAAAAAATTAACACAAACTAGATGCTCCTATCTATCTTTCTACCAAAGGGTTTTCAAAAAATACTCAATGGTGCTCAAAAAATGGTGGGGGGCACAAAAGTCACTCTACTATGTTTTTTAACAAAAATAGGAGCACATGTTGATATTTTAGTAGTTTGACCCACTCAAACTTATCCATTTTCAATAACATTTAGTAGCTTAGAAACTAGACTCAAAATGCTACAATTCATATTTCAAAAACATCTTCCAATTATGAGTGTAACTATTTGGAAAAACTCATACAAGTTGAATTTTTTATTTTTTAGAAAAATGCATCCACTTAAGACCCCCTTTTGGCCCCTCACTTAAGATCCCCCTTTTGGCCCCCCAACTTGGTGCACTTACCCATACATATGAAAGTATAAAGTACTAACTAAAGGAAGAAACCCCATCATTGCCTAGACTGAGGTGGATTTTCTTTGCTCGTGCATCCTTTTCTTGTAGCTACTTTGTTTCTTGTCCTCTTTCCTTTGAGTTCGTAAGCACCAAAAAAATATAAATGAATTAATTGTTATAAATCTAGGTTGTCTTCTATTATGCACTATATACCTTCAAATATATGAACTTTCTTTCCTGTGTACAAGAAAATCAAAAAGTGCAAGATGCATGACATAGAATTAGAAGTAAAGTGATCATAATCAACATGTTATTATATCTTCAAGAATGATGAAGTAAACAACATACTATGAAATGAAACAAATTACAATCATCCAAAATAATTCATGAGCAATTTTTAGAATTGTATCATGAAGTAAACTCAACAGAAGAACTAAAGGAGAGAGGCTTATGGCCTCAACCATAGTTTTATAACAATTTTCTTTTGATGTGAAGGAAAAGGTAATTAAAGACTGCATTTATTCATGATTATTTATGTTTTAAACGATATAAATTGGAGTACCACAATATGTTAGCATGATCAATGAAAAATAATGATCATCTATAGTCATCTTACCATTCATAATTTCTTCATTAATCAATTAAAAATATGGTTCATTCTTCAAGACCACATCAAGCTCAAGAAGGATGAAAGTCAACTAGAGTTTGTAAATATAGTACATTTTAGAAATTTGAACATCAAGTACTCATGAAATATTTTTTTTTGGGAATGTATCTTAGAGCACTTCAAGTCATGTACTCAAAAAAGACAGGAGATAGATTCAAAAGAACACAGGCTTGCTAAGAAAGATTCTCAATTTGATAAAATCATATCTATAAAAATTTCCAAATTAATTTATGTCATCCATGCACCTATTAAGGTGTAGATTTTCACCATTTATAGAATCTATTTATGGTCATTAGTCTTACAAAAGCAATTCAAGTATAGAATACATAAAGTTCAGTTTTGACAATGCATAGCCATCCAAATGGAGAAGTAAATAGAAGTTTTCATACTAAGAAAGGAAGCAAAGTGGCACATCAAGATTTTAACTATCATTAGTATTCCAAATTTAAAGAAGGTAAGAGCTACAAGCAAACTAAAATGTGCTATAAGAATGAAAATTCAAGTGCATAGTCATAGATATTATGAGAATAGATCAACATCGAATAAAGAAGATAGTTCAAATACATTGTAAGCATGACACATAATGATGATTATAGCAATTTTAATTAAAATCTTGTCCTTTCTATAAGGGTTAAGTTGAGTGCAGGAATTATATTTTCTAAAACAAAGGAAGAATTCTTTCAAAGACATAATGTGTTACGGAGAATGAAAAGCTACAACTATTTATCTCAAAACAACTTATCATACTTTCATAGCTACAAGCTTTCAAATCTTCATTTCAGCATTAAAATAATACAAGGTTTCCAAATTACATATTCCATAATGAAGAAGAGTTTATTCTGTATCTTGCCATAGAATGATTAAGAAACAAATTTTCATTATTCCCTCTTACAAGTTTTGCAAGATCCAAAATGGTATCATTAAGTATAAATATGAATATTTTCCAAGTTCATTGTCAAGATAGTGTTTAATATTCTCCATGAAAAGCAATCTCGGTCTCACAAAGTAGAGAAGTAGTTTACAATTTACATAAAATTTTAGATCTCTATTGTATTGCATAGAATAAAGGTTTAAAAATAAAACTACTAAATACAACTAAATAGTATCATTTCGAGTTGTATTTCATAGAAATCCCACACTCTTCCATCAAACAATGAATACAAATTCTTCATAGTAAAAACATAGAATCAAGTACATATTTACTTCAATACATATATAGAATGAATTTCAAGTTACAAATATTCGAGTCAGTTACAACACCTAAAATATTTCTAATTTTCTATGATGTAAAGATTTAGGAATGAATATAAGACTCACAGAAAGTTATGTTTTTCACATTGAGGAAGAGTGTCATTATATATTGAAAGGATACTTGAAGGACCATAAAGAATTACCAAATTCCAATCCTTGTTACGAAGAGATCAAGATAAGTAGTGTTAAAGAGATTGAGGTCTAATCATAATGAGTTGGAAAAAGTAAAACTATAACTGAATGAAAATAACATCTCACTTAACTTTTGAATAAGGTTACTCACATCCACAATGAACGAGTTCTCACTAATAATAACTCATTCGAATGTAAATCTCTCCAACGAATTAACATAACAAGTTGTATAGATCAAATCACGAGCTCTGAGAAAGCCATTGAAATGGTTGAATAGTAAACTAGAGCCAAGGTTATTTAAAAAAACATCACGAGCCATCCAATATGAGGCATAAACCTATGAAATGATCTAAGCTATGTGCTAAAAGGTGAGTCAATAAAATACATCAAGTGGGTATTTTGTATAACAACCCTACAGTGCAAAAACATAGGTTAAAATGAAACTCATCCCCACACTTAAGAAACTTAGCAAAGATGTTAACTTTGAGCTAGTTAAAAATGGATGGAGAAAAACCTGAGATTAGGACGAGCCAATGAAACCAATAGAAATATTAGGATCTCCTAAATAGCCCACGCCAATTCTAAAATGTGGCAAAAAAGAAGTAGAAACCCTCGTGTAGAGGTAGGGAGAGCTAAAAAATGTGAGGGTGAGTTAAGCCATTCAATCTAAAATTAAATATTTAAAATAATTTTAGACTCATCTCACTCAAGAAATAACAAAGCCCTAACTATATGTGGGAACCAAAAACACGAATCACCTGGATCCAATAAAAAAATGTGGTGATCTCCCAATGATCTTGGATTTGACACAAACCAAATAGGGAATCAAACCAGACACCTTAAAAAGAGCTCATATCTATTAATGATAACTTAATATATGCATAGAGCTCTATCTGAGCTAATGAAATAGTCAAATAGGAGGCCAAAAAAAATAAAGGTGAGCTACAAGATCCAAAGTAATCCAAGATTGAAAATTGACATGGAGAACACCATTGTAAACAAAATACTTCAGGAATCTGACTAAAACATGGTCATAGATAGATTTGGGTGTGTAATGTATCTAAACATGTGAAAAAAGCATACCAAGCTCATAGATGCATCTATGGCCACCATTCAATTTTTTTCCGGCACCTTCTTACCTTGCCAAACCTTTGATGGGCATTATGTTTTAGGATTTTAGTAATAAGACAAAACCTGTCGCCATGATTTTAACCATGGTCAACTCTTACCATGGTTAAAATTATGTTTAAATCAAGGGTTTTAATTATCTTTTTCCCACATGATGAATAAAGGCTATTATTGCTTTAGTTTATTCATGTGATTATTGCATATGGGGGATATTGAATTATATTCCAAGGTAATCCTTTTATCCCTTAGTGGTAAAAAATAAACTATCATTGCCAAAACATGACTGGGAAAGGGATCACACAAGATAAATAACTAATGATCATGCATGTGTCAGAGAAAGAAAGGGTGGAAATTATTAACCTTTATCTCTAGAAAATCCATACCTCTTATATTAACACTTGCAAATGGTTCAGTCACTACAGTTCAAAAAATAGTCATGATTATCTTAACCAATGCATGCACATAATGGCAAGAATAATTTTTTCCAAATAAGACAAATGTGAATTACATTAATATTTCCAAGTTATTTTTACTCATGTAAAAGGGTCCATACTTTCACCTTATCCCATGATAAAGGAAGGATTGGAGAGTCAAAATAGATTTGAACAAAGATGAGTACCAGTAATGTGAGGCTGTTTTTTTTTTGTTGGAGTAACATGTAGTATATTTCAAGTTTATTATTATTGTATTTTTTAAAGGGAATTAAAATTAGGCATGTAAGAGGTTAACCGATGTTGTAACTAAAAATGTTAAGTAATTAAGCTCCACTTCTTCTTCTCATCTCTTCACACACTTTCTTATATATACTAGTGATTTTAAAGGTACTAGGGGATTCAGTTGTTGTAGAATTTTTTCAGTAAGTTACCTACAAGTAATAAAGTGTTCTTCCCTTCCTAGAATTTTCTTTGCAATCTTGTGCAATAAGATAGTTTATTCTCATGATATTTATCCTTGAATTTGACAACTTAATTATTTATGCTATCTACATTTATTTCAATAATTAGTATTTTCTGTGTATTTTTAGTGTGCATGCAAACTAAAAATTGTGTATTGTGAGTCATCTCTTTACACTGTTATTTTATTTTTCTTTAAAAAATTACTCAAATCCCATTTATTTTTGTAAAATTAGTGCTTTTTGTCAGCTTGCGCACACTCCCATCTTAGAAGTATTCAAAATTTATGGAGCATCACTCGTTGTCTTTTCCATGTTTCATTCTAACGGTTACCTCAGTCAAAACTGGTTAGGGATACACTAAAGGGAACCAACCCTTAAAATTTGGAGATTGACCTATACTATCGGGATACCCACAACCCATGCGGTGTTTCCATTTTATAATTACAGAAGTGTGGAGAAAGAAAAATAGAATCTGTTAATCCTTACAAGGGTGCACTAGTGCCAGATAATAGATTTTGGCACACCTGACAGGATGAGGAATAATATTGATGATCATTTAAAAATAAAAAATTCAAATTAGCACACATATGGAGAATCTAAGAAGATTTCAGACCAGTACTACATGTTCCATGCCTAAGGTGACAACTTGGTCTTTGAATAGAGCCTTTTGGAGGTATTTTTATAAATAGATATGGTTATTTCGCTTGTCCAAATAGCCTATTTTCATAAGCGGTAGACTTTTCTTGTTCTTTTTAATCATTTATAAGGTCATGTATTCATGATGTCATTTTCTTATTGGAATTACTTTCTCCAAGAGTTGAACCATCCCAATCCACCTCCTTTCTACAAATATCATCATCCAAATCAGTATTATAACCCTTATCAAAATGAATATCCCCATGACCTAAACCTTGATAATCAAAATAGTCGTCACTAATATCATTATGATTTTTAGGAATAAGGTTACGCATAGTAATATAGAGGTTATGCAGATTATGGAGGAAATTATACACAGGAGGAATATTTTGACAAAAAAATTCAGAAACTAGAGAAGACATATCAAGCTCTCAATAAACAAATTGAACAATTACAATCATTAGAGGAAAAAAATCTAAATTTAGAGGAACCCTAACAATGGGATGTTTCCGCATACCTTCCTTATCAACCATCTGACCAAAATTTTAATATTCCAAGCTTTCGTGATGGCCTTTTTCCCACTCCCTCTTTCTCACATGCATATTTTACACCCTTAACCTTTGTCCAAACATTTCCAAATCAGTTTAAGACCCATCCCACCCCTCCTCCTTAATCCTCAAGCCTAATTCAAAAAGGTGATTATTATAAAATTAGTCGGTAGGGGCAACCAATTCAAGAAATAGTAGGCTAGAATTTATGCAAAATTTATAGGATCGGTTTCAAAATTTGAGTTTAATAAGATTCCGCAGTTGGAAAAAGACTACGACAAGAAGGGGAGATTTATGAAAATAATAAGGATCATGATCATCAAGTGAAGGTTATGATAACTTCTCTATATCCTATTGAGTTACAAGGTGTAAATAATGTTTTGTATAAGCATATAAAATAATTTGATTTTTAAATCAACCATCTTGATGGAATAACAACTACTGATTTGTATGTGTCTAATTTTAAGAATAAAATTTTGCTAACCATGAATGAAAAACTGCCCATAAGTTATCATGAAACAAATTTAACAGATGAGGATTTTTAGATCTAATCCGAAGAAATATCTTAAGATCTAATGCTGCCATATGACAAAGATCAACATGTTTTCATATTAATTTTTTTTTCCTTGTGGATGAGGATGAGATTAATGATATGAAGGAGGGATAATAGTTACAAAATTAACATGAAAATACAATAGAATGCAATGATCCTTATTATTGCACTCCTACATGGTTTTAAATATTCACAAAGAACATCAGTAAGCATTGTAACTAACAACAAGGAGAGGAAGATGATTTCAAAAAGCATGAGTTTTACTTTTCCTACTATATGGTGGAACAAAATTAGAAAAAATGAGCTTGATATCATTTAAAAATGAGTTTTCATGGATGGGATAGAGAAGTATAAAGAAGCATAACAACTTTATTATCAACTTCTGCATGTGCTCAAGGATGGAGAGGAAATAAAGAAAACAAGCCAGGTTAGAAACGCCAACATTTCATCTATGATAAGACGATGTCCAATTAGATACTTTGCTAATTTGGGACTAAAACTAGAAGTACTAGCAATTGTGATTGATTTAGAGCACAAACATGAGCTTCACATTCTCAAAAGTTGGCCCCAATACCACCCCAAATAGATTGCAGATGAGATAGAGGTATATTCCATCTTTTGGACTGATGTTTTGAGCAAAATAAAAGTACAAATCATGTTTCCATATTTTCCATGTTATATGACTGGAAAGTTGGTCTCATGACCTTGTTTTTTTTAAAAGGAAGTTACTTTTATCAGCCTATATTAGGTTTTATTTATCCTCTCACTTAATATGGCTAAAGTAGGGTAGGTAAGATTTCAATTCAATAAGTTCTTACACACATTTGTAACATTTTTTTTTTTCAATAAGTGAATTTCATGAATAGGATCTAACTTATTCCTAGATATTTTCTTGTTTTTTTTAACGGGAAAGGAAGAATATCAATGTTTTAAGGAAAGGATTTTTGGGGGCTTTGACTCCATGCCCAATGGATGTATTAAGGCATTAGATCATTTCAGCTACCAAGAATCTAACCCCACATAATTTATAGAAATGTTGACATTTCATACACATCATCCATGATGTGTGAGAGGTAAACTCAAAACATTTCTTTCTAAGATTGGAGGGATTTGGTTGATGGACATAACTAAGGAAGAAAGGGAAACTTAACACATGTTGTCACTGTGATAGTTTTAGAAAGCCTATCCTCCTCTGAAATGCCTTTCTAAATTAATAATATTCATCAAGGTAATTCATCATCTATTAAAGAACTGATGTAGGGTCTTGATAGAGACGGTAAAGGCATGAAAAGTTGAAGATGGACATCCCAAAGTAGGTAGAGGGACAAAGAAGATGCTGAAATTAAAGTGAATTGGATTCTTTTATTTTATTGATTTTGGTTTCATGATTATTCAAGGTAAAATTAATTAATTACCTTATGATTATGTTAAATTAACTTAAAGTCTTGAGTTGTAAATATTCATTTAACATCATGTTAATTAAAATAAATGCAAAGGAAACATGTATAGCTCATTCCATTAAGCAAGTTTAATTTATTCATAAAGAAGATTACAATAATTCCACACAAGCCATGGGAAGTAACTTATTAAGTACATACAAAGGACATTACATACATATGAAACTATAAATTCGAAAGAAAGGAAGAAAACCCATCATTTCCTAGAATGAGGTGGATTTTCTTCACTCGAGGCTCCTTTTCTTGTAGCTTCTTCTATTTCTTTTCCTCTTTCTTTCTAATGCGAGAGTAACTGAAAATAGAAATGAAAATATTGTTAGAGCTTTGGGTTGTCTTAATTCTTATGCACTATATAAGCTTTTAATATATCAGCATTCTTTCAAGTGTACAAGTAAAACAGAAAGTGCCAGATGTATGACATAAAATCAGAAGCAAAGTGATCATAATCAGCATGGTATTCTATCTTCAAGCCATGATAAAGTAAATAAAATACTAAGAAAAGAAACAAATTATCATTATCTAGAAGAACTCGCGATGAAGTTTCAAAACTGTATCATGAAGGAAAATCAAATAATAACTAAAAGGAGAGAGGCCTATGACATCTGCCATATTATTATAACTATTTTCTTGTAATGTGCAGGTACAACTAAGTAAATACAACATTTTATTCATTATTATTCATATCTGAAATGATAGAAATTGGAGTACCATAACATCTAAACATGATCAATGAAAAATATTGATCATATATAGTCATCTTACCATTCAAATTTTCTTCAGTGATCAATTACAAATCTGGTTCATTCTTTAGGACCACATAAAGCTGAAGAAGGATGCATGTCAACTACAGTATGAAAACAGAGTACTGTTTACAAGTCTTCATCAAGTACTCATGAACAACGTTTTTTGGAATTTATCTTAGAGTGATTCAAGTCATGTACTCAGGAAGGAAACAAGACAAAATCAAAAGAACACATGCTTGCTAATAAATATTCTCAATCTAATAAATCATATTTGTAAAAGTTTACAGATTAAACTATATCAGCCATGGACCTATTAACGTGCATATTTACAGCATTTAAAGAATCAATTCAAAGCCATTAAACTAACAGAATGCAACTCAAGTATGGAATACAAAAAATTTAGTTTTTCCAATGCATAAAAATTCAAATGGAATAGTAATTAGTATTTTTTAAACTAAGGAAGGAAGCAAAGTGACACACAAATATTTTAAAGATAATATATATTCCAAATTTTAAGAAGGTAAGAGCTAGAAGAAAATTGACCAGATTGACTGATAAATATTCATGATGTATTAGATTTTCAAATAAATGTTCTTGAAGAATGAAAATTCATGTGCATAGTCTTAAATCCTATTAGAATATATACACCTGTAATCAAGGAGATACTTCAAATGCATTTCAGGAACAACAAATATTGATGATTATAAGCATTTGAATTAAAATTTGGGCCTTTCTACAAGTTTTATGTCATTAACTCAAGAAGAGAGCAGGTGTTATGGTTTCCACAAGAAATGTAAAATTCTATCGAAGACATTGTGTGCTACGCAGAATGACAAGATATAGATAATTATCTTAAAGTTTAGTATCATACGTTCACAGCTACATGATTTCAAATATTCATTGCATCATTAAAGAATACAATGTTTCCAAATTACAAATTCTGGAATGAAGAATATTTTAGTATCTATCTTTCCTTAGAATGATTAATAAAAATATTTTCAGCCTTCAATCTTGTAAGTTTTGCAAGCTCCAAAATCTTATTATTAAGCTACAATATGCAAATTTTCAAATTTTATTGTCAAGTTAGCATTCTAAATTTACCAAGAAAAGAATTCCGGGTCTTAGAAAGATGAGAATCACTTTGCGATTTTCATAAAACTTTAGATATCATATTTTACTGCAGGGAATGAATGTTTAAAAATAAAACTATAGACTACAACTACAAAGTATCATTTTGAGTTGTACTTCATAGAAATCCCACACTCCTCCATCAAGCACTGTATTAAATTTCTTCATAGTACAAACAGAGCATCAAGTACAGATTAACTTCAATGCATATATAGAATTAATTTCAAGTTGCAAATATTCAAGTAAAATATGAACTATATGCCTAAGGGGGTAAGTTTCTCATTAACTAAGTACAGAATCAAAACTCCAGGATGCAAAGGAATCCTTACATATTTAGTTACAGCAGCTAAAATATTTATAATTTTCTATGATTCAAATCTTCAAGGCTGAATAAAAGACTCACAGACAGTTATGTGTTCCACATCAAGGAAGATTTTCACTAAATCTTGCAAGGATACTCAAAAGACCATCAACATTTACCAAGTTCTAGGCCTAGTTACGAAGAGTTTAGGATAAGCAATGTTAAAGGGGTTTAGATATAATCACAATGAGGTGACAAAAAAATAGACAAAAAAGAATGAATAGAATATCTCACTTACCTTGTGAATACGGAAACCCTACTCAAGAATGATCGAGTTCACACTAACATGAGCTCATGAGAATGTGAATCCCTAAGACGGAGTAGAAAAATGAGTTGTATAGGTAAAATAACGAGCTCTAAAGGAAGCCATCAAAATGGGTGAACAATAAAATAGATTTGAGGTCATTTTAAAACACTTCATGAGCCCCTCCAATATGAGGCACCAAGTTGTGCAATGATCCAAGATATACAGTAAAGGCCGAGTCAATGAAATACATCAATTGGGTATTTTACATAGCGACCCAGAAGTGGAATAACCCAGCTTGAAATGAAACTCGGCCTTGAACTGAAGTAATGTAGCTGAGATGTTAAAGCTAAGATAGTTAGAGATGAATGGAAAAAAACCCAAGATGAGGCTGATCCAATTGAACCAACACAAAAATTCAAATCTCCTAAGCAACCCAAGCCAATGCTAGAATGGTGCAAAACAAAAGCAAAACCCAAATCCAATGCTAAAACGTGGTGATAATAATAATAATAATAATAATAGGTTTTTACAGTCCACGATGCCGTGGGGCAGCTTGTTTTTTGGGTCTACAAGCGGCTTATAGCATATGGGACTACCTCGTACTCACATGCCGGAGGCAACTAACTTTGCTACAAATGAGGCGTACATACCCTACCCCCTGGAGGATTTGAACTTGTGACCTCTATTTCAAGAGCACATGTGATCTCATAAAGAGCACAGATTTGACTTAAAGAAAGCTGGAAATAAATCCCAACACAATAAAACCAACCCATATCTATTAATGGAAGCTTGGTGTACAAAAAGAGCAACCGAGTTAATGAAATAGTAAAATAGCAGGCCAAAATAAAAATAAAAACTAAGCTACAGGATCCAAATTAAGCCAAGCTTAAAAACCAACTTGGCGAACTCCATTGCAAATAAAATACTCCAGTAATATGACTAGAACATATTATTAAACATATTTGGGGTCTGTCAAAAAGCTAAACATGTGCCAAAAAATTAATACAGAGCTTAAAGATGCATCTATGACTGGCATTCAAAATCTTTCCAGCACCTCCTTACCTTCATGAACCTTCAATGAGAAATATGTTTAAGGGTTTGAGTAATAATACCAAATATGCGGCCATGATTTTAACCATGGTCAAATTTGATCATGGTGAAAATTATTGTCAAATATAGGGTTTTAAGCATCTTTTTCAACATGCCCGACAAGGCATATTATTTCCTCTGTTGATTCATGTGATTATTTAATATATGAGGGTATTGAATTATATTCCAAGAATTTTATTTTTTTCTTTAGTGGTAAAAACATTATCACTGTTAAAACATGATTGGCCAAGGGATCACACCAGACAAATAGCTAATTATCATGTTGTGTCATTAAAATACACGATGTAAATTCTTTACCTTAATCTCCACAAAAGTTATACCTTTTGCCTTAACCCTTGCCAAATGTGACGTCACTACAGTCCAAAAAATAGCATGATTATCTTATCCTATACATGCACATAATGCCAAGAATAAATTTTTTCAATCAAGACAAAGCTCAATTACCTTAATATTTCTAAATTATCTTAAATCATGCAAAAGGGTCCATACTTTTACCTTATCACATTTAAAATGAAGAATTAGAGGGTTAAAACATCTTTGACCAAAGATTAGTACGAGTCATGTGAGACTATATTTTGCCATTGGAGTAGCATGCACTGGATTTCAGCTTTATTATTATTTTATTTTTTAAAGGAAATTAAAATTAGGCATGTAAGAGGTTAACTGATGTTGTAACTAAAAGTGTTTAGAAATTCAGCTCCACTTCTTCTCATCTCTTCTCACATTTTCTTGTATATACTAGTGATTATAAAAAGTACTATTAGATTCATCTGTTGTTATAAGTTACTGTAGAATTTTTTCAACAAGTGCCCTACGGGTAATAAAGTGTTCTGCCTTTCCTAAGTTTATTTGAAATATTGTATGATAAATAAGTTTATTCTCTTGATGTTTATCCTTGAATTTTTCAACTTAATAGTTTATGATATGTTCCTTTATTGCAATAAGTAATATTTTTTGTATCCTTTTAGCGTGCATGAAAACTGAAAATTTTGTATTTTGAGTCATCCCTTCACAGTGTTATGTTATTTTTCCTTAATATCTCACTCAAATCCCATTATTTCATGCAAGATTAGTTAATTTTGTCAGTTTCTGCACACTCCCATCTCAACAGTCTTAAAATTTATGGTCTATCACCCCTTGTCTTTCGAACTTTAATTCTAATCCTTACCACGGTAAAAAATAGGTAGGGATACACTAACGGGAACCAACCCTTCAAATATGGATATTCACCTCAACCATTGGGATACTTTCCATTATATATCCGTAGAAGTGAGGGGAAATAAAAATAGAAGATGTTAATCATCACAAGGGAGCACTTTTTACAAATAACAAGACCATTTTTTATTAAATTATCTTTCTGTGATGTATTTTTAACTATCAACGAAGAAAAAGCATCCATGTAGGTTTTGTTATATATATCTACCCCCAGGTAAATATAGAAAACCTGACACAAAGGAAATATGTCGGAGAGGTCCAAGAACCCGACACAAAGGAAATATGTCGGAGAGGTCCAAAAACCCGACACAAAGGAAATATGTCAGAGAGGTCTAAAAGCCTAACACAAAGGAAACATGTCGGAGAGGTCCAAAAACCCGACACAAAGGAAATATGTCGGAGAGGTCCAAAAACCCGACACAAAGGATTTCGGGTTTCAAGTTTCGGGAAACATGAGACTTGAAGCATGAAAATCGCAAGGCATGTCTCGATGCTTGGGAGTTCCACAAAACCCGAAACACTACCTAGGAAATCAGGTTTTGGAGTCAAGAAAGCATGGGGCAAAAACATGTTGAGGCACCCTCCAAAACCGATGCAAATGCAAAGGAGAACCCTGAACCCAACTGGAAACAGACCTTAACTTGGAGAATATTTAATGGCCATAACTTTCACAGGGAGCTCGGATTCAATCAAGGTTGGACTTTTCGGAAAGCTCTCGGTGTCAGATATCTTTATTTAGGTGAGAACAAGTTCTTCAAAAATTCAAAATACAGCTCGCCATTTTTTGGGTTTGCTAGGGTTCTCACCTACTACCATAATGAGATGAATTAAATGCAGTTTGGAAGTGGTTGGGGTAGATTTTGAATTCCTCTCTTCTCCTTCTCTTTTCCTTCTTATAAATTCAAAGGAGGGGCTTCTTTCTAAGGGTTGGACATTCTTATTTTGCCCCTCCCTTCTTCTCTTTGTCAGGTGAATTTGTGGAGTTCAAACCTCCCATTTATAACTGTAATGTAACTTTTCCTCTTAGCATTTTGTAATGTATTGTATCAATCTCTGGAGCAAATAATGCATGTCTGTGGATGATTCTCAACCATCTCTGTGTTCATTTACATCCTCCTGATCTTTCACTGCAAATTTGGTTATCTTTGCATGATCTTGCATTGCATTTTAGTGGCTTGTGTTTATTGGCAAGATAGAGGTTTTTCATTCCTCGATGCATCACCTTTGTTAGTTTAGGTTTATTTTTATGCATCTTCTTACCCTTTCTCCTTGGCAAGTTAGATTAGGTTTTTTGAGTAAACCCTCTGCATTTTTATGTGTGCATCTGAACAAAGGAATAGGAACCGGCCTTCATCCGAAGAGCATTCCCGATTCACAAGGCCCCACACTTGGGAAAAGATCCATGTTATGCAATCGCACTTAGAGTCTCAACCCATCGAGTTGTAGACATCCAAGGGTGCTGTGATTCGCCATCAATAGTTTTGGCATGCCCGGTGGGAGCAAGAGGTCTTTCAACAACATTTGAAGGAATTTTCAAGAAATTTGGACTTAGAAATTGCAAGTTTTACAATTTCAGATTTTTTTACCTTCCAGGATGAACTCCGAAATAAATTTTCAAGGGCTTAACTCACTCAAATCAAGTCAAAATTTCACCATTTGGTAGATCTGGGGGTAATCTTCAAAAGGGTATCCTTATATTTTTAAGATTTTTACTTTCAAAATTTCATGGTTTTTAGTGTTTTGGGTTTTCCTAGGTGTTGCGCATGTCCCAAGTTCTGACACATGGAAATTCAGGTTTTGTAAGTTGCATTTCCTGACCTGAGTTTCCACCTGTACCTTTCAGGGATTAGCAGCAGCACAACAAGACCCGAATTCTGAATTGAAGACTATATCCTCTGGGTCCTTCGAAGTTTTAAATTCTATTTTTAATATATTCAAGTTTGGTGTGTAACTTGGCAAAATCTAGCCTTTTGAGGCTCATTCCTCAACACATCTGGCGACTCCGAAGGGATAGAATTCAGCGGTGTAGTAGCACAAGTTGCCCAGGCACATGAGAAGAATTCAAACCAGGTCTGATACTCGAGAAGAGGGGCTATTTGTCTACTTGTAACTATCACCAGGAAGAGGACCACAAAGATCACCATCTCCACCTAACAACACTTTGTCTACACCTCCACCTGGTAGACCTTTTCTTGCATCAACCAGGATTCTTAGGCCAATCATAATGGCACATATACCACTGAATCCCTTTGTCATTTTCGCGGGCAGTAGTCAACTTGCCCTAAATGCTCATAATCAAGTTCCAATTGCAGCACTAAAGAATATCCCCTATTTCATAGGAGAAAATCATACTACTCCTATTGACCACATCTATGATATTGCTAATGCATGTGCATTCCACGAAATAAATGAAATGGATGTTGCTGTCAAATTGTTGGCTTCATCTTTCAAAGGTAAGGCCTTAAAATGGTTTAGAAGCCTAGCAGCAGGGTCTATTACGAATTAGAACCAACTTTGTTCATCCCTTTGCAACCATTTCAGAGAGAGGGCAGACAATTTGTCTTTATTGGAGCAGCTGACAACAATCAAAAGGGCTCCTAACAAACAAATGATAGATTTCAACTTTAGATTCCAATGGACATGGGAAAGGATTCCAATAGCTATTAGGCCAACCGCCGAAGGAGCATTCCTTTATTTCTTAAAGGCTATAAGTTCAGACATAGCCATGATGATCCAATCAATGAGAGGAACAACGTTGCCAGAGGCCTATGACATAGCTATCAGAGCATAGAACTATTTGATCCAAGCTGGTAAGATTGCACCAAGGCTGCCAATTCCTCTCTATCTGGATATGGGAAATCCTATAACCAGTCAAGCACTAAAACTGAATCCCATTCCAACCCCTAGAAATCAAAGCAATAATGAGGAATCGACTTCTTCAAATACTTCAAAAGAATTACAGGAGGTTATGAAACAACTACATAACCTTAGAAATGAGCTAGTGACTATCAAAAGACAACAAGCTCAAAGTTCTAGACCGTATCTAACTCAAGCACAGTACCAAGCTCGGCCCTCATACCAACAAAATAGACCACCCACCTCATACTACAAATCAAAACCAAAACCAAGGACAACCTCAAGGTGTCAGGCCATTTTGACCATATGATCCAAATGCAATAACATCCTCAAGAGCCTTGTTCCCAATAGAAAATAACATGTCACAGGAGTACGACTAGTGTTACCCCTGTAATTTACCTCATAATCAATTAACGTGTTTCAATGGTGCACTAAATCAGGACTTGATGGTGCAAACCATTGGTGTGCCTCAAGAACCAAGCCAAGAAGGTAATCAGCAGTAAGAAACGCATCAAGAAGGACCTCCAATAGAAACCACGTTGGCCAATTGGCAAATAGAAGAATTTCTGTGGAGTTAACCAACAGCCTTTTCAAGGCTTGGATGCCAACACACGGTTAAAGAAGAGAAGCATAGAAGAGGGAAAACCATCTAATCTAGTTGTTTCTCAGCCCACTCCTACACAACAAGGGGTCAGTAGATGAAATGCAGCTCCCAAATGTGCAAAATCAGCCTAAGGTACATGTTGTAGCAACACATGCACATGTTTGAGCTCCAAAAAAGGTTGTGCCAAGTAAGGGACAACAAAAGGACAATTCATCCCATTTCAAAATCATTGATCAAATGAAGAAGACACATGTGAACATTTCCATGTGGGAATCACTGGCGATCCCAGGGCAACGAGATTTATTGCAAGTTGCTAATGGCTAATTGGTCTACCTAAAATGTATCAAACCAGGGACATGAGAAAGTTCTCACTAATTCAGTGCAACATGATGGAGGCCAGACAAGTAAAAATTTCAAGCCTCCACCATTCTATGTGTCATTGATTGTTGGGAACCACTTGGTACACAATTGCATGATAGATTCAGGGGCAAGTAGTTCAGTGATGCCGAAGCAAATAGTGGATCAACTGGGTCTAAAGTATGAGCCAGTGCTGAAAGGAGTAGTGCAGCTAGATAGAACGGTAATAGGAATAGTTGGGGTCATCAAAGTGTTAAGCCTAACACTACATTCCTGTCCTAATGTCACAGTTCTACATGATGTGTCTGTAATTGACCTTCCACCACTCTTTGCGTTATGTTTATCAAGAGACTTCACTACAAAAATTGGTGGATATAGATATGCAGATTGGTCACACATGATTTTTAGGATGAGGTATGCGGCCAAAGCAACAATCAGGTCAGAACCAATTGCCAATTTCCATATTGAGCCTCATGTACCAAGTCCTATCAATGTAAATTGCTCAGCCTTTGATCAGGAGGAGTGTTCAAATGATCTAGAAATAGGTACTAAGGTCGAGGGAATTCCTTATTTGACTTTGGATGAATGGGAAAATAAAAGTCATGGATTTGACCCATATAAGGAAATTGAAGAATCTGAATTGGGCGTGTATTGTGTACATGAAGAAAATTCACCCATTCCTAACATCACTAAGCCTGAACAAAAGGACGAAAATGAAGTTTGGAAACTATTTTTCAATGGTTCAAGAAGCAGATAAGGTGTTGGAGGTGGTGCAATGCTGATTTCACCAAAAGACATCAAATATTATTTAGCTTTTTGTTTCTAGTTTTCCTGTTCAAACAACACGACTGAATACGAGGCCTTGATTCGTGGACTTCATTAGGCTAGGAATCAGGGCATAAAGAACTTGCAGGTGTTTAGATATAGCGAGCTAATCGTCAACCAAGTCAAGGGACAACATGCTTCAAAGAATGACCTGCTGAAGAGCTACAAGAACAGGGTATGGGACCTCATTGAGGATTTCGAAGCTTTCAACATTGTGTCCATACCCAGGAAGAAAAATGAAGCCGTGGATAGGCTCATAGTAGTTGAAGCACCATTCGATGTGGTTGAAAATATCAAAAGGGAAAAAACATAGCCACATATCCATGTGATTGTGAGGCCAGCAGTGCCAGATAATAACACGAGTTGGTAGGTGTTTGAGAATGATCAACAGATCGTCAATTTCTTGCAAGAAGAGGCTGAATTCTCGGATAGGAATCAGGGTAGACTAGAGCAGTAGTACGGGGATCAAGTAGTACAGCTATAGACAAACAAGCTTCCCAAGGGTTTGGTAACATTGGAGGCTATCTTCAATCCTAATGACCAGTTCCGTAAGGAAAAGGCTAACATACATGTCAAAAGAGAAGATTCAGAGCTAATTCTAGTTGGGGAAGGCAAAACACTTCAAATTGGTAAAGTGGCCACTGAACAGGAGAAATCATATTTTATACAACTTTGCCAAGAATTTCTAGATGTCTTCACTTCAAGCTATGAGGACTTGCGAGGATTCAACCAGAAGTTGGCACAACATACAATAAAACTAGATCCAGATGCTAAGCCCATCAGGAAGAAACAAAGACTAGTCAAACCTCACATTGAGCCTCTAATTAAGAAAGAGCTAAACAAGCTAATAGAGGCAAGCATTATATTCCCGATCAAGCACTCAAGCTGGGTTGTAAACCTAGTACCGGTCAGGAAGAAGAACGGAGAGATCAGGTTGTGCATGGACTTCCGAGACCTCAATAGGGCATCTCTCAAAGACCATTACCCACTTCTTTCAATGGAGCAAATATTGTAAGTGGTATTCGGTTCAGAGAGATTCTCTCTCCTAGATGGCTACTTAGGGTATAAACAGATAATGATGAAAGATGATGACCAGTTTAAGATGACTTTCACCACCAAATGGGGCACCTATGCCTACAAATGCATATTCTTGGCTCATAAAGGAAAACTTCTAGGCCATATTGTTTCAAAGGAGGGGTTAATGATTGACCCAGAGAGATTTGAAGCAATTAGATCATTGCCATTGCTAAGTCACAAGAAGGCCCTTCAAAGCTTCTTAGGAAGGATCAATTTTGTCCGTAGGTTTGTTCCAAACTTAGTAGCTCTTGTAAAGCCAATAACGCTGATGTTAAAGAAGAGCATGGAATTTAAGTGGACATCTGAAGGCAAGGCAAGTTTTGAGTCAATAAAAGAGGCTATATCTCAAGCTTCGACTCTCGTCAATCTAGATTTCTCCAAGGATTTCATGTTATATGCCTTTGGTGGTGGGGACACAATTTCTGCAATCTTGGTACAATAAAACAAAAAGGGATCAGAACAACCAGTTGCTTTCTTCAGTCAGGGCTTGGAATAATATGAAACTAGATACTCTTTCATTGAAAAGCATGTCCTTGTAGTGATCAAGAGCTTAAATAAATTCAAGCACCTAGTCTCAAACAACAAGATCCAATTGTTGGTCTCTCATGCGGGAGTCAAGGACTTCCTTCTAAGCAAGGATATGAATGAGAAGCATGCAGGATGGATCACTTGTGTCATGGAATATGACATCGAGATCAAGGTCACCAAACTAGTACGTGGAAAAGGACTATGTGAATAGCTAGCCTTGAGTCAGCAAGTTGAAGCAGGTGATGAAAAAGAGATTGTCTTGGTACTACAGGATGGTCAAGAACAGGAAAATGATGATGTGCCCACTCCTTGTTAGACTCAGAATATGATACACTTCCTACAGACAGGCCTATGCCCTCATGAAATGAGCAAAGCAAACAAGAGATACTTTAGATTATAATATATTCCATATGTGCTTGTTGATGGTGTTTTTTTCAAGAAAGACATCAATGGAGTTCTATTGAGGTGCATTGGCACATATCAAATTGAGAGGGTGTTACAAGATTTTCATGATGCAGATTCCAGAGGACATTTTTCCCCATGGGTAACAGCTCTCAAGATAATGAAGGTAGGGTATTATTGGCCCACGGTGTTCAATGACTGCTATACATGGATAAAAAAGTGCAAAAAATGTGCACTCTTCACCGGCAAAGAAAGACTAGCAGCACTTCCATTGCACCCAATTTTGGTTGACTAACCATTTATGCAATGAGGATTGGACTTCATTGGGGTCATCAACCTGAATTCAAGCCAAGGCCACAAGTGGATTCTCACGGCAACAAACTATTTCACCAAGTGGACTGAGGCAGTAGCGCTCAAAGAAGAAAATGAGTCTAACATACTAGACTTTTATGAAGGAATAGTGACCAGGTTCAATGTGCCGGCCACTATCATATCAGACAATGCATTGGCATTCATAGGTTCCAAGATTACAGAATGGGATGTTAAGAATGGAATCTACTTGAGCACTTCTTCAAATTATTACCTGCAAGGTAATGGACAGGCAGAGTCCACGAACAAGAATTTGTTAAGAATCATCAGAAGGACTCTGGATAAAAACCAAAGGACATGGCATACCAAGCTAAAATCAGCATTATGGGCTGACACAATAATGCCAAAGAGGTCTACTAATTCCCCTTATAAGCTGGTCTATGGGAAATAGGCAATATTGCCTATATCATTAGAACTGCCTACATTGGAGCTCATGAAGCAGTTGGAGTTGGCTAAGTTCAAACCAATGGAGGCCAGGTATGTAGAGTTGATGGAATTGGATGAAATTAGAGAACATGCAGTTCAAACAATTGAGAAATATCAGGCCTTAGTAAAAAGATGGTTTGATAAGAAAGCAAGAGCAAGGACCTTCCAGGGAGGGGACCTAGTTCTAAAATGGGATGTAGATCGAGCAAAACCAAGAAGGCATTCCAAGTTCGATGCCATTTGGAGTGGCCCCTACATGGTCAAGGGATGTAAAATTAGTAATGCCTTCCAATTGTCTACATTGGATGGAGAAGAACTCCCGATTCCAGTTAACGAAATATATCTTAAACATTGCTACTAATAGGAAAAGGTTTACCCTTGTAAATATTAGCCTAGATTTCAATTCCTCTAAGTGCGTATGGACATTTTCTTGTTGTAGTTATGTTTCAATTTCCCTAAGTGCTTCAGCACAGGTTTTGTTACTCCCAGGTTGGATTTCTACAGTTCATCGTGCTCTCAGAGAAGGATTTGTGGTATCAAGCTTGGGATCAGATATCAGGTTGGTTTCAGGTTATTGCTTATGACTCCATGCTCAATGGATCGCTAAAAATCCACTGATCTTCTACCTAGCAGGCAGGTAATCCAATTGAGTCACCAAATTGTTATATATATCTACCCCCCAGGTAAATATAGAAAACTGGACACAAAGGAAATATGTCGGAGAGGTCCAAGAACCCGACACAAAGGAAATATGTCGAAGAGGTCCAAAAACCTGACACAAAGGAAATATGTCAGAGAGGTCTAAAAACCCAACACAAAGGAAATATGTCAGAGAGGTTCAAAAACCCGACACAAAGGATTTCAGGTTTCGGGTTTTGGGAAACATGAGACATTAAGCATGAAAATCACAAGGCATGTCCCAATACTTGGGATTTCTGCAAAACCCGAAACACTACCTAGGAAAATCGGGGTTTGGAGTTGGGAAAGCATGGGTAAAAACATGTTGAGGCACCCTTCAAACCCGATGCAAATGCAAAGGAGAACCCCGGACCCAAATGGAAACAGGCGTTGACTTGGGGAATATTCAAATGGCCTTAACTTTTCATAGGGAGCTCATATTCACACAAGGTTGGACTTTTCGGAAATCTTTATTTGGGTGAGAACAAGTTCTTCAGAAATTTAAAATACAGCTCGCCGTTTTTTGGGTTTGCTAGGGTTCTCACCTACCACCATGATGAGATGAATTAAATGCAATTTGGAGGTGGTTAGGGTAGATTTCAAATTCCTCTCTTCTCCCTCTCTTTTCCTTCCTATAAATTGTAAGGAGGGGCTTCTTTCTAAAGGTTGGACATTCTTGTTTTGCACCTCCCTTCTTCTCTTTGGGAAGAAAATTTGTTGAGTTCAAACCTCCCATCTAAAATTGTAATGTAACTTTTCCTATTGGCATTTTGTAATGTATTGTATCAATATCTGGAGAAAATAATGCATGTCTGTGGATGATTCTCAACCCTCTCTTTGTTCATTTGCATCCTCCTGATCTTTCACTGCAAATTTGGTTATCTGTGCATGATCTTGCATTGCATTTTAATGGTTTGTGTTTATTGGAAAGACAAGTGTTCTTCATTCCTCAGTGCATCACCTTTGTTAGTTTAGGTTGTTTTTTATCCATCTTCTTACCCTGTATCCTTGGCAAGTTAGATTAGGTTTTTTGAGTAAACCCTCTGCATTTTTATGTGTTTATCTGAACAAAGGAATAAAAACCGGCCTTCATCTAGAGAGCTTTCCTGATTCACAAGGCCCCACACTTAGGAATAGCTCCATGTTATGCAATCACACTGAGAGTCTCAACCCATCGAGTTGCAAAAATCCAGGGGTGCTGTGATTCGCCATCAACAGGTTCTGATTTTAAAATTTCATATTGTACATGTCCTCTGTTAGTCAATTGGGGTCAAAAAACAATAAGAAATATCCATGTTTATGTTATTTTCAAAACATCCTATCCTCTACCTATCCTCCTGTCAGTCATTTCAAAGCACACGAAAAATAGAAAATATCCTTATCAGTTCATAATTTGTAATGTTAATCCTTTGATAACCATTTTGGTTGCTAACCGATAATAATATTCCATGTTATTTTTTATTTTTATATAACTAATCTCCGCTAAGAACTTTTCATAAATACTCATAAAAGAACCAATAAGAAATCTCAATGTTCTTTACATGCATTTATCAATTATAAGAACCATGTCAGAGTGTGAAAGGTGACCAAGTAAGAAGGCTTCACTATATACGGTTTTAAGAGACCATTTTCTATTAAATAATTTTTGTGTCATGTATGTTTCAATGTGAAGTGTGAACCCATAACAAAACACCACATAGGTACAAATTTTATAGTGTGAGACTCTACATATCCTCTGCTAGTAACCCTAAAGTGTAAACAAACAAAGAAATCTCCAATCTTATACTATTTTTAGAATGTGAGACTTTAGTTGTTTTCCATTTCGGTAGGTCCTATCAGTAACTGTAGAGTACAAGAATATATAAATAACCTAACTTACTTTGCAATTCGCAATGTCAGTCCTTTGATAACCTTGTCAGTTGTTAACCAATAAGATTATTACATGGTATTTTGATTTTTGCATTACCAATTTTTGTTAAGAATTTTTTCAGAATTATTCAGAAGTGAGACAAAAATACATCTCCACATTCTTTCGCATGTTTTTTCCTTTATAAGAAACATATCATAGTGTGAAATGTGAGACGATAAGAAGGGTCCACATATGTGTGGTTTTAAAGGATTGTTTTCTATTAAATGATATTTCTGTCATATATGTTTCACTACAAAGTGTAAACCAATACCAAAACACTACATATGTATATATTTTGTAGTCTTATAATATACATATGCTCTGTTAGTAACCCTAAATCACAAACCAATGAGAAATTTTAACGCTTATAATGTTTTCAAAATATTAGAATTTAATTATTTTCCTTCTTGGTATGTCCTTTCAGTTAATGCAAAGCACAAACTAAAAGAAAATATCCAATTTACTTCACAATTCATAGTTTTAGTCCTTTGATAATCTTTTTAGTTGTTAACCAATAATAATATTCCACACTACCTTCCTTTTTGCATAAGAAATCTCTACTAATACTTCAATTTTTCTCAAATAGCCAAAAGCGAACCGATAATACATCTCCATGTTCGCTCGCATGTTCTTTTCCTTTGTAATAACCAGTTAATAGTGGGAAAGGTGAGCCAAAAAGAATTCTCCACGTCTTTATGGTTTTAGTGGACCATTTTCTATTAAATGATATTTCTATCTATTTTTTTGAATTAAATAAATAACAATGGAATTTTCATTCCATCTGTAAAATTTTTTATGTTTTACTATTTTTTCTACTAAATCGATGGCCGACATTACTACATCCATCAAAAACATAAAAAAATTTACAAGGACATTCACCACAATTTCTACAAATTGTTTTGTGGGCGTTATTTAAAATTTTCCCTGAATAATAATACCGCAGGAAAAATTAAAGTTGTGTTTATCCAATTGACAAATAATTTGGACTTTAGGATGATTCACTTTCTCCGTTTAATGGTCAAAATAGGATAATGTCAGTGCATTGGAATGAAGAAGGAAAACTTCTAACATTGTCTAGGGCACTCGTTATGATTATATTGGATAATGGATCTTATTTTGTGTCATTCATTATTAGTGAAATTATGTCATATCCGTGTGATTTATGTCAGTATCTCTAATTTTTGGAAAATAATTCTCCAGGGAAGAATTTTAACAGAAGTTGGAGCACTAGCATGAGATAAACTACGTTCATAAGATATTTCTTATAAAATCAAGGTGGGTTGTCATTCTAAGAAAAAAAAAATTAAAACAAATTAAAACGAGTTAAAATACTAATGAAAATTATTTTTTGCTAGATTGAAATGTTTATTCCTTCCATGTACTTCCAATAAAAATGGATTTTTTTTTAGTTTGGTTGAAAAATTGTGTAGTCTAGGCAGGAAAAATACTTAGTTAATTTTCGTTAAAGTTATAGGTGCAAAAATTTTCTTTTAAATCTATCAAGTGAACTATGAAAATGAGAAAATACCTCCAAATTCATACTTATATGCAATAGATAGGTATTAAAGTGGAAGATCATAGAAATGGAGGAACTTGATAAATATTTTGAATGTTCTCTCAGTGTCCAAATTAACATTTTTTTCTTATAAGTTAGTTATGAAGATAATTTAGAGAACTCATGGAATAGTGGAATAGTTTCCTCATTTTTTTTCATTTCTAATTAAAAAGACTAAATCCAACAGATCAGAAAATCTGAAAAATCGTGAAACGGTGAAATTACACTTGTTTTGTCAAAGTTTGATTTTACTGAGAAACTAATCCAAGTTAGACAAGTTGGTAAATTAGATAACATAAGGGACTAGAGAACTATTTAGTCTATTCCCAAAAGGATGATTTTATGAAAAAGGAGTATCAAACCCAAAATTATAATTAAATTCCATAATGAAAAATTTGTATCAAGGGTAAATATAATTCCCAAACAAAAATTTATACCTTGATTGTAAAGTTTTAAATTTTACTAACATGTGGCCAAAAAAATATCAAAATAGTTAAATATAAAACGTTAACACCAATTAAATACAAAAGAAAGAGGAATTATCAAAAATCCATTATCCAACGACACTGGAAGAAAAATATTACATACTCCAAATAAAAATACAAGAGCCTCTCCACTTAATAATTCCCCATATAACCCATAAATCACAATCCTCCTACAAAAATATCTTTAAAACCCAAGAGATGCTAACAAACTGTTAGAATAGATATTTACCTTAGCTCATATTCACCTAGGTACTTTATTTACCTTTACTGTATTTATCCTCACCCACTTATGTGTGTGGATATTTCTTTTATCTTATTTAGATATTAGTAGATATTATCTAGTTGTTAGATATAGTTCTTTCCTTGATCTATGGTATTGACTAGTTCTTTCTTAGATCTATGGTACTGACTAGATCGTTGATGTCTAGTTCTCTCATAAGTCTATGGACTTGACTAGTTCTTTGATGATTAGTTCTTTCCATGATTTATGGATTGATCTGTGACCTTGACTGGTTCTTATATTGTTATTCCTTGCCTATATAAGCAAGGCCCATTCTCATTGTATTTCATTGAGTTCCATAATAATATATGATATTACTGCTCATTTTTTTGAAAAGGTTTATGCAAAGTTATTCTAGTGAATTAATTTCATATTATTGATCGCAGTGTTTGATTAGAATATGTGTTCTTGGCTTGGTACGATCTGGTTATCGTTCCTTTTACAAACTACCTATGAAAAACAAAAATGTAGTAGAGAACTGAACATTGTTAACTATTTTTTTAGTACACATAGTAATATTTTTTTTCTTATTTTTTATTTTTTCCCACCACCATCCAATCAATGTTACCTTCATTAGAATATAATATAATAACTAATGATAAATCCATAAACGAAGCATTTCAAATTTGATGGGAAACAAATAATGACCCTTTTGTTCACCATAGGTGTCTAGACAAAAGACACAAAAAATATACCTAATTCTTCTCTCAGAGCATCCATGGATGTCCATAATGTATCTATAACCCCTTATCTAACCTTTTATTCAATGATCCTAAATTCATCCTCTTTCACACCAAGATAGTAAACACAAATTTTGGTCATAGAAACTCTTCCTCATCTGCTACCGAACTTGAATTTGATTAACTTTCCAAATTATCATTAACCATATAAAATGAAGAGGGATGACATAATTCCACAATGATAGTATCATATTCATCTTAATTTTTTAAGATCTAACATTCTAAATCTGTTAGTGTAGAATCACATCACCCTTGAATGTCTGCAACTAGATGGGTTGAGACTCTCAGTGTGATTCTACAACATGAAACATCTCTCAAAGTTGTGGGAATTTTAAAACAAGAGAGCTCTTCGGATGAAGGTAGGTTCCTATTCCTCTGTTCTAGGTGCACAAATAAATTTCAGAGGATTTACTCTAAAACCTACTCTATCTTGCCAAGGAGACAAGGTTGAGAAAATGCTAGAAAATAAACCTAAGCTAGCAAGGTGATGCACTAAAGGAATGTTAAACACTCATTTTGCATTATAACACAGACCATAGAAATGAAATACAACCACCATGCATAGATAACCAAACTACAATGAGATAATAGAAGATAACAATGAACACATGAGAGGGTTGAGAATCATCCACAAACATATTCTATTGCCCAAGAGTTGATATAGTATATTACAGTGGCCAAGGGGAAAAAATTTTATTACAAATTGAATGGGAGGTTTGGAAAGCTCAACTAATTCACTTACAGGAAAGGGAAGAGGGGAGGGTGCAAAACAAAAATGTCCAACCCTTTACAATGAGCCAAGCTCCTATCTTTAAAGGTGTAGTGAAGAGAGAGGAAGAAAAGAGGTGGGAAACTTGATATGGAAGCTTAGCTACCAGCCATTAATGCTACTGCAAATCCGCCTAAAATCTATCAAGTCTATTGCTCTATGTCTATTTGGTGCATTGAGGAAGGAAGAACAGTGGATCAAATCAAATATTATCTAGTTGTTGGAGAAATCAGATTGCATATTAATGGCATAAAGATGATTTCCTATTTTTAACCCACCAAACCTCATTGAATTTAAATTTTAAGGATTACATGGCGTAGACGAGGTCAAGCTCTTTCTAAAGATATTCCCATTTGAATGTTTGAGTTAAATCCATATAAAAATGGTGGAAACTAGATTAGCAGAATGGGTCCAAGGCGAAAAATTAACTTTATGCCTTTTGTGCAAAAATTACAAAATGCAAAAACACCCCGCAGCCCCGCAATTTAATTTTTGCAAAAATCCATCCTCAGCCTCGCCGGTCTACATTTTCCATTTGGGCCAAAATGTCTTCCCTAGGCCCGCCAACCCACTTTTGATTTACGCCTAAAACATGGTGTCCCTGTGGCGTCATCAGAGGTGTGGTTCATTTTTATACTTTACGCCCTTTCAAGCCAAAATTTGGACTTGCCTCCGATGACCCACATTCCCACTTTGACTTGAAAGATGTCCACTTGTAGAGTTAGCGCGCGTTTGGGGACTTCCCACTTTTAGATTTACCTTTTGTTTCCCCGAAGAGACATGTGACACCCTCCGCAACTTTTCTCTATTTCTTTGCATTTTGGCTAAGTCCTTTTGTTTGGTGGGGCCATATGTTTGACCCGAGACATGTGGAGACTTTGCACTTGTCTGAGTCTGACCCTTGGTGCGTCCCTTTTGAATTTACATGGTTGACACACGTGGCACCCTCCGCTAATTCTGCCCCATCTTGAATTTTCAACTGTTGAATATGTCCCTTTTAAGACCTGAGACATGTGGAAGGCCAGCACTAGTTTGAGAGACCCACTTTTAGATTTACCTTTGAACATGTGCTGAGTTGACACGTGGTGCCTTCCGCTAGCTTGTAATACTTAGCCGATTTGGGCTTATGCTTTTCTCAAACCCTAAACACGTGGAAGCCTCACACTCATTTAGGTCTCTGCTTTGTTTTGCATCTTTGAAATTACATTAATGAGACACTTGGAGACTTCTTCCGGGTGTTCATACTTAACCGTCTTGGGGCTGCTACCATTTGACTTCTATTCAACCCTCACCAAATTGAGGCATGGTGCTAGTTTGAGTCTCCACCTTGGGTTTTCACTTTGAAATTGTGTCGAGATGACATGTGGTTCTTTTTGTTCGTTTGGAATTTTCAACAACCGAATCTATCCCTTTTCGGGCTTAGGACATGTGGAAGTTCTACACTTGTTTAGGGACTACCTTTTGGGTTTAACCTTTGGAGAAGTACCGATGAGGCACGTAGAAGCTTCCACCATCTATTCCATACTTAGTTGATTTAGGCTAGCTTTGAATCATTTTTGAAGCCCTAAGACTTCGAGCATTTCCTCGCTTCTCTCCTGAGAGCCTCTGGTTTCTTTGACGTTGTTTTCCTCCTTTTCCGACCCTACTTCTCCATTTTCAAGTCCGCCTACAACCTGAATTTTGAATTTGAAATGTCGAGCTCATCCGACAGAGCAAACCCTTCCGATTTTCCTCTGTACGGGGTCGTGTTTGATCATTTTCGATCGGGGGAAAAATTGAGATGACAATTTGGTGACTCACGAGGACATATGCTTACTAGATGAAGATACCAGTGGCCTTGAAGCATCCATTGGGAATGGATTCAAGAATGATATCCTAATACTGATCCTTTTTCTTTGAAACTTTTCTATGATTTCCTGCATCCTACTAACCCTAAACTCATCCCACTGGGGCTTTACCTATTCCTGACAATGGACTATCTCAAATCACATTTTATTTGTTTTGTATTTGTGTTTTATTTGAATTTGTAATTGTTACAGGAAACCATGGGTCTCTCTATCATGAATACTAAAGGGTTTGGTCTCTACACCTCCAAAGAAATACAAACAAAACTTATGCAGAAAGACAGAAATCATAGCTGCCTCAAATAAGACATGCAGAGTGTGCACAAGCACTTATTCTGTTGAAAAAAAACCTATTCCTAATCCTACACTAACCCTAACAAATAAAATCTAAAAATATCCTACCATAGGTAGGGAGAAATAGCTTCCCTTTCTCAAAAAGGGTAGCCATACAAATGGTTTGATGTTGAATATGGTTGCTTGTTTGAGTGAAAAACTGACAAGGGGTCAATCCTCCACCAATATCATCAAGGTATCAACATCAATGGAAAATACCTCCTCAAGATGATTTTCATTGGAATCCTGGAGGTGTTGATAGTGACCCTTGGTGCTTTGATACTCATCCTTGTGCCCTGAAGTGGGCATTGTTTTGGATTCCCTTATCTCCAATTAAGCCAAGTATCTGATTGGGAAAAGTCTGGTCCTTTAAATTGCCCCTTTCTCTAAATTTCAACTCCAATAATGGATTCTTCCTTCTAACCTTCCTGGGTGGATGGTATGAGAGATATGATGACATCCTCTTTCCTTTTCCCTTCCTTCTCCTATGAAGAACATGGAAGATTGATATCTTCCAACCTTTGTTCCAAAGGGTTGCTATGAAGTGCAGGATGTTTTCCTTGAATGTCCTCCTTCATGGCATCAATATCATGTGCTTGGAAGGTGGATGATGGAGGAGAAAATTATGTGATCTCCATGGGCCCCTCTCCATCAAAGCAATCTTCTAATTCAGATGGATAATCTACCTCCTTTTTGTCCTACTGCATGTGCTCGACATCCTCCATGGTGTCCTCCTGATCTGCAACTTTCTCACCATGGTTCCCCTCTTCGTCAAACATGAAATTTGAAAGCTCAAACTCTTATTCGACATTAGATCTTGAAGGGGATGAAATGGGAGGAAGAACTAAAGGTTCTTTTGTAGCCTTCTTCACACTTGGAGCCTCTGAAACTACATGGTCTTCCTCTACAGCCTGAATGCACTTCTCTTCTTTTGGATTTAGAGCAGCTCCTTCTTCCCTTGTTTGTGTTGTAACCAAATCTTCCACCACTTGTGGCTTGACCCGAGCTTCCTTCATGGGCTTAACAAACAAGGGGGTCTTCATAAACCCAAATTTGGTAGCCCAAATCTTCATATTTCCTATCATCTCTTCTCTGTTGGGTTCCTCTTCTTGTTGATCTCCTTAAATATATTTTTGTATTCTCTCCCTGACATGGAATTAGGAGAGTAGGAGGAGTGGTGGGTGGGGTCTCCACTAGTTTCTTTTTTCTTTGTGGTGAAGGGGAAGGTATTACCTTTGGCTCTTATGGAGGGGACTTGGATTTGGAAGGGAAAAGGGAAGAGGAGGAAAAATGGGATGGAAGACTAGAAGATGGGGAAGGGAAATTAACCTTTAGGGAAACAAGTGAGGTGCTTGACTCTTGATCATACTGAAATGATGGATTTTGAGAAAGAGAAAATGAAGGACAAGGAGCTGGGGATTGACTTACCCATTGGCAAGGTTGTATCGCACTTTTCTCATATTCCTCAATGTCCTTAATCCTATGTACAACTAGAGGAAACACTTCAACCATGAAGTCAAGCTTCTCTTGAGGGCTGTAATGTATTGGCATAGGACCGGCCCATGGATAAGGTGCCCTATAGCTAGTTTTGAATGCCTTCATATTTGACATAGCCCTAGACTGCACCTTGCGTGCCTCCATCCCTTAAATCTTCTCTAGCAGATCAAAATTTTCCATGTAGCTGTCACCATTGTATGTGTCCCCTTGTTCTTAATAAGCTCCATGGCCAAACTAGTTTTGACCCTGCTCATATGAGTAAGCATAATGGTTCTGGATCTAATCATAATGTTAATCTGGAGGAGTTAGGAAATAAATTGGAGGTGAACTACATTACTGCTACTATAAGCATGAATTCCAAGATGGGAATGAATTCATGATTGCACAACTTCATGAATGGTATAATATAAAATATGTGGAAAGAAAGATGAATAAAGATGGGTGGAAATGGATGAAAAGATCTACAACTCAGAGAATGGTTCATTGACTAGATGGAGTCACCAGATGTGCTTGCATATGCTTCAAAGGCTGAATCTTAATAGGAAGACATGAACTTGCTAAGATGAAGTGGTAAGGTGCTTCAGACATGTCCCAACGAGCACGCCAAAATTTCTAGTGTGGTCGCATAGTGGCTTATGATTTACTATTGATAATGAGACACCTTGGAAAGATGATAAAATCTAACTTTAGTGTCCCATTGTGTGTGCAAAAACTATTAGTGTGGTCACATGGTGGCTTATGATTTGCTATTGATAATGAGACACCTTGGAAAGATGAGAAAATCTAACTTCAGTGTCCCACCGAGCATGCCATAAATGTTAGTGCATAATCACAACATCCTTGAGTGTCTGCAACTATATGGGTTGAGACTCTCAGTGTGATTAGACAACATGGAGCATCTCTCAAAGCATGGGACTTTAAAAATGAGATAGCTCTCTAGATGAATGCCGGTTCCCATTCCTCTGTTCAGGTGCACACATAAATTACAGAGGATTTATTCTAAAACCTACTCTATCTTGCCAAGGAGACATGGTTGAGAAAATGTGAGAAAATAAACCTAATCTAACAAGGTGATGCACTAAAGGAATGTTAAACACCCATTTTGCAATTTTACACATACCATAGAAATGCAATACAACCACCATGCACAGATAAGCAAACTGTAATGAAAGATCAGAAGACAATAATGAACACATTAGAGGGTTGAGAATCATCCACAAAAATATATTATTTCCCCAGAGTTGATACGGTACATTACAGTGGCTAAGAGGAAAAAAATTTGTATTAAAACTTGAATGGGAGGTTTGGAAAGCTCCACAAATTCACTTATAAACAAGGGAAGAAGGGAGGGTGCAAAAAAGAAAATTCCTACCCTTTACAATGAACCAAGATCCTATTTTTATAGGTGGAGTGAAGAGAGAGGAAGAAAAGGTGTGGGAAACTTGATATGGAAGATCAGCTACTAGCTATCAATGCTCCTACAAATCCACCCACAATCTATCAAGTCTGCCACTCTATGTCTTATTGGCGCATCGAGGAAGGAAGAACAACCGATCAAATCAAATCTGATATGGTTGTTAGAGCAATCAGATTGCATATTAATTGCATGAAGATGATTTCATATTTTTTACTCACCTAACCTCATTCAATTTAAAGTTTCTGGCTTCCATGGTGTAGACGAGGTCGAGACCTTTCTAATGGTGCCAAATTTGTTGAATTTTGATCACTGGATTGAAAGATATGCCCATTTGAATGTTTGAGTTAGATCCATACAAAAATGGTGGAAACTAGTTTATTAGAATGGGTTCATGGGCCCGAAATTCACTTTGCACCTTTTTCACAAAAATTACAAAATGCAAAAATGCCCCATAGCCCCGCAATTTACTTTTGCCAAATAACCATATGCGGGCCCGTTGGTTGGCATTTTACATTTGGGAAAAAAGTCTTCTGCAGGCCCATCGACCCACTTTTGATTTAGGCCTGACACGTGGCATGCTTGCGGATTAGCGGAGGCACGGCTCATTTTAATACTTTATGCCCTTTCAAGCCAAAATTTCAACTTGCCTCCGATGACCCGCATTCCCACCTTGACTTGAAACATGGCCACGTGTAGAGTTGGTGAGTGTTTTGGGACCACTTTTATATTTACCTTTTGAAGTTACGCCAAAGAGACACGTGACACCCTCCGTCAATTTGCTCTATTTCTTTGTGTTTTGCATAATTCCTTTTTTGGCGGGGCCATATGTCTTACCCGAGACACATGCATACTTGGTGCTTCTTTGAGTCTAGCACTTGGGCCGCCCCTTTTGAATTTATATCATTAAGGCACGTGGCACCCTCCACTGACTCTACCACATCTTGCCTTTGTAACTATTGACTCTTTCCCTTTTCAGACCTAGGACATGTGGAAGGCCAGCACTAGTTTGAGAGACCCAATTTTAGATTTACCTTCGAACATACATCATGATGATATGTGGTGCCTTCCATTAGCCTTCAATACTTCACTAATTTAGGTTGATGTTATTCTCTAACCCTAGACACGTGGAATCCTAGAACTCATTTGAGTCTCCGCTTTGGGTCACGCCTTTGAACTTGCGTTGATGAGACACGTGGAGACTTTTTCTGGTTCTTCATACTTAAATGATTTAGGCCCGCTGCCATTTGAATTCTGTTGAACCCTGACCATGTCGAGGGTTAGCACTAGCTTGCGTCTCTGCCTTAGGTTTTCAATTTTAAATTGCGCTAAGGTGACACGTGGTTCTTTTCGCTTGTTTGGACTTTTCAACAATTGACTTTATCCCTTTTTGGGCCGAGAACACATGTAAGCTCTACGATTTTTTTGGGACTGGCTTTTCGATTTAACCTTTGGATAAGTGCTGATGAGGCACGTGGAAGCTTCTGCCATCTCTTCCATACTTATTCGAATTAGGCTTTCTCTGAATCATTTGTGAAGCCCGAGGACTTTGAGCCTTTCCCCGCTTCTCTCCTGAGAGCCTCTAATTTCTTTGATTTTGTTTTCCTCCTTTGCTAACCCTACTTCTCCATTTTCTAGTCCATGTGCAACTTGACTGTTGAATTTGAAACATGGGCTCATCCGACAGAGCCACCGCTTTCAATTTTCTTCTGTGCGGGGTCGTGTTTGATCAATTTTGATGGGGGTAACAATTGAGATAACAAAATCTATATTCTGAAAAGTAGAAAACTCCCTGGATATGAAGGGAAACCTTTATAATCAAATATTTGAACCTCAGTTCTATCCTAAACAATGAGACCAATTAAATCTAGAATATCCCATGAGGTATAAAAGACAACGATGATATGGGAAATTTCTTTGTTTGTATATTCCACATATTTAGGAATGTAGAATTCAAAAATCCCTAAAGCATTCCCAATATAGGCTAGATAGTTCTACCCCCAAAATTGTAGAAAAATCATGGGCATCCTAATCCTGATGGGTTGGAATGAAATTTTTTTAATTAGATTTTAAAAAGGAAACCATGATTTTAGGATCATAAAAAGTGAAGTTAATAACAATAATTTTTTTAAAATATAACATCTCTATCACAATGATTTAAAAAATAAAATGAAAAAACAATGGAATAAGGGTAAATGTCAAATTTACCTCTATTAATTGAATACAATATGTGGAAATCAAATAGGGTAGGACATGTAAGGTAGGTCTCATACTCTAGAAATGAAAGATCATCCCATTACTATCGTAGTAATTTTCTATCGCAACAACTTCATCCCCAAATGTAATAGTCAGAATTTATAATGTATTACACATAGTCTTGTTAGGATGGTGACCCAAACCCCCACCCTATGCCACTTCAAATAAGCACCACCTATTAGAGATAGGGTCCCAACACATGTGAATAACAACCAGACCCTTCCTAAGGGTCATGGTCCCATTATTTTCTTTAACTCACAAATGCTTGGAAGTAAGGGAAATGTCTTGAATAGGGAACATGTGACACACCTCAGCCCTAATAAGACCAAAGATTTTCCCTAAGTAGGAATACCTAGAGAAGTTGTCATATTTTATCAATACTACAGAGCCCTTGGGCCACTGTTCCACTAGCATGCCATGACTTCTTTAAGAAAGAGGTGGTGAAATACCAACAAAGCTAGCCCCACTCACTTGAAAATCCTTCCCTCTTTAAATTGAACAACTATGACATTTTTTATTCCCTTCTTCGCCACTCCCATCACGACCAAGGGAGGTTTTAGGGTTTTCTAAGTAAACACTTTGATCACGTCTTATATTCTTTTCAAGCCATCTTTCATAGTGTGGGGTGATGTAGAACCGATATTCATGCATCTTCAACATGAGATATAGAGTACTACTCTATCCTTTGATATAGAACTTGTCATGTGCCTTGAAAATAATATCATATAAATCTAACATTATTCTTTAGAATAATTATCATCTTTCATGTGCAAGAGGGATCCAAATGGGTAAAATTTTATTTTATTCTATAATATTTGAAATCATGTTCAAAAAAATATTAATAATTATTACGAATTTTAATATATTACTATTTTAATTTATCATATAATTATGGATTGTAATATTTAGTGTCACCATATTCATAGCCTTGTAAATATTTTGATTGACAATTTTAAAAAGTGGTAAATCTTGGAAGTAAGTTTTCATGTTTCACCCGCTTCAAGGAAGGAAACGAAATAAATCGACTTATCTTTCATGAAAATGAATGAAAATATATAATAATAAAACTTTTTCCCTAAACTTAAATGCAATAGGAAATTGATTTTTGTTTACTTTTCACTTATACATGCTATGAAAACAAATTATTTATGACCTATCTAAATTCCAATGAAACTAATCAATGAAAATAAATTGAAATCATAGTCCATAAAACAAGGAGACTTTAGAAATTCTTCTACCAATTCATCAAGATGAGAATGTCGATCCAAGTAAGGGAGAAGGACATATGGTTATGAATAGGAAAAAGAAAGGGAAAACCTTTAATTCTTCTCTATAGATTAACCTTATGTCTCAAATGGCAAAGACCCATGGAAGAATGTAATTCTTTTAGTAAGAAGTCTAGTGGATTTGAATTTACTGTTATGGGGGAATTTCATTCTATTTTGGGTGTTTTCTTCCATTTCTGGAATTTAGGTTGTCTTTATTTATTTTATAGTCTTGTATGTCCTGATCAACTATGTTGCTCTTATGAGTTTTAACACTTATATTTTATTTGTATAGGGTTTTTGATCTCTTTAAAATATAATTTTTACGTAATCCACAAAAAAAAATTGAAATTTGATCTTTAATGTCAGATACAAATAAACCTAAATAATGGATCTAGTTAAATACAAAAAAAAAAAAAATTAAAACTGTCATCTGCCTACTTATATTTTCTTTTTACAAAATATATGAAAAGTAAAACAATACAACTGTAAATCAAATTTATAATCAAAAAAAAAACTTCAAGATCTTTCCACAAAGAAGAATTGGCTACAATTGATTTGAATTTCAAGCTCATTTTTATACCTGACTATTATTTTCATTTTTATCTAATGCTTAAACAATAACCAGATTGTAGCAAGCCCAGAACACAAAATCTAATCAAACACCACGATCTATAAGATGAAAGCAATTCACCAAAATAACTTTACATAAAACCTTTGAAAAAAATGAGCAACAATATCATATATTATTATGGAACTCAATGAAATACAATGAGAATGGGCCTTGCTTATATAGGCAAGGAATAACAATCTAAGAACCAGTCGAAGTCATTGATCAATCCATAAATCATGCAAATAACTAGTCATCAAAGAACTAGTTAAGTCCATATATTTATGAGAGAACTAGACATCAAGGATCTAGTCAATACCATAGATCAATGAAAGCACTATACCTAACAATTAGATAATATCCCCCTAATATCTAAATAAATAAAGGAAATATCCACATACATAAGTGGGTGAGGATAAATACAATAAAGGTAAATAAAGTACCTAGGTGAACATGAACTAAGGTAAATAGCTACTCTAACAATGTTGGAATAGTGTTCAATTAGAAGAAAAGTTATTTGCCAGATATACAAGAGTCATAAAAATTTGTTGTTGGTAACTCAAAAGCGACAAAGAGAAATCACTTTATTTGTAATATATTCTCCTCTTTTAATATTATTCAACAAAGAACGTTTCCTTTTCATGTAAATAACAATAAACACTAAAGATGATGGTGTTCCACCAATCCATAAAATATAATGTTTTATACGATATGGAAGATGGAAAGTAAGTTTTGAAATGGCTATTAAATTAAAAAAATCTCAAAATATGAACTTAAAAAATAAACTATCTTAACTCCAATCTAAATAAATGCCTAATAATTTTGTTTCAAAAGGTGATAATTCTAAATTTGAAGTTCATAAAAAAAAAAAGACATAAGTTTTTTATTAATGCTCTAAGTGAATACAAAAAAACATAAAGTGGATTTGGAAAACAACATGACAGAAGACAATTGTATGTTGGAATGTAAGTGAGATGGATAAACAAGTAAGAGAATTCCATTATAAACATACTCGAGGGATATAAATAAAAAATCACGTCAAAGGTCATGTAACCATTAATAAATATAGGTGATAGATGCATTACCGCCATAACATAATGTAAGTTTTTCAATTCTATTGCACGTTATAGGTTATGGTTAGTAAAGGTTCCACAAAAATTTCCAAGACATCCAGAACCATGTGAGTTAACACTATGGTTTTTGTGTGAAAAACAAAAATGTATGGTTGGATTTATAAACATAATAAAAACTAGTAATGCCTCTTAGGAAAAGGTCTGAAGATAAGTGTGAGCAACAATAAGAATGAATTTGAAAGCATAAGATAGTACAAGGTTTGCGGAAGGGTTTATCTATATAGATATGATATTCCCCGGACCTTGTTAATTTTTAGCCTATAGAGAATTGGTCTATATAATTATAATATTTTAAAGGTTATAGATTCAATATTTGGTATTTTAAACTATTATACCACAATGTAAAATATTATTACTTATAACATCCTCTTGACTAATGAAGATGGAATTGAAACTACTCGCTATAGTTTCTGATCCCATGTATCTGAGATCTAGAAAATGCAAAAGATTTGTTTTCCTTGTAATGATATTTTATGTGATGGTTATTGGACATGTCTAAACTCATACTTAATTTAGTAATGATATCAAAAGAGCCAAAAATGTTAAACATGGATTTAAACTTTCTCTTACTTTGATTGGTGTCTAAATACATTAATTAGAGGATATCAATGCAAATTAAAGGAAAATAATATACATTTGTATTCTATATTATTTAGTTATTTCTATCTATATCATATCAAGATATGAAGGGCAATGAGGACCTTTTTTAGAAGGTAGGCTTAATATCTTTCCTACTTCTTGTGGTTTTTTCATTATTGCATTTACTAATGTTTTAGATAGGGATCTTATTTTTTTGGAAAGTTTAGGAATTAGAATCCAATATGCGATTGATGAAACTGTGGTTCCCTATGTTTAAGTCAGTATGGATTTGTCTTCCTTACTTGCCCCTACAATTCTTGCTAGACAGTTGTTTAATCGCTATTGGTAATACTTTAGGCAAATGTTTAGCTATTTACCAAAAAGAAAATGATTTTTAGCACACAACCTATGCAATAATATTGCTTAATATGGATACTTATGTTGATTCCCCTGCCACTATCGAGCTTAAATTTGAGGATATAACTTGAATTCAAAATATGACTATGAAGGGTTTCCCTTTATGCTGAAATTGCTTTTCTCTTGGTCATTTTTTAGACACCTAAATTCGGTATCTATATACTTATCACCTACATGTGCATATATGATTCCATTTATCTCCCTTGTTTAATCAAATGCCCTCTTTTGATTTAATTAATTCATCCTCATAAATTAATTAAATATACATCACCTTTAAAATCCTATTTAATCCACATCGATTAATTAATTAATCATGCCCTAACTAACTTCCCATTTTGGAGTGTTTTTTAATTCTAAATCTACACCTATGCTTTTCCTTATGCTTTTTCCAAGCTATCTCCACTGCCAAATCATCTACATCTCATCCCCAAACAACCCTTTCTTACGTAATGCTTTAAAGCATTCAGCCAACTCCTAAAAAATAGGAAATCTCGCTAAAAGTAGGAAAATATTCCTATTCGGTAAACTTTCCCCAAAATTGAGGACGACCCATCCTGATCACTGCCAACCCTACAAAACATTCTTCTTCCTTTGTAATCCTAATCAGAAAATTGAGTGCGAGAGGAAATCCATAAGCTTTTCTCACAACATGCAGACAATCTTTCCTTCCCGAAAATTCCAGAAGCCATTACAGACCTCCTAGAACGCCTTGTAGCATGCATGCATCAGTCAAGATTGACTTTTTTTTGTGTGATTACCATATTTTAACATAATTTTAATCATTTTTATCATATCATCTTATATTTTTTACATCTAACCTTTTGCAAGTTTAGAACAACATTAATAGAGGTTACAACTTTGTCACCAAGCTATTTCTACAAATCTACACTTGTAGGTTGTCCCTTTAGATTTCATTTCCTCGAGGTTATCTATCTATTGTACAATCATCATCTTTAGACAGGTGATAATTGAATGAGCATCTGTAGCCTTTAATTTTTTTATTCAAATCCATGCACTCAGTCTCTGCATGTGCTTACCCTTTTTTCTATTTTGCTAAGATCTCACCCAAGTCTCTCTGTCATGAAAGAATCAACCTTTTTACAACTTAGAAGTCATCAACCAGGGTTCTAGCTTCAATGCCATACTTAATCCTTGTTTCCTAGTTTCTCCCTCGTATCTATTCCTTCATATATTTTCTGGAGGGTGATTTTAGCATTTCCATACTTCTACATTTTCTAGATTTGCACTCTGATCATGAATAGTCTACATATAATTCTAATATTTCAGATCTAACCTCTTAGGTCCTTGTCAAACTTCCTTTGCAAAGTCTGGGTCGCTGTCGACTTAGACTAGGTACATTTACCTTTTAGTTATTTAATCTTATGAGTATCTAAGAAAACTAATAATTCTCTCAAATTTTGTATTATTTTAGTCTCTCCATATTATGAGTGTATCCTTTTTCTTACATCTATTTAGTTTAACAATGTGGGTTGACATCCACCGAGGAAGTTAACACTTTACAAGTCCGCTTTGTCTTGCAACCCTTACCCCCAATCATCCAATCTTAAATCATTTTAAGTCATATTTGTATATTTCATCCAATGGACAAGACTCGCAACAAGGATCGATCATTCAACTACTATATCAATAATTAAGCATCTGAGGTAACATTAACCCTCTATATTTTTTTAGTTGATAATTTATTTAGTAGTTAGTGGATTAATTTTATTAACGAATGAGAAATTTGGACAACATTCCAGGAGTTCCCATCGGACTGCCCATTCAATGGTCTTTTTCTTTTATTTTTATATTCTATTGTTTCTTGTCTTTCACTAACACTGTAACGTGAGGCCCCACTTTGCCATTTGTTCATGTGGGATTTGTGGCTTGGATCGCTCATCACTCAAGAAGTGCAAATAAATAGGAAAAATGTTATCCAGATATTCCACTTTTTCTATATTTACTCCTTTTTTAATTGTAATTTCCATCATTGTCTATGTCCACATCAAACATCACATTTCATTTTGGGCTTAAAAAGAATATTCTTTTTATATCCTATTTTCCCACATAACTCAAGCTGGGATTTAATCTTCTGCATCACACATATTTTCACACACAACTTTAAACCTCAAAAATTAAATTAACACATCAAAACATCCTCATACTTGGTATTCTAATAGGATTTCGTCACACAATAGTAAACCGCCTCAGTTATTTACCAACCATAACGAATCAAAAACTAGACATAGTTTACCTGTTCAAAGGTACCTGGTTATACATGCCTCTTTTTTCATACATTATTAAATAAAATAAGAACATAAAAATAATTTTCTGCTTTATTATTTTGTGTAAAATTAATTTTCATGCCCATAGTCAGTCATTTATCAACTAAGAAAATGGAACAAATTTTTCTTCATATGACCCCTTGTCTCAACGAATGATCTCTACAACAACCACCTCATCCGTACCCTTCAACACTCAACAAATCATTGAATTTTCTCACCTGGAGCCTCTTTCTCCCACTACCACTTTAGGTGAGACAAACTCATTCTTTTACCATCAATCTATCCCTTCTAGGCTAGCGACCCCATCATCATTTTGATCAAATCCCTCTGGAATAACCAAGGTCCCTCTTGGTGATACTATGTTTCAAGAGATTTTGTATGCCAATCTAGTCGCACTTTAAGATTGGCTCCTTAGGAGATAAAACTAAATTCCCCCAGATGGACCACTACTCCAACAAAATTATCCCTATCAAACCAATTCCCAAACTACCCAACTTTGAGCTAATGTGCTTTCTATATCCCATATCTCTTACTCTTCCACCAATTCCTTGACCCATTAGAATACCTAGATAGTAGCACCTATTCCTCAAAACCTCATGTTAATCAACACAATGATCAACAAAACTCTTCCACTTACCTCTTAATTTGTTATTCCCACCAGCATCCCCAGTCAATATGCCCAAACAATATAATGCCTATCCAAACAATATGATCTCCTCACATCTAGCGTGTCATTCAATGCTTCTCAACCCCCTGTCATGGGTGCCTTACATTATGTGGTATCTAAACCTTTTCAAAACAAATATCAGCCTATTAATACCCACATCCATGCTTAAAACTTTCCCCGGCAACCTATATAATCCCAACAATCCTATCACGTTCTCATCATCCAACAACAATTCCTTGAAAAACCATCATTTCAATTATATCCCATGATTTACTCCTAATAAATTCCTCAAACACAACCACATTTGCAAGTTAATCTAAAATGTATCTAACCACTTCTTACATGCAGCCACAATGTCTCATTTCCTAATAGAATCTTTCAAATGATCTAATGCATGCCCTTGTAAATAGGTTATACAACAATAAGGCTACTACTCTAGGCACCAAGGTCTCATTATCCTATTATAAAATGTATAAAAAAACCTATTCATCCATCCATACCAATAAAACCATATCCTCTATATGAGGAATTATAAAAAAAATCAAAGTTTAATAATAAAGATGATTTGCTAGCAACACCTTTGTGCATTTAAACATGCATGCTATCTTTTTTCTCATGATCAGTACTTGACACTTCATACATTTCCCATATCATTTTCTAGTCCCACCTTGGACTGGTACAATAACATCCCCAAATTTTCTATATTCTCTTTCTCCCAACTTGAGAAGTTATTTCTAGAACATTTTAAAATTAACATTACGTGAAAAATAACAATCAATGATCTATATGTCATCCAAAAATTTGAAGATGAATCCATTATGGATTTTTTGGCACGATGACACATCACTATAAGTGAATTATCCTTTCCTCTCCCATAGGCTGATCTCATCGAACTCTTCTCACATTCATGTGCAAAGAATATATCTTTGAATTTACAAATCTAGTCATTATAGAACTTTGGAAAGGCCTTCACCATAGCCTGCAAACTCGAAACAAGTACCCTCGAGTATGGCCATTTAAAATTGAAATCAAATAAGCCCCAAAAATAATTTTCTAATCCATCCACACCAAATGAAAAATAAAAAGAAACAATCAATGTTGTAGTTGTCAAATCATCCCTTACATCTACGTCTAGCACATGAACTCAAAAAAGAATAACTCAACTAGAGCCTAACTATACTCCCCTTGGGGAGTCACACAATAAAATATTTGACAAATTAATGACATCAAACCTTGTCACACTTCCTGTTATCTGTCTAGTTGATGAGTCAAGACCGAAACCTATATTGTATCATGAAGACCATTACATGTATCATCAATTTTGTGTTCACGACATAGAAAAATGTCATACTTTCAATGACCGTGTCCAAATACTCATTGATCATGGTTATCTTCAATTTGATAACCCTAACACTTCACCCAATCAACTGCTTAACATTTTTAAACAACCTTTTCCAAATCATACACTGACAAGACAATCTTCCACTTCTAATACAAACCAAGAACCTAATGCTCACACTATAAACACCTTGAATACTGATGATTAAGAACCTATCCCATCTAAAACTACATCATTTACCAGATCCATCCCCTTCGATATCCTCCCTACATATGTTATACCTACATCTATCTCATATTCAACTCATATATCTACAAATACTAGAACCCCATTACAAAATATATCATTTGTACCCTTAGAGACATTTTTGAAGCAACCATTTCAACCTAATTCCACATCCAATGTTGGTCCTTCCTCAACCCCATCATCGAATTCATCCATTCTAGTAGGCTTGACCACCTCACCCATGTCTATTCCACACTTTCCCATGATACCATCTGTCAAACCTATACTGCTTCTTCATCTCACTCCCTTACCCACATCAACTACTGTAGTTACATCTGCACCACCTTCTTCATTTACCCCTATGTAGTCATTTTAATAATGCTTAAAATAATTTTACCTTGTCATTATTGTGAATGTTCCTTCCATGTCATCAATATAATCCCATAAATCATTACCTTCTATGGATCACCTCAGAAAAATGTTGTTTGTTGTACCAAATCAAACATTACTCCTCTCAAGGATGCATCTCCAAAATCTACAATCCCTTGTAGGGAAACATTTTCCAACCTGAAATTGTTTGTTCCAGAACCACAAACATTTCAACCCAATAATCCAAGGATGTTTAGCGCTAAAACACGAATCCTCATCAAAATTGGATCATCAAATCATCAATACACTCGAAATTTACCCCAAACATCCAAATTATCCCTGAAGGAATCCTTTAGCATTCTATTTGGAACATATAATTTTTTTTTTCCAACACTTACTAAAAACTTCAGAAATTACACTTCCTCTTATCAAAGCTTTTGACCCAAAAGGAAAGAATTATTTATGGTTTAATTCCAGCCGTATGTTCACCTTTCATTATATTCCTGGGCATGATAGAGAGAATGGTATAACACTACAAACCATTATTTATAATATCTTTGAAGAGGGAATAATTTCCTTAAAACTGAATCAATCTCCTCCTTCCACATCTAGTCCAACATCTACTATTTTACCTTCTTGAGATGAATCATCTAGTATTGAACCTCTAGTAATGATGAGGGAATATCTTCTCTACCTACCCCATATTTTCCAACCCTCGAGGATCATGTCATTCTCGAATATATGGACATACCTCCTTTACTTTCTCCATCTCCCTTGACTACCAAGTACATGAAACTACCTTCCTCATATTTCTTGACTCTTGAGGACATGGAACAAGAAGACTAGGTCCCTTCCTCTTTACCATGCGGAGATTATAGAACAAGATTATTCTACCATTTATATCCTTTAGTGTGTAGATGATGATGCCATACTTTCCCACATGGGGGAGAAGATTCTTATCTTCAGAAGAGCTTACCGTATGATTCACCTAATCTTCTTAATGAAGGCACCATAGATTTCAATTTTTGAACTCTTAAGGAGCCTCACATCCTCGAAGTGATCTAATATCTTGACTTGCATGAGCTAGAATCTCTCAACACATTCCTCTCCCATTATAACCAGACATTTTCATGGTCATATTTAGACATTCTTGGTCTTCAACCATCTATCATCATCTATATTATTGTCACCTCTCCCAATGTTAATCCAGTAAACCAGAAGCTTCACAACATGCATCCTCGTGCTGCCCTCTTTGTCAAAGAGGAGATGCAACACCTTTTTACAGATAATTTGATCATTCCCACTGGGTTTCCAATATTTTCCTCATCGCTAAAGTATCAGGAAAAATGTGTATATGGACAGATTTTTGGGATCGCAATCTCACTTTTCCCAAGGATGACTTCCCACTTACGAATATCGATCAAATTGTGGATCTTATTGCATGCCATGAAATTATTTCTCTCATGGATGATTTCCATGGTTACAATAAGATCCTCATTGTACAAAAATATATACAGAAGATGTTTTTCATCACCCCTTTGGAGATCTTTTTCTATCGCATCATGCCAATTGGTTTAAAGAATGTTGACACTACTTATCAGCATGCCATGACTTATATATTTCATGACCTCATCCAAAAAACTATAGAAGACTATGTTTATGATATTTTAGGAAAATATAAACATCGACGCGACCATCTTTCCATTCTTGGAGTCCTTTTCGTGTGCCTTATTTTCATTTGTCTTCATCTTAATCCATCCAAGTGTGTGTTTGGATTCTTAATTGACAAGATCCTTATATTTATAGTATCTATTAGGGGTATTGAAGTTGACCCCACAAAAATTAGGGAAATTATCAAAATTCCTCCTCCTTCCAATCTCAAGCAACTTCACAGCTTTCAAGGCTGCGTTCAAAATATCAAATGTTTAATCTCACATATTTGTGATTATTGTCAACCTTTTCATCATATCCTTCTGAAAGACATAGAATTCAATTGGGATCATGATTGTCAAAAATATTTTATTGATCTTAAAAAATATTTCCTATCTACACCCATGCTCACATGACTATGGAAGGGGGATCCATTTTATTTATACATCTCTGCCACTAGTCATGCTCTAGGAGTCATGTTAGCCCATCACAATGATGAAGGTAATGGACAAGATATTTATTACATCAGTCATACTCTTCATGACTATGAGACTTGTTATACTGAAGTTAAAAGGTTGTGTTGTGCTCTTTTCTTTTCTACATTCAATCTTTACAATTATCTTCTCAATCGCAAGACTTATGTCATTGCTCGATTTCATCTTCTTAAGACATTACAATCCAAACCTTTTCACAGTGATTGCGTTACTCAATGGCTCATGTTCATGAATGAGTATTACCTAGAGTTTATTTCTCAAAAATAAATTAAGGTACAAGTTATTACTAAATAATTGGTGGAATACCGTCTTCCCATCGCACATTTACCTAGGAGAAACTTTCGAAAAAATCCATTAATCAATTTCATCATGAATATAATCCTCTCAAATTCACTCTCTTCTTTGATGGTTCTAAGTGTCAGCAAGGGGGAGGTTATGGCATTGTTCTTATTCCTCTTTGGGAAACTCCCATTCCTCTCACATGTGAACTCAATTTTCAATGTACAAACAATATGGCACAATATGGGGGCCTTATCCTGGGTTTCGAAATTGCCATATTTTTATGTTTCCAAATCCATGAAATCTATGGGGACTCCAAGCTTATAGTAAAAAAAGTTGTAGGTAATTATCAATGTAAAAATGATACTCTTCAAAAAAATCATGACATCATTCACCTTATCCTGAAATATTTTTATTCCTATACTATCCAATATGTTTCTTGATCGACCAATTGTTTCATCGATACAATGGTGTCCCTTATGGCTCTCATCCAATGGACAACAGAGGAGTATAAAATACCTATAATCATTCATTGCTGTGACAGATATTTCCATGAATTTCCTTAGGTTAACCTTATTGAATCTGATTCATCAGTTCTCTGGTATTCTAAAATATTCAATTATCTATCCCAATCCATCCTTCCTCCTGATCTATCTAAAAATGCTAAGAGGTCTTTTCTTTAATGCACTAACCTTTATGTGATCCTTAGTGGCATCCTTTATAAATTTGGATTTGATGACGTTACTTTTTGATGTCTTAAATCCCATGAATCCTCTTGAGGCATCCAAGAAGTCTGCAATGGTATTTTTGATGGACACTTTAGTGGTTTTGCTTGTTGCTAAGTGTATTCTCCACCTTGGATACTACTGGCCTTTGCTCAATCATGACTGTTGTGAGTATGTTAAGAAATGTGAAAAATGCGAGCAACATTCCAATCTTATTCGTATTACTAGTCAAGAGTTTAAGCTACCATGAAACCTTTGTCCTTTTACACAACGGATCCTTGATCTTATTGGTCTTATTAACCCTTGGTCATAACAACAACATCACTCTATCATCACTGCAATAGAAAATTTCACCAAATGGGTGTAATAAATACCACTTACCTCAAGCAGAATTTGGTGCTATCATTAATTTTATTTATCAGGACATTAGCTTTCACTTCAGCTTTCTCCATAAACTTTGTTGCATACAAGGGAAATTCCTATAAAAAAATATCTAAGGAAAATATATGATTCATTAAACATATAACTCATCTTCTCTTCCCATATCATCCCTAAGATAATGGCCTAGCCAAAGCTACTTATAAAACCTTTAGGAACATTCTTTCCAAAACCATTGATCAAGAAGGTCAAAATTGGCATCTCCAGTTTCCTTTCACCTTTTTGGCGTATCATACTAGCATTCATACCTCCACTAAGGCCACACCATTTTATATTTTTTATGGTTTTGAAGCAATTCTTCCTCTTGAAGTCCAAATCTCGTCTTTGAGTGTATCCGTTTTCAACTTCATCTATGATGAAGATAATCTTCAAGATTGACTAGCATAACTTGAGATACTAGATGAGCGTTGCCTTCTCACTCTTGAACACCATCTAGGTTTATCAGGAGGGCATTAAATGTGCTTATAATAAGCACCTTGAGGAACATAAATTTAATTTTAGTTACCTCATTCTCAAAGAAAATCATAATTTCACTACTCTGGAAAGGATCCAACGTGGAAAGTTTTCCCCTAACTGGATTAGACCATACATTATTACACACAAGTATAGGTCAGAAACCTATCATTTGGCCCTTGACGGTAAACTATAAGTGGAACCAACTAAAACATTTCACCTATGACCATTATATTGTTAGCACATTTACTAATGTACCCTTAGTCATATCTTCAAATCATTCCACCATCTTAGCCTCTTCCATATCTTATTGTGATGATTTGGAACTATATGATCTTTCGTCACTTCCTAAATGTGACCTTAAATACGAGAACCACAAATCTTCCCATGGCATATTCCTTATGGATAGGTTCTCCCCTTTGGTGAGAAATCTGCGATCATTACATCTATTGCCCTCTTATTCACCTATTCGAATGATGCAAAAGGTCTAGAGGTGTCTCTTGTACAATCTTTATCCCCTCCTAAGTGGTCTACTTATCTATTCTGAGCTCTCCACCATGTAAAATAAAAAATCATGGATGCTTAATTCAAAAATTAGAGTTATAAAAAAATAGACTAATTTCTTGAAGGACAACTGTTCATGCAAAGAAAAGATAAATCATGCAAATAAAAAGAAATAGATGAATCCCTCAAAGGACGGATACTCTTTGTGGAATTTGAAGGATTTCCACATTTTTCACCCTTCCATTTTATCAGCATCCTAAGAAAGCTTCCTGCATTGATCAACTTTTTATTTACCCTTCCCAAAGTTGGGGCATAGTTTATGGGAATACCACTTTTGAAAAACCCTCTTTCCTTTGTACAAGGTACATCCCAAACCTCTTTTCTATGTAAAATTTAGGTTTATGAGATCATTTCATCCATTTTTTCCTTGTGATATTTAGAATGACTAAATATTTTGGTTATTCACTAAGTCCATCTTGGTCACATGTACTTTGTGTCACCTAGATCCCCTTTCTGTTCACCTCCAATGAGGTTGGAGGAATATTTTCTATGCAAGATTCATTGATATGATCTACTGTCATTCATACCCATAGGTCAATATTATTAAAGTCGTATCTTGTACCACAACTCATCTGATTTTATTTCATCCTTTTAACATTCAGGTCCTCCTTCGAGGCCATATATATTCTCCCTTGGGGAATTTTATTCAATCTACTTTTTGAAAACCACATATGTGATCAAGTGCATTCATCTTCTAGGAATTTAATTAAACATTCAAATCCATTATTTTTACTCTCAAAGTTCTACTAGGCCTTAGTTCTTCCCTCTTTTGGAATTTTATTTCATAACCTCATTTAACTCGCATGCAAATCCCACTTCGTGGCCATAGCCTTTCCCCACTTGGGTCATATTTGAGTTTAGCTCATGCTTTCTCCTTTTGAATGATATTGCCTCATCACTAACTTTTTCATTTTTCCTTCTTAGCATTTTTTCATGTCCCATTGGGCACCATATCGTTCATCCTCGTCCCTTATGGATGGACACCTCTTCACTTGATTCCTCGTGTATGAAAGATTTTTCATACATTTGACATATAGTTTCACAGATTTTGATGCCCTGCCCATGACCCGTTGGTCATCTCGACCTTCATCCATAATGCAGTGATCTTTACTCACTCACTAGTTTGTAGAACATTATTTTTTGTCTCTATTAAGACTGCAATCATCCCATACTACTATGATATTGGAGTCATTGCCGTAATTTTACATCATTATTTTGATATTTTTTTTCTGTAGAACCTTGCCTTGGTTATGCTTTCACCTGTATTTTCAGCACCCACCCGTCCTTACTCATCTACCTTTTCCAAACGCATCAAATATTTCCCTTGCCATCGTCGATCCCATGTTTGAGGGGGAGATCATAATAAATCCTTTACCCTCACCCAACCCTTCTAACTTTTATCTCATACCTTGCTGGCCCAAGTCACTAAATAAAAAAGGTGTAAAATGTAGACACTTAAATTCGATATCTATACCCTTATCACCTACATGTGCATATATTATTCCATTTATCTCCATTTTTTAATCAAATGCCCTCTTTCTATTTAATTAGTTCATCCTCCTTAATTAATTAAATGACTATCACCTTTTAAATCCTATTCAATCCACATCAATTAATCAACTAATTAATTATTTAATCATACCCTAAGTAAGTTCCTAGTTTGGAATGTTTTTATCCTAAATCTACACGTATGCTTTTCCCTATATATTTTTAACCTATCTCCTATGTCAGATCATCTACATATCATCCCCAAACAACCCCTTTCTACCTAATAATTTAAATCATTCATCCAACTCCTAAAAAATAGGAAATCATGCTAAAAATAGAAAAATATTCCCATTGGGGAAACTTTCCTAGAATTGGAAGCGACCTAGCTTGGTCATCATCAACCTTATAAAAATGTCTCCTTTCTTTCTATTCATCATCGAAAATTCAAGTGCAAGAATAAATCCAGAAGATTTTCTCACATCTTACAGACAAATTTTTGTGCTTAAACATTCTAGAAGCCATTACAAACCTCCCAGACCTCCTTGTAGCATGAAAACATCAATCGCCATCAAGTTTTTTGTGAGATTGTCATTGTTTTACATAACTTTAATTAGCTTTATGATATCATCTTATATTTTTCACATATGGCCTTTTACAGTTTTAGTAAATTAGTAGTAGAGCTTGTAGCTTTGTCATCAACCTCTTTCTACAAATCTACACTGAAAAAGGCAAGTTATCAATTAACCTTGCCTTTCCTCAGATATATATATCTTTGGTACAATCATCGTCAACCCTGATGGGTCACCATTAGTTAAAAATATGTAGCCTTTGATATTATTTTTTTTAGATCCATAATCAGTCTCTGTATGTGCCTACCCTATGTTCCATTTTGCTAGGCTCTCATCCAAGCCTCTCTTTAATGTAAAAATCAACCTATTTACACCCTAGTCACCATTGACCAAGGTACTGGATTCAATCCCCTACCTTAATCCTTGTTTCCTAGTGTCTCCCTAGTTTCTATATCTTTATATGTTCTTTGCAGGTTAACTCCTGTATTTCCAGACATGTGTAGTTTCCATATTACACTCTTATCCTGCATAGTCTACATATTTTCTCATCTTTCTTATCCATCCTCCTAAGTCACTTTCGAACTGCCTCTACATAATCTGGGTTTCCATCTATCCAGAATAGGTACATTTACCTTTCATTTATTTAATCATATCAGTATCTAAATCAACTAATATTAATTTTAGATTTTGTATTATTTCAATCATTTCATATTATCAGTACATCCTTTTTCTTACATATCTTTTGTTTAACAATGGGGGCTGACATTCACTAAGGAAGTTAACACTTCTCATAACTGCTTTTTTGGGAAACCCCCACACCCAATCATCTAATCCAAAATATTCTTGATTCTTATTGGTATATTTCATCTAATTTGTAGGACTTGCAGAGAGGATCCATCATTCCACGCTCGTATCAAACATCAAGCATTCAAGGTAACATAAACCTTCTATCTTTTTTGAGTTGCTAATTTCGTTAGTAGCTAGTACATTAATTTGATTAACAAAGGAGAAATATGAAAAAAACATTTAGTATAATATTTTCGCTTGGTGATAAAAAATGATAAAGGAAAAATATCTTAGTGGAAGAACTCTAATTGTAGTTATTCGGTTGTGAATGACACACTAGATTTTTATTCAAACATGTATTCAAGGAAACTGGTTGATCCAGAAGAGGATGAAGTGTAACAAGTTAGAAATAATGATATAGATGTCTTATCAGGATCCCATGACCTTATGGGACATATAGAAGTTATGATTCCAATCCAAAATATTGAAAATGTAAACCCAAATGCAGAAGAGGATTAGAAAACTACTAGTTGGAAAAAGAAATGGACTACCTGCCCCCTAAAAATTTAGTTAATATCTAAAGAGAAGGGGCTAAATGGTTGATATTGTAACACCCACATTTTACACACACAAATACAACACTAAAATATAATAATATGTTTTTTGAATTACATCGTAGTTTACACGACACAGTAGGAGATCACTTGGGACAACACACAATACATGATATGTTCACAAAACACTAACCCAGATAGATAACTCCAAAACACGTGATAAAAAACAAAATACTTCCTTCTATTTCAAATGACATGGCACAACATAATGAATCAACTATAGTATAATTGATAGATAGGGTCTTCCCATGGAACAATAATTTTAGGATTACACATTTATTATGCTCATGTCTCAATCTTTAACTTAAGATCTAGAGAGGATAATAATATGTGAATTATACATTTGTTTTCCTTTTCTTAAATTTCATTTATACTATTCAAAATTTAACTTAATGTGTATCTCATTGCATACAATCATCAACATTATTTTAATTACTTGTCTTATTTTCTCGTTTGTTAGAAGGATATTTATTTACACATAAGGCTATTTACATACACATAGGCTACTAGGTATTATCTCTAGGGTTCACTCTTAAGGCATGCATCTTGATCTTATATCAAACCTAAGTTACACAACGGAACAAGTGTAAGTCCAAAGGATGTGAAGTTCATATTTTTTATTTAAGCATTTAGGGTCAAGTTTCTTTCATTGATTTATAAATTTAAAATTGAGTTAGTACACAATAAGTATTATAAGAGATAGGTTCTTTATCCATCGCAAGAGGGTTTCATCACATTTCCAAGAAGATCATGCTCCACATTACCTATAGAATAACATCTCATGATAACACTTCCCAAGGAAAATTGTCAAATATAATTTTATTATACCTATGTTCAGATAGGTAGTTAAGGATTCGAAGGAATTTATCATTGCAGTGTACTTCGTTACATTTTTGAAGATTAGATTTCCTAAGTATTTTTTTTTTGAACTCAAGAGGGTTTTCCCTAACTACATTCATATGACTTTTGTAACAAATTGTCTGACCTATTTCCTACCAGGGGAATTTGTACCCACATGAGACTACTAGTCCCTATCTTAAGGGATTAGTGTCTGAGAATAATAACACAGTTTCACCTCATACATCCATTACACACTAGGACAAGTAGGATAGAAAAATGGAGTAGTCCATTGTTAAAAGGGTTAAGGTCCACATTGGAGTTAACACAACTTGTGTCTCATTTCTCACTGCAAGATGGTTTAAACACGATTGAAGAACAACCTAAATTCATATTTCTCTAAGAACATCATCTTATGATTATGCTTTCACAATATAATCATACACTAAAATGCTATTAAGTTCACAATTAACTCTTCGTATCTCAGCATAGAACCCAAATGACAATCGATATTGGGTATCGAGTTCATCTATGATCCCAAATCTTAAAGGTGACTTCCAAGGTTAGTTGGTGATCTTTTCCACTCAACATATATGTCGGTCAAAGAGGATGTTATACTATGTTTAATTTTGGTTCCAATGGAGTACTACCTTAAGATAACACATTCTTCTTACTACACACACGATTACCAATCCTAGAAGGGAACCACCTACTTAAGTCAAATTTTAACCATGTTGTACCTAACTATCAAGCTCATTGACGATATCACTAATTATATAGGAAATGAAAATAAACTCAAACTCAGATTTTATTTACTTAACTATAAGGTGTTATCAACTGTAAGGATTAATTTCATTCTAAGGTCTTAGTTTTCTATGATGAAAGGAAACACACAGAAAGGGTAGTTATGGATGAATTTTATACTAGGGCTAACTATTCTGGTTAGATTTATTTATTACATTTTCAAAGTAGGAAAAAACACACACCAATTAATTAATCAGCAATTTCACACTAGAATTACTCTATAAACTATTGGATTCAATTTCATTCAACACATTTATCCAATTTTTACAATACAATTTTTGGAATCAAATAACGCCCATGTTTATATGAAGATTTCCATTAAACACTAGAAACTTAAAAATATTACAAAACTTCATTAATTGCTTAGAAAATTTTGAAATATCCTCTACAATTTCACTTAGAATATATATATATATATATATATCCAACCCCCTTTACCATATGTAAATCTGAATAGAAAGAACATCTAAAGTTAAATGCACATTTCCCAAAGCACCCCTAAAACTAGTTGTAGACACCTGTAGTTTGATCAAAGCACTATTATTTCTAATATTGCACTTATTATTCTCTTCCTCAAAAATTTATGACATCTTGTCAATTAGATCTATCTAGCTCCCCTCTTACGACACTCTTTTGGTCGTATTTCCTCTTGTAAACTAACTAAATAGGTTATGATAACCTCTTCTTGGCTAAGTATTCTCTTCTTTACCACCTCTATTAGCTCCCTGGAATATCAATCCAATTCATTAGATTTATTAGGCCTTTTAGAACCCTCCTAGAAACCTAATTTATCTCTAAATAGGATTAATTAACCTCTAAACATGGTTAGCTAGTCTTAAAACCATGATCAACCTCTCCCTAAAACTAGTCAAATGTTACTTTGACTTGTTAATTTACTTGTTGAATCCCTTTTTAGTCCCACATGCACCAAATATCCTTCCATCTCCCAAATGAAAAACTATAAATAACCTACTACCCCCCCTCTCATTTCTAAGAAAACTTCTTCCCTCTAACCTAAACTATAGTATTATTACTAGGATTAAGACGTTCATTCCAGTCTATTGAGATATTTGGTTTCATTTTGCATTTCTATCACATAATATTGAGTAAATGGGAAGAACGATTGGCCTTAAAGCCACTAATGGTGAGATCCCATTCTCTTGAAGCATAAACTGATTACTTAGATCCTTTTAGGTTAATTTACTGTAAGCTTTCAAGAATAGAGGTTAACTTCATTCATTTAAATTGCTTGTTCACTTCAAGTTAATGCATGAAAATAGGATTCCTTGCTCATTTCTTATCATATGGTCCATTGAGGGGCATTACGCACAAATCTTTGTGGTTCTTGAGTGTTTCTTACCCCATTTCAATAGCTCTTGCAAAATATTTCATTGAACACATTTGGCATGCCCGGTGGGACACTTATGTCCTTCCTCCATTAATGGAGGTCTTTTTAGTTCTTCAAAGTTCATTTGTAAGTTTTTTAGTAAAAACAACTTGTTATTTTCTCATTTCTATTTCTAACACTAGCTAAATCACACTTTTTGCATATGTTTTGTGGATATGAACTAGAAATAGGATACTATGACTAACAACTAACTTGTTTTCTCTTAAAAAAAATTGAATCAGTGAGTTTTGTAGGTTTTTCACAAGGTATGCGTAGGTGTTGTAAGGGGGCACATCCACATTGAAACCCTAGCGTTCTCATTGGAAGAGGCACGCACCTGCCTGAATGTACTTATGATTGACAAGTTTTCTCTCCGCAAGAATGCACACGTGTCTCCATCGGTGGGTCTGCGTCTCCATCTCTCTGGATGCATCTATGTAAATAACCCAACTGTGTAAAAATTTGAAACTATCTGTTTTATGCTTGGGTGTGTCTCTGTTGAACCCTAAGCATCCACGCTGAGTTACAAGTATATCTGTCTTTCTAGACATGTCTGTGTTTGTGGGTATACTATGGATTTTATTAATTTTTTTTGCAAGCGTATCCATTGAGTTGGACACGTATGCATCAGTTGGGGCATGATGGTGTCAGTTTGGGCATGTAGGCATCTATGTTAAAATTGGAAATTTTTCTACAGTCTATAAAATCATTTTTTTTTAATCTTTGGTACAAGTTTCTAGGAGTAACAAATTAAATACAGAGTTTTCTTTGGTATTTAAGTTTTCATAGTTAAGTGTTTTTGGTTCTTATCTTAAACTAGGTTTGTAACAGTGTGTATGCTCTCTCCTCGCACCTTCAAAACTAATCTTGGACATCAAAAAAACTTATACAAAACTTGTATCGAATGTTTAAAACAATCATTTTATAAAGGATAAAGTAAACTTTCATGTGATTTATTAGGTTTTTTTCACATTGCCTATGCTCTTCCTTCGCGCCTATTGGTGATCTTAGGAATCAAAAGCAATGTGTAAAGTTCTCTTTCTTGAAATCAATCTGCGAACTAGAAAATTACTAAAACTTGTTGTCTACAGAACCCAATGCTTATAGAAGAAAGTTGTCAAAAATAAAATACAAAACTTCTAATACACGTGTTTATAGAGGTTGCCAAATGGTGTGCTACTTAAAACCACATTAAGTTAAGAAAGATAAAAAACACACCACTTTCATGACACTGTATTGCAGGTTTCACAAAGGGTATGTCCATATCCACTGAACTGGAACATAACCCCTTTGGCATAATGGCTTAAGCTACAATAATGGGGGTGGTTCTAGGAACCCTAAAGTAATCCACTGGTGAGTAACCTCGTGGATGAAACAAGAAGTTCTCTGCTTACCCACTTGACTAGACTTTTCCCTGTAAGTTAACATTACCAGTTGTCTATATGATGACCCTGGTGAGAGTACAAGTGGATGCATTTATTGCCCACTATGCTTGAAGGGTGTAAATTAAAGCTGAGATACTCCCAAGATTTTCAGGGTGACTATTTGGGTAAATCACACTCGCTTAAAACAACTTTGTAACACCTAGTTGAGAGAACTTATTTAAGGATGTCATTCTGTCTTAGAGCCCACTTTGCTAGTCCATTTTTCCGTCAAGCCATCATGAAGTGACAACTCATTTGGAATTTTAACCTTGTTTTTTAACAAGGAAAAAAATCTTTGCAAGTTTGATCTAAGTGTGTTTCATCACGAAATTAAACTACGTCCCAATTTTTCTCAGTTTTATTCTCATCTTCGAACAAACTGAAACTCTACCCAAGTGGTTCTTATTTTGTTTTCATCTTTTGATCTATACCCTTGCATTATCATCATGCATTTTTTGGGGTGAGAAAGGTGCTTACGTTGCAAATTTTTATCAGAGATAGTGTTCGCCACTTTTTTGTCCGTTTACACCCATCTATGTTTGCGGCTGGGTTGTTAAACGTCTAAAGTGCATAGGTACATTTTTCATAGCTTTGATGAAAGTCCTTCATTCTTGATTTCAAGATCATCTTCACCACTGTGAGTTTAGTTCATCATTCATCTCTTCTTGAGTTGATAGTTTTATTCACATTCTAGATGCATAATACTGGTAATTACATTGTGTTCTCATTTATTATGAGAAAATGGTATAAGTCCCTTTATTACGCAGTTACGCTCCTCACACAATTCAAAACTCCTTGTTATACTTATCGCTTCGTTTCAGTTTTGACATCATCTAAGTCTTTTTTAAAAGTGTTGATAACACCTTATATATATCATGATGAGGTTGTCATGATACTAACACTTTGGTTTCTCAGTTAATGTATCACGATGGCATTGTTACACTATATCTAGTTGTGACTTTAATTTTTTAGAAGGTTTGGATTTCATCGGCATTCAAACTAGTTTTAGTATACCTTGTCGAGGGACTGCGTCAACACCACGTCATTATTTAGGCGTTATTAGAATTCTAACTTGACCTACATATTGATACGATATTATCGCTATCTTTTTTAGGAAATATGCTTAGTAATAACAAAATTTAGTGATCATTACATTTAGGTGTGCATATGAGTGTTCCTCGATAAAAATGACTACATAACACTGCATCTAGGATACACTGTGGTATAGTTAAAACATCACCTTGAATGGCTTGTAGAAACCATACACTTAGGTGTCACGTTAGCTGCATACAAATGTCTACTAGTAATGCCTAAAATTTAAAAGATGGCAATAAAATCAAATGAGCATGACATACGAGAAAACCCTTTCAAAACCTTCCCATTTAGCAGCAACAATTTGGCACCTCTCTTTTCTCAAATCAAGGATATGGAGCCATTAGTTGATCTATTTCACCTGATTCTTAGAATGTTTCTTGGAATGTGATGAAAAAAAAGGATAGAAGGAGTACCTGTTAAAGATTTTTGAAGGTTGTTGTGTGTGTATGACTTCTTGATCCACAAATGCTTGTGAGAGATTCCTTTTGGCTAGGAGGAACTACTTGAAATAAACAAAAATACCACCAAATGGAAGTTAAAAACATATGCAGTGGAATGCCTAGCGTATGCTAGATCTGGGAAGTATGATACTCCCTAGAAGGCTATCAATCCATTTTTGAAAACAAATTAATGGGATAAATAAGGTAAATATCATCCTACTGTAGTCAATATGATTTAGGCATCTCATATAAACACAATAAGTAAAATATAATCTAACAGGCTAAGTTAGGATCAGATCTGGAGATCGGGTAAATGGTTTTGGGTATCTACAAGTCTAACAGAGTTCTGATGAAGGTCACAGTTGATTATAGGTAACTTTGGAGTAAGTAGGTAAGTTTCTAGTCTATACTATGTTGGCAGACATAAAGACTGATTCCGGTTAATTATGACCTTTGTCACTCGCTGAAGAAATGACAGGGGTCAAGAACAGGGGTCTAGGTCTATTTTCCAAGTTGATGTGGAACTGGGTGAGGTGTATAGGAGGTGTGGATAGGGATGCATGGCAATGGGTAGGTGTGGTGGGGTTTTTGGTGAATCTGGGAGGAGTTATGGGTATGTTGGTGAATGGTAATAAAGGGGGAGTATCAGGTAAGTAGACAGATGCCGGTGACTTTGGAAAGATGGAGGATGTTGTAGAATGGATTTTGGATCCTCTTTTTGATTACACAAAGGGTTGGGTAGGTCAGAATGGGGTGTTGGATTACTAGGATAGGGTTTTGAGGGGTTTTGGAAGAAATATAGGGGGATAGTTACTAGAGAAGACCTATGAGTTGCTAGTAAAGCAATATCACATAGAAGAATCTAACTACTGAAAGTATTCAAACAAAACTAGACTGAATAGAGAAGTATACTTACTTGGAATCTACTACTAGTTGAATGTGGGTGAAGAGTGGAGATGGCAGTGAGATATTTCTTCTGTGAAGGGCCACCGGTTGATAAGAGACTCTTGCTTGAACTTCCTGGGATTTCCTCCATGCCTGGCTGAATCAACTCTTGGCTTGGATGGCTGTGGATGTCTAGATGTGAATGGATGCTTTCTCTAATTGTATGTACATCTAATTACTCTCTCTTTGCTCTAAGGATGCGCTAACCTCGAAATAAGGTTACCAAAAGGAATAAAACGTAACCAATGATGGTTCTAGGTTGACCGGTGTCAGTTCATTGGAATGGAAGCTTCTTTTCTAACAGGTGGGAATGTGGTTAGAGAAGTTGTAGGGATTTATTTTTAGGGTTATTCCAAATCTTAGCCCATTAAGGCAAGTAGGATTAGGTCTTAGTTAGTTATGGAAACATGTCAAGAATAGGTCTAGGGTGACGAGGTTGGATGAGATGTCTAGGTGAGGTGGAAATTAGGATAATTAGAATAATACATAGTGTGAGGAAATGGATTAAATTAATTAAATTAATATTAGTTTAGGGTGTGAGGGGCCATGATTAGGTGAGTCTATTTAAGTTGATTATCTAACGAAGGGGTTAAGGAGCGTGTGAACCCAATTTTGGTTTCTATATTTTTCCCCTTTTTGTTGCATAGCTTGCACTGGTAAGCGACGCTGACCAAAAATAAGATGTGTTTGCCCCATGTGTGGGTGAAGGTGATCCCCCTCAAACAAGGAACTGATGAGGCAAACAGGAAGAATCTGTGAGTAGTTTGATAAAAGGTGAATTTCATGAAGAGGAAGGTGGACAATGCAGATAAAGGGGTAAAGGTCCAATCAGCTAATCCAAGTAATGGGTCAAGGTCAAAGGTAGTAACAGTCAAACACACACACACGTATAAACTACAGCATGGTACCAGGTTAAAGAGCAAGAAAAATCTACAATGTCTAAGGTCGATAGGGCTATCCAAACAAGGTTGAAGTGAATCTGGTACCCAAGGTATAGGATATGGTCAAGAAACAAGACGTAGGTCAAGTGCAAGAAATTTTAGGTATGTTCTAGTGCACCCAAGGGTGGGTCAGGATAAACCTCACGACAATAGTAAAGGTAAGGTCATTAGGTCAAAAAACACGAGTAACAGTGTCGCAAGGTATAGCAAGCACACATGTTCACAAGGTCACGAACAATGCTCCAAGTCTAGGTGTATAGGTCATGACATAGGTAAGGCTAGGGTAGGGGGAAAATAACGAGTCCCCCACATGATGATTAGGTTAGGGAATAAAGGATGAGGTCGAGAGGAGAAAGGGGGAGTGCCCAAGTCAAGTGTGGGTGAGGTAGAAAGGATTCAGGGTTTAGATTAGGGGTAATGGGTAGTAATGAGGATGAATAGAATAACCGACAGCGGTCAGAATTAAATGATGTCAAGTTACCATGAACCGACCATGACATACTAGGGCATAAGACCAATGTTGGTCTAGATGAAACCATAACCGGTCAAGTTGGGAAGGTTATAAAAAGAAAAAGTTCTACGGGTTTTTGAAAATCATTTGTCATTTTCAACATAGGAGGAAACCACAACAGAGAGGGAAAGAGGTGGAAAGTGACCAAGTGACATGGATAACTAATTTTCTGAGCCACAGAGCTAGTGATCGTTTGTCGATAGGTAGGTCCATGAGCTCGATGTGATCGGTTTGATTGGGTGGAGATCCAGAGGGTAGTTGGTGATGGCAGAGGTAGGAGAGGGATCCGGTGGACCCGTGTAGTGGCCCGAGGTGCCACCTCGTAGACGATACTATGATGAGGTAAGAGTCAAATCCTATCTTTGTGTGTTTGATTAGGTGGAGGATGGAAATCGGGTAGGAGGAAAGTGGGTTTGTTGGGCAGAAAATATTAAAATTTGAATGGTAGGTTTAGGTAAAGGAGGGTTGGGGATAGGTGTTGGGTAAGCATTAGTGGGGGAAATGGGTAGAAATGAGATATTTAGCTGGAAATAGGGCAGGGTGTCATGGGTTTGGCACCACGACAGTGACCGAAGTTGGTTCAATGGTAGTTGACATCGGTGTGTGAGGAATGGTATTGGTCATAGATACGATGACCGATGACAATTGTTGTTGGACCATGGTCGATCAAAAATGACTGGTGTCGGTCGACATGCTAGAGAGGTAGTCCCAAAAAGGGGGTAAAATAAACGGGGTAGGGGTAATCGAGAATTAGGTAGGGGGAAGTGTTATGGGTATTGGTAGGTGGATGAATAAGTAAGATTGGTGAGAGGGTCAAAAAAAACAAATAGGTAAGGGTCTTAGCTGTGGGTAAATAGGTAGTGTTGATTTAGGTCATAGGTTTAGGTAATAGGTATAATGCGAAGCAGTATAGGTAGGGTAAGTGGTATAGTGGGGGCGGAAAGGTTGAATGCAGGTGTGGACAAGTTTTAATAATATGATTGGTTATTGGTTGCAGGCGAGAGATCAGTTGCGGATGAGAGACAGGGTATCACCACTATTGGTGGAGGTACAAGTGAGCATGACACATGAGAAGTGGCACCATGTTGCAGAGGTGGGAATGATCAGGGTCAGACGCTACCGACACGTAGTCTGGGAGGTGAGTTTTATAGTTTCCCTCATCGATAGATGGGATTTGGTGACCAACACATTCCATCTGATGACGGGTGAGGTCACGATCACCCTGAAGGATTTCTATAGGATCCTGCGACTACCTATAACAGGTACACATGTTTATTCAATCTCCTTAGAGGCATCTGAGGAGCTACTACTACAAGTTTTTGGAGAGGGGATGGCATTGTTTTTGATGTGCCAAAATCTCTGATATTATATTTATTAATATAATAATGATAATAATAATAATAAATCAATAAATAAATTGTTGTGAGAACTTTGAATTATTATTATCTAATTCAAAAATTAAAAGAGAAAAGGTTTAATTGGAGAGGAACTTGTTGGGAGACTATTATTTACATTAAACTAGTTGTAAATTTGTAATTGGAAATTTACCGTTATGACCTTTGCTAATGCAACCGAATTGGGAAAAGTATTATTTAAATGGCTTGGAAGACTTGTTGAGGGATCCAAAGGAGAAAAATATTTTAAGAAATTTCAAATATCTTGTGGATATTTTCTAGGTAAACTAGGTTTGTAAGCAGGGCTATGGGTAGAAGGGAGGGGATCCAGAGGAGTCCTAATCGGCGGTACAGAGTACAACCCTGGATGGTTCCTAGCAAGGGCATCAGTTTGTTCTTTTAAGTATATTTTATTCTCCTTGTTAATGTGGCCATGGTTCTGGTGTTTACATCTAAGTGGACCAGAAATTGAGCATAGCAAAGCCATTGCCAAATAAAGCTAAGTTTCTCCTCTATACTTTGGTTGTATACTGACTTTACAGAAAGAAATTAAATAAAGGAATAAATTATTATGATTATTTTATTTGTAATATTTTGTTGAAATGGATATTTAATTTAATTGTGATATGAAACTATATTAAGTGATATTACATCGCTAATTTATTTTTACAGGGCTGTATTGTTTCTCTGTGTATTTATTTCCAAGAAACAAAATAAATTTTTACACAGGTGTTTTGTGATTGGTTATTTAATATAAATTCTATTTTATATTAAAGTAAAATTGTTGACTCTTATTTTACTTGTATGGTAAACTTAAACTAAAATGCTCAAGTTATTTTGGTACATTTCAATAGTAACTTCCAACATGATTAGCGGGCTGGACTTATTGAATATTGATTTGCACATATTAATCAAGATAACATTTTTCATTTGTTTTATTAATATATGGCTTCAAAAACCAAGTAAATGATTTAAAAATAAAGACTAGCATGTAAATTCTATATTTTGTAAATCCGTTTTAAAAAAATTCTAACCACTTTAAAATACTAACTTACCCTTATATTAAAACCATCATATTTAAGTGTGATCATTTATGTTTTAAAGGATAAGTAAATTCAATTTAATCTATTAATATTTAAAAGGTTATGTAGCATATGTCTATTATAAGCTAAGTGGTTAATTAAAATAAAATTACCACCTAGCCTAATTTGAACCTTGAAATTAAATTTTACTTATGTATTTAGCCTATGTCCCCAAACATGTATTTAAAATTTTATAGAATTTGGATCAAAAATTGAATAAACTATAGTATTTGTGTCACCTTCATATTGATGCTTAATATTAAATTCTAAACCTTGTGTTTCTTAAATTTAAAACGTAGATTATTAAAAACCATATATTTAAAGATATTTCATTACCATTAATTTATTAATAGGGGAAAAAGTGACATCACATTGTTAGGATTCCAAAGTGCCAGTCTGAGCTATGAAGCGATGTATCGAGCCTACCCTGAGGAGATGAGGCTGGTAGTGCTTTTGATGGAGGTAGTCTGTTGTTTTGCACTGCCAGATGCAGAGGGTGGGAGATTACCATGGTCATTGATGGGGGTTCTATATGACATGGTGGAGAGTAGGACTCAGTTTGCATGGGCGCTTGCATTCTTGGTGCAGCTATACAGGGAGTTGTGGGCTTATGGACGGCTATAATAGTTCAACCTTTGTTGTACATTCTTAATACAATGTTGGGTGTATGTGCATATTTTGTGTGTATGGCTAGTTGGGATGACCTAAGCCGATGCATTTGAGGCGAGGTTGGTGTGGGTGGGATACAAGCGATAGGTGCCAACTATTGGGGAGTGCCGAGATGCGAGAGCTACACATGATGTAGCCTATTACAGGTGATTACTGGAGGGGTTTTCTAGCATGGACATCATTTGGAGGCCATATGTGGGCTTCCCCTCATACAGGAAAATGGCGGTGGAGCTGGATGAGTTACAGATCTACAGGTGGATAAAGGGGCGGCGGGTAGGGGAGCATGAAATGATACCCATAGACCAGGTCAAATGATAGTTCGGGTTGCATTAAGATATACCCCCACCCTTCCCATAGTACAAGAGATATTATGCGGAGAGACCTATGTCTCCACCATGACCTACAGTGCTAACCGGGAAGGGGGAGGAGTCAGTCAATCAATAGATAGATGATGTCGGGGTGAAAAACATGTATAGACAGTGGTGGGTTATACAGCTATGACTAGTACTGCCGAGGCCGAGGCAACTAGGTTTAGCTACTATGATAATTTAGAGAGACACCCTACAGGGGTAGGTGGCTACCCTGGTGACCCACTTGGGCATAGTACAAGGACATCTGACTAGGGCCGAGACACAAGTTACGACTTTGCAAGTCCAGGTGGATGCTTTTGATGAACAAAGAGTACAGGGACCAGTACCCAAACTGGGGGAGAGGGAGAGGGTGGAGATGGAGATGGGGTTTAGGTAGCCACCCTACAGGCATAGGTGATAGGTTTACAGGGCCAGTTGGCCATGGTACTGGGATAGGTTACATGTTTGGAGTGCCAATTGGATGTTGCATAGGCACAAATAGTGGCCCTTTAGGCCTAAGTACAGGTGCAGTTTCTGGGGCTGATAACACCACCACATGGACATGGATAGGGTCCCATTGTTCAAGCAGAAACATGGAAGGGTCAGAGGCCGATGTCACCACCGCAGTTAGTACCTACAGCTAGATTGAGAGACACCATGTGTGAGGTGAGATATTATCAGGATCACTTGATGACAGAAAGGATATATTTCTTATCATATGCCAAGCACAGAGCAGAGAAGGCGTCGAGTGAGAGGAGAAGATCCCACACACATAGTGTGGAGATCATAGGGGACCAACAAGCGTAGGGGCTAGGTCAAGGTGATGCCACTAGTTCCCAGAGGACAGCTCCAGGGGCAGGACCATCAAAGCCCAGACTAGGGCGATACAGAGAGAGGTTAATCAGATGCTAGGCTAGAGGAGCAGAGGAGGAGATAGATGGGACAGGATTGGATATCAGATGGGGATATGATTGAGCTCCATGTATGATTATTTTATTTTTCACGTCATATTTTTGACATATATACCGGCCTGTGTGCCGAAGATAGTGAGGATCTGCATGATAATTTTTTAGATTTTTATATATATACCAGCATACGTATTGAAGATATTTGAGATTCATGTATATGGATACACATGTTTGGATGATTTATTTATAGAGATGATGGTGATTATGGCATGATGTATATATGGTTGTGTGTAACTTGCTATTATGATTTGTATATGTGATAGAAACCAAGTAGTGTAGGCATGATAGAGCTAGGTCATAGGCGTGGATTAAGTCAGGTCATAGGCATGGATTGTGTTAGGTTTTTTGTTTAGGCATGGATGGAGTCAGGTTAGGCATGGATGGAGTCAAGTCATAGGCATCGACTAAGTCAAGTCCTAGGCATGGATTGAGTTAGGTTTTTGGTTTAGGCATGGATGGAGTCAATTTTTTTTGTAGATTGCGATTAATTGGTGATACATATAACAAATGGTAATGTAGATATACGTGATGACGTAGTTGTCAAAATTGTTTTTTTGTGTGGAAATATAAAATGATGAATTGCTTAATGTTATGATTATGTTTGAAACATGGATGGTAGATATGTGTATTATTTATTTTGTGTTGATATCATACTTCCGGTTGGCAATATACAAAAGGAAAAATAAGGTATAATGTGAATAGGAAAATAGGAGAAAATTGTTAAGGGTATAGAGTGGCTGAGCTAACCTTCAAGGGCCCCATGCCCTTGAAGTGCTTCCTAGATAGTCCCAGAAAAAGGAGACCTCAGGCCGATGTAGTTCTCCCATAAGCTAGGCAGAAATCCAAGGAGGTAAGAGAATGGGTCGGTAGGTTTTTTGCATGATTGAGTCTAGCTTATTTAGGCTTGGTTAAATTGTGCGTAATTAGTTATGGGTGATTTTATGTTGATTTTGGTGAAAGAGGAAAATTTCCCAGAGATAATCATCGAGAGTCTAATCCTATATAGGATAATAAATAAGTAATGAAGAACTTAAAATATAAGAGGAGGTAAGAGAGACACCTGATTAGTGAGGATCATAACAGGTTGACCATACCTTAGGTAGGATGGAAAACATAAGACCCTAAAGACATTACTTGATTGATTATTATAAAGGTGAAGAATAGTCACATGATCACCAAACGTCACAATTTTAGCAGGTCCCTTAAGGCGGTAGGAAATGAAGGTGCAAAGGGTGAGAAGGTGAAAAATGGTTAGGTTATATGATATGAGGTAGCATGCCTTTTGGCAAGAGATCCACGATCACAATGAGTAAGTCCATGATGAAATTTTTTTATGTTTGACTTGTATTTGAGATAGACTGATCGATGTAGGAAGTCTATATGGGATGAGAAAATTATCTCCTTGAGGTCTTCGCAAAGCTGATCTATGTAGGAAGCTTCGGATTTTTTTTGAAGCATGCTTTACATAGCTATCCTTTGAGGGAGTAGTCTATTTATAGCAGTGATGTAGAGAGAAATATTTCCTTTTTGAGTGAGTCATCTTTTCATTGGAATTTTGACTCAAGGAGTTGGATCCCATGTGGAAATTATATGAGAGATTTTAGGTCATGGACAAGACTAAGGTGAAGAATCAGATTCTTGTTCAAAAATAAAGGTAAAAAGACCATGGGATCTCATCCAAAAGAAGATGAAAAGTATCTGTGAGAATCATGCCATGTACAGAGCTGTGGTCCACATATTTAATAGAGGGTAGAAGTGTGACAGGTATGGACATGATTTTTGTTTGATTTTTAGGGATGGCATAGTGAAAGGATGGAATTGAATGATGCTAAAGGGATAAGCATGAAAAGAGGCAGAAGGTGAGATTGGACTGAAAGTCAATAGTAGAATGGCCAAAGATGCAAGGCATTAAGGCGCTCAAGTTTAGGTTTACCTTCGAGTGAAGATAAATGATAAGCACCTGATCCATAGGCATGAGTCACAATGTCTGGTCCAAGAAAATTAGGAGAAAATTTTCCCCATTTACTTTGTTTTGCTTTGGTTACATGTTGATTTTCCTTCAGGACGAGATCACTAACTTGGAAAGTTCATTCATGAACATGTTTTTCATAGGCATGTTTGATACATTTTTAATAAACTTAGAGATGGTCAAGAGCATTAAGATGATGTTCATCTAATAACTCAATTTGTGCTAAACAGTCCTGGTGAAACTCATCATAATTGAGCATGTCATGGAGAGAAATACGAAGAGATGGAATCTAGAATTTTGGATGCAGAACAACCTCTATATTGTAAACTAGAGAAAAAGGAGTGGAAACAATGGAAGTGCGAATACTAGTACGGTACATCCACATAGTGAAAGTAATATGCATATGTAGGTCCTTCTAAGTATCTTTAATCACTTTCATGAGAATTTTGTTTAGGGTTTTATTAGTGGATTCAGCTTGGCCATTGGTTTGTGGGTAATAAGGTGACGAGAAACTTAGTTGAATGTCGAAGGCGTCGCAAAATTTGTTGCAAGGTTTTATTTTTGAATTAGTTTTTGTTATTAGTGATGAGGTGATGTGGAATGCCAAAGCGATAGATAATGTGATTATTAATGAACTTGCATATTTTCTCAGCTTTCGTGGAGATGAGAGGTATGGCTTCAACCCATTTGGTATAGTATTTAGTAGCGGTGATGATCCATTGATGTCTCTGGGAAGAATGGGGATTGATTTCTCTAACAAGATCCAAACCCCATTGAGATAAGGGCTAAAGGTTATGGGCGACCTGTAATGCATGAATGGGTGTATGATGAAGGTTGGAGTGTTGTTGGAATATCACACAATGCTTAATGTAGTCGCAACAATCGTGGTTAAGGGTCAACCAGTAATAGCCTAGGTGAAGAATATGCTTAGCAATCACGAGACCACTGAAGTGACGTCCACATATGCCATCGTGAACTTCCTTAATAGTATAGGGAATTTCAGAACTTGTAAGGCATCGTAAGAGAATACCATCAAAGCCATGCTTATAAATGAGGCCACCCATGATGACATAACGAGAGGTCCTTTTGAGAAAGGTGTGTTGTCTATTACGAGTGATGGCAGGAGGTAATATGGAGAGGGAAAGATAGTTGGTGTATTGCTTATAAAAAAGATCACTCGGGTCAGGACCAGTGGTTTTGATAGAGTAAACTTCACGAGGTAAATAATAGGGTGATTGTAGTCTTTGTATGGTGACAAAGATAATGGAGTCAGTGGACGAAGTGGGTATCTTAGAAGCCAAGTAGGCCATGGTATCTGTAAATTTTTTGGTAGAACATGGGGTGGTTTAAAGGGCATAATGGTCAAAGGTGGTAAAAAGTATGTCTACGCGATACCTATACTTTTTAAGTATCTCATTATGACACCGGTATATACCATTGACTTAGTTTATGACCAATTGAGAATCACCATAGATGTTAATGGACTTAAAATATAAGGCATAAATAACTTAGAGACTCAATACAAGTGCTTCGTATTCAGAAATATTTTTTGTATAATCAAAATCGAGTTTGAAATACAAAGTTATGTGTTCACCATCAAGTAGAAAGAGGATAACACCAGCCCCATCTCCATGGTGAAACTTGAAACCATCAAAGAAGAGTGTCATTTGGTAAGCGGCATCATCCAAGGAAGGGTAGCAATAGACTCATCTAGAAATTTAAAGATAGAAGGTTGATCCCCGGAAATAGGTACATCGACCAATTGGTTGGCAATAGCTTTTCCCTTGATGGACTTTTGATTGATGAATTCGAGGTTGAGGTCAGCCATAAGAATAAACCATCATGAAACACATTGATTTTGGTAAGGTTTGACGTACATGAAGTGTAAGGCATCGGTGTTGGTCACAATATAGGTTTTTTGGTTGAGTAAGTAATGGCAGAGTTTGGTGGTACCAAAAAATAAGGCTAAGAAAAGTTTATTAGCATGGCTGTATCAGGTTTTGTAGTTCAGAAGAGTATGACATAGGTAATAAACCTCCCACACCCTATGTTGTTCATTGTAATGAGCGAGTATGGCCCCCAAGGATTGATCGGTAGCAGGGATGTATAGGTAGAAGTGTTGATTGTATTTAGGTGGATTGAGTATGGGTGGTTGGAGAAGGTATTGTTTTAAGGCCTCCAAAGCTTTGTGGTAGTCATCATCCCATTTAAAGGAGATATCATTTTAGAGAAGATGATGAAATGGCTGACATCGATCAAAAATTTGTGAAATGAAATGGTGAATAGCCTGTAACTTACCTTGCAGGCTACAGAGTTTCCTTAGGTTAGTAGTAAGAGGCATTTTGAGAATGGCCTTGAATTTAGCAGGGTAAACCTCTATACCATGTAAGGAAACTATAAATCCAAGGAGCTTTCCTGAGAGAACAGTGAAGAAACACTTCTTGGGTTGAAGGTGAACACAATACTTAATGAGGCGGTCAAAGATGGTTTTTAGGACAATAAGGTGCTCATAGCGGCATTTAGATTTGACAAGGAGATCATCTACACAATCTTCTAATATACAGTGCATGATGTCATGGAAGATGTAAGTCATAGCCCATTGATATGTGTCAGTAGCATTTTTAAGGCCAAAAGGCATGATTCAATAGCATAGGGTCCCCCAAGGGGTGATGAATGTGATTTTGTGTTGATCCTCAGGCGTAAGCAGGATTTGGTTATAACCTAAGAACCCATCCATAAGTGATAGCATCTCGTGACCAGCAGTAAGGTCAAATAACTATTCAATACTGGGTAGAGGAAATTCATCTTTTGGCTAAGCTAGGTTGAGGTCATGGAAATCTGTCCAAATATGAAGTCCCCCTATCACCTTAGTGATAGGGACAATGTTATAAATCCATCGGGGATAATAAATGGGTAAGATGAAAGAAAAATAAAAAAGGCCCTGAAGTTCTTCTTTGACCAGAAGAGCAATACAGGGGTGTAATTTCCTCAATTTTTGTTTTACAGGTTTGGCATTAGGAATGGTTATGATATTGTGGACCACTATGGTTGGGTCAGTACCGGGCATGTCAGCGTAAGACCAGGTGAAAGCATGGTTATGATTTTTTAGAAAATAAGTGATGGCTTCCTATTTAGTAGTATCTAAAGATTGGCCAATCTTTAGAATGTGCGGGTCGTCCTGAGTATGGATGTTGACTTCGATAGTCGATTCATTCAACATGGTTTGTGTCTCAGATGGTAACAACTAGTGAATATAAGAGTCTTCTGCACCAAGATAGGTGAGTATAGATTCATCATCCTTACATTGAATGACATTAATAGAAGGTGTATCTTCATCAATCATTTCAAGATATGGGAAGGGATGATAAGAGGGAGCCTCGCCCTCGCATTGATAAGTCAAAGTTCCCAAGGAAATGGTTTTTATGAAAAAAAAAGTTAGGAGGAATGAATTCTGGATCCATCGACTATTTCGGTGAAGGTGGTGAAGGTGGTAAGGAAGGTAGAGAAGCATCGATATCTACAATGAGTTCAATGCGGGCCTTCTTAGTAGGTAGTTCAACAAAGTCGATACCACTACAGTCATTATGTTTGCGAGTAATACATGGAATAATAGCGTGGTGGCCTTGCTCGTAAAATCCAAAACCAAAACCTTTCCACACACATTGGTGTAGGAAGGTGTGGGTGAAGTGGTGATTCATGAGTGAATGGAGGTCGGCAAAAAAGGGGTGGGTTTTTTAGGGTGGTTTAGGTGTATAAGTGGAAGTATCAAGTCCCCCATAGGTGAGATTAGTGCAAAGGCTGGAAGGACTATAAAGGATACACTCTCTTATGCGGTGATCATAGTGAGGGTGTTTGCAAAGGATTCCATACTCTTGTGGAGTGAGGAATGTGTTGAAATTATATAGGTGATACTCCTGCAGATTGAGGCATTGAAAAATTTCTTCTAAGGGATCAGTGGTTGATATGCGGGTAGCTAGGATAGGTGATGTATTAGAGGTTAGATCAGAGGTGGAGCCATCTTGTTGGGAGGCTAACAGGTTTGCTTTGGAGGTTGTGGTAGTGATAGGAATGGAGGAGTTAGATGTGGTTGAGGTAGTGACGGAACTAATGAGTAGAGGTGTGGGTGAAGAGGAAGTGGTCATAGAGGTAGACGCCTTAATTGGTACAAGCACGCTATTGCATTGATAAATCATGTTACAATTTTTGAAAGGTGATGGGTTAGACGGAATGGTATAGGTGTGTCCTTTATGCTCAAACTTTACGCAACAATGCAAAGTGGAAGGGACATAACCCATGACAAGAATCTGGGGTCTACCAAGCAACAACTTATATTGAAATTCCTCCTCTAAGACATAAAATAACTCTGGAACAGTATGGGGGCCCACGTAAACATGGAGGATGACGGTGCTAATTGTAGAAGTAATAGCATCATTAAATGAGCATAACATGATGGGATGTTTATACATGCATTTATTGGGTATGCGCATTTACTCAATTGCATGGGAGGAGATTCTATTAATGCTAGCACCCCAATCGAACATAACACATTGTACACATATATTATTGATATGCACGGAGATGAAAAGGGCTAGATCAGGTTCATCAGTTTGGTGTGGTCTGATCTCTTCATCTGAGAAGCTAAGGGTGGCTACTTGGTGAGTAGGTGGAGGTGTAGAATAAGGTGGTAATTTGGTGAGAGAGGCTACATGATGAGGTGTAATAATGGAGGCTACGGGTGTAGCATCATTGGGTAAAACCTCAATAGACTTAAGAACCTCCATAAGAGATTGGCAATGGGATTCAGAGGTTTGGATGAGATCATATAGGGAAATTTTGAGGGAGGATTCGTGTAATTGTTAGAGCATCACGCGATGTGTAACCCCATTAGAAATATGATATGTGGGACTGTGTATAGTGACTTTAGCTATGGGTGCAGATGGTATGTTGGGTATAGGGTTAGTTTGTGGGTTGGTTGCCTTTTCCTTTCCTTTATCCTTCTGAGTGCAAGTAGAAAAGTGGATCATGTTGATTTGAGGCGGGGAGGTAGATCAATTAGGTTAGCCATGAAAGGTGTAATGAAAGGAAGGAAAGAAGCTAAGAGGTGGGAAGGAACCTTGTGAAATGAGTTGGGCACATCACCATTTGGTTGGAGGTTTGGCAAGTTCTTTGATACGATCCATGTTAATTTCAAATCTCAGGGATGTATCTAAGATTTTTGGGGGTGGAGATTTTGATCGCTGAGTAGGCAATGGGGGAAGAACTGTGGAAATTGGTGCTGGAAAAATGGGGTCCTCATCAAGAAGTTCATCATTGTCAAATTTTTCTTCAGGAGGACACAACTGAACAAGAGCAGCTTTCAAAGCTTTACAGTTATCTACATTGTGTCCTTGCAAATGATAATAGGAACAAATTTTTGTTTCATCAAACTCTTTTGGTTTGGGTTTGAGTGGGTCATAAGGTCTAAGAGGTGGTACTGTGATGACAAAATTTTTGAGGATATTGGTTAAGATTTTGGCATAGGATCCTGCTAGTGGATCACAATGGGAGGTGAATGTGGGTTTGGATACAGGTGAGGCTGACTATATAGGAAGATTCTTTGCAAGTGGGGGATTGGGTGTGTCTATGTTCTTAGGTGTTGGTCATGTCTGCTTGGGTAGGGGCATGGTAGATGAACTGGCAATAGAGTGTGGTTGTCTTAACTACCTTATTGGAGGGTAGTAGATTTTTTCCTTTAGGTTACACCTTATTGGGTAAAGGTGATATGGGCGCACGAGATGTAGAGGGAAAAGCAGATGGTGGAAGAGGGAAGGTCACCCATGGTGGTAACTGAGGTGTTATGGAGGTAGAGGAGGTAGATGGCGTAGGTTGGGTAGGAGGTGTGAGGGAAAGGGAAGGAAGTGTCGTGGGTAATGAAGAAGTTATTGATGGTAATGGAGGTATGGTTAGTAAAAAGGTTATAGGTGAGGGTGGAGGTTGTGTGGGGCACTTGGGTATATTAGAGGTCTGCGATGGGAAATGGGTTGTTGCGTTCTTGGTTTACCGATGGATGGGGGTATCTTAGCCAAGGTCGAGGGGTGAGGTCCTAGGACAAACATAAGAGGTTAAGGTGATAAGGGTGTGGTTGGCAAGATTGGGGTATGAGATCTAGGAGATTGGTTTTTTTTAGGGGCCATGTTAAATTTGGTATTAGTTTTGGAAGATGTGACTAAATCTAATTTGGTGGGTGGATGAGTAATTCTATCCATTGGTATGACCCGTAAAATAGTAATAGGTTTAGGAAAGGAAGATGATGTAGGTGTGGGTTTTGATGCAGATGCATGTTGGGTTATGGGTAGATATTTTAGTTGAGCCATGAGTGGTGTCATGCCAGAATTTGTGATAGTTGTGGTTGTGTTTGGTTTCGGTCGGATGAAACAATTTTAGATAGATAGTAGAGGCGACAGTGAGTGACATCTGCATTTTTGCTGATGTAAGAAGTAGAAGATGCCCCAAAAGTAAGGATCTATCAACATAATCCAGGTGATTGGCTAAGCGTCAGAACGAAACTATTGTATGTGTGGTCAATTTGGATCGAATTGCGATTCCTGTAAAATGTGTTTTAGAAACAAGGAGATCACTAGCTTTAGCCTCTATGGGTAAGAGAGCCAAAAGTAAGTCAGCAGGATCTTGGGTGGTTGATGGAGAGTGGTCACCTAGACGTAACGATATTTCTAATGAATCTTTGATAGGTGGAGGAGATGATGGGTGCTCCTTTTTTGGTGGAGGAGATGAATAATGGTTTCCCATGAGTCAGAGAGGTACTGTTGGTGACGGATATCTAGGTGGAGAAGCCAAGGGTGAAGTGGTCTTCATGTTAATAGAAGGCTCCTTTACAGGTGAGGGGGGAGATGAATGATGTTCCTCTGTGGGTGGAGAAATAGGTGAAGTGAGTTCATGTGTAGGTGGAGGACTTCGGGCTAGTATTTCCTCTATGGAAGGAATATGAGGCAATTGGGAAGCAACTGGTGCATCACTAAAAATAGCATGGACCTCATAGGTATTGCTATCATTATTTGAGGTCTTTCAATTTTGGTTAGAATAAGGGGCACGATTAGGAAATGGTTTCTTGAAAATGTGCAGGTTTTCGTTGGCAGGTGCATTTGGATTATCCAAGAATAACACATCGTTCTTAAGCATTTCCTGGAAAATGTTCTTGAAAGTGATGCAATTACCATCATTATGACCTATTACCAAATGATAGTTGTAGAAGTCATGCTCTTTGTACCATGCAAGTGTTAGGTGAGAGGAGAAAAACTAGTGTGTGGTTTTATAGGAGGAAGGGTTATGGCCCTGAATTTAATGAGATTTTCTAAAATAGAAGAATAAGGATCTCTAATTGGAGTGTATTTCCATTGTTCTCATATGAATTGAAAAGTCTAGACAGGGGAAAGATTAAATGAGGACTTAGTGTGATTTGATGGATAAGCTGGGTCGGCCTTGAGTACAACCACGTTAGCGGTTCCCTTGCATTTCCAATAATTATTTTGTGGTTTCGAAGAAGAAGAGGTAGCATTCGACTTAAATGTCATGTTCTTATTTCTTAGTTGGATTTTATTGTCTTTGATGGACTGAATCTCTAGTTTTTGTGCCATGTTGAATGCCTCATCGAAGGTTCTGAAAGTCTACACCTATAGGGTTAGTGAAATATGTCTAGCACAAGCCGAGTGAAGAGATCTATGAGTTCAGCTTGTGGTAATTGGAATGTGAGTTTATTGATCATGCTACACCAACGACTGACGAAATCTATAATAGACTTGTCATCATATCAACATGTAGAGTGGAGGTTAGTCATGATAACCTTCTTAACAACCTTGATGGAGAAGTGATCCAAGAAGGCTTGGGCTACCTGATTAAATGAGTATATAAAATGTCTAGGTAATCCATTATACCAGTCTAATGCAGGTCCGGTCAGATACATGGAAAAGGGCATAAGAAATAAAACATCATAACGGGTGATCAGATAACACCCATGTTTGAAATACCATAAATGTTATTGTGGGTCCTCTTTGCTATTAAAGCGGTTAAATTTAAGCATCTCCCAATGTACAAGATATGGATGAATAGGAATGGAAGGGCGTATGGGCTCATTAAAAATTTCATCGTAGGTGAGAGAACTGCGTGAGCCAGAAACTGATGCCTTTAATGTCTATATCTTATCCATCATTAACTTGATGAGGTCATTGGCAGGTGGTGATGGATGTGTACCTCCTGTAGTGTAGGAGGTTTGGTTTTAGACATATGATGGAGTTGGCATTCCAATATATGGTGATGCTGAATAGGTAGGTTGAGAATGAGGAAGTGAGATAGGGGCACATACCTAGAATGAATGATAGATGAAATGAGAGGCTACTGATAGTACGTATATGAAGGTGGAAGGGTCGAGGTGACTCTAGTAGAAATGGGGGCTAAGGATTGTGGAATATAAAGTACAATGTTTTGAAAAGGGGTAGGAGTCATCGACACCAGAGGTAGTTGTGTTGCTATGGGTATATGTGAGATAATAGGCGTGGATGAGGTTATGTTCTGGGTGGTCGAAGAAGATATAGTGGATGTTGCATGTGTAATAGATGTGGCAAATGCGGTGGTCACAGTAGGTATAGGGCTTAGCTATGAAATGACTAGGAGAAAGGCAAGTGCGGGTAGCATGGAGCTAGAAAGGGATGATGTAGAAGTAGGAATGAGTGTTGGGGGGATAGATACGGGCATTTTGTATATCAACTGACCCGAGGCATCTTGATTAGACGAGTGGGAAAGATAGAACAGTAAGGTGGTAGGATTGTGGTTAAGGATTCGTGTGAACTCCTCGTCACCTGTGGCAATGGTGATAGGTTTGGTAGGATCCATGGGTGATATAATGGAAGGTGGTGAAGGACTAGGTGGGATTGGTTGACAACTAGCATGGAATATGAGGGTGTTTTCTCGGATACGAGTCAACACCATGTGAACAAGTGCTAATTTGGTAGGACTGTTTTCTGTAAATGACACAAAAATACTGAAGAAATAGGAAAAATAGGTAGTGGTAGGTGGATTGGGTTAAAATGATAGCTAGGAAACTACATAGGCTAACCGATGCCAGTTAGGGTAAACCAATGTTGATCTGAGGTAATTTCGGTCCATAATTGTGAAAAAAAAAATAGTTTGCCAAATAAGTAAAAATACTTATAATCTACCAGGTAGATAAGTTGTAGGATGGATCTTATTAGAACAAAGAAGATACTGAGAGTTATAGAGACTTCGAACAACAAAGAAGATGAAGCAGGTGTCCTTTTGGGTAGGTTAACCAAAAGAATAGTAAACCAATGCCAGTTGGATAAAATTGGTCATGGTTAGAGGATAACTGACAACGGTCACTGGACCGACACTGGCTACTATGAAATTGACACAGAGATCAAGAAAAATGTGGTTGTGAATTAAAATCAAGTTTGGAATCGAACCCAAAACTCTGAGAATGATAAAAATGGGGTCCAGGAACACTCAGACCAAGTTGGAATACACCAACTATGATGAGGAGTGTGTAAGGAGAAATAAATAGATGAAGAACATGTCCTCTCACCTCAAAACATAAGACAAGTAGAAACACTAAGAAAAATATGATCCTAAAAGTGCTCTTTCTATTTATTTTTTTAGCTTACGCTATTAACGACTGTGTGTATTTAGAACATAATTTTTTGGTTGGGAAGGGTGTCCTACGAAGAAGGATATCAAAAACGAGTGGTTTTAGGTATTTTATGGTGGGGGTAGGCCTTCCTCTAAGATAATGAATCGACAGAGGAAAAGAGCTGGGGAGTACCTACCAATCGGATCATGTGATCACTAACAGATGTTCCCAAGTAAGATGTTTTTTAAGAAAGATGTGTTAATTTGAATTTGTGTAGTTTGGTAAGACTCAAGGAGAGAGAGAATGCATTTTCTACAATTCATTTTTCAACCATCATTTCGGCATGACTTCCAGTGTATAGGTTGCCCTCATTTAATGTGCACTTATGCAGCATAGGAAAATGAAATGCCGTTAATTTTAATCCTAAATTGAAATATTAAATTCAATGTCACAAAAGATGAACATGAGATAATATGATCTCTCACTAATGCAGTATAAATGAAAGAGAAGAAGAGTTATTTTTATAGAACCAAAACATGATTGCTTCGAGACAATAGAAAGAAGAGAAGATTCCAGGTGAGAAATTTAATGTGAGAACCTTTCGGAAAGGAACCAAACATGCAATGTTACCTAGGAATAAAATGTTTCACCTGATTATTAGAATATCTCTTAGAATGTGATGTAATAGATAAGGAGGCTAGGAGGAGTACTTGTTGAAGATGGTTGAAGGTTGTTGTGCATGTATGACTTGTTGATCCACAACTGATCGTGAGAGCTTCCTTTTGGCTAGGAGGAACTACATGAAATAAACAACAAGACCACCAAATGGAAGTTAAACAGCATATGCAGTCGACTACGTAGCGTCTGCTAGATTAGGGAAGTACGATACTCCCTACAAGGCTATCAATCCACCGTTGTAAACAAATTAATGTGAGAAATAAGGTAAATATTGTCCTACTATAGTCAATATGATTTAGGCATCTCATATAAACACAATAAGTAAAATATAATCTAACAGGATAGGTTAGGATCAGATCTGGAGGTTAGGTAAATGGTTCTAGGTTGCTGCAGGTCTGACAGAGTTTTGATGAAGGTCACAAGTGAATATAGATAACTTGGGAGTAAGTAGGTAAGTTACTGGTATGTGCTGTGTTGCGAGACACAAAGACCGATGCCTTTGTACTTCTAAGTGATGTTAGTTAATTGTGACCGTTATTGGTTGCTGAAGAAATGACATAGGGTTGGGTAAGTTAATTCCAACTTACCCAACCGTTATTGGATCCTCTTTGTGATTGCATAAAGGGTTGGGTAAGTTGGAATGGGGTGTTGGATTACTAGGACACGGTTTTGAGGGGTTTTGGAAGAAGTATAGGGGGATAGTTACCAGAGAGGACCTGTGAGTGGCAAGGAAAGCAATAACACACAGATGAATCTAAATACTAAAAGTATTCACACAAAAATAGACTGAATAAAGAAGTATACTTACTTGGAATTTTATACCAGTTAACTGTGGGTGAAGAGTAGAGATGGTGGTGAGATATTTCTTCTGTAAAGGGCCATCAATTGATAGGAGACTCTTGCTTGAGCTGCCTGGGATTTCTTCCTTCCTTGGCTGAATCAACTCTTGGCTTGGATGGCTGTGGATGTCTGGGTGTTAACTGATGTTCACTCTTATTACATGCAGATCTAATTACTCTCTCCTTGCTCTCAGAATGTGTCAACCCTGAAATAAGGTTACCAAATGGAATAAATTGTAACCGACAATGGTTCTGGGTTGACCGAAATCAGTTTGGGGGGTGACCGGCATCGATTAGGGTGGGATTCCCTAGGTTTCCTAAAATGGGTGGATATTCTTGATTTCTTGGATCTAGTTATTTTTTTTTATGGATTAGCATGGAAGATTCTTTTCTAATGGGAGGGAATGTGGTTAGAGAAGTTGTAGGGATTGATTTTTAGGGTTCGGCCAAATATTATCCCATTAAGGCAAGTAGGATTAGGTCTTAGTTAGTTATGGAAACATGTCAAGAATAGGTCTACGGTGAGGTGGGAGGATGAGATGTCTAGCTAAGGTGGAAATTAGGATAATTATATAATAAATAGTGTGAGGATATGGATTAATTTAATTAAATTAATATTAGTGTAGGGTGTGAGGGGCCATGGTTAGGTGAGTGTGTTTAATTTGATTATTTAACAAAGGGTTAAGGAGTGTGTGACCCAATTTTGGTGTCTACATGATCATAGTGGAGAAGAGTCATACTCTTCTGGAGAACAACAGAGGTTAGACCAAGGTAGATTTGATGAACAATTATATTATAATAATGATCAAGTAATCGCAAGAGTTTTAGAATTAGGAACTAAACTTCCGCAAGAGTGTGAAGAAGAAACAAAGCTCATTAACCCTAAACTAGGAGAGTGAAGATTCCTCTTAGACATAGATAATCCTTTTGATGTGAAATAAACTTCCACTTCTAGGAAACATAAGGCCACCGTCAAAGGGGACCCATGATGAAAATCTCACTATAAAGCTTCAGGTAAAGTGAAAATTAAGTGTAAAGCTTCCCCTCCTCTGAAATTTGATGAAGAATAGGAACCCCTAGTTAAGGAGGAGATCCTCCAAAAATAGATCTTGAAGTTGAGCCAAAAGCAACATATACAAAGACAAAGATAGAACTAAACTTAGCGAGTTTCAATTTGATCCACAAATGGAACATACCTTTAAAGCGACTCAGGTACAAAGACAAATGTCACCTAATAAATAGTAACTCATTCAAAAAGAGCTACAATCAATGAAAAATACACTTACTACATTACAAGAGGGAAATGTACGCCAGAATAGAAAATATTCATATGAAGAACTATGCCCTTACCCCTTTGATAAGGACATGTTACAACAACCTTTCCCGAATAACTTTACCATTCCCACGTTTGATAAGTATAAGTGCAAAAGTGATACTCATGATCATATAAAAGTATTTCACATGGCTTTCCAAGAGGTTGCATATAGTGATAATTTCTTAATATGACTTTTTCCTCGCAACCTAGGAGCCCTAGGGTTAGAATGGTTCTATAGCATGCCAAAGGGTTCCATTACAATGTGGCCCGCATTAGTGGAACAATTTATATGACATAACTCCTATAATATGGAAAGTGACATCACGATGAACGATTTATGCAATACAAAACAAAAACCCCATGAGATGTTTGCAGGATTTTTACAATGATGGCACGGGTTAGCAAGTCATTTTCCTTGTGCATTACTGGAAAAATAGCTAGTAAGAATTTTTCTTCCTAACTTAAACCTAGAAATAGCCTTTCATGTACGGATGCACTATGGCTCAAACTTCAAATAAGTCATAGAGAAAGGTGGTCAAATTGAGAAATCCCTCATTGGAAAGGAAATGGTTAGGTTTGTCGTTAAAAAAAACATGAATCCGAATCCATACACAAACCTAAATTCTTTAATAGAAACAAGCATGTTGTTGGTGATGGCATTACAAACTCTAAGAGAGTCCAAGCCGTATGTTTACATCCTTAACGGAGTCCTTGTCTACCGTCCTAAAATAATTAGATGATGCAAAAATGTTGGAATATCAAACTATGACGGTACCATACCCAAAGGATGCTCCAAAACCTAGTTGGTTCAAAGACCATGAATATTGCGACTTCTGTCGTGTTAAAGGACACAAGATAGATAAGTGTTTGAGACTACACCACTACATACAATACCTCATTAAGGAAGGAAAGATCACTATGGATTCCCCCCCTAAATCTGGAAAAGGTCCAAACGAGAAAATGAGTATCTATAAGGAACCTTTTCCTGATCATGCAGATAAAAAGAAAAGGAAACTAGATCATGGGAAAACCTCCAACGACTATAGAACTGCCACTTATGGTTACCCTATAAATTATAATCCTTTTGATTTTCTCATAGGACGTATTAGCCCATGTAATGAACAGATCAACACCATCTAGATTTTAGAAAAAAGTTACACAATAAGGACGAGACATGCCCACTTAGTCATACAAGATCCCATGCCTTTCCCTCAAGAAGGTAAGTATAATTTAATAGAGCAATAAGATAAAAAACCTCCTAGGATATCTATTCTTGATCTCTTTAAAATATCTAATGCCCATAAGAACATATTGTACAAAACATTACAAAATTCAGGGGTTTCGATATATGTAGACCCCATAATCCTTCGAGCCATGATTGCATTCCTAGATTCTAATGATCATATTACTTTTGATCATGTTACAATCCCACATAAAAACCTAGAACATAACTTACCATTGTATCTCGAAGTGGTGGTTACACGTCAAAAAATCAAGAGGGTACTTGTGGATGGTGAATCTGGTCTAAAAATTTACACTTTGAAGCTGGTTAAGCAGCTAGGCCATTTAGAAACAGATCTGGGAGCTAAGACTATCACAATCACGGCTTATGACAACAAAGAACGAGAATATGTGGGTACTATAATAGTTCCCATGGAAGTACGCCCAAATTTTCATGACATGATGTTCCACATCCTTGAATTTGACCTTTCATACAACATGCTGCTGGGGTGCCCATGGATCCATGCCATGTACGCTATTCCATCAACTTTTTATCAGTACATCAAGTTATGTCATGAAGGTCAGGTGGTTACCATTCTGGGAAACCCAGAACCATTCACACATTTTAGGGCATTGCATAGTTTTTCTTGTGCATCTTTTGAGTTTCTTTTGACGGATGTTGTTGTGCCCTTACAAACAGAACCCATGAAAAAATGGATATATTCAGAGTCCCTCATGCCTTGCAATCAAAAATTCCATTCATTGGTTAACCCATTCTCTTCATGGGAGGTAACACTCAAAAAATATAGCCCAAGCATGCCATTAATTCTTGAACAAGCTTTGTTAATATCAGAATTATCAGTATCTCCCAAAACAAGGGGTAAGCCATATTTTCAGTTTAAGAGCACTCGCCAGCAGTATCCTAAACCATTGGAAATTTTTTTCCATAGTGGTCTCCAATCTAAGGAGAAAATGTTAGAAGATCTTACTAGCAAAGTGCCAAAAGGCACTATGGATTCATGCTATCAAGCACCCTAGTACATCAAAGGTCACCGCATGATGTTTGTGATGGGCTATAGTGGGTTTGGATGTGGCATTAATGCACAAGACCAGCTAGAGCCTATTCCCATCCCTCATTTTAATTCTGATAAACATGGGCTTGGGATAAGGCCCCATAATTCTCTACACTTTAAGAATGACACCACCTCTTCTAAACATGAGGATGTTTCATCCCATTCTGATAGCGACGAAGATTCCTAATGTAGCCTCTATGAGGATTTGGATTCCACTAACTTATTCCTAGATTCAAAGGTCCTTACCTTATCTGAATCCATCCCCTTAAACAAATATCAAGTAGCCCTTATATATCCTAAACTTATAGATTAGGATAAACAACTTCACGTGCCCCTAGATTTATTTGAAATGATGAGACATTTGCAGAGTTCACGGGACTTAGGGATTCTATTATAGTTGGGGACCACAAGAAAGTATTTTCAATTCAGCTAGACACCTATGCATACTTCGAGGAAGAAGCAAAGATGTGTGGATGTTTGAATAAGAAGACAGTAAATAAGAGTACAACCACTTCTGAGAAACCTGACAAAAAGGATAAACATAAATATCATAGTGATAAAGTCTTTGAAAATATCATAGATAAAAAGAACGAAGAGTCTAAAGATGAAGTGATTTATCCATTTAAAGATGATAATGAGATATTGTAGGAGGTTGATCTTACTCTTTCCCCTGATCCTACATGGATGGAAGATGCTTCTAAAATGATTGTTGAGGAAATAATCAATGTCAACATTGGCTCAAAGGAGTAGCCTAGAATGATAAAGTTGTGGGCTTCATTCTCAGCTCAGGAACAAAATATATTTGTAGAGCTCTTAAGAGAATACGCAGACATATTCGCATGGACATGTGCAGAAATGCTTGGTTTGGAGCTAGAGCTAGTTATGCGCAACCTCGTTGTGTACCTGGATGCTAAACCCATCAAGTAAAAATTGAGAAATATGCATCCTAAGGTGGCACTCCTTGTTAAAGAATAAGTGGAAAAGTTGTTAGCTGATGATTTTATTGAACCTACTGACTATTGAGAATGGATCTCTAACATAGTCTTGGTACAGAAAAATCCTTTCGGCATAAGAATTTGTACTAATTTCCATGACATTAATAAGGCACGTCCTAAGGATGACTTTCCCATACCTAACATTGACATGATAGTTGATTCCACTGATGCTTATGAAATGTGTTCCTTAATTGGTAGCTTTTCAGGTTATAACCATCTATGGATCGCAGAATAAGATCAACATAAAACAACCTTCATCACACCTTGGGGGACATTTTTACAAATTCATGCATTTCGGGCTCAAGAACGCTGGGGATACTTATCAACGGGTCATGACTGTTATCTTCCATGATATGATAAATGAAATCATGGAAGATTATGTTGATGACATCCTAGCAAAATCCAAGAGTAGAAGAGAGCACCCTGAAGTACTGAAGCATATTTTTCAACATCTACAAGACTATAAGGTTTTCTTGAACCCTAAGAAATGTGTCTTTGGTGTTTTATCAGGAAATCCCATAGGGTTCATTATTTCACAAAGAGGGATTGAAGTGGACCTTGTAAAGGTTATGACTATCATAGAAATTCCACCAACTACCACTCTCAAGCAACAAAGGAGTCTACAAGGGAAAATTCAGGCAATCCATCACTTTATTTCATAACTTGTGGATAACTACCACCCATGTACCCATTTTCTCAAGAAATATGTAACATTCAATTGGGGACCTAAATTTCAGAAGGTCTTTGCACTACTAAAATAGTCCTTGGTCAGCCCGAATTATACTCATGTCACCTACCCCAGGTGAACCTCTCCTCTTATGCCTTTCCACTACTCAATTTCGCTATTGGTGCATTACTTGCCCAATATGACTTAGACCATAAAGAGAGAGCATTTTACTACCTCAAATGTACCTTGATCATGTACAAGTTGAACTACCCCCAAATAGAAAAGGCCTTCTTGGTAGTTGTCTTCACCTTCCAAAAGCTTTGCCATTATCTCCTGAACAATAAAACCAAACTCATATCCAAAATTAACCCTCTCTAAGTACCCTTTTATCTGAACCTGCCCTCACAGGCCAAATGGATAATTGGATCATTCTCCTGAGTGAATTTTATATTGATTTTGTGAATCAAAAATCCTTGAAAGGATAGGTGTTGGCTGATCAGTTGGTGGAAGCACCTCTCCCAGGGATGGAACATCTGTGCTTAGATTTTCCAGATAAATCTATGATGTATATTGTAGAGTCTATAGAATGGCAGATCCATTTTGATGGATCTTTCACCTTCCCACAGATCCGAAGCAGGAGTGGTGCTCATAACTCCCACAAGCGATGTCATACCAAGAGAATTTTGGTTGGGATTTTTGTGCACCAACAATATCATAGAGTACGAGGCACTCATCACTGGCCTCAAGTTGGCTTATTACATGGAACATCTGACAACGAGGAGTCATTGAAGACTCTCAAGTTATCATTAAATAAGTTAATGATGAGTACAAAGTTAAAGATGAGAATCTTATTTCATATAAAAAGATGGTTGAAAGCCTTGAAGGAATACTTTACATAGATCATATTTGAGAAAAAACCAAGGTTGCACAATAGATCCGTAGATGCTATGGCTAATATTTGGTCTTTTTTACTCATTCCCACTCAAGAAAGTAAGATTCCTTTCTTTGTAGAGCATTTACAAGTGCCATCATATGAAATGCCAGAGTCGTGTTTAGCATGTGAAGTTGTTGGTCCCTTAACCCCTTGGTATGATCCAATATTTCAATACCTACAAGATGGAAATTTTCCACTAGACATTACTCATTCCAAAAATAAATCCCTTATCCACTGCATAGCCCATTATACCCTCCTAAGAGGCACCCTTTATCATTGTGGCTACGATAGGAATCTTCTTCACTATTTGGATGTTACTGATTCTATCCACGTAATTAAGGAAGTACATGGTGGTATTTGTGGAGCGCACACTAGCAACATAGTATTGACTAAGAAGATGTTAAGAGTAGGCTATTATTGCCCTACCATGGAATCAGATTTCTATACCTTTGTAAAGAAGTGTGAACTATGTCAGAAATATGGAAACTTATTACATGCGCCACCATAGGCCTTACAACCTATTGCAATGCCTTGGCCATTCTCTAAATGGGGCTTGGATCTCATAGGGAAGCTCTAGCCTTTTTCTTCATATGGTCATACTGACATCATCACTTCCACCGAATATTGTACCAAATGGGTAGAGGTCTTCCCTCTTACCTATGTCACTGGTGCACAAATTTCAAAATTCGTCATGAACCATCTCATCTGTTGTTATGGGATACCTCTAGCCATTTTCACTGATAATAGTAAATCCTTAAAAAAATGGTTAAAACCTTGTGTCAATGCTTCCATATCCAACTCAAGTGGTCTACCCCCTATTACCCCAAAGGTAATAGATAGGAAGAAGCTACTAATAAAACCTTTGTATAGATTATAGAGAAAATGGTCAGTAAAACCAGTCATGATTAGCAATTACAAATACATCCCGCCCTCTGGACCTATCATACTTCCATGTACTTCTACTGGTGCAACCCCATAGTCACTCATCTATGGAACTGAAGCCATCATACCTCTGGAAGTGGAGCTTCCTTCCCTGAGAATATCTCTCTGAGACTATATTGATAAAGATGAGGACTACAAAGTTTCTCGTCCAAAAGAGTTAGAACTATTAGATGAAAAGCATATTAGAGCACTCAATCACCTAAAAGTCTATCAGAATAGAGTGTGCATGGGATACAAAAAACAAATCATTCATTGGGAGTTTGACGTAGGAGATCTAGTTCTAAAAGAAAATTAGAAGTATATCGTTGAAGATAGAGAAAAGAAAGGTAAGTTTGAGGCTAATTGGCTAGGTCCTTATGTAGTAATTTTAAAGTATGGATTAGGAGCCTATAAACTTACATATTCAGATGGTGAAGAGCTTCCATAACCTACAAATGCCAAGCACATCAAGCGGTTCTATGCTTAAGCATGAAAAAAATATCAGTTAAGAACTAAAAAATAGAAAAAGAAAGAAAAAATAAGCAAAACAAAAAATGGAAAATTGAGAAAACAATAAAGAAAAAGAAGGCCGTACACATGTGAAAACCACAAAATTGTGGTAGTGGGTAGGTCTTTGGGTGAAAACCAGTTTTCAGCACTCAAGGAAGGTTCGTCAGGCACAAGTCACTCTTACAGCAGGATGAGTAATCATCACCACTTTCTATATATGACTTCCTTTGCTAGGTCTATGAACCCTACTAAAAGTCACCTTTTCCACACCATGATCTAGCTTATTTGATCTTATATCTGCATGAAGGGAATTTCCTTTGTATACTCCCATCTAACACTGAGAGCACTTGTAAATTTCAAACTTATCATACATACGCGCGTGGCATTCTACCTTTTGTATATTCCCACATCACACTGGGGGCATTCACACTTCTTTGTTCTTATACATTACTTTTGGAACTTGAACTTCGAAAATGCAAAAACATTCGGAAAAGGATACAAAAAAAACCTAAACATTCAAAAAATCTCCCTTTTTTAGGGACGAAGCTATGAAAACCGAGCAATTTTGTTTTAGAAAACAATGTGAATCGTAGCCTTGAAAACTTATCTTTTTAGATAAACCCAAAAACATTAGAAAATATATCAATGTTGTCCCTCAAAAACAAGGTAATGCTTTAATTGTTTTTAGTTGTTCGTTTGTATAGTGTTGATTATGAATACCTTTTCATGTGATGTTCTGAATTATTTTCTTAGTATATGTGGGATCTTGTTTGAAATAATTATGTATGGCATTTTATTCATTTGTAGCTTGTATGCATTTATTAGGGTTCATTTTACTTATATTAAAATGTTAATTTGATCTTTGTAGTACGCTTTGTAAAATCATGTGTTTGCATCATAAGTTGTGTTGTGTTGTATAGGTACAATTGGTTAGCTTTGTTAACCTTTGCTTGTATGTTTGTCTCTTGCATAGTTTTTTGTTGTCACATCTATCATATATCATTCATCACATATAAAACATCGTCTACTACATCATATATAGAAAAATGCTAAGTATTACATCATACATGTACGCTAAGCTAATCATCACATATCTTATCATCAATGGGGGCAAGAAGGGTTGTGCATAATCACAAATCTATCCCCCCCACACCAATATCATCTAGTATCATCCCAAGTGATAGAATAGGAACTCAGAAACATTGCAGAAGTCTAAATACATGTGGTCCTTTCTACAGATATATCAAAATATGAAAGCATGAAACATACACATCTCTAAATCTAAGGTATGTCACATACATAGAGAAAAGAGAAATCATATATCATAATCAATGCTCATACAAAGCATAATCACAATATAGTATGAAAAAATCATCATCAAAATGTCCATATGATACATGTATAACTGTCCAAGTCAGTGCTTAAAATGTACATCATCGATACAATATGCCATCTAAAAATGGCATGCATAAAAAATAATTGAGCCTTCATCAAGAGGTGTCATCAAAACAATGGTATATACAAATATAAATCAAAATCAGCCTCCATAAGAGGTATGTATACAATACATCTATACAAAAGGAGAAGTAAAGAGCTCAACCACATCTCTCGCCCTCACTGGGGATCTTGAGTCCACGACCTAGTGGACAGAAGAGTGGTGGCTGTGATGGACCAGCACTAGGGGTACCACCTTACTATCTAGCTGGTTGTTGTCTAGTCAACTACTCTATAATGGGTTGCCACACTGATCTAACTGAATGTCCTGATCACCGTGAGCTAGAGCCTATCACACTTGCATCTGAATACTCAAAAGGAATGACTCACTGCTCTGTCAAGAATGCCCTGTAGTAAGCAGTCCTATTGTATAAATCCTCACCACTAGACCTCATAGCATCACGTATCAGATTAGAATCTCTAGAAGTGATAGATTCCTGTAAATCTACCTCTGACTCACCAATCAACCTCCCACTGTCAGCCTGAGCCTATCTAGAATCCGCGGCCTCTCAATCTCTATCTACAGTAATAACCTGTACCTAGGCTCATGCCTAATCTCTCTATATAATGTAGCCTTGTGATTGTGCCTAGGTGTGGTCCCTCTGAGAAAAAACCATCTGCACCTGCATCTAAAACTGATGTAAAAGGCTCAATATCTAAGCCCCCTGTGCAGCCATCTCACTAATCTAACTCTACCATAGGGTACTATCACTACCCTGGGTGGCCTGTGTTCTATCCTGATCTCTCTCAAACATAAAAATCTACACCTAAGCATGTGTCTGATCTCTCTCTACTATGAGGTCCTGTACCTATGCCCTGGCTACATCTCTCTCTCTAGCCACCTATAACTAAACAAAAATCGATGCCATTAACTGTTGTTGAAGGGAAGCCAGCTATCCACCATCATCGTCACACTCTAGAGCATGAGGTTGTGGGCCCTTCTCTGGAAGTACCTACTAAAGAGGGATGTATATCCCCACTGGAATGCTATTAGGAGAAACTCTATGTCATCTTTCGTGAACACCTATCTTCGCCTAGGCCTAGGGTCCTATCCCTGTTGATCAAAGAATACTTGTCAAAGATCACACAAATATTCTGTTCGGGATAGAAGGATAGAATGAAGGGTGCGAAGGGATAGGAAGGACACACATGTGGAAGACAAGTTCATATTTCAGGAATTGGCCAATTTTGAGCATGAATACCTATTTTTAGAAGATGGTATGCGGAACACACCAATGATGTAGAGACATGCGTGCCATGCATTTTCTATCTTTAGAGGAGTGGATCAAAGCGTTTTGTATGGAGATGAGCTAAGAATAGGATTGACACTTCAGTTAACTACAAGAGGACTATAGATAACACACCTGCATGTGTGGCTATGCCTGTAAATGGTGTGTGGCTATTAATAGCATGCGGCTTATTTCTGGAATAGATAACTAGTGAAGGGCAAGTTCCCACCATATATATATGATGTTGGGTACATAGTAGAGGTGTGTGTGTAAGTGTAACAGAGAATATACAGAGTGTGTGTATGCATGTGTGATGGATGTATGGAGGTATAGAGATATACGCATATGATTGAATTATTGTATCAAATCCATATGCACATCAATATAGATTGACAATACTATAAGGAGATTCAGTATTTATTAATAGATGGAAGATATTGGATGAATCTTAGAAGTGTCATTCTATGTGTAGTTGAGTAGTGCATATTACTAATTCAATCATGATTACTATTTAAGTTTGTTCTTTCATAGATCTGAGGGTAATATGCATTGTAGAATGATGGATTAGTTACGAATCTATATGTTTCTTCCTTCATCGTGATAACATCCTACTACAAAAACCCTAAAGAGGGATCTAGTACCTTTGCATGCTTCGAGTGAGTGCTTAATCAAGGCTGAATGATGTGCCAACATGACTAGGGTGTTATTTGGTAAATTCTAGGTTACATCAATGGTTCCATTGCTGAGACCTCTTTTTCAATTGTTTTGAGGATGGTTCATGATGAAGACGTAACGGTTAACTCTAGCACGTATTGAGGAATGGATACACGATATGGAGGAAGAATATGCACGGCAGTTCAATAGTGGATTTGATTTTAACGCACACACTTGGGTAGAAAAAAATCTGTATGATAGCTTATATGAGAGCTTTTTCGCTATCTTTCCAGTAGAACTATATGAGTGGCTTACTACTTATGCATCTTAGTGGAACTGGAAGTATTGCGCGCTTGTCTGGATACAGAAATAATTTTAGGCCCTTTGTGATGCTGATCTAATATGTACTTGTGTTGTGGATACGTGGTTTCGTGGTTTTCTAAACATTTATATTCTAGAATATTCAATTTTGATGTACTCTTTCTCAGAGTTAGCTGAATTCCAGTTTCTGCGATATCCAAGAGGAATATATTTGCAAGGTATTTTTCTAGTGATCAAGATCTTGATGGTAACCTTAAACCTAGAGAGTAAACCGATGGCTAACTAAATTTCAACACGTGCGAGGGAAGGAACAGGTTTGGTGAAAGATGGAAAACCTAGCAGTAGAGAGGCAGAGAGAGGAAAGGAGGATTAATTATAATGAGGCACGAAAGAGGGAGATAGAGAAGCAATATTCCATTACACAAAGTTTGGCATGGAGGAGAGTGATGGCTCCTAAAGGATTTACAGCTCACGTAGAAGATGTGGAGCTAGAGCATAAAGAACCCCCCCATCTTGGAAATCATTATAGGGATCCCCCCTCAGCCTCACACAAAAGTGTGCTAGTAGATACTACCTTGACCGTGGGTGCACATCTTAATCCAGCTGGTTACCTAGCCCTTGCACTTGGTTTTTCAGTATCGAGTATGACAAGTAACCAACAAGCTAACTTGGGAAGTAGGAGAGTAGGAGTAAGTAAGAGATCAAATACATCAATGGTAGGACAAATGGATTCAATGTTCTTTGAAGGAACATTCTTAGGTACATCATCCACATAGAATGTGAGTGCAAAGAATGTTGGATTCACCTATGGAAGTGGAGCTACCTCACAGAATCTAGGGGTTCAGTATAGTAATACTGTCATAGCACAAGGGAGTACATCTATAGGTCTTATTCCAACTACATCTGGAGGATCAGGAGGTATAGGTGGTTCTAGTTCTAGAAGATCTGGTGTTTCTAGAGGTAGAGGGAATACAAGAGGTTTTAGATCAAGTGGTCAAGGTCTGTAGCAACCACAAAATATCTATATGGTTATGTCTCTTCATCTCCCAGAATATAGAGGTATAGAGGATGCTATGGAACATGTGCATATGTGTGAAATTTTGTGGCATGCTAAAGGGATCATGACTACTGAGCGTAAGGCAAGTCAATTCACCACTACATTACATGGGTGTGCACACAACTTTTATAGGAAGTTTGACCCTGATCAAACTTGTCTGGATTATGCAACATTGAGGGACGCTTTCTTGAAAGAGTTCCATATCCCTTAGTTTGAGTAGAAGAGTATAAGTGCACTCAAGGATATCAAGTAAGGCACTACTGAGAGTGTATGTGAGTATGATGCTCATTTTAAGACACTTATATCTAAGATATCTTATGATATTCATGCTAGCTAGCATGCATAATGGTTTGTTGGAGGATTGATTACACCTTTTAGAAGGGAAATGTCACATAAGGCATACACTGATCCATGAGAAGCACTGGAAGAATATTTGCATGTTAAGGTAGTTGGGAGCATTGAAAATGGTGTTAGTCCATTCCTAGAGGCAAAAATTGTAGCTATGGAAAATTAGTTATAGAACCTATCAACAAATTCAGCCCATGATACACGCTCAGGAATTTGGTGTACAGATTGTGAAGTGGAAGGTCACACCAAGGATAGTTTCCCTCACAGATATGTACGATCATTATTGTTGGACTGTGAGATTTCCCATTTGAATCATGATGCTAGTCACTATCCTTTGTTACAACACGTGATAAGGAAGAATGTATCTTGCTTTTGTAAAATTTCCAGGTCCACAACCCATGATATCAAGGATTGTTAGTTAATTGGTCAGATCCAGGACACTATAGACATTGGGGTATGATAGACAAGTATAACAGATGATTCTAAGGGTGAGAATGAGCACCAGGATCGAGATCATAATCAAACAAGCTATGAAAAGAATGAGGGGTGTTTTGAAGGAGGTCGTGGATATTGTGGTGGATATGGAGGATAAGGTCGTGGTGGAGGAAGAGGTGAGTTCCCTCGTGGAACATGTTATACGTGTGGATATCCTAACCACTATATGTGTGAATGTCCTTAGAATATTGCATGTTCTTTCTGCGAAAAGAACCATAGCTATGAACAATGCCTGGAATTATATGAGAATCTGAATTATTAGCATAAGCAAGAAAACAAAGGTGCTAGGATGGTTAGAATATAGCACGCGGTAGAAGATCATTGGATGTGTAAGATATCAAAAGGACCTGAGGCATTGAAAGTGAAGATTACTACACACAATGAAGTGGTGTGCGCAAGAGAGGCATTGCACCAAAAGCCAATGATCACCAAGGAGGGGGTTTTACATGTAAGGTACCCAGATACTGCTCATCAAAAGGAAGTTTACCAGGATACCATGGAAGTGCTAAGGAGTCTTCAGTAGATATAGTACATAAAGGAGAAGAATAAATAATCAGAGACAGTCCAAACTGATATCCATGATCTGCAAGAAATGTGCAAAATGTTGCATTAGGAGAACATTATCCTATTAGTAGGAAATTGGTTAAAGGGGAACACTCCGTGTGCAAGTCTTGAGAATGGATGAAAAATTTTGCATGAAAATATTCCCCCTGATAGCATTGACTATGAAAAATAAATTAATCTGAATGTTTTTGTAGATGGGTGGTTGTTGAGAAACATATTAATTGATATAGGTGCAAAAGTAAATGTGCTTACATTATATGCATTAGTACAAATGGGGAGGCCTCCATTGCAGCCATCATCTAATGTGTTATTTATGGAAAACTGGACTAAGGCCACTCCGATAGGATTTTTGAAAGATGCATCTATAACTATAGAAGGGGCCAAGTTCACTATGGATTTTGAGGTATTAGCACTTGTAGAAGCAGACAATTTTCTAGCCTTGCTTAGACCCCCTTGGTGTTATGCGAATAATGCTGACTTGAGATTTAATAAGGGGTATATCAAATTTGAAAACAAGGAGGAAAGGGTTGTGATACCTTTGAAAAATGGGAAATCTACACCATATGTCGAGCCTCTAAGTGAGAAGGACTTAAATAGAGTTTATGTACACACTATTTAGGACCTAGAGGTCAATGAGCCATCAAAAGAAGGAATCCTTCAGTGGGAGGATTCTCATTCTATTAGTGATACTACGAGTATTGCTTGTGAAAATTGGGCTCAAGGTACATATGAACTATTAGGAAACGAGGTGAAAAGCGTGGTTACGTATAAGAATGGACTTCTTTCGATTCGATGTATAGGTAGCACAATACCTTGGTACACAAGGGGAGAAGATCTTCTTGCATTTCTTAAGGCCATGGAAACATAATGGAAAGATCAAATTAAGAGAAGAGCTATGTTAGTATATACCTTTCTTGGGACAAAAACACGATGATGGGTAGTCCACAAAGATAAACTTATAAATTGGGAAGATATTGGAGTCACTTTATCTACTAGGTTTATAAGGAACTGTGTACCTACATAAATCTGCACTTATCATGGTGATCAACCTATTCAGCATCACATTCAGTAGTGTGAGAGACTTTAGACAACAGGACAAGAAGCATTACAACCATCACTCTAGGTGCATCGACTGTATTCTACGATACAAGGATGAACACACATCTAGTATGTATATGTAGAACTACATTGAGAGACTGGAAACTGGCAATATTTGACTACAGGAATGATCCATACTTTTGAATACTTCTTGACTAAACCTCATTTAGAAGAGGCATTAAGATTTTTCAAATGCTTAACTATGGGAGATAGTGTAAAAGAAGAAGAGAATATTCAAGAATTATTCAGTGAGGCAGAGTTTGGAGCATGTTTTGAAAAGGAAGAATAAATGGTCTCCATACTACTTGAATGCACTTGCCTTGAGAAAGAGAAAGGGAAGATGATTTATGTTGTGGATGATAAGGAAGTTGAGAACTTGGATATTGAACATTCACACAGGGTGCACGAGGTCTTGGACAGTGTAGACAAGGATACACATGCCTGCCACGAACCCATGAAGACAAAGAAGGTGAATATAGGTTCGGAGGCTAGCCTAAGGAGGCCATAATTGGAGACTACTGGTCAGACTCGGAGGTAACAAAGATCATCAAGTTACTTAGGGATTATCAGGAATTATTACCTCAAGGGTATCATGAACTTAAAAGTGTGCATGAATAACTTGGGGAAATGAAAATAAAACTTAAGGACAGTGCATGACCAGTTAGAAAGAAAACTTAAGGAATGAATCCTAATTTTCATGAAAAGGTAAAAGAAGAAATTGATAAAATGTTGAAATCTAGAATTATCAAGCCCCTTGACGAGTTAGAATGGGTTAACCCAATGGTGATCATTATCAAGAAGGAGGGGTGAATGATAATATGTGTGTACTACAGAGAGATAAATGTTCCATGTGTCATATATCCATTCCCTACTCCATTCACTGAGGAAATACTAGAAGGAGTTGCAGGGCGTGAAATATATTCCTCCACAAATGGGTTTTCCAGGTATCATCTGGTTAGGATTTCTTAGAAGATCAAGAAAAGATAATATTTACTACTAAATGGGGCAGTGTTTCCTATACTATGATGCCTTTTGGATTGAAAAACATGCCTACTATATTCTCACGCATAGTTGTTTAGGCATTCAAATATTTTATTCACAACTTCTTACAGGTCTACCGAGATGATTGGACAATATATGGGCTTTTGAAAGATCATTGTGACAATCTGTGCTTAATGTTTGAAAGATGCAGACAATCGAGTATCTCTTTTAACATCAAAAAATGAATATTTTCTATGCCATTTGGGATACTGTTAGGATATATAATATGTAAGGCAGGTTTGTTGGTTGATCCAGCCAAGGTTGTAGTAATTTTAGGCTTGGAAGCACCTACCAGTCAAATAGAGGTGCGTGGATTTTTAGGTCCTAGAGGATATTATAGAAAATTCATCAAAGGTCATGCCAAAATTGTTGCACGCTTAGAAGAGTTACTAAAGGGAAAAAGTACATTTTATTGGGGAGAACCGCGGCAGCGTGCGTTTGAGATATTAAAAGAGAAACTTACTACCGCACCCATTCTGCACTTTCCCTCATGGGATAAACCATTTCATGTGCATGTGAATGCTTCTATCATGGCCATTAGCACTATGTTAGCTTAACCTAGTGAATGTAATGTAATCATTCAATTTGTTTCGCTAGTAGTAAGCTGACTCCTAGTGAACATAATTACACAACCATAGAGCACAAAGCTTTGTCAATGATTTATGCATTGCAAAAGTTTCAACAATACTTGTTAGCAACATCATTTTTATTTTATACAGATCACATGAAATTGAAGTACATGGTAAACAAGCCCATCTTACAAGGGTGCATATGTAGAAGGATTGTCCTATTTCAAGAGTTTGACTTCATAGTAATGGTGAAGCTATGGAAAAGCAATTCTGGACCAGACCATTTATCTAGAATCAATTCAGGAGAGGATGCAAAGACAATTGAAGAAACCATGCTAGATGCACAATTATATAGGTTACTGTACGATGAAAAAGTGACATGTAGGCATGGGAATCTATAAGTAACTCTTCCTCGTACCTGACCTCCTGAGGTCATGCCGAGATGGCTAGTGAATGTGGAATATATATGGATACAGAAAAACTAGTGGGGCAATCTTATATCCTCAATACGAAATAACGGAATTTGTGAATCTAAGGTGAAGAAGGCCCTCCTAACCTAAATTGGTGTAATGGATTGTTCAGATATAATAGTTGTTCGGAGGCTCCAATCAATGTCGAGCTCTACCGAGATCCTATTTATTAGCTATTGGATACGTGGGAAGTTACCTGTAGGTGCTTCTTATATATTTCCAGACAAGGTCATGAAAATGGTGATGGGAGGTGTAGTGGATCCTCTGGGGTTTTATGGATGATTCTCTGGTCTAGTCCAGAAATCCTTAGCTTGATTGGCTGCTATGTTTAGTAAGCAGAATTGTGTAACAATGTCTGGTGGAAGTGGTGAGGACCTAAATACTAGTATTTGTAAACTAGCATCAATGTCTGATCGATTAGTAGGTTCGTTGGGTTGTGGGACCTATGGATTACAACCATAATTTTGTGGTTATGGAGGACCTCCTATGGTCATATGAAGAGTTAATATCTCCTTCCTACTATCCAGTAATCATACACCTTTTTAGCCTCTATATTTAGAACTAGGAGTTGTGTAATTTTCTCAGAATACCTTACAGGTGTTCTGGAAACTTGAATGTGTAAGCTATTATCTATGTAGATGAGGAGGTCCCCTGCATTGGGTTGTTGAACTAGAGGATCACAACCAAATATTTTTTCTCTTTTGAGTCCTTGTATAGTCATAAAGATACCGTATCAAGACAATCTATAGTTAGGATGATTTGACCAAAATGTGTATACATTTTCGTCTTCAATATTTAACTCTCTCAGTTGTTCACTAATTTCTCGTACATTTACCATTGCTTGAAAGACCTGTATCCTAAGGTCTAGATCTATGTTAGCTAGTGTTGTGGGGAGATTTGGTTGAGGCACTATTGGTTCAAATATGTATTCTCTGGGCTCTCTAGGTCCCATGATTGATATGTAAAACAATTCAACTTTTAACTAAGACTAATAAACTAATTATGAAAGATGTATCTATACTATGCATTTATTCTTCTATTTTTGTATTTTCGATGAAGTATTTTAACAAAATTTAAAAGAGCTGCTATTCTAATATATTTAGAAAATGGACAACTAATCTAGTAACATAATTAAAATAAACAAAGTAGTCTAGTGTAACTATTTGTCTGTGGAGTTGTGAATTTATCCTAAATATCTAAGCAACTAATTGTTTTAAATTCAAAGACTCTTGACCTTACCTCAAAAGTGAGGAATGAATCATACTTTCTCAAAAACTATCAATCCCCACAACTTCCCTGGCGATATCGAGACAGAGATTTGACTAAAATAAATAATTTACTACTCTATTTGATACGTTGTAACTAGAACTTTGATAGCTCAAACCTGGAATTTATAGAACAATGATAAATCCAGTTGTGTTTGACTTCATCCTCTCAGTGTGATCTCCTCATTCCTTCTATATCTCTTGAATCCGGAAAAGCTTGTATATGATAGTATCAGCAGAACAAGGTACTCAAACAATGACAGCTTTGGATATAGACCAAATACAATGCGAGTAAGAGAGAGATAGTGCAAGTGAACAGAGCTTGACTATGCAATTCCTAGTAGGACTTATTGTGAGAGTACAACACAAATACGCCAAGAATTCTAGAAATTATCTTTTGTGATTAAACAAAACCTGCAACTCTAAATGGATTCCAATCTAAGAATGAAACTATTTTATTCTAAACTGACATGCATGGAACAACAATGAAGCAAGATTGAAACAAGAAGATCAAATGACCACTAAACAACAAAGGAAGACTAACAATGGATGCAAAACATGAAACTATTATAATTCTAAGAAAGAAACTCAAAATACTAAATGATTAAATAGAGAAGGAGAGGGGCCATTTGTTTGAAAACAAGCTGGCTATTTATAGCAAATGCATTCACTATAAGGTAACTTGGAATGAAACTCCTTTACCATTAAACAAAGTGAAAAATCTATTCATAGGGTGGCCAAAACATAAATGCAAAGAAAAGTAGCTGAAAATTTTGGATAGAAATTGAAAATTTACATTTGGCAAGATTGTCGGAGCTTTCTAGAAAACACACACAGAACCGCTGCCCTGTGTAGAGCGGCAGTTACGAGATCGCCGCTTGTATTGGGTGGCGGTCATGGGACCGCCACCCAGGCAGGGAGGCGGTCTCATCACTTAAGACCAAAATGTAAGGAAATGGGGGGTAGAGGGTAGGACAAAGTACATAGAGGTCGGGTGAGGAACATGGGATACAAACGTATACTTGGAGAGATTTTCTTGACCCTAAACACCTTGTGAGGAGACTTGTATCATCATTGGGGTATGTGTAACATCATTCTGGCAGTGCAGTACCCTACAATTTTGGGTATGTACATATTGCCCCCTCAGAGAAGCATCTTAGCCATGAAGACGTGTAAAACGTTTGATCCGAGTATGGTGGTCCCGAAATGAGGAGTGAGGAGTTACACCTGACACGCCCATGTGTCACAAAGTTTCCATCCAAAATCACATTATTTGCAAAATGAAAAAATGGGAATCAAGTGCAAGTAGATAAAATAAATTGAGAAATAAAAATAAATTGATATGAAATAAGGACTTACCATCTGTGTGGGGTTTAGAACTTACCTCCATCGATGCTCTAACCCTGTGAAAGACATTCAAAAATAATTTTAGAAAGCTATATATATATATATATAATGAACTCATTTCACTACTCATTTGCGTGGATTAATTTGATAGTTTTTGAGCTCTGGGACCCACGGTAATGGTTTTTGACGATAGTATAGTCAAAACATTTGTGGTGAGATAGTGATCATGCCTCTGAGAGCGGAACATTGACCCACAAAGTCTGAAGTTAGTTCTTCTCAATTTATTGTTTTTGAACCTAAAATGTAGAAATGATAAAATCTTTGTCTTGGGAGGGTTATTTTTGAAAATGCTAATTTTAAATGAGTCTCTAGGGGGGCCACCCATAGGGTATGTTTTTATTTTAGGTGAAATGGTGTATTTTTCTTGTTTTTAGGCATTTTTAGGGCTTTCGAGCCATTCGCCGCTTTGGGATAGGACCACCACCCTACACAGGGCGGTGGTCATGGGACCACCACCTTAGAAGGTGGCAGTTATGGAACTGCCACTCTGCACAAGGTTGTGCTTCACAACAGAATGCAAAAAAACATGTCTTATTTACTTGTTTTCACATTTTTAGGATTTTTACATGTTCTTGTTAGCTTTTCTAATCATATGTTGCACCTGCTAGTCACATATTATGTGACTTATTTTCATATTGGGATGTGGATCAGAACACTTTCCAATTTCCAGGAGCTAGGGGTGAGTGGACCATTACCCTAGAGGATGTTTACCGCATATTGGTTGTCCCAATTCTTAGGAGGTGGCTATCTCTTAAAACAGTAGTGTCCAGATCTCAGGTGGTTCAGTGGGCCACTTATATGGGGGATGTCGTTGTTTCCATGGGGTCGAAGAAGGGGGAGACAGTCTGCTCCATTTTTGAGTCAAACATTCCTGTGCTTTGCAAGGCTATCATGGGCATCCTTGCTTCGAGATTTATTGGGGACAAGGGAGGGGACACTTTCTTATATTGTTGGGCTCCCATTATTACACAGATTGAGGGCCATGGATGCATTTACACTTGGGGGAAGAAATCCTCAGGACCATTTGCCACGATTTATACAGTGTGGTCTGACTACAGGGACAGTCATTGAGCCACCCTACTCTTTTCATGAGTTGGGTGTATGAGCACATCATTTCGTATGGGAGAGGTGTACAGGCAGAGGATCCTCGGGCCATCAAGGTAGTGAGGTGGACAGGGATGACCGTTCTTAGAGTGCCTCACCAGCCAGTTGCCTCTTTGACCACTGCAAACATGGAGGATACTCCTTATCAGGCCATGGCAGGGTTATGGGGAGAGGAGACTGTTACATTTATTTCTTACCACACTACCAGTCAGCTAGTAGACAGGACAGGGAAGTTGGAGATCCACCCCTTTGAAAAAGTACCACAACAGTTCGGCCTCCCATACATTGACATTTTACCTCCAGTGGGGCCAATGTATAAATCTGTTCGTGTGGTTTAGGAAGGTCCTAGAGGCCGGGGTTGGACTATAGTCACTCCTGGTGTTCGCATTGCAGCTAGGAGGGTGGTTCATGCTCAAGGGGTACCTAGTGCTCCTTGGGTACCTTTACTTCAGATTACCACTGGTCCTGCCCAAAGTAGAGATGAGCCTATTGACATGGACTCCGAGTCTGATGAGTTCACTAGGGGAGAGATAGAGGAGGAGACAGAGGAGGTGGAGACCAGAGCCGGTGGGACAGGTGAGGAGGATGACAATGATTCTGAGTGGCATGACACTCAGGATATCCTATGGGTCAAGAGGGTGGAGTAGAGCGTAGAGAAGGTGACTTTGATTTCAGAGGAGTTTCCTTCTCAAGATTTAGGGGGATACGGCGAGTCTGTCACAGGACATCACATTTCTCCAGATGTGGGAGAGGGATGACAGTCAGCGGCACTTTCAGTGGTTTCTGCGGATCCCAAAGATCCTATCTGGAGTCCTTGAGATCCGAGTGAGTTACTACTCCTTTCTAGACTTTGCTTTAGTTAGAATTGTTTAGTTGTTATTTCCTTTTTTTGTTTTGTTTATCTTTGGTTTTATTTTGGACAACTTTCTAACTTGTGTGTTTCTCTTTCTTACTTGCAGCGAATGTTGAGGGATGGCGAGACTTGATTCACTGGGTGTGTGCCGACACTCTATTGCTCCCTTCTGATGGTATCCAGGCCAAGCTTACTGAGGATGTTGGGGAGCCCTTAGCAGCGGGTTGACACACAGATGTCTTTTTCCCTTTCTGGAAGGTGACAAATATCATTACCTCCCTTCACACTGAGCTGGCTAGATACAGGAATGTTGAGTGCTTGATGAGGAGGAGTCACTCTCATAGTGAGACCACAACTGTTGGCCGTGCTCGTGAGCCCTCCGTCCATTAAGAGTGTTGTCATAGCAGGATCCTTGGGCGCAGTCATACACCTTCTGAGGGATCTCACAGACATTGAGATATCATAGTGTCTTCTTGTAGCGACCTTTGGTCGGAGATATGTACGATTGTTTTGTATTTTTGGGCTCATTGAGCATTTTGACCATGCCTTAGTGCATGATGACATTGTATATGAAACACCATATATATATATATATATATATATATCTTTTTTGGATCTAGACTCTTGGTGCCTAGAATTTTATGACTCGTTTCCATATGTATACCATATGTTTTCAGAGTATTTTTTTTCATGTTTTTCAGAATGTACGCAATGGATGAAAAATGATAGTAAACAGAATGTTTTACTTTATAGGATTTTATAATGTTCATATGTGATGATGAGCACATTGTAGTATTGAAATTTTAGCCTCTTTGGGTAATGTCTATGATTTCTTCTTATGTTGGAAAAATGTGATGGATGTATAATGATAAAGAGCTGAACTTGCCCACTCCCAACTCCACGCAACTAGTAAGATGTGAGGGCTCAACACCAAGAGTTGGGGAGGGCACAAATTGTATGAGTTTGACTGAATGGAATGATGAGAGATAGAAAAAATAGTGACTGAAACCAAACTTAGACCTACACACTTACTCTACTCAGAACTACCACTAAGCTTAGAAGACGACTTACTTTCTAGTTTATCTAGACTTAGATCTATAAATGGCAACCTGGTTGACAAAATCTGATTTTGAGGATTTGATCTCTTTAGAATTTGGACATTTGTTTTTCACTTTATATAATTTGATTTGTATTTCTAACATACCAAGATTTGTTAATTTGTGTGAATGGACCCCTCACATCCCGCCTCATGCCACTAGTAAGAAGCATGGGTTTGTCACCAAAGGCAGGGTATAGGTGAGTAAGGGCACTTATATCCTTTCCCAACCTCACACCACCAATAAGAGGTGAGGGCTTATCAATGAAGGTTGGTCGGGAAAAGAAGTGTGCAAAATTAAATATTATGTTTTGCTTGGCACTTTTGATTCTATTTGATTTTTGACACTTCTACTATGTGACTTTGGGATATCCTTTCTTTCAAAGAGATTTGAGAGGGATAGATGTGACACCAAGAAGCTTCTAGAATATACCGTTGGTAAGGAAAACTTCACCTATTAGAAAGAAAGAGAAAAACCAAGTATGCAGGCCTTGGTATGGTTTTCGTCAATACTTGTCTATCAAACTTGATGAGAAGATTTGAAATTACTTGATGATGTTTAAGGAAATGTGATTTAATGTTTTTACCAATATCTTCATAATTTTGTAATAGATTGCTTAAGAGTAAGTTCCTTGACTACCATTTCTACAAAATGAGTGGACAAAATGAAACAACTAAATGACTAATGCAATGTAAGTAGCTATAATGTACAAGTGGTGATTCTAGTGTCTTATGCGTAAAAATGTTTAGGATGCAAGGAATTGACAGTTTCATTGAATTCCTCACCTTCTAGTGCGCACAAGAGATACGCTCCATTTCCATAGTATTTCATGACTCATTATGGGCCTAACCACTTGGGCCGAAACTTCTTTCCTTCACCAGTTTTCTTATCAATCCGGTTGTCTAGTCTTAGAACTAGATCTCCCTCATATATTTCTCGCTCATAGACTTTTTTTTATACTGCCAGCACATCCGGTCAGCATAGGCTCTATGCCTTTGTTTGGCATTTAGTCTGGCTTCTTCAAGGCTTTCTAGTTAAGAGAGGCATGCCTCCCTGTAAGCTTCTTCATCCAAAATCCCTTATAATGAGATGTGGAGACTGGGTATATCAACCTCAAGTGGGAGAACTACTTCTACCCCGAATACCAATGAGAAAGGAGTTTCTCTTGTTGGTGTTCTTATTGAGGTTCGGTGGGTGCACAAGGCTAGGTATAGTTTTAGATGCCAATCTCGCTTGTTTTCCTTAACCGTTTTGAGGAGAATAGCTTTTAATGTTTTTGTTTGTTGCTTCGGATTACCTATTGGCTTGAGGGTAGTAAAGAGAGGCCGTGTGATGGTTTATTTTTAATTTGTTGCATAATTCATAAAACTCTTCATTTTTAAAGGAAATTTCATTATCTGAGATAATGACTTGTGGGAAACCATACCTGTAAATGATTTGGTTCAGAATGAACTTGGCAATTACTAAACCTGGTACAGTGGTGAGAGGCATGGCCTCTATCGATTTGGTAAAATATTCCATGGCCATAAATAAAATTATGGCCATTGGTTGATGTGGGAGAGAATTTCCCTATCAAGTCCATACCCCACGTGAAGAAGGGCAACATGGTCGCTATTGGTTGCAGGGATTATGCTGGCATGTGAATCTCGTGAGAGAATTCTTGGCATTTGTGGCACTTACGTACAAACTCTACTGCGTTGTGTTCGATAGTGGGCCAAAAATAGTCCATCCGATGTATTTTGGGAGTAGTGGCATGACCACCGTAGTGGCCTCCACATATCCCACTATGGGATTCATAAAGAATATTCTTAGATTCTTCTGTGTCGATGCATCTTAGAAGCATGTCGTCAAAGGCTTTACGATAGAGTACTTGTTCTAAAACAACATATTTAACAATGATAATGCCTAACCGCCTTCTTTCTTGTGATGTGGCACTTTCTGGGTATGTGTGGTCCATGATAAGATTGATGATATCAGTGTACCAAGGACATAGAGATGGGGGACCTAGTTTTGAAAAAGTATAGACACTCATCAGGAAAATCCAGATTTACTAGATTGCCTCCATCTAATGGATTCTCAGCTAACCAGTCTATAATGATTTGTCCATTAACAGAATTTTGGTTTACAAATGTTAACTCAAATTCACCCATTAAGGTTATGAAACGCCCAACCTTTTTAGATAAAGTCCCTTGCGTGAGTAATGTTCACAAATGATCTGTCTTTACAATGACCCTTGTTTCTTGGTTTAACATGTAATGTCTTAAATGTTTTTTTGCAAAGACTATGGCAAGGCATTCTTTCTCTGCCTGTGTATAACGTGTTTCATAATTGAGCAACATTCGGCTAATGAAATAGACCACATGTTCTCATTTATCATTCTCTTTTTGAGCCAACATGCAGGCTAGCAAGACATCAGTGGCTCATGAGTATAGGATTAAAGGGTGGTCCAGTTTGGGAGGCATTAGCGTGGGTGGAGATAACAAGAAGAATTTAATAGCTTCGAAGGCCTTGTTGCATTCTTCATTCCAATCAATGTTATAATTTTTCTTTAATAGATTGTTGATTGGATGAATGCAAAAACATAAATTTGGGATGAACCTTCGGATTGCACCGAGTTTCCCAAGAAATGACCTTATTCTAGACTCATCCGATGGTGGAATCATTTCGAGGACAACCCATATTTTGGCTAGATTGACATCAATCCCTCATGAAGATATAATGTATCCCAGAAGTTTTCCTGCTATCACACCAAACACGCACTTCTCTAGGTTCAATGTGACGCCATATTCAATTAATCATGAGAGGATGATATGGAGTACTTCTGGATGATCACAGCGCTTCTTGGCCTTGGCCAATAAGTAACCCACATAGAATTCCATAATTTTATGGATAAGATCTTGGAATATGTATGTCATTTCCCGCTGATACATAGCGTCAGTGTTCTTAAGACCGAATGGCATGACAACGTAGCAATAAGTTCCCTAGGGAGTTATGAATGTAGTTTTGGCTTGATCCTATTCAGATATTTTAATCTGATTATACCTTGAGAACCCATCCATGAGGGACAATAGTTCAAATCCAGTTGTCGCATCAATAATAACGTCAATGGATGGTAATGGGAAGTCATCCTTGGGATAACCTTTGTTAATATCTTGAAAATCTATGCAAATGCGTATCTTCCCATTCTTTTTTAGAACAGGGATGATATTAGATACCCATTTGTGAATAGTCAACGGGTTTGATGAATCCCACTTGGAGAAGTTTTATTACTTCCTCTTTTTCCATGAGAGCCACTTTTTTCTTCATTGGTCTTGACTTTTGTTTAATTGGTTTTTCATCTAGTTTAGTGACAAGGTTATGTATTGTGATGTGTGGTGCAGTGCCCATCATTTCTTTATAGTTAAATACAAAATCATTTTGATGTTCTTTAAGGATTTGGGTGTGTATTTCTATCTTCTATGGAGTTAAAGAGGATCCCAACTTCAAAAAATTTGGTTCTTCCTCCGTTCCGATGTTTATGTCAATGGTTTCTTCTATTAAAGAAGCGTTACCTTCTTCAAATTCAGGTGGGGCTAGAGGTAGTTCCAATATTTCTCCATCTTCTACCTCGTAGATATAGAGATCCTTTTGTGGAGGAGACTCTACCATGCAATTTCCAAAATAGGAAGAGGAATTTGGTATTAGGGAAAGATCCACTATGCAGTAAGCAAGGTGTAGCTCCGCATAGGCATTTAGATATTCAGGAGTGACTCTATCATTTTCAAAGTGATCCATGATAGGAAAATCATCCTTAGCTTCCCCATGAATCAGGATTGGGTTTGTTGTTATTTTACACACTAATGGTTTAGTACGAAGTGATAATGTGAAAGTTGTATCTTCCAACTCACTGTTTGAAGTGAAACGGGAAGCTAATGTTGTTATTGAATATGCGAGAAGGTTATGCTCTCGTGGGATTGCCTCGATTGATATGAAGTTAAACCCCTTGCTTAGATCTAATACTACTATTTTATAAAGTTGTAAATGGTCAAACCTAGTTTCATATACCTCAGAGACTTAGTTTGCAACTAGTTGCAGGTATCCTAGTACTCTAATGTTATCGACACCCATTCTTTTGGCTAGGATGAGGTGAAGGAGGAGAGCTTGGTACTTAGCCCCATTGTTTGTACATTCAAGGTTTAATTTAAAGGAAAAAGGTAGGATCTTTTCCTCAGGTGAAGTAAAGATCACTCCTGCCCCAGCTCCAAAGAGACATCTAGCTCCATCGAAGTGGAGAGTCCAATATTTGTTAGGAAAAATGGATGTTGGGATATTTTTCATATCTATTTCTTTTACTTCACTTACTTCTACCATAAAAAAAATTTCTGATGGAGAAGAAGTAATTCCCAGGGTGAATCCTATACCCATAAAATCAAATGGTAGGAGAATAGGTAAATATTTTTCTAGCAACTCGATAATTTTTGCTGTAGTCCCTAATGACACCATTTCTATGACGTTGGTCTCATTTTTGAGTGTTGGAATGCCCTCGACAAGATTTGTAATTTCCAATTCTGTTGTGGGTATCAACTTCTCTTTTCATTTTAAATCAATTAGTTTTCTAAGTTTATTTGTTAGGAGTTCAAACGTGAAATGAACGCCTGGTCTCTTCTTTAAATCAGCTAGGTGCATATCGAAGGGTTTTGGGTCACCTTGTGCCACAAATATTTTCCCTAAGTATAGAAATCTTATTTCTTGGAATAACGTGGAAGGGATTTCCTTCATACGGTGTATCCATGGCTGACCGAGGATTATATTATAGTTGGTTTCCCAATCTATAATATAAAATTTGGTGAGGACCGTCTTGGGTCCTAAAGTGACTGGTAAAACTATGGTTCTAATTGAAGTGGCCTTGAGACTATCATAACCTCTTAGCGTATTTCATGTTGTGGAATAGTTTGTCTCTCCATATCCTAACTTTTGAAGAAAAGTGAAGGGGACTATGTTAACTGCTGCCCCATATCAATCATTGTGCGTTTAACATAATTATTGTAAACCCATACTTGTAAATGTAAAGTTGGGTTGCCTCTTCGTGTAATTTCAGTGTCTATTGGCATTTTACTTATATCAAATATAAACTTAGTATCCCTATCTATCTACCCTAGAGGGTAGACATCAAAGTCTACATGATTTACTTACATTTCTGTAGGAGGAGTGATGTTGATTCAATGACCAAGGCCTAATGCTTCTAAGAGGGAAGCCCTATGGGCAGGAGAGTTCTTTAACAAATCCAAAAAGGAGATGTGAGAGAAGGTTTTAGTTAAGTCATTAATAAAATCATAGGCACCTATGGGTTTTACTAACATTTGTTGAATGTTTTCTAGTTCCAATGGATAACTTGGAGTTGGTTGAGCAGAATAATCACCTGTTCTAGTTATGGTTTCTACAGGTAGCTTGGTGTCTAACTCCAAAAGACCAAACTATCTTGATTTGGGGTCGAGTTCCTAGTTGGGGTGCAACTGGTAGATTTAATGAAGTGGAAGCTTCATGATCATTGTTTCCTGTTATAACACCCTTTTTGTAGTGCTAGGATCTAGCTTGTTATTGTTAGAATGGTTTGGGAGTGGATCATTAAAGATCTTGAGGTGTGCATTTTGAGGGGAAACTGCCCCTGTATAAGTGTTTGGTGTGGGTACTACAAAATTTTCTAAAAACATATCTAGAAAGAGTTGTTTTTGATCTTCTGGCAAACGATGCATGAATTTATCGTAGTCATAACAAGTCCTAGTATTGTGGCCTTGAATCTTGTGGAATTCACAATACAAATTGGGATTATAATTTTGAGGTTGTTTATTTGAAACTTGTTGTGGCCCAATATTTTGATAAGGTTATTGGCTGCTAGAGTTAATTTTTTTAGGCTACTACCTTTGGTTTTTGACTCTGATATCCAATTGGGTTTCAATTTGGACCTTTTGTTTGGATTTGTCATTGTTTTTGTTGTGGTCATGATGGATGATTAAAATCCACCGTGTTGATTGTTGGAGTAAAATTGTTATTTCGCTGATTGTTAATGGGTGGTGAAATGTTCACAACATTTTCTCTTTTAGTTTGGTCAGTTACTCCATCTATTGTAACTCCACAGTTCTTGTTAACGATATTTGGTCCTTGATTAGCATTCATGGTATTAGGATAGGTCGTGGTGTTTTGATTGGGGGTGGTTAATTTCCCAATTTTCACATATGTCTTACGACCACTATCTACTTGCTTGGTCAATTCGGAGAGCAATCTCAAGTACTTCATCGTAAGTTCTTAGTGGGAACTTCTGGACTTGTTCCTTTATCTCTCTATTGAGAGAATGAAGGGATAAACTACATAGTTCCATTTGATCCATTTTTGGAGCACTTGCTAATGAGTAGAGAATAGTATGCCATCTTTGAATAAAATGAGCAACGGCTTCATTATGCTCTTGTTTAATATGCAAGAATTCCCGAATTCTTTTTCTTAACAATTTTTTCATATCAAAAGATTTAATGAACTCTAACATGAGTTATTTAAATGAGTGTATCGAGGCTTCAGGTATTCTGTAATAAAAATCAAGGGAAATACCCTCTAAGGTCTTAGGGAATATCTTAGCAACAACCCCATCCTAAGGGAGTAATTCCCATATGGCTGTGGCGTAGGCCTTAATGTGTGCATTTGGATCTCCCTCCCCTTTGTATTTGGGTAAATCAGGAAGAGTTCTTGGAAGCATAACACTTTGTATGGCGAAGTCTAGGGGATATTTTAAATATTCTGAATAAGTCCCTAGCACATAGGCCTCGACCATCGATGGTGCTTATTGTGGGGGTGACATGGTTTGGTTATATGGCATAGCATATGTACTTGCAGGGACATAAGGGAATCCCCGTGGTTGAACGAACATCTCGGGAGAAGAGAACATGTCCCCTTGCGATGACTTTGAATAAATTTTTAAGTAAGGAGGAGCATTATTCTGGTATGGGTTATTTGGTGCCAATCCAGGAGGTATCATGTTTTTAACTGGAGCAGTGTTTGAAAATGTGGTCCTAGTTGGTGTTTGTTGTGGATAATTATACAGATGTTGAGGAGGCATGCCTAACATGCCTATTCCTGTAAGGAGGTCAACTTGACTGGGGTGATGCGGAGGGTTGGGGATTCCTTCTTTCCCAAAATATGAATTTTGGTTTTCTTGAGCAACTTCCAGCCCTCTAACCTTTTCAACTAAGGTTAAAAAGACCACTATTAGTGAAGACACAATGTTTTTCCTTAATGGCATTCATTGTATACCTTGAGGTTGTAAAGGGGTATGGTACCCTACTATGAATTGATCATTACCCTGCCACACTTCACCGAGGGTATTTGCCATAGGTAGAGGAATGGGGGTGTTTTCTTGGAGTATGGTATCAGATTGTGTTTGCAAACTCCCTATAGGTGGGTACATGTTTTGGAAGCACTGCTCACTTCTAGCATAGCATGCTAAGTACTCCTCATCCAAAAATGGGAGTGGATCTGACTGTCTACTAATCTATGGTCTGAACAAGACCCAAGGAGATGAAATGGATTCTCCAGTAAAAGTCATACTGTTAGAGCTTGATGGATCTGGTTGTTGTGTTTGTGTAAGATGATCAAACTAATCAATTCGGAATGAAGAACTAGAACTAGTTTTGTGAGGGGGATTTTGAGATGACAAGTAATTACTTGAATAGTTATTAGCCTATGTAGAAAGAGAGGGTGATCGTTGTCTATTTGTTTGATTATAGTTTGCTTCGATACTTGAGAGAGGTCCTTCCATATGCGTCGAATCCTGACTATATTCGGGGGGTATATGAATACCCGCAAAATAATGGGAAAGAGCAAAGGTGGATGAAAGAAATGAAAAATAAAAGAGGAAGAACTATTTGTTTCACGTCGCGGTTCACCAATTTTGTTGGTGAAGCTGATGTGAAGGTTAATGAGGTAGATAAGATGAAGTAGTTGTTTGATTCACATCGGGTTCACCAATTTTATACAATGAAAAAAGTAACATGTGAGAATGGGAATCTACAAGTAATTCTTCCTCGTACCCGGCCTCCCGAGGTCATGCTGAGACGACTGGTGAATGTGGGAATATATATGGATATAGAAAAACTAGTCGGGAAATCTTATATCCTTAATACACAATAATGGAATCTGTGAATATTAGGCGAAGGAAGGCCCTCCTAACCTATATTGGTGTAATGGATTGTTTAGATATAATAGCTATTCGGAGGCTCCAATCAATTTCGAGCTCTATCGAGATCCTGTTTATTGGTTGTTAGATACATGGGAAGTGGACCTGTAGGTGCTTTGTATATATTTCCAGACAAGGTCATGAAAATGGTGATGGGGAGGTGTAGTGGATTCTCTGGGGTTTTATGGATGATGTCTATGGTCTATTCCATAAATCCTTCGCTTGATTGGTTGCTACGTTTTAGTAATGAGAATTGTGTAATAAATGTCTACTGGAAATGGTGAGGACCTAAATACTAGTATTCATAAACTAGCATCAATGTCTGATCAATTAGTAGGCCCGTTCGGTTGTGGGACCTATGGATCACAACCATAAGTTTGTGGTTGTTTTGGACCTCCTATGGTCATATGAAGAGTTAATCCTCTCTTTCTGACTATCCAGTAATCATACACCTTTTCAACCCTCTATATTTAGAACTAGGAGTTGTGTAATTTTCTCAGAATACCTTATAGGTGTTCTGGCAACTTGAATGCGTAAGCTAGTGTCCTGTGTCGATGAGGAGGTCCCCTACATTGGGTTGTGGAACTAGAGGATCATATGTTAGTGTGATTTATCCTATGTGTCCCCCTCTCACATTTGAGGGTCATCTCACATCTTGCATTACAGATCAATTATTTCTTGTTATCACTAGAGCTATCACGATTCCAATTGGAGTACAAGTACTTTATGGTGCCTTGTTTCTGATTTAATTCTCACAAAATCTTTTCAATCCACAACCAAATATTTTTTCTCTTTTGAGTCCTTGTATAGTCATATGGATACCCTATCAAGGGAATCTATAGTTAGGATGATTTTGACCAAAATATTTATGCCTAATCGTCTTCAGTATTTAAGTCTCTGAGTTGTTCACTAATTGCTCATAGGTTTACCGGTTGCTCAAAAATACCTGTATCCTAAGGTCTTGATCTATGTCATCTAGTGTTGTGGGGAGATTTGGTTAAGGAACTATTGGTTTAAATATGTATTTTCTAGACTCTAGTCTAGGACTCTAGGTCCCGTTATTGTCATGCAAAATGATTCAACTTTTATACTAAAACTAATAAACTAATTATGTAAGATGTATTTACACTATGCATGTATTCTTCTATTTTTTGTATTTTCAATGAAGAATTTTAACAAAATTTAAAATATCAGCTATTCTAATATATTTAGAAAATGGACAACTAATCTACTAATAGAATTAAAACAAACAAAGTATCCTGGTGTAACTATTAGTCTGTGCAGTTGTGAATTTATCCTAAATATCTAAGCAACTAATTGTTTTAAATTGAAAGACTCTCGACCCTACCTCCAAAGTGAAGAATGAATCATATTTTCTCAGAAACTATCAATCCCCACATCTTCCCTGGTGATATCGAGAGATAGCTTTGACTGAAATACAATAATTTACTACTCTATTTGATATGTTTGTAACTAGAACTTTGATAGCTCAAACCTAGAATTTACAGAATAGTTATTAATACTAGTTGTGTGTGACTTCATCCTCTCAGTGTGATCTCCTCATTCCTTCGTGTTCTCTTTGAATCTAGAAAATCTTGTATATGATAGTATCAGTAGAACAAAGGTACTCGAACAATGGCAACTTTGGGATATAGACCAAATACAATGCGAATAAGAGAGAGATAGTACAAGTGAATAGAGCTTGATTATGTAATTTCTAGCAGGGATTTAATGAAGGAATACAACAAAAATACAATGAGAGTTCTAGAAATTATCTTTTGTGACTAAACAAAACCTATAACTCTAAATGGATTCCAATCTAAGAATGAAACTATTTTATTCCTAAACTTACTTGCATGGAACAACAATGAAGCAAGATTGGAATAAGAAGATTGAATGACCACTAAAACAGCAAAGGAAGACTAACAATGGATGCAAAACATGAAACTATTGGAATTGTAAGCAAGAAAATCAAAAGAATGAATGATTAAAACAGATAAGGAGAGGGGCCAATTTGTTTGAAAACAAGCTGGCTATTTATAGCAAATGCATTCACTAGAAGGTAACTTGGAATGGAACTCTTTTACCATTAAACAAAGTTTAAAAAAATATTCACAGGGTGGCTAAAACATAAATGCGAGAGCAAAGTAGCTGAAAAATGTGGATAGAAAATTGAAAATTTACGTTTGACGTGATTGTCAGAGATTTCTAGAAAATGCACACAAGACCGTTTCCCTATGCAGGGGCAGTGGTTTACGGGACCGACCACCTTGTCTTGGGCGATGGTCACGGGACCACCACTGAGGTAGGGCAGCAGTCTCATCACTTAAGACCAAAAATACAAGGAAAAGGGAGGTAGAGGGTAGGAAAAAGTATGCGGAGGATGGGTGAGGCACAAGGGATACAAACGTATACTTTGGTGAGCTTTTCTAGACCCCGAACACCTTCCGAGGAGACTTGTATCATCATTGGGGGTATGTGTAACATTTTTCCCCAGTGATGTAGTTTCATACAATTTTGGGTACATACAGTTACAACGCATGCCCGTGGAATTAGAAGACATTATTTTATTTCTACAGATAGGTATTGTCACCAGAAGGAATGAAAGCTTTAGAAAAGAAGCAACTTGTTATACGTGCAACACCATTTATGTTAGTCAGTGGTGACCTTTACAAGCTAGGAAGAGATGAAGTATCATGCCAGTTGTGTATTAGAGCATGAGCATAAGGATATCATGGAAGAATCTCATGGTGGTATTGTAGGAGGCCCATTATGTAGGTGATGTGACTACCCAAAAGATCCTACTTGCTGGATTATGGTGGGAGACATTGTATAAGGACTATAAAAGAATATTGTAAGGCGTGTGATCATTGTCATCACCTAGGAAAACCAAGGTAACGAGATGAGATTCCTTTGAGACCAATTACTTGTGATGAAACCACTCGAGAAATGGGCCCATTGAATTTGTAGGACCTATTTCACTAGTTGCGTGTAGGACTGGATCACGCTATATCATTACTTGAAGAAATTATCTCAAATGGTGGGTAGAAGCAACACTTACCAAGGACTGCTACCATACAACTACAAAAACTAGGTTTCTATGGGAGAATTTTCTTACAAGATATGTATGTCTCTTAATATGGACAAGTTATAGAGGTACACACTTTTTGAATCAGACAATCAAGATTCTATTAGATGAGTTTATGGTTGGACACCAATAAAAATACAGCCTACCATCCTCCAAGAAAATGGTAATTGGTGACGCTTTCAAAAGGATTTTGAGCTAGACCTTTTACAAAAAATTTGTGATGCTGGAAGAAAGGATTGGGATGAAAAAGTGTCAGCTATTCTTTAGGCATATAGAACAACTTAAAAGAGATTGAACAAATCCACACCATTTCAGTTGGTGTTTGGCATGGAAGCCATTATCCCTATAGAATTTATGTTACCTTCTTTGCGCATTACACGCATTGGAGGTCCTAGCTGATAAACTAGATTTGGAAGGGTTTATCAAGAAGATGATTCAACTGGATGAGTGCCGAGCCATATCACAATGGAGTTAGAAACATGAAAAGGCCAGGCAAAAGGAATGGCATGACACAAACATAAGGGATAAGAAGTTTGAGATTCAACAAAATGGTACTTACTTTATGACTCAACATTCTTGTGGCCATCCATACAAGATCAAAGTACATTGGTTGGGGGCATATGTCTCATCACTTCTATACTTGAATCAGGTGCTTACCAGTTAAAAGCACTTGATGGAGCATGGCTACCCGATTACTTTAACGGGAGTAGGTTAAATCCCCTACTATAAAATAAGTCTTCTTGGTGTTTGTAATAATGTGGTATTGCCATTTAGATTAGGTTTTCAATTATGTATTTCCTTAATGTATTTCCTTCATTGTCACTATGCTTTGTCAATTTAGTTTGTTTTTGTGTAATAAGCGTGCTTACACACATGAAGCTAATTACTATATGAAGAATGTATGTAGGCATAGGACTACACATATCTTTTGTGTGGGGGTGGTTATAGTTATCCATGTAAGATACTATGGGAATTGAAAGGTGAAAGGAATAAGCTACTACGGGTGTGCTTTAAGTCAAAATAAGATTGTTTCTCAAAAGTGACCAAGGTATGGAGATGAATGCAAGAATAGTACAATGCGAGGGTAAGAAGAGGCCATGATACCTACCAGGAGAAGGTACAATGATGAGGTACTCAGGCACAAGGGCACGTGCTGAAGAGAAGTCTATGGCTAGAGGGTAGGAAGGCGTGTTAGAAGATTATTAGCTAGGGTGTAAAAGATGTACCGCACGGAACAAATGAATTTGGTCAATCAATGAGGGGATATTTGGTAAGTGAAGGAGTAATTAATACATCAAAACTTTGAAAAAAATTATATAAGGATGGGAATGTGGATTCATTTTTACCGTTGCGACTAAGATTATTTAAGGAAAGAGCTGAGTTGATCGGGTTAAGGTTTGAAGGGTGTGAAAACCAAGCGTGACAACATTATCTGTGTGACAAGAAGCTTGCGTCCCCAGTGGGTGAAGGGTTTGAACAAAGCATGGAGACATAAAAGAGTTAGGTTACAAAGTTTCAACCTAGGCCATGATTGAATCAAGATAGGGTTTTGATTTGTAAGGTTGCAGAGTTAAAGAGGAGACAATTTTCTAGGTAAAGAATGGCACCCTAAGAAGGCATCTACAATAGCAATAAAAGGAAAGAAGAAGGTGGTCATCGAGGAGGAAGAGATGGCACCCGAAATCTATTTTTTAGAAATGCAATATCAAAAAGGGAGTCATCGTTGGCTAGGAATGGGATTCACCCATCAGAAAGAGAAAAGTAAGTGAATACAATCATAGGACTTTAGAGAACAAGAAGGAGCTTGATTCCTTGCTCATTGCTAGGACAAACAAGCACACAACGGATGACATGCCAGTTTATGATGATGTAGGAAAGAAGATTATGAGGATAATTGGGGTCTACCCAATTATATGATCTTCCATATTCTAGGAACTATGAGCCCTATGTATCAATGGTTCATTGAGCAAGGTTCACGAGGACTTCTTATACTTTGCAGGGACACATAGTTAGAATCTCATCTGTGCTTATCTCATTAGTTATAGGTTTGAAGGCCACACAAGAGGACATAAAAAGTGATCTCATAGATAAATTCACAATTTAAAGACCTGACAAAAGTTGCGTGGTACCTGAAGGGTCTGCACAAAATGGATATAGAAAATTTGAAGAAACCATCCAGTTGTGCAAGTAGTAGCACACCTTGTTACAAAGTTGAATGATCAGGAGTGGTGGTCACAGGTAAGTACTATGTGGTTACATGTGGCACATAAGATATCATAAGGGGTAATGTAAAACATTACAGGCTATATTGCAAAACAAATAGTCGAAGAAATCATGCACAGGAGGGAATATCAACTTTGAGGTTGTTCTACTATCACTAGTATTCATGGATATTGGTGAGTACTAGACGGACCGAAGGAAAAAGTATGGGAATACCCCATGGAGAACAAAGTCACCAGCTGAAATGTTCAGCAAGTATCTATGTAAAGGGGCCCATGACAAATGACATAAAGCAAAAGGTGGCAGAGAGATGGTATGGTAGGCTCCGTGCACATTTCGAGAAGAGTAGTGCATCCCAAAGGAACGCGACCAGTAGTGGTAGGGAAACAAGTCCATTTTTTTGTATATCAATATTTCTACATTGTGCGCTTTCTAATGAAAGATGGAGTCTGGAGCCCTTGGTGTAAATTTCCTTACGCATTCACTGCAAGGTATTTCCAAGCATCTATTCACATATTTTAAAGAAATGTGCTGACTGGTTATTTCATATAGATACGGTATACTATGACTACAATACGTTGAGGAAGAAGTATGTGTATCCTAAGAGAAGAACTATATATAGAGAGGATCATTTCAGAGGTGCTGAATATTAAGCCAATAAGTTTGGTTTGTAGCAGATGTAGGGGAAACATTGGTGTATCTCCATGTGAATCCAAAGATGGATAATAACAAGTATGTGGAAGGTGAGTTCACACTTCCAGGACAACCAAAGGGAAAGCATATAATGGATAACATCCCAATGCCTAATCCCACAAAGCCAACTGAATTGGAGGATGAGGAGGAGTGTGAAGATAATAGTGGTTTGGAACATAGAGGTACGCGACATCCTATAAATAAATGGTGAAGCTGAACGCGACATTACACCACCTCAGCCACAAGAGGGGGGATGATGAGGACTTGAATGCAGTCTAAGGGAAGCACATGTTTAAGAGGGTGTTTAGGAGAACAAGAACCCAAGGGTTCTACTCCAACCACACTGTACACAAATCACATAGAATCTCTCCATAGAAGGAGGAAACTGTGCAAAGAAGTAGGTAAATTAAAGTATATATGAGGACGGTAGAAGAGTTATAAGAAAGCACTCCAAATTCTCCCTACACTTAAAGAGAACAAATAAGTACAAGGTGAGGAATCAAAGGAAAAAGAGAGAGGATGAGAAAAGACCTTACAAGATAGCTACAAAGAATGTTCAGGACATGGAGAAAAAAAGTCCCAAGTTTGGAAGCTAAAGTTCCTAAGCAATAATGGTCCTAGAAGAACAAGTGGAGAGAACATTCCCACCAGCCATGGGTGTATGAAGAGCACGTAAGAAAAATTGTCCGCGCTGGCTTTTAGAGAACGATAGCACAGAAGGATTTATTCAGCTTAGAGCTAATGGATGAGGATATGGCTACTGTGGTGCACTCAAAAGCAGCTATCATGGTCAATGTACAGCCCACATGGTGATGAGCCTGACTTTGATGTATGCAAGGAGTCAGGTGTTTTGAGATGACTAAAGAAGGCACCGCAATCTAGACACATGACAGTAAAGCCTACTATCATGTCAGATTGACTAGGTTAGCAACACATTGGTGAAGGTTTCTACTGAGATGGGCTAGAAGAAACATGGAAAATGATGTAATGATCAGAGTGTCGCACGAGGAGCTGAAGATAAAGGATGCAGAGATAGCACACATAATGAGGGAGAGGGACTTCGCGCAGAATAAAAATGAGAGGTATTTATTAGCATCGCAGAGGGAGATAGGGGACAATGTCATCAAAGCAAGGCCACACTTGGAGGCCGATGTACCACAGACATTTCCTTCAGCGATACACTATGTAGGGAAAGTTAGTGGAACTTGGTACTTGAAGATGAACCTCTATGCATGCCATGTGCCAAGAAACTCAGAGCAAGATTCTGAACGGGAGAAAACACATCAGTGATGTGAAAGATTACATCTTATGAAGGATTGTTACAAGCATTACAAGAAGTATTGAAGAAAGAAAAAACCAGACTTTTAAACATATGCACAGCTCCTAAGGTGGTTATCAACATAAAGACACTAGAAGAGAACAATGAGGTCCAGAAAGTGATGAAGGATGAGACATTGGGCCGCACAAAAAGATTTTCAATGGTTAAACAAAATTTTAAGGGCCCTTGGCAGCAACACAAGAGCCATAGAAGAATCGACTGGAAGAGTGTGGGAAGCTAATTGCATAGAAGATGGATCTTTTAGAAGGGGAGAATGACATTAATGTCTAGAATTTTGTTAGTTTTGTAGAATGAGAAAGGGGGAGATTGTGAGGGATGAGTTGGAATCCATTTATATGGACATCCTAGAAAAATCAAAACAAGCACTACCTGAATGGCAGGTTTTGGAGGCCCAAAATAAAGGTAGTTACCCACAGTTGATACTTTAAATTGATACAGAGGAGGCTATCTCATAACCTCATAGAAATTCTTTATTTATCTACATTATATCATTCCTTATTCTTTCCATTCTTCTATTCTTTACTTCAATTTTAGGAGATACCCATTATCAAAATGACAATGAGATTAGTGTGGGGTAATGTTGATCAAAGAAATACTTGTCAAAGATCACATAAAGAGATCCATGTGGGATAGAAGGCCAGGATCAAGGGCGCAGAGGGGATAGGAAGGACACATTTGTGGAATACAAGTTCAACGTTTAAGGACTTAGCTGATTTTGAGCATGAAGACCTTTTTTTAAAAGATGGTGTGTGTCACACACCAATGATGCAGAGATGTGCGCACCATGCATTTTCTGTCTTTAGAGGAGTGGATCGAAGCATTTTACATGGAGACAAGCTAAGAATAGGATTGACACTTCAGTTAACTGTAAGAGTACTACATATAGCACAATTGCATGCATGGTTATGCCTGTAAACGGTGTGTGGCTATCAATAGCATATAACCTATTTCTAGAATAGATCAGCAGTGAAGGGAAAGTCCCACACCCTATATATATTAGTGTTAGGTACATAGTAGAGGTGTGTGTGTGTAAGTGTAACAGAGAATATATAGAGTGTGTGTGTGTATGTGTGATGGATGTATGGAGGTTTAGAGATATATGTATATGACTAAAATTACTGTATCAGATCCATATGTGCATTGTTATAGATTGACAATACTGTAAGGATCTTATGTATTTATTAATATATGGAAGATATTGGTTGAATCTAAGTGTCATTCTGTGTGTAGTTGAGTAGTGCATGTAATTAATTCAATCATGACTTACTGTTTTAAGCTTGTTCTTTCATATATCTGAGGGTAACATGCATTTGATGGATTAGTTTATGGAATCTATATGTTTCTTCCTTCATCATGCTAACATCCTTCTACAACAACCCTAAAGAGGGGACCTAGTACCTTTTTGCACTTCAGGTGAGCACTCAATCAAGGATTGAGTGATTTTCCAGTGCAACTAGGGTGTTATTTGGTATATCCTAGGCTGCATCAGTCCTTGTGGCTGTTGTAATGTTGGACCCTGTCCCCTACCCCTGACATACTAGTATGAGTTGGGCCCATCGTCATCATCGTCATCACTATCCTCACCACTAATGACTTTGCGCTCGCCACCACTAGGAGGCACCACTGGATGGGCTCTCACGTCAGCATTATATGCCACCCTGGAAACACATCATGATACCATTGCACATACTTAGTTGTGGTACCCAGATCTCTAATGTGTCTCAGTGGCACCAGCATAAAAGCTACCACCTATCGGAAACTTGCTAGCACTCTATCACGAGTGATCTGTGGCCCCATATCAAAGTACTCTTGGGCCCTATGAGCGTACCATCTATCTAGTCTAGGAACATCCTGGGTATTTCCAAACTACCTCTATCATCGACCCACCCTATATAAGTCTAGCATATAGTTGCGGCTGCCTAAGATAAAATGCTCCACTGTGGTAATACCAAGCTCTAAACCTTCCTCATGCCACTAGAAATGTTTGTACGGCCTAAGAACCATGGAAGCCTACTGTAACTCATCAAGCTCATGACAATAGTGATATGCATCCCCCATATATGGTCGTACATCATCCCCTTTCGGGACCCAACCCATCGTAGAAGCCTCATCGGGATCTTGAAATCTCAAAACACCTAAAGGGAAACCAATGGAAATGTGGTCCCACACCTAAATCTGAAGCAAGCGCATTGGCCCTACCGTCTTATAATGGTGGTAGGTAATTAAATGAAGGTCCCACCGGGTGTGCCAAAAGAATTCAATGAATTTTTTTGCAAGAGCTATTGAAATGGGGTAAGAACTCCATGAACTCCATGCACCTCAATTGGTTCTATGCTTAAGCATGAAATAATTTGGAAATAGATTAAAACTTGGTAAACTGTTAATCTACGGCTGAAATTTGTGTCTCTCGCATGACATGCATCCCATATCTTGCTGAATATTTCAAATATTTTCAAAAAATGACTCATGAATCATCTAAATCTTCAATCACCTACACAATCTATGCTTCTTACTTCGTCTGTACTCTGGGGCACTATCAATTGCCTGGTACAGTTTTTGTCATGAACATTGCATTTTCACCGGACCCAAGTGCCTTCCATCTTTTCCCTTGCATTATGAACATTGCTCGGGGCATCATTCTTCACTCTTGTCGTTTATCAGAACATTTCAGACTACATCTCGATAAAAAAATATTTGTGCAACTATCTTTAAGGTTGTTGACTTTAGATAGTTTATTTCTCATATTACATTGGATTCGTGTATGTTGTGTGGAGTTGGTCATTTTTAGCACAAGACAGTTGTTTTTATCTTGGATTTTCATGTCATTTTACACCTTTGTTGTATGCTTACATTTTAATAAGGACCAATGATGATTCTATATTGTTTCTATAAGGCACTAGTTTGTGGATAGCTTAATATCCTTTTTTACTTTCTCATCTCCTTTCTTCTCGCTTTCTCTCCTGATTTCTTTTTTGATCGTAGATAAATTTTCTCCATCACCCCCATTGACACTCGAGGGGCCATACTTCATCCCTCATCCTATTAATTTTTCTTCTACCCCTTCAAAATTTTCAACTTGTTTACGTTTGTCTAGCTTCTTTGAAGTGACATGGCTTACGTCACCCCAAAGAGGGGCAAATGTAGACACCTACAGTTTTATCAAAGCACTATTATTTCTAATATTGAACTTATTATTCTCTTCCTCATAAATTTATGACATATCGTTAGTTAGATCTATCGAACTTCCCTCTTACGACAATCTTTTGGTCGTATTTACTCTTGTAAACTAACTAAATACGTTATGATAACCTCTTCTTGGATAAGTATTCTCTTCTTTACCATATCTATTAGCTCCTTGGAATATCAGTCCACTTCAGTGGATTGATTAGGCATTTCAGAACCCTCCCAGAAACCTAATTTCTCTCTAAATACAATTATTTACCCTCTAAACATGGTTAGCTAGTCGTAAGCATGATCAACATCTCCCTAAAACTAGTCAAATGTTACTTTGAATTGCTAATTTACTTGTTGACTCCCTTTTTAATCCCACATGCACATAAAATCCTCCCATTTCCCAAATAAAAAACTATAAATAACCTACTACCCACCTCTTATTTCTAAGAACACTTCTTCCCTCTAACCTAAACTATATTATTATTGCTAAGATTAGGAGTTTCATTCCATTCTATTGAGCTATTTGCTTTTATTTTATATTTCTATCACATAATATGGAATAAATGGGAAGAACCATTAGCGTTGAAGCCATTAATGGTGATATCCCATTCTCTTGAAGCATAAACTGATTGCTTAGATGCTTTTAGGTTAATTTACTTTAAGCTTTCAAAAATAGAGGTTAACTTCATTTGTTTAACTTGCTTGTTCACTTCAAGTTAATGCATGCAAATAGGATTCCTTGCTCATTTCTTACCATATGGTCCATTGAGGGGAATTTTGTACAAATCTTTGTGGTTCTTGAGTGTTTCTTAGCCCATTTCAATAGCTCTTGCAAAACCTTTCATTGAACACACTAACATCTCATACACATTACCAAATTTAAGTAACAAGTACTTAATGTAATAGAGAAAATGTATGTATGTATGTATGTATGTATGTATATTATATAATTCATTAACATCCATAAATTACAATAATACACAATCACTTATAACCACGTCATTTCACCATCGTATTTTCATGTTGCAAAACCATCCGAGCATGAAATCAACAATAAATCGATGGCATGACATCCACCTAGATCTGGCATTATTGAATTTTTTAGTTTCCCATTTACATAATAATACTAATACTAATAATAATAATAATTTTCATTCAAAAGGATAGGGTTCGAGACACATATTTATTTCATTTTATTTCACTTTATTTCTTAACCAAGGAGAGAGAGAACCACTATTTTCCAAAATTTCCCATTTCACACAACAAGTCACATGGTAGAGTTTCAAACTATTAGTTACAAGTTACCATGGGGGTTTGGTAACCCAACAGAGGTCCTACAACTTTCTTTTTTTCGTTTTCCTGCTAGTTGTAAAAATGTACAAATTATGCTAAGATGCTAAGAAACCACTTTAAAAGGTTTTCTTACGATAAGAAAACACATCACGGGTAAATTTCTACATATCTCTCTGTACACCAAGAATTCATAGGAAATGACAGAATTCAGAACTAACGAATGATTTAATATTGGCGGTGAGTTTTTTTAGGCCATCGGTCTTAATTTCCGTAGTTGCAAATGATCAAAAGTTAGCTCGAGGGCTTAGAAAATAATGTACAAAAATAAAGTTCGATGGAATAAAGAGTAACGATAAATTTCCTACAAGTTTCCATATATGTGGAGAATTCATCATAATCGATGGGAATGAGAATAGGAAAACGAGTTTCAAACGGCGAGGGGTTTTCCATAATCACTAGTCGTAATTAGTCTAGTTTGACTTAGTCAAACTATGACCAGATGCCCGCCAAATTCCTTTTCCCCAAACTATAACGAAGGTTTTTTTTTCCCAAACGAAAGGTTACAAGCAATTTTCTAGTAAAATAATAGATGTTTGTGAAGGAAAATAAGTATTTCATTTCTTAGGGTTCAAACGAAAAGACGAAAAGAAATCCAAATTTTACATTTTAACAACTTCCTAAAAGTGCAAAACGGGATGACCGGGCTTCTATGGGAGTTGAGAAGGGAGTACTAATAGTTGATCAAGTTTAATCTAAGGCTTAAGCTACCTTTACACTTAGCAAGGAACAAGGAAAAACCTTCACTTCTCTTTTTTGAGGTCTACGAGGTCTTTGCAAGTATTTGAAAATTGGATTTTATTTTCTTTTTTCTAAATTTACAAGGTTGGAAAAATGGCTAGTTTATTGACGATTAATCTAACATTCACAAATACCCGCAAACACGAGCGTCTAATTTTGATACCTTAGATAAAAACATATAAGGTTGTGGTAGCAACACAAATGAGAGTCAAGTTGTAAGTCAGTAAGGTAAATCATAAGGAGGATTTTTACTATTTTTCCTCTAATCACCTGATTATAATATCCAATTGTGTCATATATAACGGTTTCATACTTTTATTTTATTACAAACAGATAACCAAATTATATGAAATATTATAAAATATTAAGCTAAGCAAGAGCATGCCTTTCTAAGAATGACACGAAGAAAAAGGGGTTCCATGTAATTCCAATAGCATTTTATGAGTCCAAAACTCCGTAAGGCATTCCGGCAAACCCATTTTATTAATAAATTATTTCAAATTGATTACATGCCTTATGAGGCCACATTCCTTCAAGGCATTTTGGAAAATAGTTCACGGGCTTGCTACAAGAATTCCTCCATGTTTAGTGCATTTCTATTTTCTCTGTTTATAGCACATGAGCCATAATTTTCACTCACGAGCTAGTAACTTGACACCACAATGAGAAAAACAATAATTCGGGTTATTGGCACACGATCTAAACCATGATAGGCATGAAGATACTCAAATCATGGGAATTGAGGATGTATGGGCTAGTAAAGATGAATAATCAACCACAATCATGAAAACCCAGAAACATATTTGAAACATTACCATCTCGAACGCACAAGAGATAACACACCAAGCCATTACACGGATCATAAGAACAAAGCAATCCATGGATGGATGTGGATAACAAAACTAAAATTCCATAAATATGCTCTCCTCTTTTATTACAATACAAAACTAATAATGATCCATGAAGAGATCTATGGTGTGTCCAGCCACATATGTAATTTTATTATCCCATCAAATCAATCTATATTGACCAGTAAAAGGAGGTAAAAGTGCTTAGGATAGTTAGGAAAACTTGATCCAAAGCTTCCCTTTTAGAGAAGGTTGGGAGAAAATTGCAGCAGGAAAAAATCAGATTTCCATTCTTATTGATGGATGTCCATGATCTATTCTAAATTATCCATTTTGGCATGGGGTGGAGGATTCTTGCAAAGGATGTGAATACTGGCTTTGCATTTGAAAGGTTACAAGGCCTTCTCATCAAAGTAATTTTTTACATATCCTCTTATCAGTGCATTCCATTAGGCCACCTTTTAGGCATTTAACTAAAAATTTCACATGCAAAGAAAGCCTTCTAAGTTGTTTCCATTTTACATAAATCGACCCTATAATTTTTTACTTCTAAAATTAACTATCGAAGACTTTTCCAGTAATGATTGGTGTTGGTATTTTTCTTTTGTGAAGTGCTTGAGGAAAATTTAATTTACCTCCTTCCAAAATGTCCATCTACATTTCATAATGTCTACCAGTGCACCTGCAACTATCCTATTACATCTAAATTTTCAACGTCCACATGGGTTGCATATGAGGAAGAGTGCTAGAGACAAATTTTGTAGAGATATAAGCGGGATAGCAGGAAAGGGCACTTTCAATGTAATTATCAATATGACAACTACTTGATTCACCATGTAATATTATATTTATTTATCACAACTACCAAATGCTTCTAAATTTATAATGTTACCATGGTTTTCAGCGTGGTTTTGGCCTTGGGGACCAAGTAAAGTTCTTGTATTATTATGCAATAATGTTGACAGGTTTGTAGGCCATTTATAGAGCCCACGTACCCAAAAAGGAAGGCCATACCCTCACCCTGCCTCGCTCCATCCACCATAATCAAAGTATCTAATTTATATTATTTATTTATTTTCTTGATGTGGGGCACTACATTACCCTCCCCTTAGAAGAGAATCATCCTCAATGTGACACAACACCGAAGCTTGAAGGATACATAGGAGAGAAAGTCAATAATGACACTTGTCATTAACAAAATAACTCGTTGGTACAAATCGACCATAAGGAAGGAAAATAATTTTTGCAATATCTTAAATTTTAATGTTCTGTGAAGATTGGTAGTTTTATTTTACATTGTCACTTTGTCTTTTTCTTTGAAAGTGTGACTAAAAATCAAGCCCTTAATATTCATTGTTTAAGATTTTAAATCATTTATTTAGTGGGTACCTAACAAAAACTAACATCACAATACCACACCAGGGCCAAACAAAAAATTAATGATTCACACAGACATCATGATATGTATTTTCACAACTATATCACACTACAAGAACTCAACCAAACCATGGAAATAACATACATGATCCACACACATAGTACTTTCCATATACAGTTCCTTGATAAAAATGTACTCGTAACATAGGCATACTATAACAACATGGAATTACCAACAATGCACATATAAATGTTTCACACCACTTGATACCATAATTATAGATACATAGTGTCAAGATAGATGAAACATCACAAGACATATCCTAGACTCACAAGAGTACACATAAACCATAATAATAATACCATACTCTTCCAAAAACATCACAAAAAATCTCCATATACCTCCCAAGACACCACAAAAACATCTCCATGTTACCTCCAAATTCTCTATCCATGAACACAAATCCTTTATCCACTCCCTCAAATATCTTATCACTCCCCTCAAATCTCTTATCACTCCCTCATGTAGAATATACAAAGATAAATAAATATATTTCTCTTATCCCTCCCTCAAGTGTCTTATCACTCCCTCTAATCTATTATCACACCCTTATGCATAATATAGAAAGAGAAAGCTATAAATGTCTCTTATCCCTCCCTCAAGTATCTTATCACTCCCTTAAAGATGTCATTCACCTTATGGCCATAAACACTTAGAGTCCAGATACCCCTAATCCAAGTGACAAAATAACTCATGGTTCAACAACCCACTAGTTATTTGTAACTCCTTGGGGTGTACCCCCATGCAATGAAGCTTGTCCATAGGTGTATCCAATCTATGGTGAATCTCACGAGCCTATTCAAACATGTTACAAAAAAAAGAACTAGTATAACAATCATTTTCAAATTCCAAGTGGAAAAAATCCCAAGCCTTAGGCTAGGCTATAAAAAAAAATTAAACTTGATAAAAAATTTAAAACTAATCAAAACAAATGGCTAAATAGCCATAGTTAGTGCAAAAAATCCACATGTTAGTGCAACAACCGGATAAAATCCCCAAAATACAAGAAGACGTCAATAAAGAAACTATTGGTTCTAATAATTAAAAGGGATAATAATAAATTTATGAATAAAATGTGTATAGAGAAATAACACATTAAAATCACTATGTGGCCTCACACGGACACCAAAGGGGGTACTCATCGAGCTACTGACACTCAGACATCAAGCCTCATCTCATAAAGTAACATGTAAAGTAATATGAATTTCATAATCTCTGCATGAATCATCCCTCCATAATGCCACAAGACTCAACATATTAAAAATCACATAGGATTGTTCGATGGACAACACAATAAGAAAGAGTAGGGGACGCTAGTATTCATAAGTGGAGCCTAAGGTTGTGTGCATCCATAATATACTGAGAAAGCTCGAAGTATACTAAAAAGATAGAAGCGTGTTTTCAGTATATATAATACTCAACTTCCTCACTAGTACTCAGCTCAAGATTATGAAAAACCTGGTCCATGCATCCTCTCTACACACATACACTCTTAACGATCCCCTACCTTAGGGTTGTCTAGTGTAAGGCTAATAACATAACACATAACTAAATCACTCACACAATGGTAATTCTCGCACATTAACCATAGTGTCTTACATATGGTATATATAGGGTGAAACACATTAATTAATTTTACAGGTTACAATACATTGCATTTCTAAAAAATGTTACCCAAGGTGCAAGTACTTTAAAATAGGGTTCATATGATCCCTATATTCCTCTAATTAAAAACCTGGATCATCTCATTTTTACATAAATTATACACATGATGAACACAGTGAATAACATTACAACATAAAATCAATTCCAAGACAACATTAGTGACACACATAGTTCATCACTATGTTGTGGTGAAATTATGATACAATCCAATCTACTACACACCAATTATGTCATGCAACACATCAACACACCTACATATCACATAATAACAAGAAACTCCAACACTCCGCAAAATCCACAATAACATTGTTTGTCACACACACCAAGGCGAGTTCATCACACGTGAAATCCTCATTAAATCCATGAAAAGGAGAGTGAATGATATCTTCACAAGCACATCAATATAGAATTAAATACGCACTAAGTGACATGCACATACAATGTGCATATATCATGATTACAATGTTGGTCATATCACAACATCTATCACATTGGTCTTACCATCTCCACCACTGCCATGCATAATTAGAACAGCTCTAATCCATCCCAGAGGTTCGAGAGCATGAGACTCCACTCTTATACCAAATGCAATGACCACATTTTACACACATAAAACAACAGTAAAAATACCACAATTTTTTTTGACCCACATTGTAGTACACATGACTCTACAGGAGATCACTTAGACACTATGCACAACACATGGTATAAATTGCGAAACATTTACCCATATAGATAACATAAAAATACATGATGCACAACAAGGTCACTTTTTATTTGTTTCCCAATTGATTTGGCACAACATGATGAATCAACTACAATATAAACTTATAGATATGGTCTTCCCATGCGGACATGATATTTTAGGATTGCACATTTATTAAAATCATGTTTCAATCTTTAACTTAAGTTCTAGGAAGGCTCATAATGTGAGAATCATACTATTCCTTTTCCTTTTTTCTAGATTTCTTTTATATTGCCATTTAACATTTAACTTGTGGTATGTCTCATTTGAATTAGGATCATCTACATTATTTCAATTACTTGTTTCAATTCACTCATTTGTTAAAAGTATATTTAGTTACACCCAAGGCTATTTACATACACACACGGCTACTAGGTATGTAACCCTAGGATTCAATCCTAAGGGCATGCATCTTTATCTTTTATCATACCTCTATTACATAATGCAGAACAAGTGTAGTCTAAAGGATGTAAATTTCATCCTTTTTGTTGAAGGATTTAGGGTCAAGTTTCTTTCATTCTTTTATAAATTTATAATTGAGTTAGTACACAATAAGTATTATAGGTAATAGGTTCTTTATCCATATCAATAGGGTTTTATCACATTTCAGGAAGAGCATGCTTCACTTTACCTATGGAATAACATCTCACGATAACACTTTCCAAGGACAAGCATAAATTATAGTTTTATTATAGTTATGTTCTAATAGTTAGTTAAGGATTCAAAGGAACTTAACATGGCAACATACTTCCTTACTTTGTTTCAAGATTAGGTTTCTTGAATATTTCTTTCGTCCAACACAAGAGGGTTTTCCCTAATTAGGTTCATATGCCTTTTGTAATAAATTATGTGACCTATTAGCTAACAAGAGGCCATTTGTATCATCATGAGAGTACTAGTCCTTGTCTTAAGGGATTAGTATCTAAGAACAAGACCACACAGTTTCACCTCATACATCCATTGCACTCTAGGATAAGTAGGAAGAAAGATTGAGTAGTCCATTGTTAAAAGGGTTAACATTCACATTAGAGTTTACACAACGTGTGTATCATTTCTCACTGCAAGATGGTTTAACATGATAAGAGAACTACCTAAATTAACCTTTCTCTAAGAAAATCATCTTATGATTATGTTTTGAGAAATTAATCATACACTAATATGTTGTTAAGTTTCACAATTAATTCTTCGTAATTTATCGTAGAACCAAATGACAATCAAGATTGGGTATCGAGTTCATCTATGATCCCAACTCTTAAAGGTGATTTCCAAGGTTAGTTGGTGATCTTCACCACTCAACATGCATGTCAGTCCAAGAGGATGTTAAATTATGTTTAATGGTAGTTCCCAAGGAGTACTACCTTAAGAGAACACATTCTCCTTACTACACACATGATTACCAAACCTAGGAGGGAACCACCTACTCATGTCAAATTTTAACCATGTCGTTCCTAATCCGATGATGTAGCTAAGCATACTAGCCATGAAATAAACTCAAAATCGGACTCTTATTTACTTAACTAGAAGGTAGTAAGTCGTGTATGGATTAAATTCATTCTAAGGTCTTAGTTTTCTATGCATGAAAGGAAACACACAAGAAGGGTAGCTATGCACAAATTTTATACTAGGGCTAACTGTTTTGGTTAGTATTTCTTTATTACATTTTCAAAGTAGGAGACACCACACACTAATTATTTAATCAACAATTGCAAATTGGAATTTCACTATAAACTATTAGAATCAATTTCATTTAACAAATTTATCCCACTTTTACAATACAATTTTTGGAATCAAATAACACCCTTGCTTAGATGCACACTTCCCTTAAACACTAGCATCCTAAAAATATTACAAAACTTCATTAATAAACCTTTCATCTTAAAGAATGCTTAAAGCAAATGTTAAACTATCCTCTACAATTTCACTTAGCATATATATATATATATATATATATATATATATATATATATATATATATATGCAACCCCCTCTTTGCCATATGTAAATCTGAATCAAAATAACACCTAAAGTTAAGATGCACATTTCCCAAAGCACCCCTAATACTAGCATCTGATTCATATTAGAAAATTTTAATAACAAGTATTTATTATAATAGATCAATGCATGTGAAATGTATGTATATATATATATATATACATGTGTATGTGTATTTCACTAACATACATAAATTATAATAATACACAATGAGTTACAACCACATCGTTTCACAATTCTACTTACATCCTGCTAAACCATGTGAGCATTAAATCAGTGATAAATTGCTCACATGGCATCCACCTAGCATAATTAACATTTTTACTTTCACATTTACATAATAATAATAATTTTCATTCAAAAGGAGATGGTTAGAGACACATATTTATTTCACTTCATTTCTTAGCCAAGGAGAGAGAAAGAGATAGGGAGAGAGTGAACCACTATTTACCAAAAGTTTAATTTCACACAAAAAGTCACATGATAGAGTTTCAAATAGTTAGTTACAATTGTCAACAAGTTTCCATGTGGGTTTGGTAACTCGACGGGGGTCCTACAAATTTCTTGTTACGTTTTACTGCTAGTTGTAAAAACGTTCAATTTAGGCTCGGAGGCTAAGAAACCAATTTCATATGTTATCTTCCAATGAGAAAACATAACATGGGTAAATTTCTATGTGTCCTCCTATATACCAAGAAATCATAGGAACTGACAGAATTCAGAACTGACAAACAATTTATGATTGATGGCTTGTTTTCCGAGGCCATTGGTCCTGATTGGCCTAGTTGTAAATGATCAAAAGTTAGCTTGAGGGCTTAGAAAACCACATCCAAAAATAACATTTGTATGGACTAACGTGTAATAAGAAATTTCCTATAATTTTATCTATATAAAAAAATTCATCAAAGTCGACGGTACTGAGAATTGGTAAATGATTTTCAAATGGAAACGGGTTTTCCAGAGCCACCGGTCGTAATGTGGTCTAGTTTGACCTAGTCAAATTGCGACTGGAGGCCTACAAAATACTTTTTCCAAACTATCAAGAAGATTTTTTTCCCCAAAGTAAAGGTTGTAACAAATTGTCTAGTAAAAATACTAGAGGTTTGCGAAGGGGGATAAGCATTTCATTGCTCATGGTTCAAACAACAAGCTGAAACGAAATCCAATTTTTTAGTTTTAACATCTTCCTAAAAGTGCAAAATGGGATAACCAGGATTCTAGGGGAGTGGCGAAGGGAGTACCAATAGTTGATCGGGTTTGATCTAAGGCTTAAGTCAACTCCCCATATAGCAAGGAACAAGGAAAAAAATTCACTTCTCTTTTCTCGGGGTCCAAAAGGTCTTTTGCGAGTCTAAGAATAGTGATATTTTTAAAAAACTTTACAAGGTAGACAAAAAATGGTTATTTTATTAACGATTCATCTAACATTCACTAATACCAGTGGACATGAGCATCTAATTTTTATACCTTAGATAACAACATATAAGGATATGGTAGCAACACAGATGAAAGTCAAGTTGTAAGTTGTTACGATAAATCATAAGGAGGAGTTTTAGTGTTTTTGCACTAATCACCTGATTATAATATCCAATTGTATTGTATCTAGTTGTTTCATATTTTTATTTTATTGCAAATGGATAACCAAATTATACAAAAAATTAGAAAAGATTAAGGTTAGGAATACCATGCCTTTCCAAGAAGGACGTGAAGAAAGAGTGGCTCCATGCAGGTCCACCACCATTTCATGAGACTCAAAAACTCCTAAGGCATTCCATGAACCCTTTTTTTTAATACATTCTGTCAAACAGTTTGCGTTACTTATGCAGGTCGTATTCCTTCAAGGAATTTTATGAAATAGTTCATGGCTTGCTATAAGAATTCCTCCACCTTTAGTGCATTTCTATTTACCCTTTTTATAGCACATGAGCCATAATTGTCACTCACGAGCTGGTACCTTGACACCATGATGAGAAAAATAGCAAGTCAGGTTATTGACACACGATCTAAACCAAACTAGGCATGAAGAGACTCAACTCATGGGAAATGAGGATGTATGGCGATGCTAAAGATGAACAATCAACCATGTTAATGGAAACTCAAAAATATATCTGAAACATTACCAACTCGAATGCAAAAGAGATAACACACCAAGCCTATTACATAGATCATAAGAACAAAACTAGTCCATGGTTGGATATGGACCAAAAAACTTGAATTCCATAAATATACTCTCCCCTTTTTGTACAATATAGAATTCATAACGAGCCATGAAGATATCTATGGTGTGTCCAACCACAGCTGTAAGTTTAGTACACCATCGAATCAGGGTATATTGATTAGCACAAGGAGGTAAAAGTGCTTGGGACAGTTGGAAAAGCCTGATCCAAAGCTTCCCCTTTTAGCGCATACCTGGGAGAAAATCGTAGGAGGAAAAAATACGATTTCCATTATGCTTGATGGATGTCCCTGCTCTGTTCTAAACTATCCATTTTGGCACGGGGTGGAGGATGCTTGCAAAGGTTGTGAATCCTGGCTTTGCATTTGAAAGGTTACAAACCCTTTTCATCAAAGTAATTTTGTACACATCCTCTTATCATTGCAGTCCATGAGGCCACCTTTCAGGCATTTAACTAAACAGTTCGCATGCCAAGAATTCCTTCCAAGCTATTTTCATTTTACAAAAAAAGTCCCTGAATTTTTTTAGTACGATTATAAAATATCCAAGCCTTTTATAGCAATGACTACTCTTGGGATTTTTCTTCTACAAAGCGCTTGAGGAAAAATTAATTCATCTCCTTCAATAAAAAAGCCCAACTATATTGTATAATCTCTACCAGCACACCTGCAACTATCCAATTATAGCTGAATTTGCAACTTCCACATGGGTTGCACACGAGGAAGAGTGCAAGAGACAAATCTTGCAGAGACATAAGTGTGATAGCAAGAAACAAAACTTTCAATGTCATAATCAATACAAACACTACTCGATTCACTACGCAATGTTCTTTTTATTTATTGTACCTACCAAAATACTTCTAAATTTATAATGTTACCTTGATTTTCAACGTGCTTTTGGCCTTGGGGATCAAGTAAAGTGCTTGTAATACAAGCAATGTGATAGGTCTACAGGCCATTTATGGAGCCCACGTGACAAGCTAGGAAGGCCATGCCCTCACCCTCCCTCAGTCCATCCACCAGAATCAATGTATTTAATTTATATTATTTCTTTATTTTTCTTATTGCTTGCTATGGGCACTAAAGAAATAGTTTGCTAGTTTTTGTTTTGATGTTAGTGTTATTTTGGTTTTCGGAGTACCTAGTAGAGGCTGGTTTGTTTTGATCTTCAATGTCTTATCTTTTTCTCTGAGTTTTGTACCGGGTAGGGTCCCCTTACCCCTTCTTTACCGTATATATATATATATATATATATATATTGTTGTTAAGATCAATAATATATATATTTTTCTCTGAGTTTTCATCATACCAACCTTCAAAATTTTTTGTAGTTAGGAGGAAAAAAATCAATAATGTACTTTGTTAAAGGTGTCAAGAACACTTTTTATGCACTTAATGCACATCTTTGAGACATGGAATTGGTATTCAAACCAATATCCCGCATCCCTTTTTTTTCCTTCTATTCTTTCCACATGCTGAAAGTACATACGTATAGAGGAATTCAAGATGATAGTTACAAATCCTATATAATATTAAATTGGTAAGAAGTTAATCACTGCTGGATATATTCAAATACAAGATAGATATTTTATTGCTCCCACGTACATAAGCTGTATTTTGTTTTAATATTTTCTTGTGTCCATTTAGTGTATGTTTTCTTCAGCATTGCATGGAGATTGAGCCTTTTTGTTACATCAACGAATATACAGAAATAATGAGCCAAAATTAAACGACCATTTTATATTTAGGTTTTTAATGTATTGTAAGATTTATGGCAGCTTTTACAACCTCTTTGGAGGAAATAAAGGGTCTTAAGCAAATTGTATTGATTATAAGGATTGAAGATGTGTATCTCTATTAATCAAAGAGATAAAAGAACAGGTCATCTTAAGAATTGTTTTATCTTAGCAATTGTTTTATTCATGGTTTAACTTCGAACTCCTTTCTTCAACATCAATTTACAGATGCAAATTGATCCGTTGTCTTACTCATCCGTCACAAGTTGTCAGGGAAAAAAAAACTCAAGTTAACAATTTTGTTTTATACTTTAATTCATTTCTCCTTACAACTGTCCTTAATATGCAATTCAACTATAAATTTCCTACAGGTTCCCCTATATGTAGAGAAAGGGGGAGAGGAAAGGGGTGCAAAGCACATACAGTATCATAGTCCATAAAAAACATATTCTGGATTGCAATTCACAACCAGATCGGGCACATTTACCCCTTGTTTAATCAATTAAAAAAAACATATTACAGTTTCCTATTGCATGAAAAGAACTCAATTAACAAGGATTGATAAATCCTATACTTACTCATAAGGACCCCACAATACAAATGGATGCTCCACCTCATACATCATATCTTCAATTTGTTCTGGTGGGGTATAAGTTGAATTTGTAACACATTGAGCACCCTCAGATCCAGTGCCGATAAGCATTACAAGATTATCATACTTAGAACGCATATTCATGAGCTCTTCTTGTGCCGCTCTCAGCTGGTTTTCCAGCTCCATAATCCGCTTCTTCAGTGGACGGATTGCACTTGCAGTTCCATGGACGGGGTCATTTGCCCTTGCCGTTGCTTCATAAACTATACTTTCTGCCGCTTTTGCTCTTTGATCGTCCTCAACGCCCTGAAACCCCACAGCTCCATTAGAACCATGAGATTCATCACCAAACTCATAATGAAAAGTTACGGGAAAACATTGTCATTTTAGCATACACTTTTGTAAATATTTGGCTGAAACAAAATTCGCAGAATTATTCCGAAAAAAAAAAAAAAAACAACTGAATTTCATTATATCTGACGGAAGTAGAAATATAGCGTATGCATACTTGAAGCATTTTGATGATATTGTTGGTTCCATACACTCTCTGCGCTATTCAAAACTTTTCTGAACCATCTGAAGGAAAATGAGGAGCCAACAAACAATTTTCTGAACATTTTTTGCGTTGCCATTTACAAGCCGCGCAAGCTCGAGATGCCATCTTTCTGTTTGCCATGTCTATAGGTAGATTGTTAAGAAGGCCTAAATATAGCTAACACATTAATGCAGAGAGAAAGTGAGATGATTGGTTTTTTATTTTAAAATTTCCCATTGTTCACGCGAATCATGATGTTACGATTCATCGTCGCAGCTTCTTTGACGGGCTTTGGATTTCATTCAATGAATTGTTTTTATTATTTTCGTTTACATGACCTTCCTGGAAACAGTGTTCAAGACTTCAACTAAAGTTTCAATTTAAATCGAATATTTAACAGACTTGCTTTTCCTGTCAACAGCCGCAATACGAATATGGGCTATTGACAATGGAACAAAATAAGATACCTCCATTGATTTAATATATGATCGCTTCCGTATTGAAAACGGGAAAAATATAAATTGGTTATTTGGTGTGTGAAAACGAGAAAATTATTATCTGCTCAATTGGTCATTGGTATTTAAATGCATCTTTAAAAAGGAGTCAGAATTATTCATTCAATCTAATGAGTGCAATTACTTTTGTAATAATTAATATGTTTTATATTAGAATTTAAAATGTTATTAATTTATACCATTTGTTACAATTTTATTTATTTTTAAAATTAATTATTACTATTATTTGGTAGAACATTAAAAAAATTGCAACTATTGATTCAAGACATTGTCTATATTTGCACAACAAAATTCTTATAAGAAATACGACTATAATAAGTAGTATTTTTTGTGTCAACCGAAGGACTAAAAAGAATTTGTGTCATTAGATTTTTTCTTAACTTTTCTCATTCAAAAAGTGATGATTAACTTAAAGTCCTTGATTTCATTTACCAGGATTAGTTGTAAATATGTTCATTACTCTTGAGAAAAATTTCAATTTAAGAAAAAATTTACGTCATTATCACATTCTCTATCCCACCTACTTTTTTGCATGGAAACCAAATGAGGATATAACACCTACCTATTTTCAAGAGGATCTTAAATATAAGATTAGAAATTCAAGCTTATGAATTAGTAATCTAATCCAATTTATAGTGTTTTTTTTCTCAAAAACAAATTATGATGATCATATTGGATTTTGAAATAGAGAAACCACATCAAAATGAATAACCCAATTCAGTTATTTACTTATTAGGCATATCAATCAAGGATAATTTAGTGAGTGTGTGCTGCCACTAGCTTGCTTCTTGGATAAGAGTCATGTGCTCTTGCTTTACTTACTTTTCTTTAAGTTTTATGTTGTTTGTCTTGTTGTATGCAAGCTCTCATGTTTTATCTTATTATGAAGTTTGAGGATGCCGTTAAAAACCCTTACCATTTACACTAATAATAATAAAAAACAACTAGCAAATTCCCAACCTCTAATTCTTACTAGAGTTTAAAATGTTATTCTTATTTGATAATCAAGGTAGTGTTGAGGACAACAATCAAACATGTACTTCTAGGATACGAATTTGTTAGCATAGTCTATGTACGTTATCTTATTATTAGACTAGTTGTTATCTATTCTATTATTCTCTCCTTCCTGTTTGTATCTTCTCCATCCATTCAGGAGAATATTTTTTATTCAATATACCTATAAATAGGTACCGTGCTTCTGATAATAATATAGAATAATAAGATATATCTACTCTCTATTCTCTCTCCTCTATTTCAGCCTCTCAGAATTTTGGTGTACCATACATATGTATTACTGGATAATTCAGAACCTCTAGTGCTAATGTTTTATTGACTAACCCAACATAGCTTTTGGTGATTTGTAGTTAATTTGGGATTGGAGAATTTAATTGTCATGCACTCCTTTATGTTATTGGACATAGACATTATGAGTAAGAGATTGAGTCGCATGGGTTGATATAAAGTGAATCTATATAAGCTATATGTAATGTGTAGGTATGGATTCTTGGGTGGTTAAAAAAATATTCAAATAAAAAGACTCCAAAAACTAATTATGTAACAACGTTGAATATATGAAATGAAATCCTAAAATGACCTAAGAAAAATAAGCTAGAAATTATGAAACCCTAGTTTCAAAGTGGAGATAGAAAAACTTTGCTGATTAGAAATTAAATCTTGACTTTGCTGAAGTGATGAACTGATGAACAGAGAGGGGAAATTGTCACATTAAAACCTAAATAATTATGCAACCACGAGATTTTATAGGACTGGGGCACGTGGAAGGGTCAAGAACTCCTACGAGATTTGTAGACTAGATCTAGGAGCCCGCGACTTCTCAGAACCTTAGAAAACCTACTTCAGAGAGTCATGAGATATTTTTATATCCTTCGTTGCATGTCTCTAGTATGTCATATCAAGTTCATCAATTTCTCTTGTAACTTGTAATGAAGAAATGACCTACAAAACCCTGAGATGTGCATCTAATCCTAAAAATAAAATAATACAAGTGAGGACCCATCAGACTGTCATCGACTATGAACCAAGTAAAATTACAACCGAGTTGCACTACAACTCAGACTCAATGCAGTTATATGCGTGTGTGTGTGTGTGAAGATATTCTTCCCTAGGTGGCTCTTGTGTGTTTCACACTTGATAACGAGCAACTGGCTAGATGTAAAAGATGTAAAAATATGTAAATAGATGTGTGTATGAAATAATGAACTTCCTTTCCTATAAAGTGTATGCAGAATACTTCATCCTTTTTTCTTTGTGTGGAATCTAGATGGATGTTTGAGTTCTCTTGGAATGGCCTTTGAGTGCAACCTTAGATGATGATAGCTCATGTTTAGTGTTTGGTCATTTATTATGATTATATAAATATATATATATATATATGATTTCACTTGCTTGAGTTTCGTAATAAACCCAAAAAGGATGACTACGAAAAAGATAAGATGCATGTAATTCCTACAAAAATGACGTTCTAGGAACTCGCTTCAACCAAACACTTAACCCGAAAATGCGACTAATTTTTTAATTTTTTTTAAGTTAAAAGAGAAGGTTACGATACAATGATGGAGCAAGGGTACATTAATTGATAGTTCTATAGGAAGGTAACAAGGATTAGTTTACTTGATTAAACATTTTATTTTCTTCGATTAAGTTCATTCCTAAGAAGGTTAACCTTATGCTAAATTATTAAATTCATTACATTAATAGCTTAAAGATCCTTTAATAAATTTCCTACACACACTAAGGGTTTAAAGATGAAGAAACATTACACCCCTAGGCAATCAAAAGGCCCCCATTCATTCATCTACACATACCCTTAAGGAATTTACATTAAACATTTAAAATATATATCTTCTTAATAAAGGTAGGGTCAATCCTCCACCCTTGGATCAAATCCATCTTACCCACTAGATCGTAGAGTTCCCAACTTAGCCCTAAGAATCCTTAATAAATTCTATTAAAACCTATTCTCTATCTATTCTTCTCATTTGATTCATTTTATTTTGTTAAATTTGCAGGTAGGAGAGGAGGAAGCCATGAGAGCAAAAAGAAAGAAGCCATGGAGGGTTCCACAAGAAGATTTATTCTAGGTTTAGCTTAATTTTGTCTTTTATTTATGTAATCTATTTCCTTCAATGATTGGGAGGAGTTTCCTCCTCCAATCTAGTTTTTATTCTAAGATTCTAGTGTATTGGGTTTAAATTTGAGGCAAACCCTACCCCCTTTGATATAAATGAAATAATGCCTTTAGATTCACCATTTGATTGTCTTATTGTCCCATTTCTAAGAATTTATCTTTATTTTACTTGCTGGTGGTAATAGGTTAAATTTTACAACTTATGAATTAGTGAAAACTAGTTAAATTTCATGCACAGGCATGGATTTATAGAATTCTATCATAAGTGACAGGACCACTACCCAAAGTAAACTAGCAGTTCTGGGACCGCCGCCCTGCCAGGGTGGCAAACAGTGGACTACCGCCCTTCAGAGTAGCGGTTGTGAAACTGCCGCCCTACAGAGTGATGGTTTTGAGACCACCACCAGAGCCTAAGTGGCGGTTACAGGACCACCACTCTGCACATGGTGGCAGACCTGTTTCTAGAAAATAGAACTTTAATGCTGATAATTTCACAAAAAACTGAATTTTCTAAAGGGTGTAAAAATGCATTTCAAGTTATATTTGTTCATTTTAAAGCTCCAAAATTGAGGTTTGTTGCTCATTTACTCATTTCTTAGTTAAGTCTAGTCATTTTAAAGTGTTTTCATTTCTAATAAAATCCATCTACTTATAAGAATTATTTCTATTTGTTTAACTAGATTTTTTCTTTCATTACAAGAGCAAGAAGGGAAAATAAATCTATTTCATTAATTGTCATTTCATTATATAAAATCAACTTTCCCAATGTAATATAATCTAACTTATTTTCCTCTTTCATTTTACTACAAATTTCATTTATTCAAAATAACCATATTAACATTATTTTCCATACAATGATATTTTGTAAACAAATTCAACTTCTAACAATCTCTACATTTTCTTCTTTCTCATATTTACAATACAATAAATACTCAATGAAAATATACTTTCCCTTCCATCGTAAAATAACTTAATCTTTTAATACAAGCACTAATTTTCTCACAACACATCCAAGATTTCAACAAGGATAAAATACTTTTTTTTATATATTTGCAAAACTAACTCTACAATATTTACAATGAAGAAGACTTCCCTTTTCCATTTCCTAACTAAACCATACAAATCTTTCTTCTCTTTTCAATATACAATTACTAAATGTAAAATCTTTTCTACAAGATTACAACAATGTTCTCCACTTGATGAGTGAATTCATACAAAAGTAAATACAAGAATGAAATGCATTATTACAATTTCTTCCCCTCTAAGTGGGTAAAATAGAAGAAAGTTTCACATGGTCACCAACAAGACTCCATTCTCCAACTCTAACAAGATAGCTCCTCCAATGATTTGATTGATTCACTGTGAAATGGGGGGAGAGGGAATTCTCTCCACCAAACCAAGATACCCAATGGAGAAGAGAAGTTATCCTCACCATTGTCCCCCAAGCCCCAACCACATTACAATGGGAGAAGATCTCAACTCATGAAAACTACTAGCTTTCACAAAACTTAACATATAATTTCACATTCATTCCTTTTACATACAAAACACAACAACAACTCAACAAGAAGAAAACATCAAAGCAACAAGATCACAAGGCTTATCAAGAAAGACAAAAGAGTAAGACCTATGGGGAGGCCACTTATGCCTACCAATGGGAATGGCTGCCCACCCAAAATCATCCAAAGCAAATCACAATTTCCCCTTACAACTCATATGCCTCCCTTAAGTACCCATTATACCTTCATAACTCTTATACTTCCCTACATCTCTTATGTCTCCCTCATAGCAAGAACAAAAAATGAGATGCAAGCATCCATCAAGACAAGGTGGGGCACCCAACCAAAATTCCCTCCACAAGAGGGTAAAATCTTATGCCTCCCTACATAAAACTCCCCATAGTCTCCTCCCACTCCCAACTTAGGAATTCTACCCACACCCAATAAGCATTTCAAAGAGATAACAACATTCAACGCAACATATACACACGTACAATAAAACAAATATCATAATTAAAACTAAGGTGAAGCTCCTACCTCTCCATGGTAGAGATTGTTCCAAGTATGAAGTTCCAAGCTTCTCCAAAGATCAAGCAAGCATCCACAAGGCTCCAAAAATCCACAAAATCTCTCCAAATCCTCTCACTCTCAAAAAATTCAAGAGACTAAAAATGATCATCCAACCAGAAAACAAGCAACAAGAATTCAATAAATAGAGAAAGGAGAGGGAGGGATGATGTGGCACCAAGTAGGATGCCACCTCATTTCCTCTCCACTCTATATCACTTGGTCAACCTCATATTCCAAGGCACCATTAAAAAGTGGTTGGAGGAATGACAAGAACCTTACACACTCCATCTAAGCCCACTTCCCCAAAGGACAAAAATAAATATTTGAAAGAAAGTGCAATTAACATTTCACCTTTTTATCCTCCCAAAACACCTAAAAGAGCCTAAATTTTACCCCCCAACCCATAGGTAATGTTGGCATGGGTATTTAAGAGGTGTGGGACAAGTTTGACTTGTCCCACAAGCTTCCAAATTTGGCCTCTAAGGCCAAATTCGATTTTTCCATGAACGGTAGAGTGTGCTACACTCAAAACTCAAACACACTTCACTCTACACAAATTCCAAAAGTAAATCAAGCCTAATAAATGAACTCCTTTTTGGTCACATCTTTAATTAGTTTAGGAAAAAATTACATTAGCTTAATTAAGACACTACAACCTGTGAATAATAAAAGGGGTAAACATAAGTCCAAAAATCTAGATAATAAAACATGTAAATTTCATTACTAAAGGAAAACACATACCAACATTATCAAAGAGGGAAAATTAAAACAAAACAACACATGACCCCTACGTCACAAATTTCTCCTAATTGAATAATTCTAACACACACCTAATTACACGTTTCCATGGTGACCCTAGTTGAATTCTTCTCGAATTCCGATGTGCTTGGTCTCCAATCCCCTTATATTATTGTGAATATAATATACCTGCAAAATAGAGAATACCTTCTTCGGCCTCATAGCCATATTAAAAAATTCATGTATAATATGCAATATAAATCTTAAATCAATTATATACGAATTAATATCATTTATACAAGATACGATATCACTAAAGTTTCTAGCACATTTCCATTCCACATTTTATCCATGTCAAAACAATCACAACATTAATCCAATTATCAAAGGTCTACTAAACATGATAAAATATATAACATGTCAGAAATACAGATAAATAATCATGTCAACAGTATATCAAGATCAACATAAAATCTTTCCAATGTCCATATGCATCATATAAGAATCAAATCAATAATAGTTCAGTATCTCTGATATCTACTTGCATGCTAAGTAAAAACAATAATATAACCATAAGTGCAGTCGATAGTATCAAAAACAATAATAAAAAAGGGTGTCAAAGGGAAGTGGGCACTACAATGCAAAAATGGATAGAAATGACCCAAAATATGTGATCAAAAGACAAAGAGGTCGAGGGTGCTCAAAATGGACGGGTACATCTGGCGCTAGCATCCTATCTAGGTAGTGGTGTCTAGTGTTAAAAATGTTGACGTATGAAAAGACATACTCTGTAAGCATGATTATAAGAAAAAATGGAAGACTGAAAGTAAGTAAAGATCGTCAAAGACATGGGTCAATTAGTACTTTTATTATATAAGAACCATATGAATAGTAACCTATGATTAGGACTAGATAGATACCCAAAGTGCAATATTTTGTGTCTACATTCGAAAACCATGTGTGATGTCCCATGAGAGGAAAATTAGGTTTGGGAAAGGATTGATTAATCACTAGAGTAATATTATGATCTAATTACAATAAAAATATGGTAGAATGTGGATTTGAGGATTCAACACGAGGTTCTCGTAATTTGGTCTATTTGGACCTTTGTTTCCTTTTGAATGCTCATAAAATTGTGAGGATATTATCACAGTTTTGTGGCTTATCCTTATCCTTATGTATCTGAGTTGGCATATATATATATATATATTCATTTTTGGGTTTATTTTGGTTTATTACACATTCTCAATGAACATTATGATAAGATTAGTCATCTTTATGATCAGATAAATTCTCATAAACAAATTTAATATTTTTATGTGTAAGGGATCACTATAAACTTTTAAAATGTATCCCTTAGTTGATATAGGAGTAAACTTGATTAGATCAGATATGAAATTGGAGGATATGGTCATCTTATTAGAACATAGAGGAATTAAGTGTATTTAAAAAATATATACATGAGTTCCCCTCAATCAAGAATTACAATGTGTTTTTGTTGTATATTTAACTTTCTTAGGTGACATTAGAAGTTATAATTTAATTAGCATAAAAATAATAGAATGATTTTTGAAAAAATATAAGAGGAAAAATTTAGGAGTAAACAATAGAAAGGATGGACTAAAATTCATAACCCTAAGGGAAATGATGGACTCTATAGGTTACTTGTGTTGTGACCAATAAAACCCACTCTATTCTAATGGGAAAATAGCGACACCTTTAAATCAAAAACCAAGTCTTAAACCAGCGAAATTGATAAATATATATTTATAGTCAACTTATACATTCATTATTATATGAAAATATTTTCTAGTAAATTCCATGAAGAAATTAGTCTAGACATGATTATTATAATGTTATGAATTGAATGCATTTTTAAGGAATACTGGTGAGTTGTGATTTTAGTTTTCATTGTATATTGGACCTATTTTATTGATATGGGACTTTAAGCTGTATGGGGATGTCATTCTGATGCGGGTACCTCAAATTATGTAGATTTTTTAAAATAACTTCAACCAGTTAATTTTATTTGGATAATAAGAATGTTTTCTTCACTTATTTATTTAAATTGGAGAGAAACACAATTTGGGACACATATTCAAGATCACATAATTACATTGAATATCACGAATAAAGAAATATTAATTTTCCTTCGCATTCGCCATTTGACAGTGAAATTTCTTTTAGAAAACGCTTGAGATTTTTTTTTCCTGGGATTATACTAATAACTAAGATTCTCACATGCAACCAAATTGTGAACCATATGATTAGATTTGAATTAAATCTTAAAGATGAAATTTTTGGAACATTAGTTCATTTAAATTCAACAAATTACTCAGATCCCTCCTCCATCTCTTGAAAGCCAAATAAACACCTAATACTCAAGAGAATACATTAACATATCATTATATTTTTCATTTAGTTTAGACAAATGTTCACTTTACAGTTAATAACAATATTTATATTTTGTAATAAACGTAATATTAGATTGAGTTACTTTAAAATATTTCAAACTATATATAAAATTTTGAAATTATAAATTATAAAATATGAACACACAAAAAAACAATAAACAAAATAAGACACAGTTAATCAATAAATGTATGTTTTGATAATAAATTTATGTATTTGTAAAAAACAAAGTAATTAAAAATCAACCAAATCATGAGATAGAAATTTTTGACTTGGTCATTATACTTAATCCAGCATATTAGAATTTTCACAATGAAAAGCATAAATTTTTGTGAATATAACTATATAAGCATAGTAACAATTTTACATTTTATTTATTAATACAAATGATTTCCATCTTAATGGATTTTTCTAGTATCGAAACTATTATTATTCTTTCCAACCTAAAGGCCTTACCTTTTAATTGAGTTGTAACATTATGGGATTATAGAATTCCATCATTTTTTTTAAATAACACTAGTGTTTAATTAATAAATCTATTTTTATATAAAAAATAAAAACATAAAACATTTCCAATCATGAAAATATTGTGCACTACGAATAAATTGGGACACATATTGTAAAGGTCGGAAAAAAATCAATAAATCTAATTCCTAATAAAAAACTATTGGTCACATATATTGGAATGTAGGTAACATTAACAACCAATACAAAACCAACAAAGAAAACTGGTTTAGCTTTTACAAAATAAAAAATGTGAGAGTTATTTTACGATATTGAGTATTCTTCATTCGTCAAAGATTAAACTTGTAAATATTGTGTACATAGATTTACTACCAGGGAAAAATTTAGTGGAGAATATTCGTTAATTCATGAATATTTTAGTTTTTAAAATTTGAAATTGATGAATATTTAGGGTACAAGTTAGGACCAAGTCAGATAAATTTTCTGGGTACAAATTAATTATAGGGGTCAATTCACCATTCCCACGAAAAATAAATTCAAGTAAATATAGTCAGTCAATAGCATATATTTATGATATCGGCTGAAAACATATAGTTTGACATTGTCGGTGAGTAGGATAAAAAATGTTACTGACCAAATACATTTTTATGGTACCAGCTGATAGCATGTAGTATGTTGTCGACCTGTAGCATAAAAAAGACTACCGGCTGACAACATTTTTTATGCAGGGCATCATTGATGCTAGATGTTGCAAATGTGTCAATAAGTCTAGGAAGGTTTGAAAAGTGGGATTTCCTCCATAGGGAGTTGGTCAATCAAATATGTATGTTATTTGTTGTTCTAAGAGCAAACATGCTTGGTTAAGTAGGTATATGCCACATAAGACTATGTAGACCACAAAAAAATAGTGGGATATGGTTGTAGAATGTGTCAATGAGTTTTTTGGATACAATTAGGTCATGTTTAAGTTGGGAAGGTTGTTGAGTCCAAATTAGTAACAATTTCATGATAATAGGATTAAGATTTTTATGATATTGTAAAGAAAGACACCAATTTGAGGTATGTGTTCACGATTGGGAGAGAAGAAAAAGGTAAATAATGGTGTAATAAAGGTGGAAAATCAATAAATAACAACAATGATTCAAATTGAAGAAGTTATGATATTTGGTTTACATGTTTACTATGTTTTAGATAGACTCTGCAATGTAGTGTTGCTCTCTTACCGAGAGATTGAAATATGGCAGTGAGAAGATAATGAATTTTTGAGATATGTAAAACCTCAAATAGGTGGATAAATAGGAGTTGATCATCTTAGAATTTTTTTATCCTATGAAACATCACAAAATTTGATGTAGCCTTAATTCCTTTCTCTGAGGCCCAAACTAGGGATTTCTATAACTTGAATTCTATATAGTCAATTTCCATGAAAATTTGTGAATACCTCTTTCTAGGTTGGTTATAAGAGTGTGCAAAATATCTCCTTTAAATTCAGCTGTGTGGAAGAAATATACCAAGAATTACAGGTTGAATATGAGTATGCAAAAATTCAGAGAGGAAAAGAGTTGAATGGTTGACTAAAACATGAGATCAAGCTCCAAAACTTGGTATAAATAATCTTATTAAAATTTCAAAGGTGGATCCATAAGTTTTCATGCCAAAAAATATAATTTTCACAGTCATGGGTACTAAATAGGCCTAATTTTCTTAGGACAATTGTCTACAGACACTAATCTGTATAAAGGAATAGGTAGTGAAACTTGGGAACACTCAAGAACCCCATAAATGGTATCTAAATATATTTAGAGAGAGTGACATTGTTTAATATAAATTTGAGATCCATTGCCATTTATATATAGGAGTGATTTATAGGACAACCAGGTTTAAATATGGAACTAGCATAAAATGAAAATGTATAAATAAATGGAGGGTTGAATCATCTTAGGACCATCTTCAAAAAAGGTTCTAAGATTATTAGAGGTTACTCACGGGTCTGTATGAAGTTTTAGCATGTTGTTTATTTAGAGCCTAATTAGGCTAAATTGGTGAACTATGATCCTCATCAAGTCTTGGGAGGAAAAAAGGCCTTATCACCATGAGAGGGAAATTTGAGTTGAACCTTGGATAAGCTAAAAAAAAATTAGAATAAGGACTGATGGAAGAATGAAGGGTTCAAGCATGAATGATATGTTTTCATAATTGCTTGTATAACAATAAGATGCATAAGGTTGTTTAGTCTCGGTGGTCTTAATGGTGTGTTGTATTAAGGAAGTATATGAAATTGTGATCCCCAAGAGAAGAGGACATGGATGTGAAAAAATACTAAGCATACCATGGAAGAATGATATAGTGCATGGAATTATAGGCTCCTAAAACAAATAATACTTGTGTACATGATAAGTTAGGTATATCACTTACACCATTTCTAGTATCAGAGCTTAATTTAAAGGCTATAAAGAAAATTAATATGATGATGGCATAATTGTAGTCCAAGTATGTATGGAAGAAAATAAAATATGCTTAGGGAAATGATTACACAACTTTAGCAGCTAAAGATACAAATGGAGGATAGGACGGATACATTAGAGCACATTGTAAAAAAAGAATGCCAAATAACAGAGAACAATAGCATGGGAGGAAGATATCAGTTTCGTGAATCGAGTTAGGGAGGTATGTTTAATATTGATGATTTGAATGCTAATTATAATAATTGTGTAAGTTTTAGTAGATGCATGAATACTCGAAATATGGATTATCCCAAGAAATTTGAGAAGGGGTAAATAACCATATGAGACCAGTCATATAAGAGGAATAAAATAATGAAGGGTGAATGTCTCTTGATGAAGAAAGTATTGGAGTAGCCAAAAGGTAAAAGGACATACTAGGAGATCAAAACATAGATGTGAGGCAAAGGATGAACTTGTTAAGAACCAGATGCAAGTCTGGAGGAAAATTTTGTGATGTCACTATTGATGGAGGAAAACTACTAAAAATATTTTCTTAGAATACATGGTGAAGAAGTTAGGACTAAGAATACTCCCACATCCAAGACCTTATCACATCTCATGGGTATAGCAGAATCATTAGATCCTGGTAAGTGAATAAAGTGTAGTTGATTTTTAAATTGGAACATATAATGATGCAGTGTTGTGTGATGTTCTACCTATACATGTTTGTCATTTACCCTTTGGTATGAAAGGAATGATAAGAATACCATTCTAAGCTATGAATATATTATATTATCATATCACACCACATTTAATAAGATGAAAGAAATTCACAAGAATAACTTTACAAAAGAATTTGCAATCAAAGAGCAGTAATGTCATATATTATTATGGGAACTCTCATATGAGTATAATGAGAATGGGGCCTTACTTATATAGGAAAGGAAGATCAATCTAAGAACCATTCAAGGTCATAGATAAATCCATAAATCAACGAAATAAGTAGTCATCAAAGAACTAGTCAAGACCATAGATTTAGGAAAGATCTAGTCATAACAACTAGATAATATCTTCCTAATATCTAAATAAGATAAAAGAAATATCAACACACATAAGCGGGTGAGGATAAATAAAATAAATGTAAATAAACTACCCAGGTGAAATGAGCTAAGGTAAATACCTACTGTAAAAGCCCCCTCAAGTGAAGCTAGTCGCGTAAAATAAAAGGGGCATATCTATAGTATGAGTCTTGGAAACTAGTCCTGATGAGGTAATCTTGTACAATAACTAGGTAAAAGGATACCACAAGGCACAAAAAACCAGTAACAAAAAAGTAGAGACAAAAAAATTCATTGTAATGCATCCAAAGAATCTCAACTCAAAAATATCATATGATGGCTGATGAATTTTAATGTGCATTATGGTCGAAATCAACTAATCGATCATAAAAGTAAGAAATAGTAATACTGGGGCTTCACTAGAATAGCTCCATACAAGAAGATTGTCAACAGAGTGATGTCAAAAGTACAACAAAATACCAAACATAATTTGATCAACTTCTACAAATAGGTGTGCTATGATCTAAGAACAATAACCAAGGCAACAAGGCAAGGACAAAAGATCTAAATAAATAGGAGTTCCATGATCCAAGAAAATTCAAGGTAACAAGGAAAGGACACAAAAACTAAAGAAGAAAGAACAACACCACACCTTCCCATACTACTAAATAGGTGGAATGATGCTACAAATTGGTATGAGTTGTCAAAACAACTACTCAAACATTGAAAAACTAACACTAGGATTCACCAGAATAGCTCTCCCATAAGAGAGACTGTCAAAAATGTCAAAAATACATATATAAAATATCTCAACAGACAAGAGAAATACACTACAAATACTAAAGAAAAACTATAAAAAAAGAGCATTACAATACAAAAGGTATAGAAAGTTGAGCAAGACGCCAAATGTTGGAGGTCGCATGCCTATAGAATGCCTCTCAATAAATTCATATGTCACTTGCCACGATTGATCAAATATCCACCCCCAAATCGACATGGATGGATGAAGAATATGCATGCATATGAATTGGTACAAAATGCATAATAGGTTTATGCAAACAAACATCAAAATCTGTGGCAAGTTGATCATGTTTTATAGTTGAAATATCAAGCTTCTTAAGCCTAAGTGAAGGTGCCAAACTCATGTATAGATCATGATTTTTGGAAAGAGTTGACCAAACAAAAATAGGATATTTGTCAAGTTTGTCCAAATAAGTACCTACTCGAAAACCAATATCATGGCGTGATTTCAACTTAACATGTGGAATAGGGGAACCAATAACCTATGAATGCCTACCAATAACTCTACTCGTGAAACCCATAGAACATAGTATGTGAGAAACTATTGAGGTTAGCACACTAGTTGTATAGAAAATATATCAGATTTAAGCATACATGGAAATAAAAGAAGATATTTTACCCAGAATAATTATACAAAACAAGAGACATAAATCAACACCAGATTTAAACGTGGTTCACCCAATGAGGCTACGTCCACCAAGAAATAAGCCAATCTATTATCCAAAGCTTTGACAAGATATACAATGAAGATTTATGATCTTCCACACCTCTCAAATGTTCAGTACTTTCTTCCTTCAATATTTTTAATTCTTCTCCAAGAATTCTCTCTCACATAATTATCATGTAATTATGATCCATACATACTTCTAAACCCTAGATTTTATGCTTATATAGTCGTTTATAGACTTAGGGTACTTATCCATCAAATTACAATTAATAAATCTATTTTAATGCTAAAAATAGATATAATTCCCGAGAGTTAATTAAAAATTCTTTACACAGGTAACGGACTCTAGTTTTTGCTAACTGCTGCCAGTTCCTTACTTGATTGACCGATACTGGTCTGCCCTAACCAATGTCGGTTACTGAATTTTCCAGCAAGTTCCAATTGCATGCCAAAATGAAGTAATTAAGCTTCAAAACTCAACAATATCCCACTTGGAGTTTAATTACTGTACCATACCTGTACAATGTCATTTTGGATCCTTCCTTGGCTCTGTTTCTTCCTCTTCAAGTCTCAAACTCAAAGACTAACAGAAGTGGAGTGTAGCTCCAAATTCTCCTTCGCTAATAGCTTCAATAGCATATTTGCAGGGTTCTTTTTCATATGAATCTGTTCTAGATTCAACTTTCCATCCTCCAATACCTACCCATATGAAGTAATACCTCAACTGAATGTGTTCCGTTCTCGAATGAAACACTGAGTTGTTTTTCCAAATGAATTAAACTCATACTTTCACTGAATAGTTTACAATTACTTTGCTCCTTTACTAAATCTTCCATGAACCTACTCATCCATATCATCTCCTTGCTAGCCTTTGCAACTACAACATACTCTACCTCTGTAGTAGACAAAGCCACAACCTTCTACAGTCATGAAATCCAGCTAAATGCCATTCCACCTACTGTGAAGAAAATATATCGTGTAGTGCTTCTCCCACCATCAAGATCTTCAGCCATATCCAAATCAACATAGCCCACGTAAGGAAATATCTGAACCTCCATGGCATAACTGCATGCTAAATGTCCCTTTCAAATATCTGAGTATCCATTAGACTACTTTCCAAAGCTCTTTACTTGGATTAGCTATATATCTACTGCACAACTCCCACTACCTGAGCAGTGTCTGGTCTGGTACAAACCATAGCGTATATGAGACTTCCAACTGCTAAAGAATTTGGAACTCATGTCATGTATTTAACCTCCTCATGTGATGAAGGACACTGATCTTTACTCAATTTAAAGTGTCCAGCTATAGGTGTGCTAACAGGTTTTGTATTCTGCATGTTGAACCTTTCTAACACATTCTAGATATAATCCTCCTAAGACTAATACAATTTCTTATTTTTCTTGTCTCTACGTATTTACATGCCAAGGATTCTTTTTGTAGCTCCTAAATTCTTTATTGTAAACATGTGAGCTAACTTTCTTTTAAGCTCACCAATGTCCTGTATACTAGATCCTGCAATAAGCATATCATCCACATATGGTAACAAAATAATATAGCTCCCATTTTTAAGCTTCTTGAAATAAACACAATGGTCAAATTCACATCTCAAGTAACCATGCTCATGCATAAATCTATCAAACCTAATGTACCATTGCCTTGGAGCTTGCTTGAGCCCATATTGGCTCTTTTTCAACTTGTACACTAATTTCTCCTTACCCTTGACTTCATACCCAAGCAGCTACTGCATATAAATCTCTTCATCCAAATCACCATGAAGGAAATCCCATATTCACATCTAGTTGCTCTAAATTCAAATATTCTACTGCAACTAAACTCAATACAGTATGAATCGAAGTCATCTTAACAATAGGAAAAAATATTTCACCAAAGTTAATACCTACCTTTTGTCCAAATCCCTTTACTACAAGCCTTTCCTTGTACGTTTTCTGTCCACCCTCTTCTTTCTTAATTCTATAAACCCACTTGTTCTACAATTTTCTCTTTCGTGCTAGCAGCTAAACCAAATCCCAAGTCTGGTTATGTTCCAAGGAGTCCATCTCCTCATCCAAGCCATGCTCCCACTGAACATGAGTCTTATCTGTCCACCCTCTTCTTTCTTAATTCTATAAACCCACTTGTTCTACAATTTTCTCTTTCCTGCTAGCAGCTAAACCAAATCCCAAGTCTGGTTATGTTCCAAGGAGTCCATCTCCTCATCCAAGCCATGCTCCCACTGAACGTGAGTCTTATTTTGTATTATTTCTTCAAATCTTTTTGGTTCACCACTATTAGTCAATATAGATAAAATAGAGAAGGTGTAAATCTTTATGGAAGTTTAATTACCCTTTGTGATCTTCTCACAGGAGTTTGGGTAACCAGAGGCTCAATCTGGACCTCCTGGACATTAGTATCAACTTCTGACAGTGATCAACATTGGTCACCTCTAACCGATGTCTATTCTGTGAACTGATACCGGTTTTGATCCTCTGTAATCATCAGTGGTTTATCTGACTGATGTCGGTTAGGGCCTAACCGATCACTGTTACATTATATTTCTTTAAGTGTTTCTTTAAAACCCGAGAGTTCATTTTCATCAATAAACTTCTCAATTTTCTCATCCTTAAGGACCAAAATTTGATCCCTGTACATTCTCTTTTCATTCCATTCAACATCAGGACTCCTAATAATTTTAGAATTCTCTAAATCCCAAAACCAGAAACCGAAATCACCAGATCCATAACCAATGAAAGTGCATCTCTTGGATTTTGCATCCAAATTTTTTCTATTTTACCTATCAACATGCAAAAAAGCTTCTAAACCAAAAAAATTAAGAAAAGAAATATCCACCTCTTTTCCAGTCCAAGCTTCCTCTAGTATTCCTCCATCTAGTGAACTTCAAGGGCCATGGTTAATGAAAAATCACTATATCAACTACTTTTTCCCAAAACTGCAAAGGCAATCCAGAATGTATCCTCACACTTCTAACACGTTCCATGATTGTCTTGTTCATTCTTTTTGCAACACCATTCTCCTGTGGTGTTCTTGGAACTGTTCCTTCTCTACGTATCCCATTCACTGAACAATAATAATTGAAAACCTTACTATAGTATTCACCATCATTGTAATATTTAAGGCACTTAAACTTAGAATTTGATTCATTCTCAACAAGGGCTTTCCATATTTTAAAAGTCTCAAAAACATCATATTTAATTTTAATACAATAAACCCATACCTTTCTTGTAGCATCATCAATGAAAGTAACATAATACTGGGATCCTTCATGAGAAGCTACCTTAATTGGTCCCCACACATCTTAGTGTACAATCTCTAATTTATGCACCTTCTTAGTTGCCCCAAATTTGAGAAATCTCACTCTCTTTTCCTTTCCAAAGATATAATGCTCACAAAAATCAAGATATAAATCTTTAAAATCTAACAACTTACCCTTAGACTTTAAGATTTGCATTCCTTTTTTACTCATATGACCCAATCTATTATGCCACATGCATGCATCTGAATATGAAGTAGATAATATAGAAAAGGATCAGTAATATAAGTAGATAAATATAACGTTCCTACCTTCTTATCAATTACAACAACAAAAGCACCCTTGGATACTTTCCAAGAGTCTCCTGTAAAAGTAACCATGCAACTATATTCACTTAGTTGCCCTAAAGAAATAAGATTCCTCCTAAGGCTTGGCACATGCCTCACATCTTTTAATACCCATGTATTTCCATTCTACAATTTTAGATGAACTTCCCCTTTACCAGTAATACTGCAAGGTTCATCATCACCCAAATAAACATGCCCAAAACTTCCCTGGACATAATTTTTGAAATAACCCTTATTAGAGGTTACATGGAAAGAAGCTCCTAAATCTAAAACCCATGATTCAATTCTACTATCTAAAGAAAGAATAAGAGCATCTTGTATTACCTCTGATGCAAAAAGATTCACCTCTTTACCTTTTTCTGGTTGTTGTTTCTCTTTATCCTTTGACCAACAATCTTTATTTTCATGTCCTTTCTTTCGACATTTCCAATATGTAATTCCCTTACTTCTAGATTTAGATGTGCTATCCCTTAATTTTGGTTTCCCATTACTCTTACTCTTGGATCTCTCCTTCTGCCTACCTCTGCTTTCTACATTCAAAGCATTTCTAGATGATGTTTCCTCTGTACTCTTCCTGTGAATTTATTCATTCAAGATTATACTAACCACATCATCAAACTTCAAAATATTTTTAGCAGATGTTCTATTACTAACAGCCATTACCAAGTTGTCCCAACTATCAGGAAAAGAACATAAGAATAAAAGTTCTTTTACTTCATCATCAAACGGTATTGCAACTGATTTTAACTCATTTACAATAGATCAAAAATCATTCAAATGACTAGCGGTAGATTCACCTTCATACATCTTAGAAATAAATAGTTTCTTCATCAAATAAAATTTATTTGAAGCACTCGGCTTTTATATAAATTAGCAAGAGATTTCATTAAGTCTATCGTTGAAGCCGCTTCTGTAATATTGGAAGCCATGGATGCTGCCTAGCTCAATCTTATAGATCTTGAATCCTTTCTGTGAAGAATATTCCATTCTTCATCAGTCATCTTAGTAGGTCTGGACTTCTCATCCAACGATAAGTATAAATCTCTTTGATACAGATAATCCTCAATTTGCATCTTCCATAATTGGTAATTTTGATTATCTTCTGCCATTGCTGTAGCCCCCAGTTATTCAGAAAACCCTCTATGAGTAAATAGGTCAACACACAAAACCCTCAAACAAAGCTTTGATACCAGTTGTTGGGGTTAGCACACTGGTTGTACAGACAATATATCATATCTAAGCATACATGCAAATAAAAGTGAATATTCTACTAGAAAAATTATACAAAACAAGAGACATAAATCAACACCATATTTAATGTGGTTCACCCAGTGTGGGCCACGTCCACTAAGAAACAAGCCAATCTATTATCCAAATCTTTTACAAAATATAAAATGGATATTTACAATCTTCCACACCTCTCAAATGTTCAGTACTTTCTTCCTTCAATCTTTTTAATTATTTTCCAAGAATTATCTCTCACATAATTATCTTGTACTTATGATCCATACATACTTCTAAACCCTATATTTTATGCTTATATAGTTGTGTATAGACTTAGGGCACTTAGACATGCAATTACAATTAATAAATCTATTTTAATGCTAAAAATGGATATAATTCCCGAGATTTAATTAAAACTTCATCGCACAGGTAACCGACACCGGTTCTACCTAACCATTACCAATTCCTTAGTTGCTTGACTGATGCTGGTCATACTTGACCGATGTCAGTCTGCCCTAACCCATGCCGATTACTATATTTTTTAGCAAGTTCCAATTACTTGCTAAAATGAAGTAATTAAGCTTCACAACTCAACAAGAACCAAATACAATTGTATGATTCTGAAAAGAGCCGTGAATATGAGTAGAAGTAAGATACACAATATGTGTTACTACAATAGGATCAAATGTGGAAAACATTCAATAACAAGCCTCATAGGATTAGGAGCATTAAGAGCAGGAACATGCTCAGAAACTAATATATCAAGGTTAGTGGGTGTTGAAGAAATGGCTGCAAGTGAACTAGAGCATGGATATAACTTTCCACAATATGAGGCTGATGTTGTAAGTGAGAAAGTGTCTATTGTAGGGAGTGCATTAATGTATCCTTCTCATAAATGAGGTTATGAAGAAGAGAGTATTACTTTTTAAGAGATCTATTCTATTCCAAAAATTTGGCAATATCCTCCTAAAGTCCACACACTTCAAAGAAAAGTGTATCTTTCTTAGAATCCATGATAGATACAGGAATGTAACACCTAAAAGTTTAGGACATCGGGTTCAACCAAAAATTGCGTCCTCAAGTGATTACAAATCCCCTCCAAATTTGGCACTTTATAATTGAGTGCATGTAAATATTACAATGAGTAAAAGTAATGTTTACATTTTTAATATGTGTATAAAAATGATACCAACATGTAGATCTTGAAATATACACAATTTTAAAACAAGGATCACCTTAATCTGAGATATGAATAAAAAGTTATGAGCTCTATAAGGTTTTTCTATTAAAAGATAATATTTTAATGTTGATTTTTTTAAAGCTACCCATGACACTAGAATTTCCAGATGGTAAAAGAATGCATCCACACGATAAAGACTTGTGACCAAAGGATAAAAGAATGCACCAAAAACCTTAATGTCAATAAGGTAAATCAATGGATCCAAAGGGTATATGTTTATATATCAATAGATAAATTAATGCACCTAGAAGGTATAAATCTGCGTCCAATGGATACAAGACTACATCGAAAACATAAATATCCAAAGGGTAAAAGAATGCATCCAGAAAGTACATGGTTATATCCAATGCATAAAATAATGCACCTAGAGGGTCCAGATATGCATCTAGTGGATAAAATATAGCATCCAAAACAAAAATAGATAGAGGGTAAAAGAAGGCATCCACAAGGTACACAACTATAACTAATGGATAAAATAATATATCTAAAGGGTACAAATCTGCATCCAGTGGATAAAATATTGCATCCAAAATAAAAAATATCGAGATGGTAAAAGAATGCATCCATAAGGTACACACTTATATCTAATGGATAAAATAATTCACCTAGAGGGTATATATCTGCGTCTAGTGGATAAAAGAATGCACCCAAAAAGTATAATTTTTAATACAAACTTAGACTACAAATATTATTTTTTTTTGGAACTTGTATCAAAAAACAAAGAGAAACCCAGAAATTTTCTCAAAAAACCCAAAAAGATGATATAATTTTTGTGTCGAAAAAATTGTTTATACGTGATTGTATGAATTTTTATTAGAAAATGTGCCAAAAACTCTTAAAAAGGTATGAATTTGAATGTCTCATAATATGGTTGAGATTATAGTTGATTTTAGAATTTTGGCAACTTCCAAATCCAATTATGCACTCTGTGTTGTATAAAAATGCATGTTGAAGAAAAGTGCTAACAAATTCCGAATACATGAAAACAATAAACCCTGGCTTGTAAAGAAAAACTTACAGATGTACGTCTACATCATTTATCGCTCTGATACCATTAAATGAATGATAAAAAGATCATTGCAAGCCATGAATATATTATATGATCATAGCACACCACATTTTATAAGCTTAAATAAATTCATTAGAATAACTTTACAAAAGAATTTGCAAACAAAGAACACTATTATCATATATCATTATGAAAGTCTCATGCGAGCACAATGAGAATGAGCCTTTCTTATATAGGAAAGGAAGATAAATCTAAGAACCAAATGTTCAAGGTCATATATCAAACCATAAATCTAGGAAATAACTAGTCATCAAAGAACCAGTCAAGAACATAGATTTAGGAAAGAACTTGTCATCAAATAACTAGTCAAGAACATATATTTAGGAGAGAAATAGTTATAACAACTAGATAATTTCTTCCTAATATCTAAATAAGATAAAATAAATATCCACACACATAACTGGGTGAGGATAAATACAATAAAGGTAAACAAAGTACCTAGGTGAACATGAGATAAGGTAAATACCTAGTCTAACAAAATAGACCTTTGCAATTTCATAGAAATTCCAAACATGATGAAAAACCAATGTATATAAATTTTGTAAGGATGAAGTTCATCATAGTCTCATGCCCTTGAAGGATGAAAGAGATAATAAAGAAGGAAGTGTCATGTTAATGACCATGAAGTAATACCTAGACAAATAAATGGATTATGGTAGAGAGGTAATAACATGGAAAGAGGTGCATCCTCGTGAAGATTTTATGGATGCATATGATTACTTGTGGATGAGAAATAGAAGACCTTTAAGGAGAGTGAAGGAAGAAATAGATATGTGCACTAGTACATATGTAAGGAATAACAAAGTGGGTATAGAAACACAAATAAGGGTGATTAGTGATGAAGGAGTTGGTCATTTGAAGAAGAATACAATAGAGAGAGGCTATGAGGAAGATAATAGGATGGTGAATAAAAATTATTACCTTTGAGAAGTACTAAGTTACTTAAATGAGGTTATGACAACAAAGGATATGATAGTTGGAGAAGAATAAGGAATGTATGTTGAAGGCATGCAGAAAAGTATAAATGAAAACATATATTACAAGAAGAAAGAGGAAATTGTACGCACCCAAAATTTCATGTGTTACATTGTTGGAAAAAGGTTACAAAGGTCCCTAATGATGATTCAAAATCCTTTCAAGAAGGTGTTCGAGCTCCAAAAACCTATTCACAATATATATTTGTATCCTAGCTATCCATACTTAACTTTTCCATGCATTTTTCCATCTCCTTGTTCTTTTATGTGCTTGTCTTGGCCTTCAGTGCCAGGACTGCTGCCCTACCTAGGCAGCGGTCCTTAAACCGCTACCCTGCATAGGGCGGCAATCATGCTTGATTTTTCCAAAATATTCACGCTTTTTTTAAACATGTGAAAATTAACTTAAGTTTTATTTTTGCATGCATCCGTGAATCAAATTTCCTAAACATAGTCTTCTTTGTATGGTATTCCTTCTCTCTTCTATTTTAAAATAGATTTAATTGGTTAGAACTCCTCCTTCTTACCTTGTGCATGAAGTAACCTCCTGGCCTCCATTCCTATATATTCCATGCTTCTATTCAAGCAAAGGACCTGAGAATTTTGTTCATCTTGTATTGTTTTACTACCATAATCTCGCTAGGAATTGCATAGCCAGTCTCAGATCTCTTATGCTATCTCTCTTCTACTTATATTGTGTCCATATTACTTCCAAGCTACCATTTCTCAAGCCCCATCCTCTTGTTGCTTTTATTTTCATTCCCAATCCATTGGACTCACATGAACACTTAGAGAATGAAAGGAAATAACTGAGGGGATAGAGACTGATACTCCTGGATTTTTCAAGGTTCTTGCTCTTCCAGGTTAGAGTTGTGTATTTGTTTTCTTTTTTTATCAAATTGTCAATTTCAATTGCATATCAAATAGAGTAGAAATCAATTTCTTTTCATTTGTAAGTAATTATTTAATTTCCAAGAGGGTTTAAAATCTTTCATAGCAACCCCTAGTGACAGATCCTTTCTTCCCATCCCTGTGGATATAAAGGAAAGAATATCTATAGGTGGTTTTCTACATATCATAGATCATTTGGAAAATCTATTGTTTTAAGTTAGTTTAGATTCAATACACTTGATACAGGTGAATAACCACACTGGGTTATCTCGATTGTTTAGTTTTAGTGTACAAGTAGATTTGATTATTTAGAATAGAAGAAAAATTGTTGTTTGTGATTGTAGTATTTCAGTCTTTGTGATTCGTTTAGATTAGTTTCCTTCAGCAGTAGCATAAATTGTTAGTTCAAGCTTAGTTAATGTGGACACTTCAAACTACTTAAAGACTTAGATCCAAGTTAGGAAAATGAATCATAAGGAATTTATGCTACCCGTTCATAGCCTCTAAATCTTCCCTTTGCCAAATCAGCTACAAGGAGATCACACTACCAAATCTTAGTCACTGATCCTCCTATAGTTAACCAAAAAATTCAACATCGGCTGCTCTGGCACAACCTCAGGGGGTCGAGTGCGGTTGAAGATCACGTGTTCATTTTCATCCGTATAAATTGGTGAACCCGATGTGAAGGATTAATTCCTTTTTGTTTCCTTTCTTTCATTGCTATTACCTCATCTTTCCTTTTTTTCCCTTATTTTTGTAGGCATTTTATACCTTTTAAAATATGTCTGGAAGAGAGTTTGGTGGGCCATTGGGCTCTAATAGATATTACACCAACGTGCAGCCACAACAATCCCATTCTCTTTCAAGGTGGGGTGAGAATTACACAAGCAATGTCAAAACCTCCCCTAGTTACACTTCAAACCCCATTGGCTATGTAAGGATGGAGGAGGTTGATCAACTGTTAAACATGCAATACGATCAACCCAATGTGAACCACGTTGTAATCACAAATGGAATAGGTTATTACCATAGAGTCATGTCAAGACCTCACATTGCCACGCAATCAACAAAGGATGATCTATTTACATGAATAGATAATCCTCTTCATCAGATAGATGAGGATTTGGATAGAATGAAGGCTCCAGCATCTGATATTTTGAATACCTATGCTCACATTCTTACTTCTGAAGAAGAAAACAATTATAACAGTGAACAATTTATGACAGGGTATCATGAGCCTGCTCATTCAAACCCTACACCACAGGCACCCCAACAAGGGACTCACTCCTCTCCCAACGATCTCATTTATACTTTAGTGGGGAGGATTAGAGAACTAGAAAATGCCCAGAATTCACAACCAACACATGCAGTAAGGTAAAACATGGGGTATCTAGTTGACAACAAACGATACATCCATTCCAATGAGAAACCAACGTAGTATCCTATACAACAAGTTTTTCTGATTCATTAAAATCCAGGTGATCTTCTCACAAGGTGAGACACACTAAGGATGGTTCCTCATCCTTCTCAAGCTTATCCTATGCAAGGGTTGGCCAGAATTACATTCTTGAATGCCACCATAAAAGACAATGCGACATTCCCTGCTTTTACGCCCGCTAGTCCATACCCTGGAGCTATCCCACCTTACATGCATATGTATTCAAAAACTCCCCAGATGGACCCATATACCATTCCTCATCCCTACATGCCATATCAAGGGACCCCATATGTGCCCAAAAATGATTATAGTGCAGCTTATCCAACTCCTCCACCTTCACCTTTGTATACATGATCTGTAATGGTGGAATCTTACGAAATGGGTATATATATTGAGTACTTAAAGGAGCCTCTTTAATTCACCATATGTTGTGTCATGCTTCATGCCCATTCCCAGATCTTCCAAAATTTAAGGGAGAAGGAGACCCGAATGCTTATATCAAGGCCTACACTACTGCCATCAGGGAATTGCTTCCTTGGGATTCTGTAGTGACTAAGATCTTTCCAAACACTCTTGAAAGAATAACATTAGATTGGTATTATAGGATACCAAAAGCTTCTATACATTCCTTCAAATAATTTTTTTCTAAGTTCATCAAAGCATTTGACAAGAACAAGTTATTGCGTACCTGGATTAAAGAGTTACTGCATATTAGACAGGAGTAAAATGAATGTGTCAGCCATTTAATCCAAAGATGGCACCAAGTTCTCTATTCCTCTGCAAGTGTGGCCAACATGGACCAGATGGAACTTTGCAATATTTTCCTTCACTCGCTCAATAGAGAGACTAAGGAAGAGGTCCAAAGGTTTCCTTTCAGTAATTATGAGGTAGTATTGGAAGAAGCGCTTTGGATTGACCAATCCTCTATAGACAGTGGGCGTAAGATCTATGGTCCCAATGGGAAATCGGCATCTCCAAATCAAAATAATGCAAATTGTGAAAACAATGGTGCTAACAACCACGGACCTAAGGGTGTGAATCACAATCATGGTGTTACCATGAATGGTGCTACTGATCAAGTGAAGAACATTTGTTTTACAAACAACAGAAACACTAAAAATAAAAACTACTTGGGAAATCAAAAAAGCCATAGAATTGTGTATTTTTTCAACACCGTCTGTGTAAATCATCCAATGCAAAAATAAAATCAAACCCAAGGCCCAAACCAGTATCAAAAATCTAGCCAAGTGGCAACGAACCTTGGTTATAACAATCAATTTCAAAATTACAACCAAGATTGTAATCAACAACAATAAGATGCTTATAAAAGGCCAAGAGATTACAAACCTAACCTATATTGTGGTTTCCATAAGGTTCAGGGTCATGATGATAGGATTTTCTATGATTGGAACAAGTTTCTACAAAGACTTCCCAAAAACCAAAGGTAACTCTTTGTAGACATTTTCCTAGAAAATATAGAAACAAACTCGCAATCTGACTATACAGGACCTGTAACTCCTCAAAACGCTAATGTGAGCATATTACGATATCCACTCCCTACACATCATGAAAATTTCAAAGTGAATTCACAAAACAAAAAAAAAGGAATTCATATAGGAAACAATGACCATGAAGCCTCAACTTTGAATAACTCTCAGGTCGCTCCTATCATTGTTTTAAATGATAACACAAAAATCTTGGGATTAGTTGAACTAGAGATTTAGTGTGAAATTAATGCAACAACTAGGACAAAGTAGTATGCTTCAAAACCCATACCTAATATTTCCTTCCCAAAGGATGATGTTCCTATAATCACAAAACCAGTAGGAGCCTATGATTTAATATTGGATTTGAACAAAGCCTTTTCTCACATTTCATTCCTAGATTTGTTGAAGACTTCACCTGCACATCACTATGAATTGCTCAATGCACTAGGTATTGGTCATCTAATCCATGTTACACCACCTCCTAGCACTCAAATAAATCATATTGACTTTGACATACATCCTCTAGAACAAAATGATAGGGATACAAGGTTTTATATATATATACAAGATGCCATCTGATGTTGAAATTTCCCAAAGAGGTGATCCTACCTTATTTTGACAAGTATGGGTTTATAAAAATTGCATTAATAGATCCATGATTGATGATGGGGCTGCTCTAAATGTGGTTCCCTTCTCTTTCTTGCAGAAGTTGGGATAAGGAGAAACAAATTTCTCCTCTACAAGAAACATGTTACATGGGTATGACAACCTTAAAGTGACCTCGATTGGAGCCATAGTTATTCCATTGACACTTCATCCAAATACCATCTTGACAGAATTTTACATTATTGACAGGGAAACAAGGTATAACACGATCCTCAGGAAACCCTGGATTCATCGAATGAAGGCTATCCCTTCTACCCTATTCCAGGAAATTAGATGCCTTCATTTGGGGAAGGTCTTCATTACTCGAGGGGATCATAAGCCCTGTGATATACACTTAGAAAACCACAAGAAGAAGAAAGGAGTCCATATGGAGTATGAACTTCTTGTGAATCAATTGAACAAACCACCTCCAGCAAAAGAGTTAGTCCCGGACACCCTAGACGCTCCAAAGCTTGAATTGGTTGACCCAAAAACATTTGAGGTGGAAAAAATAGATAAGGGTAAATCAATATCTATGGAGACAGTGTCCACTAAAACCACAATGAGAATTATGAAACTTTCAGAGAGTGACGATCTGATTTTCCTCCCGTTTGAACGACAGGTTATGGGTAGCCTTCTCAGTTTAGCATCTCTTCCATCCGATGACCTAGGTTTATGTGTAAATATGATAGAATTAATAAATGAAGAAGGGAAAATTTAGATTGCAACGATTCCCATAAAAACCATCTCTGAGGGTTATTCTATTCTAAACCATGGTTTCCACCCATGTGTGTCTGAAGCTAAGCTTGCCATATCCATGGGGCAAGGCCTCATCATTCAAAAAGTGTTACAAGTAAACACAATTCTCTACATAGGAAACAAGGTCAAGTAGTATAGTCATTCTCACCCACACACCATGTCTCAAGAGCGCCTCCTTCAAACAAATGATTTTAATGATTGGACATATACACTTTTGGGCATGGGTTATAAGTCTAAATCCATAATGGTAGGCCGTTATCAAGAGAACGAAAATTTTGAAGATAATGGTTCTATGTTGTGTACTTTTAGGGGTGAAGAATTCAATATTCGTCAACTTTATTCATCTTAGACATCATGACAATAGTTTCACCTGTATTACCATATATACATCATTGCATTTTCATCTTCCATCTCATTCTAAAAAAATTGTGATCAATGGACTTATTCTTATAGCAATTACTTAAAAAAATTGAGAACATTGGAAAAACATTCAAATCATGTCTCTTCAAACCTTCATAATATCATCAAATGTTTCTAAATCATTTATCGATCTAAATAAGATAAGACAAAGTTTTGATGGTAACCATACCAAGGATTGTACACTTGGTTCTACTTTTGGTTTCTTTCTAGGTTAGGTGTCTTTTCCCGTAGTTTGTTATAGAAGCTTCATGGTGTTGCATCTATCCCATATGCATCTCTTTGGAAATAAAAACATTCTAAACATATTTCCTAAGTGAGTAGGTCAATTTCAAATCCATAGAAAATTTTTATTTTACACATTTCTTTGCCCCACCAACCTTTGGTGTTGAGCTTATGTCTCTTACTAGAGATGTAGGGTTGGGAAAGGAGAGAAGTTCCCTTACTCACCTATGCCCTGTCCATTGTGATGAGCCCATACTCCCTACTAATAGCATGGGGCAAGGTGTAGGGGGTTTGTTTGACAAGCTTGAAAGTTAGAAATGATCAACACAAATGTTATAAAATCACAAGTCAAAAACAAATGAGTTAGATGTCCAAAATTCCAAGAGAGTTTAAAACCCAAAAACCATAGTTTGTCAACCATGTGGCCATCTACGGATCCAAGTCTAGATAAAATTCAAAGCAATTAGCATTCTAAACTATGAGGTAGCTTGAGTACAGAAAAGTTGTAGCGTCCCAATTTGGTTCTGTCAAACCTCTATCTTTCTCTCATCAGTGACATTCAAAAAAATTCATAAATTTTTCCCTTTCTAACTCTTCTTGTTGAGCCCTCACATCTTACTTGTTGTGTGGAGCTAGGAGTGGGCCAAGTTCATTCACTTAGCATATCACTCTTTCGCTACGTTTTTCCAAAACAATATGAAGTATCAAAAGTTTCTTAGAGAAACTAAATTTTAACATCACAATGTGATTACATTATAATATATAACCATTACAAAGTAAAAAAAGAAGAAGAATAAATCATTTTGTTACCATTCAGATCTATTGCATACATTCTAAAAGCATAGAAAATCAGAAATTCTAAACATCTAAGAGTACACACGCGAATCAAATCCTCAATGTAAGCGAACTCTACATAAGGAATAACTAAGCCAAAAAGAGATATACATGTACATATCATGTTGTGTCATAGTGTTGTATGATTCCATGACACACTAGGTGTGATCAAAACCTTTGCAATAAGCATGAAATACCAAAAAACATCATATATGTTGCACAAAATGGAGACTAATCAATAAAGGAACTCTACCTATTTACCTCTTTAAGGCCCGTTATGAGCACTATAGTAACAAATTTCTTAGGAGTTCTTCTCAAAATTCATCAAACAACAAAGGGGAAATCCTAACGCAAAATACCGGTCCTAATTCTATTCCAACTACACCGTGCTCAAAAATGAAAAACGGTCAACATGGGCCCAAAGGTCAAAAATCACCAGGTCGATATGCACGACTGAATTGAAAAATGAGTTTTTTTTGGTATATATATGTTGTTATAACTTCATTTTTAGTGCATATGTTCACAAGGCTAGAGTGCTGGTGTAGGTATATTTCTATATCCCCACGTAAATGGTTAGTCTTCTTGTCATTTTAATTTAGTGTTTATTTTCAATATTTTGTCTATCTACACTTGAGTCTTCTTTTTCTCTTGTAGGTAGTGGGAGTTTGGATGGTGATATTTCGATACACTGGCATGTTAGGTATAACTTCTAACTCCCCATTATGGGAACTCCATGCTCGTACTCTACGTTTTATGCCTCTGCATGGATAAGACACTTCTCGAAGGGGGAAATATGTATGTACCCAAAATTATATGTGCTACATTATTGGAAAATGGCCACAAAGTTCCCTAATGATGATTCAAAATCCTTTCAAGAATGTGTTCAAGCTCCAAAAACCCATTCATAGTATATATTTGTAGCCTAGATAGCCTTACTTAACTTTTCAATCTCCCTGTGACTTTTTGTGCTTGTTTTGGCCTTCAACACCAGGACCGCCACCTTGCCTAGGCGGCGGTCCTTCAACTGACACCCTGCGTAGGGTGGTAGTCCTACCCACTTTTTCTAGAATCTTCACGCATGTTTTAAACATGAAACGGTTCACTTAAGTTTTCTTTTTGCATGCATCCGTGAACAAAATTTCCTAAAAATAGTCTTTTTTGCATGGTATTCCTTCTCTCTTCTATTTTTAAATAGATTTAATTAGTTGGAACTCCTCCTTTGCTTGTGCATGAAGTAACCTCCTAGCCTCCATTCTTATATATTCCATGATTGTATTCAAGTAAAGGGCTTGAGAATTTTTTTTATCTTGTATTATTTTTCTGCCATAATCTCGCTAGGAATTACATAGCCAAGATCGGATCTCTTGTGCTATCTCTCTTCTAATTGCATTGCATGCAGATTACTTCGAAGATGTCATTGCTCAAGTGCCATCCTCTTGTTACTATTATTTTTATTCCCAATCACTTAGACTCACATGAACACTTAGAGAAAGAAAGGAAAGAACTGAGGGGTCATATACTGATAGTACTAGATTTTCCAAGGTTCTTTTGCTTCCAGGTTGGAGTTGTGTATTTGTTTTGTTTTTTATTTATCAAATTTTCAATTACCAATTGTTAACTTCAATTGCATATCAAATAGAGTAGAAATCAATTTCTTTTCATTTGCAAGTAATTGTTTAGTTTCCAAGAGGGTTTGAATCTTTCATAGTAACCCCCCTGTGACAGATCCTCTTCTTCCCATCCCTGTGGACCTGAAGGAGATAATATATATAAGAGGTTTTCTACATATCATAGATCATTTAGAAACTCTCTTATTTTAAGTTAGTTTAGATTCAATACAGTCATCACAATTTAATAACCACACTGGGTTATCTCACTTGTTTAGTTTTAGTGTAGAAGTAGATTTGATTATTTAGAATAGAAACAAATTGTTGTTTGTGATTGTAATATTTCAGTCTTTGTGATTCATTTAGATTAGTTTCCATCTTACTTAATTTTGAAACTTCAAACTAGTTTAACACTTAGATCCAAGTTAGGAAAATGAACCATAAGGAATTTACGCTACCTGTTCATAGCCTCTAAATCTCCCCTTTGCCATCTCAACTACCAGGAGATTACACTACCAGATCTTAGTCATTGATATTCCTATAGTTAGCCACACACATTCAACATCAGCTACTCTGGCACTACCTCGAGGGGTTGAGTGTGGTTGAAGATCATGTGTTCATTTTCATCCATACAGAAACCATGGACAAAGTAAGCATGGAATTTAATAAGCCACAAAAATTTCTAACTAATCCAATGTTTACATGTATGAATGCAAGTATAACTCATGAAGTACTAAGTATTGGTCAAAATGAAGGAATATTATGTGATGGAAGTGATGCTAATGTAAGGGAAGAAGGAAAAATTGGTCGTAATGTTGATAATGATGAAAGAGAAAACATTCTCACATTCAGAGAGGAGCTGTAAAGATTAGAAGAATTATCTAGATTCATGCAAGTTTTAGGACAACCTAAGAAGTATGAAGAACTAATGAAGGATTTGAAGGAGAAATACCAAGCTAAGGAAACAGTGGTTGCTTTCCAAGGAGAAACCAAGAATCCTAAGAAAGATAATAGATAGGAGTGAGCGAATATGTAAGAATACAAGCCTATAGATCTACTAGAAGGATTGATAACATATTATTATATGAACAAGACAGTGAATATGCAATCAGAAAAATAAGAGTTTCCATGTGTATATGAGACAATAGACATGTTAGAGGTTCAAATGCATGTTTTACATCAAGTATTGAAGGGTCAAGAAGTGGAAAATAGTGGACAAGTCTATGAAGCAGAGGCAAAAATATTAGAGGAAGTTGAGAAGATAGAAAAATAAAAATTTTCATATCCAATGGAATTAGGAAGGAAGAAATATAAAATGATTATCAATCAAGAAGGTTTCAATATTTCCATAAATAAGAATAGAACAAGAAATTCAGAAGACATCCTAGACTACAAGGAGGTGAGTGTTGGCTCAAAATTTCTTGTTGACAGTAATGTTCCTAAGAAAAGCATAATTGCATATTTGATACAATTTATAACAACGGAGGAAGAAATTTAGTATGGAAAGATGAACTCATTCCTTTTAAAGGACATATTTGATGTGGATGAAATCTCAATGATAGGTATAGCAGAATTTGAGAAGGAAATTGATTCTTGTAGTCTTTAAGATGAGTTGGAAAATATCAAGCAATTTTATAATGGTATAATGTCAAGTGAAGAGTGCAATATCAAGTGGGATAACATAGTTACTATGAACCGATGTCATAATCATATGAGGAAGAAATTTTTTCTAAGTAACATTTTTGAAACTAAGAAATTTTTGAAAGATATTAGGTTTCGAAATACCTTAGAGAATCAAAGTAATGGACGTGTAAATACCAAGAAAAAGAATGGAAAAAACTAGAAAAGGACAATCAAGCCACAATTTAGAGGAAAAAGGATGACATATAAGATAGTTTATGAAGGAAATCAGGAAAATAGAGCATGGGAAACATTAAATGAACGCAAATATGAAAGAAGAATCACAAGGAAGAGAAAAATAAAAGATAAGTACAAGTTAATCAATGAAATATGGTTTTTATTACTACTCAAACTAGGTGGAAGTAAGAAAATAGGGAATAAATCCAAGAATAAACATAAATGTGGTGCACAAGGACATATAAGTCAATATGAATGAGAAGTAGAAACATTCATAAAGAATTAAATAGTAGGAAAACTAAGAATGAACCAAGGAATGAGAAAACAATACAAAGGGAGAAACGTACAAATGAATTACTCTCAATATATTGAAAAGAAAAAGGAAGGTACAATCATTAAAACAAGTGACAAGTTCACAAGAACAGTAAAATAGGGGAGTGAGAGTAGGTATGAAACAAGAAGTGGTGGATATGACAAGTAAACCATGTGACCTAAGAAAATAACCATGAAAATCACTAACCAAGGACAAGTAGATTACAATCATATGGAGGATTAGAAGAATAATGGTGAAGGTATGGCATAACACATCATATGTAACCTTGAAAGAGCTACACATAGCTGCAAGAGCAATGAAGAAGTAAAATAAGGTGACAAATTGAATGCATTTGAGCTATAAGCTCAATTCTCTCTTTGATGGGAAGTATGATGCAGGAGCATCATTCATGCTAGATGTTTCAAATGTGTCAATAGGTCGAGGAAGATTTGAAAAGTTGTCTTTCCTCCATAAGGAGTTGGAAAAATTCAAATATGTAGGTAATTTTTTGTTATAAGGGTAAATAGGCTTGGTTAAGGAGGTAAATTCCACATAACACAATGTATACCACAAAAAAATAGTGTGATATGGTTTTAGAACGTGTTCATGAGTTGTTTTCGATATGATTAGGTCATGTTTAAGTTGGGAAGGTTGTTGAGTCCAAATTAGTAGCACTTGCATGATTTTAGGATCAATATTTTTATGATATTGTAAACAAAGACACCAATTTGAGGTGTGTGTTGATGAGTGGGAGAGAAGATAGAGGTAAACAATGGTGTAACAGAGGTGGAAAATCAATAAATAATGAGGATGATTGAAATTGAAGAAGTTCTGATCTTTGGTTTACATGTTTACTATGTTTTACATAGACTATACAATATAGCCTTGTTCTCTAGCCAAGAGCTTCAAATATGATAGTGAGAAGATAATGAATTTTGGGGAACTGTAAAAGCTCAGATAGAAGAATAAATATGAGTAGATAATACTAGAATTTTATTAGACCTTGAAACATCACAATATGTCTTGTAGCCTCAATTTGTTGCTCTCGTGCCCAAACTAGGGCTTTGCAAAATTTGAATTCTCTCTTGTCAATTTCCATGAAATTTTGTGAAAACCTTTGTCTAGGTAAATTATAAGAGTCTGCAAAATCTATCATTCAAATTCACACGTGTGGAAGATGTAAGAGATATTGTATAGTGTGAACATTAGATATGATGAATATAATATTATCATGGATGATATTGTTATAATGTGAATGTAATATTACATATAGTAAATAGTATTTACTATATGGTAATTAGTAAATTAGTAAGTTAGCTAATAAAACAAAGAGATATTGTTTTATTATTAATGGTTGAAACCATTTGGGTAGATTGGTTTTATATGCAACCAAAGATTGTTGAGAAGGTTGCACGTAAAGACAAAGACATTGTTATGAGAGTTGTTACTATGCAGGTCGTATATAATGGAGTGCATAGCTATGGGAAAATATGTAGAGTTAATATAATGTGATGTAGAAGATTGGATTGTAATAGAAGTGTGTTGTAATGAATAGATATGCAATATGAATGTATGAATTACAATAGATCACTATATTCAATGTTCAATAAATGTCTGTGTGTTATCAACAATATGTGTAATATGTAATAATTATGAAGTTAGAAAATAATTAAAGTTAAATCTATGCTCCTAGACCTATATTTCATAACAGAAGAAATATACCAAGAATTGCAAGTTGAGTGTGACTGTGCTTAGATTTGGAGAGGAAAAGAGCTGCATAGATAAGTAAAACATGGGTTGAAGATCCCAAACTTTGTAGAAATCATCATATTAACATTTTAGAGGTGGGACCCATAAGATTTGAGACTAAATCATGCCAAATAATATCATTATCACAATGGTAATTAGTAAATTAGTAAGTTAGATAATAAAACAAATAGATATTGTTTTATTATTAATGGTTGAAACCATTCGGGTAGATTGGTTTTATATGCAACCAAAGATTGTTGAGAAGGTTGCACGTAAAGACAAAGACATTGTTATGAGAGTTGTTACTATGCAGGTCGTATATAATGGAGTGCATAGCTATGGGAAAATATGTAGAGTTAATAGAATGTGATGTAGAAGATTGGATTGTAATAGAAGTGTGTTGTAATGAATAGATATGCAGTATGAGTGTATGAATTACAATAGTTCACTATATTCAATGTTCAATAAATGTCTGTGTGTTATCAACAATATGTGTGATATGTAATAATTATGAAGTTAGAAAATAATTAAAGTTAAATCTATGCTCCTAGACCTATATTTCATAACAGAAGAAATATACCAAGAATTGCAAGTTGAGTGTGACTGTGCTCAGATTTGGAGAGGAAAATAGTTGCCTAGATAAGTAAAACATGGGTTGAAGATCCCAAACTTTGTAGAAATCATCATATTAACATTTTAGAGGTGGACCCATAATATTTGAGACTAAATCATGCCAAATAATATCATTATCACAATGGTAATTAGTAAATTAGTAAGTTAGATAATAAAACAAAGAGATATGTTTATTATTATGTTGAAACCATTCGGGTAGATTGGTTTTATATGCAACCAAAGATTGTTGAGAAGGTTGCAAGTAAAGACAAAGACATTGTTATGAGAGTTGTTACTATACAGGTCATATATAATGGAGTGCATAGCTATGGGAAAATATGTAGAGTTAATAGAATGTGATGAAGAAGATTGGATTGTAATAGAAGTGTGTTGTAATGAATACATATGTAGTATGAACGTATGAATTACAATAGTTCACTATATTCAATGTTCAATAAATGTCTATGTGTTATCAACAATATGTGTGATATGCAATAATTATGAAGTTAGAAAAGAATTAAAGTTAAATCTATGCTCCTAGACCTATATTTCATAACAGAAGAAATATACCAAGAATTGCAAGTTGAGTGTGACTGTGCTCAGATTTGGAGAGGAAAATAGTTGCCTAGATAAGTAAAACATGGGTTGAAGATCCCAAACTTTGTAGAAATCATCATATTAACATTTTAGAGGTGGACCCATAAGATTTGAGACTAAATCATGCCAAATAATATCATTGTCACAATCATAGGTGCTAAATAGGCCCAATTTTCCAAGGACTGTGGTCTAGACACAGTAATTTGTACAAACGAATAGGTAGTGAAACCGGGACACACTCAAGAACCCCATAAAGAGTTTCCAAATCTATCTATAGAGAGTGACATTGTTTCACATCAATTTGATATCCATTGGCATTTGTATATAGGAAGGTCTAGTAGGACAACAAGGTGTAATTGAGGAACTAGCATAAAATGCAATGGTATAACTAAATGGAGAGTAAAATCATCTTAGGACAGTCTTCACAAAAGGTTCTAGCAGTATTAGAGGTGACTCATGGGTATGTATGAAGTTTGATCATGTTGGTTCTTTATATCCTAATAAGGGTAAATTGGTGAACTATGGTCCTCATCGTGTCTTGGGAGGAAGAAAGGCCTTATCACCTTGAGAAGGAAATTGAAGTTGAACCTTGGATAAGCTAAGATAAGACCATAACAAGGACTGAAGGAAGAATGAAGGTTTCAAGCATATATGATATGTTTTCATAATTTCTTTTATAACAATAAGATGTATAAGGTTGTTTAAGTCTAGGGGGTCTTAAGGGTGTGTTGTCTAAATGAAGTGTATGAAATTGTGATCCTACGAGTACGGGACATGGGTGTGAAAAAATACTAAGCATACCATAAAGGAATGAGATAGTGCATGGCATTAGAGGTGCCTAAAACCAATAATATTTGTGTACATGATAAGTTAGGTAAGTCCCTTGCACCAATTTTTATGCTATCGGCCGACAACATATAGTTATTATGTTTTCCAGTAGCATAAAAATGCTTTCAGCTGGTAGCATTTTTTATGCAACCAGGTGATAGCATATTTTATGCTACCGGCCGATAGCATACTACATGTTCTTAGTTAGTAGCATAATAATATGCCACCAACCAGTAGTATATAAAAAATGATACCATATGGTAGCATTTTATATTGATTTTGTGATTTGTTAATATTTTCCTGTTGTGTGAAAGATAATTTTCCCAAATTCGACACATATTTTCTAAGGGTTTTTTTTGAAGGGACCCTAAATTTTTTCCATGTTTACTACCCTAATGTTTTGGACATGTTGTGTGTGTGTGTGTGTTTCCTAAGTGCTACCAAACACATAATAAAGAGAATAGTGCTATGTGGAAGCATTATGAGTGAAAAAACACGATGTTGTGATGCACTTCATATAAGAGACATAGGGGATCAAATATATCCATATCATGTTACCAATGATGAAGACAATATAAATGATGCATTCCTTTCTTTATCGAACGCAAATTTTTGAGAAGATGAGTGAAGTTCTTGGAAAATATCACCATACGAATCGAAAGTAGTAAGCCTCACATTGTTTACTTTGAAAACCTCCTTATCCATGTCTTTAGAGGAATAACAATCTCTTTATTTCAAATTTTTCAAGTGAACCTGAATTTTGTGGGTAATTCATAACCATTGACATGTTGGATGAGGTGGATTCATTTGAAACATCTTGTTCACTACTATCTATAGATGAAGAAACTTGAAAATATGTTTTAATCCCTCATGATTTTCCACTTGTCAAGCACACTATAAAGCTTATATTACATGTTAGTTAAGGCTTCAAGGTTAAATACTGGATCAAAAATGCTTCACCAAGGCAATAGTTCCATCATGTTAGTTGTTTGGAATTGTCTTAAAATATTGAATGTTTAATTGCATTAGATACCAATAAAAAAATATTATAACTGAATTTATACATGTCAGAGGAGGTATGGAAGCCAAATAGACAAGGACGCTAAACCGTTATAGAATATGGACATTCAAATGACACCTGTTACAATGTAATATGCCAACATTCCCCGCTTATTATATTGTTTGTAAAAACATCACATTTCAAGATGATGGACCCCCCTTATTCAAAACACACTAAATTTTTTATTACACTATCCATGTAGCCTCTTCTCACCTTCGAGGTGGCATGTCAGCATCTAGCATCTTGGTCTTGGTGAAACCTTTGTTTTTCCCCAGAGGATTACCACAAACCTGGAAGTGACTTGAGAACATCCAACCTTGAGAACACCTCAGTGGTTTTCAGTTTTCCTCGATTACCAAAAACCCATATGGTTTTCTAACCATGGGCTCACCACGAACCTGAAGGTGACCTAATGGCTCAAGTTAACACTTCAGGGGTTTTTCATATTTCCACAAACCCTTTACAAAATAACCAAGTGCTACTTAGTGCTTTTCGCTCCTCACTATTTCCTTCATTCAGGAGGTACCAAACTAGAACACACTCTACGACTTTATTGAAAAACACACGCATAAAACACATCAAAACCACATTGGGAACAACAATATACGAACACAAACAAAAATGTCACCAAATCCATTTTGTGACCTCGTGAAATGTGTTTCATGAGAGGATGCCAAATATCCTCCAACATCAATGCATCGTCCAACACCTATTATGTTACTACTTAATTAGCATATATGACTTTGAGGATCAATATATTCCACACATCATAGTTCTCACCAACGTCTTACTTGGTCGACCTTGTCAAAATATCCCGGATGGTACTTGTTGAGGAGAATATAGTTGGGATACATACCTCAACAACCGAACTGATCAAAGTGTCTTTTCGATGACCTTTTCTGCCTTAAGACTTTAATCGTTGAACCTTATCTTGAAGTCTATCCCTAAAAAAACTTACAGGGCAGTGATCTCTACCCAAAAATAAAAAACGTTAAAACAACGAGGTTTTCATACAAGTATCCAAGCGTTGGTCTTCGGATTTGGTCTCCGGATTGGTCAGTGATCTCCACGTTCCCAAGCGTTGGTCTCCGGATTGAATTTCTGCCACGTCTTAGCAGGTTTCCACAGATGGTCTGATTGCTTGGCCGCTGGCTTAAATTCCCATGCAGGTTCCTTTTTTCTAAGTTTTCTCCGCACAGGTCATTGAGTCTTCAACTAAAAAGGTCCACTATAGGTCGCTATTAGAACAGGATAATAATATAATCCTCTGACAATCAAATTTCCTCGTTTGCAGTTTGTTGGTTACACAGCTAAAACTGGTCTAGCAGGCACAAAACGTAGGTAGCAGGTCCACGTTGTAGGTCCAATTCACCATGCACCACCTCAAATTTTCCATGCATCAGGCACGAAATGAAGGTAGCAGGTCCGTTGTTAATGTTCTTTAACACCAAAATGGAACTTCTGCAGGTACCTAAAATTCTCCACGCCAAGGAAATAATTAATGTTCTGATACCAATGTCTTAAAATATTGAAGGTTTAATTGCATTGGATACCAATAAACAAATATTTCAACTGAATTTAGACACGTCAGAGGAGGTATGGAAGCCGATTAGACATGACTGCTAGACCGTCATGGAGGATGGACAGTGAAAGGACACTGGTTGCAATGTAATATGCCAACAGGAATATCATTTTGTACCAACTATTAATATGTAAAATATGTGTGACCATGAATGGGTTTCTAACCAAGAACAATGAAAGTATGAAATTAAGACAAGAATTGGAAGAATATGTATAATCTTATGGGATTCTGTGATCAAGTTTAAACTATTGACTTTTACAGACATCGACTACGTGCATCCTTATTGCGTGTTAATCTTGTGGGACGTACTATTGGAAATCACCATTTTTCCACCAGCGTTAACACCTATCAATATAAACAACAATTATATATGAATTTGATGATTTCAAAGGTCATTCATTGTGAAATTTTGAGTTATAGATGGATCTTTTCAATCAAACGTCATCAGAATTCTTAACCATTCTAGCCTAAATATCAAAAAATCTTGAGTAAAATGATAAAGGCAACCTAAGGTACATCAAATATTAAATATCAACAATCCATACAATCCCAAATGTTTGAATCTAATTAGTATAATAATAAAATACTAAATTCTTTGTAAATATTTTATGGGTATTTTGAATTTGAAATATAAAAAAGAATAGAAATTTTTATAATATATGATTATATTATGGTTGTGAATGAACTTCATTAATGTTACGTATTTTTCATAATTTTTTTGACATGAAAAGTTATTTAAAAATATTAAACAATAAGACCATGTGAAAAAAATGTTAATAAAAACTAAAATTTTACAGAATAATTTTCAAAAATTCTTTCTCTCGATTAAAAATAACATATAAATTCATACATAAATATAAACATTTAAATTGATAATAGTATCACCAATTTTAAATGTTATAATAATTTTGATACCTAGAACTAAACCTTATTAATTACCTCATTGTTGTATTTAAATAATTTAAAATTGATCATTTTAACAACAAGAGACAAAACAGATGGAATAAATGGGAGAGATGAAAAAAGATGGAAATTTTCAAAATCCCCTAGGGTGGGAAGCTGCAAAGGATGGATTTGGCTCTCTAGTAGGGTGGAATGGGGATTTTTGTGTGGCCATGGTTTTGGGACATGGATTAGAAGCCCCCCACTGCAAGTTTTGAACCCTGTATTGGACATAAATTCTTGTTCTTTATTTGTTCCTAATGCATTAATGAGTTGGGAGTAAGACAGATATGTTACTTCCATCTTAGGATGCTTTGTAGCTATCATACCCAACATAAACTCTTTGAGAGCCTAGTTAAGAAGAAAATTGGCACCGCTTGGGGGCATTGAGGTAGTTTCTATCTATAATAAATTATCCTTATTCAATTTTAGATCAAAATATGAATTCCTTAGAGCCATTAATGGGGTCCTTGGTGTTTTTTTAAAATAGTGCTGCATATTTCTATATGGCAGTTAGGTTTGGACTTGGGACAATTTTAACCTAGTGGATACCCTATTTGCGTCAGGCTCCTTGCTCTGGATCTAGAATTCTAGGAAAAATATGTGCTTGTGGGTGTTGGTTAGGCTCTCAGAGAAATGTTTTCAATAGATCCCGCAACTCTTTCTTATAATAGAATGGTAACAACTAGGTTGTGTGTCATTGTGATATCAGGTAATTATATACTGATAAAGCTAAATGTGAATTTATATGCCTAATTTGAATTTTATTGTAGTACTAAATAAATGACAATTAAGTATAGAAATAGTACCCAGGAAAACTAAGAAATAAAGTATAAAACCCTAATTGTAAGAGGAGAAAGAGGTACTTTGTTGATGCCAAATAAAATCCATAGTGTACCTAAGTGCCAACCAGATCAATAAAAAAGGTAGGAGTGCCACATGAAGTCCAATAAAAATGTAGATCTAGAGGAACAGGCTAGACAGGGGCACCCAAAAAAAAGGTAGGAGCACTTACAGGCGATAAAGACTGAGAATAAGAGCTTATGTCTACACAAATTCTCGGAAACTCAAATTTTCACAGTGGAAAGCTTTTCTTATTTTGTTCTTTTGTTGTTATTTTTTTGTCATTGTAAGGTCATAGAATGATCATTGAGTTCACTAGAATCCTGTATTGAAATATGAACATGTAAAAATCTCAAATAAACATCAAATCCTAAAAATGAAAAATGTAAAATGAGGGGCCAGAATGTCATCATCTTTGAAAATGGTGAACTTATGACTGATCATTTCATTATATCTCATACCCAATGTAGTTCTATCTGTTAGTGTAGAATCATACCCTAGGTGGCTAGTGTACGTGTCAAACTTGATAATGAGTAAATAAATATATGTAAATAAATATTGTAGATATGTGCATGGAATAGAATGGATTCTCCTCTTATGAAGAGCATAAAAAGCATTCCTTTGTCCCTTGTGATGGATACTATAATGGATGCTTTGATGCTCTTGAATAAACTTTGGATGTAACCTTAGGTGGTGATATCTAATTGTTAGTTCTTGTTCCTTTATTATGATCACGTAACTTTATATTTATATGATCCCTTTCCTTGAAATTTGTAATTAATAATGAAAATAATGACTACCAAAAAGATAATTTTCTCAAACAGATAGAAAGGACCCAAAAACACGTGAAAAAAACACCAAAGGGTCAGGGGTACCAATAGGGGATGTGGCTTCCTGGAGATGGCATCCTTGTTGAGCGCTAGTGTCCAAACTCAGAGAAACTGAAGGGCCAGAGGTCAGATTGAGGAAGAAAGTATGCAAGACCAGAAGTAGTAACACAAAGAAAATAAAGGTGGCCAAAGACATGGGTTAGTTAGTAATTTTCTTACTTAGGAATCACATGAATATTAGTATGCAACCAGGAAAAAATAATTACACAAATTGCTTGATTTAGTGTCTACATTTGCCCCCACTTTATATGTATGAGCAGAAAGATTGGTAACATAAACTACATAGAGATGCATATATAGTAACCATGTAGATCTATGTAGAAAGAGTGTGCCAAGGGAGAGGAAACATCGTGGAGTGATAAAAGTGTAAAGCTTGGATACTAATGATGAGGAAGTTAAAAAAGTGATGAGATGATGAACCTAGGGTGGAAATGCAGGTTGTAGATGTTACGAATATTAATGTTGTTGATGTGGATGTTGTTGTTGATGATGATGACTACTTCCCATATGGATACACCTCCAAAAGAAAATACAAAAAATAGTCAAATACATGTGTATGCGATCGTAATATGTAAAACACTGTGCAAGAAAAGTATGTAAAATATGAAAACATGAAAAGGGAGCATTTACACCTGATCCATGATGAGGAAAAAAGGTTTAGAAATAATCTTGAGATGTTTTAGATGAATAATTTATTGAGGGTATCTCGCCGAAATGATATGGAAGAAGTGTAAGGATAAAATTATGATATTATCCTCCAACCTTTAACTTCTTCATACAATGTAGAACACCACTAGAGATGGTATATATAAACACACGTTAGAAGGAGTGCATGGCCTGTAAAATACATTGTGTGTAGTTATGTAGAATGTGTTTAACTACTAATCGCTATGTAATTTTCCCCTAGTTACAGGCATCTGAGAAGGGCCGCTCTAGGCTAAGGACCCAAAAATGATTATGAGCCCTAAAAATGAAAATTGGGTTGTAACAGTAACATGTTATGTTATGTATAACGTTGTATGGGGTTAATAATTATCCCTAATGATGCCCCCTAATTTGGGTTGCATACGAAATTGTTGAAGGAGTATGTGGCCAAAAGGATGCATAAACAATGTGATGAAATTGTGCCCTAAAGGTGGAAGGGAAAGTGCTTATTAGAGAAAAAAGAACACAAAAACAAAGTGGCTAAGAGACACGTTTTAGTAAAATAAAGGAAAAACACACATGTAGAAGATAAAATATATGCTAAACAGACAATATGTAAGCTATGAAACAAGAAGATAATGTAAAAATGCAAGAAGACAATGTAGACTGTTAAAAGTAGGTTAGAAACATGGGATGCCACTAATGATGTTGCAAGAAAATTAAGGTTGAAGGATCCTAAAGAATATATTGTGCACACAACACAAAGGGAAAATCCCACAAATAGTGGTAAACAATGGAAAGTAAGAAAAATCAATGTAACAAATAACTGTTGTAACAAATAGGCTTACAAAACAAATGTTACACATGTAGCACCTGTTAGTATGTTGGAAAGACAACAAGTATGTTAAATCATGTATAATAAGATAAATTAGTTTGATATGAAATAAAATGAAACAATAACACTTGTAATATACGAAATTGGATGCTTCTAGGAGCGTTTGTGGGACTGGTAAAAGGTACAACACCAAGCATTCATGCTACGTGTAATAGATTTGTATAATCTCATATCACAAACAGAAGGACAAGTGAATGCATATAAATGTATGATGAGGATAATGAAATACAACATATTTATCTAGCACATGTAAAAAAGTATGCATATAAAAGCATAAGTAAGAAAGATTAAAATACAACCAAGATATGCATTATGTTATGAATGAGGGAGAATATAATGCAGAGTGAATGATAGGAGAAGAGTAAATGCTAAGTATATATGTATGTAAGGAATGATGTTGATTTATTTATGCCCCTCGGTAGTCAAGAATAAATTGTAAACAAGAGTGCATCATCAGGAAATGGTTTGAATTATATGTGTTAGAAATATATGATCGTTAGGGAAAATAGGATAAAGTGTAAACTCTTGAGTGAGTGAGTGAGTGATTGAAGGTGTGAGTGTGATGAGGTCCATTTGAGAATTATAACCTCAACATTATAGTATGGACCATGGAACTAGAATGTTTCATAGGGTAATGACAGCAACGTGTGAAAGTAGATGTCACAAAGATATATTATGAGTGTGTAGTGTGTAAAGTGTAGGATTCCCTCAACATTTGAGTGTGAATCGTAGAACAAGACCGCGTAATTTGGAAATAATGATACACACATGTATCAAGATGACTATGTTGGAAGTTTGGAATGATGAGAAAATAAGATGCTTGTTGATGCCAGAGGGGGGATAAAGAGGTTTAAATCCAGTAAACATGTGTGAGGAGAAATGAGATCAAGTAACGTTATATACGAGGTTGGCATTGTCATTAGGGGCAATAGGGGCAGTTAGGGGCAATATGTTATTTCTGCATATTTTCTCAGATTAGGTGATTTGTTTTCATATATTGTGAATGAGAAAGAAGTTTTCCAATGCTTATAAATATTGCAGATCTCTCATTTGTTTTGTAATGCTTGATTTTCATAGTAATAAAATACACCAACACCATCTTTTTTTTGTGCAAAGTTTTTGTGTCAAATATTGTTTTCAAGTATTCATTGTCAAGATTTGGTATTAGAGCAGTTTTCTGATCTAGAGACGAGTGTAGGAAGTTTTAGGGAAGTTTAGGGAGATATGGAGAAACTTTAGAGCTAGGAGGAGCCATAGATTCCACCATCCATTTCACATCCCCTACCTGAATCCACACCCTGGTTCACAAATTGATTTGTAGTTGAAGAACACCTGGAGTGTAATCTTAGACCTTTGCAAACTTGGATGTAACTCTCTTGCAAAAGGTGACATTTTTTCATTGTCTAGTATTTTTTTTAAATTACCTGTACCTGTAATTTATTTTTAAAAATTGGAAGCATTTAAAAAATATATATACAATATTTTGATCTGTGGGGATTCAATATGTTCACGCTGCCCACATTACTTCTTCTTCCTCTTCTTTGTACTTTGTCTTATCCTTCCAAGATTTGTCAAAAGAAGTTTAAGTGACAAAAAAGGAGATCCAATAAAACATGAAAGCTTCTCTTTGAACCTGCACCTACAAGAGCAGAAGAAGATAAGATATTTCAATGATTTCCAATGTGCCTACATCCAAAACAAAGACTACAAATTGAACGTGGAGAAGCTTTCTTTCCTGAAAGGAAAAAAAATGCATTGGAAAAAGGAAGAAAAAGATGTCTGCAAGAAGAAAAAATGCATGTGTAGAAAGAGAAATAAAAAAATAAAATTACAGCCAAGGGTTATTATAACATTTAGGTACAGTGGTTGAACTACAGTTATTCCCTAAAACACACTATCCATGCACGTAAGACTTTATTTGCATTTGATTTTTTAAAAATAGCTTCTAAAATAGAAAAAAGTTCCAGTTTTTGGAAAGGGGTCCGGAAAGATATTTAAATCATAATTTTAAAATTTCATAACTTTAAACTGGTACCTTAGATTGAGGTGCCATTTTTTGAAAGTTTGTATTTTTACAAGATTTACGTCTTGGTCTATTTTTTAATTAGATTTTTTTTGTAAAAAAATTCAAAAATTATATTTTTTGTATTTGAAAAGAGGTGAAAGAGCCCATTTTTGTTTTCAAATCGGCCATAGAGCCAAATTTATAACAGGGACAATAGTGCTAATATTCATTGTACACAACCGAAAAGGAGACAAAAATATATAAAATGATATTTTTGGTGGGGGGGGGGGGTGTGCATGCTTTAAGGGGTAAAAGTGTTCAATTTTTTCTTCTACTGTTTATCACTCTTCACAATGGCTGCAATTATGGCACAAAAATTCTTTTAGCCAGATTCTCAAATTTTGCATTCTGATAATTATCCAGCATGGAAAACAAAAATTTAAGCACAACAAGATTTTTGGTACATTAACAAAATCTTCCACAGATGTTACACAACAAGCTACATTTCATTATGCTAATCAAAAATCAAACTTAATAATCTAGTTCAATGTTTTAGATGAGTTATAACCTCATATTCATGAGACCACAATAGAAAAATAATCTTGGGACAAGTTGAAAACATTATATGAGTCCAATAGTAAGAATACAACACTTCATCTTGAGAGTCAACTATTGAACTTGAAAATGCAACCAACTAAGAAAGTTGAAATGTTTTTTAGAAGAGTAGAAACTTTGCATGCATTACTTCAAGCTTTGGAAGAAGAAGTAACTGAAAAATCACTCATGCCTATAGTATTTAAAGCTCTTCTTTCTTCTTATAGGAATTTTGTGACCACGTTAAACATAACTGGTCAAACAACAACTTTTGAAGAGTTAGCGAATATGCTACAACAACAAGAAGCTATTCACTCAACTACTGAAACTAAAAAACATGCACTTTCTTCTACTCAAAAAGGGAAATAATAGGTTAATTCTAATAAACAACCTCATAAGTAGGATAATACTCAACAAAGCCAAAAGGACATGAATTAAAGAATTGTTTGGACAACACATTCCAACAACAATCGTCAAGTGGTAAAAATAATTATTACCAACAAACAAAATCAGACCAACAATGGAGTAAATAGGGACAAAATTATCAAAAGTGGAAGAAGAAACCAACTGAACAAGGAAATGTAGCCAAACAAGAAGATCAATTTGATGATGATGACTTAATATATTCTAGACAGTCAAATGAAGTATCCAATTCTAAAAATAAAATTTTCTATTTTGACTCAGGTGCAACGCGACACGTGACAAGAAAGAAAGATTCGTTCTTCACAATGAGTAAAACACCCACCAAAAATCATGTCTCTTTGGGTGATGATACATCATACGGTGTTGAAGGAATTGGTTCCATTTCACTACCACTTGGGCGTCATAATTTTAAAATTACATATGTTCTTTATGTTCCTTGTTTAACAAAAAATATATTATCCATGAGTCAATTATTAGATCACAATATCAAAATTGACTTTGATTGTAAAGGCGGTAAAAATATGTTTCTAATTCAAGATAAGTCACGAAGCTCTAAAATTATTGAAAAATATTCAAATGTGGGAAGAATGTTTTAGTTGGATTGTTTTCAATGAAATGATCAAGTACTTGTAGCCAATGATACATCGTCAGCTCAACTATGGCATTGAAGACTTGGACATGTGATTTTTTGTTGTCTTGACACACTTCATTGATACGACATGGTTAGGGGTTTACCACCTCCAAAAAATGGTACATATAAATGTCAGAAATGTTTAGCAAGAAAACAACATAGATCACCATTCAAACATAGTTCATTTTGGGCTAAGGAAAAAATTGACTTGGTGCATACCATTGTGTGCGCACCAATGATACCTAGCCACTCTAGGTTTCAATATTTCATTCTCTTTTTTGATGATTTTTCAAAAAAAATGTGAATATATTGTCTTTCTACAAAATACCAAGCTTTTGAAACTTTCAAGAAGTTGAGAGCCCTTTTTGAAATAGATTATGGTAGGAAAATAAAAACACTTTGCTAAGAACAAGGGGGAGAATACACTAGCAATGAATTCAACTATTTTTTTGGAAACACATGACATTTGTTTTCAAATGGCTCCTCATCACACACCTCAAAAAAATGCTTTTTTTGAAATGTGAAATCATACTATCATGGATATGGTGTGATGTATGCTTGATGATACAATTTTATCAAAAAAAATTGAGCCGAATAAGCTAAAAGAATAGTCTATTTACAAAATAGAGTTCCCATTGTAGCTCTTGATGGAATAACACCTTAGGAAGAATGGTCAAGGCATAAAACATCTATTTCACACCTTAGAGTTTTTAGATATAAAGAGAGTATACACATTCCTAAGAAACAAATAACTAATCTTGATATGAAATAAGAAAAACTTATCTTCTTGGGATACAGTGATGAAGCACTTGGCTACAGACATATGGATCGAAAAACAAGGAGGGTATACACTAGTTAAGATGTTAAGTTATTCGAGAATAAAGAAGTAGATGCTCCTTCCATATGCTCACACGATGAAAAAATATCCCTACAGTGAAAATAGAGGATCGTAATCACTTTGACGATGACAGTGATGATGGGGAAGATGGTGAAATTAAACTTGTGACAAGAACAAAAAAATGTGTACCTAAATAGTATACAAGTATGATTAGATATGTAAAATTGGATAGTGTCCTAGACACATCTACCACTGGAATGAGGAGTTGCAGTATGGCTCAAAATGAGGTCAATTTTTCCTTAATGGGTAAAGTTGTTGAAAATACTGAACCTTCCTCAGTTTCATAATCCCTACAGTCTAAACATTAGAAAGATGTTATGGATGCATAATATAAGTCACTTATGAAAAATAATACATGGAAACTTACCGATCTTCCACCAGGGACAAAGGCGATTGGATGTAGTTGGATCTTCAAAACGAAGTAAAAAGAAGATGGAAAAATTGATAAACATAAGGCTAGACTAGTTGCTAAAGGATATGCTCAAAATGAAGGCATTGATTATGAGAAGACATTTGTTCCCATAGCTAAGATAAGAACTTTCAGGTTAATATTTTCTCTAGCTACACAATTTGGTTGGAAAATACACCAAATGGATGTGAAAAGTGTCTTTCTTAATGGTGATTTACAGGAAGAATTTTACAGGACTCAACCAAAAGGTTTTGTCTAACGTATAAAGAGGAAAAGGTATGCAAACTCATAAAATCACTATATGGTGTAAAGAAGTCTCTGAGGGCATGGTACATAAAAATTTACGAGCATCTCATTCAACATGGATCAAACAGGAGTCCATATGATCCTAATCTCTATATCAAATAACAAGGCAGGGAGATAGTGATCATTTTAATATATGTTGATGATCTAGTCATCACTAGAGGATCAGTGAGGATGATTGAGTCAAAAAATAAAGATATAACATGATCATTCGACATGAAATATCTTGGGATTCTACATTATTGTCTTTGACTTGAAGTTTGGAAAAGAGAAAATAATATCTTTGTGTCACAATTAAAATACACCAAGACAACACTCGAGAAATTAAATATGATAGATTGTAAGACATTTTACAAACCTATGGAGACAAGAATTAAACTATCTTGAACAGATCCATCACCACAAGTAAATGTAACTCTCTATCATCAATTGATTGGGAGTTCCATCTACTTTACTTACACTATGCCAGATATTAGCTACACATTCATACATCTTTCACAGTTCATGCAAGAACCAAGGGTTTCTCAATGGAAATAAATAAATAAGATATTGAGGTACATCAGAGGAACAATAGACTATTTCCTAGAACACAATAATAATATTAACTACACAATAATAATATTAACTTATTCTTGATAAGATATTCAGATTCAGATCATGTAGGAAACATAGATGAAAGGAAATCCACTTCAGGATTTGTATTCCTTTTGGGATCTGGACCGATATCATAGGGGAGTAAGAAGTAGAATTTTGTTTCAAGATCCTCCATAGAATCATAATATCGTGTAGCAGGTGGAGATGTCTATGAAGTGATATGGCTACGACGTATACTTGAAAGGATTGGGAATACCACAGAAAGATCCAACTATCCTACATGTTTATAACAAGTGACTATTAAAACTTGTTTGGAATATAGTTTTTCATGAGCGCACCAAACACATTGAGGTGTAGTTACATTTCATTCATGAACATGTTCAAAACAAAAACATCCAACTCCAATATCACCTAATAGATATGCAACATGCACATGTCTTCAAAAATTCACTTGCACGAGGTAAATTTGAGGGTTTTAGAGAATTTATCTCCTATTCACTTGAGACCATGTTGAATTAAGGGAGAGCATGTTAGAAATAAAACTTAATTTAATTCATCATTAGTTGATATTTGAATAAATGTAATAATTTAAAGTATTTAGTTAAAATACCTTACAGTTATGTCAATAGGTATTAGTTGTTTTTACTTGTTAGTTAACTAAGTGATAATGTTCTATCTTGCATATTTTGTTCACGGATGATTTCCATGAGGGGCAATAGGGGAAGTTACGAGGAATATGTTATTTCGACATATTTTCTCAGATTAGGTGATTTGTTTCCATATATTGTGGATGAGATAGAAGTTGTCCAATATCTATAAATATTTCAACTCTCTCATTTGTTTTGTAATGCTTCATTTGTATATTAATAAAATACACAAGCACCATCTTGTTTCTGTGCAAATATTTTGTATCAAATATGTTTTTCAAGTATTCATTGTGAAGAGGAGGAAGCTCAACTGCTTAAGAGGATGATGATGGAGGATATTTAGAAATCCTAGCCCCTTGAAATATCAAAATTTTGTTCAATCTTGAATATTTGTGGTTTTTGGTATTAAATTATGATTTGAAGGATGAGAAATTTGTCGAGAGAGTGCCCTATTATAATAGTAGAATCAAATTTTTGTATTTGATTGAAGGTTGACATAATAACAATTATATTTTTAAAACTTTCAATTTCAAGAATCACAATATTCTTATCAAACATGGTTCTTTCAAGATAATCTAATGTAGGAGTATCATTATATGTTCAAAAGTATTTTTTCATGTTTAGAATTGAATCTAGGTTGTCTTCAGTGTGTGTTTAGAATTGAGTCTAGGTTGTCAGGTTGAATTCAACATAGCAAGCTAAAAAAACCAAGTGACATGATACATTGTACCTATGGATGTATGTTATGTCTTGTTAGGAATACCTCGGAAAAATAATAGACAAAAATCTCATAATTTCAAGAAGAATACATGTGTATTTGGCAAGGATAATATTGAACACACCTATGTTCCTTTGAAAGGAGAACTCTAAGAAAATTGAAGGAGTTTGATTATGGCAGTGAAGGAGTACTTGAATAGTACAAGAAAGAAAAGAAATTCCATAGGGGCAGTTGAGCCTTAGGTGTTTTATGTAAAAAATGATGTTATATGCAGGTATGAAAATGAAGGAAAGATGATCAGTCCAATGATGGACAAACAACTTTGAATGATGTTGTTCTAGAAGCAGTCATACAAGTTCTAAACGAAGGAAAAATACCTTTTATGGATGAATAATTTATAAAGGAATTATTAGACTCACTTGAAAATTAAGAACATCAAGAGAATGCAATAGTTGAACCAGATGACCAAGATGGTAGTCCTAAGTTTGATGAGGATAAACAAGAGTTAGATAAATGTGTGTTAGAAAAAGAGTTGCAATTGATAGAAAAGATACTCAATACTCCATATGAAGAAAATAAAATGAAGTGTGAAAGAAAAGAAGCTAGGGTACAAAAGGAAGTTGAAGAATCTAAGGTCTTTCAATCTAACCATGTAGATGAGTATGTTTTTACAGGTATTGACATTAAACAGATAAAAGAATATGATACTCAAGAAGGAAAGGAAGATTTGTCTGATGAAGACACATGGAAGGTAAGAAAAGGGAAGAGACCTCAAATAAAGAATGAAGATCAGTTTAAAGAAGGTTCCAAGACCATTCAAACCAGAGAAAAATGACATCGTGAGGGTGATGGTTTCTTAAGACCAATAATGATAAAACTTAGTCCACAACATGGGGAAGTGAATTATTTAAATACAAGGTGTTAGTGATCAATTTAGTCTCACCCTGTTTGCTCTAAATTTTTCCTAATATGCTTGGTTCGTCATATTTTCTATGTCCCCATATTGATGCGTGAAATCTATTTCCTTCATTTGGTTATCATGATCATTCCGTTACTTTCATCGAGGATCACATTAACTCTAGATATTATTTTTTGTTCCTTTGTCCATGAGAAAGAATTTGTAATTTGGGCATAAATTGAGGTTTTTCCCCTTCATTCTATTTTTCCATAGTCATGTTTTGTTTTCCCTGTCAAATTTTGTCCCAATATCTGTGGAAATTTTCTTCTTTCTAATTGGATGTGGCCTAGTGGGTCTTTTTGGTGAAATATGCCACTTTTTTCACATTTGTAAAAAATGCAAAATTGGACCCACGACCCCAATAGTCTCTAATTAGCTATTCATGTTACTAGTGGGAATGCGGGTTGGCGAAACATTTTGAATCTTTTTTCCTCTTTGTATGAGGGGGAAAAATTATGAAATAAGCCACAGCTCTGCTGGGGCCCAAATCAAAAGTTATAAGTGGTAAAGAAGGTCACTGGGAAATTTTGAGAATTTAAGGCCCACTTTAACTCAAATCGTGGATATGTGGAGGGCCGACACTCATTTAAGGATCCACCTCTAGGTCCTATCTTAGCAGTTGCACCGAGGAGACACATGGAGCATTCTACTGGATCCTTCCCATACTTAGAAGTTTTCAACGACCGATGAAACTTTCTAGGACCATAGCCACGTGGCACCTTCCGCTGGTCCTTAAAAATTTTCAACAACTATTCTAGACTGAGACACTTGGTGAGCCTATGATTTTCTAAGGTCTCCGCTTTTGGGCACCATATCAGAAGTGTGCCAAAGAGACACATGGAGGTTTCCACTGGATCTTTTTTAAATTGAGACTTTTTCAAAGGAAAAAAGGTAAGTTTCTTGGGCCCAGGGCATGTGGAAGGCTCGTGCTTATTTAGGAACTTTCCTCTGTACTTCACCTTTGCAGTTGCACAAAGGTAACACTTGGAGGTTTCCGCTTGCTCATCTTTGCACTTAGCCAACTCAGACTCACAGTGAAAGTAATGTGGAATAATTTGTGCACAGAAAATCATTTCTGAAAGGCATGAATGTAGGCATCCATGTGAGGGCACTCATTTCTCAAGGTTTTTCCTTGAGGGCGAAAAGGATTGCTTATCAAATCGAGCTATACAGAGCCACCAGAAAATGATTGAAACAGGGATTTCTCGCATGTAAAATAAAAGTATGATTACAATGACTATCAAAAGGATATGGCATGGCATCCTGATCATGGTTGAAGGTCTGAGAAACATGATAAGTTCGTGATTTTTCCACCTGGAAGCTTCGGTTGAAAATTTGGTGAAAATCACTTTCTGAGGAAAATTGGTAACAAATAAAGGATTCCTTGAATATTGTTCTTTTTAGGGGGAAACGTTTTGGATGAGTGAGTGACTGAAATGTATAAATGTAATGATAATACTCTTGCAAAGGTTCGGGGGTTAATTTGTGTGAGAAAATATAAGAAAGCCCATCTTCCTGAGAGACCATCTGAGAAACCTATTAATCTCTTATGTTTTAGATTTGATCATGTTAAGTTGGTTTCAAGTTTAAAGCCATTGAAAAGCTGTGAGATTGTTCAAGAAAGCTTCCCCTACTAATGAATCTAATTGAATTTGAAATCATTTGTGTTAATCTTGGGAAAATTTGTGTCTTTCTTATTTCAGAATGTCTGCAAATAGTATCTCTTGTTCCTATTACAATCTTATGTTATAATCTCTCTGAGTCACATAGGATCTTGTCCTTATGATACTTTAGTGGCATTTACAATTTCATTATGAGAAGATCCTTCATCCTATAATGAGGTAAACAATTTAAAATCACTTTACTATCATTTTGTTGATAAAGGTTGTCTATAAGCCTTTGAGTATATCTTATACATGATGAAATAGAGATTGATAATTTTTAATTGATCCATTTAACTTGAGTCTTTGTGTTAAATTCTTGCAAATTGTGTGAAACTGTGTAGATCTGGGCCTCCATTGATGCACACCTTCTTGTTGAAGGAATGTTTTAGCTATTGTGAAGCGTTCTGTCATTTATTTTCCAATTTTTGTGAAGGTTTTCAAAGTTCTAGCAAAAATCAAGTCTAACCTACTTAATCTCCCACCAAAAATTATTCAGCCTACCTAAACTGCCCATATTTTCCCTATATGTCCAAAAATGAATAAATTCTACTGCCAAAATATGTAGAAGCAATCAAGATTCCATAATGTCTTTAGTAACCTTAACCTTGTTTAAAAAATATCACCATTCTTTAGAAGTGACAACTCGTGAAAGTTAAATTGTGGTGCATTGATCATATTTTCTCAAGGTTTCCTTTCAAATTTGTGTAAGTAAGGATATATTTATTCTCCTTCACCAACAGAGGTTACAAAATGGGTCCTCTCACCTAGGTTGAAAGACACAACCTAAAGTAGTGAGGATACATCAAATCCTTTTGAAGGTACTATCCATTTCTCTAACATCTGAGTAACAAAGAGCCAGCTAAATCTCCTACCTAGCTATAAAATGACTCATAATATGATCTATCTATCTCTAAGTGTCTTGCCAAATTTGTGATGTTGCTCAAGTTTCCAAGGGAGAATCAATTTGGATATCAACACCATATTGGCACCTTTTCTGTGGATCTTTAAAGGCATTCTTGTATTTGGCCCTGGTAATGTTTCTTACATGCTCTAAGTGCAAATACATTGTTTAAACATCATCTTGTGTTGATATTCGTAAGAATTGTGTGAAGTTATAATTTTTGTGTGTAATATTTCTAGTTTCTAGTGGTTATTACACTAAATTCATATCATCAGTGGTATATATTGGTAAAGGAAGGTAAGATCTACTAATCTTTGTAGGAATTAAGTGTTGAGAGATATTTGGCAAGTCATTCATAGTGAATTTGCACAACTAAGGTTAAAATCCTTAGTGTCGACTCTATGTTGTTTTAAATTTTGATAAATACGAGTGCCTTAACCTGTTTGAAGTGAATATTTCACTAATGTTTGTAAATATGGAAGGAAGAAGGTATTTATTCACTAAGGAACCTACAAGAAAGTCTTTTCCAGAACTCAGAAACAAAAATTCAGAAGGAAAAAGAGTCTAGAAAATAGTTAAAGATCAGGAATGAAGAAAAGATTTATCCATTGTGGAAAGTCATCAACCTGCGCTTGAGGATTAGGATTCTTCTTCAAGTGATACTGAATCAGGTAATTTTTATATAGAATTGAATTCTCCAACTGGAGAGGGGCCTTCATTTGTGTCTGATAAGTGTGCTTCTCAATCTGTCCCTATATTTTCAAAAGTTGATAAGGTTTTCCATGAAAAAGAGTCTTTAGAGGAAATTAATTTTGAAGATTATACTCCCGTGTTCCAAAGAGCCCTTGTCCCTCAGCATTTTTTTTCTCCTGTAAGATCACCCCCTCAAGGAAATATGGCCCAACCTCCACGTAGACCTCCATTTGTTGTGAACACTTTTGGTCCTATAGATTTTAGAGATATCGCTGGATATCCAAATGTAGTACCAAAAGATGTTAGAAATAGATTGCCTAAATTTCAAGGAAATAATGCTATATCTGGTGATCAACACTTAAATTTTTTTGTCAAGATGATGGAATAATTAGATATTGAATTTGAGGATGTGTACATAAAATTGTTTATTCATACTCTAGAGGAGGACGCACGTGATTGGTATAAGTCTTTGCAAGATAATTAAATAGATTCATGGACAAAAATGGAAAATTATTTTGGATTGCAATATGGGGATAAGACAGATCCCAAGTTTCTTTTTTCTGAATTTGAAAATATTAAGAAGAATCCTAATGAATCTGTCCATGAATTAAACACTCAGTTCAATAAGACACTGAATAGGCTACTTGTAATCCTGAGGCCTAGTGATGTTTCTTGCCTGATAAAATATTCTGATGCTTTTGACAAAAAGGCTGCCTATTATTTAAGGGAAAAAATCCCAAGAAATTTAGGGTAGGCCTTCACCAGGGATTTGTAGATTGAAAATAATATCAAAGTAGTTGGTAATCCTCCTAAAAGGGAAGGTATCAAGATGATCAACCCAAAGAATCCTTAGTCAAGTAAGTCAGTGGACCTAGAAGAGGTTGTAAAAATATTGGTCGGAGCTATTAAGGAAATGTCCTATAAACTGGACAGAGCAAAGAAAGGGATTGGACAAGGTTCCCAAGGTCATCACAAGCCATAAGGTTAGGAAATATTTACAAATCATCCCAGAAGTGATCATAAATCAGATGACATGAGTAAAGGGCTAGTGGGATCAGGAAGTAGACAACCCCAACACTAGGAAAATAGATTGGTGCCTGATCCTTTACCTATCATAGTTGCTACTATGGAAGAAGCCAATGAAATTGAATGGTGTGACAGATATTTCTTACCACATGCCCCATGCGATGAAGAAAAAGAAGTTGAGGAAGTTGATGATGACACTGATGATGATGTGTGCATGATGGGGTGCTCTAAAATCTCACGAAAAGGAGCAACTTTGACTAAATTAATCAGTGCCAAAACTGCTGTAGATTTTTGGGATTTCATTTACTGAGTATTACCCCTTCCTCCCGTTCATACTTTTGAAATAGATAAGGTACAAGATTTTTAATTGCCTCATAATTATTTTGAATACTTAAGGGCATTAATGATTAAAAAGCATGATGGAGGAATCCCTTCTAAGGGGGATAGGTAGTTGTTAATGAATGTTGTGGTTTCCCAAGATAAGGAATATAACACTAGTAGTATTGTTTTCAAAGGGGAAGGGCCTCAGGCCAAACAAAAAACTACAGTTCTCACCAATATCCCAAAAGAAAATGCTAAGAAAAATACATCTGGAAAAGGCCTTGTTTCCCCAAATAGAGTTGGTATCCCTGCCCATGCTTAGACCGTGAAAAATCCTTTGCTGTCAGATGAGTTTTTCAGTTTTCCTCCAAATGTTGCCTTGCCAAAATATGTTCCTTATGATATTTCCCAAGTCTTGATTCAGATCAAGATTTATTTTCCAATTTTTGAGCTACTAGGATTCCTAAGCACAAGAAAAGGGCCTTTGTGTATTTGGGATTGAAATAAAAAAAGAATACCCAAGTAAAAATGTAAACAATGTTGAGAATCCTCCTACCATTACAGAGTTGGAAAAACCCCAAGTACTAGAAGAACTAGGTGAGCCACCTAAATTATATTTGGGAACATCCTTGGTTGAGTCCCAACTGAATGTAGATCCATTTTTCACTACTATGATTATTAGGGATAGGTTGTTACACAACTGTATGTTTGATTCTGGAGCATCATGAAATGTTATGCCTCTTGAGGTCATGAATGAATTATATATTAAAGTGACAACAACTTATGGGAAGTGCACTGCTATGGATTCCAGAGAGGTGCCAGTAGTTGGATGTGTTAAGGGTTTGATAGTTAAACTTGTAGCTTACCCGGACAAGAACTTAAAACTAGATGTTTTTATTGTTGATTGTCCTGCCAAATGTGGAATGTTGTTATCAATAAAATGGGGTGCTAGTGTGGGTGGGATTATGTAAATGGATATGTATTTTACCACTATACCTATTGAGGGCAGCCTTGTAAAGTTGTATTGTGAAAAGAAGATGCTACATCTCATTGATGATCCCAATAATGCTTCCTATGAAGTGTTATAAACTAACATTAATGCTGATAACTTTGTTGGATTTTTTGATAGTAAAGAGCACAAAATTGAGCAATGCAAGTCTCTTAAAGAAGTAGGTTCTCCTTGGACTTTTTTGTTTGATGGGGTTTGCTCTAAATTTGAAAATGGTATTGGTATTGTTTTGATATCTCCACGACATGAAGAGTTTGTTTTTTATTTTAAACTCAACTTTGAGTGCACTAAAAATATTTAAGAATATGAAGCATTGTCATTGGGTTTATGAATTGCTTGGAAATATGGTGTTAGAGACATCATTGTTAAAGGAGATTCAGAGCTAATTGTCAAGTAGGTTAGAAAATTATATGCAACAAAAAATTAGAGAATGAAGCAATATAAGCATGGAGTCTAGGATTTCATTGAAATTTTTGATTCCTTCAACATAATACATCATGATAGGAAGTACAATACTCTAGTATACAAATTGGCCGTATTGGGGTCCAGATTTGAAAATTGTATTGTATTTCCCTATTGTTAGTTTAATATTGAGATATTAAGTAGGCCATCTGTTCCTGACAATGTTAAACACTGACAAGTGTTCAAAGATGACACCCAGATGCAAATGTTTTTGTAGAACCAAGGAGAATTTTCTAATAAATGTATAGATTGGGAGCCAATGGTTTGTGTGGCTAATGGAAAGGAGATTTTATTTGGAAAAGACATCATTCAGTTAAAGAATAATACTATTCCCAGAGGTTTGGTAGCACTTGATTCAAACTTTGATAATTTTGATTTCATTGTTAATAGACACATGTTAGCCTTGAAGGGTTTTGAGAAGTATGACCTACGCATGAAGGATAAACCATGTAATAGCTGGCTAGGTAGCAATCTGAGCAAGGAAGAAAAGCAGATGTAAGTCCAATTGTTGAATAAATACTAGGACTTCTTAGCATGGTCTTACTCTAAACTAAAATCATATAGAGAGGATATTTTTCAGAATGAAATTTCCTTAGAAGCTTCTCTAAATCCATTTAGGCAGAAACAAAGACCAATAAATCCCCTCCTTTCCTCAAATATGCAAGAAGAATTGAAAAATTTGAGGGATGGAGGAATCATACAACCCACAAGGTACTCATCACGGGTTGCAAACTTCGTACCTATTAGAAAGAAGAACGGAGATATAAGGTTGTGTGTGGACTTTAGAAACTTGAATAGAGCATCAATGAAGGATAAGTACCCTCTGCCAAATTTGGACAATATGTTACAATTGGCTACTAGATCGGAATTGTGATCCACCTTTGATGGTTTTTCTGGATATAAATAGGTAGTTGTGAAGGAATCAAAGAGAATCAAGACTATATTTACGAATCCTTGCGGAACATATATATATATGTCAAAATGTCTTTTGGTCTAATGAATACTGGATCCACTTTCCAAAGAGAAATGTATGTAGCTTTCTCTAGCTATATTAATGATTTCATTACCATATATCAAGATGATGTGACTGTTTTCTCCAGAAAAATGATTGACCACCTGCAACACTTAGAAAAAATGTTGTTAAGATGTAGGCATTTCACTAAATCCCAAGAGGTGTCATTTTGGAGTTCAGAAAGAAAAGCTTCATGGACACATTGTGTCAAAGGAAGGGGTCATGATTGATCTTGAAAAGGTAGAATCCATCAGCAAAGTCCCTATTCCAACAACCAAGAAGGGAATTCAATCCTTTTTTGGGTAGATTAATTTTATTAGAAGCTTTATCTCCAACTTTGTTGAACTAACTATCCCAATCACTAGCATGCTAAAGAAAGATCAAAGTATTAAATGGGAAGAAGTAGCTATTCAAGATTTTGCTGGGATCAAAGAAGCATTAAATAATTCCCTTGTTTTAGGAGCTCATAATTATAAGAAGGCTTTTCAAATGTTTTCTTTTTCTTCAGAAAGTACTATTGCATATGTGTTGTTGCAAAAGGATGATAAGGGAGCTAAAAGACCAATTTCCTTTTTCAGTAAGGCATTACAAGGAGTTGAGCTAAAGTATACTATCATGGAGAAGCAGGAAATTTCTTTGGTAAAAGCAAGAAAGGTCTTCAAGCCATATATTCTAAGTTCTAAAGTCATTGCTTATGTTCCCCACACCATGGTAAAATATATCATATCAGAAATGGAGGTTTCAAGTAAGAGATGCTGATGGGTAAGAAAATGCAAGAGTATGATATGGACATCCAAACAACAAAATTGGTCAGAGGTTTGGGCCTTACAAATATTATGGCAAAGACCAATCTGTAGACAATTGAGGTAAAGGAAGTTGAAGAAGAAAGGCTGAATGTCCTTGAAAAACTGATAAATTCTAAATGGTACAAGGACATCATTTTTTATCTCAAACATCTACAGTGCCCTAAAAATTTGAGCAAGAATCAGAAAAGAGCACTTAAGTTAGCTTCCTAAAAATATGTCATTACTGATTTTGGGTTAGCTTGGAAGAAACCTGAGGGAGTTCTCTTAAGATGCATTACTGAAGATGAAGCCCCTAAAATAATTTCTGATCTCCATGGAGGAGTTTGTGGGGGGAATTTTTCTAGAAGAGTCACAACTCATAAGATCTTAAGGGATGGTTATTAGTGGCCAAATCATTTCAAAGATACAACTATGTTGGTAAGAAAATGTGAAAGTTACCAACACTTTTCTGGAAGATTAAAAGAATTTGGATCTCTCCCATTGTAGCCTATATCAATTGAAGCCCCTTTTAAGAAGTGGTGGATTGAATTCATTGGGGAAATTTGTTATCCTTCAAGTGTAGGCCATAAGTGGATATTAGTGGCCACAGATTACTTCACCAAGTGGGTGGAGGCAATCCCCACCAAGAAGGCAACTCAACAAATTGTCATTGATTTCATTCTGAGTTATATCATTTGCAGATTTGGAGTAGTTGCCAAAATAGTTGCTGATAATGCCATGAGATTTCAAGTTAAACCTTTGGTGGCTATGTGTCAAGAATACATAATCAATTTAATGTATTCATAACATTATAATCCCCAAGGTAATGGACAAGTAGAGTGAAGTAACAAAAATTTGTTGAAGATAATTAGAAGAACTTTACAGTTGAACAAATGGAAGTGAGGTGAGCAGTTGAAGTTTATTGCTTGGGCTGATCAAATCACTATTAAACGAGCTACTGGAAAAATCCCATTTGAGTTGGTGTATGGAATTTAAGCTCTATTTTCCCTACATATGCAATTTTCTTCATTTCAATTTCTTCAATAGCTAGAAGATCAAGAGGTTAGTCCCTATGATACTTGCATCAATCATATTGTTGAGTTAGATGAATAAAGAAGGGAATCCCATCAAAGGCATGTAAAATTCAGAGAGAAATTGAAGAATTTGTTTGATAAGAAGGTGACTCCAAGAGATTTCAGTGTGGGAGATCTTATGCTATTGTGGGATAGCATGCATGAGGATAAGGGAAAACATGGAAAGTTTGATGCATTGTGGATGGGCCCTTATTCAATTGACATTCGAATTGGTGAACATACCTTTTTCTTAAAATACCTAGATGGGGAATTTCTTGCATTTCCTGTTAATGGTAGGCATTTGAAACACTTCCTTGATTGATTTCTTATAATTGAGGTATGCACCATTTTCTAGTGTATAGTATTTTGGTTTCGTTCTTATTTCTTGTTTTCCTGGTCCCTGGTGACTAGTTTTTGTTGGTTTCTCGGTTCGTCCTTGGGGGAATTGGTTATTGTTGTTCTTCTCTATAAGCTTGTTATATGAGTCTATTTCACAATGGTTTATTTTTGGAAATTTTTCCGCTATTTGTTCTTGTGGCACTCACTGGGAGTGCCCATCCCAGAGTTGGAGTGTTGGTTCTCAATTTAATGTCACACCATTTGCTGTAAAATTTTCCTAATCTACCTGGTTTGTCATATTTTCTATCTCCCTCTATTGATGAGTGAAATTTTTTCCTTCATTTGGTTTCCATGATCAGTCCTTTCCTTTGGTCGAGGATCACATTAAGTCAAGCTATTTTTTTTCATTCCTCTATCCATGAGAAAGAATTTGTAATTTGACTGTAAATTCTTGTTTTTCCACTTCCTTCTATTTTTCAACAGTCATGTTTTGATTTCCCTATCATTTTTTTTCCCAACATCTATTGAAACATGGCCCTTTCTGATTGGATGAGGCCTGGTAGGTCTTTTTGGTGAAATTTGCCACTCTTTCCACATTTGTAAAAAATACCAAATTGTCACCGCAGACCCGATAGTCTTTGATTGGCTATTTAGAAAAAGTGAAGGGGTGGGGAAAAAAGTCTTACTTTGACCCCAAAGATGGAAACGTGATATTTTTTCATGTTACAAGCGGGATGGCAGGTCGGCGGAACATTTAGAAGTTTTTTTCCTCTATGTGTGAGGGGACAAAGTTATGAAATAACCCTCATCTCTTCTGGGGCTCACATTAAAAGTTAGAAGTAGAGAGGTGGGTCATCGGGGAATTTTGAAAATCTAAATCCTTCTTCTAATCAAAGCTTGGACATGTGGAGGGCAAGAGATCATTTAATTATCTTCCTCTTGGTCCTATCTTAGCAGTTACACCGAGGAGACACGTGGAGGCTTCCACTGGATCCTACCCATACTTAGAATTTTTCAATGGTCGATGAAAATTTCTCAGACCCTAGCCACGTGGTGCCTTCTACTTGTCCTTAAAAAATTTCAACAACTTTTCTGGACTGAGACACGTGGTGAGCCCGCACTTGTTTAAGGTCTTCACTTTTGGGCACCATATCAGAAGTGGGCCAAAGATACACGTGGAGGTTTCTGCTGGCTCCTTTTTATATTGAGACTTTTTGAAAGGAAAAAAGGAAATTTTATTAGGCCTAGGGAACGTGAAAGGCCTGCACTTGTTTGGGAACTTTCCTCTGTACTTCACCTTTACATATGAACCAAGGAAACACGTGGAGAATTTTGTTGGCTCCTCTTTGCACTTGGCCGACTCAGACTGGCAGTGTAGGTAATGTGGGATAATCCATGCATGTAAGCTCATTTTTGAGAGGCACGAGTGTAGGCATCCATGTGATGGCACTCATTTCTTAAGGTGTTTCCTCGAGGGTGAAAAGGATTGCTTGTCAAATCTAGCTATATAGAGCCATTAGAAAATGATTAAAATGGTGATTTCTCACATGGAAAAATAAAATAATGATTATAAGGACTATCAAAAGGCTATGGTGTGGCATCTGGATTATGGTTGAAGGTATGAGAAACGTGATCAGTTCATGATTTTTCCACCTAGTAGCTTCAGGTGAAATTTTTTTAAACATCACTTTCTGAGGAAAATTGGTAACAAGCAAACGATTCCTTGGATATTCTTTTTTTGGGGGCAAAAATTTGGGATGAGTGAGTGAGTGAAATTTATAAATGTAATGAGAATAAAAATGCAAAGGCTTGGGGGTTAATTTTTTTGAGAAAGTTTGAGAAAGCCCATCTTCCTGAGAGACCATCTGAGAAACTTGTTAATCTCTTATGTTTTAGATTTGATCATGTCAAGTTGGTTGCAAGTGTACATCCATTGAAAAGCTCTAACATTGTTCAAGAAACCTTCCCCTACTGATGAATCTAATCAACTTTGAATTAATTTGTGTTAATCTTGGGAAAATTTGTGTCTTCCTTATTTCATAATGTATGCAAATAGTATTTCTTGTTCCTATTGCAATCTTATGTTATAATCTCTCTAAATAACATACGATATTGTCCTTATGATAGTTTTGTGGCATTTGCAATTTCATTATGAAAAGATCCTTCATCCTATAATGAGATAAACAATTTAAAATCACTTTACTATCATTTTGTTGATAAAGGTTTTCTATATGCCTTTGAGTATATCTTAGACATGATGGATTAGAGATTGATAATGTTTAATTGAGCCTTTTAACTCAAGCCTTTGTGTTAAATTATTAGAGATTGTGTGAAACTGTGTAGATATGGGCCTCCATTTATGCACACCTTCTTGTTGAAGGAATATTTTATCTATTCTGAATGATTTTGTCATTTAGTTTTCCAAATTTTTTGAAGGTTCTCAAATATCTAGCAAAAATCAAGTCTATCCTGATTAATCTCCCACCAAAAGTTATTAAAAAGTAATGAATCCTACCTGAACTACCCATCTTTTCCCTACATGTCCACAAATGAGTAAATTCTAGTGCCAAAATATGCAGAAGCAATTAGGATTTCACAATGTCTTTAGTAATCATAACCTTGTTTAGAAAATATCACCATTATTTAGAAGTGACAACTCGTGAGAGTTAAATTTTTGTGTATTGATCATATTTTCTCAAGGTTTCCTTTCAAATTTGTGCAAAGAAGGATATCTTAATTCTCCTTCACCAACAAAGGTTACAAAAGGGTCTTCTCACCCTGGTTGAAAGGCACAACCTAAGTTAGTGAGGATAGATCAAATCCTTTATAAGGTGCTATGCATTTCTCCAACATCTGAGTGACAAAGAGCTAGTTGAATCTCCTCCCTGACTATAAAACGACTCATAATATGATATTTTTGTCTCTATGTGTCTTTCCAAATTTGTGATGTTGCTCAAATCTCCAAGGGAGAATCAATTTGGATACCAACACAATGAATACATGGTTTATGTTAGTATCTCAAGTATTTGAATTTTCATGTCTCAAGGGAGCTAAAATTCATAAGCAAATAGACTAGAACAAATAATGGTTTGATTCTCATAGCAAGGAGAGATAAAAAAACTAGTCCCTTACTCTTATTATAAAGAAAATAGGTAATAACATGATGGAAGACTAGCATGGAGGATCAATGGAGATGAACAAAAAAAATCTAATGAAGAAGAAAAGGAAGAGGTTATAAACACAGTATTAGACATATAAGGGACAAGAGTGAAAAATAAGGACAAGGAAGAAATGGTGATGACTTTACTAGGTCAGCATATAATAGAGAAAAGAGTCATGAAGAAATACAATGGAGAGCCATAAAGAAAAATAAAATCATTCTAGTAAAGAAGGAGACTTAAAAATAGGATACATGATCCTAGTGTGGGCTATACAAGCTCAATATTCCACTTCAACATACCATAGGAATTTTTATTTCATAGGTAGATAGTTTGAAAATCAAGTAAATCATCGTGTGATAATAATTATGGAAGAGATAGATCAATAAGGAAGGAATAATTTTCAATATTCTATGAAATTTCATATCAATATTGAAGTTATGATAGTAAGGGAGAACTGTTTGGTAAAATACTATCCTAAATTAATCATGATCATGTGGGACACAAAGTAATTGGGGTCATGTTTTAAGTTTGAAGGAAGATTATAGGAACATACCTAAAAATTTCATGAGATACAATGTGAGGAATGTGTATTAGGTAATGGATCCTAAGTCATGGAAAACCAAGGTTTAGAGGTCATAATGAAATAAAAGGTTAAGGGAAGTGGAATTAAATGTTTTGAAAAGAGTAATGGAATATAAAATACCACTCACCATACATACATATTTGTATAGTTGAGAAACATAAAGGAAGTCTAAGAATGGAGCAAGGATAGTAAGGAAATAACATCTTTGAGGAGAGGTATTAAATTTATAAAGAAAATCTTCACATTTTAAGATGTTTTACATCAATAATAGAGGAATGAGGTCCTTAGAAACTTCATAAACCATTCAAGGAAGCTAATACTAAAATAGAGGAAAATTAACTTATCAAATACAAGCATGATTGGGTATGTTATCAAAGACTATATGATAATGTATGAAAATAAGACTAAGGAGAGCCTTAAAATGAACAATGAAGAATAACATGGGGATATATTGAGGTAAAGAAAGGGTAAATCAAACCAGGGACATAATATTTTTATCAAGAAATAATCCAAAGTAGATTGGCTTAAGGATTCTCTTGGAGTCAAGGAACTTGAAGAAGAAAAAACACCTAAGACATGGTCTTGCTATGAACCATAAGGGAAGAAATGGAGTCTTGGGAGCAAGTTAGAATGAAGGAGGAGAAGTGAGACAAGAAAAGGAAGATAGTGATAATTGAGCTTGTGAGAACAAAAATGAGAATAACCATGGAAATATGTGCAAAAAAGAACTAGATAAGGAGATGTTTTCATCTAATAAGTTTGTCTCATGTGCAGGTGCATGTAGGATAAGAAAGAGAACACTATGAAATGATATTTGTTCATTTGGAAGGAACACTATAAACCAATATTATCACCACCAAGAATACATAAAGGAAGAATAAATGAAGAAATAGGAAGGTAAGGAACAAGTATTCTTGTCAAAATAAGTGGAAGAGTGAACAAGATGAGAATGTACTTATGGAGCTGAGCGCAAGTGTCGAGCGCTGATAAAGAACAATCAACCATGAATGAATCTTATTTTTCTCATGGGTAGAATGATGTAGGAGCATCATGATATGTTCAAGAGTTTTTTTTTTCATGTTTATAATTGAGTCTAGGGTGTCTTTAGTGTGATTTTTTTCACTTCCCTCAAAAATTTTGTATTTCAAATATTCAAATTTGGTAATTTAGTATGTATACTCTAAAATTAGGCCAAATTAGTGAACATGAATGGATTATTGGATATATTTTCCTAATATGGAAAATATCTCAATGCTATACTAAAAAGGATAAGCTGTTAGACCTAATTTTCCAAGTCAAGAGGTTGTTAGCTTTCTTGAGGTATACGGTTGAGTGAAGGTAGGAGTAGTTGTTTTGATATGAAAACTTTGGATTTTTAGCTCTACATGAACAATTCCCATGGGGAATGGATGTTACAAGAATAATTTAGGATGAATAATCTAGTATTGGGGCCTAGGTATGGTCTCATGGTGTAATTTGCAAGTTTTTCCATGTTTTCCCTTATGCATGTATTGAAAAACTTACACAGGTCAAGACCAAGAAGGTGACACTCAAGGATTTTGAACTTTAATTCCTAATGTGAAGCATGGAATAGCCTGAAGGAATCATCGTAAGCCTAACACATTTTTTTTCACGTTTTGACATAAACGAAGAAGTTTAGTAGACTCAAATTTGGGTTCATTTCCCTTGAACTAGGGCTTTCCTTATCCCCCAAATGCTATGGTAGAAAATTCTAAAAAAATGGATTCTTTAAGTTCCTAATGTTATCTAATACTATGTGGAATTGAAAAGACTAGTTGATATAATTTTCATGAGTCTATTAAATATTACCATAGGAATACCAATTTCATTGGTACAGTCAGCATTTTGAAGTGTTTTAGAGTGATCAAATCCTAAGGAAGCTGGGAATAGTAGTGGGATTTTCTATTACATCTATTTTCATGAGTAAGAAGGTTGAATTCATCTTATAGTTCTCAAAAATCCATCTATAGCCTTCTATGAGACATAATTAGGTATATAGTAGTCTTAAAAGTAGAATTCTTTACAAAATAACCCTACATGTACTTCACACATGTTTTATATCTCTATTGTTGGTGTTTAAAATTTTCCATGGTTTTTTCCTTAGCTGAGTCAAGTGAGAAGCTATCTCATCCAAATAAGGGGTGAAAGGCTACAAGTTACTATATTTCCAAGGAAGCAACTATTATCCATTTTCACCCCGGGCCAAATATTAGATCGCCCACAACCCCGCATACAAAGAACCTGAGAAAAATCATTTAGATCTGTAAATTGGTCACGGAGGGACTCAATAATGGAGTGGTAGGGGCCGAGAGAGACTAAAGGCCCCTATGCAAAATAAATGACTCTGTTGAGTCATTTCCATGTCCTAAATCCATTTTCCAAGTTACCAAAGGACCCAACAATGAAATAGTAGGGTCAAAAAATAAGGGGTAGTGCCACAAAGGAACCAAAAGCAAGAAAAAAAATGGTGAAGATTCAAGGTCTTCATAATCGAAACGGTTCAGAAAAGAGCCCAGAAAATGAATAACTTTGTAAGAGGAAACGAAGAGAACCACGTATCTACGCAGCAATTCTCCAAAGTTAAATCTAGAAAAGGAAGCCAAATGATCACCACGATTCCACGTGTCCAGAGTCCCAAAAGTTTTGGGACCCTTAAAAAGTCTTCAACTAAGGAAGAAGGTGCCAGTTGCAGATTAGCATGAATCTAGAATGGGAGCCTAGCATGGAGACTTAAACTTGCGCCAGCCCTCCATGTAGAAAATGGTCAAATGGTCAAAAGGTGGATAGCTAAGTATAAAATTTTAAGTGGAGGCTCTAAAGTGTCAGTATGGCACATCTCCAAAAGTTAGTCCCAGGACGGAGACCCAAATGAGTGCAAGCTCACCACATAGCCCAAAGTCCAGAAAATTAAGAGGGACCATCGAAAATTCCACAGACCAGCAGAGACCGATAAGTGTCAACACAATGCTCCTCCAAAGGAATTTTTTTAAAAGGGTTTCCAAACAAGTGTGGTGTCGCCGCATGTCCTGAGTCAAGGAAAGCAGGCTGTTGGGGAAAAAGTTGGTTGTTTTCCTTTTGTCATCCCAAAATGATAAAAGTCACAAAATAGGCCGCAACTCCACCCAAGGGAAAAAGACAAAGTTTGAGCTCGAGTCAAAGACAAAGTAAGGAGTTAGAGGAAAAGGTGAAAAATTCCATTTGAAAAAAGGGCACAAAGGAAAGAATTTAAGTGCATCCTCATAGCCAACCGAAGGGTGCCATCTGTCCAGTAGAGTAGCAGGGCCATGGGGGTTTTTTGAGTTTTGCATTTTTTATGAAAAAAGGGGAAAGGATAAGTTACGGACCTGTGAACTCAATTTTTACCCTAATCTGGCTTCCACATGTTCCATATGTAAAGCGGAACCCATTTTTCAAACTGTTTACCTGCCCATTTGTACAAACTTGATACAAACTTCAAAGGAGCATATATTTCTACTCAAGGTTTGAAATATTGCAAATGTGACACCGTTGGAAGTGTCTCGATGCCTTCTACACCATGGAAAGATAAAAAGTCATTTTTCTCAGGCCCTGGTAGGTGAAAAATTGTGATAAGGTCTTTATGGGCCATCAACATTGGATCCATTTGCCTCAACAACCAGATCGCATTTGATCTATTTTTCCATTCCTTCTCCCTCCAAGGCGCCAAACCAGTGGTTGATGTAGTCAAAATAGATTGGGGGTAGATTATGTAAGAAGCATTAACAGAAGTGGTTGAGTTATAGCTTGCTTTCCCACTTCTCTCTCTCTTTCTTCCTTCTTATTGAATCTGTAAGTGCAGGAGCGGGATTCATCGTAAAGGGTTGGACATTCTTTGTTTTTTAGGCTACCTTTTCTTTCTAGTAAAGGAATTTATGGAGTTCAGGCCTTCCATTAAAATTGTAGTGTCTTTCTTGCCTCCTGGCTATTTTGTAATGCATTATACTAATCTATAGAGCAATAAAACATGTCTGTGATCGATTCTTGATCCTTTTTGTCTCCTTTTCTTGCATCTGGTCTTTCATTACAAATCCAGTTGCCTGTGTTTGATTATTGCATCTATTTTTTTTTTTTGTGTCTATCTACAGAACTAGTGGTCATTATTCCTACAGTGCATCACCTTGTAGTTAGTTATTTCTTATTTCTTACATTCCTTTTCCCGCCTGTCTCCTTGGAAAATTTTAGGATTAGGTATAGAGATAGATCCTCTGCAAGTTCTTAGGTATGTACCCAAACAAATAAATATGAACCAACCTATAATTTGGAGAGTTTTACCATTTTACATGGTCCCACACCTTGGGGAAAGCTCAATGTTGTGCAATCACACCAAATGATACTACCTTAGAAAATTAGAATTATAGAAATCATTTGGGGGTGTTGTGATTATGCACGAACAGTTTTGGCATGCTCAGTGGGACAAAAAAGTCTCCATATTGTTACAATAAGGTTGATGTGCACCTGCTATGATTATAACTTTCAAGAAGTTCTAAAATTGTACATCTAACGACTCCAAAAGAGACAAATCCACTGGTTTCAGAAGTCCAAGCAAGTTCATGAGAAGAATAGAAACATGGTCAAGAACCAGAGAAGATGGATTGTTTTTCTATCTAGAATTATCCCCAAATAGAGGGAGGGAAGGAAGAAGAACTTAGAGGTATCTATCTCCACCAAATAGGGCCTTATCAACACCTCCTCCCAGCAGGCCATTCTCAATCAAGAGGGGTGCTCAGGCTGATCAGAATGGCTCGACCAAATCCTTTGTAAGCTTAACTGGAAGCAACCCACTCACTCTGAATGCACAAAATCCAATCCCGATAGTAGCATTAAAGAGCATCCCATATTTCACTAAGGAAAAAAAGACTTCTCCTTGTGATCATGTCTAAAATATTAGAAATATCTGTACAATCCATGAAATCCATGAGATGGACATTACAGTCAAGTTGCTTACCTCTTCAGTCAAATATAAAGCTTCAAAATGGTTCAGGAGCCTCAAAGTACGCTCTATCCAAAATTGGAACCAGATGTGCATAGCTCTTCACAACTGTTTGGAGTGAAAGGTGATAACTTATCCTTGTTAGAGCAACTAACAACAATCAATAGATCCTCGAACAAGTAGCTGACAAACTTCAACCTTGCATTTCAGTGGACCTGGGACAGGATTCCAACAACAGTAAAGCCCACTAGTGAAGGTGCCTTCTTATACTTTCTTAGGGATTTAAATTCTGATATTTCTTTGATGATTTAGTCAATGGGGGGCACAACATTACCTGTAGCCTATAGTCTTTCCATACAGGCTGAGAACCATTTGATTCAGGCTAGTAAAATTGGTCCTAGGCCATCCATGCCTCTGTAATCTAAGTTACGAAGCCCCGATACTAGCCAAACACCCACATTAGCCCTTGTACCCACCCCAAGGAGTAAAATTTCAGTGGAAGCCTCCACCTCATCATATAAAATCTATAAGGAACTACAGGACTTCGTGAAACAACTTCTGAACCTGGGTAATCAGCTAGTAACCATCAAGAGACAACAAGCTCAGATTTCTAGTCCGTATCATCCTCAAGCTCATGCTCAGGCTCAGTATCAAACTAGACCCTAGTACCAACAAAATAGGACACCATATTTGACTATAAATCAGAGCCAGAACCAAGGACAACCCCAAGCTGCTAGACCTTTCAGGTCATATAATCCAAACACGGGCTCAACATCAAGGGCATTGGTTCAAACACATAACAATATGACACAAGAATATGATTGGTGTTTCCCATGCAATCAGCCACATAACCAATCAATGTTCTTTAACAGTGCACTAAACCAGGCCTTGATGGTGCAAACTAGCATGGTGCCTCAGGATCCTATCCTAGAAGGAAATCAGAAACAAAGAGCTGAACAAGGAGGACCTCTAGGTGAGACTATGCTTGTCAATTGGCAGGCTGAGGACTTATGTGGGATGAATCAGTTCCCTTCTCAAAGTGTGGCTGCCAATACACGGTCCAAAAAGAGAAATAATTGAGAGGGTCAACCATTGAGTTTAGGTAACCGTCAATCCTCCATCACTTTGTAAGATGTTGGTGCTCTAAATATAACTCCCGAGATGTAGAAATAATCCAATCCACCTTCGAAATCCACTCAAGCACCGATTGTGACAACCCATGTACAAGAAAAAAATGTTCTTGGGAATGGGCAACACAAACATAGCTCATTTAATATCATTGAGGAAATGAAGAAAACTAGTGTGAAAATTTCACTATGGGAGTCACTGGCCATTCCAGGGCAGAGGGATTTGTTGTAGACTGCCATGCAGAATTAGTCAAACTCAAGCCGACCCCCTAATCAACAAGAGGAGGTGCTTACCATTATGGCTCAACCTGAGATAAACCATGGAGAACAATGAGGTAAGAATCTGAAGCCACGTCCATTCTATGTTTTATTTATTATTGGAGGAAAATTGGTGCAAAATTGTATGATTGATTCTGGGGAAAGGAGTTCTATAATGCCCAAGTAAATAGATGATCAACTGGGTCTCCAATATGAAATCATCTCTAGAGGGGTAGTGCAATTAGATGGGAAAACAATGAGAACTATTGGGATCATTAGGGATCTGAGCCTCACTTTACATGCCTGCCTCGATGTGACTATTTTGTAGAATGTATCAATCACATATTTTCCACCATATTTTGCTTTATGTTTGTCTAGGGACTTTCCTTCCAAAATTGGAGGCTATCACTCTACTGATTGGTCACATATGCTCTTTAGGAAAAGGTATGGGGAAAATTCCACAATCAAATCCAAACCCATTATTGATTATCATATTTAATCTTATGTGCCTAGCCCAATCAATGCTAATTGCTCAGCTTTTGCTTAAGAGGAATTTCTAAGCACTTGTGAAGCAAACACCAAGGTGGGATGTATCCCAAACTTGACCCTTGATGAGTGGGCCAATAAAATACATTATTTTGACCCCTCTAAGGAGATGGAAGAATCTGAGCTAGGTGTTTACGGCCTACATGAAGAGAATTATCCTCTTATTGACCTAATTAACCTAGAATATAAAGATGACTATGAGGTATGGCAATTGTTCTTTGATGGCTCAAGGAGTAGACATGTAGTTGGAGGAGGATCCATGATTATGTCCCCCGAAGGCATGAAATATTATCCATCCTTTAGGTTTCAATTCGCCTGCTCAAATAACACTGCTAAATATGAAGCTTTGGTCCAAGGACTTCATTGGGCAAGGGAGCTAGGAATCAAGAACTTACAAGTGTTTGGTGAAAGTGAACTGGTTGCCAATCAAGTTAGAGGACTTAATGCTATCAAGAATGGCCTACTCAAGAACTAAAAGAGTAGGGTACAGGATCTCATGGAGGATTTCGAGGCCTTCAGCATTGTGTCCATACCCAGAAAGGAGAGTGAAGCTCGTGATAGGCTTACAGCTGTTAGAGCAACATTTGATGTGGTTGATAGCATCAAAAGAGACAAAGAACAACCACATATCCATATAGTTATAAGACCAGCAGTGTCAGATAACAACACATGTTTTAAGGTGTTTGAGAATGATCAGTAGATCATTAATTTTTTTCAAGAAGAAGAAAAATTCTAAGCAATAAATCAAAGCAGACTAGAGAAGAAATATGGGAATCAAATAGTACAGTTGCATATAAATAAGCTTCCCAAAGGCTTGGTGACCTTGGAGTCCATCTTCAATCCTAATGATCCCTTTAGAAAATAGAAGGCTAACATACATATCAAAGGAGAATATTCAGAGTCAATACAAGTTAGAGAAGGTAAAGCACCTCAAATTGGCAAAGTGGCCACTGAGCAAGAAAGGTATGAATTCATTCAACTTTGCCAAGAATTCCTAGATGTGTTTTCTTGGATCTATGAAGATCGAAGAGGGTTCAATCTAAAGCTAGCACAATACACAATTGAACTAGATCCAACTTCTCAACCCATAAAAAAAAAGCAGAGGCTAGTCAACTGGACAAGATGATAGAGGAAAGTATCATATTACTAATCAAACACTCAAGATGGGTTGCAAATCTGGTCCCAATCAGGAAGAAAAATGGAGAGATTAGGTTGTGTGTAGATTTTTGAGACTTAAACAGAGCCTCTCTCAATGATCACTACCCACTCCCTTCAATGGAGCAGATCTTGCAAGTAGTGTCCTGATCAGAGAGATTCTCCCTCCTAGATGGCCAGTCAAGGTACAACCAGATCATGGTGAAAGAAGATGATCAATTCAAAATAGCTTTCACCACCAAATGGGGTACCTATGGCTATAGAAAAATGCCATCTAGATTGTCCAATGCTGGAGCCACTTTCCAAAGGGCAATGTATATGGCGTTCAAAGGGATGTTCAACAAAATAGTACTAATCTATCTAGATGACATTAGATTGTTTTCCAAAAATTCACCAGACCACCTTTTCAATCTAAGGCATGTGTTTCAAAGATGCAAGTTTCGGGGTGTCATTGAACCCTAAAAAATGTATCTTCTTGACCCATGAGGGTAGACTTCTGGGCCATATTATATCAAAGGAAGGGTTGGTAATTTACTTGGAGAGAGTTGAAGAAACAAGAGCATTGCCATTGCCAAGCCATAAGAAATCTCTTCAAATCTTCCTGGTAAAAATCAATTTTGTCCACAGGTTTGTACCAAACTTTGTTGCCCTTATTAAGCCAATAACGTTGATGTTGAAGAAGAGCTTAGCATTCAAGTGGACAGCTAAAGGAAAGGTAAGATTTTAGGCCTTCAAAGAAGCTATATCACAATCCCCAACTCTCATGAATATAGATGTCTCTAAAGACTACACATTGTATGCCTTTGGTGGTAGTGACACAATTTCTGCAATCTTAGTTCATCAGAACAAAGAAGGTACAAAACAGCCAATTGCTTTCTTCAGTCAAGGTCTGGAAGAATAGAAGTGAGATAATCCTTCATCAGAAAGAAAGTCCTCATAGTAATAAGAGGAATAAATAATTTTAAGCATCTAGTTTCAAATAATAAAATCCAATTATTGGTCTCCCATGCAGGAGTTAAGGAATTCCTTCTCAGCAAGGACCTAAATGAAAAATGTGCAAGATTGATCACTCATGTCATTTAATATGAAATCGAGATCAAGGTCACTAAGCTAGTTTGTGGGAAGGGCTTGTGTGAACAACTAGCCTCAGGTTAAGAAGATGAAGCAAACAATTATAAGGGGGTTGTTTTTCTTCTACAAGATAATCAAGATGAAAGAAATGATGGTGTACCTTCTCCTTGTTAGACTCAAGACATGGTGCACTTCCTTCAAATAGGCCTATGTCCTCATGGGATGATTAAATAAAAGAGGAGGAATTTAAAATTATAGGCCATCCCATATGTTCTTATTGATGGTGTCTTGTTCAAAAGAGACATCAATGACATTTTACTTAGATGCATTGCAACAGATCAGGTTGAGAGAGTGTTACAAGAATTCCATGTTGAAGCAAGTGGAGGCCATTTTTATCCAAGGGTTACAGAACTCAAGATCATAAAGGCAGGTTATTATTGGACCAAAGTGTTTAGTGACTGCTATGCATGGATCAAAAGGTGGAAGAATTGTGTATTCTTTAAAGGCGAAGAAAAGCTAGCAACACTTCCATTGCACCCAATTTTAGTTAACCAACCTTTCATGATATGGGGATTGGAATTCATTGGATTCATCAATCCAAATTAAACCTAAGGGAACAAATTCATTTTGACAATAAAAAACTATTTCACCAAGTGGACCAAGGTAGTGGCACTCAAGGAAGCTAATGAGTCTAGTATACTAGATTTCTATGAAGGAATAGTGACCAGATTTGGAGTGCCTGCCACCATTATATCAGACAATGCATTGGCATTCATAGGTTCCTAGATCACAGGATGGGTTGTTAATAACAGGACTTGAGCACTTCATCAAAATATTACCCTCAAGTAATGGTCAAACTGAGTCCACAAACAAGAACCTGCTAAAGATCATTAGAAGAACTCTTGATGAAAATTACATAACCTGGCACACAAAGCTCAAATCGGTCTTATGGGCTGATAGAATAACACATAAGAGATCTACAAGAAGCTCTCTATTCAAAGTTGTCTATGGGAAAGAGGTAGTGTTTCCTATATCACTTGAGTTTCTAGCATTAGAGCTTGTGATGTAGCTAGAGATGTCTAAATTTGAACTAATGGAGGCAAGGTATGTAGAGTTGATAGAACTAGAAGAAACCAAAGAGCATGCACTTCAAGAAATAGAGAAGGATCAGGTCTCAATCAAGAGATGCTTTAAAAAAAGGAAAAAAGCAAGGATCTTCAAAGAAGGTGACATGGTTTTGAAATGGGATGTAGATCTAGAAAAACCAGGAAGGCATTCCAAGTTTGATGCCATTTGGAGCGCCTCCTATATGGTCACAAGATGAAAAAGTAGCAATTCTTTCCAATTGTCTACATTGGAAGGAGAGGAGTTGCAAATTCAAGTAAATGGAATACATATTAAACATTGCTGCTAAAAGGGAAGTCCCCATCCTGTACATATTAGTTTAGTTTCTTTTCCTCTAAGTGTTGGTGCACATTGTTTTGTTGGAGTGTAGGTTGCTTTTATATGAAGTGCTTTGCACACTCTACATGTTCTATTTGGGGAATGTATGATTTCAAAAAATTTATATAGTTGTGGTCCTATTTTGTTGCTCTTATGTAGTCCATTTAGAGAGGAAGATGAAGCCCCAAATCAAAACAATTTCCTACTCTCATAAACCTTAATTTCGAGATTTCTTATGAAAATTGAGAGTGTAAATATCCGGGCTCGTGAATCAGAGACAAAATCAGTATCAAAACATCATTCTCAACTCCATGCCCAATGGATATGATAGGGAAATTGGTCTTTTCATCTAGCAGGAAGATACTCCTGTGAGTCGCCAAATTGTTATCCATATTTCACCTAGGGAAAAATATTAGATAGGCCATGAACCTGCATAGAAAGAACCTAAAAAATCTGATTCAAATCTATAAATTGGTCACGGACAGACTCAACAATGGAGTGGGAGGTGCCGAGAGAGACTAAAAGCGCCTATTTAAAAGAAATGACTCTGTCGAGCCGTTTTCATGTCCTAAATCCATTTTCCATGTTGCAGAAGGACCGAACAATGAAATAGTAGGGCCAAAAAAGAAGTGGCAGTTCGGCAGAGTAACCAAGAGCAAGAAAAAAAATGGTGAATATTTAAGGTCTTCGGAAACAAAACGGTTCAAAAAAGATCCCAAAACATGTCTAAGTATTGAGGATGCAGTGGAGAGAACAACGTATCTACGTGGAAGTTTTCAAAAGATAAATCTAGAAAAGGAAGCCAAATGAGCACCAGGATTCCACGCATCTAGAGCTCCAAAAGTTGTGGGATCGTTCAAAAGTCTTTAACTAAGGAAGAAGGTTCCAAGTCTTGGCTTGGTGTAAATCTTGAATGGGAGCCCAGGGTGGAGATTCAAACTTGTGCTAGCCCTCCACATAGCAAATGGTAAAACAGAGTCAAAAGGTGGACAAGGTGGGCCTCAAAATTGGCTAAGTATAAAAGTGTAAGCGGAGGCTGCCAATTGTCACTGTGGCACATCTTGAAGAGTTTGTACCAAGATGGAGACCCAAATGAGTGCAACCTCACCACGTACCCCAAAGTCTAGAAAAGTAAGAGGGACCGTTGAAAATTCTACAGACCAGCAGAGACTGAAAAATGTCAACTCAACGCCCCTCTAAAGACAAATTTTGAAAAGGGTTTCCAAACAAGCGCGGTGTTGCCATGTGTCATAGGTCAAGGAAAGTGGGCCGCTAGGGAAAAAGTTATTTTTTTTCCTTTTATCATCCCAAAAGGATAAAAGTCACAAAATAGCCTGTAACTCTGCCTAAGGGAAAAAGTCAACATTTTAGCCAACGTCAAAGTCAAACCAGGTAGTTGGAGGAAAAGGTGAAAACTTTCCTTTTGACAAAAGGGCACAAAGGAAAAAATTGAAGCACATCCCCCCAGTCAACTGAAGGGTCCCATGTGTCCAGCAGAGCAATGGCGCCGCGGGTTTTTTTTGAGTTTTGCATTTTTTGCAGAAAAAGGGAAAAGGATAAATTACGGACCCGCAGACTTGATTTTTTCCCTAATCCGGCTGCCACATGTCCCATATGTAAAGGGGAACCCATTTTTCAAAATGTTTTCCTTCACATTTATATGGACTTGATACAAACTTCGAAGGGGCATATCTTTTGACGCAGGGATCAAAATATTGCAAATATGACACCATTGGAAGTGTCTCGACGTCTTCTATACCGTGGAAAGATAAAAATTTATTTTTCTTAGGCCTTGGTAGGTGAAAAATGGAGAAAAGTTCTTCAGGGGCCATTAATGTGGGATCCATCTACCTCAACTACCAGATCAGATTTGATTTGTTCTTCCGTTCCTTCTCCCTCCAAGGCACTGAACCATTGATTGATGCAGTCAAGATGGATTTGGGAGTTGAATTTTTATGAATCCTTAATGGAAGTGGTTTATTGTCAGCCTGCTTTCCCACTTCTCTCTCTCTTTCTTCCCTCTGATTGAATCTATAAGTGGAGGGTCATGATTCATTGTAAAGGGTTGGAAACTATTTGTTTTTTAGGCTCCCTTTTCCTTCTACTAAAGGAATTTGTGAAGTTCAGGCCTTCCATTAAAATCACAGTGTGTTTCTTTCCTCTTGGTTGTTTTGTAATGCATTGTACTAATCTATGGAGCAATAGAACATGTCTGTGATCGATTCTTGATCATTTCTTTCTCCTTTGCTTACATCTGGTGTTTCATTACAAATTTGGTTGCTTGTGCTTGATTATTACATTTATTTTGTTGTTTTGTGTCTATCAGTAGAACTAGTGTTCATCATTCCTGCGGTGCATCACCTTGTAGTTAGTTATTTATTATTTCTTAAATTTCTTTTCCCCCTGTCTCCTTGGAAAATTTTAGGATTATTATCGATATAGATCCTCTGAAAGTTCTCACATATGCTCCAAAACAAAGGAATAGGAACCAGCCTGTGATCTAGACAGTTTTCCCATTTTCAAGGTTCCACACCTTGGGGAAAGCTCAATGTTGTGCAATCACACCAAATGACGTTGCCTTAGAAAAAAAGATCTATAGAACTCATTTGGGGGTGCTTTGATTATGCATTAACATCAACTAAGGCTTCAAGGTGAATTCCTACTATTTTGAGTCTAAAAATCATTAATCTAAGTATATGCCTACTGAGGATGAGTGTGTTAGGTGTGGGTAATAAGTATTGATGCCTTGTTTCATCTCAAGCATAGATACATATAGTATAAGAAAAGGGTCTCAGTGAAGTCAAGTAGAGTGTATTGTTTGTGTTGACATTTTTTGCATTTGTGAAAAATGGGAAGCTCAATACTTCATTTACAATAGAAGGAATTAATGAAATAGACCTAACTAGGGGGATTCATTATAGTTTATTGTGTTTTCAGTTGTAGAATTTAATTAACTACATGTAATCTGGAACTATGTATGTTCTTACAAAATGTAACACCTCACATAGATTGCCATTCTATGTTCATTTTCAGAAACAAAACACAAAATCCCTAAATGACTAATACATTGCCTTGAAGAAGGAAAGAATCACAGTTTAGGTCAAATCTTAAATTCAGGAAAAGTAAACAGAGTTGTAGTTTGAATGAAAGTGAGTTCATTATAAAGTTAGAGGTACCTCAAAACTCATTATTTCTACATGTTTAAATAAATTTAATTATGTGATTGAGTTTTTTATTTCATTATATAATAAATATCCCTCATAAAGATGAATGCAGAAAGAAGTACACAACTCAGTTCTAGAAATTAATGTTATTTATTCATGAAGAAATTCAATGTTTCCCATATAAGCTGTGGGATGTAACTCATAATTACTAAAGAAATAAATACATGTGCATAAAGTTAAAAGTTAAAGAGTATAGAAGAAACCCATCATTTCCTTGGGTTTTATTCTAATCTTCTTGCCTCCAGTTCTAGCTCCACCTTTCATGTGTGTTGCAACCAACTACAGTGTAACTAAAAAAATAAAAGAAAAAAATGACATCAGTGAAGAGCTTAGGGTTTGATATATACTCATATATTATCTAACTGCATGTAAATGCATTTATTAATATCATAAGCATAAGGTACATCAAGAAAAATACAAAATTGAAAAGCAGTATCTTACAGTAGCACATATGATTCAAAAAATCATTACAGAAGAAGAAAGAGAAAAGAAACATACTATGGAACATAAGAGAGGCCAAAAAGCCTAATTATTTAAAAACTATTTTCTATAATGTGTAGGTACATGATGTAGGATAAGAAATCAATGCATGTTTTGAAATTTTGTACTATCAAGTATAGATTTCATTCATTACACAAAACTGAAACAATATAAACTATAGAAGCAAGAGTCTGAGGATAAAAAAGAAACATATTGTTGTTTTCATAGAAAAATGACTTTTAGATGAAATAAGGAAGTACACTTCATGAAGAGTAGATTACAACTTTATACAAACATATTATGGATCAAAGGAGAGCTTGAATGTTGATTTTACAACCATGCATGCAAACGAAATCAGTTTTCATCACATTACAATCAAGTATAAAGTACAGACTGTAAAATATATGTAACACATATACATTCTAGCTAACAAAAGAACAATGAGGTTATAATCTTGATGGGAATTTTATAACTTTTCAAGAAATAACAAGTATGAATAAAAACCAGATACATCAAACTGATTTTTATATAATAATCATTCAGGTTCTTTCCATAGTCAAAAAAAACGTCTAAAGGAAAATAGAGCTTAGTTTCTTCAAATATACCATGAGAAACACTAAAGTTATAAGAAAAGGATAAAATGTAGTAGATAAAAAGTCAAAAGATAAGACATTAGAGGTACATAATTTCAAAGAAGTAAAGATACAAAATAGTAATACACTATAATCCAAGTTTTTTCATTATTAGGACATCCAAAAACTTAGACAAGCATATATATATGTAACAATCGTAATTAATCAACGTCTAATATGGATCAACTTTTAGTCATCAGATATCAAAATAATAATGCTAAAATTTGGACTACACTATCAAAACAAAGGAAAAGCGTTAACGATAAGCCAAACCAATTTTTCATGAAATTGTAGCAAAGAGGCATACCAAGAGTTCATCGAAATAAATTTTAATAAAGTGCAAGTTCTCATGAAAATACAAATAGGTTATAGCTATGAGATTTGGTGAATTTTTCTATAATTCTCCAGTTTCTTAAAGATGAAAGTGCTTTAAAAGCACATCTAATATACTTCAAAGTACAGGTTTTGAAAAGCAAATTTCAAGGTCAAATTTCTGAGATTTACAAATTTTAAAATTTAGACTCAGTATGGTATATTAGGAAATGTAGAATAGAGCTCAAATGCTCAAAAAATGGTGACCTAGATACAAAGCTTGAAGTCCCTTTTAATAGCTAGTAAGGTAAGTCAAAATAAATCTCGAGCCATAGGATTAACCCAAAAGTGGTTAATATTGAGTGACACCCAGATTTGGCACTAGGAAACACAAGCATAAAAAATTAGTGTAGATAGAACCCCAAATGTCGGGAAACACAAAATTCAAAACACTTCATCATGGCAAACATAGATCACAGCTGATGCAAAATGGAAATTTTGAATGAATACAAAATGTAAAATGTTGAAGGTCAAATTAATGAAAAATTGTTTTATTTACCTTCAAAATAGAGTTTACCTTCATTCCATGAAGGCCATTGGTATAAATGACAAGAATTCCAACATAATATTTAGATCTTTAAAGTACCCACAAGACAAAAGCGTGATTAAAACCATATGTAAGTGTAGAGCCCTTGAATGAGTCAAAAGAACTTCTTTTCCATGGGAATAATGCTTCGAAATGGTCACAAGGGATGAATGTGGGGAGAATAGATTACTATCATTAGCGGAATTTTTATACAACATAACCCCAATGACGACCACACAAAAATGACGAGTTGCCTCATGGGATTCATCACAGAGTTAGAACCATGTCTTTAAAATCAACATGGTCAAATATGGTCTGAATAATGAGTTCAACTCATGGCACACATTTTAAAATAATGCAAAGCTTGAATATAATAAGAATTAGAGAAATAAATGGTAAAAATGGTACGAAGATCAATAATACTGACGTAGGTATAATCATGGAAAAGCAAAACAAAGAAAGCCTCCAAACAGAGCTAAAAGCTTCAAAAAAAAAAACAATAGCTCACCTTGATGAAAATATAGAAGTAGTATAGTCATACTATTTTTAATCAACAACGAGCCATGAAGTCTGAAGCCCTTATAATCAAAATCCTATTGAAGAAATTATAAATGCAAGCAAAAGAACAATAAAGACCCACATGAATTTAGGGGAAAATATTAAAGTTCTGAGAAGTTGCAACAAAGAAGAATAATAAGAGCTAAGAAGAGCTCCATTTACATAAAGGACAACCCACTAAATACAAAGCTCCATCATAGAGTGAAAATATAGCCGAGCTAATTTAAGGAGAATCAGAGAAATATATGCACAATACTGGTAAAGCCAAATCCCATCTCGAATAAGCACTATTTTAGGAGAAATAAAAAAACCCAAATCTTGAAATCAATGCAAGAGAGAAAAACCATAGCTTCACATAAGAAATCAAGGATGTCGAGTAGAGATCCATTCCTTTTGAATGACGGTTGATCTCGATCCTAGTTAGTAAAAAAATTATCCATGGCCATGAACATCATGCAGAGTTTCAATGTCAAAGTGATCAGAAGCAGAGCCTAAGAGAAATCAAAAGTATAGCTTCGAATAGAGCATAGGCCATTCAAAATGGAAAATTTTAGTAAAAATAAGGGTTACAGAAAGCTCATAAGGATCATTCATGGTGGTGAGTTAAAAATTGGCCAGGGATTTTCCACTCTTAACAAGCAAGAAAAATTAAAAAATGATAAGCTTGATGAGATTTTCACTCAAACCTGACTCTTCCTGAGTTAGCATTGATGACCAAGATGATCATCGTACAAAATTAATGATGCAAAAACAAAAACTCACAACTCATCACTAAACACCATAGTTTGAGTAACAATGATGAAGATCAATGAGTACCAAAATAAAAAGTGAAGAACATATCCACAATCCAACTACCCCTTTGCCAAAGTTTAGAAGATCAATGGTGTATATGCAATAGGACCAAGATTAAATGGCCAAGGATTAATCTCAGGATTGACAAGAACAGATTCAGATAGTTCCATGATCAATGAGAACGGATTCATAACATAATCAATGCAAAGTACAAAATCACCTCTAAGAAATCAAACCATGGGGTGAGTCATCATCAAATAGGGCCAACCTTATTATTTGAAAATCATTTGCATTGACCTATTAAAGGTCCAAAACTAGAGAGCAAAAAAAATCTAATGCTGAAAACCAATAGTTATCATAAAGGTAAACCATTACCTTATGTTATGCATGATTAATAAAAAAATTCCGAAAAAACACTTTGAGTCATCATTAAGAGGGGCCCAAAAACATTATAGCTCATGTCATTATTATTATCGAAAAGGGAGCTCAACACTTTGGAATATAGATTATATTAATTAAAGGAGACATTATCATTACCTTAGACTAAGTTTGTAATGATAAGTCAAGAATATGCCACATGCCAAGTCAAGGAGGAGCTCATTATGCCAAAGGTTTCTTAAACTTAAACTTTGCAAGCTTTACCTTAATGTTTGTAAAAGTTTTTGTACCCTTTAAAGGTGATAAGAGAAGTATACACATGCCTACAGGTGGCCCTATAGACTACAATAAGAAAAATTAGCATATGTGCACACCAAAAGTTGTCCCCACATTGGAGTTGAATGAATTTTGCTAAGTGAAAAAGAAAAAGCATTATTTTTACTTGCAAAGAAGTAATTTTTCATTTTATCCACTAGAAGACAGAACAACAAAGAAGTGTACAGATGTCAACATTCAAGAGGGCCCTTTTTTGACATGTTAATTACCCTATTTTTAAAAATTAATGGTAAAATTTTCTTAGACATGCCTATAGGTGGTCCCCACATTAGAGGGTGAATCATTTACAAAGTATTGAAGACAAATGAATTATTTTGCTCACACAGGGATATTATTTTTGCATGTGAATTCAAGGGGGTAGAATTGAAGAATGGCTAATTTTATCATTGCAAGTGGATCAAGTTACAAGTATCACATCAAGAAGAAGAAGAAAAAGATAAAATACACATTGGAGAACACTTGCACAACAAGTATTTAATTTTAGTAGAAATATTCACCAAAGTTTTATTAAAAATAGATCAGTCAACTGCACTTGACTGGAATTTATTTTTGTAACTATGGATAATGCCTCATTGTAATCATCATGTCTATTTTTATACATATATTTATTCATGATAAGCAAGTACAATTAGCATGCATGGACGAGTACAAATTTTAGCCTATTTTTAGGATGGGTTGGTTGAATAAATTTTCTATATATTGTGTGCATTAACAAAGCAAAAAAGAGGACTTTTTGGACATAGGAGTGCTGAAGTAATTTTTCTAACAGTTTTTCCTTGAATAAGAACTAAATTTTGCCTTTCCAATTATTTGTAGTGGTGTGTATCTCTTTATTAATTCTTGTGAATTTAAATTCCTTTATTAATCACCTTACTTTGCTGTAAGTCTGGTATTTTCTGGATAATATTAGTGTGCATGTTTATCTTGTTTTGTTGTTATGATTCATCCCTTAATACATAAATTATTTTTTCTTAATATTCTGTTGAAAAATCATTAGTTCATCCATCCAAAATTCATTCTCAATTTTATTGTGCATATACTCAGTTAAAGCTTTGAATAAGTTTTTTGTATCAACCTTTTAAATTTTAGTTATAGTTTACTTTTTATCCTCAAAACCCCCAAAATAATAGTTTAGGATACATTAAAAACGAACCAACCTTGATACCATAGACTCACCTCAATGATAGCTATACCCACAGACCTGAGGCATTTCCATTGTATCTATAAAAGTGGGAGATTCAAAGAAATATTATAACCCCTCATGTCATCTCTCAATCAGGGTGCACTTTCAAGAGATAATAGTTTTTGGCACACCTGGTGGGACCCATATCAGATCTACAGTGGATTACAACAAATTAAAATAATTCACAACACATTTACAGCGAAAGAAAGTCAACTTTTGGAGAAGCAAGCTGCAACAATTTATTCTAAATATCAAAAGATTTATTTTTTGACACCGTAAGGATAATTCCATTATAGTTTTGTAGCATGTTCCATGCCTAAAGTGACTATAAGATCATCAGTAAGAGGAATTTCTGCTCAATTTATTTGATTACCTTTGAATTCTACAATAAGAAGAAGAGTTGGAAATACCTTACCTTATAATAGGCTTATTTTTGGTGACCCTCCTCCTAATATTCTTTCACCATGTATTAATCTTGTTGTTCAAATACCAGTTATTGCAATGTCTCTGCAACCACCTAGAAATTTTGTGACTTTTACTAATGACATCTTGTTAGGAATTTAAGTTTATCATGGTATTCCTACTGCTACCATGAAAAGTTTACCTCCATTTACTGGTGAAAATAAAATTACCCCTACGGAGCACATTAAATATGTTTCATCCCTTTGTGTTGTCCATAATATAACTCATGAAGATGTATCCTTAAGACTTTTAGTTGCATCATTAAAAGGGTAATCTTTGCAATGGTACATAACCTTATAAATAGGGAGTATAAGAACTTGGGTTGAGTTAGGAGATAAATTAATTAAGCAATTTCAAGAACATCCTGATCATTTATTTCTCATAGAATAATTGTCTACAATCAAAAGAAGTCCTTGTCAATTTATGGGTAGTTTCAACATCATATTTGCTAGAAATTGGGAGATAATTCCAGCCACTATTAAGCCTCAAGTTTATCATGCATTTCTATATTATCTCGGAACTTTAAATAGCGATATTACAACCATGATTCAGTCCATGGGAGGAGATACTCTTGTAGCAGCATATGTTATTTCCATTAAGGTTAAAAACAACCTTATACAATTTGGAAAATTATCACCAAGGATTTCAATGCCTCTTATGCCATATTGGACACCTATTTCACATCCTACTACCATTTTAGAGACTACTATTTTAACTCCATTAGACAATGTATTAAAGAAATTATAGATTATGGGAAATAATATAATGTCAATTGTTAACAAACTAGCTCAGCCTAGCAGGCCTTACCAAGCTTCTTATCAGTAAAATCAGAAAAATAAGTAGAATAGGTAGCCTTATAAGTAACATCAAAAATATAGAGAACCATATCAGCAAAGGCAATTTGAGCCAAAGGCACCTAGTTTATCTAGCGCTCTTGTTCCACTTAATATGGTTATAGAAGAATGGTTTCAACCTTGGGATCAGCCTCATTAAGATGTCAATTGTCCAAATGAATTCTTCTATATAAGCCTTGTTGCATAACCTTAGGATGAAGCATTATTCATGCCTCAAATGAAGGGTGGGAAGCAATATGCTCATAGTCAGAAACGACTAGAAAATAATCTAGTCATATTTGGAGAGGAATATTTTGTTGTAGTCACAAATAGGTCTCAAGAAAAGGCTCAGGATAAAGAAAAATAACAAAACATACTTGTTCTGCCTACAATAACTGATAAAACAACAAGTGCAGGTCACAAAATAGAAAACGCTACTGGTGTTCCTAAAAAAATAACAAGTAATTCAGCTCAAAAAGAGCAACAAAAACAATTGTAGCTTGATCCCAAAAGACTATTCCTCTCTCATATTTGAAAATAATCGAAGCCGAGTCATTTTTTTCTAATGCTAATGCTAAAACTATAGAAGTTGTTTCAAAAATTCTTTTTTGTTTTAGTATTGTTGAGGTAATGAAAAACATAGTATTATTATCTCATTTTGGGATAATTTAATTATTCTAGGAATATAATAGTTTCTTGCGCATGAGCTTGCCAACATGCAAATTTCTTTGAAACCAGTAGAAAAAGAATCTTAGAAAGAAGACATGGTTCTTAATACAACGAAGCAAGATCGTATGAAAGAGATTAAGTGGATGGTTTAAAAAGTTTTAAATGCTCATGATATCAAGAAAGCAGCACCCTTTTATCTATATTTGATCATTGTAGATCATGTAGTTCATAACTACATGGTTGATAGTGGTGTAAGCATAACAATAATTCCAAAATCAGTTATAGAAAAATTAGGCCTACCGTATGAACCTACAAAGAAAAGTGCGTTGCAGTTAGATGGAATAAAAACTAACTTAGTTGGCATCATTAGAATTTTGGATGTCACTTAACATGCTTGGCCAAATATTACTATCTTAAAAGATGTTACTCTTGTAGATTTACCTCTCTATTTTTCCTTATGCTTATCAAGAGGTTTTACATCAAAGATAGGAGGTTATCTTTATTCAAATTGGTGGTTTTTGTTCTTTACTACAAGATATGGAACTAAAGTTACCGTAAATTCAAAGCCTTTGGATGGATTTCATATTGAGCCTCATGCGCCAAATGTAACAAAAAATTATGTAACTTTATATCAATATGATTTTGACGTTACAACACATGTTTCTGCATTAGATAGTGTTTCTAATCTGTTTATGGATATAAAAAATCAAGAATAACATGCTGATGACCCTTTCAAAGAAGAATATGAAAATTTGTTTGGTGTTTATTTCTTGCATGAAGAAAATCCACCAGTCCCCTTGCAGTCCAAAATAGAAAAAAAAGTAGAAAGGCTATGGAAGCTTCATTTCGATAGAGCCAAAAAGAAGAAAGGACAAGGTGCATGTTTGATACTCACTTCCCCTATAGATGAAAGGTATATTTCAGCTTTAAGTCGGTAATTTTCATGCACTTGTAACATAACTTAATAAGAAGCATTAATTCATGGCTTACAGTGGGCCAATAAAAGATGTATCAGTACTTTGTACATTTTTGGTGATTTAGAGTTAGTGATTAATCAAGTAAAAAACTATAATGTGTGTAAGAATTCGTTTATGAAATCTTAAAAAAATAGAATTTCATACATAATGGAATATTTTGATGTTATTAACATGTAATATGTTCTAAGAGATGAAAACAAACATGCAGATAGACTTGCAACAGTTGGTGCTAGCTTTGATATGCTAGATCAAATCAAAAATATAAAAGTACAGCCACATATAAAGTTGATTATTAGACCTTTAGTACCTAATAATGAAAAAAATTATGTTTTCGAAGATGATGAATAAAGATACAAATTTTTGCAACAAGAAGTTGAATTTTTGATAATAAATCAGAAAAAAACTACTGCATTTCTATGGTGACTAAATTGTTAAATTAATTACAAAAAATTTTTCCTCAAAAACTGTTCACACTAGAAGATATTTTTATTTCTAGTGATCAGTTAATAAAGGATAAAGGAAAGATTTCTACTCACGTTAATAAACTACAAAGAGATCTTGGTGGATGATGAAAATAAATTTTTAATCGGAAAGCCATGTTCCTCGACTGAAAAATTTTCATTTATCAATTTATGTAAAGAATTGAGATATTTTTTCTATTGGAAATACCAAGATCTGAGAGGTTTTTATCCCAGTTTAGCTCAACATACAATAGAGTTACAACCAAATTCCAAGCCATTTAGGTAGAAACAAAGGCCTGTAAATTTGAAGATTGAACCATTGATGAGAAAAGAGTTATCCAATATGATCGAATCAGGTATTATCTTTCCAGTTAAACATTCAATTTGTGTATCTAATCTTGTTCCTATTCTAAAAAAGATTGTAGAAATCAGGTTACATGTGGATTTTAAAGACCTTAATAAAGCTTCATTAAAAGATCATTATTTGCTATCCAATATGGCTCAAATTTTAAGAGCAATTTTAGCTTCAAAGAGGCTATCTGTTTTTGATGGTTATAGTAGATACAATTAGATTATTGGGTGTGAAGAAGATAGATACAAAAAACCTTCAATACAAAGTGGGGTACTTATGCTTGCGAAAGAATGCCTTTTGGACTTTCCAATGCTGGTATAAAATTTCAACATGTAATGGACATAAGTTTTCCCATTCTATTAAATAAATGCATATCGGTTTATTTAGATATTGTTAATTTATTTACAAAGAAATCAGATGATCATCTTATGCATTTAAGGTAGACTTTTCATCTTTACAGACATTTTGGAATATCGTAGAATCTCAAAAAATCTATTTTTTTAGTCCATCAAGGTAAATTACTTGGTCAGATTGTTTCTAGACAAGGTTTAACTATTGATCATTTCATAATTTAAGTCATTTCACAAATATATTTGCCTCATCATAAGAAATCACTACAAATTTTTCTTGAAATTATCAACTTTGTTATAATATTTGTTCCATATTTTGCAACATTATTCAAGTTGGTAACAACCATGTTAAAGAACTATACAACTTTCTCTTGGAACAATAAAGGAAGAAAAGGATTTGTGACCATCACGACAGCTGATTAACAAGATCCTACTCTGGAAAATTCAAATTTTCAAAAGGATTGTACAATGTATGAAATTGCTAGAGGTGAAAATATTTCAGCCATTTTCACTCAGGTTAATGATGAAAACATTGAGCATCCAATTGATTTATTTGGGAAGAGTTTATGTAATGCCCACTTTCCTTTGACACCTTTTGTTACTAATCATGATACTACTGATTATATTATAGACAAGATTATGGACCTTATTATAGTATGATGATAGATGTTAGATCATGGGTTATTGTTGACTTGATTCATTTATAATGATGATTATTAGAGACACTTTGGATATTGATGATGGTATACTATTTGACATGGTTATATTATGGATGTTGTGCATAATTGATATACGTGGATATAGTAAGTATACATAGAAATGGAAATTATTGGATGATGATATAAGTGTTGAGTAAAATTGTAAAAGGCATTGCTAGATTTATTTGGTGTTGTTGTGATTCATATATCTAGATTATTTTGGTAATTATATTTATATTAGTTTAGATGTTATGATATGGCCAAGAGCCTGAAGGAGGTATTTTTGTTTTATAGGTTTAAAATATCACAACAAACATCGGAGGATTGGAGACAAACCACGTTGGAATTCTAGATCAATTCAACAAGGTCACCATGGCAACTAGTATTTGTTTGTGTGTGTTTCTGTGTGTTAGGGATTCCCATGGGGGGGATCACCTTTAATTGTAACCAAGGGGTTTTATGTATTTTTTTTCCCTTTGTTTATATTTACAAGTTTTTATTTTGTGATGCTTTTACCCCTTTCATTAACTATTAAATGGTGTGTAAATATTGAGAGTAATCATATTGTTATGGTAAATAAATCAAATATGACACAAGAAAGTATATAACATATTTTTTGGCCTTGAATCAAATTGATACAAGTATGTGTAAGAGATGTGTAAGTGATGTGTAACTTAAATTTTGAGTGTGAAACACTACACCTTCTTGGAAATTCGAAATTGTCCTTGGAGGATGATTTTAGAGGCTCATGGGACTAGTTAAACTTGTTTCATACCTCTTAAATTTAGTTACCAAACATACCTACGGTTGGAGATTTGAGATTAGAATTTTTTAATGTTTTTGAGAAGGGAAATTGTAGGTTTTAATTGCACTTTTCTTACATGATTTAATCTCATTCCTTTGGGGTGTGGGTTGGATTTGAGTGCGTAAGTAAACTGTCATATTATTCACCCACCTATTTATTATGCATTGGAGAATGAAGTTGACTTTTGGGCTAGGGTTGAAGATGTGTTATATGGCATCCAGATATGCCTCATCCTCTTCCGTTCCCTCTTCTATAAAATTTGAATGGCTTACCTTGTTTTGGGGTTGCTTCATTTTGGAGAATTTATTCTTGGGAAAATTAGTACTTGTTTTGGGAGCTCTGGATTTGAAGACATTTTTTTGAAATATTGTTGCATTCTTGTGCTTCACTATTTTGGATTGATTCCATTGGGATAAAGATTTCTATTTTGGAACTTGGAACAACTCCATCATGCAGACGTAGGAGCTTGACTCTTGAAATGCTCTTCTTTTATGAATGCAAGTGTTAATGTATGAATTTTTTGGCATATTTGTGGGATTTTAGGTAGACGGCCTATGAATGGTGTAGGATAAGACTATGGGGTTATATTTTTTGGGAGGCCCAAGTGTGTTTTAGGGATGTATAAGGGTGGAGGGAGTTGGGATTTGGGTTCTACCTTAAACAGAAATAGCTTGCATTTCTTTACTAGTTATTAGGTTCCATAAGAGGTTGGTGAGGCATAAGGAAATGTGAAGAATAAGGGGTACTTGGGAGAGGCATAAGGGCATGTCAGAGATTTGAAATTATATATATATATATATATATATATATATATATATACATATGTTGGTGGTTTGTTCTCAGGTGGTGATACCAATTTTCCCTTTGGGAGGCATAAGCAACATCCCCCATAGTTTCTTGCTCCTCTTGCATGCTTGATGAAGCCCCAGTAATGATTGTCATGTTTTAATATAGTTGAAAACTACATTTTGTTTTGGACTTTGTTTTATTGTGATTATGGTGCTTGAGTGTTTGTGGAAGCATGTTGTTGCCATGAGTTAGATCAAAACTTTTATTGCTTTGTGGTTGGGGCTTGGGGGAAAATGAAGAAGGATGTCTTATCATCTTCACTAGATTTCTTAGTTGGGTGGAGAACGTTGCCTTTCCCCTACTTTTGTTGTGATCAAATTGGAAGATTGAGAAATCTACATGTTCCTCTTCTGGAGTTGAGATAAAGACAATTTGACAATCCCTTATGAATTGGAATATTATTGTAGCCCCTTTCCCACTTGAAGTGGATGATCTGTGTATTCATTATAATAGAAATATACTTTGTATTGGAAATGAAAGTGTAATTTTGAAATGTAAAAGAGTTATACTCTGTATTCTATTTTGGAAAGAATTTGAAAGAATGATATGTATTTTGAAATCAAATGGAAAGGAAGTTTTAATAGTTTCATTTGAATTGATGGAGGTGGTTTTTTCTTGTCCATATGATATTATTCCATTGGAAATTTGTGTTTATCATGCACTATTAAATCCCTATTTGGAAAATGGAAAAGTGAAACACGTGAGAAGAAAATGTAATATTCTGCCTTGTTTATATATATATGATTTTGGAAAGAATAAAAGAACGAAGTTGTAAATTTGTCTTTTGAAATCAATAAATGATGTATCACCTTTCCCAAATTACACAGTGTCATTGAATCTGATCTATTAAATGTAATTGAAATCACTGTTTGAAAGATAGAAATTCGTATAAAGGAAATGTAATACTTTTTCCTTTGAAATATGTAAAAATTGAAGATTAGAGATGTATTATAGTTTTTGAATAAGTTGAATTAAATAAAATAAATTCATTAGATTAGGTTTGGAGCACATTTTAATGCTTGGAAAAAGAAAATGGAAAATAGACCTTTTTAAAATTTGGACTCTGTCTTGCTTTTACAAATTGACAATTATTTAATCCCAAATGCTCAAACTGAATCTGGAATAAATGAATAACCAATTTAACATTAATTTGTTCATAATAAGATCTAACCAAATTCATCTAGACATTAACACTTAAGGAAATTCTTATAAAACTTAGCAAAATCGGGCTCAAACTGTTTTACAGGCGTCCTGTTGTCCAGAAATGTAAGTGTTCAAATTACAAATCAATCAAACAAATGGAATCTTCAAATATCTCTTAAATAAACCTAAGAAAAATTTTCCATGTCCATTTGACATGTTGGGAGAGGGACAAGAACAAATTGAATAAGTTAAAATTTATCAGTTTACGCTATAAAAGCCTACAGATCATTTTCATGAAATTAACCCCTTGAAATCTATCAAAATTTAAAACTAATGAATCTTGTGCAAAGAGGACGTTGATATATTTCCAAAAAGTCCTCGTTTTACCAAAAGTGAGCTCTCTATCAAAATTTATGGCCTTTTGAAGTTTTTCTTCACTTCGTGTCAAAAAACATTTTGGGAAAAATTTCCTTGGCAGGCCCGTGGGCCCGAATTTTTCCCTTAGAGCTTTAGAAAACTTTTGGGAAAATTTTCCAAATTTTTGCTGCCACCCCACCAGCCCACAGCCAATCAGTGATTAGCACGTGGCACCATGAGGTGTTGGCAGATGGATAGATCTCCTTTTAAACTTAGCACTCTCGAAAATTTTTGGGAAATTTTTCCAAATTTTCCCCGCCGCACCGCCAGGCTGCAACTAATCAGGTGATGCCATGTGGCATCATGAGGCATAGATGGAGGATTGGGTCTATTTTTTCCTTTCTACATTTCAATTTTTTTTGGGAAAACATTCCAAATATTCCCCACCGCTCGCTGGCCCAAAGCCAACTAGGAACCACCACGTGGCATTGTGAGGTGCGGGCAGAGGTGTGTGTGAATGCTACCCTCTTAGCCCTTCGTGGTGTTAAATAAATTTTCTCCCCGTTTCCCTGACTTCCCCGCATTAGCTTAGAATATGCTATGTGTCCCTTGCATACTTGCGGGAGCATGAGTGCAAAGTTGTCTTTCACCTCTTGCGGGAAGATTTTTCAAAATGTCTCTCACTACCTTGCTCTCCTCGGACTGACTTGGGAGGCACCATGTGTCCCTAGTGGACTTACAGACCCGTGGCTGCATGGGCCTAAAGTTGGTTTTTTTCCCCGCGTGAGAAAATTTCCAAAGGTCTCCCCGTAGCTTGCCGACCCACACTTGGGGCAAATTTTCACCCCTGGGCACAAAGGCCTGCTCTTGCGGAAAATTTTCACCCCAAGGCCCGCTCGCCCATAACTCAAAATTTATGAGGAGTTAGTTGGACTTATTTATATCAATGGAAAGGTCAAGAAATTTCCTATCCAATGGGAATAATTTAAAAAAAAATTTAATGTGTTAAGTTTGAGAAAAATCAAGTTGAACCTTTTAGTCTATTAGAGAGTAGGTATGGTGAGGAATTACACTTTGAACCTTATTGTACCTTCTAACCCTACTTTCTAGACATATTGAACTCTAATAATTGTTAATAAAGTATTCGTATGTTCTAGTGAGTTATAATTGTTCTAGAACTTGTTAGTGACAGTTATTGCATTATAACCTGGTTATAGACTCTTTTAAACAAAAAAATTTATTCCATAATTTTCCTAACTAATCCTAAGTTATTCTTAGGTCTCAAGTGGGTTATTTTTCATGGGCATTACACTTGGTATCAGAGAAAGATTAAAAATATTGGGCCATTGGGAAAACTACAAACTTGAGACATGAACCTTAAACTCATCACACTTTTAAATCTAGAAAACTATTTAGTTTAGAAATTGCATATTTTAGTAAACATGGAAACTGAATAAAACCTAGAAAGATGAACTAACTCTCGTCTTGGTTGATGTCGGAGGTGTAGATGAGATGAGGGGTCATTTCACATAGACATAGACTTACCACCACTAGATCATGGTGTAGTAGCCATCCTGCCCCAAATTTTGCAGACTCTTCAGGATATTAATACAACTTTACGTGGAGAATCAGTAGGAAGACATGTAATCAGACATGATAGATTCCTTTCCATTGAGGGTCATCTATCTCCTCAACCGAGTGAGGAGCATGGAGGAGAGAACTCCCATAAAGATTTAGCCAGAGTTGAGTCGCCACAGATGAAACAGGGTGACCGAGTGTTAGGACATAGAGAGAGGTCTTAAATCCCTAGGCTTAGGAATGAGCATACAAAGAGATCTAGAGGTCGTCAGACCACACCTAAAGAGCACATCAGGGAGATCTTAAAGCTTCGACCATCACATTATTCTAGTGGCATACTGTGATTTTAGGAAGATGCCTAGTTGATGAGCTTGAGTGGTTGCTTGAATTTATGTCCTTGTTCTAGTAACACGAAAGCTCGTGTTGTGATCCATCTACTGAAGGATGTAGCTGGTGTATGGTGGAGGAAAAAGGAGTAGAAGCTACATGTTGATTCTGAGACAGTTACTTGTGATATCTTTGAGGAGCATTTCCAGAGTAGATATTTTTCACAGACATTCGTTCAGCAGTGGATAGATGAGCTCTATGACCTCCGATAGAGATCTCTTACAGTGGCTAAATATGAGACTAGATTTCTGGATCTACTCCAACATGTTGGTTACATATAGTCTGAGTAGGTGTGGATCCATAGGTTCATTCAAGGCATACACCTAGACATTGGAGGAGCATTATGGATCCATTTTCCACAGACATTAGCTGAGGTCGTTAAGAAGGTTTATATAGTAGAGGAGACTAAGGGAAAAACCTGGTTTGCTAGAGACCGAGTCTGGAGCCGCATATAGAAAATGCAAGACAAGAGATCAAGGGGGACAGTACCTCTTCGTCATGGTGGACAGGGTTCAACACAGTCATTTTTACACCATAGCAATAGCAGTAGTCCTGCCCACCTTATAGACCTGCGAAGAGATTTGATACACAGAGAGGTTGGAGCATGGGGCCTCCTCCTAGGGGTCCCATTAAGACATAGGGTACCTATAGAGATCACTCAGTAGGATCTCACCAATAGAGACCTCAGCAGACCATAGCTAGATCATCAGGATCCACACCACAGACCTCCAGAGTACCGGTTGGACCTACTAAACAGGGGAGATGATTAGGTGTTTGTTTTGGTTTTGGTGTTACTCGACATTTTTTAAGAGACTGCACATAGAACCCCAATAAAAAAGGTTAGGAAAAAAATCTCAGAGCCTAATGTTAGTGATATGGGCCGTAGTCATAGGATGTATATAACGGTCGAGAGCTACCAGGCAGAGCACTAGAGAGGGTAGTTATTGAGACAGCAGATAACATTGGTGGTATTCCTACCTCCACTTTGTTTGATTTTGGTTCTTCTGATTCTTTTATTACAACATCTTTAGTAGAGCGATGCAAGCTAGTGGCAGTTAGGTAGAGTCGTAGTTGGGATGTTGAGATGGCTTCTAGATCAAAGATATTTGTAGACTCCTTAGTTAAGGAGTGTGTGGTGGATTTGGGACCTTTCACCACTACCTCAGATCTATGTATCCTTCCTTTGGGATCCTATTGAGTCATCTTGGGTATGGATTGGTTGTCTACACATAGGGCTAGGATAAATTGTTACCACAAGATCATATCTTGTGTAGATGATTTGGGAGTTGAGTCGATTATTTCCATGGTCAGGAGACCCATTTCTATTTGCACCATCTCTATTATGCAGCTTAAGAGGTGTGTGTAATGGGGTTCTTAGTTGTATATTGTTACAGTCAATGACAGATCAAAGGATGGATTACCTTGATGAAGGCAAGAATCATAGTTTAGGTCAAATCTTAAATTTAGGAAAAGTAAACAGAGTTGCAGTGTGAATGAAAGTGAGTTCATTATTAAGTTAGAGGTACCTCAAAACTCATTATTTCTACATGTTTAAATAAATTTTATTGTGTGATTGAGTTTTTTATTTCATTATATAATCAATATCCTTCATAAAGATGAATGCAGAAAGAATTATACAACTCAGTTCTAGAAATTAATGTTATTTATTCATGAAGAAATTTAATGTTTCCCACACAAGCCATGGGATGTAACTCATAATTACTGAAGAAATAAGTACATATGCATAAATTTAAAAGTTAAAGAGTATAGAAGAAACCCATAATTGCCTTGGGTTTTCTTCTAATCTTCTTGCCTCTAGTTTTAGCTCCACCTTTCATGCGTTGTTACAAGAAACTACAATGTAACTAAAAAAATAAAAGAAAATAATGACATCAGTGGCGAGCTTAGGGTTTGATCTATACTCATATACTGTCTAACTGCATGTAAATGGATTTATTAATATCAGAAGCATAAGGTACATCAAGAAAAATACAAAATTGAAAAGCAATATCTTACAGTAGCACATATGATTCCAAAAATCATTATAGAAGAAGAAAGAGAAAAGAAAATAATATGGAACATAATAGAGGCCAAAAAGCCTAATTATTTAAAAATTATTTTCTATAATGTGTAGGTACAAGTTGTAGGATAATAAATCAATTCATGTTTTGAAATTTTGTACTATCAAGTATAGATTGCATTCATTACACAAAACTCAAACAATATAAACTATAGAAGTAAGAGTTTGAGGATAAAAAAGAAACATATTGTTGTTTTCATAGAAATTACATATTTTAGATGAAAATAAGGAAGTACACTTCACGAAGAGAAGAGTACAAATTTATACAAACATACTATGGATCAAAGGAGAGCTTGAATATAGATTTTACAGCCATGCATGCAAAAGAAATTAGTTTTCATCACATTACAATCAGGTATAAAGTATAGACTGTGGAATATATGTAACACATATACATTCTGACTAATGAAAGAACAATTTTTTTTATGCAACAAGCATCAACCAAGAAGAATGAGGTTATAATCTCGATGGGAATTTTAAAACTTTTCAAGAAATAACAAGTATGAATAAAAATCAGATACATTCAGACCCATTTTTAAATAATAATCATTTAGGTTGTTTCCATAGTAATAAAAACATCTGAAGGAAAATAGAGCTTAGTTTCTACAAATATACCATGAGAAACACTTAAGTTATAAGAAAAGGATAAAATGTAGTAGGTACAAAGTCAAAAGATAAGACATTAGAGGTACATAATGTCAAAGAAGTAAAGATACAAAATAGTAATATATTGTAATCCAAGTGTTTTCATTATTAGGACAGCCAAAAAATCAGACATTCATTACTTATATACAACAACAATAATCAATCAAAGTCTAGTATGGATCAAATTGCAATCATCAGATATCAAAATAATAATGTTAAAATTTGGAGTACACTATCACAGCAAAGGAAAAGTGTTTACGATAAGCCAAACCAAGTTCTCCTGAAATTGCATCAAATAGGCAGACCAAGTGTTCATCGAAATAAATTTTAATAGAGTGCAAGTTCTCATCAAAATACAAATAGTTTATAGCTATGAGATTTGGTGAATTTTTCTGTAATACTCCAGTTTCTTCAAGATGAAAGTGTTTTAAAAGCACATCTAATATACTTCAAAGTACAGGTTTTGAAAAGTAAATTTCAAGGTCAACTTTGCCAGATTGAAAATTTTTAAAATTCAGACTGAGTATGGCATATTCAGAAATGTAGAACAGAGCTCAAATTCTCAAAAAATGGTGACCTAGTTACAAAGCTTAAAGTCCCTTTTAATAGCTAGTATGGGTGGTTAAAATAAATCTTGAGCCATAGGACTAACCCAAAAGTTGGTTAATATTGAGTGACACCCATATTTGGGGCTAGGAAACACAAACATAAAAACTCAGTGTGGATAGAACCCCAAATGTCAGGAAACAAAAAATTTAAAATGCTTCATCTTTGAAAACAAAGATCACAGCTGATGCAAAATGGTAATTTAAGGAGAATCAGAGAAATATATGCATAATACTGGTAAATCCAAATCCCATCTCCAATAAGCACTATTTCAGGAGAAATAAACAAACCCAAATCTTGAAATTAATGCAAGAGAGAAAAACCATAGCTTCACATGAGAAATCAGGGATGTCGAGTAGAGATCCATTCCTTTTGAATGATGGTTGATCTTGATCCTAGTTAGTAAAAAAATTATCCATGGCCATGAACATCATGCAGAGTTTCAATGTCAAAATGATCAGAACTAGCGCTTAAGAGAAATCAAAAGTATAGCTTTCGAATAGAGTATAGGCCATTCAAAATGGAAAATTTGAGTAAAAATAAGAGTTATAGAAAGCTCATAAGGATCATTCATGGTGGTGAGCTAAAAATTGGACAGGGATTTTCCGCTCTTAACAAGTAAGAAAAATTAAAAAATGATAAGCTTGATGAGATTTTCACTCAAACCTGAATCTTCCTGAGTTAGAATCGATGACCAAGATGATCATCATACAAAATTAATGATGAAAAAATGAAAACTCGCAACTCATCGAAAGACACCATAGTTTGAAGTTTCAATGATGAAGATCAATGCGTACCAAAATCGAAAGTGAAGAACATATCCACAATCTAACTACCCCTCTACCAAGGTTTAGAAGATCAATGGTGTATATGGAATAGGACAAGAATTAAATGGCTAAGGATTAATCTCGAGATTGAAATCAATGAAAAATTGATGGTGTCGCTTCAGATAGTTCCATGATCAACGAGAATGGATTCATAACATAATCAATGCAAAGTACAAAATCACCTCCAAGAAATCAAACCATGGGTTAAGTCATCGTCATCTAGGGCCAACCCTATTATTTGAAAATCATTTGCATCGACCTATTAAATGTCCAAAACTAGAGTGCAACAAAAATCAAATTTTGAAAACCAATAATTACCATAAAGGTAAACCATTACCTTATGTTATCCATGATTAATTAAAAAAGTCTGAAAAAACACTTTGATTCATCGTTAAAAGGGCTCAAAAACATTATAGCTCGTGGCATGATTATTATCAAAAAGAGGGCCCAACACTTTGGAATATAGATTATATTAATTAAAGGAGACATTATCATTACCTTAGACTAATTTTGTAATCATAAGTCAAGAATATGCCACATGCCAAGTCAAGGAGGAACTCATTATGCCAAAGGTTTCTTAAACTTGAACTTTGTAAGATTTAACCTTAATGTTTGTAAAAGTTTTTGTACCCTTTAAAGGTGATAAGACAAGTATACACATGCCCACAGGTGTCCCTACAAATTAGGATATGTGCACACAAAAAGTTGTCCCCACATTGGATTTGAATGAATTTTGCTAAGTGAAAAATACATAGCATTATTTTTACTTGCAGAGAAGTAATTTTTCATTTCGTCCACTAGAAGACAAAATAACAAAGAAGTGTACAGATGTCAACATGAGAGATATAGAAGACCCTTTTTGACATGTTAATTACCCTAATTTTAAAAATTAATGGTAATATTTTCTTAGGCATGCCTATAGGTGGTCCCCACATTAGAGGGTGAATCATTTACAAAGTATTGAAGACAAATGAATTATTTTGCTCACACAGGCATATTATTTTTGCATGTGAATCCAAGGGGGGTAAAATTGAAGAATGCCTAATTTTATCATTGCAAGTGGATCAAGTCACAAGTATCACATCAAGAAGAAAAAAGAAAAATATAAAATACACATTGGAGAAGACTTTCACAAGTATTAAATTTTATTAGAAATATTCACCAAAGTTTTATTAAAAATATATCAGACAATTGTACTTGGCTGGAATTTATTTTTGTAACTAAGGCTATTACTGCCTCATTGTAATCATCATGTCTATTTTTATACCTTTAATTTATTCATGATAAACAGTTACAATTAGCATGCATGGACGAGTACAAATTTTAGCCTATTTTTAGGATGGGTTGGGTGAATAAATTTTGTATATATTGTGTGCATTAACAAAGCACAAAAGAGGAATTTTTGGACATAGGAGTGCTGAAGTAATTTTTCTAACAGTTTTTCGTTAAAATAAGAACTAAATTTTGTCTTTCCAATTATTGGCAGTGGTGTGTATCTCTTTATTAATTCTTGTGAATTTAAATTCCTTTATTAATCGCCTTACTTTGCTTTAAGTTCTATTTTTTCCGCATAATCTTTGTGTGCATGTTTATCTTGTTGTGTTGTTATGATTCATCCCTCAATACATAAATTATTTTGTCTAAATATTCTAGTGAAAAACCATTGGTTCATCCATCCAAAATTTATTCTCGATTTTATTGTGCATATACTTAGTTAAATCTTTCAAAAAGTTTTTTGTATAAACCTTTTCAATTTTAGTTATATTTTACTTTTTAACCTCAAAACCCCCCAAAATAATAGCTTGTGATACATTAAAAAGGAACCTGCCTTGATACCAGAGACTCACCTCAAAGATAGGTATACCCACATACCTGAGGCATTTCCATTATATCTACGAAAGTGAGAGATTTAAAGAAATATTATAAGCCCTCATGTCATCTCACAATCAAGGTGCACTTTCGAGAGATAATAGTTTTTTGGCACACCTGGTGGGACCCATATCAGATCTACAGTGGATTATAACAGATTACAACAATTCACAAGACATTTACAATGAAAGAAAGTCACTTTTGGAGAAGCAAGTTGAGACAATTTATTCTAAATATCAAAATATTTATTTTTTGACTCCGTAAGGATAATTTCATAATAGTTTTGTAGCATGTTCCATTCCTAAAGTGACTATAAGATCATCAGTAAGAGGAAGTTCTGCTGAATTTATTTGATTACCTTTGAATTCTACAAGAATAAGAAGAGTTGGAAATACCTTACCTTATAATAGGCCTATTTTTGGTGACCCTCCTGCTAATATTCCTTCACCTTATATTAATCTTGTTGTTCAAATACCATTTATTGCAATGTCTCTACAACCACCTAGAAATTTTGTGACTTTTACTAATGAAAGCCTGTTAGTAATTCAAGTCTATCATGATATTCGTACTGCTGCCATGAAAATTATATTACCCCTACGGAGCACATTAAAAATGTTTCATCCCTTTGTGTTGTCCATAATATAAATCATGAAGATGTAGCCTTAAGACTTCTAGCTACATCATTATAATGGAAATCTTTGCGATGGTACATAACCTTAGAAATAGGGAGTATAAGAACTTGGGTTGAGTTAGGAGATAAATTAATTAAGCAATTTCAAGAACATCCTAATCATTTATTTCTCATAGAATAACTGTCTACAATCAAAAGAAGTCCTTGTCAATTTATGGGTAGTTTCAACATCAAATTTGCTAGAACTTGGGAGATAATTCCAGCCACTATTAAGCCTCAAGTTGATCATGCTTTTCTATATCATCTCAGAACTTTAAATAGTGATATTACAACCATGATTCAGTCCATGGGAGGAGATACTCTTGTAGTAGCATATGTTATTTCCATTAAGGTTAAAAACAAACTTATACAGTTTGGAAAATTATCACCAAGGCTTTTAATGCCTCTTATACCATATTGGACACCTATTTCACATCCTATTACCATTTTAGAGACTACTATTTTAAATCCATTAGACAATATATTAAGGAAATTATAGATTATGGGAAATAATTTAATGTCAATTGTTAACAAACTAGCTTAGCCTAGTAGGCCTTACCAAGCTTCTTATCAGTAAAATCAGCAAAATCAATAGAATAGGTAGCCTTATTAGTAACATCAGAACTATAGAAAACCATATCAGTGAAGGAAATTTGACCTAAAGGTTCCTAGTTTATCTATAACTCTTGTTCCACTTAAAATGGTTATAGAAGAATGGTGTCAACCTTGGAATAAGCCTCATTCAGATGCTAACTATCCAAATGCATTCTTGCATATAAGCCTTGTTGCATGAGCTCAAGATGAAGCATTATTCATGCCTCAAATGGAGGGTGGGAAGCAATATGCTCATATTTAGAAACCACTAGAAAAGAATATAGTCAAATTTGTAGAGGAATATTTTATTGTAGTCATAACTAGGTCATAAGAAAAGGCTTGAGATAAAGAAAAATAGCAAAACATACTTGTTCTACCTACAATAACTGATAAAACAACAAGTGAAAGTCACAAAATAGAAAACACTACTATTTTTCCTCAAAAAACAAGTAATCCGGCTCAAAAAGAGCAACAAAAACAATTGCAGTTTGATCCTAGAAGACTATTCCTCTCTTATATTTGAAAAGATATCGAAGTAGACTCATTTTTTGCTAATGCTAATGCTAAAACTGTAGAAGTTGTTTCAAAAATGCTTGTTTGTTTTAGTATTGTTGAGGTAATGAAAAACATAATATTATTATCTCATTGTGGGATACTCTAATTATTCTAGGAATATAATAGTTACTTGCCCATGAGCTTGCTAAGCTGCAAATTTCTTTAAAACAAACAAAAAAATAAGCTTAGAAAGTAGACATGGTTCTTAATACAATGGAGCAAGATCATATTAAAGAGGTTAAGTGGATGGTTTAAATTTTTTTAAATGCTCATGATATCAAGAAAGCACCACCCTTTTATCTATATTTGATTATTGGAGATCATTTAGTTCATAACTGCATGGTTAATAGTGGTGCAAGCATAACAATAATGCCAAAATTAATTATAGAAAAATTAGGCCTACCGTATGAACCTAAAAAGAAAATTGTGTTGTAGTTAGATGGAATAAAAACTAACATAGTTGGCATCATTAGAAGTTTGGAGGTCGCTTTACATGCTTAGCCAAATATTACTATCTTAAGAGATGTTACTCTTGTAGATTTACCTCCCTACTTTGCCTTATTCTTATCAAGAGGTTTTACGTCAAAGATATGAGGTTATCTTTATTCAAATTAGTGGTTGTTTTTCTTTACTACAAGATATGGAACTAAAGTTACTGTAAATTTAGAGCCTTTGGAGAGATTTCATATTGAGCCTCATCTATCAAATGTAACAACAAATTATAGCAGAATAGTAAGTTGCTAATGTTGCACATGTCTATTGGTGAATTCGTGATGAAAATGCAGGGGAAATGTGCTCCTTTCTATTCCTTTTCTTCAAATAGCTATCAAGGGCTTTAGAACACAGTCTGGAACACAAGAATGCTGCTTAAAATTCTGATCCTTTAACTCATAGGTTCTTCATCTACTTATAGCATGTAGAGGGGAAATTACAAATATGAAGCTTCTAGTCGAACTAGCACATGTGGAAGTCAGAAAGGAAACAACTGGAAATCTCCCTCCTGGAATTCCTGTTTGTATGACATGCATGATTTGCAGCTGAAGATAGAACCTTCTATTTTGCATCTCTGCCACCTATTTCCAAGTAGTTGACTTCTTCAAGTAATGGATTTTAAACCAATCACTTAGGTTTTATAATTTAATTGATCGCTCGATTAATTTTTTAGAGGAAATAACAGAAAGAAGAAGAAAGAGGAAAGTTGCAATCTTGTCCTTTTTCATATTCTTCATGCAGCTGATTATTTTGCCTTTGATTCTCACCAAATTGGATCTGGAAGTGGCTGGATCTACAAGCAAGTGACTATGAATTTTCTTGTGGGCATTGCCTTTGACATGTCCTCCCCCTTATCCTTGAAGTTATTGTAGTTTTTCTCCAGTACCTACATCAGTGCAATGTTTTCCGCAAATAACTCATCATTTTTTTTTTATTGCATATGAGCAATTAAAAATTATGGAAAGCACTCTAGGAGAATGTAAATTCAATGAAGGCTTCAACTAGAAGATTGGGAGAACATGCACAAGGTCTTGGAAGGAATTATCCATGCACTGACTTCTTCATGGGCTGCATTCGAAATAAGAGGATGAAGCCTTTCCAATTATGGATCTGGATCTGGATCTAGATCTAAATCTACATCTAAATCTAGATCTATGCATTATTATGTTGATCTTTCTCATTCATCCCACTTTGCCATGGCTAGAGTGATATTTTTCTAAGCAATTATTTTTCTTTTTATTTAGCCAGTGTTCTTTACAACTGATGCAGATCTTGAAATTTCTTTAGATTCTGAGGAAATGTTCAATGTATTGGACATTGATTTAAGCTCCCTTTCTCTTATAAAAGCACCTATAATGAATTCCTATAATTAATTCAGACAAATATGGCAACCGGAACACGAACACTTGATTTTAATTATAAAAATCTGCATATATCAAGCCTGTTGCCCCAAAATTTGATGTTTTGTTTGCATGCAAATAAAGCATGAATTTGGTCAACTTCACGTGAGCACCTATACCACTATGCAGACAATTAATCAAACTTAATTCAAGCTTCTTCAAACTTAGGTGCTAAACTTTGAAGCCTTCCAATACTAAAAACACCTCCTTCTATGCAAAATCCCTCCTTAATTGGGTGCCAAAAATTTCCTGGGCTGCACTCCTTTGCTAAAGAATTAATAACTCCATTAATATGGCAGCCCATGCTTATGTAACCTTCATCATTCTATAATTAATAATTTCCCTTCCTATTTCCGGCAATTAATTAATTAAAAATCATGGTTTCCTCTTTAATTCGGGCACCTATTTTGTGCATGATCATGGATGCCATTAAATAAATTAAATTTATTTAATTTTAGCTTTCTTCTTCCAATCCACATTGACTTCATAGTGTGCTTTGACCTTATGCACCAAAAATAGGAATTAGTTCCATTAATTAATAATTTAAAAAGTATTATTTCTCCTCAATATGGGTCGCACTTTTTTGCATGAGGGGACTGTATCAAATAAATTAAATTTATTTAATTTTAGAATTCTATTTCCAATATTCTTTATCCTTTCATCATGTGTTGACTTTTCCTCATGTTTGGGCACCAAAATTGGGTGAATAAACATTAATAAAAATTATTAAATACATTATTATTCACCCAAGGTGGAAAAAAATCCCATGATCACTTAAGCTGTTTGAATTTCATAATGGGATTTTTTACCTTGCAAGGCAGGTAATAAATTCCCATCAACACCTTAAGTGATTTTCTTGTATTTCACAATGGGAATTTTTATCCTGCAAGGCAAGTAAGAAATTCTCACCTACTTTCTACCTCTAATTTTCCCATTGTGATTTAAATGACTTTGTTTTCATGGGAAATAGTACCCTACTAGGCAAGTACAAAATTTCCACCTACCTGCTTCTACCAAAAATCCCATTGTAGCTTAAAACTTTCTTTTCTCAAAAAATGTGACTTGCCCAGAAGAAGCTTTTTCATGCATGACTTCATATTTTTAGAGAGAACCAAACCTCATGTGGTAAATACCTTATGGCATAACATCTATATATGATCTCGAGATACTCCAGGAAAGAAATCAAACTCAACCAGAAAAGGAATTGACCTAGATAAATTTCACAGAAAACAAAACGGGGAAAACACCAAAAATGTACAACGTTGCCAAAAGTCATAGCTAAAGCACATGATTCATTCCAGGTTAACACCCTACTGGTATATGGGAATATTGACATGTAATACCACAACAGGGTTAAACTGGAGCACAATTTTCCTCAAACGGGGCTTAAAATAATTAAATAAAAATTTCCCACAGGCAAACCCTGGCGAAGGGATAAAACGCGTTTAGGCATCTGGGTATTTTTAAAAACTTTCTTATATGACTATCTGTGAATATCTTGATGTAATGCTGACATTTTTTGGAAATAAAAACACAAAATGACCCGTTATTTTAAAAGAACGAATTTTTTTAACATGGGGTAGTCTCATATTTTAGGGTGAAATCTATGGACACCGGTTGGTTCCGTTTGTGGACGTCTTGGCCTCTGTCAAAATGATAGAGGTAAATATGAGATCCTAACATCTCTGGTTTCATGTCTTGTCCATTGGGCTCGGGGTCAAGAAAACAAAAAGAAAACAAAACGAAGAAAAGGAAAAAAAACAACAAAGTTTTATTTATATACATACAAGTTTTACCTTGCTTTTTTATGTTCAAAAAATCATCATATGTTTCTCGTTGAAAGGAAATGGTAACTCAATTCCATCCTGATAAGAAAGGAATAAATTATCCATTATGGTAGTTCTTTTGATCACAAAGGGCCCTTTCCAGAGTGAATCAGATTTGTCGTGCATGCCATTCGGTTCATGTCTCTTGTCCCACTAGAGTACCCAGTCTCCAATCTTGAACTTCCTTTCTTTGGCATTCTTGTCAAATATCTTGGGAAAGTCCTTATCAAATTCATCATGTGGTGGCTCATCCTTTCCTCTCTTTATGGTGAGTAAGTCTTCATCAACTTCCTCCATCTCCAGATTTACCAGCTGCATTTTTTGGGAAGGACTATCACCATATTCCATCTCCTTACTGTGAGCTTGCAAAGCACTCCATCATGCATGCATCATCATCTATGTTATCATCATCAGCCTCTTCTTCCTCTTGTTAATCTACTTCACATGGAGCATGGAGCATGAAACACCTGTCACACCAATCCATTACATTTGTTTTTTAAATAACATTAACTCTCATGGCCAAAGGATCAGGCACCATTATGTTTTCCCTAGCCTGGGGGTTCTATTTGCATATCCCATGGGTCCCTTTCCTCTGTCATCAGATCTCTAGTCATTTATAGGATGATTGGTAAATCTGTCTTGGCCTTTTTGCTTATGATAACCTTATGAACTCTTCCCAATTCCTTTCACTACCCAGGCTAACTTGTATGAGATTTATTTTACAACCAATGCTAGAGTTTTAACAACCTCCTCCAAATCAGAAAACTTACTTTCTTGAGGTATTTTTGGATTAACCAGCTTCACACCTTCCTTCTTAGGAGGTTTTCCAATTGCTTTGATTTTTTTCTCAATTTACAAAGCCATATTAAAGGCATACCTCAAATTGGTAGGGTTTTTTTCTGTCAAGTAGTAATCAGATTTCTTATCAAATTCATTAGAATAATTTGTAAGATAGGATTCATCACATGGACTTAAACTTATAGGAAATCTCATCAATGTCTTATTGAATCTAGTGTTGAATTCATGCACTTAATCATTAGGGTTCTTTTTATATTCTCAAATTATGATAGAAGAAACCTAGTATCTGTTCTGTCACTATACTGCAATCTAAATGCATTATTCATCTCAGTCCAGGAATCAATGGAATTATCTGGCAAAGCATTTTACCAGTCCATGGCATCTTCCTACAAAGTATGGATAAACAATTTGATATATACATCTTTAAATTCAATCTCAAAGTCTTCCATCATGTAGATAAAGAGCTTTAGATGCTGATCACTAGTTATAGCATTATTTCCTTGGAATTTTGGTAATCTGTTTCTTACATCTTGGGGAACTACATTTGGATAACTAGCCATCCCCTTAAAATTTATAGGACCGAAAGTATTTACAAAAAATGGAGGTCTGGGTGGGGGATGGGCCATGTTGTTTTGAGGAGGTGACCTTGGAGGAGAATCAAACTGATAAGGGACAAGGTGTTTTTGAAACACAGGAGTATAAATTCCAAAATGTATATCCCCTAAAGGCTCTATCTCTTGGAAAAATATATCAACTTCAGAAGACATGGGAGTAGAATCAAAAGCAAAATTTTAAAATTTAAACAAAGGCCCCTCTCCAGATGGATAATTTAATTCCACAAAAATACTACCTGATTTAGAATCACTTGAATCATTTGAATTTAAGGCCCCTGGTTTTCTTTACTGTTGATCTCCAACAACCCTCCAGGCTCTTCTTCCTTCCGATTTTTTTTTTCCTAGCTCTATAAATAATGTCCTAGTAGGATCCCTAGTGAAGAAAAATCTTATTCCTTCCAACTTTGCAAAGATTAGCAACAAATCTCACTTGACAGAGGCTAAGACACTGGTACTTGTTGAAATGAGACAAACACAGAGTCACCACTAAGTATTTCCACCTTAGTTGTGAAAATGCACTAAAAATATGATCTGTCAAATGTCTTTCAAAAACATAAGCTAGAAATGCAAATGTCTAACCTTCCTTTACCTAGATTTATCAATGAAAATTACTGCAATAACTGTAGAAACTAGAAATATAGCGCATAAAACTTGTAACTTTGAACACTTCTTGCAGGCCTGAACACAAGATGATGTTGAAATAATGTACTAGCACTTGGAGCCTATAAGAAATGTTTACCAGGGCTTGACTGTGAACTGTAATCACAATTTTGTCCCCAAAAATGGAGCCAGAATGGTGTTGGTACCCAAATTGATTCTCCCTCAGAAGGTTGAATAGCATCACAATTTTGATAGGAAGCTTAGAGGCAAACATAACACATTGTGTGTCATTTTCTAGCTAGGGAAGAAATGCAGCTTTCTCTTTATCACTTAGATGTGGAGAAATGGGTAGCACCCTTAAGAGGATTTGATCTTTCTTCACTACTTTATGGTTGTGCCTTTCAACCAGGGTGAGAGGATCCTTTTTGTAGCCTACTGTTTGTGGAGGAGATAGAGATGTCCCTCATTGAAGAGTTATTTAGAATACATTGAAGAAAACATGATCAAAATATAACTCTCACGAGTTGTCACCCTAGATAATGGAGATATTTTATAAGAAAGGTTTAGGCTACTAAAGACAATGAAATCCTGATTGCTTTTGCATGTATTGGTAACAGAAGTTATGCATTTGTGCACATACAGGACAAGTAGGGGTAGTATGGATATGATTTGTTGTATTTAAATGAATTTTGGTGGGAAGTGAGGTAGAGTGGGTTTTGACTTGCCAAATATTTAAGAGCATTCACAAAAATGGAAAGCTTGACAAACAAAATGCTTCAGAATAGATAGAATGTTCCTTTAACAAGAAGGTATGCTTAAATGAAGGCCCAAATCAGTACGTTTTTACAAAAACTTTAAGGAAAAAAAATGAAGGATCAAATTGAAAGACTTAATTAAACACTATCAACCTCTGTTTTATCACACCTAAGATACCCTCAAAGGTTAACAAACAATCTTAATCATCATGCTAGGAGTAAAGTGTTTTTAAACTTGTTTATTTTACTATCAAATGAAGGCTCTTTTGATAAATGAAATTTCAAGTGCCACAAAACTATTGCAAAGCTAATATCTTGTGTGATTCATAGAGATTTCAATTTAAGATTGCAATGGGAACAAGAAACTATTTGCAGACATTCAGAAATGAAGTAGACACAATTTCACTCAAAATAAAACACAAATTTACTCAAACTTGATTAAATTTATCAGTAGGGTAAAGTTTCTAGAACAATATTAGAGCTTGTCAATGGATATACAATCGCAACCACCTTGACATGATAAAATTCATCAAAAAATAAATAAATAGGTTCTTCAGATAGTCTCTCATAAATTGATGGGCTCTGTAAATAGATTTTTCCTCTCAGGATTTAGCTTCTAACCTCTAACACTGCAATCTTCTAGCCATTTGCATGAAAAAATCATGAAATTTTTCATATCTCACTTACAACCGAGTATTTCCCTAAAAACTAAAAACATTCAAAGCACCATTGCATATTACGACCTTGATCGTGACTCCCAGAATCATATTTGCAAAAAATTTGTCAGGTGTGTAGAGGGAAAGTCTCTCCAAATATTTCCAGCATTCAATTCTTCACCTAGTAATTCATTCTTCATCTCGTGTGCCAACTACTTCCTCCTCCAATCTGTCAAATCTGGTTATTTTCATGCCCAAGAAAGAAAAATTGGAAAATCAAATGAAGGCCAATAGTCAGATCACATCTTAATAGAAAAATACATTTTAAGATTTTTTCCTACCAAACCAAGATATCAACAGGTCTCTCATGTGCCAAGGAAAGAAAATTCAAGTCAAATCTGACAGTCAGATTGCATTTTTAATGGTGAAAGATGTTTAAAGACATTTCCCACCAAACCAGGATATAAGATTAATGTTCCTCTTCATTTGGTGTGTAGGAGACTCCAAGAAGTAATAAAAAACCATAAGAATACGCATCTCTAGGAGATTTGGAGAAAAATGGTGGAAAATAAGATAAAGATGCACAGCTTTCGTTGATATTTCTTTTGAATTCGGACCTTCCACATGGGAGATCCAAGTCAAGACGGGTCTGAGGGTTCCTTTTTACTTTTTACACCTTTTCGAAAAAAAGTAAAATTTATCAATTTTCTCTGCCCCTCCGCCTTTAAAAAATGGGCTTGACATGTGTCCCAATGTGGGTCCCAAAGTAACCTCAGATAGATTCTGCTATTTAGCCTTTTTTTTGGAAAAGGGATATTTTTCCAAGTTTTTCCTACAACTCCACCCTTCCACTTCTAGTTTCTGATGTGGGTCCTAGTGAAACCACGCTTCCTTTTACACTTTTAACTCCTTTCTCAATAAAAGGAAAATTTTCCAAATTTCCCCTGAAAGTCCGCACCTCCACCGTTGAATGAAGAAATTTTTTGACTATTCTCTGTTGGGCCCATGGGTCATTTTGATGATTTTAATCTTTTAAATAGCTAGGGAAAAAATCCCAAGTTGCCCCCGATGGCTTACCGCCCTGTCAACACCAATCCAACACTATGATAATTCTTTACCGGGAACTCCTCATGCTATGATTATTTACTAATGCACAAATTTTAGTTTGGTGGATGTAATCTGGAAACACAACAACAAACATAACACAAGAATACCATAGACTATCATAATAAGGAATGATGATAAATCTGAAATATCAGTGTAAATTATAATATTAATATGAAATTGTTACAATCTCACCCATGAGGTACTTCCAGCATTACTGACTTCACTTGCCTTCCACCAATACTATGGGAGAAACTTCACAATTACTCCTCTTAATGGCTTCTTTAACACACCTTCAAAATGATGGTTTCCTTTACACACTTACTCATACAATATTTCTCACTACTTCCTTCTATGCTAAATGAGGGGGCTGGCCTCTCTATTTATAGAAATTCCAGGCTTATCCATCTTATCTCTAAGATTGGATAAGAAATCCACTCTGACAGATCATATTCCATACCTTAACTCTTATCTGTAGATGTAAGCTTATCTTTTAAGATAAGATCAACCTTATCATTTCACATGGGTTCCACATTTTTAGACTTTTTACAAATAAAATACACAAAATATTTATGAACTCACTTCTAGTCCTTATTACCAATATAATATTTCTAATTCCTAATCATATAGACCCTACTTCTCTACTTACCCAAACTTTGACATTTTAACATCACCTGACCACTTACGACAAATATTTACTTTTTACCACAACATTCCTATTGTACTTTTGACTATTACCGTACTATACATTATTGGCGGGGTCGTACCGGTAGCACCGTTATCTTCTATTAGATGCTACTACTAATTATACTTAACAAAATCCTATTCCTAATACATACATTAATGAAATAGAAATTATGGAGGAAAATTTTAGTGTCGACATCTTCCCCCTTCCTAGATTCTACTCTGTCCTTGGAGTATACTATTCCGGTGCTTGGAAAATCTTAGCTTGTCATGGTTGACCCATTTCATAATGGGAGTGCCATCCAATTCCTCTAGTCGGTATGTACCATTTTCATGCACAACTGCTATTTTGTAGGGTCCCATCCATTTTGGAAGAAAATTTCTCTGTCTTCTTCTTTTTGTATCTGGAATCATATACTAGGACCAAGTCATTCACATGAAATGGACACAAATGAATCTTTTGATCAAAGTATTCCTTCTGCTTCATTTTCTTCTTATAGCTTGTATCCTTTTCTATTTCTCTCATTTCCTCTAGCAAATTAAGATGTACCAACCTTTCTTTTACTGAATCACTTTTATCCATCCTTTCATTTTTTATAACTCTCACAGTGGGAATATCAAACTCAATAGGAAGAACTGGATCAATGTCATAAGCCAACTGAAATGGGGAGTATCATGTTGCTGACTTTGATGTTGCCCTATATGCCTGACAATGCTGCATGAATCCTTTTATCCCACTTATGTACCTGCAAGGCTACATCTTTTGCTAGAATTTTACACAACACAAAAAAATTCGTTCTACCTGTCCATTTATGCTTGGCTTGTATGTTGTTGCCTTCCTGTGCTTAATAGAAAAATTATTGACTAGGGCTTCTACCACCTCATTAATAAAGTGGCTTCCTTGATCTGTTACAATTTCTAATGGACAACCAAATCTGGTGACAATGCGTTCATATATGAACCTTGCCACTTCATCCATGGAAGTTGTTTTCAATGGCCTAGCTTCAACCAACTTAGTTAAATAATCTGTGGCAACTACAATATACTTATTTTGGCGTGGGGTAGTTATAAGTGGACCTAAAATGTCTATTCCCCACTTTTCAAAGGGACCAAGTGGGAAGAATAGGGCATAATGGAGCTGATGAAGTCTTACGGTTACCATGTGTTTGACAAATATCACATGTCTTACAATAATTATAACAATCTTTAAAACGAGTGGACCAGTGATAACCTACATCCAAGATCCTTCTTGTTGTAAGTTGTCTAGAGAAATTCCCTCCACATGTACCATTGTGGAATTCTTCTATCAGTTCCTTCCCTTGATCACGTCTAACTGCCCTCTTGTACTGTCCATTAGGTCCTATTCGAAATAATACTCCATACAGAATAGAATATGGACGACTGGCTTGAGTAATCTTCCTCTTAGTCTTTGCATTGGCACCATCAGGAAACTTGAATTCATTCAGATAATTCCAAATATCTATGTATTCACTAGGGATTGTGTCAAGGGATAACAATGCTGCATCTGGGAAATCATCATCATCACAAGATGAACCTAAACCATCATAGGCTCGAGACAGTGCATCTGCATTGACATGTTTCTTTCCTGGCCTATCTGTAATATCAAATTCAAATTTTTGTAGCAAAATTATCCATCTTTCTATCCTCCCTGATGGGTTAGGCTTATTTATAATATATTTTAGAGCCTGATGATCTGTTACAACTATAAATTTTCTCCCTAGCAAGTAATTTCTAAACTTCTTTACAGCAAAAATGATAGCCAGAGCCTCTTTTTCAGTTATAGTATAATTTACCTCATCACTGCTCATTTGTCTGCTCCCAAAGTAATACTGTATGTTCATTCCCATTTTCATCCTTTTGGCTCAGAGTACTTCCTAGTGCTGCATTTGAGGCATCAGTGTACACAATGAATGGCTTGCTCCAGTCTGGATTCTTCAAAACAGGTGAAGACACCAGGGCTTCCTTCAGTTGTCCAAAAGCTTCATGCACCTTATTTCCTGGTTCATAAGTAACATCCTTCTTCAAGAACTGGGTTAGTGGTTGTGCAATCTTTGAAAATTTCTTGATGAACCTTCTATAGTAACCCATATGGCCTAAAAATGATCTCAACTTGCTTCTATTAATAGGAAATGGTAACTCTTTGATTTTTAAAATTTTATTAGGATCAGTACAATACCATCTCTGGATACAACATGCCCTAACAAAATACCTTTAGAACATCCAAAGACACACTTTGTAGGGTTTAGTGAGGCTTGTGCTTCATCTAACCTTTGAAATGTTGTCTCCATCTGGTGCAGGTAGTCATTCTTGCTCCCATAGATGCAAAAATCATCCATAAATACTCTGATGAAGTTCCCAGTGTAGGGTTCGAACACCCTATTCATCAAACGCTGAAACATTTTCAGATCATTACATAACCCAAAGGGCATAACTCTATAAGAAAACGTTCCCCAAGGAGTGGTGAACTATAACATTTTCTGCTATATGAACTTGGTTGTATCTGCTATATCCATCAGCAAAACTATAACACTCATGGCCAGCTACTTCGTCCAAGATCTGATCTGAAAATGGAAGAGGGTAATGATCCTTCTTTGTTGCCTTATTGAGCTTCCTATAATCAACACAAATGTGTAGCTTCCCATTCTTTTTTATTTAGATCACAATGGGAGAAACCCATTCTGAATTCTCCACAACAAATATGAATCCTGCATCAAGCAACTTATTTATTTCTTCTTTTACAGTATTGGAAAAATTAGGATTCATTCTATATGGCATTTGCTTTATGGGCTTAGCACCATCTACTAGCTCAATACAATGTTCTACCCAACTTACTTGACAGAGTTCCTTGTAATCAAAAGTGAATAGGTGTATGTACCTTCGAAAGAGCTGGAGGTAGGATTCCTTCTCACTATCCATTATAGCATCACCAATCTTTATTTGTTGGAGACACGATCATCAACTTCTTCTTCAAATAATTTTATGGGTTCATGAGTCAGTGTGACTGGAAGGATATCCATGACTGAAACATCCACCTCACTTTCTTCATCTTCAGTGTCCACTTCACTGGTACTAGAGTAATAAGAGGATGTCCAATCATCAGTTTCATCACTTGAATCCACAGGTTCTGTCTTATGATGTCGAGGGATCACACTTATCTTCACCCTCTCTCTACCACGTCCAAGTGTCATGAAACCTTCATTACAGTAGTTTCTTGCATGAACTCTCCTTAGCCATGGTCTTCCCAGTAGCATTGGGTACGCAACAGTACCATTTTTCATCACCTGAAAGTCTACCACACATACAACACCCATAACAGATATTGCCACATTTGAAACTACACCTTCTGGTTTAGTTTTTCCCTTATTTAATGACCTTAACATAAGTGTTGAAGGGCGATCAATTTTTAAACCCAACATATTCATTACAGACTCGGTCATTACATTAACTGCAAACCTCCATCAAGTAAGACATCATGAATTGAAATACCATTACATAATACAGTCAGCTTGTGGAGCATAGGGATCCACCTCTACCTCCAAAACAGGGACCTCAACCTCCTTCCTTCACTCGAGAATTGAGTCCACTTCGCAACTCCCGCCTCTTCTTAGAAGACATAGCCAAGAGTTGACCATATGTAATATTTGCATGGCCTTTTGGATAGATCTTCCAAGATGGAGTATGGTCCTTGCCCCTGTGAAATCAGAAAATCCTGCAAACCCAACTTTCTTCTCCTATGTTTCTTACTAGTTTCTTCTTTCATCTTCTTAGGATCATTTCCATCTTGATTATCTTTTTCTTTCTTTCTTTTTGTTATAAACACATCTACTTCATTATTTCTGCTCTTATCTACTACATCAAAAGAATTCACAGAAAATGCTTTTCCTTTATCATTATCTCCCTTTACCAGAATGTAGAAGCTCTATCTGGACAATTATACTTATAATGACCCTTTTTATAACAACCATAACAAACAACTTCAGAAATATTTCTTTTTGGACCTCTATCTCCTCCCTGAGAACTAAATTCCTTTCCTTGAAGAAGATTAATAGTTAACTGCCCATCTTTTTGAGCAGATCTTCATACTCAGTAGATGTACTAGGAGAAATATTTGTGCTCACCGGGAGTGGTTGTGGATTCAAGACCAAAGGTGCTGGTGTAGGCTCTACTTTAGCAACAATTTCTTTGGGCTCCTCTTCCATGCTTTCTTCTTGCCTTCTTGCAATCTCCTTTGCTTGTTCAATGGTAGCTGGGCGGTCATACTTCACTCGTTGTCTAATCTCTGGCTTCATCCCAAGAATGAAGTGCTTACAGAGGAGATTATCCACGCCATTCATCAACCCATCCGCTAGTCCTTCCTTCCGGATCTGGGCATCGAGCTTCCTCCTTAGCTCTAGAACACGAGCATGATAATCCCTTATCTTCTCCTTCTCTCCTTGGGATAGCTTTGTGATCTCGATCATGAGATCTGCATATTTCTGTTGTTCACCAAATTCTTCAAGAAAACTTTCAGTTAATAAATCCCATGAATTTTTCACATTATCACCTAGTGTTTCAAACCACCTAAGTGCTGAACCATCCAAAAAGGTAGGAAAAAATTCAGTCCATTGTTCCCTTCTTATAAGGCCATTACAAATACAAGATCGTTTAAACTCTTGAATGAAAGAAGAAGCATCTTCATTAGATTGAGGCTGAAAAAATAGGAATCTTTCCCATTTTCAAAAGTAACCACCGTGAAATACCAACTCCACAAGTACAATCAACAAGACTTATGTGCACAAATAATTGGAATCACTATGCTAGAAAGTGACTTTACACCTTTCTACAGTAAAATAGAAATGACCACGGTAAACTATGGTAAAACTTGACTTACTGCGGTAAAAACTGACTTTACTGTGGTAAACACTATTCACGGTAAAAAGTGAAGTTACTGCGGTAAATACTATTCACGGTAAAAAATGAAGTTAACTGCGGGTAAATACTATTCACCAGCAAAAAGGAGTTTCCCAGCGGTAAATACTATTCCATGGCAAAAATGACACCATGGTAACTACTATTCATGGGAAAAAAATGACTTTACCATGGTAACTACTATGCACAGTAAAAACAAGGTTACCCTCCAAATTAATTTTTGACTAAGTGGGAATATCTCTCCAGAAAATCCACCAATGAGGAATGGTCCCGGCAACGGAACCAAAATGTCATCACCAATCCGGCACTATGATAATTCTTCACCGGGAACTCCTCGTGCTATGATTATTTACTAATGCACAGCCTTTAGTTTGGTGGATGTAATCTGGAAACAAAACAACAACATAACACAAGAATACCATGACTATGATAAGACAGAATGATTGTAATAAATCTGAAATATCAAAATAAATTATAATATTAACATGAAACTGTTACAATCTCACCCATGAGGTACTTCAAGTGTTAGTAACTTCACTTGCCTTCCACCAAGGACTATGGGAGAAACTTTACAATTACACCTCTTAATGGCTTCTTCAACACACCTTTAAACTGATGGCTTCCTTCGCACACTTATTCTACAATATTTCTCACTACTTCCTTCTATGCTAAATGAGGGGGGTGGCCTCTCTATTTATAGAACTTCCAGGCTTATCCATCTTATCTCTAAGATTGGATAAGAAATCCACTCTGACGAATCATATTCCATACCTTAACTCTTATCTGTACATGTAAGCTTATCTGTTAAGATAAGATAAACCTTATCATTTTACATGGGTTCCACATTTTTAGACTTTTTACAAATAAAATACACAAAATATTTATGACCTCACTCCTTGTTCTTATTACCAATATAATATTTTTAATTCCCATGTAGACCCTACTTCTCTAATTACCCAAACTTTGACATTTTAACATTACCGGACCACTTCTACTTTTTATAACAGTCCTATTGTACTTTGATTGTAGACCACTACTCCACTCTAATTGGCAGGCACCGTAACGGCGCCGTTATCTTCTATCGGACTATTAATTAACTTAACAACATTTCCTAAGGGACCACATTAATGAAATAGAAATATTTAAATTTTAGTGTCGACAAGCTCCGCATTCCTTGCTCCATAGGACACGTGTACACTCTTTCGATTGGGCTGCTGACCCGTAACTCTTTGACACTTTTTATGTGTGTCATGATTTGACAGTACTGCCAGCTTTTCGCGCTTCGCGTCTTTTTGTCCCGGATGTCCCAGCTGTTTGGGACAGAATCCTATCTGCCCGAAATGGGCTTCACAACATCCCTTATTCCTAATGACACGTGGCACAATGATTGGTTTTTGCTCCTTAATGACGCGTCCCTTTGTCCCAAAGAAATACGAAATTGCTCTATTTCAGGAACCAGCCGGTTCGTAGTGTCCGACAGATCACGGCCAAGATGTCCCAGTGCGAAATCCCCGTTCCGACCGCAGCTGGGATCCTTCACGACCTTTGTCCCACTTGCTCCCAGACTGTCTAGGATAAATTTTTTCGACCCCGGCTGGTTCGCGTACATTCGAACCTCATTTTTCCCAGATGGCACTTTGCGTCGCGGGCCGCTTGGTAGGCAATTTCGGCTAAACCGCGCCTTCATGACCCGAAATGCCTGCGAGGACTAGGACTTAGCCAATTTTCATACGACCTTTTTTCTGGCCCAAGCTTATTTTCTGCAACCATTCTTTCCATTTTCTCAGAGCTTGGGATCTTCTTCAACCTGGACAGGAGAGTTTAGAAAAAATTTCCGAGGGGACCTCAAAAAACAAGATTTTTGGGCCTTAAATCAATCCATTTGCTCGAGACTTGAATAATTCTGATGCGTGTTATCAAAATTAACCCTGGGGGGGTGAATTTTGGATAACAATTTTGGCGACTCAACGGGGTCATTTGCCTGTTAGATGAAAAACGACTAGTTGCCTGAAGCAGTCCATTGGGCATGGAGTCTATTTGATAACCTCTTAGGCTGATCTGAAATTTAGAACCCTAACTGTCCTTGAGCTATGTGCAAGGATTTGTTGAAGATGGAATGTCTCCCGTGGAAGCAATTCTTCTCAAGGAGCTTAATGAACTGCAAACATGCTCATACTGGACAGCAATAGGACATGTGCCACAAGCACTTAGGGAAAATAAAAACTAACTCTAATAGCAAAACAATGTGCACAAGCACTTAGATGAAAGGAAATTCTAAATCTAATATTTACAGAGGGTAGTGAAGCTTTCCTTCTAGAAGCAACGCTTGAGATAGATTCCATTGACTGAAATCTGCATTTCTTCACCATCTAACTGAGGTCAATTGGAAGGCATTGTTGTTTTTGCACTCCAATGACCATGTAAGGGCCACTCCAAATGGCATCAAATTTTGAATGCCTTCCCGGGTTTGCTCTGATCTGCATCCCATTTCAACACTAGATCTCTAACTTGAAAAGTTCTATCCTTGGCCTTTCCTATCAAAGGTCTTCTTGATCGAAGCTTGATCCTTCTCCATTTCCTTGGGATGCCTGATTTCTAGATTTCTTGCAGCTCTATTAATTCTGCATATCTCACCTCCATGGGCTCAAATTCAAGCTAACTCCAATTGCTTCGTGAGTTCCAACGTTGACAACTCAAGTGACATAGGCAAGAATTGCCTCTCTTCCCGTAGATAAGCCTAAATGGAGAGCTTACCTATGGACCTTTTGGGAGTGATCCTATCAACCCATAAGGGCTGATTTCATCTTGGTATTCCAAGTTCTCTGATTCTCATCAAGAGTCCTCCTAATGATCCTCAACAAGTTCTTGTTTGTAGACTTGGCCTGGCCGTTGCCCTGAGGGTAATAGTTCGATGAAGTGCTTAGGTAAATACCGTTCTTGACAGCCCACTCAATCACCCTGGATGCCAATGAATGCCAATGCATTATCAGAGATTATTAGTAGCAGGGTACACTGAATCTAGTCGACTATTCCCTTCATAGAAAGTCTAAGATGCTAGACTAATTTACCTCTTTGAGTGCTACTGCCTCTAGTCCATTTGGCGAAGTAGTCTGTGGCTGTCAAGTATCCATTTGTGCCCTTGGCTTGAATTGGGATTAATGACCCCAATGAAGTCTAATCCCCCATTGCATGAATGACTGGTCAACTAAGATTGGATGCAATGGAAGGGCAACAAGCTGCTAACCTTTCTTTCCCTGTGAAGAATGCACAATTCTTGCACCTCTTAATCCATGCAGTAGCAATCACTGAAGATTTTAGGCCAATAATAACTAACCTTCATGATTTTTAGAGCTGTCCACTCTTGGTGCAAAATGGCCACCAGCTGGTCCACGTCATGAAACTCTTCTAATACCCTTCTGAATCTGACCTGTGCTAATGCATCTCAGCAGCACTACCATTTACATCTTTCTTGAACAAGACTACCATTAATGATGTACATACGGGACAGCCTGCAACCTAAATTGTCTCCTCTTGGGTCTTGTTCATCTTCTGGAGGGCATAGAGCATGTGCTTGGAGGTAAGTGCACCAAGTACCTTGGGTCCAGCACAGGGGATCGGGAGTAGCATTGTCCTCAGCTTCTTGATTGCCACTTGGCTCATGGCTGTCCTGGACTGTCAGGACAGCAGTCTTCTTCACTTTGTTGCATACTTCATTTGGTTGCTTCCCCAAAACCAGCTGCTCACACAATCCTTTCCCTCTTACCAGCTTGGTGATCTTTGATCTCAATGTCATACTCCGTGACACGGGTGATCCAACCTACCCTTTTGTCATTCAAATCCTTGTTGAGGAGGAAATCCTTAACCCCAACATGTGAGACCAGCAGTTGAATCTTATTGTTCGAGACTAAGTGCCTGAACTTCTTCAAGCTCCTGATGACGAGCAAGGACATGCTTTTCGATGAAAGAATACTTTATTTCGTAATCTTCCAAGGTTTGGCTGAAGAATGCTATGGGCTGTTCTGAACCTTCTCTACTTCGGCTGTGTTAAGATAGTTGAGATTATGTCTGATCCTCTAAACGCATACAACATGAAGTCCTTTGAAAAGTCTGGGTTGATAAGAGTTGGAGCTTGTGATATTGCATGCTTGATATTTTCAAAAATCTCTTTGCCTTCTGCTGTCCATTTGAATGCTAGACTCTTCTTCAACATCATTGTTAAAGGCTTCACAAGAGTGGCAAAATCAGGCACAAATATGCAGACAAAGTTTATCCTTCTTAAGAAGCTTTGAAGAGATTTCTTGTGATGTGGCAATGGGGAGTGTTCGGATGGCTTTCAACCCTTTCAGGATCAATTGTTAGCCCTTCCCTAGAGACAATGTGACCCAAAAATTTTCCCTCATGTGCAAAGAATATACACTTCTTTGGATTCAACGACACTCTGAACCTTCTACACCTCTAAAACACTTGTCTAAGGTGAAAGAGATGGTCTGCTGCATTCTTTAAGAAGATAGTGACATCATCTAGGTATACCAGTACTATATTGTTGATCAAGCCCTTGAACGCCATATCCATAGCTCGCTGGAATGTTGCTCCGGGCATTTGATAGGCCAAAGGGCATCTTCTTGTAGGCATAGGTGCCCCATTTTGATGGTGAAAGCCATCTTGAATTGATCTTCTTCCTTCACCATTATCTGATTATAGCATGAGTATCCATCAAGTAGTGAGAACCTTTCTGAACCAGCTACAACCTACAATATTTGTTCCATGGAGGGGAGCTGGTAATGGTCCTTGAGGGAGGCTCTGTTCAAGATCTCTGAAAGTCCAACACACAGTCTAATTTCTCCATTTCTTTTTCCTCACTGGCACCAAAGTTTGTAACCCAACTTGAGTGTTTTGATGGGGAAGATGATACTAGCCTCAATAAGCTTGCTTAACTCTTTTCTCATGAGAGGTTCAATGTGGGGATTCACTAGCCTTTACTTTTGCTTAACATGCTTGGATTTGCGGATCCAGCTCAATAGTATGTTGTGCCAGCTTTGGGTTTGAAACCTCTTAGATCTTTGTAAGTCCAAGCGAAGATATCTGGGAACTCTTGACAAAGCTGAACAAAGTTAGATTTCTCTTGTGAGAGTACTTACTTTTCCAGTCTACAATGTTTTGCCTTCTTCCACAAAAATAGGCTATGAATCTTCACCCTTCACTTGAATGTTTGCTTTCTCCTTCCGGAACTGATCATTCGGGGTTGAAGATTGACTCCAAGGTTATGAGGCCTTTTGGTAATTTGTTAGTTCTTAGCTGTACTACCTGATCACCATATTACTGCTCCAGCTTGTCTTGATTCTTTGGCAGAGAACTCAGCTTCTTCTTGTAGGAAATTAACAATTTGTTGATCATTCTCAAAGACTTACCAACTTGTGCCATTATCCGGAACAGCTGGTATCACAACCACTTTGATATGAGGCTGAGATTTTCTCACTTTTGATATTCTCTATAACGTCAAACGCAGACCCAATTGCTTCAAGTCTGTCCGCTGATTCATTCCTTTTCCTTGGGATGGAATTGATGCTAAAAGCTTCAAAATCTTCTATAAGATCCCATACCTGATTTTTGTAGCACTTAAGCAGATTATTCTTGACAGCATTTGCTGCCCCTTAACTTGGTTTATGACCAGCTCACTATCACCAAATACTTACAAATTCTTTATGCCTTTCTTCATTGCTCAGTGCAATCCATGAATTAAAGGCTTCAGACTCAGCCATATTGTTTGAGTACAGGAAAATTGAAAATGGAAGGTTGAGTAATACTTTGTACCTTGCGGAGAAATGAGCATAGCTTCTCCTCCTGCACCTTGTCTACTCCTTGATCCATCAAAGAACAATTGCCATACTTCATTCTTGTCCTTATGATCTGGCTTGGGTGATGTTGGGGAGAGGTTAATCCTCTTCATCGTAAACAATAAACCCCTAGCTCAGATTCTTCTATTTCTTGATAAGGATCAAAGGCATGCACTTTGCTTGCCCATTCCTCAAGAGTCAAATCTGGGATACTTCCAACCTTAGTGTCAGCTTCATCAGTGCTAGGGTGATCTTCTTGATCAAATGCTGAAGCAGTTGGCATTAATCTGACTTGGAGTGTAAGGCTCAATGTGGAAGTTTGCGATAGGTTCGGATCTGATTGTGGCCTTAGCTCCATACCTTGTTTCTAAATAGCATGTGTGACCAATCAGCAGACAAGATACCCTCCAATCTTGGCCGTGAAGTCCCTTGACAAGCACATAGGGCAAAGAGTTGGTGGAAGGTCTATTACTGACACATCTTGTAACACTATTACGTTGGGACATGTGTGCAGTGTGAGGCTCAAACCTTTGATTACTCCAACCGTTGTCACTTGCTGTCCCATCTAATTGCACTACACCCTTGGAGATGACTTCATATTGAAGCCCTAGCTGATTAGCTATTTACTTAGGCATCACTGAGCTACTTTCCCTGGAGTCAATCATGCAATTGTGTACTAGTTTGGTCCCCAATGATTAACGAGACATAGAAAGGAGGGGGGCTTCAAAACTTTACCTTGCTGTCCTCCATGATTCCCTTCAGGATGAGCAGCACTTGTGAGGACATTCTCTTGCATAGGGACCTGTTGGTTCGAAGTTGACCAATTCTTCATGGCATCTTACAGCTTAGATCTCTTTGTCTTGGGATATATAGGGATTCCCACATTCATATGTTTGACGTTAGTCTTCTTCATCTGATTCAATGATACTGAATGGTGATGAAGGATCCCTCTGCTGCCCCCTAGCTTGCACATTCGTTGCTTGCACTATGGGCAATAACAAGTAGCATCTGAGTTAGTTTAGGAGCTGGTTTGGGTGCCCCTTGCGTGTTTGGAACTGCATTTTGTTTGCCAACACCTTGTGGAGTGACAAAAGGTTGTGAACTATTTGGGGCCAATGGTTGTCCTTCACCCAAATTCCTCCTTTTTGACCTTGTGTTGGCTGCAACACCTTGAGAGGGTACTTGATTCATGCCACAGAAATCTTCTAGCTTGCCAGTTCACCAATGTGGTAGTTTCATTCGAAGATGTTGATTGCTGTTGGAATGTTTCTTGCTGTTGATCTGTCTTCCTTGGTTGCCCTCTTGCCTCCACACCAGTAGTTGTGCACCATAAGATTCTTAATTGAGATGCACCATTGAAGCACATGGATTGGTTATGAGGCTCATTGCATGGAAAACACTAATCATATTCCTGAGCAATGTTGTTCTGTGTTGGCACTAATGCCTTAGAGGAAGATATGGCATTTGGGTTATAAGGCTGGAAGTGGTCTATTAGCGGGAGGCCTTACTTGGCTTTGATTCACATTTGTAAGCTGAGATTAGGTGACCTATTGTTGTTGGTATGGCTACCTAACTTAGGTACTGTGCTTGGGGTTGATAAGAAGATCTGAAACACTTGGGCTTGTTGTCTCTTGAGAGTAACCAACTCGTTGCCTAGGTTTTGTAACTATTTCATAACCTCTTAGAGTTCATTTGAAGCACTAGAGGATGAAGTAGAAGTTTCACTTGAACTTTGATTTCTAGGGGTAGGAACAAGAGCCAAAGTGGGTGTTTGACTAGTGCTTAGATTTTCTAAGTTTGGATACAAGGGCATGGGAGGCCTAGGAGCCAGTTTACCATCTTGAATAAGACAGTTTTTGGGCTCTACTGGCAAATGCTATAAGCAGCATGTAAGGTTGTGCCTCCCATAGATTGAATTAACATAGAAATATCAGAATTCAAAGCCTTAAGATAGTATAGAAAAGCACTTTGTGCTGCTGGCCTTACTGCCACTGGAATCCTCTCCCAAGACCTTTGAAATCTGAAGTTGAAGTCAATCAGCTACTCGTTTGGGAGCTCTCTTGATAGTTTTCAATTGTTCTAGTAGAGAAAAATTGTCTCCCTTTTCCCCAAACTGCTCATGGAGAACTATGCATAACTGATTCCAATTCGTGATAGAACCAACTTCAAGGCTCCTGAACCATTGCAATGCCTTCCCTTTGAACGATGATGCCAGCAATTTGACAGCCACATCCATTTCATTTATCTCATGGATTGCACAGATGTTAGCAATGTCTTTGACATGATCACCAGGAGTGGTATGATTTTCTCCAATGAAAAATGGAATATTCTTCAATGCTGCAATTGGAACTGGATTTTGTGCATTGAGGGCAAGTGGGATGCTGCCAGTGAAATTGAAAAAGGGATTTAGTGGTTGTGCCATTCTAATTGGCCTGAGAACCCTTGCTGATGCGAGAAAAGGTCTATCAGGTGGAGGTGTAGACAAAGTTCTATTAGGTGGAGACGCAGATCTTTGAGCTCTTCTTCCCCTTCTTTCTCTGCCTGGAGAAAGATGCAGATAAACAAACAATCCTTCCTCCCTAGTTCTTGACCTGGTCTGTATTCTTCTCATAAATTTGCCAGGCTTGGACTACAGAAACCAACGGATTATGCCTCTTTTGGAGTCGCCAGATGTGTGATTTTAAAGCTCCTTCAAAGCTGAAACTTACAACAAGTGCACATCAATCTTTTTGCAATGAAAGTAAAGACCTCTAAGTCCCACTGGGCGTGCCAGAACTGTTATCACCGAATCGCAGCACCCCTGTGCATATACATGAACTCACAGTGTGATTGGATAACATGGGTACTATCTCCAAGTTATGGGACTTGCTACTTGAGATAGACCTCCAGAGAAAGCTGGTTCTTTCTCCTAAACTACCTGCCACAATCTACTCTAATGCAGGATAAGCTAATTGTTCTAATCTAAATTTGCAAGGGACCAAGGAGGGAGAATACATAAAATGAAAGCCTACACTAAAGCGGTGATACACCGGAAAAGGAGGGTGTGAGAGTAATCTCCAAATGTGTGAAATACAGAGGAAAAGTGCACACTAGAAGAGGTGATGACAGTTCACCATAATCTAGCTAAATGCATTCACAATAATATTCCAAGCACACACAATGATAATGAATCCCTGCAAGAACATAATAAATAGACACAATATTCTTATAGAAAGATCAAAGAGGCAAGAAGAATGCAAGAAAACACAGAAGGGGAAGATACATCCATAAACTGGTATTTTATTGCTTCATGATATGCACAGTTCAATCTATTACAAGATAATGGCCTGGATCACCATGCAAGGAGTCCACTACAAGGGCTTGCAACACACTGGCTTCATAAAGTAATTTTGGCAGAGCTTTGCTACCCAAAAACTCTCTCTCTTCTTCTTGGACAGGGGAGTTAGAAAAAATATGAGGGGACCCTAGAAATATGAATTTTTGCCTGGACTCAATATAATTGCTTGGGACAAAAGAATCTGATGCATGTTATCAAAATTACCTTGAGGGGTGAATTTTGGATAACACTTATTTTTTAAGATAAGATAAACCTTATCATTTCACATGGGTTCCACATTTTTAGAATTTTTACAATACAAAATACATAAAATATTTATGACCTCACTTCCTGTCCTTATTACTAATATAATATTTCTAATTCCTAATCATGTAGACCCTACTTCTTTACTTACCCCAACTTTGACATTTTAACATTACCAGACCACTTACAAAAAATATTTACTTTTAACTATTACGGTACTATACATTATTGGCGGTGTCATACTGGCAGCGTCGTTATCTTCTATTGGATGCTACTACTAATTATACTTAACAACATCCTATTCCTAATACATACATTAATGAAATAGAAATTACAGAGGAAAATTTTAGTGTCGACAACCCCACCTCTTAACTTTTCAAACCACCACGCATCTTAGTGGTGCATCTTGAGATGGTCCCCAAAAGTAGAGACACTAAATGATTATGGGCTCACCACGTGTCTCTAGCTCTTTAGGGAGTTGCTGAAAATTCTAAGGAAGACCCAACGAAAACCTCCACGTGTCTTTATGACACAACTTCAAGAACCTTATAAGTCTTTAATATGATTTGGCGGGGGCACACTTCCTTTTTATAACCTTTACTCCATTTTTCCATAAGTGAAAAATATCCAACTTGCTTCCAAAGGCCCGCATCTCCATTTTTAACTTTGCCACATGTCCTTCTACGAGGTCAAAGTAAGAATTTTTCCCTGCCACTTCATATCTGTTGAATAACGAATTAGGTGCTATCAAGGCTATGGGGCTAATTTGATATTTTTTACAAATGTGACAAAAGTCAAAAATTTCACCAAAAATACCTGTCATGCCACATCAAATTAAAAATGAACATGTATACATCCTCGGGGTAAAAATAAGAAAATTTCCCCACTACTTAAATTTTTCTTTAATCAGAGCCTTGCGGGGCTAGGTGGCGAGTTCAAACTTTTTGCCAAATTAGGAAAAAATAAAAAGTACATAAAACAAACCCATTGTGCCTCATCTAATTAGAAGAAGCCACATAAATTCTAAAAGAACCAATCAGAATTGAGTGGAGCTATGGAGCCAAAATTTCCTTTTTGCCAAAAAAGTAGAAAGCGATAAGTTTAAAAATAAAATTGTCATCCCTTGACCAACCAAAAGAAGCCACGTGACCATCGAATGTTGAGGAATAATTTGACGAGAAAAATATTCCCATCAGACCGTCAAAAACATAGAAATTCACCATTTGTGCCTAGAATCCAAGTTTTTGCTAAGGATGAATTTTTTTGGAACAAAACTAAGTGAATCACGATTCCAAGCATTTTTTGACCATGGATTTTGATTTTCAAAGGCATAAAAATATAAATTGATCATTCTCGAGCTTACATGGTCAGGGAAAAATAGGAAAAAATGGTAGAGCCCACGGATTTGAAGAAATCAAGGCAAAAAAGGGAAAGCTTGGAGACTTCTTCAAAAAAGGGCATGACAATGGATTCTGTAAGCAATTCAAGGCATTCAAATGGAGGTTAAAGATTCAAAATATCCACATTGAGAGATAAAATGTTTCATAACACGTAGATCAAAGGAAAATCAGGGCAAATGGTGCGAGATCAAAATGAGCACCAACACAGTCTATTTTGTTAGTCAAACATTGCTTGATTATGAGACATGTTACAAACAGGGAAAAAATGAATGCCTTGCCATAGTATTTGTAACAAATCCTTTAAGACATTGTATGCTGAATTAAGAAACGAGGATTATTTTTAAGTCAGATCACTTGTGCACTTTTCTCACACAAGGATCCTTATCTAAGAAATCCACGAGCTTCATAACTCTGACGGGAAAATTTTAGTTTACATTTTTTAGTATGAAATATGTCAAAGGACAAATCATTGTGGACTGGTTGGCTAATAACCTGCTGGATGGAGGTGATATGGTAAATCTAAACTTCCCCGATGAGTGTGTATACTTCGTCGAGACTAGGCCCCCAATTTTTCTGTTTCCATGCTATACTGACATCATTAATTTTATAGTGGACCATACTTATCTAGAAGGGGAAACATCCAAAAAAAAAAGGCAATTATGTGTCATTATCGTTAAGTATGTTATTTTGGAACAAGTTCTCTATCAGAGAGCCTTCGAAAGAATGTTGATAAGATGTGTTGATGCGGAAGAATATAAAATTAATCTTTATGAATGACATAGCCGGGTATGTGAAGGACACTTCAGCGGCCACGCCAATGCTAAGAAGACATAGTAGTGGATTAGGCTAATAATTTTAGGACTACACTAGAAAATCACCCATAGTCCTTATGGCTCCACTACGTCTCTTGTTTTCACTTCCATGACCTTGTCTGCAAATCCATAGAAGGCACCTGCAAGTCATGTTTCACATTTTATGTAACTAATAAAAAGAATATCGATAGAGCTTGATATCAAGTAGAGTCTTCGAGAAGCTATCATATCATATCGATCCATTACACCACTTAAGGTTAGGAGAGCATTCTTTTCTTTAGACTCACAGATCCCAATATTGCATGTTGAAGACATAAGATTACCCAATTATCTTGATCACCACCACCACACTCACATCCACTCCCATTCTACACTAGTTGTCTCGGCACAACCTTGAGAGGTCAGGTGTGAAGAAGTTCATGTGTTGATTTTCTATCGTACAGTGCCAGCATTGCTCTAATTTCAAAAATTTTGTTGGTTATTTCCTCATTGAATGAGATCATACTATCAAAATTTTCTACAGGCACTATTTTTGGGTATCCTCAAGCTCTCTGGATTTCATTGTTCAATGTTTGAGATTTTGGTGGAAGATTCATTGGGACTTTTTTCTTCTTCAACCTAATAAAAATAGTAAGTTTTGGTCCTTCATTGTAGCCATCATTTCTTTCATGGTTATGCACTATTTTTCTGTGATAATTAAAGTCACTTCAATAGTTACCTTTCATTCCTCCACTAATACATCACACTCTTTTCTGAGAACTTACTTGATCTAGATTTTTGTTGTTTCTAAAAGAAGGTTATCTTGATTCAATCTTTTATTTTCATGATTTCCACAAGTAATTTCAATATTTGAACTTTTATAGTCATCAACATTTCAAATCTTGCTTGTATTTGTTCTCGGTATTTCACCGTTTTTTGTTAAAAGGCCTTTTTTGTTCTTAGTAATTCAGTTTTCCTTCACACAACTGCATGGAATAAAATTTTTTGAGGTGTTCTTAGTTTTTAAGCTTTAAAACTTATAACTACCATTGTTAAAAGTGTAGAGCTCTAGTTTTGGTCCTCTATATGTGAAGTATACAAGGGGTCTACTACTTATGTAAGGGGTTTTAGGCCTAGCTATCATTGAAAGTTTGAACCCCATCATTTGACTTAGTGTAATAAGCAGTCAACCCCACTATTTTTTGAATGTGGGTTCATCCTTTTGTTGTGGCTTCGTATAGAGCTTGTCCTAAGCACTCATGCGATCCATTTTTTTCCACCCAAATTGGGTCTATGCTGATTTCAATTTTAGTTTTCCCTCGTCTGGGCTTAGTGTATTGCTTTCGTTTGATAGATGCTAGGTGCCTGATAAAGCTTTTTTTTTTCCTTAATTGTATATGAGTTGTCTTTGATCTAAAGCATCAAGACATTTGTTGTTATACTATATTTATTGACTATGAACTAATTTGACTTGCAAATTCTTTAAAAACTTTATGAACTAGAAATAGTACCAAAGCTTTGCATTTAAGAAATTGTAATGGTTCTAATGGCATCAGGGAGCTCAAATTTGTTTCTCAATTTTCTTTACTACGGTAATAATAGCCTTATGATATCTTCTTTTCTATTGCATAGCCGAAATTAGGCTCTGGTTTTCTAAATTTTCATTGTTATATTCCTGTAAAGATTATGTATTTTCTGGAAACAATAGTTGTTGGTATACTATTTGTTAGTTTGAAGAATATTTGGGTTTATTTTACCACTGTTTGTAAAAATCTGAAATTGATACATTCCCAGAATGTGAAGCTTATCTTTAATAGTAAAAATAATTCCCTAATTTTCCATTGACCCAATACATTTGCATCTAAGGTTCATTTTAACTTTCTCTCTAATCCATCCTTGAGGAAGATCTTCAATAGTCAGATTTTCGTAACTAATGCAGCTTAATACTTTTAAAAATCTAGTTATCAAAACTTACTCAGGAAAACACATTAATCATGTGTCTTTGGATACATATGAATAAGAATTCATTGTATTTTATAACAAATTTCTTACAAAGCTTGTATCAATTATCACTCCTTGAACTCTGATATTGCATTCTAAGATTGAGGAGGGTTTATGACTGTACCTTGTGAAAATAATATGATTTATAATTTTGATTAGTTCTTGCACAATAATCTAAGATGAGTGCTCATCAATAATATGAAAATGAGGTGATCTCTATTTCAATCTGTATGGTATTTTAAAGTATCCTTGATGCATGATATTTTTTCATTTATGTACCTACATACTAAAATAAATAGTTAGAAATATAAGTGAAGGTAAGAAGCCTTCCTTTTATTGCTGATTTCTTCTTGTGCCTTGCTTCCGAAGATCATATTATTTTCTTTAATTTGTTCTACAGTGTCTGATTTTCAAGTTCCTCTTAAGAAAGTCCACTTGTTTAAAGGTATGAGTACAATAGGAATGAAATACATAGCTCGAACATCTGATTTTTTCTCTCTTTCAGGTACAAGGCAACACATAGCGGATATTAAGAAGAAGAGCAGGTAAGGACAAGTGAAAGCCAACTGCGAGAACTCCATCTGAATAGGCAATGATGGATTTCCTTTCTCGTTTATTCATAAATTTACATATGTGTACTTTATTTTAATGTAATTGATTTCAGAGTTATTCTCATAGATTGTGTGGGTCTATTATACTTTTAAATTATGAAATAAATGAAAATATCTTAATGTGATGAGCTGTAATTACTTCTTTTTTGCAATTATTTTTCATTAACATGGTGTTAAATGAATTCTTTACAAGTCATACACACTAGGAAATTTTCACTTAATCATAATTAATAAACTCAAAGTAACTTAGATAAAACTGAACTGTAATAAAAGATAGGAATCCACCTACTTAAAACTCTGAAATGGACTATCCCTGTGTAAGCTTTTGGATATCCATTTTCAACCTTCATTGTCTTTCCCATCTTTGTTAGGGTCTTGCATTGGTTCTGAGGGGATGATGCATGATTATGATGGAGATGTTCTTTAGAAAGACATCTTTAGGTGGAATGTTTAACATTCTAAAACCAAACACGGCAATTCAATGCATTTTCCCCTTCAGTTAGGACCCTCTTAAACCAATCCCTTCAACCTGAGAAACAAATTTTTGAGTTGACCTCCCACATGGGTGCGAAAAGTGTCAATATTTCTTGTGATTCTGTGGGATAAAGCTTCTTGCTAACTATAAGACTCACACCTTGATCTCGTCCATTGGGCATGGATTCAAAGCCCAAATCAATTTCTTCCCCTTTACTGAAAAATTTATCTTCTGAAAACAAAAACTAAATATGGGAAAGATCTAGTAAACTAGACCCTATGAATGAAATGCACTTATTGAATAAAAACCAATAATTGTGCGGGAGCAATTTATTGAAATGAAAATCCTATCTAACCTACTCTAACCAGCATTGTATGATTTTCAATAGCAATGCTTGAGAACAATACTATTTAGAGGAATGGAAATTTCCTCTCCACTTAGCCTTGTGAACTGAAAAGCATAGTGCTGCTTACAATATGAAATCATGTAAGGGCCACTCTTGATTGTATCAAATTTGGTATCGCTGCAAGGATTAGCCCTATATTCATCCCATTTCAACACACTATCTCCTTTATTAATTTATTTCTTTTTTCCTTCTTATCAAAACTACTCTTAAATTGCTTATAATTCTTCTCTATGTTCTTATGAGTTTGATCTCTCACTCTTGTAGTTGCATAAGTTCCATATACTGGACCTGCATTGGTTCATTTTCAATTAAATCCAACTGATGTAGTAAATCCATTATAGGAAGCTCAAGGTAAATAGGCATTCTTGCCTTCCCTTTCCATAAATTTGTTTTTATGGTGGATTCCCAATTGACCTTTTTGGGAGTCACTCTATCAACCCACAATGCTTAATTTAACATTATATGTCAGGCTCACTGATTTTGTTTGAGCATTCTTTTGATTATCCTTAGAAATATTTTTGTTTGTCCTTGCAGCTAATCCATTACCTTGAGGGTGATAATTGGATGAAGTGCTTAGATAAATACTGTGTTTAACAACATAATTTTTTACTCTTGCTCCAATAAAATCTATAAGCATTGTCACAAAATATGGTGGCTGGAAAACCAAATCTATAAACAATACCTTCATGTAAAATGGTAGAATGGAGGTCTCATTGATTTATTTTAAAGGTACAACTTCATTTTAGCAAGTAAAATAGTATGTGGATGTCAAAATCAACTTTTTCCCTTAAGATGAATTTGAATTCATCATACCAATGAAGTCAAGGCCCACTACATAAAAGGTTGATCATCTTAAATAGGCTGTACATGGGAAGCGATGTTAATCATTCCTTTCTAACAAAAAACACACATTGCTTACATTTTTTAATCCACACATAGCAGTCATTGAAAATGTTAGGCCAATAATAACCAAGCTCGCATAATTTTATGGGTTGTTGTGCATGCTACAAAGTTACCACCTTGTTGATCCTTCATGAAATTATTTGAGTAACTATTGTACTTGATCAAAATCAACACAACGCAGTAATATTCCATTTATATCCTTCTTGAAGTACTCCATCAATGAAAATAAAAGGTATAACCTGTAAATGAAAGTATCTTCTCTTATTCTTGTCCATACTTTAGATATATTCATGAATGCAAATAAATGATCATATTAGTCATTTTGCTTGAATCAGAGATCTTCTTGATTGATTCACCTTTTGATTTTTCAGGATGAGATAAAAATGCCACATTCTTAGATTAATATCAACAATCAAATGCTCACAAAGTCCTTTTCCCTTGATTTTTTTGGCCACTCTAATGTCAACATTGTATTCCCTTACCTTAGTGATCCATCCATCCCTTTTCTCATTCAATTCTTTGTTCAAAAGGAAAGCTTTAACACTCGGATGAGAAACCAAAACATGAATTTTGTTATTCAAAAGCATCTACTTGAAGTTTTTCAATCCTCTAACTACAACAAGTACCTATTTTTAATTAAAAGTGTACCTTGTTTTGTAGTCATGAAGGTTTTCCCGAAAAAATGCAATGGGATGCTTCTATCTCATTATAGTTAACCTGAGTATAAATGAATCAAATGGTTTCATCCTTCAAGTGCATACATGATGAAGTATTTGTCAAAATTTTAATTTTTGCAATGTAGGAGTTATTGAGAATTAACCAATTTAATGGCTTCAAATCCTTTCTTTCCTTCACTACTCCATGAGAATGTTTTTCCTTTCTTGTGCATAGAGGTCAATTGTTTGACAAGACTACAAAATATATACAAACCTTATTACAAAGTTTATTTTTCCCAAAAAATATGAAGAGCCTTCTTATGATGCGGTAAAGACAACTACAAAATTTAATCCACCCTTAATAGGTCAATGGCCAAACCTTGTTTGGAAATAATGTGACCAAGTAATTTTCCTTCATACACTGAAAAAAATTGATTTTTTGGGATTCAAAGAGATCCCAAACTTCCTACAAATTTCAAAGGTTTTCCGCAAATGCATGAAATGATCAACATAATTTTTTGAGAAAAGCAGTCACATCATCTAAATACATAAGTATGCATTTATTCAAAAGGCTATGAAAATCCATATCCATTACATGCTGAAACATTGCACCATCATTAGAAAGACTAAAAGGCATTATATTGTATGCGTAAGTCCCTTGCTTTATGGTGAAGGTTGTTTTATATCTATCTTCATCACATACAAGAATTTGATTGTATCTATTGTACCCATATAATAGGGACAACCTATCTGAAACTGAAACAATTCTTAAAATTTGATCCATATTGGGAAAAAGATAGTGATCTTTTAATGAAGCTCAGTAAATGTCTCTAAAATCCACACATAACCAGGATTTCACCATTTTTCTTTCATACATTCATAAGGTTGGTGACCCAGCTTGAATGATTGATGGGGAATATAATACATGATTCAATCAACTTAGATAAATCATTCCTCATCAATGGTTCAATTTTTGGATTTATAAGCCTTTGCTTTTACCTTACAAGATTTACATCTGGATGTAATTCTATAGTATGCTAAGCCAAACTGGGATCAAAACCTCTCAGATCTTGGTATTTCCAAGAAAATACATCAATGAAATCTTTACATAATTCAACAAAATATTTCTTCTCAATAGTGGAACATACCTTTCTAATCTGTACCGTGTTTTACCTTCATCATCTAATATTTCTTTGTAATTATCAACATGAGTGGTGATATTTCCTTTTTATTTTCTTAACTGATCATGTGAACTAAAAATATCCTCCAAAGTGACAGGTCCTTGAGGTAATTTATTCATTTTTAGCCACACAATCTGATCATCGTATTGGTGCTACAACTTAGCTTGATTATCTGATGAAAACTCAACTTCTTCTTACATAAATTACTAATTTATTTATCATCTTCAAAAACCTTCCAATTTTCTTCATTATCAGGCACTGAAGGTCTTATAAGCATCTTGATTTGAGGCTGAATTTTATCATTTTGGACCTGCTCAAGAACATCAAAGTAGGCCCCAACTACAAGAGTGTCTATCTGTTTGTTCATTTATTTCTCTTGGACAGAATGAATATTAAATGGTTTAAAATCATCTATCAAGTCCCAAACTCTTTGCATTTATAAGAATTTAGTAGATGCAATTTTTAGAAACATTCAAGTTTCTAACTTGGTTGATGACTAACTCTGAGTCACCAAAACCCTGCAATGAGTTGTTCCTCTTATCCTAGCCCATTATAGGTCTGTGAATCAATGCTTCATACTCAACAACATTGCATGTACAAGAAAAATGCAAACTTAAAGTTGAAAAATACATCATTTTTTATGGGGAAGTTAGCATTAAACCAACACCTTGCCCTTTCTTGTTCTTTTCTCCATCAAAATGAATGCTACCATATGCCTTCTTCAGTATTTTTTACCTTTGGACAGCAAGGTAATAAATGTGATTTCTTCATGAAGACAATACACTGCCAAGCATTTTCTATTCTACTTCCTTGTATAGATCATAATCATATTCCTCTTGTGTTGTTTCATCCATAAGAAAGTTAGGAACACCTTCTAAAGTAGAAATCTTAGTAACACTATCAAAATTTAGTTTATCAAGTACAATCATAGTTGAAATCTGGTTTTTGAATATGAGGCTGAACATGAAAATTTTCCAATTGTTCTGAGTTGATAGTAACTTTAGTACCATACCTCGCAGTGAAGAAAAGGTAAAACCAATCTAAGGAAAGATACCCACCAATATTTGTTGTGAAATCCCTTGAAAAGTAGAGTTCAAAGTAAGGTGGTAAATCTACAACTATTACATCTTGTGAAATTATTACATTAGGACCATGTAAAATTATCTCTAGATACTTGATCAAACTGAATGTATTTTCTGCTATCCCATTAAGTTGCAGTATGTTTCTCGATGTTGGCTCATAATTAAGACCAGAATTATCTATTATTATGTTGGGCATGATTGTATTATGTTCCCCATTATCTACCATGCATTTTTGGATAATTGATCACCAATAATGAGGGATAGATAAAAAGGAGGTGCTTTTTTTACTTCAGCTTTTAATAACCTCTAAACCATCATTTATAGCTCTTTCATTATTTATTGGTGAATGTTTGCAAGAACTGCAACCATTTTATTTGGTTTTCTCACAACTGATTTTGAAGAAAGCTTTAAATTAGCAAGCTCCTTGTCAAGAATGTCTTGTTGTCGAGGAATATTCAACACATCCCATAAATAAATATTAACATTTCTCTTTTGTATCAATTCAACAATATTTATTGCATCTCTAATATTCTTGGAATAATCCTTAAAAGGAGAAGATTTTAAATCTATAGTCTTAGAAATTTGTGATATGAAAATCCTTCTGACATTTTTGTGTTTAAATGTTTCCTTATCTTTCTGAGATGTATTATAACTATTAGCTATTTTATCTAAAATAGGAGGTACACTTGAAACTTTATCCTTACTTTGTTCTTCTTTGAGAGATCTCTTTCTAGATATGGTAAAAACTACACAACGCTCATTTTTCTCATAGTTGACCATTTCTTGTTTTGGATGTATTTGATTTTGTCCATCTTGTTGTCCACCCTCCATTTGAGGAATATGAGATGGTTTGATTGAGGTTGAGAAACAAGGCTCAAATTCAAATGGGCATTTGTGCATAAGTATGGAGGATGTGGCTAATTACAAGGGGAACACCATTCTTTTAAAGCCATATAAACTGGTACAAGATCATATGAAGTCAAAGGATCCTTAGGATCAGTTTTTCTATGCTCTAAGGGAGCTCTATAGTTCTTATTTTGATGATAAGGATACCTAGTATCTTGAAAAGAAGCTTGTTAAGGGATGCTAGGATGAGCCATTTTGTTCTCTATTAGTTTTATCTTATTTCCAAATGTCTGGAAGGTCTTGTTTATCTCAGTCAAGTCATTTGATGGTGATGTTACAAAATTATCTATCCTTTGAATAGGAGGTGAAATGGGGGATAAATATATGATAATAGGCATTGAAGGACTTGGAGTAAATTTTCCACCTTGAATAAGACTTTTTTCAACTCTTACGACAATGTCATAGGTTGTTAGAAGTGAGAAACCACCCATTGACTGTATCATGGCTGCAATATCATTGTTTAAGGCTTTGAGATAATATAAAAAGGCATGGTCACCTTAAGGCTTAGCAGTAGGAGGAATCCTCTCTCATGTTCTAGAAAACCCTAAGTTTTAATTTGTTATGAATTCATGAGGTGAATGTTGAATTATGGACAAATTCTCAATAAGAGATAGATGATTTTATTTGTCTTCAAATTGTTTGCATATTGCATCCCCTAACGCATTCCAAGAGTCTATTGTAAATAATGCCAAAATCTTATACCATTTAAGGGTTTTTCCTTTGAATGAAGTAGTTAAAATCCTTAAGGCTACATCTTCATGAGTAATATTATGCACTAAACAAAGGGTTGCGAGATCTCTAATATGCTCAACAAGGGTAATCTGATTTCCAATGGTAAAAGATGGAATCCCTTTCAAGGAAGTATCTGATATATCATGATACATGGTAACTAATAAAGGGTTGTCATTAGTAAAAGGGACAAAATATGTGGGTGGGTTAGCAAACATTGGGAAAATAGGGTTTTAAATCAAAATATTAAGGTTTGGGGAAGGAGAATTTACAAGATTGGGCCTATTATAGGGCATAGTATTTCCAAATCTTCTTCTCCTAGCTGAATTAATAGGTAACTGGATGAAATAAAGGGGAATTCCTCTTGCTTCCATTGATTTGGTTGTCACTTTAGGCATGAAACATGTAGTACTACTCTGAAATAAGCCTTACAAAGTCACCAAATATATTTTCTTTTAATTTTCAATGGATGAATGCAACTAGTTCCTTCTAACAAAGGTTACTCTTCGCAACAACAAAGTTTTGTCCTGATCCTCATTCAAAATTGTTATGGTAGCAAGCTTGAGCAATTGATTAATCGGTCCTTGATAAATTGCAGCTCTCAAATCCTCATTTATATCATGCTACATGTAGATTACTCCTAGAAAAATATCATCTAGATGATGATCTTTATTAATTATAACTTTAGGAACAACCATGTAGAGAAAACATGATTTTTATGCAGCTTTGTACTTGATATATCTTATTCGGGGTCCCACCAAGCATGCCAAAAATGGTTATCTAGTGGAAGAGAACCTATGTTGAGGGATGACATATTTGTGTGTCTTTTTTTTTGCTCACTTCTTAATATATAATTGAGACACCTCCCATGTTGTAGGTCTCCTATATTTGAGGTGAATCTCCATGTTATAAGTGTTGGCTCCCTTTTTGGAGTATCCCTAAACTAGATTTATGGGATTAAGGGCAGGAGGATGAATAATAAAATGTAAAACAATGATACAAAAAAGTTATTTAAGGGATTTATGACAGAGAACATACATAATCTGATGAGAATAGAGTTGAAGTGAACATGATGCAGGGGTTTTTTGTTAACTTTAAGGAAAATATTGATATACTAAGGGATTCCTCACAATAACAACACAAAAATTGCACACTAAAATGAACACAACACTTAATCTCCAGAAAGGTAAAATGGATCATGAAAATATTAATAATTTATGGAATTAAATTGAAAAGAATAACTATGATCATACACACCATTGCAAAATTCTGAAAAGGTCAATCTACTATTTATCACAGAAGGGAAAAATCTGGAAAAAAATCATTCACCACTCATTCACATCAAGAAGTCTCTCCTTGTGGTTTGAAAAAACACACAATATAGAGTAAAGTATTCACTAAATTCCCCCTAAAAATAAACTAAAAAGGATTCAACTCTAAACTCCCACTTGCAAGATAAGTTTAGCCTTCATAATGAATAAAATAATAGAAGGCGTAAAATTACATGTTGTATATGGAGGCAAAAATAGCCCTCCTCTTCAATTTACTCATAATAAAATTTATTTGAGTCTTTATTTAGCCTCTGCATGAAGTTTTATGACTCCTTTGGGAAAGTTAAGGTAATTGGGATAAGGGTAAGCTATTTTAAAACATTATTATAGAAGGCACACCACTAGCATGTGTGCATAAAGAATGTAACTTTTATCTTTTTCATCTATTTTCACCTGTACATGAAAGGGGTTTTTTATTCTAGCTCTACATAGAAGGGGGCTTTGACCCATGATACACATGCAATTTATTCCATCTAAGGTCAAAAATTTTCATTGTTATGGTAGCAAATTTCAAATATTCAATAACCCGTGAGTACAATAGCATGATTATTTTGATTTATTCTAAAATAATATAACTCTAAACCAAGTTGGGTTAGGGTTAGTCCTCCACTTGACACATATGCTCTTTAACTTAGTTCCTGAGAATGAAAAGAATAACTCTAACCCTAACATTTTCATCATTTCATTCTTTCAGTTCCAAGAGAGGGACTCCATGGGAAACCATGCAAAAAAATTTCCAGTTGTTACCATTTCTCTAATTTTGAACTTTCGGTTGGTTATTTGCTTAGTGAATGAGCTCATGCTTTCAAAAAAAATTGTGGCCATCATTTCTGGGTATCTGCAAGCTCTATGAATTTCATTTTTCACTTTATGTGCCTTCTATAGAAGATTTGTTGGGCAATTTTGACTTCTGCAACCTAAGAAAACTGGTAAGCTTTGGTCCTTCCTTGTAGTCATCTTTTTTTTCATGGTTATGCACTATTATTATGTGATTATTGAAGGCCCCTAAGACATTAATTTCCGTTACTCCACTAATACATCGTGCTATTTTCTGAGAACTTTCTTGAGCTACATTTTCATCATTTCTAGAAGAAGGTTCTGTTGACTGAAGCTTTGATTACCAAGCTTTCGATTGGTAAGTTCCAGAGTTGAGATTTTCTAGACATGGGTATTTCAACTTCTTATTTTATTTATTCTTGGTATTTCACCACTTTTCCTTAAAATACCTTTACTATTCTAGGTAATTCATTTTTCCTTCACAGAACTATAAGGACTCAAGATTTTTTTTTACCGTTTCTTAGTTTTCAAGCTTTAAACCTTACGGTCGCCATATTTGAAAGTATAGAGTTCTTGTTTTGGGTCTGTCTCTCTATGAATTATGAAAGGATTTCATTGCTTATGCAAAGGGATTTAACTCTAAGTTCTTGACTGTCACTGTTGTAGATAATATTTAGTCTTATACAACAAATAACATAAAAGAAATAAACAGAATACTTAAATAACTTACATAAATAGATGAATATTTGAACCAGCACTGCTGTGCATAATCTCCATTAATAAAAGCTTCATTATACTCAGAGCTTCATCTCTTTACAATCAAGTTGTGTGTGCAGCTGTGTGCTTTCAATGCACATCCTTCCTTGCTTGTGCAAATTTCATACCTTTGTGTGTGCATACAAAGCAATTACAATTGTTGTTATTTAAATAGAATAACTCACCCACTAACAGCTCTTAAACTGAGAATTCTAAATCTAAACTCATGCTTTAAAATAGTTGCATGCTATGCATGAATTAAAATAGATTTATTTGAATTAAATCTAATGACAAAAATAAGATAAAGATAACTTAACTAAAGAAAACTAAAACAAGACTAAAGCTAAAATTAGCTTTCCTAAAAAGCTACGGTTGGAATTAAATATGCAACACATGCATATTTCCAACACTCCCCCTTAATTTAAAACTATAGCTTTCAGTCTTCTAGAGCTGTGTTTGCTTTTTCAGATCTGCCATGTGCAGGATCAAAAACTCCCAAACAATCTCTCAAATATATGAAAACTTCTTTTTCTAAAGCCTTTGTAAAAATGTCTACAAACTGATCTTCGGATCTAAAAAACTTGATGAATTTCCTTTTTGTTTACCATCTCCCTGATGAAATGATTCCTCGTATCAATATGATTTCTCCTCTTATGAAAAACATGATTTTTGGACAACACTATGGCTGAGTTGTCACAAAAAATCTGTGTAGCTTCCTCTTGTTTCTGTTGTAAATTTGTCAACACTCTTCTCATCCAAACAACTTGACATGCTACTCTTGTTACTGCTACATACTTTTCTTCTACTGAAGATAATGTGACAATGGGCTACTTCTTTGATGCCCATGAAACCACTCCTGTTCCAAAGTGAAAATTATAGCCGGATGTGCTTTTCTGATTATCTATACTTCCAGCACTGTCATTATCTGTATAACCAATTAGTTTAAAGTCATCTAAACTTGAATAAATAATTCCATGATTTCTTGTTCCATGTACATACCTCAAAATTCTTTTTCCAACTTGTTAATGTGAATCTTTTGGAGATTCCATGAACCTTAATATGAGGCTCACACCATACATGATATCAGGCCTCGTGGCTGTCAAATACATAAGACTTCCAACCAAATTTTTAAACGATGTTGGATCCACAAACGATCCTTCATCCTCTCTGCTCAACCTCAAACCTAATGTAACTGGTTTTGGTGTTGGATTACAATTCAACATGTTAAACCTTTTCAAAACATCACTTGCATACATTACTTGTGAGATAAAAACTTCACCTTCTGATTGTTGAACTTCAATACCAAAAAAAATGCATAAGACCAAGATCTGTCATTTCAAACTCCTTCTTCATGGCTGATTTGAATGAATCTGTAGATAGATTTCTAGTAATGATCAAATCATCTACATATAAACAAACAATTAAAATTTTACCTTGCTCATTTATCTTGGTGTATAAGGTAGGGTCACTGCTGCTCCTACTGAAACCATTCTCAATCAAATAAGAATATATTATACTATACCAAGCTCGAGGTGTTTTCTTGAGACCATAGAGCGCTTTCTTCAATCTGTATACTTTTCCTTCATGACCTTCAATCTCATAACCTTCTGGCTGATTTACATAAACTTCCTCTTTAAGGAATCCATTTAAGAATGCTAATTTACCATCCATCTAATAAATAGGCCATTTGTTTTGAGCTACAATTGCTAAAACCATTCTTACCGTGTCTAAATGTGCTACTGGTGCAAATGTTTCATTGTAGTCAACTCCATATTGCTGCGTAAAACCTCTTGCAACCAGCCTTGCTTTGTGCTTCTGTACTTTTCCATCAGCATTGTATTTTCTCTTGTAGACCCACTTGACTCCTATCACGTCCTTTCCTTTTGGAAGATCCATTAGCTCCCATGTCTGATTCTTTTCTATAGCATCAATCTCATCATCCATGGATTTTTCCCAAACTTCATTCTTTATAGCCTCTTCATAATATATGGATCTTTAGCTTGAGAAAATAATGCAAAAACTGAAAATGAATTAGTTGTATCAACATTATAAATCTCACTTAGACTTCTTGTTTTCTGCTGTGTAGGAGTATTTGATGCAAGACTCCTGTTTGGTGATGGAGTAACTTCTGGTGTTCCTTGTGGTGTCTCTTTCATGGCTAAAGATGGCTGAAATCTTGGTGACCTCCTGACTATAGATGGAGTTTTAGCTTGTGCTACAACTTATGGTGCATGTCCAAGATTTGTAGATACAGTAGCTTGTTGCTCTAAATTTTCATCTATCATATCATCATGCGGAATAGATGTTTCTATACTCAATGTTTTCTCTATATTTCCATCCCATGCTTCATTCTCAATAAAATGTACATCCCTACTGATCACAACCTTTCCACTGACTGGATTGTACAACTTGTATGCTTTTGTATTCTTTGAATACCCAACAAAAATACACTTTTCTCCTTTGTTGTCTAACTTCTTCCTTAGCTCATCAGGTACATGTGCATACGCTACACAACCAAAAACTTTGAAATGTGAAACACTGTGTTTCCTATTAGTCCATGCTTGTTGAGGAACCATGTTCCTAACAAGTTTCGTTGGACACCTGTTCAAAATATAAATAGAAGTTGCTACTACTTCTACCCAATACTCATTTGGAAGATATTTTGCCTTCAACATGCTTCTCGCCATCTCCATGATGGTTCTATTTTTCCTTTCTACCACACCATTCTGTTGTGGTGTATATCTGGTAGTAAGCTTCTTGTGTATACCATGCTATCTACAAAAATTCATAAACTCATTAGAAACATACTCACCTCCTCTATCCGTTCTGAGAAATTTGATGTAGTATCCACTTTGCTTCTCCACTAATGCCTTGAACTACTAAAATTTATCACAGACATTTGATTTATTTCTCTGAAAATAAATCCATGTCTTCCTTGTGTAATCATCAATGAATGTCATAAAATAAATACAACCTCTAATAGAATTTGTCTGCATAGATCCACATAAATCTGAATGTACAATCTAAAGTGGTGCACTTGCTCTTGCTATTTTTCCAACTTGGAATGAATCTCTATGTTGCTTTCCTAAAATAGAACCTTCACATACCCTTTCCAGTTTCAAAAAACTGCAGTCTTATACAACAAACAACATTAAATAAATAAACAGAATACTTAAATAACTTGCATAAATAGATGAATATTCGAACCAGCACTGATGTGCATAATATCCATTAATAAAATCTTCATCATACTCAGTGATTCAGCTCTTTACAATCAAGTTGTGCGTGCAACTGTGTGCTTTCAATGCACATCCTTCCTTGCTTATGCAGATTTCACACCTTTGTGTGTGCATACAAAGCAATTAAAATTGTTGTTATTTAAATAGAATAACTCACCCACTAACAGCTCTTCAACTGAGCATTTTAAATCTAAACTCATGCTCTAAAATAGTTCCATGCTATGCATGAATTAAAAAAGATTTATTTGAATTAAATCTAATGATAAAAATAAGATAAAGCTAACTTAACTAAAGGAAACTAAAACAAGACTAAAGCTAAAATTAGCTTTCCTAAAAATCTACGGTTGGAATTAAATATGCAACACATGCATATTTCCAACAACTATCTTACCATTTTAAAAGTTCTAACATGGCCATCATTTAAAGTTAGAACCGCATCATTTGAATTCGTGGAATAAGAAGCCAAACCATCTATTTTTTGAATATGGGTTACTACTTTTGTCTTGGATTTGTATAGAGATTGTCCTAAGAACTCATGGGCTCAATTTGTTTTCACAGAATTTACGTCTATGCTCATCTCAATTTTGATTTTCTCTTTCCTGGGCTTACTATATTGGTTTCCTTTGATATCTGCTAGGTGCCTGATAAAATTTTGTTTTTCTTTCATTATATTTGAGTTGTGTTTCATCTCAAGCATCAAGCCATTCAGTCTTATATTGTATTTATTGATTGTGAAATTCTTTAACTTGCTTATTCTTTGAAAACTTTATGAAGTGGAAATAATACTGAAGCTTTGAATTTTATAAATTATAATGGTTGTAATGGCATAATGGATCTCAAATATGTTTCTAAATTTACTTTCCTACAACAATAATAGCCCTATGATATCTTCTTTAATATTGCACTGCCCAAACTAGGCTCTGGTTTCCTAAATGTACATTGTTATATTCTAGAATAGATTTTGTATTTTCTAGAAATAATGGTTATTAGTGTACTATTTGTTAGCTTGAAGAATATTTAGATTTCTTTAACCACTTTCTGTAGAACTCTGAAATTGGTACTTTCCTAGAATGTGAAGCTTATCTTTAACACTAAAATTGGTTCCCTGCTTTGCCATTGTGCCAACCCAAATTTCATCTAAGGTTCATTTTAAATTTGTCTATGAGCCAACTTGAAGGAAGATCTTCAATATTTAGCTTTTTTCAACTGTTATAGATTAATACTTTTGAAAATTTGTTTCTTAAAACTTACTCGGCCATGCACATTAACCATGCATCTTTGGATAAATATGAATAGGAATGCATTATCTTTTATAACAAATTGCTTATATAGATTGTATCAATGATCCCTCCTTGAACTTTGATATTGTATTCTAATATTGAGGATAGTTGGTGACTATACCTTGTGACAATAATATGATTAATAATTTTTATTAGTGCTTGCATAATAATATACGCTGAGTGCTCATTAATAATCTGAAAATGAGTTGATATATTTTTTAGTCTGTTTGGTATCTTAAAGTATCCTTGATGCATGAGATTTGTTCATTTATGTACTTTAAACATAAGTGAAGGCCAGAAGCCTTCCTTTTACTAGAAATTTATTCTCGTTTCATGCCTCCGAAGATGATTTTCTACTCTTTAATTTTTTTTGCACTGTTTGGTTTTCAAGTTCCTTTTAAGAAAGTCAATTTGTTTGAAGTTGGGAGTACAATAGCATTGAAAATTTATATATCTAACATCTACTTCTTCTCTTTTAGGTATCAAATAGTAGATGATAAATATAAAGAAGAGGAGTGGTCGACGAAAAATGGAAGCCTACTGTGGCAAAATGCACCTGAACATGCAATGATGGATTTACCTTTATCTTTTATTCATAAATTTATACAAATGTACTTTCTTTTAATGTACTCAATTTTAGAGTTATTCCCACATCTTGTGTGGGTTCATTGTACTTTCAAATTATGAAATAAATCAAAACCTTTTAATGTGATGATATGTAATTACTTCCTTTTGCATTACTTTTCATTAACATGGTGTTCAATGAATTCTTTGTAACTCATACACACTAGAAAAAATTCAGTAAAACATAATTAATGATGGCAAGGTAACTTAATAAAAATGAATTGTGAATAAAAGATAAGCAGAAACCTATTTCAATCCCTAAAAAGGATTGTCCCTGTGCAAGTATTGGGCTCTCCACCTTCAATATTTTATGTCTTTCATGTCTCTATTAGGGTCATGCATCTATTCTCAAGGGGATGATGAATTATCATGGTGGAGATATCAACTAGAAAGACACTTTAGGTGGAAATATCAAATTCAGAAACCAACACAAAATTAGTTCATGCCTTTTTCCATTTATTTATGACCCTTAAACCAATCCCTTCAATATGAGAAAAAATGTTTTTCGGTTGACCTCTCGTACGGGTGTGAGAAATTTCATCAAGCTAATTCACATGAGTTTAAGGAAGAAAAATCATAGCAATATGCAAGTATGTGTGAATATGAGATTGAGATTGACACTCCTAAAAGAAAACTTACAAATTTTTTGAAGAAAACCTAAATAGAACAATAAATTTGTGAATTGGATAAAATTTCATGCTACATTGAGGAAAATCAGGTTTATGCTCACATGATAGGTCTTCATCAAAATATAAGTGATGACACATGCCCATTTGGAAAATTTACAATTAAGGATGTTATGATACAATAACTCACAGCTATATTTTATCATGTCGAAGGTCATCGGGAGATTAAAGAGGACCTTAGGAAGAAATCAGAGGCTAAATTCATGAAGGAATATCAAAACCAGATTATAGGATTTGATGGTTTATAGGTGCTTACATCTCCAATTAGTGAGACATATTTTAAGCTCCTTAATGAGATTCAAATTCTTTGAATACCTCTTAATTCAGATGACGAGATTACTATTTTAAGGGATGGTGGGAAGGAGCAAGTTCAGGAGGATTGGATCAAATTTTGTTTCTCGAAGACCGTGATGAATATTGAGAGTAATATATGTAGCTCTCAAATGAGTTGTAAGGAATTGTAGTTGAAGACAAGAAGCATGATGCCTCCCAAAGTGTCATGAAGCATCAAAACATCTACCTTCTATCACCAGTTGAGTGGGTGTTTATTGGGAATATATTTATCCAATATAAATAAGATTGTAGTGTGCCTATGAAACCCATAAGAAAGGTTTTTTTCCCAATGAGAACTTTCCTTCCTTTCTTGCAGACTCAGGGAGATAAAATAAGAAATTTCCCCTTTGACCTAGGAGGACCAGAAAAGTGAAGGTTAGTTACCATGTAATTGTTTCTATTTCAATAATGGTTTCCATCTTAAATGGTATACCTCATATAATTTTGTTTTCCCCTATTGTAGTTTTGTACAAGTTTGCGTCGTTATTTTTCCATTTTGCAATAGGTATTTCTAATATTTATAAGCATTAAATAGCCTATGGCATACATGTTCAGGTTTAGTACAAGTTTTTAGTTGGCATTCATGGATGAAATAGCCATTTTCAGGGGTTGTAGCTAGTTAGCATGCAACCAAATCAGCAAAGTCACAAAATATGTTGACCATTTTTGGTCAATCATCAAGAGTGGGTACTGATTTTTGTTGTTACGGGGATCTATTCATTTATAGGAAAGTATTGAAAGCAACCTAATAGTTATGGGTTCTGTTGTAAGGTGTAAAACCTTACATAAGCTTCCTTTCTGAGTGTTTTCTTCATCAAAGATATGCAAAAGCCTCGAAATACCAGTTCATAGATTTGGTGAGGGTGGGAATAGTAGTAGATGTTAGAAGTTGGACATTAAAATAGTAAAAATGATTTTAGTTTACTTTTCATAAAGCATAGTTTTCTATCACAGGTGCATTAAATTCTTATTATTTCTTCACGCTTTAATGATATTAATTATGTATTGATTCATTTAGCTCATTCCACCATTATAAGTTAAAGTAATCAAATGGAAAAGGAAATAGACAATTAAATTATAAAATTTAATTCCATTTATTCATGAAGAAATAATGTTTCCCTGAGAAGTCATGGGATCTAACTCATATTGATTAACTAAAATTGGTGAAACTAAGGGGAAGTATATCCAATAGTTAATCTAAATAGGAGGACATAAAACAATGTATAAATGAACTAAAACAATATGGAATAAATTCATTTATTTACTCTAAGTGAAATAAAACCCTAAATGAAAAGAGGAAGGAAAAGAATGACTTAGTTGTTTACAAAAATCTATTACAGGTTATCACAGGTTTAAAACTAGAAATCAAAATCTGTAGATTACCACTTATGAACCTTGTGAAGGGTATATCTAGGTTTCCTAAAATGACACAGCTGCTTGGGAGGGTATTGAGGCACTGTGGGGTGCACTGGGCTTGATTCTAGGTGTTGTGAACTGTCTAGATGCTTAGAAACATTTTTATGAAGTGTCACAACTAGGTCTGAAAATATTTTTATCTATCGCAATGGATTTTTTGGGTTAGCTGAATGATGCCCTAGACAAGAAAAATAATAATGGGTCAGATTGACCTCAAGCACCAAACTGGTGGACTTATCGTTGAGCGTTGCACTACATTATGAACCTTGATGTAGTTCTGGTGAGTGTGTGTGAATGGTTCCCTAGGTGCTCTTGTGTCATATGCACTTTTTGTAGTAGCAAACTTTGATATCTATAAAATATCTATCATAGTATGTAGAATAGAATAGGTATAATCCCTCAATCCTAGTTGAATGGATGTGATATAAAATTTATGAGTAGAATGTATGGTACTATCTGGATATAGATGTGAAATAGATAGAGTGGTAGAAATGATAGAGTGGCAAAGACTTAAGACCCTCAATAAGGTCTTATAAGCTATATACTTATAGGGTTCTTAATTATACTTTCATAATTAATCCTGACAATTCTGACTGAGAAAAAGATAAATAAGACCAACAAATATAAGTGACTCAATAAGGAGTGAAAGACCTAAAACCTAGATCAAGGAACCAACGGTAAGACCATGGCCCCTGCAGGTGCCCTAGTACAAGTTGGGGCTCCCGGAATTAGGGATTTAAAATTTTTGGGAAATTGCGGGATGGGTAAATAGGTAATGGAAAATATGCAAGAAAGGCAAGATAAAATAGAAGAGGAAGATAGGAATAAGGTGGAAAAAAGGGGGGATTAATTAATAATTTGTACACTTGAGAACCTTTTAAATAGTATAAGACCCAGAAAAATATGTCTAAAATGCATGATTTTATGTCTATATTTCCCCCCCACTATATGTTGGTGAGTGAACAAATCGGTAACATAATGTAGTCAGACAAGCATACCTAAAAATTTTCTAGAGTGTAGAAGAAAGTGTGCCAATGGACTAGACTTGAACGTGGAGGAGTGTGGATTCTAAAGATGAAAAAAGTAAAAAGAAGTGATGAGATTGCACCTAGGGTAGAAACAGGTGTTTGGATTCTGTAGTGTAAAGAAAAGTTCCTATAGTGGTGTGTTGTCATTGTCATTGTTGTTGTTGTTGTTAGTGTTTCCCCTAATTTGACTGCTTATTTATCATACTATAGACTTGCAAAATTAAAATGTGCTAGTAGTCAAATATGTATGTATGTAAAAACACTATGTAAAATAAGCACATATATAGAAACCTCTAAAATATGCTATAATAGAATGTAAAATTGAAAAAGGAACATGTGCACCTGATTCATGTCGAGATAAAGGGTGTAGAAGGATATCATGTATTGTCACGAGTTTTTTGGGCGATGTCACATGACTCTAGTTGATGAAGTATAGAAAAGAAAATTATTGTGTCCTCTAACCTTTAACTTCCTCTGCTACAATGCTCGAAGAGATCTTTGTATTGGTTTTTAGGGTGATCCTATGTCACTGGATGGATAAGTGTAGAGATGCCACCCAAAGTTACCCTTGATCCTATAACTTCTCTACAAAATTGTTGAAGGACACCTTATCCTATTAAGGCTGGTGTGTATGGAATTCAATATGATTTGAACTCACTCATTATGACTGAACTATTGTAGATACGCCGTGTTAGTAGAAAACCCATATTGATGTCCCCCTCTTTGGGGATGCAGAAAACAATCCAGGAACGAGAATGTGCCCCCATAAGAGTACCTACCACACTTTAACCTTGTAACTAACTTAGCCCTATAGGGGGAAATGAAAAGCACTTGGTAGATACCAAACACATGCAAAAAAGGGGGTGGCTATCCAAAAAAAGTGTTAGTCTACAAGTACATGAATGTAATCAGTGTAAAAACATAAACAATGTAGAGAAAATACCAAGCACAGTAGTGTAAACATGTAAGAAGACAAAATAGACCACACAAAGTGGGTTTAAAACATGCCACATCACTCACGATGTCTCAAGACACACAAGGTCATCATGGCCATAGAAAAATAAAATTATACACACCAGCAAAGGGAAAAAATAATAAAAAATGGAAGACAAAGCAGACAAGTAGAAATAGAAGTAGTCATGGGAACATGTAGTCCTAAAAAAACGTGTTGCACATGGAACACCTATTAGCATGTTAGATTGAAAACCAATATGTCAAACAATTTATAAGCAAATATTATAAGATGCTAAGTAAAAAATGAAACAATAACACTTGTATGTGACAAATTTGGATGCCCCCAACAACCAGTATAGTAAGGTAGAAGGTGATCATGCATGTGACATGTAAATGTCTTGTATCTTCAATCACACTAAAAACAGGAATGAATGCACATGTGTTTATGATAATGAGATGTATGAAAGTATGTTAAAATGTGACATAGAATGAGAGTGTAAAGCACTAGTAAGTAAAATTCAATGCTACCAAGACCATGCAATATACTATGGATGGATGGAATGGAATGAAAACTGGAATGATAAGAGAAATGTTCCCCCCGAGTGTCTAGAAGTATATGTAGTGAGGTTCATTTCTTGTGCCCTCAACAGTCAAAAATGAAATGTAAATGAGAGTGTGTCATCGGAAAATGGTCACGTTTTGTAGGTTGTGTCTAGCACATGGTGCTTTATGTGTAGGTATAGTGATGATGAAATGTGATATGTAAAGAGGTGTGTGTGGACCCTATAGCCTAAGTGTATACCACTAAAAAATTGAATGGAAGAGTTATGATTTATCCCTAAGAATATATCATTATAGAATGAAGAGATGGAAATATAATATATGGAAAGATGTGCATGGACCCTAGAGCTGAATCGTATACTAGGACTTGTTGAATTGGAAGAGTGATGATTTATCCCTAAGCATTTATCACTACAAGATGGAAGAAGAAGGTGACGATTTATCCTATAGTGTGTGTCACTACCATATGGGTGAGTATGGTGTATGAAGAGTAGTGGAGTATGTGGTGGATAACAGAAGGTGGTGATTTAGACTATAGAGTATACCACTAAATGATGAGTAGGATAAATGGTGAGGTAATATAATGACGTAAAATAAGATAATTAAATATGTGCTGATAAAATGCAAGAGGATAATGTAGAATGTCTTAATGGAGTGGTAATTTAACCTACGTTTTATACCACTACATCATGATCAATGGAAGGATAATGTAATGGAATAAGTGTGGAATCGAGAAAAGGGGGAATGTAATAGGATGATGTACAATTGAGTAAAAGAGTGGTTATTTAACCTAAGGTGTATACAAATATAGTATGTGGTGATGAAAGGGGTGACTATTTAACCCAAGGTGTATGTCAGGAATGCAGAAGGTGGGGGAATGAGTACGAGTTAATAGGAGGAAGTTTTGCATAATTAATGCGAGGTTAATTTGACTTGTAAACCCTTGGTAGTCGAGTATGGATAGAGGAACTAGAGTGCATCATAGGGTGGTGAGTGCAGCGTGTAGAACAATGTAGTGTAGTTGACCAAGGTATGTGAATGTGTGGTGTAGGAAATGTAATGTTTAATTTATAATGATGATGTAATAAATGTGTAGATAGAAATAGAATGTGCAATGATAAGATATAAAATAAACTAGAATCCTGCCTAATAAAGGCTAGTGTAATAATATTCCAAGTATAAGGAAATCTAGTGTAGTGGGTAGAATATAGAAGATGTATGAAATGCAATAGCAATAGAATAATGGAATGATGATGAATGAACTAGAATCCTGCCTAATAAAGGCTAGTGTAGCGTGTAGAGGAGGTAAGGTATATAGTTGCAATGTGGGGAGGTAGGAGGGATATATAGGGTGGAAGATATTATGTTAGGCATAGGTCTAATATGTGGTGATGAAATAGAAAAACTAGGCCCCTAGATAATGAGACATGGCGAAAATAGTAGATGTATGTATAAAAATGTAAAACTAGACTCATGTAAAATGATGACTAGTGTATTATGTATAGGATGGGTAAAGTAATGGGATAGGTATGTGCAATATGGGTGATAAATGCTGATGCAATATTGGATGAAAAAAGAGGTAGTTTTTATAGTGCAGTGTGTGGGGTTCAGTATAATGGTGATCTCTCAAAAGTCTAGTATGAACCGAAGCACTAGGGTACATCATCGAGTAGTGAGGGAGATCTCAGATGTGATGTGATATGACAATAGGAAAGAACACATAAATAGATAAGTAATGCATGATGTAATACTATGTAACACGGGTAAAATAGGAGGGGCAATGTTTAATTTGTATGCCCCCAAGTGTATGATAAGTTCTATACTATGTAATAAATGATGCATATAGGTGATAAAACATGATGGATTTTATTTAATTGATAATGCATAAGAAGTGATAAAGTATTATAGATGTGTGTGTGTAGAGGTGGTGATGTAATGGAGAAATTTAAGATGAAATGAGGTTCTTCATGGAAAAATACCCCTTAACAGTCATATAGGAACCCCAAGAATATGAGTGTGTCATTAGGAGGATAGAGTAACAAAAGTCATCTACCAAAGGTGATGTTTTCATGCAGTGTGACCTTGTTGGACAAATATTTTAGTAGAATTGGGTGTTGTAACGAAAAGTGTAAATGTATCATTAACACCAGGAGGAAGATTAGTTTCTTTGAAAAAATTAATGGGTTGGAGCGTAGATTTGGGAAGAAGCCATGTTGTATTGAGTTTTAAGGGAGATTGCTTAGGTTTTTTTTATAATGCAATGGAAAACCTAGCACGAGGAATTTATGAACTAATTTTCATAGGTGGTGGACATTTTTGAGTCGGTGAAACCATGGGTAATGGCTTAGGCGGCATTAGAATAACCAAATAAGGCGTATCAGAAGCAGTATTGTGATGTGTAGTAAGTAGAGAAGAAACAATATAAGAAAGAAGAGAAGTGCTTGTTGATCTAGGATATGGATTACTATGCACATGGGAGGGGTTGTCAATATCAGTTATGTAACTATTAAGATATGGATGTTGTGTGTAGAGGTGGTGATGTAATGGAGAAATTTAAGATGAAATGAAGTTCTTCATGGAAAAATACCCCTCAACAGTCATATAGGAACCCCAAGAATATGAGTGTGTCATTAGGAGGATGAGTAACAAAATTCATCTACCAAAGGTGAAGTTTGTGTGCAGTGTGACCTTTTTGGAAAAATATTTTAGTAGAATTGGGTGTTGTAACTAAAAGTGTAAATGTATCATTAACACCAGGAGGAGGATTAGTTTCTTTGAAAAAATTAATGTGTTGGAGTGTAGATTTGGGAAGAAGCCATGTTGTATTGAGTTTTAAAGGAGATTGCTTAGGTTTTTTTAATAATGCAATGGACAACCTAGCAGGAGGAATTTATGAACTAATTTTCATAGGTGGTGGACATTTTTGAGTCGGTGAAACCATGGGTAATGGCTTAGGTGGCATTAGAACAACCAAATAAGGTGTATCAGAAGTAGTATTGTGATGTGTAGTAAGTAGAGAAGAAACAATTTAAGAAAGAAGAGAAGTGCTTGTTGATCTAGGATATGGATTACTATGCACATGGGAGGGGTTGTCAATATCAGTTATGTAACTATTAAGATAATCGAGATCTTCCTTATAAAGATCAGGAAGAAGGTCATTAGTAACTGAGGGGGCTTGTTTAGATTGATCTAGACTAATCGAAGGAGAAAGAGACATAGGATTCCATGTGGGTGTGAATTTTTGAAGGGGAAATTGGGAATAGAATGATTTAAGACCTTGATGCATAAGAATTTGGATTAAGCAATGCAAAGTGTGAAAATCATTTACATTATGTCTACTTATTCAACGATAATTGCAATATCCATGACTTGGATATTTTTCTGACCAACAAGGTGAATAGGAATGAGTATGTGGTAGAGTGATCAATTGACGATGGAAAAGATCTATAAAAATGTCACGTTTCTTTAGTACTACACTCAAATATGAGATTTTTAGGAAAAGGGACATCTTGAGGTTAAACTAAATGGCATGTAGTGGACGTACATTTAATAGGAGATGGTAAAGGAGGACATTAATGCAATTATGAAGCATCCTCAAGGTGTTTGATTTCAGATCCAAGGGATGTGATGGTGGATTCCATAGATTGAAAAAATTATGTATGCAATTGAGAAGCATGTATAAGTTGCTGAATTTTAGATCTAAGGGATGTAATGGTGGATTTGTTGGCTATAGCTTTAACTTGAAATAATGTATGTAAGGATTAAAAATTATCTTGAAGTAATGTATGTAAGGCTTTGATCGAGTCTAATAGTGGTTGATTTGATACGAGCTCCTCAAGATTAGGATCAACAAACAAACTATGAAGTACATAGATTAATTCATGTGGTAGCATATTATGATCAAAATATTTGGTGTCTAGGGATATTTGGAAACTAGATTGACAAGTGGGATGTCTCTTGAGTAAATCTGTTAAAGAACGTGACCCATGATATAAAAAGAAGGATCCTAAGCGTGAAAGATGTCGGGTTCACCAAAATGATTAACTAAAAGTGTTTAAACTAAGGGGAATTATATCCAATAGTTAATATAAATATGAGGAGATAAAACATTATATAAATGAACTAAAACAATATAGAATAAATGCAATTAATTACACTAAGTAAAATAAAACTCTAAATAGAAAGAGGAAGGGTATAAATGAAATAGCTAGTCATAGAAATATGTTGTAGGTTGTCGTAGGTCTGAAACATGAAACCTACTGTGTAGAAGACCACTTAGGAACCCTGCAAAGGGAGGATCTGGACTGCTTGAGATGAAATAGGTGCATGGGAATGTATTGGGGTGTCTCGGGGTGCCCTGGTCTAGATTCTAGGCACTGTGAACTATGTAAGGGGTTAGAAATTGTGTTCTGTAGTGTCACAACTAGGTCTGGAACTTTTTCTATCTATCGTACTAGATTTGTTAGATGAGTTGAATGATGCCATGCATAAGAAGAATAATGTGTCCCAATGACCTCAGCTTCCAAACTAGTGGACTTATTTCTAAGCATTGCACTACATTACAGACCCTAATGTAGTTCTGGTGAGTGTGTGTGAATCATTCCTTAGGTGCTCGCCTATCTTTCGCACTTTGTGTAGTAGCGAGATATGATAGCTATAAAATATGTAGAATAGTATGTAGAATAGAATAGGTAGAACACCTCCCTCCTATTTGAATGGATGTCATGTAGACTTTTCTAGATATAATGTATGTAACTATGTGGATGAAGATGGTGTAATAGATGCAACCCCTGATGGAGTGATAATAGTGATAGAATGGAAGGACCTATGACCTTCAATAAGGTATTAAAAGCTTTATATTTATAGGCCTCTCAAATATACTTTTGCTATTAATCCTGACAATGCCGACTGAGAAAACAATAAAGAATACTAATGGCTAGAAGTGTCCCAAAAATGCATGAAAGAGGTTAAACATAGATCAAAGTACCCAGTGTGGGACTAGGGTGCCCCGGGGTGCCCCAAAATAGGCTTGGGCACCTGGAATTAGGGATGAAATTTAGGGGAAGTTGTGATATTGGAAGATAGGTAATAGAAAATAGGCAGGAAAGGAAAGATAAAATAGAAGAGGAATATAGGAAGAAGTTGGCCAAAAAGGGGTGGATTAGTTAGTATTTCGTACACTTGAGAACCTTCTAAAGAGTAGTATAAGACCAAGCTAAATATCTCTAAAATTCATGGTTTTTGTGTCTATACATACGTAAAAGAAAAATAAATACATATACAAAAAGTTGTAAATAAATGAGGAGAGAGGAAACATATCATTGCTTGAATGAGTTGGTTTCCCTATGCTCCTCACTTGCATCTTCATCATCTTCAAGCTCCTTTTCTGCTACTACATCACCTATTAACAAAAAAAGAGGCTATTAGATATCTGAGTGTTTATCTGTAATCATGTACTTACAGTTTTTGGTAGATGAATTTCTAAAAATGAGTACAGATAAGAAATGATGAAAAATAACTAGAAACAATGTAACAGAGACTATGGCTATGGTGTCTTCATCTTAGAAGTGTCTCCAGAATCATACTATCAAAAGGAAATCACTCAAGGATGAAAAAGAAAAGAAAATTTTGTTGGCCTCTATTATATAACTAGTTTTCTACAATGTGAAGGTACAGGGAATGAAGTACATTTTGAATGACATTGAAAATTGCAGCAATGAAATGAAGAACCAAATGAATAGTTTCATTCAGATCCTATACTGTATATTGTTTAAGTGTTTTCAAGAAAGATATAGAGTTTTGAAGAAAAGTAAAAATAAGGAGAATAGACATGGAATGAGTTACAAGTGTAAAAGTAAAACTCGGAGACAACCAGGTACAATTTTATAGCAAGCTAGAAGTACTATATTCAAGCAATGAACAAAATTTCTCAATAACCCATGCAATCTTGTAGTCGAGGATGAAATACAAGCTTCAATAAAGATACAAATTTTAAGTACAGTTTCTTCACGCAGCAGTATAGTCACTTAAGATCAATAAAGTGCCATAAAAACAAGATTATAGCTCAAGAGATATTGCTCAGCTAGTTGAAAGGAAACGAAATTATTTCAGAGACACAAGTACGATCAAAACATCCAATTAGAGTCGAGCATTCAGGTACAGTTTATAATCAATTACACAACATAGGAACAAAGAAGTTTTCAATTTGATGTTATACTTCATTCATTTGTAAGACAAGGAAAATTTTGGCAGCTTCCAGAAAGTACTCGTAAAATAGATAGACGGTTTTAGATGGATGAGTTCAAGAAAGAACTTGATAAAAAAATAGTAGAAGCTATCACTCGAAGATAACAAATCTATGAATGCAAATGACAAGAGGCTACAAAAGGCTGATCCACAGTCTTTTCACATTAAGTGATATAACGTTACAAGCTACTCATCATAAATATATATCTCAGATAGCATGGGGTAGAGTGACCTTCCAAAAACACAAGTTATAGTCAAGATAAGGTTCATTCTCATAAGTTTAAACATTGTATGTGTACATACTTTTAAATGAGCTTCTACAGGTGAAAATAGATCAAGATACAAACTTCCATGTATTCTATAATGGATCATCTACAAGCGATAGTAGAATGAGAACACAGAGTCTCATAAAATATATTCTAACCATGTGCCTCTACAATGAATACCGTTTCTCAATGAAATTTGTTTTCAAGATAATGTTCATTATTCTTGCAAAATATAGAAAATATGGTCTTTGAAAATCAATCAAGGAATAATCCGTTTGTTTTCAAGATGAAACAGTAAAGAGAGAAAACCAGCCACAACTCCATGCGATGGAAAGCCAAACCCCCTAAATCTATAATTTCTAATAAAATCGTATCTAGAAACTCCCATTCCATGATTCTACGAGGACATAAGTAAGAGGGAATATATATATCCACTCAGAATCTCGAAGCACAATGACCAATCCGTAGTAATAAATTCAAGCCCTTTTAATCATTGATGAACCAAAGAAAGTAAGCTGATGTCGTGGAAGTTTTTTCAAAAATTAATCATTAGTAAAGCACGCCAGCTATTAGTTCAAAAGTTAATGATTATCCAAAATACATGTGCACTAAGAAAAAAATAGACCTTTACACTTTAGTTTAAATATGCAGATGATATAATTTTGGAGAAATAGAAAACCTTGTTTTCAAAATTACGCTAATCTTTATAAAGGGGCCCGTAAATTTTCCTTATTTTTTGCAAAAGCTTTGTAGAGGTAGTCAACTCAGGTTTGAATGAGCATATGTAAATCTATTTTTGAGATAACTGAAAATAGAATTAAGGGTCGAGATGGGCCTTCATAGGCTATTTCTTAAGAGGTGATTTTCACTATATATTCATGCTTTTCAAAGAGTTAATGGGGACTTCTCTATGTAATTGAGTGCTAGTGTATTTTTTCTAGATTTACCCTTTTATGAGAAATAGCAGATTGGCCTTTCCATAATTTTGTAGTGGTGTGTATTAAAAAAGGTTTCTATGTGACTTTCATTACCTGAATTATTAATTTTTTCTTAAGCTATATACCTTGTTGTAGATTAAGTGTTGTAATTCATTTTAGTGTGTAATATTTTTATTGTGTTATTGTGATAAATTCCTTAGCATTACCAGTATTTACCTTGAAATTAAAAGAAACCCCCTGGAGTGTGTTCGTTTCATACTTTTCTCATATGATTGTGTATGTTATCTTGTCAAAAATCCCTCAAATCCCCTTCGTGTATCATCTTTTACAATTTACAATTAATTTTCTCACTTTTAACCCTATATATCTAGTTTAGGGATACTCCAAAAAGGAAACAAATCCTTAGTAATTTGGAGATTCATCTCACAACTGGGGAGACCTATAGCCCTTGATGTGTTTCAATTGTTCACCTCCACATGTGAGGGAGAAGAAAAGATATAAAAATTTGTCAACCCTCAATATAGATGCACTTCTGCTACATAAAATTTTCTAGCACGCCTAGTGGGAGACCTTAGATTGGAGTTATAAAGTATAAATTTACATGCAGGAGCGTGGTTTCTTTGCATTTTCTTTCCTAACGTTTTAGTCAATCAAGTTCAACATCTTGATGATTTGTTTATAGTAGTTATCAGCACATAGTATGACATAAGAAAAGATTTGAGGACATTTATCAGTCAAGATCCATTAAAATGGTATCAACTACTTGTTTCCATAATATTTTTGAATGAAAATAAAAAAATGGCTCTGTTTTCGTAGCAAAGAGTAGTCATTGTTAGGAGGAACTAATTGTTGATATCCTATTATAAATTAAAGAAAATATATTTGGCGACTCCAAAAACTAATAGTGCATGTTCCATTCCTAAAGTTACAACTAGATCAACATCAACAAGAGATATTCCGTTTGATTTCATTCGGTGACCTCTTAATTTAGCTAGGAGAAGAAGATTTTGAAATACTATGGCCTATAATAGGACCAATATTGCCAATCCTCCTTCCCCAAACTTGAATATTGTTATTCATATCCCTATCATTCCAATGGCTAACTCAACTAGAGTTTTTTTTCTTTTTACTAATGGAAGACCCATGTTAATTCCCTTTTATCATGATATACCTTTTGTTGCCTTAAAAGGTCTTCCATCATTTACCGGTGAAAATCAAATTACCCCTATTGAACATATTAAGCATGTTGAAGCCCTCTATTCCATGCATAATATTACTCGTGAGGATGTATATTTAAGGATTTCAGTTGTGTCATTCAAAGTTCAAGCCCTTTTTCAGTATAGGAGTTTGGAAATAGGAATAATAGAATCTTGGAATACGTTTGGTGATGCGTTGTGAAAGAAATTTGAACGCAAATATGATCACCTCATTGAGTAGCTGTCCACAATTAAGCGTGTACCTCATGAATACATGACCAATTTTAACTTTAGATTTTCTATAATATGGGAGAGGATACCCAAACTGTTAATACATCAGTTGATCATGATTTTCTTCATCATATAAAACTCTTAAAAAATGACATTTCAGCCATGATACAGTTAATGGGTGGTTCTAAATTTCGTGTAGCCTATGACATAGCCATAAAAGATGAAAATAGTCTTATTCAAGTCAAAAAATTGGCTCCAAGACCTTTAATGCCTATTACTACAAATTTAGCCCCTATTCCACCACCCATTCAAAGGATAGCTCCTATTGTAACAAAACAACCAAATGACTTAACTGAAATAAATAAAACCTTGCAGTCATTTGGAAATGAGATAACATCAATGTTGAGAAGTGGATCATCCTAGCGACCCTTACCAAGCTCCTTACCAAGCTTTTATGTAGCCTTATCAGCAAAATCATAATTATAGAGCTCATTACTAACCCGCAAAACCTGATCCTAAGGCTCTTACCACTTCAAATGCTCTGGTACCCAGTTAATATGGATTCAAAATAATGGTGTTCTCCTTTTAATATGCCCCATCCTCATTTTTCATGCCCAAATGCCAATTTCAACCTGAGTCTTATATCCCAAACTCAATTTGAAACATCACATATGCTTCAAATGGAGGGTGGGCAGCAAGAAGCATAGAATAAAATGCATCCAAAACAAGCATTGGTCACTTTTGAGGAAGATGAGCTTTGTGTAATTTTAACCAGATCTAAGAAGAAATCTCTTAAAGAGGAACAAAACAAAGAAAAAGGTTCAAATATGCCTTCCACTTGTGATAAATTTTAAGGCATCCTTGGTACAACTCAAATGGAGTAGAAAATACATGAAAATATAGGTCCAAGAAGCTTATTTATTCCATAAATTTCTATGACTGCAGAGGTAAAATCTATTGTTTCAAAGATTCATTCTAAGAATATTGCAACATATTTAAATATAGTTGAATGCATGAAAAATAATAACATTAATATTTATTCATGGGATGCGTTAAATATACCTAGATAGTAAGACATTTTTGTAAAGGACCTCTCTGATTTCCAGCTATCTTCAAAATCAGCTCAGAAAGATCCAAATAAATTGATGTAGTTCATACAATCATTCACCAAGAATGAATGAAAGAGGTAAAAATGATGGGTCAAAGGTTATTAAATGCTGAAGAAAAAAATATACCCTTTTTTAATCTATAATTCATTATTGGTGATCAATTAGTCCATAATTTCATGGTAAACAATGGGGCAAGTAATATAGTGATTCCCAAAGCAATACCAGACAAGCTGGATCTTAACTATGAGATAAATTCAATAAGAATACTTTAGCTTAATAGGAAAAAACCAAATATAGTCCATTTGATGAAGGATCTAGAGATAACTTTACATGTTTTTCCTAATGTAACAATTTTACATGATGTAACAATCATAGATTTCCCACCCTACTTTGCACTTTACTTGTTAAGGGATTTCATAGAAAATATTGGTGTGTATCTTTTCTCATATTTTTCTTTAAAAAAATTCACTATGAGGTACGATACTATGGTTACTATCAACTCAGAACCATCTAAACTTTTTCATGATGAGCCTCATATTCCAAAGCACACTGCCAACTATGTTGTAATTGATAAAGTAGATTTTGATACTATTGCTGATATTTTTTCTTTACATGGTGTTTCTAACTTGTTTATGGATGAAAGAACACAAGAAAACTAATCTCATGATCCTTAAAAAAAATATGAGAAACTGCTTGGAGTATATAGCCTATATGAGGAAAATTCTTATATGCCTTTGTTGTCTAAAACATAAAATATAGAAGAAGGAATATGGTGGCTCTATTTTGATGGATTAAATAACAATAAGGTGTTGGTATCCAAATTTATTCTCCCTTGTAAGATGAGCAGTATCAAATATTTAACAAGAAGCCTAGAGACAAATAAATCATCATGTATGTCATTTTGTAGCCGGGGAGGCGATTCAACTGGCTCTTTGTCACTCAAATGTTGGAGAAATGGATAGCACCATATAAAAGGATTTGATCTATCCTCACTACTTTAGGCGGTGCCTTTCGACTAGGGTGAGAGGACCCATTTTGTAATCTTTGTTGTTGAAGGAGAATGAATATATCCTCCTTTGCACAAATTTGAAAGGAAACCTTTAGAAAATATGATCAATTCACCACAATTTAACTCTCATGAGTTGTCACTTCTAGAGAATGGTGATATTTTCTAAAAAAGGTTAAGGTTACTAAAGACATTAAGAAATCCTGATTGCTTCTGCATATTTTGGTAGTAGAATTTATTCATTTTTGGACATACAGGGAAAACAAGGGTAGTTTAAGTAGGATTCATTGTTTTTGAATAATTTTTGGTGGGAGATTAAGAAAGAGAAACTTGATTTAACTAGATCTTTAAGAACCTTCACAACAATTGGAAAAATAAATGACAGAATGCTTCAGAATAGCTAAAATATTACTTCAACTAGAAGGTGTGCATCAATGGAGGCCCGGATTTGCATGGTTTCACACAATCTCCAAGAATTTAACACGAAGGCTCGAGCTAAAGACTCAATTAAACATTAAAGACCCTTGGTTCCTCACACCTAAGATACACTCAAAGGCTTACAGACAATCTTTATCAACAAAATGATAGTAAAGTGATTTTAAATTATTTATCTCATTACAGAATGAAGGTTATTCTCGTAATGAAATTGCAAATGCCACTAAACTATCACATCAATGAAATACTGTGTGATACAGAGGGATTTTAACACAAGATTTAAATAGGAACAAGAAAAAATACTTGCAGACATTCTGAAATAAAGAAAACACAAATTTGGCCAAGATTAACAAAGATTAATTTGAACTTGATTAGATTCATCTATAGGGGAATTTTTTTTAACAATCTAAGAGCTTGTCAATGGTTGTACACATGCAACCAACTTGACATGATCAAATCTAAAACATAAGAGATTAACAGGTTTCTCATATGGTCTCTCAGGAAGATGGTCTTTCTCAAATTTTCTCGTAATAATTCAATCCCTGACCCTTTGCATGACTAAAGCATGATTTTTATAACACTCTATTTACATCCAAGCTTTTTCCCCAAGAAAATAATATTCGAGGAACCTTTGTTTGTTACATGTTTGATCATGATTTCCAAAAAATGACCTTTAACAGACTTACAACAAATAGTTGCTAGTTGTTCAAAAAGGTGAATCATTGCAAATATTTCCATCATTTTTTTAATTGGGGCACCTAGTCATCTCCTTTAGCAACACATTTTACATCCTTTGCACCTAAAAACTCCATCATTTCATCCTTTTCCAATTCTTTCCTCTGCAACTCTGCTCTGCATCCATCTTCTCTGGTAATTCACATTTTTGCAAGTGCCTGAGTAATTCTAACTTCAAAATATCAACCTTTACAATCCTTAAACTCATAAATTAAGCTCTAAATTCATTCAATTGCACTTTGCAGACAAAAAAGATGAATAATTTTATCAAAAAATGATGAAAAACAATGAGTATTCACATCTCCAGGAGTCTTGGAGAAAAAATGGTGGAAAAATCAGATGCAATGCTCAACAACCGTGGATTTTTCACTTTCTCAACTTTAGATTAGAACCATCCACAAGGAAAAATTTTATTCGAAGTAGGCCTGGGGTTACCTTTTGGATTTTATGAATTTTGGAGAAAATGCACAATTTTCACATTTCTACAATCTTACCTTTGAAAATCGGGCTTGACATGTGGCTTAATCTGGGCCTTTAATGGAGTTGCGGCTCATTTATGCAATCTTACCCTTGTTAAAAAAAGGTAAAATTTCCAATTTTCCTCCACTGACCCGCTTCCCTACCTTTGAATTTTCAATCAAGCCTCCACGTGTTTCCTTAGCGCAACTACAAAGGTGAAGTACAAAGCAAATTTTCCAAACAAGCGTGAGCCTTCCACATGCTCTGGGCCCAAGAAAATTGCCTTTTGGCCTTTGAAAAAGTTTCTATATAAAAAGGAGCCAACAGAAGCCGTCATGTGCCTCTTTGGCGCACCTTTGATATGGTGCCCAAAAGTGGAGACCCTAAAAAAGCATGGGTTCACCACAGGTATCAGTCCGGTAGAGTTGTTGAAAAAATTTAAAGACCAATAGAAGGTGCCACGTGTCTACGATACAAGAAAGTTTCTTTAAAATTTTAAGTATAGAGAGGATCCAGCGGAAGCCTCCACATGTCTCCTTGGCGCAACTGCTAAGGTAGGACCCAGAGGCAGATCCTCAAATGAGCGCCGACCCTCCATGTGGACAAGCTTTGAGTTAAAGTGGGCCTTAAAGTTTCAAAATTCCCTGGTGACCCGCCTCTCCATTTCTAATTTTTGAAATATGCCACGTGTCCTTCTTCAGGGTCAAAGTAAGACTTTTTTCCTGTTGCTTCATATTTGTTGAATAGCCAATCAGATGTTATCGACGACGTGAGGCCAAATTGATATTTTTGTAAACATAGAAAAAAGTTACAACTTGTTATAAAATAGACCCGAAATTCCACATCTAATCAAAAGAGACCACGTAGATGAAGATGTTGAGATATAATTTGAGAGGGAAACATGCCTATTGAACAATAAGATGTAGGGGAACTTCGCCATTTGCGCCCAAAATTGAATTTTTATTTAAGGATAGAATTTGGAAATTATACAAGTCACAAATTTGATCATGACCATGGAGAAGGATATTCAATAGCATACAAATGAAAAAAAAAACTTTCACCCATCTATTTGGGTAAATAGAAAATATGACAGAGCCCACAGATTGAAGAATTTTTTAGAGAAAATGGGGTGAGATCAAATTGAGAACCTACAAAAGGTGCAGGTGTCAGTTTAATACTGACTTACCCATCAAAACAAAGGTACTTTTAAGATTTAAGATTACAGTTTTCCTCTACATGCAATGTTACTAATTACGAAGCTTTGATTCATGTCCTACAATGGACTAGAAAAAGAGGAATCAACTCATTGCAAGTTTTTTGTGACTTGGAGTTAGTCATCAACTAGGTTAGAGACTTGAATGTTTCATAAACTCACTTCGAAAGTCTTATAAACATAGAGTCTGGGACTTGATATATTATTTTCAATCTTTTAATATTATGTTTATCCCAAGAGAAATGAACAAACATGCAAAAAAAAATTCAATAATTTGGGCGAACTTTCATGTGCTAGAACAAATTCAAAATGAAAAAATTCATTCTCATATGAAGTTGGTTATCATACCTTTAGTACCTAATAATGAAGAGAACTGGAATATTTTTGAAGATCATAAACAAATGTGCAAATTTATGCAAGAAGATATTGAATTTTCATCATCTAACAAATCTAAGCTGTAACATCAATATGGTCACCAGATTTTGTAGCTGGAAACAAATAAATTACCTCAAGAACTTGTACCCTTGGAGGATATTTTAAGCACTGATGATCAGTTGAGAAAAGACAAAGGAAAAATCTCTACTCATGCTAATAATTATGAATAAATATCAGTTGAGAAATGAAGAACATTACAGATTAGTAAGGTATGTTCCACTTGTGAGAAGAAAGCTTTTGTTGATTTATGTACAAAATTTATAGATGTGTTTTCTTAGAAATACCAAGATATGATAGGTTTTGACCCCAGCTTAGCACAACATACAATAGAATTATAGCCTGATTTAAAACCTATAAGAAGGTAACATAGGCCCATAAATCACAAAATTGAAGCTTTAATGAGGAATGAGTTATCTAAGCTGATTGAATCAGGTATTATTTTCCCCATCAATAATTAAAGTTGGGTGGCCAACATTGTAAGTTTATGGAAGAACAATGGTGAAATCTATTTGGTTGTGAATTTTAGTGACCTCACCAAAGCTTCACTCAAAGAAAACTATCTGCTGCCCCATATGGATCAAATTTTAAGAACAGTTTCAGGTTTTGATAGTCTGTCACTTTTGTATGGGTATAGTGGATATGATCAAATTATTTTACGTGATGAATATAGATACTAATACACCTTCACCACAAAGTGGGAGACTTATGAATATAAGAGAATGTTTTTCAATCTTTCTGATGTTGGTGCAACATTTCAGCATGTAATGAACATGAATTTTCACATCTTTTTGACCAAATGGATATTTTTTTATTTGGATGATTTGACTGTTTCCTCCAAAAACTATGATGATAATTTTCTACACTTGACGCAAACCTTCCAGATCTGTAGGTAATTTGGGATCACTGTGAATCCCCAAAAGTCAAAATTTTCAGTGCATGAAGGCAAATTGCTTGCTTATATTGTTACAAAGAACGTTTGGCTATTGAATCACTAAGGGTAGATTCAATTTTACAGTTGTCTTTACCACACCACAAGAAGGCTCTTCAAATTATTTTGGAAAAAATAAATTTTGTGAGATAGTTTGTACTAGATTTTGTAGCCTTCGTGAAACCACATACTTTTATGCTTAAGAAAGGTTAAACGTTTTCATTGAGAAGAGAAGGAAATAAATGATTTTAAGCTATCAAATTGGATATTTCTCAAGATTCTACATTGCAAAACCCACATTTTGATAAAGACTTCATCATGTATGTTGTTGCAGGTGCTCAAAAAAATTTAGTTATTGTAACTCAGGTTAATGATAATGAGATAGAATAACCCATTGCTTTATTCGAAAAAAACCTTCACGACTATGAAACAAGGTAAAATTTTCTTGAAAAACACACACTTGTAGTATTTAGAGGATTGAAAAACTTAAGTACATGATTTTGAATAAAAATATTCATGTTTTGGTTTCTCATGTCAATGTTAAAACTTTCCTTTTAAACAAAGAATTGAATGAGAAAAGGGTTGGATGGATCACTAAGGTAATGGAATATTATGTTTACATTAGATTTTCCTAAAAGGTCAAGGGAAAAGGAGTTTGTGAATATTTGATTGCAGATATGGAATCTTTGAATGCTACAGTTTTATCACATCTTGAAAATCAGCAAGATGGATTTGATCACAAATATCTGATTTCAATATGGATTTCTGATATGATCATATAAATAAAACATGGCACTTATCCTGAAGGTATGGAAAAGAATAATAGAAGATATTTCCATTTGAAAGTTGTACCTTTTGTGTATATTGATGGATTTTTTTTTTTTAATGAAATAAATGGAATATTTTTGTGTTGCATTGATTTCGATGAAGTAAATCAATAACCTATAGAATTTCAAGAAGGTTCTGGAGGTGGTAACTTTTTTAGCACACACAAAATCCCTTAAAATCATGAGAGCTAGTTACTCTTGTCCCATCATTTTTAGGGACTCTTATGAATGGATTAAAAAATGTAATTAATGCATGTTCTCTTTTGGCAAAGAATGGTTAACGTTGGTGCCCTTGCATCCTATTTAAGTTGATCAACATCAAGCTTTACTAATAGGTCAAATAGTGAGGTCGTATAAGAAGAGAAAAGTATAACTTAGGCACCAATAATCCACCAAAGCTCAAGGAACAAATTTACAAATTAGCAAGAAAATATCTCACAAGCCATATCAACCATAGATAAATAAAAAATATATAATTACAAGCTTGATGGTCGCTATGGATGACTGAATGAAAACAGAGGATGAGCTACAGATAAAATATAGAGTGAGCTATGTAAAATAGAGTACGGCCAGCCTCAATGCAATGAAGTAAACCAATGTAGCAGAACAATGATAACCTAGATAAATTTCAATCCCCAAAGCATAAATGTGTAAGACTCAAACAAGTTCTCTCATTCTAAGGAGCCTTGACAAGTGACATAGTACAAAATTGCACAAAGTTATAATGGCCACCAAGCTCAGCAAAACATGAGATAAAACTCAGATTGTGTAAGTAGCTCGAGACAAAAACCCTAAGTGTGGCGGCCATTAAAATTTAAGACCCAGCTCAACAATGATTTCTAATTTTCTCATAAAAATATAGAGTTATTTTTGATGGTGAATCATAGCACCCTGAATGTCTGTAACTTGATGGGTTGATACTCTCAGTATTATTGCATAACATGGAGCTTTTCCCAAGTTTGGGACCTTACAAATTGGGAAAGATCTCTGGATGAAGTCTGGTTCCTATTCCTCTATTCAGATGCACACATAAAAATGTAGAGGGTTCACTAAAAAACCTAATCTAACTTGCCAAGGAGACAGGATTGAGAAAATTCAAGAAAATAAACCTAATCTAGCTAAGGTGATGCACCAAAGGAATGATGAACAATTGTTATTCCGATAAACACAAACCATAAAAAATGCAATACAATAAACATGCACAAGTAACCAAAATTGCAATGAGAGATCACTTGAACGCAATGAATACAAGAGAAGTTTGAAATCATCCACAGACTTAGTTTTTATTGTTCCAAAGATTGATACAGTCCATTACAATGGCTAAGAGGCACAAACATGTATTACAACTTGAATGGGAGGTTTGGAACTCCACAAATCCACATGATGATAAGAGAAGAAGGGAGGGGCAAAACAAGAATGTCCAACCTTTAGAAAGAAGGCCCTCCTTACAATTTATAGGACTAAGAAGAGAGGGAGAAGAGAAGAATTCAAAATCTACCCCAACCACTTCTAGACTACACATAATTCATCTCATTATGGAAGTAGGTGAGAACCTTGGCAAATCCAAAAAATGGTGAAACTGTATTTTGCATTTTTGAATAACTTGCTATCAGATAATTAAAGATATCCAACCTTCCATGAATCTAAGCTCCTTGTGAAAAGTTATGGCCATTTGAATATCTCCTGCAATAGGGTCTACTTCCTGTCGGGTTTAGGGTTCTCCTTTGCATGTGCATTGGGTTTGGAGGGAACCTCAACATGTGTTTGATGCTTATGTTTTCCAGAATTGTTTCCCCGACATCAAAACCTGATTTCCCTAGGTAGTGCTTTGGGTTTTCAGAACTCCCAAGCATCATGACATCCCTTGTGGTTTGCATGCTTCATGTCTCGTGTTTCTCGAAACCCGAAACCTAAAATCCTTTGTGTTAGGTTTTTGGACCTCTCTGACATATTTCCTTGTGTCAGGTTTTTGGACCTCTCCGACCTATTTCCTTGTGTTGGGTTTTTGGACCTCTCTGACATATTTCCTTGTGTCGGGTTTTTGGACCTCTCTGACATATTTCCTTGTTCCTCTGACATATTTCCCTGTGTTGGGTTTTTGGACATCTCTGATATATTTCCTTGTGTTGTTTTCTATATTTACCAGGGGGGTAGATATATATAACAATGTGGCAACTCAATGGGATTACCTGCCTGCTAGGTAGAAGATCAGTGGCTTTTAGCAATCCATTGGGCTTGGAGTCATAAGCAATAACCTGAAACCAACCTAATATTTGATCCCGAGCCTGCTACTGCAACTCCTTCTCTAAGAGCACGCTAAAATGTAGAAATTCAACCTGGGAGAAACAAAACCTGTACCAAAGCACTTATAGAAACTAAACCCTGACTACAACAAGACAATGTGCATACACACTTAGAGGAATTAAAACCCTAGGCTACTATTTACAATGGTAAACCTTTTCTTTTCAGTAGCAATGTTCAAGATAGATTCCGTTAACAAGATTCAAGAGTTCTTCTCCATCTAATGTAGACAATTAGAAGGAATTACTATTCTTACATCCTGTGACCATGTAGGGGCCACTCCAAATGGCATCTAACTTAGAATGCCTTCCTGGTTTTGCCCAATCTGCAACACATTTCAGAACTAGGTCCCCTTCATGGAAGGTCCTTGCTCTTTCTTTCTTATCAAACCATCTTTTTACTAAGGCCTGATCTTTCTCATTCATTTGAACTGCATGTTCCCTAATATCTTCCAAGTCCATCAACTCTACATACCTGGCCTCCATTGGTTCAAACTCAAACAACGCCAACTACTTCATGAGCTCCAATGTAGTCTGTTCTAATGATATAGGCAATACTGCCTCTTTCCCATAGACCAACTTGTAGGGAGAATTACTTGTAGAACTCTTTCACGTTATCCTGTCAGCCCATAATGCTGATTTTATCTTGGTATGCCATGTTCTTTGGTTTTCATCTAGATTTCTTCTGACGATTCTTAGCAAATTCTTGTTTGTGGACTCTACCTGTCCATTACCCTGTGGGTAATAGTTTGAAGATGTGCTCAGGTAGATCCCATTCTTGACAGCCCATTCTGTAATCTTGGATCCTATGAATTCCAATGCATTGTTTGATATGATAGTGGCCGACACACTGAACTTGATCACTATCCCTTCATAGAAGTCTAGTATTTTAGATTCATTTGCTTCTTTGAGCGCTACGGCCTTGGTCCACTTGGTGAAATAGTCCGTTGTAGTGAGAATCCACTTATGGCCTTGGCTTGAGTTTGGATTGATGACCCCAATGAAGTCCAATCCCAATTACATGAATGGCTGGTCAGCAAAAATTGGGTGCAATGGAAGTGCTGCTAGTCTTTCTTTTCCTATGAAGAGTGCACACCTTTTGTACTTTTTTATCCATGTATAGCAATCACTCAACATTGTGGGAAAATAATACCCTTCCTTCATTATCTTGAGAGCTATTACCCGTGGGGTGAAATGTCCTCTGGAATATCCATCATGAAAATCTTGAAACACCCTCTCAATTTGACCTGTCCCAATGCACCTCAATAGAACTCCATTGATGTCTTTCTTGAACAAAACACCATCAATAAGCACATATGGAATGGCTTGTAATATAAAGTATCTCCTTTTTTCTTTGCTCATTTCTGGGGGGCATAGGCCTGTCTGTAGGAAGTGCATCATATTCTAAGTCCAACAAGGAGTGGGAAGATCCTCATTTTTCTATTCTTGACAATCCTATGTACCAAGACAGTTTCCTTTTCATTACCTGGTTCATCTTGTTGACTCGAGGCTAGTTGTTCACATAATCCCTTTCCACGGACCAACTTAGTGATATTAATTTTGATGTCATATTCCATGACACAAGTGATCCATCCTGCACATTTGTAATTCAGATCCTTGTTTAGAAGGAATTCCTTGACTCCCGCATGAGAGACCAATAATTGGATCTTGTTGTATGAGACTAGGTGCTTGAATTTCTTTAAGCTCCTGATCACTGCAAGGACATGCTTTTCAATGAAAGAGTACCTAGTTTTATATTCCTCCAAGCATTTACTGAAGAAAGCAACTGGTTGTTCCGATCCCTCTTTGTTTTGTTGTACCAGGATTGCAGAAATCGTGTCCCCACCACCAAAGGAATATAACGTGAAATCCTTGGAGAATTATGGATTGACGAGAGTCAGAGCTTGAGATATAGCCACTTTTATTGCCTCAAAACTTTCCTTGCCTTCAGCTGTCCACTTAAATGCCATGCTCTTCTTTAACATCAACGTTATTGGCTTTACGATAGCTACAAAGTTTGGAACAAACCTATGGACAAAATTGATCCTTCCTAAGAAGCTATAAAGATCCTTCTTGTGACTTGGCAAGGGAAATGCTCTAATGGCCTCAACTCTTTCTGGGTCAACTGTAAATCCCTCCTTTGAAACAATATGGCCTAGAAGTTTTCCCTAATGAGCCAAGAATATGCACTTTTTGGGATTCAATGACACCCCAAATCTTCTACACCTCTGAAATACATGTCTCAGATGATAAAGGTGATCCGCTACATTTTTGGAGAATACAATGATGTCATTAAGATATATCAGAACTATTTCATTGATCAACCCCTTGAATGCCATATCCATTGCCCTTTGGAATGTTGCTTCAGCATTTGATATCCCAAATGGCATCTTCTTGTAGGCATAGGTGCCCAATTTGGTGGTGAAATCCGTCTTGAACTGGTCATCTTATTTCACCATTATCATGTTATACCCTGAGTAGCCATCTAGGAGAGAGAATCTCTCTGAACTGGATAGTACTTGTAATATTTTCTCCATTGAAGGAAGTGGGTAATGGTCTTTGAGAGATGCCTTGTTGAGGTCTCGGAAGTCCACACACAACCTGATTTCTCCATTCTTCTTCCTAACCGGTGCCAGGTTTACAACCCATCTCGAGTGCTTGATCAGGAATATAATGCTTGCCTTTATTAGCTTGTTTATCTCTTTCTTCATTAGAGGCTCAATGTGAGGGTTGACTGGTCTTTGCTTCAACCTTATGGGCTTAGCATCTAGATCTAGTTCTATGGCATGTTGTGCCAACTTCAGGTTGAATCCTCACAGGTCCTCATAGCTCTAAGAGAAGACATCTAGAAATTCTTGGAAAAGTTGTATGAAATCTGCTTTCTTCGGTTCAGTGGCCATTTACCAATTTGAAGTGTTTTACCTTCCCCAACCAGAATTGGCTCTGAATCTTCTATCTTGACCTGTATGTTATCCTTTTCCTTATGGAACTAGTTGTTAGGATTGAAGATAGAATCCAATGTTACTAAACCCTTCGGAAGCTTGTTTGTCCAAAGCTACACTACTTGGTCCCCGTACTGCTGCTCTACTCTGTTCTGATTCCTAGACGAGAATTCAGCCTCTTCTTGTAAGAAATTGAAAAGTTGTTGATCGTTCTCAAACACCTGCCAGCTTGTGTTATTATCTAGCACTGTTTGCCTCACAATCACATGGATATGTGGCTCTGTTTTGTCCCTTTTGATGTTTTCAACTACATCAAACATTGCTCCAACTGCTACGAGCCTATCTGCGACTTCATTTTTCTTCCTGGGTATGGACACAATGTTGAAAGCTTCAAAATCATCAATGAGGTCCCATACCCTATTCTTGTATCTCTTGAGTAGGTCATTCTTTGTAGCATGTTGTCCCATGACTTTTTTGATGATTAGCTCGCTATCCCCGAACACCTGCAAGTTATTTATGCCCTTCTTCCTGCCCCAATGAAGTCCATGAATCAACGCCTTGTATTTAGCTGCATTGTTTGAATAGGTAAACTGGAAACGAAAAGTTGAATAATATTTGATGCCTTGTGGTGTTATCAACATTGCAGCTCCTCCAGCACCTTGTCTTCTTCTCGAACCATCAAAAAATAGTTTCCAAATTTCATTATCATCCTTTTGTTCAAGCTGAATGATGTCGGGTATGGGTGAATTTTCTTCGTGTAGACAATACACACCAAATTCAAATTCTTCAATTTCCTTGTATGGGTCAAATGCATGAATTTTGTTTGCCCATTCATCCAAAGTCAAATTAGGAATTCCCTCGACTTTAGTACCTATTTCTAGATCATTTGAACACTCCTCCCAATCAAAGGGTGAGAAATTTGCATTGATAGGACTTGATACATGAGGCTCAATATGGAAATTGGCAATTGGTTCTGACTTGATGGTTGCTTTGGCCCCATACCTTATCCTGAAAATTATGTGTGACCAATCTACAGATAGATATACACCAATTTTTGTAGTGAAGTCTCTTGATAGACACAACACAAAGAGTGGGCGGAAGGTCAATTACAGACACATCCTGCAGAACTATGACATTAAGACAGGCATGTAGTGTTAGGCTTAACCATTTTATGACCCCAACTATTCCTACTGCCATTCCATCTAGCTGTACTACTCCTTTCAACACTAGCTCATACTTCAGACCCAGTTGATCCACTATTTTCTTCGACATCACTGAATTACCTGCCCACAAATCTATCTTGCAGTTGTGTACCAATTGGTTACCAACAATCAATGACACATAGAATGGTGGAGACTTCAAATTTTTTCTCGTCTGGCCCCCATCATGTTGCACTACATTAGTGATAGCTTTCTCATGTCCCTGGGTTGATACATTCGAGGCAGACCAAATAGCCATTGCATCTTGCAATAAATCTCATTGCCCTAGGATCGCCAATGATTCCCACATGGAAATGTTCACATGTGTCTTCTTCATTTGATCGATGATGTTGAAAGGGGATGACTTGTCCTTTTGTTGTCCCTTACGTGGCGCAACCTTTTCTAGAGCTTGAATAGGTGCATGTGTTGCTACAACAGGTACCTTAGGCTTATTTTGCACATTTGGAGCTGCATTTGGTCTATTCACCCCTTGTTGTGTAGGAGTGGGCTGAGAAACAACTAGATTAGATGGTTTTACCTCTTCTATGATTCTCTTTTTTGACCGTGTGTTGGCAGCCATGCCTTAAAAAGGATGTTGGTTAAATCCACAGAAGTCTTCCGTTTGCCAATTTTCCAACGTCATTTCTATTGGAGGTCCTTCTTGTTGTGTTTCTTGCTGCTGATTCCCTTCTTGGTTTGGTTCCTAAGACACACCAATGGTTTACACCATCAAGGCTTGATTTAGTGCACCTTTGAAACACGTTGATTAATTCTGAGGTAAATTATAGTAATAACACCATTTGTACTCCTGTGCCATGTTGTTTTGTGTTGGAACTAAGGCTCTTGAGGATGTCATTGCATTTGTATCATATGGTCGAAATGGCCTAACAACTTGAGGTTTTCCTTGGTTTTGGTTTTGATTTACACCCTGAGTTGGTGGTCTATTTTGTTGGTATGAGGGCCTAGCTTGGTATTTCACTGGGGGCTGATACGGTCTAGAACTTTGAGCTTGCTGTCTTTTGATAGTCACTAGCTCATTTCCAAGGTTCTGTAGTTGTTTCATAACCTCCTGCAATTCCTTTGAAGTATTTAAAGAAGTTGATGCCTCATTATTAATTTGATTTCTATGGGTTGGAATGGGATTTAATTCTAGTGTTTGACTGGTCATAGGATTTCCCATATCCGGATAGAGAGGCATTGGTGGCCTTGGTGCAAGCTTACCCGCTCAGATCAAACATTTCACTACTCTGATAGCTATGTCGTATGCCCCTAGCAGTGTTTTTCCTCCCATTGATTGGATCATCATGGCTATGTCTAAATTTATAGCCTTTAAGAAATAAAGGAATGCTCCTTCAGCGGTTGGTCTAACAACTATTGGAATCCTGTCCCATGTCTGTTGGAATCTGAAGTTGAAATCTATCATTTGCTCATTAGGAGCCCTTTTAATTGTTGTCAGTTGTTCTAATAAAGACAAATTGTCCACCCTCTCCCCAAATTGGTTGCAAAGGGCAGAACAAAGTTGGTTCCAATTCGTAATAGACCCTGCTACTAGGCTCCTAAACCATTTTAAGGCCTTACCTTTGAAAGATGAAACCAACAACTTGACTGCAACATCCATTTCATTTATTTCATGGATTGCACATGCATTGGCAATATCCTTGATGTGGTTAATAGGACTAGAATGATTTTCTCCTATGAAATAGGGGATATTCTTTAACGCTACAACTGGAACTTGATTATGAGCATTTAGGGCAAGTGGACTATTGCCCGTGAAATTGATAAAGGGATTCAGTGGTAGATGTGCCATTATTATTTTCCTAAGAACCCTGGTTGATGTGAGAAAAGGTCTACCTAGTGGAGATGTAGATAAGGCCCTGTTAGGTGGATATGGTGATATTTTTGGTCCTCTTCCTCTCCTTCCTCTGCTTGGTGATAGTTGCAAGTAGACAAATAGCCCCTCTTCTTGAGTATCAGACCTGGTTCAAATTCTTCTCATGTGCCTAGGAAACCTATGCTACTACACCACTGAATTCTATCCCTTCAGAGTCACCAGATGTGTTAGAGAATGAGCCTCAAAAGGATGGATTTTGCCAAGTTACACACCAAACTTGACAATATTGAAAATAGAATTTAAAACTTTGAAGGACCTAGAGGATGCAACTCTTCAATTAAGTTTTTGGGTCTTGTCGTGTAGCTGCTAATCCCCAAAAGGTACAGGTGGAACTTAGGTCATGCAAGGAAACTTATAAAACCTGATTTTCCATGCGTCGGAACTTGGGACATGCTCGACACTTGGGAAAAGCTGAAACACTAAAAAATATGAAATTTTGAAAGTAAAAATCTCAAAAATATAAGGATACCCTTTTGAAGATTATCCCCCGATCTATCAACTGTTGAAATTTGGACTTGTTTTGAGTGAGTTAAGCCCTTGAAAATCGATTTCGGTGTTCATCCTGGAAGGTGAAAATTTTGAAATTTTAAAACTTGCAATTTCTAAGTCCAAATTTCTTGAAAATTAATTCAAATCTTGTGGAATGACATCTTGGTCCCACCAGGTGTGCCAATTATTGTTGATGGTCAATCACAGCACCCCTGAATGTTTGCAACTCGATGGGTTGATACTCTCAGTGTGATTGCATAACATGGAGCTTTTCTCAAGTGTGGGACCTTGTGAATTGGGAAAGTTCTCCGGATGAAGGGAGGTTCCTATTCCTCTGTTCAGATGCACACATAAAAAAGTAGAGGGTTCACTAAAAAACCATCTAACTTTCCAAGGAGACAGGGTTGATAAAATGCAAGAAAATAAACCTAATCTAGCCAAGGTGATGCACCAAAGGAATGATGAACAAATTTTTTTCCAATAAACACAAACCATAAAAAAATGCAATACAATAAACATGCACAAGTAACCAAAATTGTAATGAGAGATCACTTGAATGCAATGAATACAAGAGAGGTTTGAAATCATCCACAGTCTTGGTTTTTATTGTTCCAAAGATTGATACAGTCCATTACAATGGCCAAGAGGCAAAAACATGTATTACAGTTTGAATGGGAGGTTTGGAACACCACAAATCCACTTGATGATAAGAGAAGAAGGGAGGGAGAAAAAAAAGAATGTCCAACATTTAGAATGAAACCCCTCCTTACAATTTATAGGAAGAAGAAGAGATGGAGTAGAGAGGAATTCAAAATCTACCCCAACCACTTCTAGACTACATTTAATTCATCTCATTATGGCGGTAGATGAGAATCTTGGAAAACCCAAAAAATGGAAAACTATATTTTGCATTTTAGAATAACTTGTTCTCAGATAATAAAAGATATCCAGTCGTATTTGGGTAAAGGACCTTGTAAGCTTTCTGAAAATTCCAACCTTGCATGAATCCAAGCTCCCTATGAAAAGTTATGGTCATTTGAATATCTCTTGCGACAGGGTCTGCTTCATGTCAGGTTCGGGGTTCTCCTTTGCATTTGCATCGGTTTGGAGGGTGCCTCAACATGTATTTGATGCTTATGTTTTGCTGACTTGTTTCCCTAACTTCAAAACCTGATTTTCCTAGGTAGTGCTTAAAGTTTTCAGAACTCCCAAGCAATGGGACATCTCCTGTGATTTGCATGCTTCATGTGTCGTGTTTCTCGAAACCTGAAACCTGAAATCCTTTATGTCAGGTTTTTGGACCTCTCTGACATATTTCTATGTGTTTTTTTTCTAGATTTACCTGGGGGTATCATATATATATATGGTATAAATTTAGATATATATATATATATAACAATTATGAATTAACAAAAGAGGTAGGTATTTACCTTCTTCCATGGTTTCAACTTGAGAAGGCAAGGTAATTACCAACACAAACTCAAAATTCTAACTCACCTTTTTTTGGTAAAATTTCAATGAATGCACAACATGTCATGGCAAGGTCAATCAAAAGTGTAAGATCAAAACCCATCCATGGAAAATACAAACAGAAGCTCATAATAAGGTAAATAGTTATGGCTTAGACAAAACAAATATGAGAATCAATGCATGATTACCTATAGCTTTGAGAGCTCAAAATGAGAAAAAAACCACAACATTGGCTAACCACGATGGCCAATAATGCATAATGCATAAAACCTTATAACCATGAGCTCTAACTCTTTGATTGCAGAGAATGAATGATTTATTCAATGCATGATTGTATAAACAATACAGCAGAGCCTTTTAAAGGCTATGTGTGGAGAGAAGAAGAGAGGAACAGTTAAATAACTATTCACAAACAAAAAACTAACAATGTATTACATCATTTAACTAATGTGCTAACATTCCCCCCCTTAATACATTGCTCTTACAAATGTACCCCCTAAAAAAATCAAACTTCACTTTGCCGAGAGGATTGGTGAGAATATCTGCAACCTAGAAATTAGTAGGGCAGTACTGGAGCTGAATTTGGTGGTTCAAGACCTGTTCATGAATGTAGTGACATTCGACCTCAATATTCATTGTTCGTTCATGAAAAACATGATTCTTCACAAGATTCAACATACCTTGATTGTCGCAGTGAATAATGGGAGGTTTCTCTTCAGGAATCCCTATTTCTGCAAGAATGTGACATAACCAAATCACTTCACACACATCTCCTCATGTGGCATGATATTCAGCCTCAGTGGATGAGAGAGCAACAATAGTTTTCTTTTTGCTAATCCACAAGATAGGTCTAGATATGAGATGAAAAACATGCCCTGAAGTGGATTTCGTGTCATCAACGGATCCTGCATAGTCCGAGTCTATATATACCTATAAGAAGACCTCAGTGTTCTTCTCATACTCTAGACCAAAGTCAACTATACCTTGGACATATCTCAACACATGCTTTGCTGCAATCCAATGACATTTCTATTGCTCCTACATAAATCTAGTGAGATAGCTCACTACAAAGCAAAGATCTGGCTTGGCATAAGTCAAGTAAATGAGACTCCCCAAAAGCTTCTTGTAGTGAGTGCCATCTACTTGTCGTGAATCCTGGAATCTAGATAATTGCAAACCTTTTTCCATAGGGGTGGACATAGGTTTACAATTTGACATACCATACTTCTCCAGGAGTGTCTTCGCATATTTCATCTGGGAGATGAAGATATGATTCTTCTTCTGCCATATCTCTAAGCCAAGACAATAGTGAAGTAGCCCCAAATCGGTCATGTCAAAGGATTTCTTCAAATCGTTATTTACATCATCCACAAGATTGTCAGAACTTCCTGTGATCACAAGATCATATATATACAAAACCAGAATAACAATCTTTGTCCCTACCTTCTTCATATACAAATTTGTATCTGAGGGGCTACGAGTGAATCCATGCTATAATAGGTGATCATCAATTTTTATATACCATGCCCTAGGTGCTTGTTTGAGTCCATAAAGTGACTTTATCAGACGACTTACCTTATGTGGTTGATTCTCATCTACAAACCCTTCAAGTTAGGTCATGTATACTTCTTATTTTAGATCACCGTTCAAAAAAGCACTCTTCACATCCATCTGCCAAAGTTTCCATTCATTTTGTGTTGCCAGTGCATAGAAAACTCTGATGGTTTTGATCTTCATAGTGGGTGCAAAGGTCTCGTCATAGTCAGTTCCTTCATGCTGAGCATAACCATTTGTAACAAGTCATGCTTTTTGTTTGTCGATTGAACCATATTCCTTATATTTTGTTTTAAAAATCCATTTTCAGCCAATGGATTTCTTATTTGGAGGTAGATAAAAAAGTTCCCACGTCTGATTCTGAAGTAGGGAATCATATTCAGCATCCATAGCCCATTTCTATTGTGGTTGGTCTAATGCTTCATGAACAGTGTTAGGTTCGGTGTTATCTACAACTGAACTCATGAGTGTAAAGTTTACCTCATGTCTAGCTTGAATTCGTGTTTTAACTCTCGTAGAAGTCCTTAGAATTGTGTTCAGGTGTGCATCCCCAATAGTATTCTGGACCCATTTCGGACATTGGTGTTGTTCCTGCTGATGTGAAGATGTATTTTCCAGTGTGCCTAGATCAATGAACAAGTCTCCACTCAGCTCTTCTTATCTCTGAGAAGAATCATCTTTCCCATCATCTGGATGTGTGAGCAATCTATGTGATGAGGTCGGTACTAGATCTCCATTGTGTTGCAGGAGTCAAAGGATGACTCATCACAAACCACATCTTGACTCTTGTAGATTTTCTTTGTCTCAGGATCCATTGGACGATATGCCTTTGAGGTAGTACTATACCTTAAGAAAAGACATGGCAGTATCTTTGGATCGATCTTCTTCCTTTTCTCATCAGGAACATGCATATATATAGTACAACAAAAAACTCTCAAATGATGGATAGAAGGTTTACGACCAGTCCATACCTCTTCTAGTTTCTTGTTCTGCAAGATCTTCATGGGTGCCCGGTTGAGTAGATACACTATTGTCTAGATTTCTTCTACCCAAAAATGATCCTCCAACTTGGCGGTGGAGAGCATACAATGAGCCATCTCCATGATAGTACTGTTGTGTCACTCAGAAATCCCATTCTATTGGGGAGTGTAGGGTGCAGTCAGATGTTGCTGAATGCCATGCTGATTTAGGTATGCTAAGAAATTCTTTGAAAAATATTCCCCCCCTTGATTTGAGTGGAGGAGAAGGAGAGGCTTCCCAGACTACCTAGTGGCTTGTTGGTAAAAGGTTTGAAAATTGGCAAATGCCTCACTCTTCTTTCAGAGAAAATATACCCACATTTTCCATGAGTAATCATCAATGATGAGCTGGAAGTATTCAAAACCTTGGAAGCTAGCTGGCATAGGTCCACACAGATCGGTGTGTACAACATGAGGATTCTATGTACAATGATAAGAGCTCTATTTGAACAGACCTCTATGTTGTTTTCCCACAAGACCACCCGAGGAAATAGGTAAGGAATGGGAGAGTGGAGGAAGCCCTCTTACCATTTCCTTGGAGCTGAGTTGATGCAGAGCCCCAACAGAAAGATGACCATATCAAAAGTGCTATAGTGCAGTGGACTCCACCGTTGAAGTAGAGAGAGTAATGTTAGATGAAGTGACCACATTTAGTGCAAATATATGGACCTTCATAAATGCTCGAGAAATAATTGAGTCTCCCTGGGAAATGATGTAGGACTTGACCCCTTTCTCAACAAAGAATTCAACTTGCATTCGATGATTAAGAAGATGACTCAAAGATAAGATATTTGAGGTCAAACCTGGAACATATAGCACCTTCATGAGTGTACATATTCATGTCCCAAGAGGAATTATGACATCACCAATCCCTGTCGTACTATACTCCTGATTATCTACGATGGTGATATCATGATCTCTAGTGGGCCGATCACTTAGGGTATGGAACAACTTCTTATTTCCAGTCATGTGTTTTCTGGTGCCCGAATCAATCAACAAGACACTTTCTAATGGCTGCGAAGTCTACGAGACTAGGACAATGTCAGGATGTGTTGTGTCTGAAACGTCTTCATCGAAGGAAGCATCGTGTTGAGTAGCAATATGACCCTTCTACCTTTGATTACAAGAATGCCAATGAGATTTTTTGGAATATCCTTGGCCAGAATTGCTCTCTTCCCTAGAGTTTCCATAATTGCAACCATTGTAATAACAGTTCGCAATCGTGTGTGTATTCATGGAGAAAATGTGGCACCATTGATCAACCTTGTGGTTCTGCTGCTTTTGGGGTGGCCACTGAGAAGGTTTCTGTTGTGGATGTTGCTTATGATTCTGGGGGCTGACTGCCCTTTTCGAGGCTTATTATTTTGCTTTTACCTCATGATGAGAGCCTTGTCTTTGAAGGCTTCTTGAACATTTTGAATGGCTTCTTCCTGTTGGAGATAATTCACCATTTTGGATAAAATCACCTCCTATTGAGTGATGGTCAATGTGGTGATCAATGTTGGAAAATGGGAAGGAAGAGCTCGAGGGGTGAGTGGGACCAGCAACTTTTTGTCCATTTGTTCATCGAGAGTAGAAAGTTCTACGCGTAACTTAGCCACACGCCGCAAGAAGGATTCAACTGATTTTACATCATGCATACTCATCATGTGAAGCTTTGTTTGAAGATGCAACATTGTCGTCAGATTCTTGGCTTCATAGACGGTACACAATGTGGTCCATGCCTAAGAGGAAGTGGTTGCTTCCCGAATGTGAGGTTGAACCTCATCATAAAGGCTCAGAGTGATAAGCATTAATGATTTTGCATCAGCCTTTTCATATTTAGCCAACAGATCAACGTCTGTGGGAGGGGTGTTCATGTGAGAAATGATCCCCCTAAGAACCTCAAACTTAAGAATCGTCTGCATCTTGGTTTTCCATGTGGTGAAATTTGTCCCTTTTAGCAACTGGGCATCTGACAACAAAATGTGAGGTGCAAACATTTTCAAAAACTCAAAATTTTATTTTATTTATTGATTGTTCAAAAATGGTTACAATGTTTAATAAAGGAACCTATCATGAAGATTGGCTCTATAAGCTCGTGCAGTGAGATACAGATGTTTCTGTGGGTGTTTTACTTCATGTTCATCATCTGCATCATAGTCGCGCTCCAATTATTCACAGATTCAATGCGCTTGAAAACACACATCAAACCAGAAATAGTCAAACAATCCTTGACACACCAATTCCTCAAATAAGACATTGTCAATATTCAGTAATTAATTGAGCAAGGAAAAATAGATGTCGGTGGTGTCCTCTTGGGCTCTCAGAGGTGACCTAGTGGAAGGGTTGCTCGAAGCACTATTAGCATCAGAAATGTGTGACATGTACTTGGCGAGGTAATGCTTCTTCCTCTTTACAAGTTGTCTTCCACATGCTGATCTAGATTTATTTTCCATGCGGTTTTGTAATTTACAGGCTTTGTTGGAGTTGACTGCATGCTTTACTGGTGTTGGATTTAATGTTTCCTCATGCTCCAGGTTTCAACGCATGGGCATTGCTAAATTTTCAGAAAAAAAAACCAAACTTTAAACACCTTTCACTGCATGCCTCCACACAGGTCACTTGCTTTAGCATAGATCTCTTATGCACACATGGATTTTAGGATAGAGGTCCAATGTTCCTCTAGATCACAGACATATCAATTCGTTGAAGACAAAATAAGGAAACAACCACAAATGTCCACACTGGTAATGCATTCACACAAGAATGGAGATCTAATTGCTCGTACGTCCAAACAAAAAAAAAGTGTCTCCAATGAAAGAAATTTGGTCGCTTATGCTCCTATGCTCCTTCCACGGTAGTCTCTCCTCACGACTCACCTCCTCCAACACACATCACACAAAGAAATGATCACTTTGTGTCTTCACACTTCCTTCCTTGGTCACTAGTCGCAGGTCTGCAGATCCCACATTTTCTCTGATACCATTGATAGTAGAGAATGAATGATTTATTCAATGCATGATTGTTAAACAATACAACAGAGCCTTTTAAAGGCTATGGGAGGAGAGAATAAGAGAGGAACAGTTAAATAACTATTCACAATCAAAACAATAACAATGTATTACATCATTTAACTAATGCGCTAACACTCTTTAGAATGGCCATTGTGAACCAAAAATTTAGCATCAGTGAAAATGACGAACAATAAAACAAAAGATGTCACAGAAAAATCCCACAGCTTCACTCTCCAACAATGGCAGCTACAAATTTTGGCAGGGTTCCCCCTATATGTTAGTATAAAATATTCTACCAACTCATTCACAAAATGAAACAAATTTAATGTGTTTTTCTCTAACCTTCCCCTTACTCAAGTTGGGTTAAGATTTGAACCCATTTAGGTTAGGTTTCTTTTCCGCGCACTCATTAGGTCACTTCAAAATATTTGTAGTTGATTAGGTTTTTGCAACTCCATGTGTAAGGGGGTAATTGTAGTGCCCACTTCCCTCCAACACCTTTTTGTTGTTGATTATGATACTGTCAACTATACTTATGGACATTATTGTAGCTTTTGATTTGGCATGATGTTAGATGTTAGAGATCATGGAATGTTGTTGATTTTTGATTCATATATGGTGCATGTGGTATTAGAGACATTTTATATTGATGTTGATACAATTCTTGGCATGGTTATATATATGTTTTTCATACATGTGATATTTTTTCATATTGAGTAAACCTATAAAATTGACCTAATTTTATGATCATATGGTTATTGATGAAATTGTAAATGATGTCCTTACTTGCTTGATGACGTTTTTATTTTTATATAGATGAATTTGGATTCATATTGTATATTTATTTTAGATTATTTGATGCGGCCACAAGGCTGAACGAGGTATTTGTGTGTTACAGGTTAACATGTCACAACAAACATCGTGGGATTGTAGACCAACCATATTGGAATCCTAGATGAATTCAACAAGGGTCACCATGGCAATGTGTATTTATTTGTGTGTTTTTTTTGTTTGTTGTTAGAGGTTCCCATGGGGGGGATCACCTTTAAATGTGACCAAGGGGTTATATGTATTCTTTTATTTAGTTTGTTTTGTTTAAATTTTAGTATGTGGATTTTAGTGATTTATTTTCCCCTTTATTATTTATTTTATTTGCATCTAGATTAGTGAGTTATGTGTTGTAAGTTATAAATTAAAATGCGTCAAAATAATGAATTTATTAGAGCTTATGGTTCTTGGATTATGTGTTGTAAGTTATGTGTAAGTATCTTTGAGTGTAAAACACTCCAGCTTCCTTTTGAAATTCGGATTTGTCCTTAGGGACTGATTTTGGAGGCTTGTGGGACAATTTAAACTTGTCCCACACCTCCTAAATTGTTACACTGACCCTACCTATGGGTTGGGAAGTCAAAATTAGTCCTTATTATGCCTTTTGGGAAGACAATCTCTAAGTTTTTATTGCACCTTCTTACATGAAATTAATTTTGGTCCTTATGGGTTGTGGTCTTGGATTGTGTGTGTAAGTAAAATGTCATTTAATTCACCCACTTATTAATTGTTCTTTGGAGTTTAAAGGTGACTTGTGAGGTGGAATTGAGGATGAGTGATGTGGAATCCTACATGGAGCCACCTCATCCTCCTCTCTCCTTTTTCTATTTATTAGAATTCTTTTACTATTTTGGGGGTTACTTCATGTTGGTTTGGTGCTCTTGCAATTGGAGAGAGTTAGAGGATTTTGAATGATTGTGGATTTTTTGGTGTTTTGGGACTGATTGGATTTGAATAAGCTTGTTGTTGAACTTATGGATCAAGATCTATCATGGAGAGGTAGGAGCTTGAATCTTGTAAAAAGGTTTTCTTTTTGTATTGCTCTTCTGTGAATGTTTTTGAATGTTTGGTATGTTTGTTGGTTGGTTGGGTAGATTGCCTAGGTGTGGTGTAGGAGAAAACTATGGGGATATTTTTTGGAGAGTTATAAGAGTTGTGGGCAGGTATAAGTGTTATTTTTGGAGGGTGTTTGGGTTGGGTGTTCCACCTTGGACAAGAAATAGCTTACATTTCTTACTTTTGGGGGAGGCATAAGAGGTACTTGGGGGAGGCATAAGAGTATGTAGGGGTTTGAGATTAAAATTTTGGTGGGTTTTTAAGGTGGTCACCCATTCCCCATTGGGAGGTATAAGAAACTTTCCCCATAGATATTTCTCTTTTGGCCTTTATGTAATCAGGCCTTGTATAATTTGTTAATGTCCTTGTGAATGTAACTACATTCTATTCTTGGACTGCGATATGATTATGAAAAATGTTTTGTGTTGTGGAATATTTTCTTATTACCATGAGTTGAATCCATTTCCTATTGTAATCTGGTTGAGGCTCAGGGGCCAATGAGGAGGATGGATTCCCCTCTTCATCAGAATTATGGTTGGGTGGAGAGCATTGCCTCTCCCCTTGTTTTTGTTGTGACCAATTTAAAACATGGTCGATATCCCTTGTTTTTATACGTGAAGATTGTGTGATGACAAATTTTACAGTTCTCCTTGGGTCCATTATTGTGAAATTTCCCACTTTAAGTGGATGGCATTGTAATATTAATTGTGGTGAAGATCTTCTTTGTTTTTTAATATGAAGTTTACATTCGAATGGGAAAGATATATTTTGTAATCTGTTTTGATGAAGGGAAAGGAAAGTTGTAAGGAGGGATTATTATTTCATTCAAAGGCATTTTATTATTTTCTACAAAATGGTGTTACTCTTGTTTAAAATATTACTGAAAAAAAAAATTCTGTTTCAAGACTAAAAAAAATAATGTATTAAGAAGTATTATGTTCTCTGTGTTATTTGAAATGCATGGTTGAAAATAAATAGGATTACATTCTTGATTTTCACATATTGATTGAAGGAAAGTTTAACATTGTAAATTTAGAATGAAATGAACTTAAATGTCTAAAGTATGGCAAATGAAATAGATAAATTTCCAGTTTGAAATGCTTAGATCTTTGTTAGATTGTTTCAAACTTGAAAATCAGTACCCTACAATAATGAAAGACAAAATGAAACTTTAAAATGAACTAAGGATGAACAAATCACATCATGAAACAATTTCATTGCCCTAGCAATTTATTCCAAACTCTAGTAATCAAGCCAGAGGCATGATAATGCAGTTTTATAGAAAAGAAAAGAAATTCGTATTATAATCTCAACCATTAATAAATTAATCCTTGCACTCCATTTCAAGTATATTTCTCCACACCTGTTTGGTGTGTTGAATAACAAAGAGTAGCGAATTAGACCAATTCTGGTGGTTGAAAAAGTTTAGTTCACATTTTAATGGCATGGAAAACATTTTCTTAAAATTTCCATCTAGGTTTGTTAAAAATAATATTCTGTGCTTCCTATGCAAAGAGGAGTTCGAGCCCTTTCCAAATTGTCATTGTTTTCTCAAATCTGAGGTTACAGTCAAAATTTATGGCCTTCTGAAGTTTCTACTTTGTTTGGTTTCAAAAAAAAAAGGGAAGAATTTTTGTAAATCAGATCCGTGGGCCCGAAAATTACTTAGGGAACTTTTTACAAAAATTCAAAAGTCACAAGTTCTCCCGTAGCTCTGCAAGCCCGATCTTTCCCTTTGGCAAAAAAGGGTATATATACTTCCATGGGTTCACAAGCACGTTCCTTAAAAATAATATTTTTGAAAAATTGGCACAAAATCTTAAGTCTCCCTGCATGTTCACTTCCTTGCCTATCACTGTGGGTCTGACATGTGGCTTCTTCAAGCATCGGTGGAGGCGCAGATTTTTTAGACCTTATCGCTTTTAGAAAAGTTTGGAAAAAATTCCTAAGTTTCCCTGCCAGATTGCCTTCCCGTAGTTCACTGCTGGACTGACACATGGCTTCGCTAGGCATTGGCGGAGGCATGGGTTGTTTTTAACCTTCACATGTTTTAACACAAAGCCAACATTTCTAAATTTTTCACGATGGTCCACTTTCCCGCTTGTAGCTTTTGGGTCAGACATGTTGCATTACTAGGCATCGGCGGGGGCGCGAATGTTTTTAAAACTTTTCACTCTTTCAACAAAAATATTTAAAATCCAAATTACCTTCGACAACCTACATTCCCGTGTTCCCTTAAAAATGTGTCATGTGTCCCTTGCGGCTTGGGGTAAATTCTCTTTCCTTGGTGTGAAGCCCTGCCACAAGCTCACGGGCGCACAAATGACAATTGCACTTTTTGGCTAAACGTGCAAAGTGCCAAATGTCTACACAGGTCTGCCGGTTTGAAACCTTTCCCGAGTGAAAATTCTTCCCTGGGTCTGCAGGCCCACTTTTGGGAAAAAATTCTTCCCCAAGCCCGCAGACCCGCCTTTGGGAAAACTTTCCTCCCCAGGCCCATCGGCCTGTAAATTAAGAAATATGAAGACTTAGGAGGAGTTATTTATATCATTCGAAAGGGGAAGAAATTTCCTATCTAATGGAAATGTTTTCTGGAAACCTTAAGTGCATTAAATATGCAAAAAATTAGGTTGAAGTGAAAATATGAGTCTGAGAGTGGGTAAGTGGGAAATTACCCCTTTTTAACGTAAATGTTAAACTCTAAAGCATGGTTTGACCTTTTTAAGGTTTCATATTAGGGGATAAGAGAATATTTTTCTAACCCATGTAAATAAGAACCTTGGTTATTGTTTTGACCTCATGAATTTAAAAACCTTGGGTATTTAATTGTTTTGGCCCCTTTGACCCTCTAAAATTAATTAAGGAATATTTAACTATAGTGTTAATTTAATTATTTATTAAATTAACACCTAAGAGAAATTTAACTATATTTTGATTAACTATACTCATTAATTTTGTAATGTGGATCTAATGTTTGTTACAACGAAAAAACTTCATTTATTAAACTATAATTGACTTTGAATCTTTGTTGTGACAACCATTGCTTGAAGCCTAGTTGTGGTCACGCTTTTAAAAAAAATTATTCCATAATTTTTCTATCTAAACCTAGGTTGTTCTTAGGTCTCGAGTGGTCGTTTTAGCGGGTGTCACAGTAATAATATCAATTTAATCCAAGGATCACAGTTAGGAACCCTTTGAAAAACATTAATTATTACCTTATCTACGAATGTTCCTATGCAAAGTCAAAAGGAATGCATGCTAAGCATGTATTAGAGTCAAAAATATATCAAATTATGCATGTTAGCTAATAGTTCAAATGTGAATAATAATCTAAAATACATGTGTACTAAGAGCCAAATAGACCTTTTCACCTTAGGTTACACATGCAGATTATGGAAAAATATAACTTTGGAAATAATTTAAAAATAGATAACCTTTATTTTAAAATTACCTAAATATTTACAAAAGTGGCCTATATATTTTCCTAATTTTTTGCAAAATCTTTGTAAAGGCGGTTAACTCAGGTTTGACTTAACATATGTAAATCTATTTATGAGTTAACTCAAAATATAAGTGAGAGTGGAGTTGGGCCTTGAAAGGATATTTTTAGATGGTTTAAAGTTTTCTTTTTACTATATATTCATGTTTTCTAAATCATTGAGGGGAATTCTTGATGTAACAGAGTGTTAGAGTATTTTTTCCACATTTAACATTTCATGAGAAACAATAGATTGGCCTTTCTAGAAGTTTGCAGTGGTGTGTATTAAGATCATTTTTCTTGTGAATTTCATTGCATGAATTATTAAGTTTTTCTTAAGTTATCTACCTTGCTGCAGATTAAGTGTTGTAATTCATTTTATTGTGCAAAATTTGCATTTTGTTATTGTGTGAAATCCCTTAGAATTACCTTTATTTTCCTTAAAATTAACAACAAATGCCTAGATCCTGTTCGTTTAATAATTTCATTATCAGATTGTGTATGTTATCTTATCAAACATCCCTCAAATCCCATTAGTGTATCACCTTTTTACAATTTATAATTCATTTTCTCACCTTTAACCTTATAGATATAGTTTAGGGATACTCCAAAAAGGGAAACAAACCTTAGTAATCTATAGATTAACCTCACATATGGGGAGACCCACATCCTTTTAGGCATTTTAATTATTTTCTGCAGACGTGAGGAAGAAGGAAAGATACACAAATCTGTCACCCTTCAAAACAGGTGCAGTTTTGCTAGATAACATTAACTCAACAAGTGAGTTAGAAGAACAAGTGGAATTTATTCCTTAACCATAATTCAACCTAAGTAATGTTTAGGATACATTATGATAAAACAAAAATAATTCCACTATCTTCCCATGTTGGGATTTTGCATTATTAAAATTACCGAAAAACCAAAGTCAAAATTAGATCATTACAAAGTTGCATGGGTCCTATGATGCAGTTAACCCATTTTTTATGAATGGTTGAGCAATGAAAGGGTAAGGCCTTATTATTATTTTTAATCCAAAAACCATTTAGATAATTCCTTATTCAAAAGTTGCAATCAGGAGCATAAAATAGTCATTGATTCCATCCAAATAGTCCAAGAGTGATGCAGACAAATTCATCTTTTCATGCAGATATGGAAACATGTTATATTTTGAGATATGTTAAAAATATCCTTTTCCTTCTGTTTGAAGTAATTTTTACATTACCTCAAAATATGCAAAGGTGACCATACAATTCATGTATAGAGGCAATTATAGGGTTGACTATAGTTTTACCAATCACTTCCAAAATCTATTTTTGAGGTTAGCTCAAAATAGTAATTAGAGTGAAATTGTTCCTTTAGTGGTTATTTTCACAGAGGTGAGTGAATAATTTTTCAAGATATTGTGTGTTGTTGTAAATAACACAAGGGGGCTGATTATTTTGCACATTTATGTTATAAAATTGATTGTATTGTTTCCACCGTTGAGAAATAAAAGATAGATTATTCCTCTAGATTAAAATTTGCTTCAAGTGTGCTAATAGATATTGTGCAGTGTTTTAAATAGAGAAATATTGTTTTCCTAGCATGCTCATTATATATCAACACCTTCATAAACTAGATTTTTCAAATTTTTAGTCCATCTAAGTGTGTCAAACATCTTCCGTGGATGCAAACAATGTCAAGAAATATTTTAAGTGGCGTATAGAACTTTATTTGTCTCTAAGTGATGCAAGTTAAATCCCCACAAATATTTTGGTGTATGAACCATACCAAAATTTTAATTTTACATTTCTTCTAACCATCAATCTAATAAGATGTAATAGTTTTTAGGTGATGTATCTGTTGAAAATTTTTACACTTGCGCAGAAATGGGAAACTTGAAACTTTGTTACGACAAATAGCATTGGTGAAGTATACCTAAGCTAGGGGAATTTATATTAGATTATGTTGTTACTGCTGATTTGTGAAAAAGATTAAGTGAAATCTGGAGCTATGTGTGATGTTACAAAATGTAACAGATCACATAGTCTGCAATCTCACGAATATCCTCAGCAAAGAACACAAGCCCCAAAGAACAGCTATGTTGTCTTGGTGAAGACACCGGATTGCAGAATATGTGAAGTGTATGGTCCTGGGACAACAAACATAGTTGAAGTTTTCAAATGATCAGATTCATTATTATTGTGTTTGTGTTCATCAGATATATTGCTCTATATTCATCAAATTTGGTTGTGATTAATGAAATTACATCCATCTATGCTATCATAAAATGTTACAAGTGACTCCTTTCCTGTGACTTCCATCAAGAAAATATCGACAGACAAACAGAGACAATAATGTCTAAATGGAGGTAGTAGGAAGGAGTCAAAATGAAGAGCATATGCTAAGGCAGTCAAACAACATACAAGGAGGCACATCTCATTCAATGGTGGTTTAGTAGAGTTATAAGTATTCATTTTAAGTTTATCTCTTATTTTAATTCATTTATTGAGATATTGAGTTGTATACATCATTATACAATCAAAAGGAAAACTGAATACAGAAAGAGAGCCAACTCATTATTTCAATTTAATGTTTTATTCGTAAGAGATCATAGGTTTTCCCACACAAGCCATGGGATGTGACTAAGTAATAACATCATATACATGGAAATGAGAATATTGCATGTGCTAAAGAATAGAGTAGAGGAGTAAAAGTGAACCCATCATTGCATTTTCTATCTTCTTTCCCGCTCCTCATCATCCACATCTCTAGCCTCAACTCGTTTAATCTTCCACTTCAATCTCCATATTCTTTTCACCTGCAAGACAAAGAGTAGTACCTGTCAAATTTTGAGCTCATGGTACATTTTTATTCATATACACATGTTCTAGAGCAGATACATATTCTAATTTCAATGTATCTAATGGTACTTGAAAGAAACAAATATAGGCACATGAAACAGGGTAATTCAGGGATACATACAGGCTTAAAAGCAAAAGTAGAGAAGAGTTAATAAAGAGAAATGAGTGGCAGGAAGAAATTAAAGAGCTAAGGATTGATATAGAAAAGCAGAATTTGCAATGGCTCACAAAAGGAAGAGATGTGGAGATGACATAGTGGAATTTGAAAGCAGTTTGCAGAAGAAGAATGAAGAAGGAAATAAAATCACATGGATACAAGAGAGGCCAAAAAGCCTATTTATTTATAACTTATTTCTGAGTTTTGTAGGAACTGGTTGTCACACAAGAATGGAAAATAAGTTTAAATGGTTAAGAAAGAAGTAGCTACTGAGTTGAAAAAGAACATCATTTCCAGATGGTTTATAGGAAGAAAGAAGCATCAGAATAAGTTAGGAAAGGAATAGTTTTGCAAATCAGGTTGAAAATATGGAAAAGGAGTGAGAAAAATAGGATTTTGGAAAATTTTGCCAGAGTCTCCCTTGTAAAATTGACTTTTGATTTAAAATAGAATTGAAACACATGCTTTTTTAGTTACTACATGCTTTATAAGCTATCTGAACTTCAAAAGGAACAAAAACAGTCAACAAAAGTACATGTTTCATCACTTCTAAGTTGATATCATGATCAAATGAAACATACAAAAATTCTAGAAGTTCATCATGTTGTAGCTATTCGAAGTTCTTTTTATTTCCAAATTCAGGTGTGAATAAAAAGCCAACTACTTCATGATTTTTTAAAGATGCAATAGATCAAGCAAAGTAGCATGAAAAGATTCATTCAATTAATCAGATAATTAACGAAGATATTTATATCTTTTCAGAATGGTCAAGTTGCATAAAATCTGGAAAGAGAAGGATTTTAGAAAAAAAATTCTAGAGTTTCCCCTTGCAAAATGGGGTTTTCAGAAAAAAATAGAATTGAAATTAATGCTAAAATTGAAATACAGTTTCTATTTTATCATTTCTGAAAAGGAAAGATATTCACAGGAAAATAAACTTAATGATTTTCTTTAAGTTTCCAGGAAAAATGATCAAGTTCTTTAGTATAGAAAAGAAATACAACTATCTATCCAAGAGAACTGATCAAATACAGATGCAACTATAAGAGTGATTCGGAAAAATATCAGAAACAATATGTTATTCAAAAATACAGAGATTTTTCATTCAACAGAGATCAAAATGATAACCCAGTTTCAAGATGTAACTATTTATAGAACCACTACAGGGTGGAGATATCTAAAACTAAATGGTGAATCCAGTTTCTCTTAAAACCCAATTTACTATACAGGTCTACAAGATTAGAAATGCAGTTTTACTAGTACAGAACAAAAAAAAATCAAGGAAAACTTGATGTCACACAATCATTTCTGAATTTAACTTCCAGTTTGCAAAGAAACCACGAATGCCCATTTTTCAGAATATACAGATCTACAGATGGCATTCATCTTCCAGCTCGAAGAAACAACAAAAATTTACACTCAGAAGTGGAGTCTTTCTAGGTAAAAGAGAAATGAACAACAAGTAGTAATACAAAAGTATAAGGAGTATCAATGAAAAAATGTTTATATTCAAGTAAAGGACAAGACAAGCCAGATCTAAATCAAGGAAAGAAAAAACAAGGCAGTTCAAAGGCTCCTTTCCTTTTTGAAAACACTTGCAAAGAAGAGGCAACAACATACAGAACTCACCATGATCAGGTATGAGGCTGAAGAAGATCAAAAATGGTGTTACTTCCTTCACAAGCTCGTTCGAGCTCGTCAAGTTAAGTATGGTAAAAAAAAAAACTAGAAAGAAAATCACTCCATAGAGATCCAGTGAACCACCAAAAAATGATTGAAATGAGCTACGAGACTCACATGTAAAATAGGTACAAGAAGGAAATGCCAAACTACAACTATAAATGAAACAGAATACCTTCGTTTTTCATCGAAAATGCAGGCCGAAGCAAATAACAATGGCATCAAAGGCCAAACAATGAAGAATACAGGCTCGAAGACCTCTAAAACCTCCATGTTTTCATCGAAAATGCAAAGAAATTTTTTTTAGCCAGGGCTTCGCCCATGGAACGAAAACTAAATGAAATGACAAAGGAAAAGAGCATGAATGCTTTAACTTCCCATTGAGAACAAGGGTTCAAAACCCTAATCTGGAGTTAAGGATCAATGGTTCGGCAGAAATCAAGGACAAGATGAAATGATGGGGGTCAAGCACAGAAATCAAAACAAACAAACCCCAGTTAACCGCACCGACCATATTAAATGCTAGTGTTCAAAATCCTAACCTGGAGTTAAGGATCAACGTCAGCGTAATCAGATGAGCGAAGATCAAGGGCCCTTAATGTTTCAAGAAGATCCAAGTAAAACCAACAGGGGTTAAGTTACCACCAACCAAAGTTCGCAAGGGTTGAGTAACCGTGGGGAGGGGCCAGCCCATGTGGACATCATATAAATCATTGCCAGCGAATTTCCAAATGTCCAAACCTTAGTGCTTCCAAAATAATCAAAGACTATTATATAAGCCATGATCACCGAAAAGGTGAAATTCATAATATACCATACAAACCAAAGGTGGCAGACCATATGGTCACTCAATAAACAAAGGTGGTCTAATGTATACATGGATCCCCTTTTATTCAAACACGTGGATTTTCCTAAGTCCACAAGGTGGCAGAATAAACCAAGCAAACCAAAGGTGGTCCCCACTCAAACCTTATTTTTGCAAATATTGATAAGGGTTGAAGTTTTTTTCTCACATACAGAGAATGATATTTTGCATGCCTTCACAATAGGACATAATAGAGAAGATGACAAATTTCCATGCTCAAAGGAGGAAGACTTGCCCAGCAAGCAAATTGTATTTTTAGCAAATTATTAACCCTTTCTTTTTTAAAAATAGAACAGTCAAATTTAGTTTGACTGTATTGTATATAAGGTTGTTAATCTCTATTTTTATTACATTCTTTAGTTTGTACTATTTTATTCCTTTATTTATTATTAAATAAATTATAAAATTAGGATGCATGGGCGAGTATAGCCTTGAGGTTATTTTTAGGAAGGGGATGAACTTTTGCTATATATTGTGTGCTTTTGCAAAGCACAAGAGGGGGTCATTTTAGAGAATTTCCTAGAGAAATTTTTGATATATGAGTACTAAAGCCATTTCTACCATTTTTTTCCCTCTAAGTGTGACTTATTTTTTCCTTTCAAATTTATTTTGTAGTCTTGTGTATGTAAACATTAATCTTTTGAATAAAATTCCCTGATCAACTACTTTACCCTGCTACAAATTTATCCTTTCTACCAAATTTTGTTGTGCACGTTAGCTTACTAGTACTATTGTGAATCTCCCTCAGTACAAATTAAGTGTTTTGCCCTTAGATTTCTGTAAAAGGTATTAATTGGTTTTCGTGCATTAAAGAATTCTTCACAAATTAGTTGTGTATATCACTCAGTCAAAGTTCTCACACAAATTTGGTGTATCAGTATTAATAATTTTCAGTCATCTTTTGCCCTTAAAACTCCCAAGAAACTAGTTTAGTATACACCAATAAGGAACAGGCATTTTAATCCTGGAGATTTGCCTCACAATAGGTATACCCACAGACCTGAGGTGTCTCCATTGTATCTACGAGAGAGAGAGATATATATTCTGCATGCTTAGAAAATATGCTTCCATCTCTCTGCGGGGTGCACTTTCAAGAGATAATAGTTTTTGGCACACCCGGTTAGAGTATGAATTATATCTGCATGCAAATTACAGATTCTAGAGAAGATCTAAAGTAGATTTACAGTAAAGAAAAGTTACTTTCAGGAGCAGAGCTGCATCAATTTTATTCTAAATATTTTATGATATTTTGGCAACTCTGTAAAGCTGATTTCATACTATTATTTCAGCATGTTCCATGCCAAAAGTGACTACAAGATCATCAGTAAGAGGAATTCCTCCTAAGTTTGTTTCTTTACCTTTGAATTCTGCTCGAAGGAGAAGAGTTGGTAATACATTGCCTTACAATAGACCTGGTTTTGATAACCCTCTTTCTGATATTCCTTTACCACGTATAAATTTTTCAATCCATATCCCAGTTTTTCCAATGGCCATTCAACCACCCAGAAATTTTGTGACCTTTACTAGTGGCAGCCCATTAGTAATTCCAGTTTACCATGATATTCCCAATGCTGCTATGAAAATTTTACCATCATTTACAGGTGAAAATCTAGTTACACCTACTAAACATATTAAGGATGTTGCAGTTATATGTGTAGTCCATAAAATCACTCCTGAAGACGTACCTTTAATACTTTTAGCTACATTATTTAAAGCACAAGCCTTGCAATGGTATAGGAATCTAGAGATTGGAAGCATAAGAACTTGGGATGAGTTAGGTGAGAAACTACTGAAACAGTTCCAAGATAATTTAGATCATTTATCCCTCATGGAACAACTATCTACTATAAAAAGAGCCCCTCATGAGTATATGTCTAATTTCAATATCTTTTTTGCTAGGACATGAGAAATAATCCCAGCAAGTGTTAAGCCTCAAGTTGATCACGCTTTCCTTTATTACCTCAAAGCATTGAGTAGTGATATTTCAACTATGACCCAATCCATGGGAGAATTTACTCTTCCAAATGCCTATGATATCACTATAAAAGCTTAAAACTTCCTTATTCAGGTTGGAAAATTAGCACCAAGGCCTACAATGCCATTTTTGGCAGACTTAGCTCCTATTCCATAGCCTATCACAATCGTGGAGCCTAGTGTTGCAGCCCCATCCCTAGATATTTTTAAAGCCTTGCAAACCATGGGAAATAAGATGACATCAATTGAAAACAAACTTGCATTTCCTAACAGACCTTATCAGGCTCCTTATCAACAAAATCAACAAAATAGGCAGCCTTACCAACAGAATCAGAATTATAGGCAGCCTTATCAGCAAAGGTAGTTTGATCCTAATGTTCCTAGTACATCTAATGCTTTGGTTCCAGTTAATATGGCTACAGAAGAGTGGTGCCAACCTTGAAATTATCCTCATCCAGCTACAAATTGCCCAAATGCTTTCCTGAACCTGAATTTTGTTGCACAACCTCAATATGAAGCATCGTTCATGCTCAAATGGAGAGTGAGAAGAAAGAAATTCATGTTCAGAAAGTGCCTGAATAGAATTTGGTCAGCTTCAATTAGGAAGATTTCATTTTTGTTACCACTAGAGCTCAAGAGAAGGTTACTGAAAGTAAAAAATAACAAAATAGACCTCTGCTGCCCACTATTACTGATAATTCAGCATCTACAGCCCCAAAACCAACCAACAATCCTACTGTCTCTCAAAAAATAGAAAGTGTTACAACTGGTAAAGAGAAAAAAAAATAGCTATACCCTGATCAAAGAAGATTATTTATTCGTCAGATATCCAAAGCTGCTGAAGTAGAATCATTTTTTTCTAAGGCTTATGCTAAAACAGTTGAGTTTGTCTCTAAAATGGTTTCTTCTTTTAATATCGTTGATGTAATGAAGAATACTAATGTTAACATCTCAATGTGGGATGCTTTAAGCATTCCAGGACAACAGGATTTACTCTCTCATGAACTAGCTAAACTACAAATTTCTTCATAAACAACAGAAAAGGAAGCTCAAAAGATAGATATAGTACTTGGAACACTTGATCAAGACCACCTGAAAAGGGTTAGATGGATGGTTCAGAAAGTTTTAAATTCTCAAGACATAAAGAAACCACCACCATTTTATCTATCGCTGATTATTGGAGAAAATTTAGTTCATAACTGCATGGTGGACAGCAGTGCAAGTAGCACAGTTATGCCAAAAGCAGTTACTGAAACATTGGGCCTGCAGTATGAACCTACAAAAAAGAGTGTTTTACAGCTTGATCAGACTGTAACTAATACAATTGGTATAATCATAGATTTAGAGGTAATGTTACATGCTTGCCCAAATGTTTCCATTTTGCAAGATGTTACGGTTGTAGATTTACCTCCATATTTTACTTTGTGCCTATCTAGAGACTTTACAACAAAAATAGGAGGTTATCTCTCTTCAAATTGGTCTTTCTTGTTTTTCACCACATGTTATGGCACTAAGGTTACCATTAATTCATAACCATTGGCCATATTTCACATTGATCCTCATTCTCCAAATGCAGTGGCAAACTATTCAGCGTTAGATCAATCTGATTTTGATGATGTAGCTCAGGTTTCAGCATTAGAGGGTGCTTCTAACATGTTTATGGATGAAAAAATAGTTAAAGAACATGCCCATGATCCTTTTAAGGAAGTTGAGGAACATCTTTTCGATGTTTATTTTATGCATGAAGAAAATGCAACAATTCCCTTGTTGTCCAAAATAGAGAAATCAGTAGAAGGGATTTGGAAGCTTCATTTTGATGGAGCTAAGAATAAGAAAGGATAAGGAGCATGTTTGATGTTCACTTCCCCAACAAATGAGAGGTATTTTATAGCTTTGAGTCTCCAATTTTCATGCACTTGTAATGTAACTGAATATGAAGCATTAATCCATGGCTTACTTTGGGCTAGAAAAAGACAGATCAACACATTACAAATCTTTGGTGATTCTGAGTTGGTTATCAATCAAGTGAAAAACTTCAAAGTTTGTAAGAATCCGTTAATGAAGTCTTACAGACATAGAGTTTCAGACTTAATGGAAGATTTTGATGCCATTAATATTTAGTCTACTCCTAGAACTAGAAATAAGCACACTGAAAAACTTGCAGTAGTCGATGCTAGTTTTGAAATCCTGGAACAGATAGAAAACAACAAAATTCAGCCTCATATTAAGTTAATTATCAGGCCTTATATCCTTGATAATCAATCAAATTGGAAGGTTTCTGAAAGTGATGATCAAATCTGTAGGTTTTTACAGCAAGAAGCTAAATCAAGATAAATTACAACATTTATATAGTGACCAGATTGTTCAGCGAAAGACAAACAAATTACCTTGAGGACTTGTCACATTGGAAGACATCTTTAGTACTGATGACCAGTTAAGAAAGAACAAAAATAAGATGTCTACTCATGCTGATAATTACGAAGATATTTATGTTGATGAAGGAAAGAATCTATTCCTTGGAAAGGTATGTTCCTTATCCAAAAAATAGTCTTTTATTAAGATTTGTACAAAATTTAATTATGTTTTCGCTTGGAGATACCAAGACTTGAAAGGGTTTGACCCCAGTCTAGCACAACATACCATTGAATTACGACCAAATTCTAAACTAGTTAGATAGAAACAAAGGCTTGTAAATCCCATAATAGAACGTCTTATGAGGAAAGACTTATCAAAATTGATTGAATCAAGAATTATTTTCCCAGTTAAACATTCAAGTTGGGAAGCAAATCTTGTTCCTATTAGGAAGAAGAATTGAGAAATCAAATTATGTGTGGATTTCAGGGATCTTAACAAAGCATGGCTAAAATATCATTATCCACTACTGAATATGGACCAAATTTTGAAAACAATTTCAGGATAAGATAGATTATCCCTTCTAGATAGTTATAACAGATACAATCAAATTTTAGTATGAGAAGAGGATAGATATAAGATAGATTTTACCACCAAGTGGGGTACTTATGCTTACAAAATAATACCTTTTGGTCTTTCAAATGTCAGTGTAACTTTTCAATGTGCAATGGACATGGATTTTCGTAGCCTACTCAATAAATGCATACTTGTTTATTTAGATGATGTTACTATTTTTTCAAAAGATTCTAAAGAACATCTAATGCATTTAAGGTAGAATTTTCAGTTATGTAGGAAGTTTGGAATATCCTTGAACCCCCAAAAGTCTATCTTTTTAGTACATCAAGGTAAACTACTTGGCCATATTGTTTCTAAGAAAGGTTTAGCAATTTATCCTTTCAGAATCAAAGCTATATCACAGCTATCATTACCTCATCACAAGAAGACATTACAGAACTTTCTAGGGAGAATCAACTTTGTTACGAGATTTTTTCCAGATTTTGCAGCATTGGTTAAAATGTTGATATCTATGTTAAAGAAAGAGAAAACATTCTCTTGGACCAACGAAGGGAGAGAAGGTTTTGAGGCTATCAAAATAGCTATTTCTCAGGCCCCTACTCTTGCAAATCTAAATTTTGATAAAGGTTTCACAATGTATGCACTTGCAGGGGCTGAAACAATCTCAGCTATTCTAACCCAGGTAAATGATGAGAATATCAAATAGCTAATTGCTTTCTTTGGACAGATTTTGCATGATTATGAAACAAGGTATACATTCCTTGAAAAAAAAGTACTTTCAGTAGTCAGAGGAATAAAGAATTTTAAGTACATGATTTCAAACAATAGAATTCATGTTCTTGTTTCTCATCCAAGTGTGAAAGCTTTCTTGATAAAAAAAGAATTGAATGGAAAAAGAGCAAGCTGGATAACGAGGGTTATGGAATATGATGTTAATATCCAAGTTTCCAAGACAGTTCGAGGTAAAGGTTTATGTGAGCATCTAATTGCTGATATGGAGAAACAACAGGATGTAGAACCCGAAGATTCAGAATAGCATGCTGAAACCACGTATCAGCAATCAAATATCATGTTTTAGCTAGAAAATCTACAACCTGAACCTTCTCAAGAAATTTAGGAATCAAGGTGGATGACTGATTTGGTTAACTATTTACAACATGGTACCTATCCGGAAGGTATGGATAATAATAAACGAAGGTATTTCAGGTTACAAGCTATTCCTTATCTTTTCGTTGATGGTGTATTGTTCAAAAGAGATATAAATGGAATCTTGCTGCGATGTGTCGATTACGACAAAATTTAGAAAATATTATAAGAATTCCATGAAGGACCTAAAGGAGGTCACTTCTCAGCATGTACTACAACTTTAAAAATCATGAAAGCAGGTTACTATTGGCATAGCATATTTAAGGACCATTTTGAATGGAATAGAAAGTGTAAAAAATGAGCTTTCTTTGTTGGAAAAGAACGTTTAGCTTTGCTGCCTTTGCAACCTATTTCAGTTTATCAGCCCTTTATGCAATGGGGTCTTGACTTTATTTGAATGATAAACCCATATTCTTCATAAGGACATAAGTTTATCTTAACTGCTACAGATTATTTTACACGATGGACTGAAGCAATAGCCTTGAAAGATGCAAATGAAGCTTCAATACTATCCCTTTATGAAGGTATAGTCTGCAGATTTGGTGTTCCAGTAACTATCATATCAGATAATGCTCTAGCATTTCTTGGTGCTAAAGTAACAGATTGGGTTGTTAACCATGGAATCTATTTAAGATCTTTGTCTAATTATTACCCACAAGTTAATGGATTAGCCAAGAGTACCAACAAAAATATGTTAAGGATCATTAGACGAACACTCAAGTATAATCAAAGATCTTGGCATCTAATGTTGAATTCAACACTTTGGGCTGACAGGGTAACCCCTAAGAGTTTAGTTGGCAACTCACCGTACAAACCTGTGTATGGAAAAGAAGCAAGAATGCCAATTTCAGTTGAGTTACCTACATTATATTTTCTGTACCAAATGGAACTACTTGAAAATGAACCATTGCAAGTTCATTATGTAGAATTGATGGAATTACGAGAGCTAAGAGATCAAGCTCATTTAAATATGGAGAAGAATCACAAGCATATGAAGAATAATTTTGACAAGAAATCCAAATTCAGAATCTTCAATGAAGGAGATATTGTGTTGAAATGGGATGCTGATCGTGCAAATTCAGTAACACACTCAAAGTTTGATACACTCTGGAGTGGTCCTTACATGATTTCAGCTTACAAGGAACACAATGCTTTTCAACTTTCAAAGGTGAATGGAGAGGAACTCCCCATTCCTGTGAATGGTATGTTTCTCAAACACTTTTATTGAAAATCTTACAGTGATTGTTAGAGTAGGATTTCCCATTCAATAAGTGTAGTTTCTGTACATTACATCGTTCTTTATTTTCAATAAGTGCATTCGTGCACGTGATCTGGTTTGCTAGATCTTTTCCTAGCTTTAGTTTTCTTTGGAAGAGTTGGACCTTTCGGAAAAAGAAAGAAGTAGCTACTGAGTGGAAAAAGAACATCATTTCCAGATGGTTTATAGGAAGAAAGAAGCATCAGAATAAGTCAGGAAAGGAATAGTTTTACAAATCAGGTTGAAAATATGGAAAAGGAGAGAGAAAAATAGGATTTTGGAAAATTTTGCAAGAGTCTCCCCTTGTAAAATTGACTTTTGATTTAAAATAGAATTGAAGCACATGCTTTTTTAGCTACTACATGCTTTATCAACTATCTAAACTTCAAAAGGAACAAAAACAGTCAATAAAATTACATGTTTCATCACTTTTAAGTTGATATCATTATCAAATGAAACATACAGGCATTCCAGAAGTTCATCATGTTGCAGCTATTCAAAGTTCTTTTTATTTCAAAATTTAGGTGTGAATCAAAAGCCAACTACTTCACGATTTTTCAAAGATGCAATAGATCAAGCAAAGTAGCATGAATAGATTCATTCAAGTGAACAAATAATTCAGGAAGATATTTATATCTTTTCAGAATGGTCAAGTTGCACAAAATATGGAAAGAGAAGGATTCTAGAAAAATTTTGCCAAAGTTTCTCCTTGCAAAATGGGGTTTTTCAGAAAAAAAATAAATTGAAATTTATGCTAAAATTGAAATACATTTTCTATTTTATCATTTCTGAAAAGGAAAGCCATTCACAGGAAAATTAAATTAATGATTTTCTTTAAGTTTCCAGGAAAAAGGATCAAGTTCTTCATTATAGAAAAGAAATAAAACTATCTATGCAAAAGAACTAATCAAATACAGATGCAACTACAAGAGTGATTCAGAAAAATATCAGAAACAATATGTTATTCAGAAATGCAGAGATTTGTCATTCAACAGAGATCAAAATGATAACCCATTTTCAAGATGTAACTATCTACAGAACTAGTACAGGGTGGAGATCTCTAAAAATAAATGGTGAATCCAGTTTCTCTTAAAGTCTAGTTTACTATACAGGTCTACAAGCTTAGAAATGTAGTTTTACCAGTATGGAACAAAAACGAGTCAAGGAAAACCTGATGTCACACAATCATTTTCGAATTTAAGTTCCATTTTGCAAAGAAACCACGAATGCCCATTTTTTAGAATATACAGATCTATAGATGGCAATCATCTTCCAGCTTGAAGAAACAACAAATATTTTCACTCAGAAGTGGAGTATTTCAAGGTAAAAGAGAAATGAACAACAACTAGCAATACAAAAGTATAAGGAGTATAAACGAAAAAATGTTTATAGTCAAGTAAAGGACAAGCCAAGCTAGATCTAAATCGAGACAAAGAAAACGCAACATAGTTCAAAGTCTCCTTTCCTTTTTCAAAACACTTGCAAAGAAGAGGCTACAACATACAGAACTCACCATGATCAGGTATGAGGCCGAAGAAGATCAAAAATGGCCTTACTTTCTTCATAGGCTTGTTCGAGCTCATCAAGCCAAGCATGGTAAACATAAAACCAGATAGAAAATCACTCCACAGAGATCCAGTGAACCACTGAAAAATGATTTAAATGAGCTATGAGACTCATAAGAAAAATAGTTACAAGAAAGAAATGCCAAGCTACAACTATAAACGAAACAAAATACCTTCATTTTTCATCGAAAATGCAGGCTGAAGTAAATAACAATGGCATCAAAGGCAAAACAATGAAGAATACAGGATCGAAGACCTCCAAAACCTCCATGTTTTCATCAAAAATGCAAAGAATTTTTTTTTAGCCAGGGCTTCACCTATGGAATGAAAACCGAATGAAATGACAAAGGAAAAGAGATCAAATGCTTTAACTTCCCATTGAGACCAAGGGTTCAGAACCCTAATATGGAGTTAAGGATCAATAGTTCAGTAGAAATCGAGGACAAGAGTGAATGATGGGGATCAAGCACAGAAATCAAAACAAACAAACCCCAGTTAACTGCAATGAACGTATTAAATGCTAGGGTTCAAAGGCCTAACCTGGAGTTAAGGATCAATGGCAGCGTAATCAGATGAGTGAAGATCAAGGGCCATTGATGTTTCATGAAGATCCAAGTAAACCCAACAGGGGTTAAGTTACCACCAACAAAAGTTCTCAAGGGTTGACTCACCGTGGGGAGGGGCCAGCCCACATGGACAACATATAAATCATTTCCAGTGACTTTCTAGAAGTCCAAACCTTAGTGCTTCCTAAATAATCAAATACTATTATATATTCCATGATCACTGAAAAGGTGAAGTTCATAATATACCTTGCAAACCAAAGGTGGTGGACCATATGGTCACTTAATAATAAAAGGTGGTGTAATGTATACATGGAGCCCCTTTTATTCAAACACGTGAATTTTCCTAAGTCCACAAGGTGGCACAATAAACCAAGAAAACCAAAGGTGGTCCCCACTTAACCTTTATTTTTGCAAATATTACTAGGGGTTACAAATTTTGTCTCACATACGGAGAATGATATTTTACATGCCTTCATAATAGGAAAAAATAGAGAAGATGACGAATTTGCATGCTCAAAGGAGGAAGACTTGCCCAACAAGTAAATTGTATTTTTAGCAAATTATTCGCCCTTTCTTTTTTAAAAATAGAACAGTCAAATTTAGTTTGACTGTATTGTATCTAAGGCTATTAATGCCCAATTTTATTACATGTTTTAGTTTGTATTATTTTATTCCTTTATTTATTATTAAATAAAGGATAAAGTTAGGATGCATGGGTGAGTACAGCCTTGAGGTTATTTTTAGAAAGCGGGTGAACTTTTGCTATATATTGTGTGCTTTTGCAAAGCACAAGAGGGGGGCATTTCAGAGAATTTCCAAGAGAACTTTTCAATATATGAGTACTAAATCCATTTCTGCCAGTTATGGCCTCTGAGTGTGAATTATTTTTGCCTTTCCAAGTTATTTTGCAGTCTTTTGTATGTCAGCATTAATCTTGTGAATAAAATTCCCTTATCAACTACTTTACCCTACTGCAAATTTATCCTTTCTGCTAAATTTTATTGTGCACGTTAGCTTACTAGTATTGTTGTGAATTTTCCTTAGTACAAATTAAGTGTTTTTCCCTTAGATTTTTGCAAATGGTATTAATTGGTTCATGCATTAAAGAATTCTTCAAAAATCAGTTGTGTATATCACTCATTCAAAGTTCTCATACAAATTTGGTGTATTAGTATTATTAATTTTCAGTCATCTTTTGCCCTTAAAACTCCCAAGAAACCAGTTTAGTATACACCAATAAGGAACTGGCCTTTTAATCCTAGAGATTCACCTCACAATAGGTATACCCACAGACCTGAGGTGTCTCCATTGTATCTAGAAGAGAGAGAGATATTTTGTAGGCTTAGAAAATCTGTTGCCATCTCTCTGCAGGGCACACTTTCGAGAGATAATAGTATAAAAGGATCCATACCTCTCTGGAATTTCTCATCAATTTGAGATGCACACAAATCAGAGGAGATACCATTATATTGGTTGATGTTAGAGATAGGTTGTCATCCATCGAAGGTTTAATTCAAGATGATAACATATTTTTTTCACACATGGTGGGATGAATTATTGAATTTTACATAGTTTTTCTAGGTTTGAATAGTTCTTGGATAAATTTAATCCTTTTTGAGGTAAGTTTCTATACATATATGATTATATTTCTGGTCCAAACAACTTATTTTCATTCCCACCAAACCCAATTTCACATTTTTCCAATCTCTCATGAGGTCATGCAATCATGAAATTAATTCCTAGGTTGAATTACTCCATCCAAGAGTCGTATCAGTCAAATCCACAACCATTTTACCCATATCCTCTGCCAGATCATTATTATAACCTTTTTCAGAATCAATATCCCTATGATCCAAATTTTTCCAATCAATATCGTACTCCTAATAGCCATTATATTTTTATAGAATAGGGATATTTTCTAGGTTATGCAGATCATGTAGGATATGAGCAGTTGTATGCAGGTTATGCAGATCTTGCTGGTCATGAGAGTAGTTATATGTACAACCAAGAGTTTGATAGAAAAATTCAGAAGATGGAGCAGACTCTTCAAGATCTCAATAAACAAATTAAGTAATTGAAAATAGAAGAGGACAACAAGATGAAAGTTGAGGAGCTCTATCAATGGGGTGTTCCCATTTATCTTCCTTGTCAGTATCTAGTTCCTATTCCCTATCAACAGATGCAACCTACCTATAAAATTCCAAGTTTTCTAAATGTTGTAATCACTATCCCTCGTGCTTACTCACATGTATATTTTGAACCCCATTCCTTTGTACAAAAATTGGAATATCATATTGAGACCAAGACCACCCCTCTTCCTTCATCCTCAAACCTGATTCATGAAGGTGAAGAACTAAAAATTAATCAGGAGGGGCTTCCCATTAAAGAAATTAGGCTAGAATTTATGACAAATCTGTAACAATGGGTCTCCAAGTTTCAATTTGATCATATTATATAGTTGGAGAAAGGATGCATGCAAGAGGTGAAGTTGTATTTTGGAGAGAGAAAAGTGGATTTGAAGTAGAGGATGGGTAATGCACATTATTTTAAGGAAGAACAAGAAGATAAATATGCAAGTGTGTGTGAAGATGAGATTGAGATTGACACTCTATAAACGTAACTTGTAAATTTTTCAAGGGAAACCAAAAGAGAATGGTAGATTTTTTTATTTCAGAGAACTTCAGTGCCACATTAACAAAGATCAGGTCAATTCTTGAATTATAGGCCTTGATCAAAATCCAAGGGATGACACATACCAATTTAGTGAAGTTGCAGTTAAGGAGGCCACGATACAACAAGTTACATCTGTAATTGAGAATGCAGATGGTCATCAAGAGATTAAAGAAGACCTTGGCAAGTATTTAGAGGCTAAATGAATGAAGGAAGATAAATATCCAATGGTAGAATTCGATGGTTCAGAGGTACTTACATCTCTAATTGAGGATAAATAAAGATCTTATAGTCCAAATCTCATCTTCAAGTAGGTCGAAGATTTAGGTTCATATTAGGTGAAGTATTGTCATCTTCTTGATGAGATTCAACTTCTTTACATACCTCTTAATTCATCTTAGGAGATTATTAGTTTGAGGGAAAGCGGGAAGGGGCGGGTTCAGGAGAATGTTTATCAAATTTTGTCTCCCATAGGCCATGATGAAGATTGGGACCAATATATGCAGCTCATAAATGATTTGGAAGGACTTGAAGGTGAACATAAGAATGATGGTGTGTCCCAAATTATTATGAATCATCAATACATCCAACTTGTATCATTAGTTGAGTATGTGTTCATTGGGGATATGTTTATCCAAGATAAGACAAATTGTAGCATGCATATGAAACCCATAAGTATGGGTTGTGGGCCAACAAGGTGTTTCCTTCCTTTCTTGCAGTCTCATGGAGATGAAATCACAAATTTCCCTTTTGACCTAGGAGGACCAGCAAAGTGGAGGTTATTTAATAGGTAATTTGGTTTTCTTTTAATAATGGTTGTCAGCTTAATTGGCATGTATCGTAAAGGATTATTTTCCCCTGGTGCAATTTTGAACAAGTTTCCATTGTTGTTTATCTATTTTATGAGATATTTTAAAAGGTTTTATAAACATTTCACAGCCTTTGGCATACATGTTTGAGATTATTACAGGATTTCAGTTTGCATTCATGGCTGAAATATCCATTTTTAGTTGTTCTAGCTGGTTTTTAGGAAACCAAGTCAGCAATTTTTCCAAAAATGTTGACCATTTTTGGTCAGTCATCAGGAGAGCATACTAAATTTTTCTATTACGGGGATCTAGTCATTTACGTGAAAGGATTGAAAGCAAGCTGACAGCTATGGTATTTGTTGAAAGGTGCAATGCCTCACATAGGAAACCATTACAAGTGTTGTCTTTAAAAAAGTCATGCAGAATCCTCAAAATACTAGTGCACAGCCTTGGTGAAGGCAGGAATAGTAGCAGATGTCAGAAGTTAGACCTTAAAATAACAAACACAGTTGCAGTTTTCTTAGCATAAAGTACAATTTTTAATTAGAGGTGCATTAAATTCTTATTATTTCTTTATTTTTAAATGAGATTAATTATGTGTTGAGTTATTCAGTTCATTCCATAATTATAGGTTATAGTAATCAAATACAAAAGGAAATAGAAAAATCAAATACAAAAATTAATTCCATTTATTCATGAAGAAATAATGTTTCCCACACAAGCCATGGGATCTAACTCATATGTACAAGCAAAAGAAATACATATACGTAAAGTTATAAATAAATGAGGAGAGAGGAAACACATCATTTCCTCAATGAATTAGTTTCCCCATGCTCCTCACTTTCATATTTATCATCCTCATCCTCTTTTTCCCCTAGTGCAACACCTGTTGATAGAAAAAAGAGGATGTAAGAGCTCCGAATGTTTCTCTCTAATCATGTACTTACATATTCAGGAAAATGAATATCTAAAATTGAGTACAAATAAGAATGCATGAGAAGAAACAAGAAACAGAGTAACAAAGAGAATAGTGTCTTCATCTCATAATTTTATCCAAAATCATACTATGAAAAGGAAATCACTGAAGGATGTAAAAGAAAACAAAAGGATGTTGGCCTCTATTTTCTAACTAGTTTTATGAAATTTGGAGGTACATGGAATGTAGTACATTTTGAATGATATTTAAAATTGAAGAAATGAAATGAAGAATCAAATGAATAGTTGCATTCAAAGGTCATACCATTTATTGTTTAAGTATTTTCAAGAAAGATACAGATTTCTGTAGCAAAGTAAAAATAAGGAGTAGAGACATGGAATGAGTTTCAAGTGTAAAATCATAACCCAGAAATAACCAGGTATAATTTTATATCAAGTTATAAGTATAATATTAAAATAGTAACTAAGATTTCTAAATAACACATGCAAGCTTGCAATCAATAATAACATATAACCTTCAAGAAAGATATATATTCCAAGTATAGTTTATTCATGCAGTAGTAGAGTAACTTCAGATCAAGCAAGTAATAGAAAGACACTATTAAAGTTCAAGACAAATTTCTCAGCTAGTTTAAAATAAATGAACTTATTTCAAAGAATCAAGCATGATTAAAATAGCCAATTAGAGTGGAGTATTCAGGTACACTTTACAATAAATTACATGAGTTAAGAAACACAAAGTTTTCAAGTTGAATTTATACTTCATTCATTTGCAAGAGAAAGAGAAGTATTACAACTTAAAGAAATTGCTCATAAAACATCTAGACACTTTTAGATGGATGAGTTCAAGAAAGAACTTAATAAACAAATAGTTGTCTCTATTAATCCAAGATTAAAAATCTATGAATGAAAATGAAAAGAGGCTATAATAATCTGATGCAAAGTCTATTTTGACTGAGTGATATAAGATAAAAGGCCACTTATGACACATATATGATCTCATATGCCATGGAGTAGAGTCAAATTCAAAAAACATAAGTTATATTCAAGATAAGATTCATTCTCATAAGTATAAACATTTCTTAAAGCATTGCATGTTTGCGTACTCTTAACTGAGCTTCTTCATGTTAAAATAGATCAAGATATAGACTTGCAAGTATTCTATAATGTTTCATATACAATAGATATAAGTATGAGAACAAAAAATATCATGAAATGTCTACTAACCATGTGCCTCTACAATGAATATTGTTTCTCAATTAAATAGATTTTCAAGATAGTGTTCATCATTCCTGCTAAAGAAAGAAAATATAGTCATTCATAATTAATCATGGAAGAATCCACATGTTTTCAAGATCAAATAATAAAGACATCATACAAGCCACAACTCTATGGGATGTAAAGAAAAACCCCCTAAATTTGTAAGGAATAATAAAACGAAGTCCTAAAATTCCCATTCTGTGATTCTAGAAGGACCTAAGAAAGAGGGAAAGTATATATCCATATATAATCTTGAAGTACAATGACCAAGCCACTATAAGAGATTTAATCCCTTTCTAGCATTGATGAACCAAATATAATAACGTGAAATCGTCAAATTTTTTTCAGAAATTAATGAGAGGATACAACCAAAAAGCCATTAATCTATCAGAAGGGATTTACCAGGGTCAAACTGTGAACCTCCAAGAAACCCAAAACCATATCAATTGCAGCCACAAAGATTTAGCATAGAAATGAGGTACCCAGATCAAAAAAGTGATGAGATCTTTCTTTCTTTTATTAACGACTTGAACATAAATAACAAACCACATAAAATGGCAGAGTTATCTAAAAGACCCAATACATCAAATATACCCAAAATGTACATCACACAAAAAACTGAAAAGAATGAAGTACCAATCTCTTCCAAATATAAGTATTTTACATCCAATATCTATTTTTAAAGCCATGACCAACAAGATAATGACAGGATTCGAGACCTTGAAAAAATGGATTTTTCTTCTAGTTGGTGAACCAGAGAAACCAAAATTTGGGTTGTAAGCACTCATAATACAAATAGAGATACCATGAATAACAAGATGTGGTAGTAAAAAAAAAGATAACTCACATTTCTGAAAGTAACCAAGGTTGAAACCTTCATCAATGAAAAATTCACCTACCGACCCTAGGGCGGCCAATGAAAAAAGAAGAACAACAAAAAACCATAAGTAAAATATATCAGAATACAACAACTTGACTCATGTGTTCATTCAAATCATTTAGCCAACAAATGAGAGAGATATAGAATCAAAGCACAGGTAGAAATATCGTGTTTTACTAGAAAAACAAGATCTCTTAACTTCATTAATGACGGTCTCAAAAAAATCTATAGGGTTTCCCCATGCCAAGCATCTCCACAAACTTGAGAAGGTGAAATGAAACAAATATCAAGGTTTGTTGGTTTTTCCCAAAGGTAACTCAACTAGTGAGTTAGGAGGATAGGTGGCAGTTATTCCTTAACCGTAACTCAACCTAAGTTAGGGTTAGGTTACATTATGATAAAATTGAAATATTTCCAATATGTGCCCATTTTTGGATTTTGCATTATTAAAATTATCAACAAGCCAAGGTCAAAATTTGATCACTGCAAAGTTGCATGGGTCCTATGATGCCCTTCACCCCCTTTTTATTCTCATGTGAGAAATGGCATAATAAAGACTTATTATTATTTTAAGCCAAAAACCATTCAGATTATACCTTATCCAAAAGATGCAATTAGAGGCATAAAATAATCATTTATTCCATGTAGATAGACCAAGGGAGATAGAGAAAAATTCACCTTTTCATGCACATGTGACAGTGTATTCTATTTTGAGATATGTTAAAAATTGTCTTTTCTTTGTGTTTTAAGTAAGTTTTCCATTACCTTAAAGTTAGAAAAGGTGACCATACAATTCATGCACAAAATTAATTAGAGGGTCAACTATAGTTTGACCAATCACCTGCAGAAACAATATTTTGATTTAGCTACAAATAGGACTGAGAGTGCAACTGTGCCTTTCCTTGTTATGTTTGGAGAGGGGGTGAATACGTTTTATTTATATTGCGTGCTCTTGCAAAGCACAAGGACGGTTGAGTATTTTACACATTTATGATACAAAATTAATTGTATTTTTTCCTCTTTTGAGAAATAAAAGAGATATTAATCCTCTAGATTCAAGTATTTTTCAAGTGTGCTAACATATATTGTGTAATTTTTTGAATAGTCAAATCTTGTTTTCCTAGCACATTCATTATATTCTAGCACATTCATCAAGTAGCTTCACAAAATTTTAATTCCATCTTAATGTCTCAAACACTCGTTATCGATGTAGAGATTTTCAAGAAACCATTGAAGTGAAGTATAGAACTTTATTTGTCTCTAAGTGTGTCCTATGTAAGCCCAAGCCACACAAAACATTTGGTGTATGGGTAAGTGCAGAAAGTTGGTGGATAGTTAAGTGGACATAAAAACCCAAAATTTAGGTACTCTAATCACGTTCTATAAACCACACTTGCACAATTGTTTTTTATAGGTTCATTGATTTCCGAACCTAATACCGGGATCACGGTTTCAAACCACGATCGTTGTCCTATGAGACCGAAAAAATAGACCTATGACTCGTCATTTTCCCCCATTTTTCCTTTCCAACCATTATTTATCCTAGAACTTTGGCACTCGTGCTTTGAATACCACCTAAAAATTGCTCTTCGGACTTCTGCATTGTGATAGTTTCAACCATGCCGCCAAGACAAAGAGGTAAGCCCCCGATTTTGATCAATTTGTTTGCATTTTAGGTAAGCCCCCGATTGGGTTTTCCAATTTTTTGTTTATGTATATATTTTTTTGTTTTATCAGTCGCTCGACAAGCTCGTAATCTTGCAAACCATCAAAATATTCCTCAAAACCCTCCAAACAATCCTCAAAACCCTCCTCCAAACATAGATCCACCTCCTATGGCCCCTTCTGTCCCCATGGAACTAGTAGCAAAATAAGATGATATCATTGGAAGAATCCAACAAAATAAAATTTTCATTGAGAACCTTATTCAGACTATAAGACAAAATCATGCCACAAATCCATCCTGCATGAATTTAGAGAACACATTGCAAACATTGATTGGCAAAGTTGAATCCACAACCAACCAAATAGATAGATGGAACACCTTTAGAGGTTATTCCAGGTGGTGGTATGTAGATAAATAATTTCATGCGGCTGTAAAATACAAAAATTTGGAAAAGACTGCATTTATGCATTATTTACTGACCCAAGAACCAATGCCCCCCGCAGCTACTTGTAAATAGTTCCCAATCCATTGGATTCATGATGACCGAATTAAGAACAATTTTTGGGACATATGGTGGATGATTTTTTATTATCCACAATGCAACAACAATGCGGTTCCTCTCTATTTTTTTGAAGAAATTATATTGCGAGTTTTTGCTTAATGAGGTCCCAAATTATTTGAATTTTCTGATTTTTATGGGTGAGGAGGTAGCTCTGCATAGAGTAGACCTAGTGCACACGTAGATAAACCAAGGATATCCCATGCCCCAAAACCCCCACTACCTTCAGTTATCCCTCCTACAATGAAGGAGGTTGTGAAGATTGATAGCCTTCATGCATTGAGGGAGCTCACTGACACTCTAACCCAACATAGTGAGTAGATTGCATCTAGTGATGTTGGTGGAAGTGCTAGTTCTAGCGCACCACACCACTATGGATCATGTGGTACCGTATGCACTGTAGGCAAGACCTCAATTTCTAGATCACACAATTTCTTTTCTCTAGATGAGATGATGGTAGATGTTTTTGGAACTGGTGCAAAGGATCTTGGTCTTTCACATGTAAATGTCAAATAAATATTTAATATATATACAATATTTTAATTCATGTTTGAGATATTAATATATATGTATATGATTGTACGTTATGTACATCCATGTAAAAACTAATTTTTAATTTTATTTTAAATAGCAAGATCCGGTTAAGGAAACATCTAGTGTCTACATGCTAGCTAATGTAGCTGGGCATGTTACAAACGTAATTTTCAAGCTATAATTAAATTTCAAATTTAATTTGATTGTGCACTTTTATTATTATAATGTTTCACCTTTACATGTACCTATTAATAGTTGTTTGTATTTTATACGGAGGATCCTCACGGGTCATCATCTACACTAGGAACTGAGGCTACTGGCATGCCTCACATGACTTTTATGCAGGTTAGTTTCTTTTTACACTTTGTTTGTAATTGTGGAAGTTCACGTGGATTATGCTTTGGGTATGTTATGTGGCAGTCATGTAGATTAATATTGATTTGTACATATTTTTTGTATAGCTTATGACTACCAGAGAGACTCCTCCATATATGCAAACTATGGAGGCTACTGTAGATACTGCCATAGCATCTACAGATCCACTAAATGAGGTACAATTTTTCAAATTTGTTAAATTTTGGAGGAGTTATTTCTTATTACTTAAATATACAATATCAAATTTTGTACATGAAATATTTAATTATTTGTATGTAGCTTACCCCTCCTGAGTCTACTATTGTCCCTGCAATGCATCAACGAAAAATTGATAGGGATCATGACATTGTGGTAAAATTTCACATACATTTTAACTAAATTACAAGTTTCTAAATTTTGAATGTATTTTAAAAATTTAGGTGTTAAAAACTTATTATTTATGAATGTGCAGGTTAGGTTGTAGGCCTGCTTAGAGATGCTTAGGACCACATGGACGAAATCTGTAGTGGCATCTCCCTCCCCTACATCCCTAGGTCGTGGACATGCTACTTTTAGCAGGGAGAAGAGAGGGAAGATGTTTCATGATTATATTCATAAGACATGGATGTACATAGATATATATGGGCCATCTAGTCCTAATTCATGATTCTTCATAGGAAATTGTATATATAGCGTTATGCGACTATATGTGATCCTATATATATGACACACTTAGTTCGAGATGTACACATGTTATGAACTTATATTTTTAGAGACGTGTGTCCACCACACTTAGTTTGAGATGTACACATGTTATGAACTTATATTTTCTGAGACGTGCATCCAGGACACTTAGTTTGATACATTATATATCCATGTGTTTGTTTTCATAACGATATTACTTCTATGTTTGATTTGATTTCATTGCACATGATATCCTTCTATGTATGTATGTTCTATGTATATTAGTTCTATATGTATTTTTGATTTAAAATTAAAAACCTATGGTGAAGCATATATGAATATAACTTTACTATGGTGTAACATTGTATGGTATAATTGTTAAGAAATTAAGGGAAGCATTTAAATATGTATTATTTTAGAGATTATCCCATTAATAGGGCTTATCCTATTCATCAATAGATACACCTTAATATCTCTTTATAATTTGGTGCTATACCAATCAACTAAGAAGTTACACATGATTTGATTAATGTAAGTAGATTCACTTCCCTATTAAGTCCTATATGTTTTTGTATTTAGGCACACACTTTAAAAACCCCTTTTTTTGTATACCCTACAATCCTTCTAGTCCAAAATACACTTTTTTGTGAGGGGGTTTCTAAAATAATTCACATCCTTACCATTCCAAGGTATTTGAAAAAATTTGAAGGTTCTTCAATGAATTTTAAAATGATATATCACTTAAAATTTGTGAACATTCTTTACATATTTATTTAGGATGTTTGTACATATATTACAACATATCAATCTAGATAAGAACACATAAATATGTATGTAATGTATATTTTAAAATAATAAAAAATCATGGTGGGATCTAGGGAGGTCCGGATTGGTGTTAGACCACATCATTGTGGGCTTTAGGGAGGCCCGGATTGGTGTCAGACTACATCATGGCGGGCTCTAGGGAGGCCCGGATTTGATTATCCTAACAAATGAATGGAGGTGAGTAGTGAGAATTCATGCCTCGGGATGTGGTGGTACTAAACCAACTACGCTGACATGTCTGGGTGGCCAAGGGAATGCTATAGGAGGAGTCAATTCGGTGCGCAAAAATGGCGTTGCTTCCAAGCTACTTCATTTGGGAATAGTCCCTTAAGAGCCCTAAGATCAAAAAATTATTCAACTTCAACAGGTGACTACTCGGACTTCGTTGCACCTAAGGACGTATCATCTAATCCTACACCTTAACGTAAGGAACCTCTACAAAAGCATATCTCATTTTTTTCCTTCTCAAATCGGTGTTCTTGTTGCCCTATTGTTTCCAAATGTGTGAAGTAATGCAGTTTGAGATAGTGTAAGGATTTCAAACGGTATATTTGGAAAATGCTGGGTCGTCGCACCAAATAAATTGGGCCAACACATCCAGGTGGATAGGTTATTTCTAGAGGAGGTTCCATTTTGGTGTGCGAAAATGTCGTTTCTTCCTAGCTACCTCGTTTGGGTGTAGTCCCTTAAGAGCCATGAGACAAAAAAATTGTTCAACTTCAACGGGTGACTACGCGCACTCTGTGGAACCTAGAGATGTCTCATCTAATACTACACCTCAGACTAGGGACCCTCTACAATATTTTTTCTTGGTTTTTTCCTTCTCCAATCGAATCTCTTTCCACCCTATTATTTACAAATGCTTGAAATAGTGCAGTTTGAGAAAGTGTAAGGATGTCAAATGGTATGTTTTGTACATGTAGGGTCATAGCACAAAACCAACGGCACTGACACGTTTGGGGTGAATAGGTGAAGGGTATAGGAGGTATCTTTTTAGTTTTAGATAACGTCATTTCTTCCAGGCTAACTCATTCGGGCGTAGTCCCTTAAGATCCCTGAGACCGAAAAATTATTCATCTTCGAATGCTGACTACTTGCACTCCATGGCACCTAGAGATGTCTCATTTGATTCTACACCTTGGTATAGGGAGCCTCTACAATATCCTGTGTCGGTTTTTTCCTTCACCAATCGGTGCTCTCGTTACCCTATTGTTTGCAAACACACCAAATAGTGCAATCTGAGATAGTGTAAGGTTGTCAAACAATATATTTTGTAAATGGTGAGTCGTGGCACCAAAATGAATGTGCCAATACATCTGGGTGACTATTTGAATGCTAGAGGACGTGTCATTTTGGTATGTGACAACGTAATTGCTTCTGGGCTACCTCGTTCGAGTGTAGTCCCTTAAGAGCCCTGAGACCTAAAAAATATTCAAATTTGACAGGTGACTACATGGACTCCATGGCACCTAAGGATGTCTCTTTTGATCTTACACCTTGGCCTAGGGATGCTCTACAACATCCTGTCTTAGTTTTTTCCTTCTCCCAATCGGGTGCTCTAGCTGTTATATTGTTTACAAATGTGAGAAATAGTGCAGTTTGAGATAGTGTAAGGCTGTCAAACGGTATATATTTAAAACGATGGGTTGTGGCATGAAAAAAATATGCAGACACATCTGGGTGGCCTAATGAATGCTATAGGTGTTGTCATTTTGTTCTGCGACAACGTTGTTTCTTCCGGGCTACCTCATTCGGGCGTAATCCCTTAAGAGCCTTGAGACCAAAAAATTGTTCAACTTCAACGGGTGACTAAATGGACTCTGTGGGCATCTAAGGACATCTCATTTGATCCTATACCTTGGAGTAGGGACCATCTGTAATAGCTTGTCTCAGTTTTTTTCCCTTCTCCAATCGGTGCTCTCTTTGCCCTATTGTTTGTAAATGCATGGAATAGTGCAGTTTCAGACAGTATAAGGCTGTCAAATGGTATAATTTGCAAATGGTAGGATGTGGCACCAAAATAACTGTGCCAAAATGTCTGGGTGGCTAGGTGAATATTATAAGAGGGCATCATTTTGGTGTGTGAAAATGTCATTGCTTCCAGGCTATCTCATTTGGGCATAGTCCCTTAAGAGCCCTTGAGACCAAAAAATTGTTCAACTTTGACGGGTGACTATGTAGACTCCGTGGTACCTAGAGATGTCTCATTTTATCCTACACCTCATTGAGGGACCCTCTGTAATAGCCTGTCTCTATTATTTACTTATTCAATTTATGCTCTCGCTGCCCTATTGTTTGTAAACATGCCAAATAGTGTTGTTTGAGATAGTGTAAGGATGTCAAAACAATATATTTTGCAAACGGTGGGTTGTGGAAGAAAACTGACTATGCTGAACACATCTCGATGGCTAGGTGAATAGTAGAGGAGGCATATTTTTGGTGCTCGACAACATCGTTGTTTTTGGGATACCTTGTTCAGGCATAGTCGCTTAAGATCCCTAAGACAAAAAACTCGTTCATCTTCGATGGGTGACTATGCCGATTCGTGGGCACCAAGAGATGTCTCATCTGATCCTACACCTCAGCATAGGGAACCTCTAAAATAATATATTTTGGTTTTTACCTTCTCTAATCGGTGCTCTCGCTGCCCTATTGTTTGCAAACGTGTCCAATAGTGTAGTTTGAGGCAGTGTAAGGATGTCAAACGGTCTATTTTGCAAACAGTGGGTCATGGCACCATATCAACTCCACCGACATCTCTAGGTGGCTAGGTGAATGATATAGGAGGCATCTTTTTGGTGCACAACAATGTCGATGCTTCTGGGATACCTTGTTCAGGCGTAGTTCCTTAACAACCTTGAGACCAAAAAATTGTTCAACTTTGACGGGTGACTATGTGGACTCCGTGGCACCTAGAGAGGTATCATCTAATCCTACACCTTGGCGTAGGGAACCTATATAATACACTATCTCATTTTTTTCCTTCTCCAATCAATGCTCTTGTTGCCCGCTTGTTTGTGATCACATCAAATAGTGCAGTTTTAGACACTGTAAGGATGTCAAATGATATATTTTACAAACGGTGGGTTTTGGCACCAAACCGAGTGCGCAGACACATCCGGGTGGCTAGGTGAACACTATATAAGGTTTCGTTTTAGTGCGTGACAATGTCATCACTTCTGGGCTACCTCGTTCGGGCGCAGTCCCTTAAAAGCCCTGATAAAATAATTAAACTTTGATAGGTGACTACGTAAAATCCATGGCACCTAGAGAAGTATCATATAATCCTAAACCTCAGTGTAAGAATCATATGTAGTATCCTGTCTCAGTTTTTTCCTTCTCCTATCGGTGCTCTCGTTGCCCTATTGTTTGTAAACACACCAAATAGTGCAGTTTGTGACAGTGTAAGGCTATCAAATGGTATATTTTGCAAATGGTTGGTCATGGCACCAAACCAACTATGCTGAAACATCCAAGTGGCCAGGTGAATGCTAGAGGAGGTGTATTTTTGGTGCGCAACAACTTCGTTGCTTCTGGGCTACTTCGTTCGGGTATAGTCCCTTAAGAGCCTTCATACCAAAAAATTGTTTAACTTCGACGGGTGACTATGTGGACTCAATGGAACCTAAGGATATCTTGTTTGATCCTACACCTTGACATGGGGACCCTCTAGAATATCCTATCTCACTTCTTTCCTTCTCCAATCGGCGCTCTGGCTACCCTATTGTTTTCAAATGTGCCAAATAGTGTAGTTTGAGACAATGTAAGGTTGTCAAACGGTATATTTTACAAATAGTGGGTCATGGCACTGAACTGACTACGCTGACACGTCCAGGTGGCTAGGTGAATGCTATAGGATGTGTCATTTTGGTGCATGACAATGTCATTTCCTCTGGGCTACCTCATCCAGGCGTAGTCCCTTAAAAACCCTGAGACCAAAAAAAATTTCAACTTCGACGAGTGACTATGTGGACTTCGTGGCACCTAGAGATGTCTCATCTTATCCTAAACCTTGGCATAGTGACCCTCTACAATATCCTATCTTGTTTTTTTCCTGCTCCAATGGGTGCTCTTTCTTCCCTATTGTTTGCAAGCGCGTGAAATAGTATAGTTTGAGCTAGTGTAAGGCTGTCAAATGGTATATTTTGCAAATGGTACGTCATGGCACCGAACTGACTCTACACACACATAGGAATGGTCTTATAAACACTTGGGGAGGTGTCGTTTTGATTCTATAAGCTCCAGTTACTTCTAGGGTACCATCTTTAGAGCTAAGAACCCCCTCCACAAGTACATAAATCGTTGTTAATTACTTATCTTTTCTTGTAAAAATATGAAAGCTTCTCTTAGCTTTGAGAATTTATAATTATCCACTAATAGTGCCAACCACATGAAGGTGGAAGCTTTTCTGGCACCACTAACCTACACATAAAAGTGTTAGTCAAATAAATGTAAGTTTGAAATCAAAACCATACTAGATATATACAAAATACGTAAATTTAATAAAATATATGAACTTAAATTTATCTAACTCAAAAAATTATATATACCAAAGAAATTATATCAAATAAATCATATATACCAGACATGAGCATTGTAAATTCATTTCAATGAACCATCAGGAACCGATCTACTCTGAATAGTGGATAGGATTGCTTCATGATCTGACTCTTAAACCTTCAAAAGAATCTTGTTATTAGGCCTTCCTCAATATCTATACAGATGAATACTTGTCGCTAGAACAAGATGTGAATATAAGATTATTTTCCTGTGTGTCAAAGTCTTCAAACACCCAAATAGAGGATTTTTTAATGGATATCATCAGAGAAAAGTTCCAGTAACTACCATTGACCCTGTAGTGTACTCAATATCTATGCCATCTATAATAGGAGAAGTTAACTTATTTCTTTCCTCGATGCAATGACATAAGAAAGAGTCTATTTCTTCTTCATTGTCTTATGTCACAATAATTGCAAACACATGTCCTACAAAAAAATAAAGGTTTCAACTCAATTTAAATTGTAGATATTAAAATTTCAATGGATATAACTCAATAAAAAAATTGTTAATACCCATAAATACCTTGTCACACCAAAATCAATTTTTTTTCAAATTCCTTGGATGTTGTAACTTCATCTACAGAAATAAATCATAATGTTTATGGAGGTTAATAACTAGAAAGCAAAGTTAGAGGCCTACAAAATCCATCCATTTCGCCCATTCTTGTGAATCACACTCAGTAGTGATAAATTCGATGCAATATGAAACAAAATCATGTGAATTTTCTTGTCCATGTGGGCCCACGACAGTAGCGTCTGAGCTACAAAATGAGTGCATATTACTGGGCCCAGTCGAGGTGTCATAATAATCCTTGTAGTTAGCAATTTATTATTTCCTCATTCAACCAAAAATATCTACGAACTATGAAATTTTCTTGAGAACCTCGGGCCATGTTGTCAATACACCATTCCACTATGCTCTTTGGCAGTCTTTCAATTTAGCACCATCTTTGTACTTCAACTCTTCTCTTGCAAGAGCTCTTTTCACACATGCCCCTACACCATCATGTTCTTATTTTCCATGTCCAACCTGAGTGAAACTCCAAATATGTTACACACCCATCTTAAAATTCATCCTACTCATCCAATAAAACATTTGTACATTCTAAAACTGAGACGTGAAATTATCATACCATATATAGTGTTGTTTTAAGTGGATGTCCCTACGAGACAAGTTTCCATAAAATAACTAGAAACACCATTTCACAAATTCAGTAGAATGAGTACAATCATCACTGAAATAAAAGTCGTATTCTCTTAAAAAAAATTGATCATTCTCTATACTTTCAGTAGAATGTATAAATGTTATATGCACAAAAATGGAAACTTGTAATGAGTTGTAATATTGTGATTGAACCTCCATTTATGGTTGAAATGTGTAATTCTTTGCAAAATAGACCATTGAAATAGTAGTACCAATAGGAAATGTGTCTTTGCATATCTTGAACTGTTCATCCAACCTTCAAGCTCTGTGTGTTGCCTAGCATACTCATAAACAATTTCATCCTTAAACTTTCTCAAAAATTGAAAAATAGGCATATGTTTTTCAACTAGCTCACACTGTTTAGACTCTTTTCCATCTTTCAACTAGTATGAAACTAATTTATATTTATCAAACTCAACTAAATTATGTCCTATAGCACCTTCAATTTACTCATGGATGCAACTTTCCAATTTAGGTAATCAGCCGCATGTACCACAACTTCCATCTAAACAATCCTGACTATAAAAAAAATTGTCCAACTTATTTTTGACAAAATATCATAGGAATAAAATCCCTAGAAGATATTGGTGGAAATTTAATACCACATTCCGATAACATAGTTTCAGAATGAAAATTAAAATAAATACCTAAAAATTTAACATAATGCATAGAAAATTCAACATGTTGCCCTACAACAAAAATTGGTGCGGAGAGTGGTTGATTTTCACATAGAATGGTTTCAACATTTCAAAAAATGTTAACTAATTTTAATTTCCATATGCTCCTCATTCAAAATTACAAAAAAATTGATTTGAGTGGACATCTAAGAAATGATTTGGATGTGGTTCGTGATTAGTACAACCAACTCTTCGTTTTACAACATCTCTTATATTAGGTGAAAATTTAGTGTTATCATGTAAAAATTAAATAACTTCTCTTATAGCATCATAATTATATTTTTCCTTACGTGGTGCTCTAGTAGAAAATCCCCAAAAATCGGTGTTATTGAGTGATTGAAGTATATTACGTCTTTTAAATGCTTTCATTAGAGTTTTTTAATTAATTTGTAACATTCGACTTGTTTGCGTAATCAAACGTTCTTTTCTACTGATTCACTTACAACACTAGTAGCAAGTACACAACACACAATATTACTATCCCTAGTGTGTCTCTTGACACCAAGAGTGTGATATGCATCATGAAGGTTTTCAACAACTATAGAGGTTTGACCATGTATATTAGATGTTGTCAATCCTAAGTTCATTAATATAGGTCTCATTTTGATCAATTTCATCAAACTAACCAACAAATGACATCTTTGGGAATCATTTAAATTTTCAAAATGATTATGCCGAATTTAAGTGGCTTTTCTTCTAATTTTCCATTCAAAAAGTTTTTCAGACATTGATTTCAAAATGTTTTCATAAATTTAAGTAAAATAATTAGATTTCTTACAGAAAATCCTAGGAGGTGTTTTTATCAAATTTTACATGTCTACAGTTTCAACCCTGATTTTCCTTATTCACATTTTCATTGTCTCCTTCAATTTCAACATTTGCTACATCAGGAGTATTTAAATCTTCTTCAACATTGATGGTAAAAAATATCTTCATCATGAGTAGTTAATTTCAACTTCAACATTGACAGTAGATACATTACATGGTTCCTCATTGCTTACAATAGTAGGGGTTGAAGATGAACCTCTTCTTGATTCACAAATATTTCACATTTTCTCAGCATTTTGAAATCTGTTTGCCTCTAATTCGTTTGGTGTTTTTTACTTAATGACTGCATTTTTTGACTTTGTTTCTTGTCTCGCATGATGTTTTGCTCATGGTGATAAGAAAAATGTGCATAAAATGATAGAATTTCGTAGTAATTCATATGGTAAAATCAAATAGTAAAAAATCACATGGTAATTGGAACATTGGGGATGTGTGTAAATATGATTTAAAAAACCACAATCATGCTTTAAAAACTACTCTCATAGTTTATAAAGTGTGATCATGGTTCTTGTTTTAAAACCCTTGATCGCAGTTTATAAAATGCAATCGTGGTTTCTATCTATATCATCAAATCCGACCCTAAGGCTTAGGAAATATTTTTTTTGCCCCAACCAAATCTATTGAAAGGTCATTATTAAGTGTAAAAGGTTGATAAACTTCAAATCTACTCTTCGACAGACTTGAACCATGCTGAAAACAAAAAAAAATCACAAATTAGTGCCATCGTGTAGGGGAGACTGTTAAATTCATAGAAATATTGATTTTAAAGTGAATAGAATAAGATACATATCATTTTATAATTTTTTAATAACAATAGGTCTTTAAGACATTTTTCCCATGAATGTTCATGTCTACATTTAAGACTGTAACTTTTGTTTCGCTTATCAAAATGTGATAAAACATATACCATCCCAAGCGTGGAGAAATTTTGTACATGTTAAAAAATATATATATATGATTTTGATATTTTTGATATAGTTATGGCAGGTAAATGGAAAGCGCTCCCGTTTTCCTAAATCTTTTCAAACCACTTTCACGGAAAAAATCATAATAAAAAAATTACTCGAAAGAATACATAATAAAATTCATCCCAAGATAGACAACTACATCTAAATTTTCACCAAATAAAGAAAAAATAACAAGATTTGGTCATCTAAATCAGGGGCAAACTGACTACAATCTTATAGGTTTTAACAAAAAAAAACCAAGTCATATAATTTTAAGTGTTTAATATAGCTAAACTTTTCCATTTTTGAAAAAAGTTAGTATTTTAGAAACTAGATTCCAGATGCTACGATTCATATTTATATTTTTTTTTCTAATTTTTAGTGCGCGTATTGATAATAATCCCTACAAGTTCATATTTTTCTGTTTTTTGTAATATGGCATCCAGTTATGACCCCCTCTTTTGTCCAGCAACTTGCTACACTTACCCATATCACCCTTACTAGTTTTCAATTTTACATTTCTTCTAATCCTTAACCTTGTCAGATCTAATAGTTTTTTGATGATCCATCAAGAGAGCTAGCCCTCCATGGATGTTCTCCTTAGTTCAAGATGACCACAATTTGGAGTAGATCCCACTGTACTAGCCAAAGTGAAAATCAAATTGGCCGTCCAACGGAGGTGTACTTTATGCCGATAAGTGTTGTAAATTCACAAGATCATTTAAATTGTTTTAATGCCACACTTTTTAAAATTGTTCTAGTTGCCACACATTTTGAATTATGGTAATTTCCACAACATTTTTTCAATTTAATGTTTCCATAAATTTTTTCGGGTCTAGTCGACAAGATTATATTTACAATATTACGATGCATAAAAATAATGTGGTGAACATTGTGGATATAGGGAATGTTATATTTTAGTCAAAATAAATTGACTTATATTTATATTTTTCATATTCTCTACACACCTGTGTATTTTACAATTAAAAATAATCTTAAAATTATCTAAGTAACACGATATTAGTTTTATTTAATTCAGAATATTTGTTTCCTATAATTTTAAAAATATAAATTATAAAATATGAACACACAACACATAGACACACACAATTGATCAAAAGAGGTATTTATTGACAATTTTTTTTTATTATTGTTTAATCATTTTTTTGAGGTACCATACTCAAGTAGTAACAAGGCTTAAAAAATATTTACAAAGAAATAACATGGTTTTTTGAAAAGTAGGGACCACACCCCAGAGAAAAAAAGGGTCTAAATGTAAAATATACCAGTAAAGGACAAAAGTAGGGAGTAGTCTGACAAGAGGAAGAATGTGAAAAATAACCATGTAGTACCAAATCAATGACAAAAACACATGAAACCATCAAAAATAGAAAACATAGCAGAAAAAGAGATCTTCAAAGACTAATTCCTTGTCTGAACCCTTGTTAGGTTTTAGTTTTGGGTGCCCTTTGTTTCTCTTGTCTACAATTGTCTACTCCTCATTATCTTCTTTCACAAAGGCCAGACAAACAAATTTAAGTGTCTTGATAGGGATATGACTCTAAGGCAACAACACACAATCCATTGTAGAATCAATAATGACCTCTTGGTTGGAGGGAATTATTTGATATCCTAATAGAGTCGAGAGGTTTATAAATTGGGTGTTGTGGCTCCTTCTATGTATATGTGTGTTTATTTCTTGTTGTATGTTGAGGATTGTATTTTTTTTTTAGTTCCATGACGTATTGATATGGCTTAGAGGACGAAGGGGTATTCTTTGGATATTTTCAGGAAATGATATCATGACAATAAAAAGGGGGTTAGGAGACAAAAAATAAGGGAATATTGGACATTAGAAACAAGGTCACCTTGGAAACTTCGTGTCATTTGTATGTTTTTGTTATTGTTGAGTTGTTACGAGGATCCCATGAGGGGGATGACCTCAAAATGTGAGCATGGATTTTTTTGTTTCTTTTGCCTTTTAATTTTAATTATTTTGTGAGTATGTGAATTATTTTATTGTGATGTGTCTCCACTTTATTATTGTTAGCTATTGTTCTTTTTTTTAAGTTGATTAATATTGCTAAGTAAGTTAACTAGAGATATGACAAAGGGGAATTTCGTTTTGGGTAGATAGTTCTAGGGATCTTTTGATTTGAGTTTGGTTTTAATTTATTTTTATATGTGCATTCAACCCATCCCTCAAATCCCGAAAATTGACTTTGGATCCAATTTTAGAGGCTTGTGGGACAAGTTAGGCTTATCACAAACCTCTTAAATTCACAAACCAATTATATGTATGATGTGAGAGGTTGATTTTAGGTCTCATTATATGTTTTGGGGGAGAAGAGAGACAATTAATTGCACTCTCTTACAAATTATTTTATTACGTTCCTTGAGGCATGTGGTAATGTTTTGTGTGCAAGTTAAGTTTGTCATATCCTCACCAAACCTATTGATTCACCTTGGTCTTTGTGTTTGACCAAGTAAGGTGGATTGGAGTAGAAGGGATGTAGCATCCTACATGGAGCTACCTCACCTCCTCTCCTCATATTTATATTTATGGATGTTGTGTTGAAGTTTTGGGGATTATTCATTTTTCATTTTGCAAACTTGTTCTTTTTTAAAAAAATTATAGTTCTTGCTTGGAGATTTTGAAGATTTCTTTTGGCAATCTTACTTGGTTTGGAGGACTTGAATATTGTGAAATCTTGTGATGGTAAGGTAGGGTTTATACCCTTGTTTTGTTATTACTTGTTTGTGTGTTTTGTAAATGAATGGTTGTATGTTTATGATTTTTTTTTGGGATTTGGTAGATTTTTGTATTAAGTATGGAGTGGGAGAAATAAAATGAGACCATTTTGGGAGGGAAAAGGAAATTGTAAGGAAATGTGGAGGGCAGTATGAGCAGGAAGTTCTACCTACGGGGATAGAAAATGATAAAATTCCTATACCTTGTGTATTTTGTGTTGGGAGGGAAAAGGGATATGTTTAGAAGTTGGATGTGAACTTAGAGGTATTTTGGGTGCAAACCCTAAATCATTTTGGAGATAAAAGGAGATGGTTCCCATTATTATATTCCTCACTAGGCTTAGAGTATAAGCCTATGTATTGAAATGCGTATTTTGTGCTATGGTGTTTTGGTGTTTGAATGTATTACATTTATTTTTTGTAAGAGTGTTGTGATGTCTAATTCCTTTGTATGTTTCCATGGTTTTTTAATATCCTCTATTGCTTTATTATTGGGGCTTGGAAGCCAATGAAGATGATGGATTCTCCTTCTCATAGGATTTTTTTATGGGTGGAGAGCGTTGTCTATTCCCCCTTCATTGTAGCTGCAATTTGAAGATGAAGATTTTGATAGAGCTCAAGTGAAGTCTTGCATAGATTTTTTCATATGAATCAAAGAAATAGAAAGAGTTGTAAAATTTTAGTGTTTTTTCCTCATTGTGTGGAGTGCATTGGAATCATATTGTAAAATGGAACTCTTGTAAATGATGTATTCAACTTTGTTGTAAGTCTTTCATATCATGAAATGTACATGTGGGAAGTTGAAATTTCCTTGTATTTTATTTTATTTTCACATGCTCTTTAGGGAAAGATTTTAATTGATTAAAAATATGAAATGGTTCTTTTGCATTGGAATTATATACATGTTGAAAGGAAGCCTTGAATTAGTTCATTAATGTTCTTGTAACTCCTTTAAATTTGCAAATTAAATTACATGTAAATGTTAGCTACAAGTTGGAAATGACTTACTTACAACTATCAATATATTTTAATACATGGTTTGTGCTCTTAGCAATATTTTTGTTTTGTGGTTGCATTGTTATCTTGTACAAAAAAAGGGTTCTATAAGTAGTTTATTCGACTAAAAAAAAATATGAAATTAAATCATTGTAAGAAAATGAAATAAATATTAACTCACAAAATGATTATATACAAAATTACATAAATTACATTTCCCTTATGTTTAACCAAAAAAAACTTGATTTGATAAATTGTTTAAAATAAAAAACAATACCAAAATAATATACAATTATAATTGTTAATACCTACATAAATTTATATACAAATTTATATTCTTATATATATTATAATTATATAATATATATATATCACTATGAATATATATATATATATATATAGTTCAATTAGTATCATTAAACAAATAACTTTTATATTGAAAAGATAGGTATAACATAGCCATATGGCTTGTGTAAAGCCACATGGAAAAGCTGTTCTATAAAAATAATTAATAATCCAAAACCTTTAAATTAAAATTAATGTTGGCCTGCAGCTTTTCCATATGTGTGTGTGTGGATACGTTATTAAATAATAATAAATCATGAGGGGCAGGGGGATGTTTGGAGGCGGAGGACAGGGGCGAACCCCCCAATAAATTTTATATTACTAAATATAAGTGGGGGGGGTGGACAGTTAACGGGGATAGCCCCCCCCCCCCCACCCCCCCTCCCCCGCCCCCGCAATTTAAAGAAAAATCCCCCCCTGTCCCCGCGTGCATTATGTAATATATAGAAAAATTTATAGTGTGGGGATGGGTGGCAAAGCCTGCCTTAAACCCTTAACGTTGTCACCCTTTAAACCTTACACACACAGTGCCAATTGGTAAGGGTTGACCTCCACTTTATATGCAGGTCTACTGTGCCATCAATATTACTTTCACTCACACAGAGATTTTTTACGAACCGTAAGGACTACTCACACACATATGATATACATCATATATATACGTGTGTAAATTTTCCACTATCTTGGTCGTTGTACAAAAATCAAATTGTGGGCATATACATATTACCCATACATAGATACACGCAGGGACAAAAACGCATCTGTTTATGTACAAAAAAATGTATGTATATAGCAACCTGTATGGATGGCATGGTTCAACACAAAAACCTCTATGAGACTTTATCAATCTTTCATGGCCCCCTTCCATGGCGTCCATGCTCCTAAACTTGCAAACCTACATTGAACAAATGTTATGCAAAAATTAGGGAAATAATGTGAAATAAAATGAACTATACGTTAGGATTTTTAGGGATTTTTAGAAACCCTAACATCCAAGGGCCCAAAATAGGTTTGATCTAATGGGTGGAGATTACATCCTCCACATAACTTAAAGAGTATGGAAATTTTCACAGGGTTTGGAATTTAAATTAAAAAGGGTATGTGTAATGAGTCTGAATGGGGCCACTTAGTGGGTTAGGTCTAAGTTGTGACCCACTTTTGGGGTGGAAAGGATTAATTTAGAAATTGTGCATGACATTTGATAATGAATTAAAAAGGGGGGTTTTTAATTAGATTAGTAGTAAAGGTATAGACCTAGATAAATATATTTAAATGGATGAGAGTTCCTAGCGTTGGATTATACTCTATAGAAGTAAGGAAATTTAATGGATGAGATTTTAAATTGTAAATACATTATGGGAAATAAATTAATAATATTTAATTATTTATTTGAATTCTAATTAACGTTATGAGAGTGTAGAGTAAATTAAACGTAATTGCAAGTGTGTTGGATAGGTAACTTATAAACAAAAAAAATTCTTGTATAATATTTCACCAATAAATTAATACTACTTGGTGTGGTTTTTAGTGTTCAAATTGTTATGGATGTTATACTTGGTATCAGAGTGGAGGTTCAGACACTTGTACCTATTGGAATAAAATAATAATAAAGACAATAAAATTTGTTTGGATTATTGGTATTTTCCCCAACGTGGAAGGTCATAAATGCCAACAGGAGGTGAATTGATTTGACTTCCATGGACAACCTATGCAAAAATTTTGTGAAATTTTTATTCTCTACAAATTACTATTTCTAGGCAGCACAATGAAAATTGCATTTTGGAGTCCTTTCCCTGAGGTTTTCAGGAGTAAAAATTTGTTTTGCAAAAATATTTTCACACCCCTTCACTCACATTCTTTGTGTCCTAAGATTTCTTGAAAAAAATTTAACATGAGATCAATCAAAGCTATGGTGCAAAAGTTATGGCTCTAAAAATTTGCCTTACCTGTTGAAGTGGAGCTACTACCCAGATCCAGTTTTTCAGTGGATACAGATATTTGGTAATGTTCATCACCTTGAGGAATTAATTCCCATATCGGAGAGTAGATATCATAGACATGATGTCATATTTTATCCAGTTTTGTATGTATATTCTTAGATATGAGCTCGATGTTGAGTACCCCTACTGGTGGCCCATGAAGGGCTACAAAGTGATTGTGATGTGGATATTTCATGTGTTTTATATTTGTAAAACTTAAGTTATTTTATCAAGGACCAACATTTATTTTAATGATTTGATTGAGAACCTTTGAGGATCTACTTAGTATATTTAATCTTTTGGCAAGATATTTTCAAGGATTGAAATATGTGACTACTTAGCCATTTTCTTTTATTGCTGAGATTTATTTGATTTTTCGTTTGTTTGGTAACTCGGAGCTTATTTGTCTTCGATGGAAACTTGGCTAAATGTTGTCAAGAATGTTACGTGTTTTTATTCTTGTCTGCTGATGAGTTGGTTCTATTATGTTGTGTTATGTTCTCTTGTTGTATGGGGGTACACCCTAGGTGCCTTGATTTTTATCCTAGGTGCTTCAAGATCATACCATTTTAGTTGGAGTGAGAGGGGACTTTGTGTGTCTAGGACCTTGGAGTAACCATTTTGGTTACTGAGGATTTTCCTAGGGAGAGGAATTTCTTCATGTCATGCAGTATAGTTGGTATTTTTGATGGTGATTATGTTCCTTCTTGTACCCTAATTATGAGTTTTGTTCATCAGATTAGGGATGGATTGATACTCTAGTGTGAGCATATGGATTATGTCAGGGATGGATTAGCTCTTATAATTACAGGTGGATAGTGTATTGTTGGGATGTGATGGTCCTCATGGGAATACTTAGTTCTTGTATTATTTTAGAAAAGATCGACGTGTTGGACTATAATGTATCTTGGGTAAATATGGTTATACTTAAGTTCCTTTGAACTTTGTGCTTAAATAAGTAATCTTGTTTTATCTCAAGGGACCCATATACATGGATATATGCATTGTTGTTAAACCTCTTGAATTGTTTAGCATATACCACCCTATGATATATTAATATCAAGTTTATGATTAGGATAGATATGGACGCATTTGGCCCTCTTTTTGACCTTGTGCTTATAGATTTTGGTTTTATAAGTCTTGAAAGTCTTCCGACCTTGGCTATGTTTATGTCATGTTCTTTCATCCAAGGCTATAACTTTTGGACCCTTAGAGGCTATGTTTGAGTAAATCAGTTGACTGACCCTCTTGCTGTTTTGATGTTCCGCTTGGTGAGGAGTGTGGTGTCCTATGGTGTAATTTCCCCTAGTCGTACCTTGATTTATTGGTTGATAATATCTTGTGGAGGATCTAATTTTTGTTTGGAAACTATCTCACTTCTATATAGTGAACCTATTTTGAGTATAAGACGTAAACATTGTTTCTTTCTCACACTGATCTAAACATCCTTAAACTCGTAAAAGAAAATTTATAACTTCTTAATGTACACCTTCATCATATCTCTTATTGATACTTGTGGAGACTCACCTTGGAAGTGCATCGGTGATGCATGTAACTTTTGGGAAAACTCTTGTAAACTTGGTGTGTTCCATTTTGGTTAATGATCTCTTGTTTCTATGAAATTAATAATGTGATAAGATTGGCTCTTCCCACTCATTAAAATTTAATTGGTAATTTGCTAAACTAGAAGCATATTATAAATCTAATTAGGAGTCTTGGATGTTCGAAACTTAATAAGTAAATGTGGACATTAAGAAAATTTTTCCTTACTCTAACCTTGTAGTTTAATTGAAGAAACAAAGAAAACTAGGAGAAAAATAGCAAGAATCCCCACTATACTTTCCCTAGAAGTAGAATGGATAAATTTTTCTGCACTATATAGAATGGAGAGAAATCATGTCAACATTGGTGATGATCCTTAATGACACAAGAGTTGGGGATACCATAATATAATGAATGCATTTAGTTAGAACCTTATAAGAATATAATTGTTTGAGCGAATGTAACTATAACTTGTGTTTTATAATTTGGAATATGGAACAGGATAAATTTATGGGATTGAACACAAGTAAAATAAGTGCAAATAAACAACTTGTTTTTGTATAATTTGCTATTGCATGCCCAAAAAATTTATAAAGGATATAATCTAAATGGATAGAACTAATTGAAAAGTTCCCTTGAGCTACGGTATGAGTGTCTAATCTCAAAATGGAGCCCTAAGATGTTAAGATGTTGCAAATAATGTTGAAACATTATAAAAATGTATTGAATCTACATATATCCTTAACATAACATGTATTATGTTATCATTGTAAAAGATATCATGATCTTTTACAGATAATTAGTACGCGATATAACACTAGAAGTCATAAATCATGAAAGAATAAGTCACTTCAATGCTATACTAAGTATAAAAATTAGTGTGAATCTCACTAATGAAACTCTAAGGTTGAAACCATGATGATAAGGATGATTAGACATCCTTTTTGTTAAATCAAATAACAAACAAATGTATAGTATGGTTATAACGCAAGTTACATGTACTAGAGTCATTATTTGGATCTCTCAATGGATGGTATGAAATTTTGTCTATAAGTATACATAAGGATTTTATCCCCTTGTTAGAATGGATTAATTGTTATGCCTTCATACTGATGGGTCCTACGTTCCATTTTGAAAACAATGGTGATAACTATTTGAACCTTTAAATTTGTCAGCCTACCCTTGAACAATGGAGTACCATATTGATAGTGATATGTTCTAGCTGCATTTTTTAATCCCTTGAAACATAAATGTGTGTAATCCTCCTTAGTGGATCCTTTCAGGTTGTCATATACCCTTTTTCCTCTTAGTTCTCGATAGGTGTATGATAGGTGGTGTTTTAGGAGTGAGTCTATATTTCCAATTTTTAAGAGAGGCACTCTCCTTGTTTTGGAATAGGCTACATTGGCGACCTAGGACTTATTGACAAGATCTAGGGAAACATATGTAAAGGATATGGAGAATTTTGGAATTACCTTCCTTTTGGGGAACCACGATGTTTTTCCCTCTTGTCCTTTGTTATATAGAGTGAATGGTACCTCTTGTGTCGATATGATAGTGTGAGAAAGATTTTCTATTGCCAAAAAATGGAAATGTTATCTAACTGTTTGGGCATTCTATATTAGGCCTAGTGGTTGTGTGTTACCATTTTTGGGTACAATATCAAATTATGGAAACCTTGTGGCCAAGATTATGCCTAGTGTTACCATGAAAATTTAAGTGAGTCCTTCCAAATTATATGAAGTACCTCCAATAAATAATTTGCATCCTTATAAATGATTTTATTAACTATTAGGTTTTTTGTATTCCTTACTGTTAAAGCCTCATGCTTATGTGTGTCCTTAAATTTATTAGACCTATTAGTATAAGTATGGTTTCTCGTTGCTAAAAGTGAAGGTCATGATTGGTAGTTGTTAAATCTGGTCTAAAAATAACCAACTTTGTAGTATAAATTCAACCTAAGTGGAAATCTTATCTTTCCTTTTTACCATGTGTTTAGTATCCATCATGTGGCTACATGGACACATTGTTTAGATGAATTTTCCTATTTTTCATGGACCTTAGTTGTCATTATTTTGGATCTTGTTGACAATTCTTACTTAAAATGTTTTCTACTGTAAATTTGGTTAACCTTGTAATGACTAATTTTTCAGTTCGAAACCTAGAAATATTTCTTGGAATAGTTTAAGTATCTGTGCCTAATAGTATCCCTTATCAATTTACAATAGTGTTGAACCAAGCCTGGGTCGTAAGGGGTTCACTCTTTCTTCAAAGTAAAGGAACCCCACGGAAAGTGTAACTTCTTTTTGTATGCGTTGTTTTCCTACCTCTCTTCTGTGACTTCTAGGAGGAAGTCAAATCTAAGGGGAGGGAGATGTAATACCTGCTCCTCTTCGAAATTTTTCTTACTATGATTTTGATTATTGATGATTAGAGACATTAAAAATTTTATTATCGATATGTTGTGACTCACCTTGTGGATTATATGGACTCCTACAAAATATAGATAGATCTTTTTATACTTGATGATTACCTAGTATTATTATTTTTTATGCTGACTGTTATCCAATTTTTCCCCTTGGGTAAAATTTGATCAAACGCACCCTTACACAAGAAGAAATGGAGAGGTTGTTTCATTCATGTGAGATCGCATTTAAATTCAGAAAATTAGGTTGCAGGAAGGCTCAAAAATGGAAATGCAAGGTCGAAAAATGAATGGCGAAGGGAAGATCGAAGGAGATCAGAGCTCTAGTGGAATAATGGAGAAAGGATTGAAGTTTTTGGAATTCACATTTTCGGCATTTTGGAGACGAGGCGGGAAAAAATTTGAAAAAATTCCGAAAGAGCAAAAATCAAAAAATATGAAACTCCGAAACTCCAAAATTTTTGACTTTCGGGTTTAGGAGAAAGAGAATGGATAGTTGGAAGGAAGAGAGCAAAAAGACCGAAATCTAAAACTTTGAGAGTCTGAAATTTCAAACTTTTGGGTTTTAGAATTTCAGAGATTTCGGTGGGTGCGAAGTAATGAACAGTAAAAAATCTCTAAAAAGGGAAAAGTTCCACAATTCTGAAAGTCTGAAACTTTGAACTTTCAGGTTTCAGATCTTTAGAGATGCTGATTTCAGAGTTTCAGATTGTTCGGTGACAATCAAGAAAAGTGAGAAAAAATGTCTAGAATCGCAAAAGTCTGAAATCTGAAAGGGTTCATATTTTAGAAGTCAATGCAGGTTTCAGGGTCAGTGCGGTGGCAGTTTTTGGTTTCGTACTTTCAGGTTTCGTAGTTTCAGAACTCTCAAGCAGGATCAAGCAATGAACAGTGAAAAATTTCTGAAGTCAAAATTTCTGAAATTCTGAAAGTCTGAAATTTTAGAATTTCAGGTTTTGGAGTTTCGGAGGTTTAGGTTTTGGAGTTTTGAAACTCTCAAGTAGAATTGGTGAATGAAAAGTAACCCAATATCCCAAATGGAAATGTATGAAACTCTGAATTTTTAGGACTTTGAAGGTTTTATGCATTTCAAATACTGCAAAAGGAAGATCAAGAACTGTCATTTTGTAGAATGACACCCTGACCTTCAAATTGCCATGACTTTTGACAGGGAGCTCAAATTTACACAAGAAAGGAATTTTTGGAAAGCTTAAAGTCTGCCATTTTTTAGGATGTTAGGATTCTGACCTACAAAAATAATGAAATATGGGCTTCCTTTATTTTCCAACAAGTCATAGTATAATGGGGCATTGGTTTTGCAGTACAACCCATAATTTTTGCATGTGAATTCAATGAATTTTAGGGTGGTTAGAGAAGGATGTCAGATTCTTCTCTCTTTCTTCTCTCATTCTTCCTATGTATTATAAGGAGGGGCAATTTATAAAGGTTTGACAATTTTTCTTTACACCCTCCTTTCTTCTCTTGTATGTAAGTGGATTTGTTGAGTTCAAAGCTCCGATTCAAGTTGTAATGCAATTTTTTCCTCTGGGCCATTGTAATGGACTGTATCAAATTTGTGGAGTAATAGGAATAAGTCTGTGGATGATAACAACCCTCTCTTGTGTTCATTGTCTTCGTCTGATCTCTCATTACAATCGTAGTTATCTGTGCATGGTGGTTGTTTTACATTTTAAATGGTTTGTGTTTAATGGAAAAAAATATGTTCAACATTCCTTTTGGTCTATCACCTCTGTTAATTTAGGTTTATTTTATTACATCTTCTTAACCCTGTCTCCTTGGCAAGTTAGAGTAGGTTTTAGATTATATCCTATACAATTTGAATGTGTACATCAAACCATAGGTATAGAAATAAGACTTCATCTGGAGAGCTTTCCCGATTACAAAGTCCCACACTTTAGGAAAAGTTGCATGTTATGCAATCACACTAAGATTTTCAACCCATCGCATTGCAGAAATTCAGGGGTGCTATGATTACGCATCAACACTAAAATTCTAGGATTCTTGACAATGATTATTGCACTCAGATTACTAAACTAACCAACTGATTTATTTGATATCGTAAATTGTTAATAATGTGATGATATTATGAATCAATAATACGTTATTGAATGTATCTAGTAGGAATGAGTTACATTAAATATAGCGATTTGCATGGTTATTGTACAATGTGACGTAGGTTATCAATAATTGTAAATTATTTATTATAGTATAATTGAAATGTTATGAAATTGTAAACAATTGATAGAATTTCCTAACTTTGGTGATGATTTAGTTACGAATATGATGATATCAATTGATAGATATGTGTATGTTTGTAATTGCTTGGTGTATTTTAACGTTTGTATGATGGATTTTGTATATGTGTTTTATTACCATGACATATTGATACGGCCTAGAGGCTGAATCAGTATTGTTCGGCTATTTGCAAGAAATGATATCACTACAACAAGGGGGTTAGGAGACCAACAATGGAGTAATATTGGGCATTAACAACAAGGTCACCTTCGCAACTTCACAGAATGTGTACTATTGTATTTTTTTTGAGTTGTTAGGACATTCCCATGGGGGGGTGACCTCAAAATGTGACCATGGGTTATGTGTTTCTTTTCCCTTTTCATTTTAAATATTTTGTGTGTATGATAATTATTTTATCGTGATGTATTTCAGATTTATTATTGTTAGTTAATTTGATTTTGTTCAAGTTTATTAATCTTGTTAAGTAAGTTAATTATAAATTTGAAAAGGGGGCATTTAATTATGGAAGATAGACCTTGGGATATTTTAATTTGAGTTTGGTTTTAATTTATTTTGACGTGTGCACTCAACCCATCCGTCATATCTAGAAATTTGACTTTGGAGCCAATTTAAAGGCTTTTGGAACAAGTTAAGCTTGTCCCATGCCTCCTAAAGTCACCCACCAACTATATCCATATGTGGGGTGTTGATTTTAGGGCTCATTATGTGTTTTTGGGGAGAAAAGAGGAAACTAATTTCACTCTCTTGCAAATTCTTATATTATGTCAATTGAGGCATGTGGTAGTGCTTTGTGTCTAAGTTAAGTTTGGCATATCCTCACCAAACCTATTGATTGTCCTTGGTCTTTGTGTTCTTACAAATTCTTATATTATGTCAATTGACGCATGTGGCAGTGCTTTGTGTCCAAGTTAAGTTTGTCATATCCTCACCAAACCTATTGATTGGCCTTGGTCTTTGTGTTTGAAAAAGTGATGTGGATTGGACGAGAGGGTTTGTAACATGCTACGTGGAGGCACCACAAATATCAGATGCCTCTTATTTCTATTCTAATGCATGTTGTGTTGACACGCATTATCCAAATAGAAAATCTACTTTCTATGGATTTTGCACACTATGCTCCTTAGAGATTCCATTGGATTTCATGTACTTGGATACTCTAGACAATGCCTGTGCGAGACCCTCTTTGTTTAGAGGACCGTACAATCCTATTACAAGATATCTATGACAACTTTTGATACCAATTAAGTCTCTATACCCTTTCTTTTCTATTATTTTATTTCCTGTTCCCCTACATGTTATCCTTGTACCTTCCGTCACCATTTGCATTATGGGATTTTTCACTACAATTGCTCTGGCCTTTAGGTAAGGAGTGCCAGAAATAACCCCTGGGACCTAATTCTTGGGTTTGAAAATCCTCATTGTAGCAGGCCTCTATTTCTGTAGTAATGAATATGCAGTTAACCCATCCAATGGGGAACCTTATGAAAAGCTCTCCAACAGTGCAATAGCCTTATAACCATATCCATTGGAAGAAAACAATGAATCTCTCGGCAGAAAATGTTGTTTCACCTTATTCATATGGATTGATTCTTGTGTACTAAATCAACTGATCAATTTATAAATTAGGGTAACAGGCGTAGGATGCATACCTGTTCAAATCTCAGTTGATGGGTTGCTAAGCGCGTGATGACTTCCACACCCTTGGACTTACTCGTGAGAGTTTCATTATGTAATAGAGACAGGATACTAAGACCTAGTAGGCTTGTGTGTAAATAAATACCAGCAGAAGGAATTAAACGATATGGGCAGTGAACTGCCTAGCAACTAGCTAGATTTCAATAAGTATAGATGACTTCCTTTTTCAGATGAGATTCTCATAAAGTTAAATGTTTTATAACAATATAGAGGAAATCTAGAAAAAAGGAAAAGTCCAATGTATGATTCACATATTATGAAGTCTTTCTAGGAATTTAAGTTAAGATTGAACACATGTTTGTAATAAATGTGGGAAGGACCCTAGTATCTACAAGCTTATTTTATAGTATAAAGCATTATGTTGTAAATCGTTGGTTTCGTGCCTTGTCAATTCTGATAAAGGTCTTGAGTAGGCCTTGCATGTGCAGTGAGGGTGAGCTAAAATTAGGTGGTTAGGTCTATGTGGGGTTAAGGCTGTGTGTGCAAACATATCTTGTGACTGTGTGTTAGTTCTAAGGGTGATCTCTTACGGCGGTTATGTGTAACTAGCGCTAGTTACTGTAAGATCAAAAAAACTATTCATAGAACAGGGTTTTAGCGTCTATATTTGTGATTGTACAAATGTGAGCATTATATGGTTTATCACAATGTGGAGGATAATAATTGACTGGAGTAGGCATAAACATGAGGTCCCTCTTAATGGGTCTATTGAGGTTGAAACCTTGGATTATAGGTTGATAGGGAGCAAGATATACAATGGATGCTCACATGGTGGAAAGAGTGACAGAGGAATTCTACCAGGTGGCCAGAGTTTGGCATTGAAACTCAATACACTGGTTTTTCAAGTACTTTGGGATGCTCTGTGTGTGAAGGATTTAGGTGCTGATGATGGGTTTAAAGGCATAGAAAGTTTTCACCAATCTGAAGCGGAAGACATTTTACATGGGCTAATATGCACACTCCTAGAAACATGGATAGATCAGATGGATAGTGTGGTTTCCCAAATTTGCAGGAGGAGATACTAAAGCTCCTTCCTAGAACGAGCTGTTTTCAATAGGGATGTAAGCCCAATTTGAAAACATACATTGTATCTCTCTTAAATGTGTTCTTGGTAAATTAAGATTTCTCCAAATTGGATTATCCAACACTGGCATTGTGCACAAGAGCTTGAAAATCCACCAGGTAGTCTAGGGGTTGAAAGGGGTAACCGATGGTGGTTCGGATTGAATCAAGAAGCATGGTTAGGGATAACTGACATTTGTCAAGGCAGGATTTCATGTGCGTCTACCAAAGTTATGTAGATGCCTCACTGATTGTCTTTGATCACCCTGTCGTTGATCCCATAGATCATGATACTGCTGAGCTATATTATGGAGCATGATTATGGAATTTATTATAGTATGATGTTAAATGTTAGATCATTAGATTATTGTTGACTTGATTCTGGGTTAGCCTTAGTTTAAGAATATGGTAGAGTTGCTAATACATAGGTCTAATGGATGAGTTATAACTATCGTGAGGTCCTCATGTAGCCTGATACTATTTGTGCTTGCTCTTATTGTTTGTAACACACATTGAATACATTGAATATCATTCTGTCTTCTACAATTGATCTTTGTTCCATCATTGGTATCATGAGTGTCAAGGCTTTCCTTGGCACGGAGTTCGACCTAAAGTAAACGTTTAATAAAGGGTGTTTTTTGGTCAAGGTATGAAAGGGGAGTGTGACCTAATTCTAGTGTCTACATTTTGTCCCTTTTTGTTGCATAGCTTGTATTGGGAAGCGATGCTAAAAAAAATAAGATGTGCTTGCCTCATATGAGGGTGAAGGTGATCCCCCTCAAACCAGGAATTGACGAGGTAGAAGGCTAAGGAGATGAGTGGTGTGATAAAAGGTATATGTGAAGAAAAGGAAAGTGCGATAGGGAAAAAGGGGTGAAAGGTCTACTCAGGTGATCTAGGTAATGGGTCTGGGTCAAAGGCAGCAGCAGTCAAACACACACACACACGTATAAACTGTAGCACGCTACTGGGTTGAAGAGCAGGAAAACTGTACATTTTCTAAGGTTAATCAGTTTATCCAAATAAGGTTGAAGTGAATCTGGTATCCAAGGTATAGGATAAGGTCAGGAAGTACAACGTAGGTTAGGTGCAACAACGTTTAGGTATGTTCCGGTACACCAAAGGTAGGGTTAGGATAAATAGTCATGATATTAGGCTAGGTAAGGTCATTAGGTCAATAGACACAGGTAATAGTGCCGCAAGGTATAGCAAACACATGAGGTCAAAGGTCACTAGCGATGGTTCAATTCCAAATATCTAGGTCACGGCATGGGTAACGCCGAGGTTAGGGTAAAATAATGAGTCCCCAAAGGAGGAAAAATGGAGGTAGGAAGGGACGAGGTCAGGACAGGTAAGGTAAGGGGTTGGGTAAAGGTATGGGGTAAAGAGCAAGCTAAAGGGCCGGGTAAAATGGAAAAGTAGGGGAAATGTGTAGGTAAGGGTGATCGATGGCGGTCATGGATAGCCGACGTCAATATGGGAAAACTAGAAATGGTTAGGTAGTGTTAGAAAAATTAATCCATTGTCGGTTATGCCTTGATCAGTTTTTTCCTCCACGTAGGTATATGCACAATTTTGAAAGCATGTTGGTGGGTATTCGGTTGGATATAACCATCAACAATTTGTATTTATTCTTCTCCTCATCATTGAATAATTCATTCAAACATTTCTGTAATTGATCTCTATTCCATCATTGGTATCAGATCAGGCATCTTGGTGCTAGAAGGAGGACAGAGGAAAATGGAGGTTGGAGGAAATCCTGTGACCTCTTACAAGCCACAAGCGATAAGGCCACTGACAGATATTGTGGTGAATAAGGTATTGAGGATCAATTCCTCAATTTTGGTTTGTTTATTTCATTTTTGTTTTGGTTGTTCTGTTGTTTTTTTTTCAATAAACTGTAGATGTTGCATAGTTTCCTGTTTGGGACCTCCTAAATTGAAAAGCATCGTGGGGAACAAAAAATCACTGAAAGCAACACATGGTACTCACACTAGGTTCATGGTAAACCTGTAAAACCACTGAGCTAAAATACTTTTGGTTCATGGTAAACTTGTAAAACCACCGAGGTATCATCCTCTTGGTTCGTGGTAATCCTGTAAAACCATCGAGGTGAATAGTCAGAAAGTGCTCTTGTCCCTCTAGGTTTATGGTCAACCTTAGAAAAACCATGTGTATTGAGACCATGTAGGCACATGCTCGTGTGAAGACCCTCTTTGCGGTGTTATCATTAAGGTGGTGGACATCCAGTATCAGGAAATGTATGTTTGTACGAACAATGTATTAAGGGGGGAATGTTAGAAAAATTAACCCATTGTCGGTTATGCCTTGATCAGTTTTTCTCTTCCACAGAGGTATATGCATTGTTTTGCGTGCATGTTGGTGGGTATTCGGTTAGCTGTAACCGTCAACAATTTGTATTTATTCTTCTCCTCATCATTAAATAATTCATTCAAACGTTTCTGTAATTGATCTCTATTCCATCAAGTAGGGCGCGAGACCGATGCCGGTCGAGGGGAACTGACATTGGTTAGGTCGGGTTTGGTATAAAAATAAAAAATCCACGTTTTTATTATTCATTTGGAAATTACGAAGTGAAGAAAGTACCAAAAAGAGAGAAAAGTGAGAATTGCATCCGGAGCTTTTAGGATAATGAGCTGGCAGTGTGAGTTGACGGTGGTGGGGTTGCTGAGTAGCGGGTCCACGATATCTTCACGAGGGATTCGATTCATTGGAAGGTGTGGGTAGATAGTTGGTGATGGTAGAGGTGGGAGAGGGATCAGGTGGACCAATAGCATAGCGACCAGACGTGCCACCGAGATGGTGGTATCACGACGAGGTAAGTGCCTAACTCTTTAATGTTAATTAGATAGATTAGGAGTTGGGAGGATTGTTATTTATAGAGTTTGGTGGGGTTTGTATTTTGTGGACGAGAGAAAATTTAAATTGGGTATGGGGAAAAATGGGCAAAAAAGAGGGGGGGTAGGAAATTGGGTAGGTGGGGTGGGTAGGGGTTTTGGGGTAGTGTAGGTTAGTGTAGGTGGGGTAAAGGGATAGGTGGGAAGGCTTAGAAAAATGGGGGATTTAGGAAGTCACGGATTTTTCCATGACAACGACCGGCATCGGTCAAGCTTGGCCGACGTCAGTCGGGTAGTAGTGGGATCTGTCAAGGTGAATTGGTATTGGTCACCAAATGCCGGTTTAAGGGTGACCAAGGTCATTTAGCAAGAACCGGCACCGGTCAGGATTTTAGGCAAAAGGGTCCAAAAAGTGATGTAGATTAGGTGGTTGGGATGGGTAAGGTAAAAATAGGGTGGTGGGTAATGATAAGTGATGAATAAGGTCATGGTAAAGGTAGATTAATGTTGTGCTTTGGATTGGATGTAGGTTTGATCATAGTTAAACATGTGATATGGGGTTCTACCACTATTGGTGACATTACGTGGCCTAGCGAACCCGTTGGAGCTGCACGTGGAGGTAGTGTGCTTGAGTGGTATTCAGTGGTACCGACATGTTGTTTAGCAGCCTAGTTTGATGGTCGTGCTCATCGATAGATGGGACTCTATGACCAACACGTTCCACCTTCCGACGGGTGAGATGACTATCACCCTGGAGGACGTGTTCCGGATTCTAAGGTTACCCATATTGGGGGCCCAGGTGTACTCTTTCTCCTTTGATTCCTTAAAGGAGTTGATCGAGATAGTGTTTGGCGAGGGGACGGTAGAGTTGAGCTTCTATAGTGCCAGTTTGAGCTATGGGGAGATGTACCTAGCCCATCTAGATGAGACGAGGCTAGTAGTGTTATTGATGGAGGCAATGTACTGTTGTGCATTGCCCAATGCAGAGGGTGGATGCTTTCCCCAATCACTGATGGGGGTGCTCCATGATATGATGGTACATGAGACATGCTCCGCCTGGGCATCAACATTTGTGGTGCAGCTTTACAGAGAGTTGTGGGTGTATGGGTGGTTGCACATGTTTAGCCTGTTATGTACATTTATACTGCACTACTAGGCCTATGAGCACATAGTCTATGTTTGACCTATAGGGATGCCCCGAGTAGATGCATTTCCATCGAGATGTGTGTGGTTGGGGTATAGGAGATGGTTGCCGGTTGCAGGAGAGTAGAGGTATGATAGGCCGACATATGATGTGGCACATTTTCGGTAGTTTTTAGAGGGGTTGTCTAGAGTGGACATTATCTAGAGGCCATATGTGGGATTCCCCTCATATAAAAACATGCATGAGGATCTATCTGATCTCTAGCTAGAGAGGTGGATACAGGGTGACCATGTCGAGGAGGAGGAGATGATCCTGGTAGACAGGGTCCAACGGCAATTCGAGTTCATACATGATATTCCTCTGCCCTTCCGACAGTATCAAAGAGATGATGTGGAGAGGCCTCTCCTTCTACCACATCCTATAGTGCCTACAGGAGAGGAGGAGCAACTAGTGGATCATAAAATTGATGATGCCAGATGCAAAGATAGGTATAGGTAGTGGTTGGTAGCTCAGTTATGAGCCATACCCCCTAGACCAGGGAAGCCAGATTTAGCTACCGTCATAGTGTAGAGAGATGCTCTATAGGGGTAGGTAGTGACGCTGATCACGCATTTAGGAATACTACAGACATAGCTGGAGGGGTCAGAAGTAGAGGTAGTGGAGCTACAGGTACATGTGGCTAGTCTATTGGCCTAGATGGCGGAGGGAGAGGGTGGAGGAGATGGAGACAAAGATGCTTAGGTGGCAGCCTTACAGGCTTAGGTGGCAGGATTACAGGCTTGTTTGGCCACAACTCAAGCATAGATTGGGGTCTTACAGGCCTAGATATAGGCATAGGGATAGGGGGTACCACTGTAGGCATAGGGGCAGGGGGCACCACCATAGGCACAGGGAGCTGGTCCTAGTGCACAGGCTGGCGTAGGGCAGATATAGGGGCTGAGACCTATGGGACCACTGTTGTATATATCTCCCCTCGAGGAAATATAGACAAATAGGAGAATATGGAAATTAAAGAAACTCAAAGCTTGATATTTATTGCATCACCAACACCCAAGGTGCAGGTTAGAGGTGCACAACACAGAGTGTCGACATGACAAAATTTGCGCCCAAGGCATAGGTTGGGGGGTGCACAACACAAAGTGTCGACATGAAAAAATTCGTGCCCAAGGCGCAGGTTGAAGGCACACAACATAGAGTGTTGACATGAAAAAATTCACGCCCAAGGTGCAGGTTAGGAGTGTACAACATAGACTGTTTACATGAAAAAATTCATGCCCAAGGCGCAGGTTGGGGGCTCACAACACAGAGTGTCAACATGACAAAATTCGCGCCCAAGGCGCAGGTTGGAGGCACACAACATGAAATGTCGACATGGAAATTTTAGCACCTCTGGTGCATGCAAGATTATGTCAACATAAGGATGGAGCGCCAAGGTGCATCTTCAGGAGGTGCAACATTTTGAGCATTGACACCCCGACAGAAAGCAAACCCTGGTGCAGATATTCAAATGGCCATAACTTTTCACAAGGATCTCGGATTCACGTAAGGTTGGAATTTTTGGAAATATTGCAAGGTCCTCTGTCCAACTACAAATGGATATATCTAAGTGGGTGAGAAAAATTTCTTCAAAAATGCAATATACAATTCACCATGTTTGGGGTTTGCTAGGGTTCTCACCTACCGCCATAATGAGATGAATTAAATACAACTTGGAGGTGGTTGGGGTAGATTTGGAATTCCTCTCTCTTCCCTTTCTCATTCTTCCTATAAATTGTAAGGAGGGGATTCTTTCTAAAGGTTGGAAATTCTTGTTTTGTCCCTCTCTTCTTCTCATTGGCAGGTGAATTTGTGGAGTTCAAACCTCCCATCTAAAACTGTAATGCAACTTTGCCTCTTGGCATTTTGTAGGGTATTGTATCAATCTTTAGAGAAAATAATACATGTATGTGGATGATTCTCAACCATATCTGTTTTCATTTGCATCCTCTTGATCTTTCACTACAAATCTGGTTATGTGTGCATGATCTTGCATTAAATTTTAATGGTTTGTGTTTATTGGCAAGATAGATGTTTCTTCATTCCTCGGTGCATCACCTTTGTTAGTTTAGGTTTAGTGTTATGCATCTTCTTACCCTGTCTCCTTGGCAAGTTAGATTAGGTTTTTCAAGTAAACCCTCTAGATTTTTATGTGTGCATCTGAATAGAGGAATAAGAACTGGCCTTCATCCGGAGAGCTTTCCCGATTCACAAGGTCCCACACTTGGGAAAATCTCCATGTTATGAAATCGCACTGAGAGTGTCAACCCATCAAGTTGCAAACATTCATGGGTAATGTGATTCGCCATCAAAAACCACCATAGACCGTGCCTATATCAAGGCTACAGGATGCCCTAGGTGAGGCGCAATACTATCAGGACCATCTCATGGCATCCGAGATAGACTTCCTCTCATACGGAGAGTACAGGGCATAGCAGGTGTCCAATGAGAGGACAAGATCCTGCACACATCAATGTCAGCGAGCTTCGAGGCCTAATCAGGGAGAGGACACTAGCGCACGGCCACTAGAGTGAGGTGATGTGCCAGTAGGGGCATAGGAGGCCGAGGATGCAAGTGACACGGAGATGGAGGACATCTGGAGAGATGTCTGATATGCAGCCTCCCTATTTTTGATGTATGCTAGGGTTTAGGGTTGATATATATGCTAGCCTGTGAGCCATAGATTTTTTTATTTTTGATCACATACTGGCTTGTGTGTTGAAGACAGTGAGGATGTACGAGTGATTTTTGTATATTGTGAGCATATACTGGGTTGCATGCCGAAGAATTTTGTATTGATTTAGTCATTCATTTTGTATTATATGAGACCGGCCTGCATGCCAATGACATTTTGTATTATAGATCAGCTTGTGTGCCAACATTTTTGAGATGATAGCCATGAGATAAACATGTATTTTGAGATATACAGTTATTGATTTATATGATGAGATTTATGGGATTTTTTGATGCATTGATGTGTTTATGGGATATTGGTTTTATTGTTTGTGTTAGATGAGCTATGGATTTGTTATTTTAATGTGGTTTGAAATTAGGTGAGTTAGACATGATGGAGTTAGGTTGGTTTAAGCATGGATCGAGTCAGGTTTGGTTAGGCATGGATCGAGTCAAGTTATAGGCATGGATCGAGTCAGGTGTGGTTTAGACATGGATCGAGTCAGGTTATAGGCATGGATCGAGTCAAGTTATAGGCATGGTTGAGTCAGGTTATAGGCATGAATCGAGTCAAATTATAGGCATGGTTAAGTCAGGTTATGTTATGATTCATTTTTATTTACAATGAATGATACTATGGGTCATATGGGAAATATTGTATAATCTATGCATAGTGATGATAGAGGAATGGTAGGTGTAACAAATGTATAAAATGGTAAATAACTTGTTATGTATGTGGCTTAATTTCCAATTTTGTTAGAAAAGGGGAACTAAGTGAAATTTGGGGTAAATGGTGAGTTAGGCATGGTTGATGAATTGATTAGGGTAGAGAATGGTTGAGCTAACCTCCAAGGGCCCCATGCCCTTAGAGTGCTGCCTACATAGTCCCGGTGAAAAGGGACCTTAGGCCGATGTAGTTATCCCATGAGCTAGGGAAGAATATGAGAATGAGTTGGTAGGTTTGTGGTCATGTAGTGGGTTTAGGTTTAATAGGTTTGGGTAGATTATAGGTAAAATGTTGCAGGGGAAGGCGATTATAGCGAAAGGGAAGGATTACCCCCAAAGGTAAGCATTGAGGACTAAGTCGTGTATAAGGTAATCAAAATGTAAAAAAATATGGTTCAAAGATAATAGGGGGAAATAAAGCCACCTGATTGGGTGGGATCATACCATGAAGGAGGTGATGAACACAAGATCCGAAGGGCATTGCGCGATTAACTATTCTACGATGAAAGTAGTCACAGGATCACCAAATGTTGAAAGTCCAAGATGTCCCTTGAGGTGATTGAGGGAATGAGAGTGGAAATGGTAAGGGGGTGAAAGGTAGTTAAGTGTATATGTGTGGAGTGACAGGTCTTTTAGGCAAGAGGTCCAAGGTCACAATGGGCAAGTCCATGACTAAAAATTGTTTTTTTTTATAGACTGATCTAGGTGAGAAGTCTATATGGGATAAATAACATGGTACTCCTTGAGGTATTCGTGAAGCTGATCGATGCGGGGAGCTTCGTTTTCTCTCATTTTTTAAATTTTTTTTTGAAAGCTTCACATAGTTGTCCTTCAAGGGAGCAGTCTATGTATAATAGCAATTTAGTCGAGAGGAAGATGTCCATTTGAGGGAGTCATATTTTTTTATTAGAAGTTTGGCTCAAGGATTTTCGTCCCATTGGAGGTCTTTGAAATCATTGAAAAGACCAAGGTGGAGGATAGGACTCTTGTTCAAAAGGCATGTTCGAACGACCATGGGATCTGATCTAAATATAGATGAAAAGTATCCATGAGAATCATGCTATGTGTAGTATCGTGGTACACATATTCAAGAGAAGAGAACAAGTGAAAGGTACTCGAGTGGTTCTTGTGTAATCGTTAGGGAGGTGTATGGAGTCGGTAGCACTCAAGGGATGATCCTGTAAAGAGACAAAGGGTGAGATAGGAAAACAAGTCAACAATAGAATGGTCGAAGATGTAAGGTGTTACGGAGCTCAAGTTCTTGTTTACCATCAAGTGAGGATAAACGATAGGCACCGGATCCATAGGTATGAGTTAGGATGTATGGTCCAAGCCGATTAGGAGTGAATTTTCCCCATTTACTTTTTTCTTCTTTTGTTATGTGTTGATTTTCTTTTAGGATAAGGTCACCAATTTGGAAGGTCCGTTCATGGACACGTTTTTCATAAGTGCGTTTGATATGCAGTTGGTAAACTCGAAGGTGATCCAGAGCGTTAAGATGACATTCATCTAATAACTCTAGTTGTGCTAAGAGATCCTGATGAAATTCATCATTAGTAAGCATGTTCTGGAGAGAAATTCGGAGTGAGGGGATCTGGACTTTGAGAGGCAGAATAGCCACTATACCATAGACCAGCAAAAAGGGTGTCACTGTAGTGGAAGTGCGAATACTTGTGTGGTATGCCCATAGGGCAAAAGGAATGTGCATATGCCAATCCTTCCCAGTATTGTCAACCACTTTCATGAGAATTTTGTTTACGGTTTTGTTAGTGGATTTAGCTTGGCCATTGGTTTGTGGGTAATAAGGTGATGAGAAACTAAGTTGAATTCCAAAGGCATCGCGAAGTTTTTGTAGTGTTTTGTTTTTGAATCATTTGCCATTGTCAGTGATGAGGCGATGAGGGACACCAAAGTGGAAAATTGATGTGATGGTTAATGAACTCACATATTTTTTTGGCTTTCGTGGAGATGACTAGTATGGATTCCACCCATTTTGTGTAGTATTCGGTAGCAGTTATGATGCATTGATGGCATTGGGAAGAATGAGGATTGATTTATTTGACAAGATCCAAACCCCATTGAGAGAAGGGCCAAAGGTCATGAGTGACCTGTAAGGCATGACTTGGTGTATGATGAAGGTTGGAATGGTGATGACATTTAACACAATGTTTGACATAGTCACAACAATCATGGTTAAGGGTCAGCCAGTAATAGCCTAGGTGAAGGATACACTAGCAACAGCAAGGCCACTAAAGTGACCTCCACATATGCCATCATGAACCTCCTTAATTGTATAAGGAATTTATGAAATTTTGAGGCATCGTAAGATAATACCATCAATGCTGTGCTTAGAGAGGAGTGCCCCTAGGATAAGAAAATGGGAGAACTTTTTAAGGAAGGCGCATTGTCCATTACGGGTGAGATCAGGTGGTAAGATGGAGAAGGAAAGGTAGTCAGAGTATTGTTTATACCAAAGGTCACTCGGCTTAGGGGTGTTGTTTCCGATTGAGTAAACATCATGAGGTAAATAAGAAGGTGAATGGAGGCATTGTACGGTGACAAATATTTTGGAATCAGCAGGAGAAGCGGGTATTTGGGAAGCCAAGCAGGCCATGGTATCTGTAAATTTTTTGGTTCAATGTGGGATGGTTTGAAGGGTGTAACGATCAAAGGTGATCAAAAGTATGTCTACATGATGTTTATACTTTTGAAGTATCTCGTTATGACATTGGTACATACCATTGACTTGGTTTATGACCAATTGTGAATCACCAAATATGTGAATTGAGTTGACATCCAAGGCATAGGCAGTCAGGAGACCTAGTACGAGTGCTTTGTGTTTGGAAATATTGTTGGTGCATTCAAAGTCTAGTTTGAAAGACAAAGGCATGGGTTCTCCATCCAGAGGAACAAGGATAACACCAGCTCCACCCCCACGCTGACACTTGGAACTGTCAAAGAACAATGTCATTTGGTGAGGGGGTTCATCCAGGGAAAGGCTAACAATGGATTCATCAGGAAAGTCATGGCCAGTTAGTCAGTGATAGCTTGGCCCTTAATGGAATTTTGGTGAATGAAATATAGGTCAAGATCAGCTAAAATCATAAGCCATCATGCGACATGCTGATTTTGATAAGGTTTGGTGTACATGAAGTGTAAAGGATCGGTGTTGGTCACAACATAGGTTTTGTGGTTTAGTTGGTAATGGCGGAGTTTTGTGTCAACGAAAACTAAGGCTAAGCAAAGCTTTTCTAGATGGTTGTATTGGGTTTCATAGTGCAAAATATTATGGCTTATGTAATAAACTGCCTACTCCCTATGTTGTTCATCATGATGAGCGAGCATGGATCCCAAGGAATGATCGGTAGCTGATATGTATAAGTAAAAATGTTGATCGTCTTTAAGTGGAATGAGTATGGGTGGTTGGAAATGGTATTGTTTTAGGGCCTCAAAATCTTTGTGACAATTATCATCCCATTTAAAGGAGGAATCCTTCCTAAGAATATGGTGAAATGGTTAACATTGATCAAAAAGTTTTGAAATGAAACAACAAATGGACTGCAATTTACCTTGCAGGCTACGAAGTTGTTTAAGGTTAGTGGGTGGAGGGATTTCTAGAATGGCCTTGACTTTGGTAGGGTCAACTTCTATACCATGGAGGGAAATGATAAATCCCAGGAGCTTTCCAGAAAGAACCGTGAAGATGCAATTTTTAGGTTGAAGGCGGATGCAATATTTAATGAGGTGCTCAAAGATGGTTTTGAGGATGTCGAGGTGCTCGGCGCGACGTTTAGATTGGGACAAGAGATCATCTACATAATATTCCAATATGCGATGCATGATACCATGGAAAATGTAAGTCATAACACGCTGATATGTAGCACTAACGTTTTTAAGGCTGAAAGGAATGACTCGATAGCAAAAAGTTTCCCAAGGGGTGATGAATGTGGTCTTGTGCTGATCTTCCAGGTCAAGAAAAATTTGGCTATAACCCAAGAAGCCATCCATGAGTGAGAGCATCTCGTGACCAGCGGTAAGGTCAACCAGTTGATCAATACCAGGAAAGGGAAAGTTGTCTTTCGGGCAGGTGAGGTTGAGGTCACAGAAGTCTGTGTAAATGCGGAGTCCCCCTATTGCTTTAGTAACAGGGACAATGTTATAAATCCAATAAGGATAATCAATGGGTAAGATGAATGAAACAGAAAGAAGACGTTGAAGTTCTTCTTTGGTGAGAAGAGCAACACAAGGGTGCATTTTCCTGAACTTTTGTTTGATAGGTTTGGCATCGAGAATGGTTACGATATTATGGACCACTATGGTGGGGTCAATACTGGGCATATCTGTGTAAGACCAAGTGAAATCATGGTTATGATCTCGGAGAAAAGAAGTGATGGCTTCCTATTCAATAGCATCTAAATATTGTCTGATCTTAAGGATGTGCGGGTCATCCTGAGTATGAATGTTGATCTCGATAGTCGATTCATTCAACATAGTTTGCATCTTAGAAGGTAACAACCGATGAATATATGAGTCTTCTCAACCAAGGTAGGTGAGTATGGATTCATCATTCTGACATTGAACGACATTAATGGTAGGTGTGTCATCGTAGATCATCTCAAGATACAAGAATGGGAGACTGGAAGGGGCCTCGTCTTCGCATTGATAAGTCAAAGGTCCCAATGAAATGGTGTTTATGAAAACAAAAAGTTAGGAGGGATGGATTTAGGATCCATTGACTTTGTCGGTGAGGGTGGAGATGAAAGTGGAAAAGGGATAGGGTCCTCAAAGAGTTCAATGTGGGCCTAGTTAGTAGGAGGTTCAGGGAATCCGATACCAGTATGGTCATTATATTTTTGGGTGGTACATGGAATAACGGTATGGTGGCCTTCTCATATAAGCCAAAACCAAAACCCTTCCACGCATAGTGGTGCAGGAATGCGTGGATGAAATGGTGGTTGGTAAGTGATTGGAAGTCATCGAAAAATGGGCGGGGTTGTGATGGTGGTTCAGGGGTGTAAGTGGTAGTATCAATTACCCCATAGGTGAGACTAGTACGAAGATGAGGAGGACCTGTTATCCAAAATTCGCCCCCAAGGTAAATTTTGGATAACATGCATCAAATTCTTTAGTCCCAAGCAATTAGATTGATTTCAGGCAAAAAGTCATGTTTCTAGGGTCCCCTCAGATTCTTTCTAACTCTTCTGTCCAAGACGAAAACCCAACAAATTTTGAAAATGTGAAAAAATTGCAAAAAAAAATCATGAAAAATGGCTAAGTCCTAGTCCTTGCAATAGTCAGGACATGAGGGACATCTGGACGTGAACCGGCCGAAAGGCCGCCAGGCGGTCCGCGCAGCATTTGCGACATCCAGGCCAAAGGGACGCGCGGGACGCGGAAATCCGAACTGGCCGAAAAGTTGAAAAAATTGACTAACTGTTGAAACAGGCAGTTTGGGACATCCGGGCAATTAGTACATGGAGGACGCAAATCAGCTAAAATGAGTCAAGGCAGCCTAGAACAGTTGGGCCGAAGGTACGCGAAGTACGCGAACCAGTTGGATCAGCCGAAATGAGAACTTACAGTCCGGGACACGTGGGAGGAAAGTACGCGAACTGGCTGAATTGGCCAAAATGAGTCAAGGCAGTCTGAAAACAAACGGGACAGTTGGGACGCGAGTACGCGAACCGGCTGAACCGGGCGAATCAGGAAAATTTGTCCCAGACGGTCCGAAAGTAAATGGGACATCTGGGCCGTGAGTACGCGAACCGGCCGGTTCAGCCGAAATGGGAAATTTCAGCACTGTGCCAAGTGGGACAAAGGGACGCGTGGGATGTGAAAAGCCGAAGCGGCCGAAGGTAGAGAAGAAAAGTCAACGTTTGGCCCGTGAAACTTCAAACGGCCATAACTTTTGACTCCGAGCTCCGATTTTCAGAAAATTGGACTTTCTGGAATGAGCACGATGTCCTCTACGCCAAAAAAAATTGGACTTTCTGGATTTATTATTTTTGATGAGGGTAGATATATTTAAATAAGAGAAATATATTCAGCTCCAGTCAGTGAATGCTCATTCCCGTCAAATGATAGAAAACGCCTGCCAGGCCTAAAATAGCTGCCCGCACTCAGAAGGCCATAACTTTTGCATTTCTCAACAAAATCGCACAAAATTGGTACCGTTGGAAGCGTAGTTCTGAGCCCGATGCACAACAATCAAGAAATTCTGGATTTGATTAAGAATTGATTTATATTTTTGAGGAAACGTGGCCAGGTTCAGAACAGTGTTTTATTTGGTAGTTGGGAGTGCAATTAAGAGGCATGGTCATCATTCTTTCTCTGCTGCAGCACATGGGACAGTATGGGGAGCCTTTTGCAAGTAATGTTCAAAAATTTCACTCAATTTAATGCCTCTTACAGGTGGTTGAAGGACAAATTTCGGGATTTCCATTTTCCTTTCTCTTCTCCTTCTCATTTTTTCTATAAATTGGAGTGTTGGGCTCATTGTAAGAGGGGGAGTTTTTGGGTAGCAAAGCTCTGCCAAAATTGCTTTGTGAAGCCAGTGTGTTGTATGCCCTTGTAGTGGACTCCTTGCATGGTGATCCAGGCCCTTATCTTGTAATAGACTGAATTGTGCATACCAGGAAGCAATAAAATACAAGTTTGTGGATGTATCTTCCCCTGCTGTGTTTTCTTGCATTCTTATTGCCCCTTTGATCTTTCTATAAGAATATTGTGTCTATTTATTATGTTCTTGCAGGGATTCATTAACATTTTGTATGCTTGGAATATTGTTGTGAATGCATTTTGCTAGATTATGGTGAACTGTCATCACCTCTTCTAGTGTGTACTTTGCCTCTGTATTTCACACATTTGGAGATTACTCTCACACCCTCCTTTTCTGGTGTATCACCACTTTAGTGTAGGCTTTCATTTTATGTACTCTCTCTCCCTGGTCCCTTGGAAATTTAGATTAGAATAGTTAGCTTATCCTGCATTAGAGTAGATTGTGGCAGGTAGTTTAGGAGCAAGAACCAGCTTTCTCTGGAGGTCTATCTCAAGTAGCAAGTCCCACAACTTGGAGATAGTACCTATGTTATCCAATCACACCGTGAGTTCAAGTATATGCACTTGTACAAACACAGGGGTGCTGTGATTCGGTGATAACAGGACCATAAACGAGGTGTTCTCCTATATGGTGATCATAGCAAGGGTGTTTGTGAAGGCTTCTATACTCGTGCAGAGCAAGGAATGTGTTGGCACAATACAGGTGGTAGTCCCCTAGAGTGAGGCGTTGAAAATCACCTTCTAAGGGATTAGTGGTTGGTATGGATGATGTGTCAGAGGTCGATCCAGAGGTGGAGTTAATGGATTGGGCAGCTAATGGGTCAGCCTTGGAGGTTCTAGCAATGGTAGGAATAGAGGAGGTATGTGTGGTTAAAGCAGTGGCTGCACTGGTAGGTGGAGGTGTAGGTGAAGTGGTAGTGGTTACAGAGGTAGATGCCTTGATAGGTATGAGCACATTATTGGTTTGATAAAGCATGTTGCATCTTTTGAAAGGTGATGGGTTAGCTGGAATGGTATAAGTGTGTCCCTCGTGTTCAAACTTTACACAACGATGAAAAGTGGAAGGAACACAACCCATGAAACAGATCTAGGGTCTACCAAGCAACAAGTTATATTGAAATTCCCCCTCCAAAACATAAGAAAATTCTGGAACAGTGCAGGGACCCATGCGAACATGATGGATGACAATTCCTAGTGTGGAGGTGATAGCATTGTTGAATGAACGCAACATGAATGGATGTTTATGCATGTAATTATTAGGTATGTGCATTTGAGAAAATTTATGGGATGAAATTATGTTAATGCTAGTGCCTCAATCAATCATCACATGGTGTACCCGTATGTCATCAATGTGGATAGAGATCAAAAGGGATGGGTTTGGGTCATCGTTTTGGTATGGCGCGATTTATTCCTCTGAGAAGCTGAGGGAGGCCACTTGTTGAACAAGGTGAGGTGAGGATGAAGGTTGTAATTTTGTGAGAGAGGTTACATGATGGGGTGTGATGATGGAGGCTATGGGTGTAGGGTCATTGGGTGAAACCTCAATAGATTGAAGAACCTCCATGAGGGCTTGACGATGGTATTTTGAGGTTTGGATGAGGTCGTATAAGGAAATTTTGAGGGGAGATTGGTGTCTTTGTTTGAGAATGGTTCGATGTGTGATGCCATTAGAAACGGGGTATGCGGGACCACAGATAGTTATTTTAGGTATGGGTGTAGATGGTATGTTGGGTATAGGATTGGTTGGTGGGTCAGCTTCCTTTTCTTTGCCTTCCTACGCACGTGTAGTGACATGTACCATGTTGATTTGAGGGAAGTTGGTAAATGGAGAAGGTGTAGGGTAAGTGGTATAACGACATGAAGGTAAAACCCTACTCGAAGAGAAAATCCCTGTAAGGTCAATTGAGCACAATGGCATTTGCGTGGTGGCATGACAAGTTCTCTAATGTGAACCATGTTAATTTCAAATTTTATGTGTGGCTCTAGGAGCTGTGAGGGTGGAGGTTGTAGTTGTTGAGTGGGAATGGGTGTTGGTGAAGCAGGATCCTCGTCAAGAAGTTCTTCATCATCAGAGTTGGTTTCCTGTGGACATAATTGGATAAGGACTGTTTTCAAGGCCTTGCAGCTCTCCACATCGTGCCCTAGCACACGATGGTACACCCAAATTTTAGTATCATCAAACCCTTTTGGCTTGGGTTTGAGGGGTTCATAAGGTCGGAGTGGCGGTAATGTGATAATAGAAGTCTCAAGGAGGTTGGTTAAAATTTTGGCATAGGACCCTGCTAGTGGATCACAATGGGAAGTCAATTTGGGTTTGCGTGTAGGTGTGGTTGGTTATCAGGGAATTATTTTTAGAAGAGTAGGAATAGGTCGAGCTATGGGTTTAGGTGCTTGTGTGGTTTAAGGTATCGGTTAGATTTTTTGGGGTAGGAGTACAGTAGATGGAGGGGTAGGAGGGTGTGGGGTTATTTTGACTACCTTATTGTGGGGTAGTGGGGTTTTGTTTTTGGGTTGCACCTTCTTGGGTAAAGGTGATGTGGGTGTATGAGGTCTAGAAGGAAAAGTAGATGGAGGAAGAGGGCGAGTTACCCATGGGGATAAATATGGTGCTATGAAGGTAGATGATGCGGGTCGTGCTTGCGGTGTGAGGGACAATGACTAAAGTATGGTGGGTAGTGAAGAAATAGCTAAAGGTATTGGTGGTATTGGTGGTAAGGAGACTATAGGTGTAGGTATAAGTCATGTTGTGTGGCTTCGTAGGTTAGAGGTATGTGAGTAAGGAATGGGTTTTTTTGTTATTGGTTTATGGATGGGTGAAGTTTACTTGGCCATGTTGAGAAGCTGAGGTCTTAAGGCAGACAGGACAAGTGTGGGTGTTATTGGTGTAGTTAGGGTATGAGGTCGAGGAGTTTGTTTCTTTGGTTTGGTTGTCTGATAAGGTGTGGTATTGACGTTGGAGGATGTAGCTAAATCTATTTTAATACATGGATGAGTAAGGCTGGTGGTTGGGGTGACCCCTAAAGTCGTAATAGGTTAGGTGGAGGAAAATGTTATGGGTGTGGGTTTGGGTTTAGGTGTAGGTCGGGTTATGGGTAAGGATTTGGTGTGATTGCTAAAGGGTATCATGGAAGCAGTTTCGATAGTAGTGGTTATATTTGGTTCGATGGATGGAAATGTGTTTAGGTAGAAAGTGGAGGTGTCATCGAGGGATCTCTGCATCTCTGTTGAGATATTGAGTAAGAGGCATCCCCATAATAAAGCTCTATCCACATAATCTAAGTGATCAGCCAAATGTGAGAATGACACGTCTGTGGGTGGAGTTGGTGAGGACCTAATAGGAATTCCCATAAAATGTAACTTAGAGATGGGGAATTGGCCAACTTCAACTTCCGTGGGTAGGAGAGTGGAAAGTAGGTCTGTTGGATTTTGGGTAGCGAATGGAGAGTGTTTGTCAAGAGGCAAAGGTATCTCCACTGGGTCTATGATGGGAGTTCCTCTGTAAGTGGAGGAACAGATTGGTAGTCCTCTATAGGTGGAGGAGGTGATGGGTGCTCCTCTATGGGTGGAGGAGGTAATGGGATCTCCTTTATGGGTGGAGGAGGTACGGTAGGTAAAGGTTCTCTAAGTGGTGAAGCTAGGGGTGAGATAGTCTCAATGTTAGCAAAAGACTCCTCTGTTTGTGATGAAGGAGATGAAAGGTGTTCTTCTATTGGTGAAGGAAAATTGGAGGTTGGTTCCAATGTGGAAGGAGGATTTCAGGCTAGGATTTCCTCGATGGAAGGGATGTGAGGTAATTGAGAGGTGACAGGTACCTCGTTAAAAATTACGTGAACCTCATGGGTATGGGTATCATGAGTGGATGTCTCACCAGTTTGATTGGATAAAGTGGCATGATTGGGAATTTTTTTTTTGAATATTTGTAGATTTTGTTTGGGGGTGGCGTTGGGGTTATCCACATTTAACTCACCTTTGTTGAGAATTTCTTGGACAATATTCTTGAAAGAGATGTAGTTTCCCTCACTATGACCCTTCACTCAGTGATAGTTACAGAAATCATGCTCTTTATACCACGCAGCCATGGGGTAAGCAAGGTCAAAAACAATGTGTAGTTTTATGGGTGGAAGGGTGATGGATCTAGCTTTGATAAGCTTTTCTAAAACAAAAGAGTAAGGTTCCCCAATTAGAGTATATTTTCGTTGCTCTTGTCTAAACCAAAAATCTTGGACAAATGATAGATTAAATGAGGGTGTATCCTGATTGGATGGATGTGCTAGGGCGGCCTTAAGTACCACTGTGTTAGCGGTACCCTTAGCCATTGAATAATTGGTTGGTGGTTTGGAAGAAGAAGAGGTTTCATTCGAATTGAATGTCGAATTATTATTTCGTAATTGGATTTTCTTCTCTTCAATGGCCCAAATCTCTAACTTTCATGCCATAGTGAATGCCTCATCGAATGTTCATAAATTTTGGACCCACAAGGTCAGGGAGATGTGTCTGGCGCAAGCTCATGTGAAGAGCTCGATGAGTTTTGTTTTTGGCAGTTGGAAGGTAAGTTGATTGATCAGGCTACATCAACGAGTGAAAAAATTTGTGATAGATTTGTCCTCGTACTGACGTGTGGAATATAGATCAATCATGGTAACCTTATTGGCGATGTTGTTGGAGAAATGATCCAAAAAACCTTTGGCTACCTGGTTCACTGAGAATATATAGTGTTTAGGTAACCCACTATACCAATCTAATGTTGGTCTAGTGAGGGACATGGGAAAAGTTCTCAAAAGCAGGGCATCATCATGAGCGATCAGATAACACCCATGTTTGAACAAACAAAAATATTGTTTTAGGTCTTCCTTACTATTGAAGTGGTTGAATTTAGGCATTTCCCAATGCACAGGGTATGAACGGATAGGAATGGATGGGTGAATAGGCTCATTGCAAATCTCATCGTAGGTGAGAGTGTTGCGGGAACTGGAAACTGATGCCTCCAATGTCTGCATCTTTTCCAACATCAATTTAATTAGATCATTGGTGGGTTGTGATGATTGTATGCCTCCTATAACGTGAGGAGGTTGGTTTTCGGCATATAATGTGTGAGACATTCCAGTGTATGGGGCTTCCATGTAAGTTGGTGGAGAAGAATGTAATGAAATAGGGGGTATGTACCTGGAATGAATAATAGATGAAACAAGCGATTGTTGGTAGTATGTATACAGGGGTGGAAGGGTCGTGGTAACCCTAGTGGAAATAGGGGATAATGATTTTGGAATGGAAAGAACCACATTTTGAAATGGGATAGGAATCATTGACACTAGATGTGGGAATGTAGCTATAGGTATGTGTGAGACATTAGGGGTAGATGAGGTTGTGTTTGAGGTAGTCATCAAGGGTATGATGGATGTAATGGGTGCCACAAAGATAACAGATGTGGCAAACATGGCGGGTATAGAAGCTAACTGCGAAACGACTGGGGGTAAAGTTGATGCGGGTAGCACGGAGCTAGATGAGGCTAATGTAGAAGTGGGAGTGAGAGTCGGGGGGATAGATACATGAATGCCATATATCGACTAACCCAAGGCATCTCAAGTGGATGAGTGAGAGAGGTAAAACTGCAAGGCAGTAGGGTTTTGGTCAAGGAGTCGTGTGAGCTCCTCATCTCTGGTAGCAATAGTAGTAGGCTGGATGGGATCCATGGCTAGTGATAAAATAGAAAGTGGTGAAGGAATAGGTGGGTGTGGTTGGCAACTGGCATGCAACACAAGGGCATTTTTCTTATCTTTGGGTCAGCACCATGTGAACCAGTATTGATCAAGTAGGGCTTCTTCTCTATAAATGATACAGAGAACAACAGGAATAGGTGAATCTGGTGATAAAAATAATAAATGAAGTAATAAATGGTGGGTGGAATGTGAAACAGGCTAACCGATTCCGATTAGGGAAAACCGACGTCGGTTAGGGGTAACCATTGCTGGTCACTGTAGAAAATGGACAACGAGTAAACATCGAGGAAGAAGGAAAAATCTAACAAGTATGCCAAATTTGGGGATGTGTAAAACGTCAATAGGAAAAATGATAGTGATAGAGACTGTGGAAAGTGGAAGAAAGTGAAGTGAAAATGTCCTTTTGAGTAGGTTAGTAAAAGGACCTGGAATTGACATTGGTTAGGTATAACCGATGGCGGTTAGAGTTAACCGATGACGGTTACTGTGAAATTGAAACAATGATGAAAGAAAGTGGTTGTGAATTAAAATCTGATGTAGAATTAGACCCAGAATTTTGGAAATGATGATGATATGGCTAAGGCACACTCAGGTTAAGCCGGAATACACCGAATTTGATGAGGAGCGTGCAAGGATGAACAAAAAAATGTGATGAAGGTGATCTTTCACCTAAAAACACAAGCCAAGCAGAAAAACTAAGAAAATGCAATCCTAGGAGTGCCCTTTCTATGAAGTTTGTTTAGCTTATGCTATTTACGGACTGGCACATGAATTGTGAAATAGATTTTTTTGTGAGGATGGCTTACTACAAAGAAGGAGATCTAGAGGGTGAGGTTTCAAGCATGTTATGGTGGGGACAGGCATCGCTCTGAAGTATGGTTTGACAAAGAAGTGAGCTGGTTGCCCACTGTTTCGTGATCGTGTGATCACCTATAGCTTCTTCCAGGTAAGATGTTGCTTAAGAATGTGTGTATTTTGAATTTTTGTGTGGTTTTCTAAGACTCAGCGAAAGATAAAAGGATAGAAGTGCTTTTCTACAATTTGTTTGTCAACCATCAGCTGGTAATGACTTCTAACATATAGGTTTCCCTCAATTAATGTGAGCTAATGCAGAAAATAAGAATGAAATGTAATGATTTTAAAATCCAAATCAAAAATGTGAAATTTGATGACACAATAAGATGAATAGGAAGAGGGATGCTCTTTCACTATAATATATAAAAACATGAAGAAATGATTCTTTTTAATTTCACCAAAAGAAAAGTTTCCTTTAGAGCAAATAGAAAGGAGATGTGGATTACCAGGGAGGAAAATTAGTGTGTATGCTTTTAGAAGGGAAAAAACCACACAATTTTTTCCTAGGAATGAATGAAATGAAAGGAACCCCGGATGGGTCCCACCGAGCGTGCCAAAATGTTTCACCTTTTTTTTAGATTGTTTCTTTGAATCATTGATGAAACAGATAGGGTAACAGGCATAGGAGGAATACCTGTTCAAATGTCAATTGATGGTTTGTTGCACACGTATGACTTCCAAATCCATAGCTAATCATGAGAGCTTCATTTTGGCTAGGAGGAACTACCTGTAATGAAAACAAGACCACCAGAAGGAATTAAACAATATGGGCAGTGAACTGCCTAGTGAGAGCTAGATCCAGGAAGTATGATACTTCCTAGATGGCTATCACTCCACTGTTTTAAACAAATTAATGCTATAAAAAAAGTAAATCCTATTGTTATTTTAAAATGATTTAGGTATCTCAGTTAAAAACAAAATAAGAAAATATATCTAATCTAACAGGCTAAGCTAAAATAGAAGCCACAATTCAAATGGTTGGTTCTGGGTTCTACAAGTCTGATAAAGGTCTTGGGTAGGTTATAAGTGAGTGAGGGTGAGGTAAAATTCGGTGGGTAGGTCTCTGTTTAGGGTTGTTTTGGTAAACACAGAGACCAGTGTACGTAAGGGGTGCTAACGACAGTTATGTATGACTAGGGCCGGTTACTGTGAGATCTGGAAATGTCACAGAACAGGTTTTTGGTCTCCTTCGTCATTGCACAAAGGATTTTGGTTGGTCAGGATGAGGTATTAGGTGACTGTAGTAGGATTTTGTGAGGTTTTAATGAGTCTATGGAGGTGAAAATTTTGGATAAGGTCAATAGGGAGCAAGATAAACAATGTATGATAAAATAATGATGAAATGAAATAAACTAGAGAATTAAGATGTTATACTTACTTGGATTTTGTTCCTGATGGTCTATGTGTGAAGGATGGAGGTGCTGATTATGGGTTTGAAGGCTGCAAGTGATCACCAACTGAAGAAAAGTTTCTGCATGGGTTGCATGCACAGTCCTCTTTGCTTGGATAGATCAGATCATGGCTGGGATGGCTGTGCAGGAGAAGATACTCAATCTCCTTCCTTGGATGTGCGTTTTTGCTTGAATTTTCTCTCTAAACATGCGTTATCTCTCTAAGATGTGTTCTTGCTCATCAAATTTCTCCTAATGTTTTTCCAAAAAATTTCCAACATTGAGAATAAGGTAGTTTAGGGGTTAAAAGGAGTAACCAATGGCGGTCCGGATTAACTGGCGATGGTTAGGGATAACTGACGTCGGTCAAGGTGGGATTTCCTAGGTTTACCAAACTTAGGGAGATCCTCCTGATTTTCTTCAATCTCGTGTCATTATCCCATGGATTATACTGGGAGCTTCTTGTGAGCATGAGGGAATGTGGTTAGAGGGAATGTAGGCATTGATTTTTAGGGTTTGGGTAAGTCTTAGTTAGCTATGGTAACTTGCTAAGAATAGGTCTTAGGTTGAGTTAGCTTGGTGAGGTGTCTAAGTGAACTATGTGTGTAGATATTATTTAAATAAGATATTTAAATAATAAATATAGTGAGGATAATGCATTAATTTAATTAAATTAATTAAATTAATATTAATGGGGTGAAGGGGCTCATGGCTAGGTAAATGTAATAAAGGGTGCTTTTTGGTCGAGGTAGGAAAGGGGAGTGTGACCTAATGCTAGTGTCTACAGTTTTATGTGAACTTCGAGGTATTTTGAGTGGAACCCTTAACTCGTTTGGGAGATAAAAGGAGATGGTTCCCATTATTATATTCTCCCTTGGCTTAGAGTATAAGCCTATGTATTGAGATGTGTATTTTTTTTCTATGTTGTTTTTGTGTTTGAATGTATTTCTTGTGTTGTTGGCATGAGTGTTGTGATGTTGAAGCCTTTTTGATGTTTCCATGGTTGTTTAATATTCTCTATTATGGTATTGTTGGGGCTCGGTGGCCAATGAGGATGATGGATTTTACTTCTTATTGGAATTTTTGTTGGGTGGAGAGCGTTGCCTACTCCCCGTTCATTTTTTTTGCAATTTGAAGATGAAGATTTTGATGGAGCTCAAGTGATGTCTTGCATGGAGTTCATACGAAACCAAGAAAGAGAAAGAGTTGTAAAATTTAATTATTGTTTCCTCCTTGTGTGGAGTGCATTGGAATCATATTGTAAAATGGAAATCTTGTAAATGATGTATTCAACTTTGTTGTAAGTATTTCATGTCATGAAATTTACATGTGGAAAGTTATAATTTCATTGTATTGTACTGAGTTTGAACATATTCTTTAAGGAAAGTTTGTAATTGATTAAAAATCTAAAATGGTTCTTATGCATTGGAATTATATACATGTTGAAAGGAAGCCTTGACTGGGTTCCTTACTACTGTTGTAATTCCTTTAAATATGCAACCTAAATTACATGTAAATGTTAGCTACAAGTTGTAAATGACTTACTTAAAACTAGAAATATATTTGAATACATGTTTTGTGCTATTTGCAATGTTTGTGTTTTGTGCTTCCATTTTAATATTGTACAAAAAAAGGGTTCTATGAATAGTTTATTTGATGAAGAAAGAAAATATGCAATTAAATCACTGTAGGAAAATGAAAAAAAAATTAACTCACAAAATAATTATATACAACATTACATAAATTACATTTCCTCTTTATTCGACAAAAAAAACTTGATTTGATAAATTGTTAAAAACAAACAATACCAAAGTAACATACAATTATAATTGTTTATATTTATATAAATTTATATACTTATATAAATTATAATTATATGATGTTTTTCATATTATTATGAATATATAAATATACAAATTTATATTAATTAATATCATTAAACAAAAATTTATATAAAAAAGGTTTATATGTATTTTGTTGTGTAAAAACACATGGAAATCTTTATAAAAAAAATCCAAAAACCTATAAATTAAAATCCAAATTGTCTTGCACTTTTATATAATTATTTAGATAGATATATCTCCCTCTATATATGGATAGCTTATTAAATAAATTTTATTATATAAATTCTATGTTCGAAATCCATATAACATTAATATCACAAACTTTATATAAATAAATTTAAAAAGTGGTGTGATTTAATGTTTAAGCCACATGGACATGGAGCATTGCCCCATCCCTAAAATTTTACCTGATAGAAATGGCAATGAGATTTCCTGAGCAATGGAGGAGGCCTACTTTAGGCATTGTAATCCCTCACATGATGAATGGACTACTGCTAGTTTATTTTACACAGATCTATTGGAGCCGTTCTCTGATGCGCCTGAGCCAAAGTCAGTTTATGTGGAGGCTGGGTCTGAGGGGACGTATCTTTGGGAAATGGAGGTGGTAGGGTGGGTTTGGTCCTAAATGGAAAGCAAAATATAGGAGGCACGACTGGTGGTGGTGGGGTAAGTAGGGTGGGTGAGGCAGGGGAAAATAGGGGAGGAGTGGCTGGGAGTTTTTTGGCTACGGCTAAAGATGGGAGTCGACCTTCTGCTAAACCCATGGCTTATGCTAAACAAATACCCGGGGTTTCCTTTGTAGATGAGGTTTACGAGACCATTGAGTATTTTGAAAAGAGTGGTTTGATTTGTATCTTCAATAGTGGTTTCCCTGGACTCCCTTCTCTTCACAGCTGGATCTCGAAACAATGGTGCCCTCTCATAGAAGATAAGGTTAATATTTATCCCTGAGCTCGTGGCTATTTCATAGTAATGTTTGATATCTCCTTTAATAAGGATATAATATTCAGTAAAATCTTGGAATTCCAATCGCATCTCCTCCTAATTACCTCAGTTTAATCCCTCTACTAAAAAATTTAACACCAGACCCGTATGGATTAGGTTTTTATACTTGCCCCTGCACTTCTGGAGTGAGGATTGCTTCAAATCTATGGATAATGCATTGGGAAAATTATTATCCATTGATCCCAAAACTGATTCTTTTGATTAAACCACATATGCTCGCATATTGGTGGATATGAACATTACTATTGAATTTCCATCTACCATGTATTTCAAGGTCAAGGATTGAATATGGACGTAAAATTTACATTATGAAGGGTTTCCTTTTAGATGCAGAACATGCTTTTCTTTAGGACATCTAGCTTCTGATTTTCACATGGTTAAAAAATAGATGAAAGGAATGGTTTCTTAGTGGAAGGATTTTAATCTAGGTAATCTTGTTGTCTACGGACATGAGGATAGTGATACTGAAAATGATTTGGTTGGTATTAAGGAAAACATGGGGAGAATGTGGGGGAGGATTACCCATCTTCCTCTACTATTCATTTAGAAAAAAAGAGTGTATCCTTTATGCCCCAGTCGCCTAGTCCCAAGTAGATTCAGAATCCCATAAACAATGAAGTGCTTGAAATTCGGCTACCTATTCACCCTGATGAGAATGTTGATCAAAATGGGGGTGACGGATGGCAGGTGGCAAACAAAAAAAAGAAAGTTAAAGGTGGAGGTTCTCTCCTTAAGATGAATCCAAGATCCCAAAGAGTAAAGGACCATGGTATTTAAGTTTTCTCCCTATGGGTGGTCAAGGATTTTTGACTCACCTGTCTCTTGGGGCCCTTTCTTATTTTGGTGTTTTCTTCTTTACTTTTTTGGTTGGTTGTTTTGTCCCATATTTGGCCTAATGTGGCTTTGTTCCTTTATGTTTCAACTTTGAGCCTTGTTTCTAATCTTTCAGTTGTACAGGGTTCCCGATCCCTTCAAAATCTATCTTTTTACCTTATCTAACAAAAAAATTGAACCACATAGGCCATAAAACGAAATTGCATGACTGGGTATTATGAAAGTAGAGTTTTGTAAACAAACAAAAAAAATGTAAATTTTATTTGGAAGCATGGCCTCCCAACTCCCATGAAGCTAACACCCTTCCCAAAACTATACGCCTTCCCTCTACCTTAATACACACTGCTAACAGGGAAGGGTTGAAATCCTTACGCATAGGTCTCCTATGCCATCAATTGTTGTCATTCACATAAAGAGTTGGGATGAATATATTAGGGCTTAGAATATCAATAAATATTAATATATATCCCCACTACTTGCGATTAAAAAATTAAGATAATAGAATGGAGAAGACAATACCCATGACCCAAATAGATTAAATTCTTTAATTAAAATAAATAACAAAAATAATAATTTTTTTAGCAACTGTTGGAGGGCATGGTTCAACTCAAAAACCTCTATCATAGCTTACCAAGCTTTCCTGGCCCCTTCCTCTCCTCCTCCTTTTCTTCGAACTTGTATGAACAAATAAAATGGAAGCATTAGGGTAAAAGTGCATAAATGGATTCTATAAGGATTTTTAGGGAATTGTTAATCCAATGGTTTAGATAGACTTGATCCAATGGTGGAGATTATATACTCGCTATAGTACACAATTAAAAAAAGGAAAAGAAAATAAAATAAAAAAGAGGTGCGTTTGGTAGGGTTTGATTTAGTGTTTTCTTGAGGATTTGCATGTCGCTGATGGAAGCACATGGAGAACCTGACAAGGCATGTCGGTAGCCCAATGGACTATCAAAACTGTCATTTCCCTTCATTACCAATCTAAAAACTTAATTTGAGATCCAGAGGCATGGAACACACAGAAACCCAAGAAAAATTTAAAAATTTAGCAGTTTGGATAGTTATAGTTATGACACAATGTAGGGGGCATGGGTTTCCTCATGGAAGGTTACATTGTTTCACATATGCAACAAAAAATTTGTCAACCTGATCTATTTAATCTGCCATGCACTTCTATCACATTTCAATATACAATCCTTATAACAGGGTATAAATGTCCATTAAAGCAAAAATATTATAGGAATTTTATCATATGTTGTAGTTCCAAGTGATGTCATAGGTATGTATGTGGATTTTTGAAGCATGTGATTTCTGTTAAACTATTTGACTATGCTTGAAATATCACCTCATGGACTTCAATGGCCACTAGATATGCAAAAAGTGGGTTTGTTGAAAAGGATTAGAAACTTTCAAGAAAATACTACTAGCAGGTGCAAAACCAGGCTTCACAGCCCTTTCCAACATTCGTACCAGTCTGTGTAAAAATGGGATCTTTGGAATAAGGTATGGGCATCCAACATAGCATAAAATATAGAGGAATATTATCAAATGTTTCTCTTGTAATGGACTTTGTAATAATGTATGCAAAATGTGGAATCATAGCCAGACATGTGAACTGCATGACAAAATACCTAAAAAAATGGAGTCTCATAGAATTCCCTAATTATAGGATATGCATGGTTTCAATTAAGGAAGTAGTCAGAATTCAAGTTTCAGCTCTACTGTAAGCACTATTCATTTTTTGGTATGCACTATATTTTGATTATTGCAAGGGTTCAACGGTAACTATGGAAATGTTTGTGGAACTTGAGTTGAAACATGATTTATTATGGTGTATCTGATGGAAGATTAGTAGTTTATAGACTCCCAGATTCACCCTATTTACTACATGTTGGTCATCAAAAAGGACTTCAAAGAGAACAACAGTCAGGGGACAAAATGTCCCTCCTCTTTAATTGGAGAGGTTCCCTTATTTAAAGCCAAACACTTATTTACACATATGTACAGTGCATAGTTTTAATGTGCAACTTGGATATCATGAAAGTATTTTAAAATAGAACAGATCATCAATACAAAAGTACAGAGGAATGAAGTAGTGGAAATGATCAGAAAGGCATTCTCAAGAATTATAGATAAAAAATAATTCCTTATGCATGCCAAAATAAAATTATTTAAAATAAAACCATTTGCATTTGAATCAATAACATGCTATTACAAAGACACAAAGTTCCAGGAATACCATCTAAAAGAATAAAAAGCTTCTTAAAATAATACAGAAAAATGATTCAAAAATACTCATCGGATAGTGATGAAAGAATAAGAACAAATAGACATGGAAAGAAATCTCTTTTATATTGATTGTTTTGTTATTCCTTACACTTTCAAAAATAAACCAAGTTCCAGCCCCCAAAAATGGCGTAGAGAGCCCATTATATAGCTTTAAAAATTAGTTACACTTGGTAACTACATTTTTCAACTAAAATGTTTAGTTAATGGGGTGTTTGACACAAAACCCTCAACTAATTACAATAAACCGAAATTGAGAAAAATAAGGAAAGGAGAAGCTAGGAGGTAACACGAATGCTTATGATTGGGGAGGTCCCACCGAAATGAGGAACCGCTATCTAATATTTTTGAATGCTTCTGCTATCTCTCTGCCTTGTGGGACCAATGCGTTGGTAGTAGCTTGAGTCCAAGATCCCATACATTTCTCCATCTCCTTATCAAACTTGGTGTGCGTATAATATTCTTTATTATATTCCTCAATGGCAGACTTAAGGGAGAAAATATCATTTATATTTTCTTTGGTAATTGAGTCCTCCTTGAATAGGTTTTCCTTGAAAAATGCCGTAAAATGAGTTTTTATTTCCTAGAGGGAGAAACGCACACTTGAAGTTTCGTCGTGGAGATGAAAGTGAATGTCCTTAAAAGCAGATACCGTACAAGTTTTGAAATCTTCTCCTTTCTACCAACTGCTCTTCAATTCTCCTAAAGCCTTCTGCAACACTTTTATTTTCCACTCCGCGCTGAAGACCCATGACTTTGACAAATTATCTTTGGCATAATCAAAAACTTTACTTTCCATTAACAAATTTTCATCAGTCTGCCCCATCAGGCGAAGGTCTACTATGCAACTACTCTAGAGTTTAAGCTCTTTTTCCATATTTCCAATTACAGAGGAGAGATTTTGTTACAGATTAGTTACCTTCTCATTGAGTTTGAAGGCTTCTCCAATGAAATTCAAACCTACAATGACCATATCATCTACCATGGATTTTATAGTTGTCTTGTATATGGAGTACCTGTGTATGTCTTTGATGCTATGGACTTCATCTTGACTAAGTATCATAGGTGGTGGAATGGAAATTAGTGGGGTAGGATCTAGAACTTTATCCTTAGACAACAATGACTTAATGAAAATAGAAAGTACTTGAACCTGCTCTTCCAACTGATCTATAGTTTTCTTTCATTTTTCTACCCTTCTAATAACCCTCGTCATTGTTTCCTGAAGGTTATGTATTTCAATTTTAGGGGTAGACTCTTCCATTAATATTCTAAAAATTTCTAGATCAGAGGTGTGCAAATCCTACCCTACCTTATCAACTTTAGGCTTGGTTATCTCAAGGAATTGCTGGCCTTGGCCATCTGTCACTATCCTTGAAGTGGTTCTAGCTTTCTTTGTAGGAGTAGAAGGGGTAGTGCCCAACAAGGCTGCCACAACATCAAAATTTGGCCCTTTCAACTGAGAAGAAGACTTCCTCTTCATACTATCAACAAAAGGTTGCACCCATGCAAAAGTGGAGGAAGAAGGAGAAGGATCAAGAGAACCAAGAGAAAGGGAACTCATGGCACTCAAAGTATTTACCATTTCTGCCTCTAGTAGAGATGTGAGTGGAGTAGATGAGGCTTCTTGGATAGAGAAATCACCGGTATTTGGAGGCTCAATGTCATGGATTTCCTTCTCTTTATCCATTGGGGCTTCTGAAGCACCTGCAGGGACTAAAACTTCACTATCATCACTTTCACTAAGAACAATGATGTTCTGTGGCCCCGAAGGTAATTCTGAATGTTTCAATAGGGGTTCTTCTTCAATACATTCCTTTTTACCTCTTTTACCTTCTTTTGATATACCTAGGTAGATGAGGAAGGGGTGGATGATTCAGTTTCTTTACTTGATGAAGGAGGAAGAGTTCTTACAGGTACCTCTGAGCTAGGAATTTGTGACTCCTTCATCGGCGTTGAAGTGTCTCTAGAAGAAGACTCTCTTGAATTCTTCCTCAGGTCTCGAACCCTTCTATTAACCCAGACTTTTGTTCTTACCATAACAGGGGCTAGGATTTCAGCTAAATAATCTTTCTCCCTTTTGAACCAGCCTAGATCCTCCAAGGGAGTGTGCTTGATCAAAGTATCATATTCATATGACAATAGGTCTAAATTGTCATCTTGAAGCCCTTTAGGAATCTGATATAGGTTGAGTTCCTTTATCTGTTGGAGGGGAAATATGTCGTAATGCCTCCATCTTGCCTCAAAATCATCTGTGCAATCAGCCCTATAGTCCTTAGTATCTTCTCTATGATGATATTTGATTCTAAGATTCTACTCAATGAATTTATTCAAATCAAAATAGGTTTTGGGCCTGAAGAAGTGGACAGTGATGGGGGCAAGGGATCTTTCTATGTTATAGGCATACAGAGTTGTTTTACATGTATAGTTCCCCAAAGATATGGGGAAATGCAGCCCAATGATTTTCTTGTCCCTGCAGGTCCTGTGTAATTTATCCAATTGTCTGCATACCTCAATCAGGGCCATCTTATCATTACAAAATATAGGGAGCTTTAGAGGAGTGTTCTCGTAACCGGCTAACTTGATATACAAGAACCTTCTAAATTGAATGAATTAAACCCCATACTTTGTTATCAGGTTCATGGCCTCATCAGAAAATCTCCTTGTAGTATCGGTTTCTAGAAGCCGCACAATGTACATGGTGAAAGCATCACTCACCCTCCTAAAAATATGATTGTTGGTGTCACAGATGAACTAAGGGCAGTAAACATAGATGGGATCTCCCTTCTGAGCCTCAATTTATGTGAAACTAACCATTTTATGGATGCTGCTAGGGTATACCTAAGATAAGAAGTCATGTAGAACTTCTTAGTTTGTTGTACATTGGACAACTGCTATGTCAAATTCATGTGAATGATCTCCACCTAATTGATGTTCTGGGTACCTTCACAGACGATGTTAATGAGATGGCACATCCAAAAGTGAAACTCACTGGTAGAAGGTAAGCCCATGACATGAGCCAATAGGATGATGAAGTCAGATAGCTCCTCATTGAAATCAGCCCTAAACAGAGCTTTGGAGAGCCGGGATATCCCTTTCTTAGGGTTCTTCAACCACGAATTTGCTACTCTTGATTTGTATTTCTCACTGTCTTTATCGAAGAGAGCTTGTGCTTGCATTTGAGATATTACCACAAAATTTTCCATTTTAGGGATACATAGCGCAGCAGAAATGGCGGCATCATCAAATTTAGTGATAAGATCCCTGTGCACATTTGTCAATTCACTCGTGTCGGGGTTAAAATGAGCTCTTCAGGTGAACACCATATCGGCACACTGTACTGAAATTGTGAAACCTACAACATATGAAAGGCTACTATTATTGATGATTTGTGCCATGGGGGAGGGATTTGGGTCAATCAGCCTGGTCCAAAAATCACTGAAATCTAGGTGTCGAACCTCACTGTCTCCGATATCAGGAACAGAAGACTCGAGTGGAGAAACCTGCTCTTTGCCTTGAAACTTGATCTTCATACTGATAGTGTTTATAGAAGTAGCCTTACAGCTTGAATCCATGATGAAAATGCAGGGGAAAGGGGATGTGAGTAGACGGTTTTAATCGTAAGGATATGAGCAAATGGCAGTGAGCAAGCAATGTGTAAAATGTGTAGAGGGTAGTCCAATTAAATAGCCATTTTAGGAGAGAGAAGGTATAAATGTGCATTAAATTCATATGCACCAACTCAAAAAAGGAACACATCAGGAAGAGAGGAAAAGAATGGCCCAAATGGCCTTTGGTACATTTGGGACATGAGGGCCATGAAAGCACGATTTGGCTGATGCAGGTAAAGCAGGTCAAAAGAGCACAGGTAGTCTAGGAACTTAGAGACATAAGGGACGTGAAGGGCCTAATGCAGGTGATCCAGGTGATGCAAGGAAAGTGGGGACAAAATACACAAATTCTTTCTAGATAGATGAGACCAAAGTACGTGACGGACCTGATGCAAACGATGTGGGTGATCGGGGAACAGAGAGTCTAAGTGAACTTATAACAGTTGGAACAAAAAGTTCTGACGGGCCAAGAATTAAAAATATTTTAGGGAAAGCAGGTGATCGGGATATAGAGAGCCCATCAAAACTTGGGACACATGGGACAAAAATGTCCGACATGCCCGCAAATCACTCAAATGACTCAAAAAACGTGAAATTTTCTTAACTCCTCAACTTTTCTCTTCACTAGAACATCATAGAATGGTGTTAACTAAATTTTTTTCAATATTTTTACTTTCAAAAGAGGGGAAATATTGAGAGGAAAACAGCTGGCTCTTTCTGGGGATTACTTGGCTGGATTCAAAGAATGAGACAAGGAAAGAACTCTCTGAAAACTAGGGGAAGAAGACCAGTACCTTATCCACTGGGCCACGGAGTCAAAAGAAAACCAATATAGAAAACAACACCCCAAAAAAAGAAAGAAAACACACCAAAAAGTAAGGGAAGGAAAGCATACACAAACAAGAAAGAAGACACACTCTATACATAATATACAAAGGACTTCCTACTCACCTAAGACTTAAAGAATTTCAGATACTACCCACTATAAGGAAGTGGGAGAGAAGAACCATCCATGTAATCAAGGTAGAAAGAATTCTCACCAACAAAGTGCCTGATCTTAAAAGGTCTGAGCCAAAGAGAGTCAAACTTGTCATGGCTTCCACGAGGTTCATGTCTTTTATCCCATAGCAAAACAATGTCTCCAACTTTGAATTCCTAGGACCTAGCCTTCTTATCAAATAAATATTTTACTTTCTATTGGTGAGCAGATATTCTATCAGTAACTTGTAATCTATCTTCATTCAAATTATAAAGATACATGATCCTCTTATCTAAATAATCATTGAAGTTGGTGTCTTCAATAGCCTTCATTAAATGCAGGGATGGTAGCTTGACTATTATTGGTAATTGAGCTTCCACACCATATACTACTTGAAAAGGATACATCCCAATAGCTCTTTTAGGTGTAATCCTACCTGCCCAAAGAGCGTCATAGAGTTTCTTGTGCCTGTTCCTCTAAGACTCATTAACCGATTTTCTCACTATAGCCACCAGATATTTGTTTGTTGACTCTGCTTGGCCATTCCCTTAGGGATAATAATCTGAAGAGTGAGCCAAGGAGATACCATATCCATAAAAAAAAATCCATCATCCCAGTTGAAGACAAATTTCAAGCATTATCATTCACAATCTTGTTTGGCACACCAAACCTTACCAAGATGTTCTCTTTGATAAAATTGCATACTACTTCAGAAGTAGTACTTTTTACTGGAATGGCTTCTACCCACTTAGTAAAATAATCTGTAACAATCAACACGTGAGTATGTCCAGTACTTAAAGAAGGATTAAGTGTTCCAGTTAAATCTAAACCCCATTGTTGAAAAGTCTCTTCAATCACAACTACTTTAAGGGGCAAGGCAGCCAACTTGGGTTTACCCACAAAGGTATAACAAGATTCACATTTATCAACCCACTTAGAAGCATCTTGGAACAAGGTAGGCCAATAGTATCCTACATGAAGAATCTTGTGAGAAGTGACAATAGATGAGTAATGGCCTCCACACGCCTGATCATGGAAAGATGAAAAAAGCTTCTTCTATTGTTCTTTATCCATGCATTTCAGAAACCTTCCATCCATCCCACACTTGAACAAAGCATTCTCCCACAATACATATTGGGCTGATCTCAATTTAATAGCTCTTTTCTCCTTAGCAGTCAAATGAGAGGAACATTCTCCATAGGTGAGGAAATTTGTGATATCATCATACCATTCATTAATTGAGTTTAGAAACAAAATAGTAGGAATATTAGCTTCATACTTAGATAATTCATGGCCAACTCCTTCAGTAATGAGTTCACATAAGCCTTTTCCACAAACTAGTTTAGTTTTTCTGATATCAATATCATATTCTTAAACTTTTCCTACCCAGTTATCTCTCTTGGATCCAAACTCTTGCTGCGTGAGAATAGATTTGATAGTTGTGTCAGGAACAAGTACTGTGGTGTGAGAGTTAAGAATATAGAAACGAATTTTCTTGACAACTTTAACTACTACAAAAGCATGTTTCTCCATCATTTTATATTTCAACTCATGATTTTTAAGAATTTAGCTCATAAATGCAATTGGGAGTTCATGATCATTAGAGTCTTTCTGAGTCAATACCGTGGCTAGGGTGTTACCTGTGGCATAGAAATAGATAATAAAATCCTTTCTAAAATCTAGACATGCTAAGATAGGAGTTCTAGCAATAGCCTTTTTAATACCCTCAAAGGCTTCTTTCCCTTCAGAAGACCAGCCAAAAAAACAGTTCCCTTCATCATTTGAGAGATATTCAAAGTTAGTTCTGCAAAATTAGGGATGAATCTTCTCAGAAAGTTGATCTTACCGAAGAAAGAATGCACTCCCTTCTTACTGGTTGGAAGATGAATCTACTGAATGGATTGAACTCATTCAGGATCAATTTTGATGCCATATTTAGAGACAACATGCCCTAAAAAATTTTCCTCTGTGACATAAAAGATAGATTTTTTAGGATTCAAAGAGATCTCATGTTCTCTACATTTCAAGAGAACTGTTTCTAGATGCTGAAAATGATCTGGCCTAGTTTTGGAAAACACGGTTAGGTCATCTAAATATACAATAATACATTTCCCTTTCAAACTTCCGAAATCCAAATCCATAGCCCTTTGAAAAGTGGCACCGACATTAATGAGTCCAAAAGGCATCCTCTTGTAGGAAAAAGTACCCCAAGGGGTGGTGAATGCCATCTTGTACCGATCCGTGGTATTGACTTCCACTTGATTATATCATGAGAATCCATCAAGCATGGACAACATTTTAGATCCTGTAATAGCTTGTAAGACTTGATCCATCATGGGCAGAGGATACTTGTCCTTCAAAGAAGCTTGATTCAGATTTCTAAAGTAAATATAGATATGAATCTAACCATTTTTCTTCCTGAAAGGAACAATGTTGGCAATCCAAGTTGAATGGTGGATGGGAAAAATAATTTTGGCTTTAATTTTTTTTTGTATTTCTTGGAAAATAGTGTCAGCTATCTTAGGATTGTATTGCCTTTGTTTCTGCTTGAAAGGTTTAATCCTAGGTTTGAGAGGGATGAAATGTTGCATCTCCTTTGGTTGGAAGGCTTTAACATCCTCATATGAATATGCCAGAACATCCTTAAACTTATTTAAAAGGTTGATTACCCTCTTCTTTTCTTCTAGTGTACAACACTTTCCAACGTTCACAAACTTGGGGTTAGCAGAATTCCCAATATTAGTTTTTTCATACTTAGTAGATTTTTGTGATCCAGTAGAAGCTTTAGACTTAATATACCTGTCATGCTTGTCAAACAGTTCTTCTAAACTCACTAGCCCTTTTGGAATCTTGTTACCTTTGAGTTTGATACACCCATCTTGATCTATTTCCTCCTTAACATCCTCTTCATGAGGAGACACACTCTCATGAGGCAAATTCTCACTTCCTTCGAATTACAATTGTTCAAAGTTATCCCTGAGCTCCAAGAAAGAGAGAAAATGTTGATCATCATTGAAAACTTTCCATTTACTTGCGTTATCAGGCATACTAGGCCTATGGATCATCTCGACGGTAAACTTGTCTTGAGAGAAGTCAGGATTAGGTATCAGCAACGATCCTGTGACAGCTAGTGAATCAGCCCTGGTCTTCTTTTCCCTAAGCACTGCTTCAATGGAGAAAGCATCAAGAAATTCAATAGAATCCCAAACCTGATTTTTGTAATGCTTCAACCTTCTATTCTTTACCTGAAAAAGGTCTCTGACTTGTTTAGCAACTAGTTTTGCATCTCCGTGAGCTAGAAGATTTTTCACACCTTTTTCTTTAGCCATTTTAAGTCCACGAATGAGATCCTAATATTCTGTTATATTTTTGGTGTTCTCAAATTGTAGTTTGTATGAGAAAGGATGAACCTTTCCCTCAGGGGATATCAACACTACGCCATCTCCAGAACTAGCTAAGGAACAACTTCCATCAAATTCTAACATCCAAACACCATTATGATCCTCAAGCACTTTTTTGTGAAGTTGGATTTCCTTCGGAGACATAATCATGTAGCTGCCATGCCCCATATCCTCGTAAAGTATTTGTGATTTGGGATCATTCGTCTTTTGTACAATATACTCAGATTGCTTCTTGGGCAACAACTTCTTCATTTTCCCATTGACTAGTATGAGGGCATAACCAATCCATTTGGATTTCTCCTCCCACATCCTTGCAAAAGTTCCTAATTAACAACATACCATATGAAGGGGGAATGTCTACTACTAGGATAGTAGCCAAGACCTTTTTCTCAGGTAAAGTAGCAAAATCTACTTTTGCATCTTTAATTCTTCCAACGAGGGGTACTTCCTTACTCTCCATGGAATAGAAAGACCCATAAGTGTGTGTGAGAGTTAGGCCCAATGCATGAGCGACTTTGGCAGACATGACATTATCTAATGCTCCTGAATCTATAACATATTTGCTGAGTTTATGGCATACTATAAGAAGGGTCACATAAAGTGGTTTTATCTTCTCATTAGGTGAGGTGACGGTAGTTACCAGGTTTGGTTGAGGTGCGGAGGATGGAGTACGTAAAAGGCCTTTAGAGGTAATCCTGGAATGAGAATTGACAAAGTGAACCATTTTGGCAAAAGCTTTAGGATGGGTTTGATAATACTCAGCATCTGAAATTTGAACCTTTGTCTTTTTTAGGTGATCAATGATATCGAAAGATCTAGAGATGGATGGGCTATCATCACTAGGAATCTTAGGTTTTTTGGGTTTAGGTGTTGTGGAAGAAGAAACTTTAGTAGAAGAATTAGGAAAAGTAGAATTGGCAGAACTCACCTTTTGTGTGGACATAGTGGGGATAGGAGATCCTCTTTCTACAATAACAGGGATAGGAGATCCTCTTTCCTTGGATCTTTTAGCGGGCTGCATCACTTTCTCCCTTTTATTTGTCTGCTCTTGAGTCATGACAGTGTATGATTCACTATTCATGTCTGCTATACTTCAACATAATCATATTCCTCATCGAAACCTTTAGTAATGAAGAAATTAACTTGACATCCGTCAAGTTCCTCTGTCTCTCCATCAACTTCTTCTTCAAGTTCTTCACAATCTTCATTAACCTCTTCATATTTAGGCTCTTAAATCTCACAGGTTGCGTTAACAGGAACCTTGATGGGTGGCACCTCAAGTGCTATCCTTTTCTGAGAACCATGTAAACGATTTTTGGGCTGAAAATTCCTACTTGGAACATCTGTGTAGGGAGTGTACTGAGCCAATTGTTTGTTGATGGCAATGAGGTTGTTTGCAAGCTTTTGTACTAATGGATCAGTATTAGGCCCAGGAGTGGAAGAGGAGGAAGTAGAAGACCTAGATTTAGAAGGGTCTCTTTTAAAATTCCTAGAAATAATCAAATCATCTTCGACACTAATAACAAGAGTTTAATCCTTAGCTAATGTTGTGAGATTGGCTCTTCTCAATGCATAGATGACTTCAGGCAATTGAGCATTTAGGAAAAAAAATGCCACATTATATTGTAAAGTATCTACAAAATTCCTCACCGAGACATCTTCATGTTCAACTCCGAGAACCCCACATGCCACTATGAAGGCTGCAATATGTTCATCAAGATGTACTTTTCCATCACCTCTGAACTTGGGGAAGTTCTTTCTATTACCCCTAGGTAATTCGTGTAAAGGATGAGGAAGGGTGAGAGGCCCAACACGATGGCCCCAAGGCAATGGTGCTGCCATCCTTGGAAAGATGGATTGAAGGGGAACTGAAACAATAGCAAGAATCAGAGCGCGGAGATTAGGGATGAGTTGTTCTAGAAAAATACCACCCACAGGGGTTCTAACTTTGAAAGGAGGAGTGCTTGTTGACTGAGCTCTTTTATTCCTTCCCGTTGAAGGAAAAGGAAAACCTTATTGTTCCAAAAGATGAAACTGAGAATCTCCAATACCAAGGGCTCTCCTTCCATGAGTAAAATGTGGAGTCGCCAGATCAAAGGATGATCAAGAAATCATTTATAGAACTGGAATACGTTAAAAAATGAATCCCCAGTAGAGTCACCAAAAAATATTGGTCGTCAAAAAGGACTTCAAAGAGAACAACAGTCAAGGGAAAAAAATCCCTCATCTTTAATGGGATAGGTTCCCTTATTTAAATTGAAACACTTATTTACACATATGTACAGTGCATAGTTTTAATGTGGAACTTGGATATCATGAAACTGGTTTAAATAGAATGGATCATTAATACAAAAGTACATAGGAATGAAGTAGTGGAAATGAGCAGAAAGGCATTCTCAAGAATTATACATAACAAAATAATTCTTTATGCATGCCAGAATAAAATTATTTGAAAGAAAACCATTTGCATTTGAATCAATAAGATGTTTATTGCAAAGACACAAAGTTCTAGAAATACCATCTACAAGAATATAAAGCTTCTTAAAATAAAATAGAAAAATGATTCAAAAAGAATCAGTGGATAGTGATGAAAGAACAAGAACAAATAGATATGGAAATAAAGCTCTTTTGTATTGATTGTTTTGTTACTCATTACACTTTCAAAAATAAACCAAGTTCTAGCCCCCGAAAATGGTGTAGAGAGCCCATTATATAGCTTTACAAATTAGTTACACTTGGTAACTACTTATTTTAACTAAAATGTTTAGTTAAGGGGATGTTTGACACAAAACCCTCAACTAATTACAATGAACCCAAATTGAGAAAAAGAAGGAAAGGAGAAGCTAGGAGGGAACGCGAATGCTTATGATTGGGGAGGTCCCACCAAAATGAGGATCCGTTGGCTAAACTTTTTGAATGCTTCTGCTATCTCTCTACCTCGTGGGACCGATGTGTTAGTAGTAGCTTGATTCCAACATCCCAGACATTTATCCATCTCCTTATCCAACTCGGTGTATGTATGATATTCTTTATTAGCTTCCTCAATGGCAGACTGAATGGAGCAAATCTCCTTTATATTTTCTTTGGTCATTGAGTCCTCCTTGAATAGTTGTCCTTGACAAATGCCCTGAACTAAGTTTTTATTTCATGGAGGGAGAAAGGAACATTTGAAGTTTCGTTGTGGAGATGACAGTGAATGTCCTTAAAAGCAGATACCACACAAGTTTTGAAAGCTTCTCCTTTCTGCCAACTACTCTTCAATTATCCTAATGCCTCCTCTAGCACTTTTGTTTTCCACTCCAGAATGAAGACCCATGAATTTGACAAATTATCTTTGGCATCATCAAAAAATTTACTTGCCATCAACAAGTTTTCATCAGTCTGCCCCATCAGGTGAAGGTTTACTATGTAACTACTCTAGAGTTTAAGCTCTTTTTCCATATTTCCAATTACAAAGGAGAGATTTTGTTACAGATTAGTTACCTTCTCATTTAGTTTGAAGGCTTCTCCAATGAAATTGAAACCTGCAATGACCATATAATCTACCATGGCTTCCATAGATCTCCCGTAGATGGAGTACCTATGTATGTCTTTGATTCTCTAGACTTCATCTTGAGTAAGGATCACAGGTGGTTGAAGGGAAGTCAGTGGGGTAGGATCCAGAAGTTTACCCTTAGACAACAATGACTTAATGAAACCAAAAAGTACTTGAGCCTGCTCTTTCAGCTGTTCTATAGTCCTGCTTTCCTTTTTCTACCCTTCTCATAACGCTCGTCACTATTTCCTGAAGGTTATGTATTTCACTTTCAGGGGTTATACTCTCCCATTGATATTATAGAAAGTTCTAGATTAGAGGCTTCCAAATCCGTCTCTTCCTTATCAACTTTAGGCTTGAATATCTCAAGGAATTACTGGCCTTAGGCATCTGTCACTATCCTTGAAGTGGTTCTAGCTTTCTTTGCAGGAGTAGAAGGAGTAGAGCCCAACAAGGCCACCACAGCATCAAAATTTGGCCCTGGTCAACCGAGAAGAAGACTTCCTCTTCCTACTGTCAACAAAAGGCTACACCCATGCAAAAGTGGAGGGAAGATGATGGAGGAGTAAGAGAACCAAGAGAAAGGTAACTCATTGACACTCAAATTATTTACCACCGTTGCTTCTTGGAAAGAGGAATCACCGGTAACTTGGAGGGCTTAGTGTCATGGATTTCCTTCTCTTTATCCATTGCGGCTTCTGAAGTGCTTGCAGGGATTGACAATTCACTATCATCACTTTCACTGAGAAAAATGATGTTCTCTAGCCCCGAAGGTAATTCTGAATGTTTCAATAGGGGGTCTTCCTCAATAAGCTCCTTTTTGACCTCTTTTACCTTCTTCTGATATACCTGGGTAGATGAGGAAGGGGTGGATGACTCAGGTTCTTTACTTGATGAAGGAGGAGGAGTTCTTACAGGTACCTCTGAGCTAGGCATTTGTGACTCCTTCATCAGTGTTGAAGTGTCCTTTAGAAGATGACTCTCCTGAATTCTTCCTCAGCTTTCAAACCCTTCTGTCAACCCAGACCTTGGTTCTTACCAAAATAGGGGCTAGGATTTCAGCTAAATCATCTTTCTCCATTTTGAACCAGTCTAGATCCTCCAAAGGAGTGTTCTTGATCAAAGTATCATATTCATATGACAATAGGTCTGAATTTTCATCTTGAAGCCATACAGGAATCTGATATAGGTTGAGTTCCTTTATCAGATGAAGGGGGAAATCTATCGTAATGCCTCCGTCTTGCCTCAAAATCATCTGTGCATTCAGCCTAGTAGTCCTTAGTATCTTCTCTGTGATGATAGTGGATTCTGAGATTCTGGTCAATGAATTTCTTCAATTCAAAACAGGTTCTGGGTCTGAAGAAGTGGACAGTGATTGAGGCAAGTGCTCTTTCTATGTTCTGGGCATCTAGAGATGTTTTACATGTATAGTTCCCTAAAGATATGGGGAAATGTAGCCCAACAATTTTCTTGTCCCTGCAGGTCTTGTGTAATTTATCCAATTGTGTGCATACCTCAGTCAGGGCCATCTTATCATTACAAAATATAGGGAGCTTGAGAGGGAGTGTTCTCATAACCGGCTAACCTGATATATGATAACCTTCTGAATTAAATGAAGTAATCCCCATAGTTTTATATCAGGCTTCATGGATTCATCGCAAAATCTCCTAGCAGTAGCACTTTCCAGAAGACACACAATGTACATGGTGAAAACATCATTCACCCCTCCTGAAATTATGATTGCTGGTATCAAGGGTAAATTGAGGGCAGTAAGCATAGATGGGATCTCCCTTCTGGAGTCTCATAGTATGTGAAACCATACCATTTTCTGGATGCTGCTAGGGTATACCTAAGATAAGAGGTCATGTAGAACCTTTTAGTTTGTTGTACATTGGGAGAACTGCTATGTCAAATTCATGCGAAATGATCTCCACCCAATTGATGTTTTGGGTACCTTCACAGACGATGGTTGATGAGTAAGCACATCCAAAAGTGAAAATCACTGGTAGAAGGTAAGCCCATGACACAAGTCAACAAGATGATGAAATCAGATAGCTCCTCATTTTAAATCAGCCCTAAGTAGATCTTTGGAGAGCCGAGATGCCCCTTTCTTACATTTCTTCAACCATGACTTTGCTACTCTTGATTTGTATTTTCTCACTGTCTTGATTGAAGAGGAGCATGTGCTTGCATTTAGGATATTACCACAGAATTGTCCATTTCAGGGATCCATAGGGACAACGGCAATCGTGACAGCATCAAATTTAGCGATCAGCTCCCCATGCACATTTGAGAATTCACTCATGTTGGGGTTGAAATGAGCTCCACAGTCAAAGCACCGTATCGGCACACTGTACTGAAATTGTGAACCTCGCAACAAATGCAAGAGGCCGCTATCATTGATCATTTGCGCCATGGGGGAGGGATTTGGGTCAGTCAGCCTAGTCTATAAATCACTGAAATCCATGTGCCAAACCTCACTATCTCTGATATCAGGAACGAAAGACTCGAGTGGAGAAACATGCTCTTGGCCTTAAAACTTGATCTTCATAGTGACAATGTTTAGAGAAATAGCCTTACAGCTTGAATCCATGATGAAAATGCAGGGGGAAATGGGGATGCGAGCAGATAGTTTTAATCAAAAGGATATGAGTAAATGTTAGCGAGCAAGCAATGTGCAAAATGTGTAGAGGAGTAGTCCCCATTAAATAGTTGTTTTAGGAGAGAGAAGGTATACATGTGCATTAAAATTCATATGCACCAACTCAAAAAAGGTGTGCATTAGGAAGAGTGGAAAAAGTTGGCCCATATGGCCTTTGGTACAATTGGGATATTGAGGGATGTGAAAGAACGATTTGTCCGATGTGCACGATGCGGGGAAAAGTGGTGTCAAAAGAGCACAGGCAGTATAGGAACTTAGAGACACAATGGACACAAAATACGTGAAGATGTGAAGGGGCTGATGCAGGCAATGCGGGTGATGTGGGTAAAGCGGGGACAAAATGCACATTTTCTTTTTAGACAGATGAGACCAAAGTATGCGATGGACTCGATGCGGGTGATTGCGGAACAGAGAGCCCAAGTGAACTTAGAATAGTTGGAACAAAAAAGTTTCGACGGGCCCGCAATTAAAAATATTTTGGGGAAAGCGGTGTGATCGGGGAACAGAGAACCCTTCAGAACATGGGATACATGGGACAAAAAATGTCTGACAGACCCACAAATCACTCAAAATGAATTAAAAAAATGTTAAATTTTCTTAACTCCTCAACTTTTTTCTTCACTAGAACATCATAGAAAGGTGTTAACTCAAAAAATTTCATTGTTTTTGACTTTCGAAAGAAGGGAAATTTTGAGAGGACAACACTACACCAGCTAGAATGGAATTCAATGGATGTTACAAGTGGAGATGATGGCCCGAAATCTAGTGATTGTTTTTCGATTTTGAAATAGAAGAAATTATATATATATATATATATATATATATAATATATATATATATATACTAAAACACTAGAGTAACTGTGTCATAAAGATATGCACAAAATGGGTTTGTTAAAAAGGCCCATCGAAACCTTGAATCAAACGCTATTGGAAGGTCTAAAGTGAGACTCAAAAACCTTGGCCAAGACACTCCCTTTCTGTGTGAAAATGGGAGTTGTAAGCAAAGGGTGTTTAGTAAGGGCACTATTGTATATATCTCCCCCCCGGGTAAATATAGACAAACAAAAGAATATGGGAATCAAAGAAACTCAAAACCTGACATTTATTTGCACCAAAAGTTGCGCCTTGGCGTAGGTTGGAGGCGCAGATCACAAGGTGTCGACATGTAAAAAAGTTGTACACTGGCGCAGGTTGGAGGCATAGATCACAAGGTGTCAACATGTAAAAAGTTACACCCTGGTGCAAGTTGGAGGCGCAGATCAAAAGATGTCAACATGGAAAAAGTTGCGCCCCGGCGCATGTTGGAGGTGCAGATCACAAGGTGTCCGACATGTAAAAAGTTGCACCTTGGTGCAGGTTAGAGGTGCAGATCAGAAGATGTCGATATGGAAAAAGTTGTGCCCTAGTGTAGGTTAGAGGCACAGATCAGAAGATGTTGACATGGAAAAAGTTGCGCCCTGGCGCAGGTTGGAGGGCGCAGATCACAAGGTGTCGACATGTAATAATTTACACCCTGGCACAGGTTGGAGGCACAGATCAGAAGATTTTGACATGGAAAAAATTTGCACCCTGGCACAGGTTGGAGGTGCAGATCACAAGGTGTCGACATGTAAAAAGTTGCGCCCCTGGCGCAGGTTGGAGGTACAGATCAGAAGATGTCGACATGGCATTTTCAGCACCTATGGCGCACTTAAAATTATGTTGACATGAGTATGGATGCACTAAGGTGCATCTTCGTGATGCGTATCTTCAGGAGGTGCATCTTCAAGAGGCACAACATTTTGAGCGTTGGACACCTCGAACTCGACAGGAAGCAAACCCTGACCTAGATATTCAAATGGCCATAACTTTTCACAGGGAGCTCGGATTCACGCAAGGTTGGATTTTTTGGAAAGCTTACAAGGTCCTCTATCCAACAAGTTTCTTCAAAAATACAAAATATAATTCGCCATTTTTTGGGTTTGCTAGGGATCTCACCTACAGCCATGATGACATGAATTAAATGCAATCTAGAGGTGGTTGCGGTAGATTTGGAATTCCTCTCTTTCCTCTCTCATTCTTCCTATAAATTGTAAGGAGGGGATTCTTTCTAAAGGTTGGACATTCTTGTTTTGCCCCTACCTTCTTCTTTTTGGCAGGAAAATTTGTGGAGTTCAAACCTCCCATCTAAAACTGTAATGCAACTTTGTCTCTTGGCATTTTGTAGTGTATTGTATCAATCTTTGGAGAAAATAATGCATGTCTGTGGATGATTCTCAACCCTCTATGTGTTCATTTACATCCTCTTGATCTTTCAGTGCAAATTTGGTTATCTGTGGCATGATCTTGCATTGCATTTTAATGGTTTGTGTTTATTGGAAAGAGATGTGATCTTCATTCCTCGGGGCATCACCTTTGTTAGTTTTAAGTTTATTTTATGCATCTTCTTACACTGTCTCCTTGGTAAGTTATATTAGGTTTTTGGGTAAACCCTCTGCATTTTATGTGTGCCATCTGAAAAGAGGAATAGGAACCCGGCCTTCATCCGGAGAGCTTTCCCGATTCGTAAGGTCCCACACTTGGGAAAAGCTCCATGTTATGCAATCGCACTGAGAGTCTCAACCCATCGAGTTGCAGACATTCAGGGTGTTGTGATTCATGATCAATAGGCACTTCACTACCATTCGATTAGATGTCTTGAAGACACATAATCTCATGGTTTGTGTTGGTGGCAAGACGCACCCAAAGTGGAGTTTCTAAAAGAAATGGTAATCTAGAAATTAAATTTCATCTAGTTAGTGTATCACCAAACTCTACGGTGGTGAACGATAATATTTTTTCCAGGCATATGTCATCCCTCCATATCTTTCATAATTCTTGTTCTTTATTTTTCCTTTTCAACGAAATAAATCTAAAACTTTGGAATATCTCACATTCGATTATTTTTATATAAACTTGTTTTGCAAAACAATAAAATTAAATATGACACTTAGGTAACCCAAATAACACTTGGTAGCTTAGCATAAACTTAAACCCATGGTGTGGTTTCTCATTGGATGAAAATGTTTGAAAGTGGTTTCTTAGCCTCCGAGCCTTAATTGAATATTTTTTGCAACTGGCAAGAAAACATAAAAAAGAAAGTTGAAGTACCTTCAATGGGTAATGAAAACCATCTTGGAAACTTGTTGATGCTTGTAAACAACTGTTAGAAAATCTATCATGTTACTTGTTGTGTGAAATTGAACTTTTGGCAAAATAGTGTTTCTCTCTCTTCCGTATCTCTTTCTCTCTCCTTTGTTACAAAATAAGGTGAAATGAAATGAAATAAATATGTCTCTAACCTTCTCCTTTCAAATGCAAATTATTAATATTCTATAAATGGAAAATTGAAAACATTGATTATGCTAGATCTATGTAGATGTCATGCCACCGATTTAATCGTTGATTTCAGGCTCACCGGTTTTATAGAATGCAAGAAACAAGGTGGAAAGGTATGTTGTAATTCACTATTTATTATTGTAATTTAAATAGATTTGTAGTGCTCAACTTTTTTTTAGAAAATAAAATATAAAAAAAAATGAAATTCAGAAATAAAAAGGGGGGCTGGGGGGGAAGCGCTGGAGAAGGAAATTTTAGGAGTAGTTCATATGGCAGAGGAGTTTAATGGAGGGCGGTAGAGTGTGGCAAGAAGGTGGGAAGATTCACAACTTTTCATACCTGCCAGCTTCCTTGCACAACAATGCCAAAAAAAATTATTTGATATCCAAAGGCAATAAACACACTAAAATCTAAACCAATTGGTAAAAACGATAGGAACAAAAATGCAGGCACCTGGCCCACAATTTATACGCAATTTAAATCCATCCCAAATTCTTGCCATCCACCAACCTTTTCAACCGAATAAATTTCTGACCTATGCATTGAACACTCGCCCTCCTAAACCGCATCGTTTTCTGTTTCATAATCTATTACTCCACGACGTATTAGGAGAAGAGGTCATATTTCCATATGACCATGCCGCTTATAATTATTCCACTCATAAACCCTCCATAAATGTTTTTGATCCACCCCAATCTTTCACATTCTGCCTATTCGGAAGGCCACGACTACACGACAAAGAAAAATAATCAACCTAGGTTCGAGTCTCTAATGTCCACTAGTACAGTTCAGAAATTATATGAAGCCTGCAATAAGACCTTCTCTTCTTCTTATGTTTCTTCTGCCGCGGTTGTCAAGCATTCCTCCCACTGTATTCAAATATTTCACTCTATTTTAGGTTCATGGACACCCATCAAAGCATAAAATATTTTTAGGAATTTTGTCAGATGTTGTAGTTGCAAATGCTCTAGTAGACGTGTATGAAAAATGTTGAACCTTACACAAGGAAGGTGAAATGTTAAATAGAATGTCTTAAAAATAACATGGTTTTGTGAAAGACATTACCTGAAGGATATGCACGAAATGGTTTTTTCTTTTGGGTGAAAGTTCAGTGAGAAGGTTTAGGAAATGAGCTGCAGAGAATATTTGACTTTAACAATACCTATCACTGTGAGATGAAGTTTGATTTTAGAGAATCCCTTGAACTCCACAAAATTATATGCATGCTACAGCGTGTGAATTTTACTTATGACGGGTGTAGTGAGGTATTTTTTGTAGAATTCGTACTGATGCATCTGGTCTTTGTTCTCTAGTCTCTACAGAAGTAGAAGCATCTGTTGGAGTTTAATGCATCATGTTATATTGCTGGATAAGACCACAATGTGGAGCACTCTGTTTGTCCATTCTAAGCTCTATGTTGAAATGTGATTGGATACTAGGAGGGTATAAAGTGGTAAGTTGAAAAGGCTTTAGAAAATTCAAATAAATATAGCCATGGAATGTCTTATTTAAAGGATATGTACAAGTGGTGTACTAAATGAGGCTGTAAGTTTTCTGAAGAAAATCCTCAACCAAGTGTGGTGTCATGGAATGCAACCATCGCTCGATATGTATGTTTGGGGTACATTTTTAAAAAGGGATTTAGAAACTTTCAGGCTGATGCAACTGTGGGAACTTGGAAAATGCTATGGAATGGTATTTGGTAAGGAAGGATACCACAACCAAACTTGGTCTAACATGTGATCTTTATGGAAAATTCTCTAATCATTTTGTGGAATGAGTATAAAGCATTCTAGAAAAAGAAACGGTGGAATTGTGGATGCACATGGATTGTCTGCTGGAATGTTCAAAGTATGTGGGAGTCTTATGGAGTGTGGGTAAAACCTCCTCGAGGACCACTTAGACTACAAAAACTATTATTTACAGGCATGGTCTCCTTACCTTTATCCATTATTATTTTTGTATAATTTGGTTATTCCTTTGCAATAAAGTAAAATTACTAAACTATTAGATACTCGAAAAATTGGACATTTTAAGTAGACGACTAGTGCTATCATTAAAACAACACTTCATGTTTTGCTACTGACTTACAATTTGAGACTCAACGGTGTTATGACCACAACCATATACATTTTTAACGTAGGGTGTTAAAACTTGGTACTTGTATTTGTTTGTTTTGGTGAGAGCTTGATGAGTTAACTAAAACAACTATTTCTTTCTACCTTGCAAAGTTAGAAGAATGTAATTTCTAGAGACTTGTAAAACAACACTTTGAGCCCCGTAAAGGAGATTTCATATGTCATATGTGTTCCTTGTTATGTATAGAGTGACAAACAATTAACTACACCTTTTTGGACCATTTTTTCTCTCTTCGCCGCTCCTCTAGGAGCCTTGCTACTCTGTTTCACACTTTTAGGAAGCTGCCAAAACTAAAAACATTGGATTTCATTTTGGCTTGCCATTTGAACCCTGAGCAACGAAACGTTTGACCACCTTTGCAAACCTCTACTAAATTAAAAAAAGATAATTACCTGGAACCATTAGTTTGCGAAAAAAAATCTTCTAGTTAGTTTGGAAATGTCTTTTTTTGGGCCTTCGGTCGCAGTTTGACTAGGTAAGACTAGACTAATTATGACCAGTGGCTCTGGAAAACCCATCATCATTTGAAACCTATTTACCAGTTCTCAATCCTGCCGACTCTGATGAATTCTGCATAGAGAGGGGAACTTGTAGGAAATGTCAAGTTTCATGTTCATCCATCAAATGTTAGTTTTGGACATGGTTTTTCTGAGCCCTCAAGATAACTTTCGATTGTTTGCAACTAGGCTAATTACATCTAATGCCCTCAGAGAACTGGCTGCCAATCGTAAATCATTCTCCAGTTCTTAATTCCATCAGTTCCTGTGAATTTTTAGTATATAGGAGGACACGTAGAAACTTACCCATGGGTGTTTCATCATCGGAATTCAATGTTTGAAAGTGGTTTTTTAGCCTTCGAGACCTAATTAAATATTTTTGCAACTAGCAGCTAATGTAAAAAGAAAGTTGTAGGACCCCCGTTTGCTTACCAAACCCTCGTGGAAACTTTTTGACACTTGTAACTAGCTATTTTAAACTCTATCATGTGAGTTGTGACAAATTGAACTTTAGGCAAAATAGAGATTCTCTCTTTCTCCTTGGTTAAGAAATGAAGTGAAATGAAATTAAATAAAAATGTGTCTCTAACCCTCTCCTTACGAATGCAGATTATTATTATGTTGTAAAAGGAAAATGGCAAACATTAATTATAATATATCTATGTGGATGTCATCGCAGTGATTTATCATTGATTTCATCCTCACATGGTTTTGCAAGATGAAAGTAAAATGGCGAAAAAGCATTGTGTAATTCATTGTTATTATTGTAATTTATTTATGTTATTGGAAAATGTATATATGTATAATGCAATTTCCATGTAATAGAAAAGTTTATATTTTAAATTCGGGTAACATGTATGAGATGCTAGTTTTAGGGATGCCTTGGGAAATGTGCCTTTAATCATAGGTGTCATTTCAATTCAAATTTACATATGGTAAAAAGGTTGGATATATATATATATATATATATATATATATATATATATATATATATATATATGTTTAAATGAATTTGCATTTAATATATTGTAGTGCATCTCAAGTGTGCAATAGACGATTAAATAATTGGTGTTGTGTCTCTTACCTTGAAAATGTAATAAAGAAATCTAAACACAACAATCAACCATAGTATGAAATTACTGTAAAACTACTCTTCCTGTGTGATTTATCTTAGCATAATAAACTAAAACCTTAGGATAAACTAAAATCCATACACTTTATAACACCTTCTAGATTAAATAAATAAGATTACAATTATGAGTTTATCGTCATACCTTGTATGCTTAACGTCATCCTTGCGAACACATCGAATAGGTACGACACAGTCCAACGTTACCTATAGTAAATGGTTCCCTTCAAGGATTGGAAACTGTGTGTGTAGTTAGTAGAATGTGATTTTTCTTAAGGCAGTGCTCATGGGAACCAACATTAAAAATAGAGTAAAACCCCTTTGGGACTGACGCAAATGGAGCTAGTGAAAAATTTATCCTATGAATTAAACTATTTTTGATGATCTCTTTAGTTCCTCACAGATAAATGGGTCACATTGGTCTTTCATGAACGTCTTTTAGCATAAATTTTTCCTCTCACTTTAAACTCATTTATTGTTAGGCCATTGATCCTTAGGTATAATTGGAATTAAACCAAACCTTGGCTAATTAGGGGGTTACATTATGGGTGGAATTGTTCATAACTCTTAGAAAATGCAATTGTATCTAAAATTGTGTTGAATTAGGAGAATTGTAGAAACAAAAAAAATGATCTTGTTACCTCTTATGCCTAGTTTCCCTTTGTACCCTAGTGAGTGGCCCACAAACTAAAAAAGCTAATAGGTGACATTCCTATGACTGATCTCATGGTGGGATTTAAATGACTCAACTGGATGTCTTGGTTGCATCATGTGTTTAATATTGCAGTGTATAAGATAAAATAAATGGGATGTCTCATGTTAGGTTACACTCTTTATAGTAACAAATCCATTAGTGAAAATTATGTAATATTTTGTTTACAATTGTTATAAAACAATGCAAATAATGAGAGCATAGTGCGATGTAAGAGTAAAAAATATAAGATTAAAACAATATTTGAAGTTACGAATAATGTAATTCTTGGAGTCCTTGTAACTCAATTAGACATTTTGATGTGTTAAAAAGAATATGAATTTCCTTTGGTGAGATAAAACTTCCAGAACAATATATATATATATATATATATCCAAATAAAATTTCTTGATGCAGAAATGTTGAATGGATTCAACAAGTTATTGAACTATATTAAATATAATAGGGAAATAAAGATACAGTCATCGAAGAATGTTTGTGGGAATAGGTATCTTGAATCTAAATCTTCGTTAAGTCCTAAGATTTCTTTCTCAGCATCACTTAAAATTCACTTGTGTTGCAAGGGTTAAATTTAAACATTGAATAAACATTTTGAGAATCATAATCTTAACATAAAAATGAGAGAATTTGGAACTTTAGATGCAATTTTAAATATGTAAAATAATTACGTAAGCTATGAAGATTTTCGTAAAGGATAAAGTGACAAATTAAATGGTTGAAATGTAAGTTGAAGTTCAAATGAATTCAAGAATCTGTAGGTGAAAAAAAGATAAAATTATTGTTACAAAATAATGTTTTTTTGGAATGTTAATCGTAACTAACATGTAATCATGGTAATGATGTGTTGTGGGTTTTCCAATCCTTGTATTCTTTTTTTATGATTGAGTCATTACTAGCATTCGTTCAATGGGGGAAAGTGTAGAATCAACATGTTTATGGTGTTTTCATGTTTTTATGTGAGTTGATGACTTGTGTAAGTGTCTTATGTGGTGTTAATTTTATCTATTTGAGCCCATGTGGTGTTGTGTAATGATAATTTAAATTTAAAAAAATAAAAATCAGTATTTTTACTATTGTATTTGTGTGTCCAAATTATGGGCGTTACATTTTGGTATCAGGGTGAGATTCATTCTCTTGAACCTCTGGGACAAATTATAGTAGTGACTATTTTTCATGGTGGTTGTGGATATGAGAATAGTAATGTGATATATGTTATAATATGATCAACATTGTAATTATGATATTATGAGCGCACATGTTGTGCATGTCACTTAGTGTATTTTTTTTTATCTTGTTGTTGTGCTTGTGATGAGAGTATTCACTCTCCTTTTCATGGATTCTATGAAGAGTTCATGTTTTATGTACCACCTTGTAGTGTGTGAAAAGAATGTAATTTTGGATTGCATAGTGTTGGAACATTTTTGCATTATGCGATATGAAGGTTTATTGATGTATTGCATGAAAAAATGGGTGTAAAGTGAATTGGATTGTATTGTGATGTTGTCACCGTGTTGTGATGAATCGTGTGTGTTACTGTATAGTAATTGCAATTGACTATATGTTGTAATGTTAGACATCGTGTTCCTCATACATATATTTCATGTAATGTGTTGATGGTTCATGTCATGATTTAGGGGCCTATGGTGAGCGTATGATCCCTATTGTAAAGTGATTGCACTTTGGGTGCAATATATGGCAATGTGATGTATCGTAACATGTGAATGTAATGATTTTTTTATACCCTTTATATATACCATGCGTAAGACGCTATGGTTAATGTGTGTGAATCACCATTTTGTTAGTGAGGTAAGTTATGTGTTATGTTGTGAACCATACACTAACCAAACCTAAAAGAAATCAGAAAAAGGTGTATGTTTTGAGTGAGTAAATGTCTACCATTGACCACTCACTTGAGCCGAGTACGAGATAGGAAGTGGAGTCTTACATAATTTGAAAACCCACTTTTTTCATTTGTTATGTATGGAACTTACTCAACAAATGTCATGCATATTGTGTTTCGTAGACACCTTAGGTTGAGTAGATGGAAACTTGTACTCCTTTATCTCTCCATATATGGTTATTGTATGGATTCAACCTAATTTTAGTTATGACTATGTTGACCAATGTGGAAGCAGTTGAGGGATGATTCAGATAGAGATGATGAAAGTTATATTATTTGATATGTTATTTTACGAGCTGAGGTACGATGTCCAAGTGCCAACAACTCATTGAGTATCCCATTAGTGGTCGTATAAGTCCACATAGTTATTGTGATGTTCTATTTCTCTATGTATATTTTTTTTTGTAAATTAAACATTTTCTCTTTTTCTTACTGAAAGTAGAAGTTTTCTTGACTGATGTATTCTTATAATTTAGGAATTTTATTTGGTTTTTGCACTAACATGGAGATTTTTGCACTAACTATGGATATTTTTCCATTTTCTTTAGCTAGATTTAAATTTGTTTTTCATGTTTAAAGCTTTTATAGCCTAGCCCAAGGCTTGGGAATTTTTTCCACTTGGCATTTGAAATAGATTGTTATGTTGGTTCTAATGTTGTAATGTGTGTAATAGGGTCATAGGATGCACCATATTGTGGTTGAACCTATGGACCCGGTTCATTGTATGGGGGTACGCCCCAAGGGGTTACATATAACTAGCGGGTTATTGAACCACGATTTATTATGTCACTTGGGTTAGGGGGTGGCTAGACTCTATGTGGCTATGGCCACAAGGTGACAGACCCCTTTGAGGGAGACATAAGAGACTTGAGGGAGGCATAAGAGACTAGAGGGAAACACAAGAGACTCGAGGGAGGAATAAGAGACTAGAGGGAGACATAAGAGACTTGAGTGAGGCATAAGAGACTGGAGATAGACATAAGATACTCGAGTGAGGCATAAGAGATTTGAAGGATACATAATAGACTTAAGGGAGACATAAGATACTTCTGTATGTGTTATTAGTGTAGTTGGAGTTTTATTTTTATGTTTTTGATGGTTTGGGAGGCATATGTAGTTCTTACTTATGCTTTGGGAGGTATATGGAGTTGTTTTTGTGATGTTTTGTGAGGTCTATTGTGTTGGTGTTATGATTTATGTGTACTCATGTGAGTCTAGTTATGTTTTTTTGATGTTGATGATTGTTGATTCTCATTGAGGGTATGATTTGACCCCTTTTTGACACTATGTAACTACATTTATTATCCTAAGTTGTGTGAAACCTTAATATGTGTACCTATTGGGAATTCCATGCTGTAGTAGTTTGTTTATGTTACGGGTACAATTGTGTCGAACGCATGTGTGATAAGTATTATGTTGTGAGGGATATGTATGTTCTTTCCATGGTTTAGTAGAGTTATTGTGATGTGATAAAGTTGTAGAAGTATGTAGAGATATTTCTTGTGTACCGTTAGTGTTTTGTTTGGTTCTTGTGTCGTATCATGATGTGAGTATCAGATGGGAACCCATGAAAAATACATAAACTAAAATCCTAAGAATTGAACTACTAAGAGTTTGAGATTATGAAATAATTTAAAGGAAAAGACTAATTAAGTAATAAAGTAAAAGAGAAATGCCAATCTCAACAGAACATTAAAATTTATGATATTGCCAAATTTAGTTTGCTTCCTTGTAGTCATATTGTATTGACAAGTTGTTTCATTAAACAACATATGTCATTATTGAATTTATTTCCTACCTACCATTCAAGATTTAGTATTGTGTCGCATCAAAGATGATGCTCTTATAAGGGGAGGGAAATATAGCACTTAAGTTTTTAAAAATAAAATATTAAAAAAATGAAATTAAAAAAAAGGGGGGAGGGCGAAGAGTTGGGGAAGGAAATTTTGGGAGTGGGCGAAATGGAAGAGGATTTTAATGGAGGGTGGTGGAGTGTTGTAAGAAAGAGGGTAGGTTAACAGATTTTCAGACCTATCATCCTCCTTGCACAAAAATACAAAAAAATGTATTTCAGATCCAAAGGTAATAAACACACTAAAATCGAAACCAACTGGTAGAAACGATAGGAACAACAATGTAGGTACTTGGCCCACACTTACTAATCAAATATAATATCCAAATCCTCCCCCATTTTTATGAAATTTAAATCCATCCCAAACTCATGCCATCCACCAACTTTTGAACCAAATAAATTTGTGACATATGCATTGAACACACGCCCTCTTAAACCGCATCTTTTTCTATTTCAGAATATATTACTCCATGACACATTAGGAGAAGTGGCCATATTGCCATATGACCACACCAATTTTCATTCTTCCAATCAGAAGACCTCCATAAAAAAAAAATTATTTGCTCTAGCCTTCCCATTTTGTTTATTCAAAAGGCCACATCTACATGACAAGAAAAATGATCAACTTGAGATAGAGTCTCTAATGTCGATTGGTACAGTTCAGAAGTTATACCAATCGTGCAATAAGACCTTCTCTTCCTCTTCTGTTGCCGCCACCCAAGATGTCAAGCCTTCCTATTCCTCTATTCAAATATTGCACTCTATTTTAGGTTCATGGACACCCATCAAAGCATAAAATATAGAGGAATTTTGTCAAATGTGGTAGTTGTAAATTCTCTGGTAGATGTGTATGCAAAATGTTGAACCTTACACAAGGAAGGTGAAATGTTTAATATAATGTCTTAAAAGTAATATGGTTTTTTGAACAAGATTGAGTGTAGGATATACACGAAATGCTTTTTATTTTTGGGTGAAAAGTGAGCGAGAAGGTTTAGGAAATGAGCTCCAGAGAGTCTTTGACTTTAACAATACGTATCAATGTGATACTAAGTTTGATTATAGAGAATCCCTTGAACTCCAAAAAATTGTTTGCATGCTACAACATGTGAATTTTACTAATGACAGGTGTCATGAGGTATTTTGTGTAGAATTTTTACTACTACATCTGGTCTTTATTCTCTAGTCTCTATAGAAGCAAAAGCATCTATTACAGATCTAATGCGTCATGTTATATTTCTGCATAAGATCACAATGTGGAGCACTCTGTATGTCCATTCTAAGCTCTATGTTGAAATGGGATTTGATATTAGGAGGGCATAAAGTGACAGGTCAAAAAGGCTTTATTAAATTCAAATAAATATATCCATGGAATGTCTTATTTAAAGGATATGTAAAAATGGGTGTACTAAATGAGGCTGTATGTTTTCCCAATAAAATCCTCAACCAAGTGTGGCATCATCGAATGTAACCATCGCTTGATATGTATATTCGAGGTTTATTTTAAAAAGGGATTTAGAAACTTTCAAGATGATGCAATCATAAGAACTTAGAAAATGTTATGGAATGATATTTTTTAAAGGATGATACCACAACCAAAATTTGTAACACCTGCTAAAAACAACCACTCGAGACTAAAGAACAACCTAGGTTTAGTTAGAAAATTATGGAATAATCTATTTTTTTTAAGTGTTAACAACCAAAGTCTCCAGGACAATTAAATTTAACTAATAACTTTTCCCATTATAACAATTACTAATTCCTCATTATAAAACAATAAGTGTAATAAATCCACACATAGTGCGAATCTCCTTAGGGATTTATTTAATCACTGATTACATTGACATTTTAGCTAAATATTCCCCAATTAAAAATTTAGGGTTAAGAGACTAAAACCAATAAATACCAGATGTATTTTATTCCACAAGATTCAATACAAGAGAAAGGTTTAATTAACGGGGGGAAAAGAATAAATATTTTAAAATTATCAGAGTAAATTCTTACTTACTCACTCCCAAAACTCGGTTAAGGATTCAATTTTATTTTTTCCCATGATTAACACAATTAAATCTTCCTAAAATCATTCCCATTAGATAGTAAATTTCCTCATCTTTCTAGTGATATAAAGAATTCCTTCTAACTCTTCATATTTCTTGAGTTATGGGCCAATGGGCCTTGGAGTGAAAATTTTCCCCAAGAGCGAGCTTGCGGGCCTGGGGAGGAAAATTTTCCCTAACTTGGGCCTACGGGATTTGGAGAGAAATTATTCCCTTAGAGATTTTGGGTGAAAAACGCATTTGACTTCTACATGCCCACAAGTCCGCAACGAGGCTTCACGCCTAAGAAGGGAAATTTTGAACTTGGAGTCTGCTAAGGACATGTGTCAAAAATCCTAGCCTCGGTGTGATGATGGGTTGCCAGAGATAATATGAAAAAGTTGATTTTTGAAGAATTGGGTTATAAAACACTCCGCTCTTCCACCGATGTCTAAGGAAGCCACATGGCAGTTTCTCATTAGTCACGGGGGTGGCGGGTTGGTGGGGAGAAATACAAAATTGTTCAGGCTTAAAAAGATCCGCTCCTCCATCGACACCTCGTGAAACCACGTGGAAGCACCTAATTGTTTGTGGGTCGGCGAGGCTGCGGAGGAAACTTGCAAATTTTTCCAAATTTAATTTTGAAAGTGCTTAGTGTTAAAAATTGATATAAGCCTCCGCTGAAGCCCAACGAAGCCATGTTGTGATCAACGATTGGTTGCGGGGTGGTGGCGCCATGCAGGAAAAATTGCCAACTTAACTTTTGGACTTAGAACTTTTTTCACCAAACAGGAAGATGCGGGCTTGCGGAGCCACGGGGAATTTTGTGACTTTTTTCCCAAGTGCTCTAAGTCAAACTCGGGCCCGCGGGATCAATTAACAAAATTTTCCCCTTAGCTAAATTAAAAATTTGAGCCCGAGATGAAGTAAAAATTTCATTAGGTTATAAATTTTGACTGGGAACTCAGTTTTTGGCAAGAGAGGACTTTTTGGAGATCTCTCGACGTCCTCTTTGCACAAAAACCATTAAAAATTAATTTTGATAGATTTTTAATTGTAAATTTTGAGATAAAGTCTTTGTGTCACTTAGAAAGTGAACTGACATTTTGAAATTATCAATTTTGTTCAAATTTTCCATTAATTATTTCTCAACATGCCAAACAGGCATGGATCACTTCAATTGGAACATTTTAGGATAGATTGCAAGGTTAAATTTTCTTGATTGATTTGCATTTGATTATTACCAATATTTACACAACAGAAAACCTACAATTTCACCTTTACTTTAGTTTAAAGGTTCTTTCAAAATTTCTTCAAGGTTTTAATTTAGTTTGGGGGTCGTTCTGATCTCATTAAGTCCAAATAAATATTTCATTTGTCTCTTATAAATTTGTAGGGTTCTTTTGGACATTTGAGAAAAAGTAATTTGTGAAGTATACAACAAATTTGAATTGAGGTTTGTACACTTCAAGAACAAAGGTTAAACTATCGCTTTTGTCATGGAAAAAAAACATTGAATTTATTCCATACTAGTTTTAAATTGTTTTGTTTCATTCAATCAAATGATAGAGACAAGAATTCACTTATATATATTTTTTAAAATTTAAACATTTCAAATGAGATAGAGCAGTGCAATATTTCTTCATACGTGCTTCCTTTTCACTTTTACAATAGAGATTTCCTACTGTATATCAAGCACAAATTTCCAATGGAAATAATATCGTATGAACAAGGAAAAACAATTCTATTAATTCAAAGGAATCTCTTATAACTTCTTTCCCATTTATTCTTGAAATACAACATACCAAAATCATATCTTTCTTTTCTATTCAAATAACTGAATACTAGATATATTCTTCCTTAATAAATTACAACTTTCATAGATAAAACAAAGTAGTCTTTCCAACAAAATAATATAGAAGATATTCCACTTCAATTTGGAAGGGTTACAAAATAAGTTTCATAAGGGACTATTTGAACTATGTCTTCCTCCTCAATTACAATGTACAGAATATAATTTCTTCCACATTTATTCAAAACCAGAAAATAGTGTATATCTCTTTCACATTTTAAATTTCAACTTCCATAGTCAATACAAAACATATTTCCATCACCAATAATGTAAAAGGTCATCCACTTCAATGGGAAAAGGGTTACAATAATAATAATCTCAACAAGGACTGTCAAACTTGTCTTTTTCCATTCCATTTCAAAAGACAGAATACAAATCTTCTTTTCTTTTTTCAGAATAAAATTACGTACTATGTCCTTTCACATTCAAATATAATTTTATTTCCAAAACATAATACTATCAAATCCAATTAGATTACAAGTCATCCACTTGAAGTGGGAAAAAGGTTTTACAAAAGGAAGTTTCACAAAGGACAGCCAAACTCTTTCTTCTTTCCAAGGTCCAAAAAAAGTATAAATTTCCATCATTCTCTAATTTGATCACAACATAACAGTGGGAAAGGCAATGCTCTCCACCTAGCCAAGACATATAATGAAAAGGAGAAGCCATCCTACTTCATTGGGCCCCTGAGCCCCAACCATATTGCAATTAGAAATGTTTTTTAACACATGGCAACAACAGGCTTCCACAACAGAAAGCATATTTATCATTCAAAACACAGTCCAAAACAGAATGCAGTTTACAACCACATTAAAACATAACAAATAAAACTCAGGCTTCACCATGCAAGCCAAAGGAGCAAGAAACTATGGAGGATGATTCTTATCCCTCCCAAAGGGGAAATGGGTATCACCACCTGAGAAAAAACTTATATATATATATATATATATATATATATATATATATATCATTTAAAATCCCTGACATGCCCTTATGCCTCCCCAACCTCTTATGACATGCCATAACAAGTAAATAAATGCAATCTATTTATTTTTAAGGTGGAACCCAAATCATAACTCCCACTATACTTATACCTTCCCAAAACACTTATGCCTCCCATAGAAATACCCTTTAGTCTTCTCCTCCATCATCCCTAGGAAATTTACCCAAACATCCCACACATATGCCAAAACACTCACAACAATAACATTTTTCACAAATAAAAGAAGAGCATTTCAAGAGCCAAGCTCTTACCTCTCCATAATGGAGTTTGTTCCAAGTTCCAAACAACAAGCTTTCCAATGTAAAACAACCGAAGATCAATGAAACACAGGCCTGTTAAAAGTCTGTAAAATTTCTCCATGAGCAAGAGCTCATAACAGAAAAAGAATTCTCCCCAAATGAAGTATGCAAAAGTGAAGCAACCAAAAGAGTGTAACCCCAAAACAAGAAAATGAATTAGAATATATAGAAGGGGGAAGAGAGGAGGATGATGTGTATCTATGTAGTATGCCACATCACACATCCTCAACTGCAACTCACAAGTCAACTTCAATCTCCAAGGCACAATAAATAAGTAGGTGAATAATATGATAGTTTTACTTACATAGTCAAATCAAGCCCATACCCCAAAGGACATAAATTAATAACATGTAAGAAAGTACAATTAAAAAATTCAGCTTGACTTACAAAATTACACAAATAAGGTCTAAATTTAACCCTCTAACCATAGGTAAGGTTTGTATATAAATTTAAGAGGCATGGGAAAATTTTAGCTTGGAGGACAAATTTGAATTTCAAATAAGATGGAGTGTTTCTTACTCCAAAATCAACTTACATATCCCTTATATTACTTATAACACTTGATCCAATAGCCAACAAATCTATTAATTACTTTCTCATGACCCATTTTAATTAACTAATCTAACAACGTAATTACTCACAATATTTACACATAATTTAATTAAATAGAAGGGGGAACACATTCCTTATAAAACACATACTAACTTAAACAAAGGAACCAAATAAAAGAAATACACAAAGTTCCATGGTCACATTTGAAGGTCTAATAAAAGAAATACACAAAGTATCACTTACAATTTCATCCACTTGCAAAAACTATATCATCATCAAATTTAATTAAATTTTCATTTTCTACATCTACTGAAAATATCCAAATATCAAAAGACAAAACAACATCTATGATATAACCATGTCAAACAATATATCAACATCAATATGTAAAGTGTCTCTAATAATTATCATGCATTATATATATATCAAATCCAGCCATAATCCATGATCTAACATCTAACACCATACTAAATTAAAACTATAATAATTTTTATAATATAGTCAGCAGTATCATGATCAATATCAAAATTTTTGAAGGGAATTGGGCACTACATCCCCCTCCCCTTAGATTCGACTTCCTCCTGGAAGTCACTAGAAAGAGAGATAGGGACAAATGAAACAGATAAAGGATCACTCCCATTATGGGATTTCTTGCTTCAAACAAGTGTGGGTCCACAGAACCCAAGTTTGGTCCTATGTAATTCAACAATAAGAAGGGATATTGTAAGGGATGATTTGTTAACTTTCTGCATGAAAGGCTATGAATATTTAAATCTACAGAGTAACTTTACGCTATCAACCAAGATCCAACACAACAATATAACATGAAGAGTTCAAAAGAGTGATAAGATTAACCACCAAGTAGAGGAATAATAAGGAGAATCCCATGAGTTTGAGAAAGACTACAGAGTTTAACAAGAAATGCAACATACTACAGTAACAAAAATTAAGGTTTCCTCTAAGGTTAATTTATACTTTCATAGTTCGTTGTTTAGACAAGGCTAGCAGAATAAAACATGGCCAAAATTTTGTACGAGAGACATGTCTACTCAAGGTCCTACAACTTAAGATCACACAAGATGAGGTTAATCAACAAGGAAGGACACCTAAATAAGAAAAACATTTACAATCGAGGAAACTATTTATGGAAAGCACTTATATAACTCGAGAGGGTACAGTCAAATTTTCATGGTAATACTAAGAAAATTCATGACCACAAGGTTTCCTATAGTCTTATTTTTACACTTTTGTTTTAAGAACGAACACACCATTCCAACAAAATCTAGAGACGTCCACCAATTAGTAGAAAAAATATATATATATCTCCCCCAGCAACTAACATAACAACGCAAGAGGCACCATAAATTATAAAAAAATGGGATTTATTTATCTTATTTCCTGCTCAATCTTGGAATAACCATAAAGAGAGCACAAGAAACACCAAGGAGCACTCAATATAGCTAGGGAGAAAAAAAAGTAACAATGGGGTCCAACTACAATCCAAGGTGCATCATGTAAAAAGAGAATAGCATCATCTTGCACGTTCCATCCTAACGGAAAAGGGGAAACAATAACAAGGTTACACAAAAAAAAAGAGAAGAAAATAATACTTCCCAAATTTATTTTATATCCTTAACATATGTTTCCTTAAAATTACAATAACTTAGGTCTCTAAGGACAAGACAACACATAAGGAATCTACTTCTTAAACAAGAGATGAGTCTCAATCCAAAAGGGCCACAATTCACAGTCATCGAGATACAAGACGATAAGGGTATGCTGACCAAAAACTCCTACAAAGCAAGGCACATTCATCTATGAACAAGAAAGTACTAAGAAACTAAAACACATTACTATCCACCAGGTGTTTCACAAATCTAGGTAGGTGATAGAACTAAAGGTCTAACTAAACCTTGCACTCAATACACATAAATATTTCCTATTTTATAACTCAACTAATTAAGTCAAAAGTGGTAGTTTAATTTTCTAAGAACATTCCTTTACAAATTTTCTTAATTAAACTTCCTCCTATTATGACATCACAAGTTTGTGTTATAAGGACCACTAAGGGGCACGATATCTCGCCATTCTGTAAAGGCAGAAAAGAGAAAAAATATTTATTTTACTCCTAGGGGAGGTAGATGGACAAGGTTTTCCCCTTTGTGTTCTTCTACATGGTTTTTATTTCTTCTATTAATCTACCAAGGTTAAATCAAGGACCATTTTCTCTTTCTATGTTCCAGTTTATTTGTTACGCTTCAAGGCCAAATCTCCTCAATTATAGTTTTATGATGTTTGGACGAGTCAACTTGTCACTTAAAAATTTAATGAGAAGGAAGGGTAAACATATCACACTATTACATTTATGGGAGAGAGAGAGGTAAATCAACACATCACATTTTTAATTTTAAGGAAACAAGGGACATTCAATCATAGAGAACACATTATTACTTTTGTAAGGGCTAGGAATCTATCAACCAACATGGATCACAACAATATTTTGAGATTTTTCCACTAATTACAAGTATCATAAAACATTCCTAGTGGGTTTCTACTAGTTCTCAAAATAAGTTACAAGGAAGGCCCATTAAGGAAGCATAATTACAATTACTGATCTACTACGGTTTTACAATGTTTGTTGTTTCGGCGAAAACATTTCACTCACATGATAAGACAAGGAGAGTTTTCAAATCTACACCGATATTACCACAGGATAGCACCAACCAAGAAATCGAAATGAAAAGGAAATATTTTAACTATAATAACACCACCTACTCAATAGAAAGCATCAAATGTAAGCAGACAATCAGCTATCTATTCAACATGGCTTTACAACCAAGAGTTGCAGTTTCACAAGAAGAATCACATTATAAAATACTGCTGAGATTAAATTATCAAGGTCTAATTACACTAACATCATGAAATTCATGGTCCAAAAGACTCAAAGCATCCATAAGTGTCTCCACGTAATCCAAGATTAATAGTCATAGAGTGTTATTCATAGTAGCTTAAAAATTTAAGGAAAGGGTAGAATTATTTATAGGTTGAGAGGGAAAACAAACACACTTAATTTACACACATTACTCGAATGGGATTAATTCTAACCATAATTACCAAGATGTATATAACTCTCAAGTCACTATTTTATATAATGAAATAAGGAAATCCTAATAAAAATTAACATGCCATCGAAGAAAAGCCACTACCGAAAAAACACTTTTCCACTAACATCTACAGCCAATTAGAAGCAATCCGATCATAACATAATTCATCAACCCATAATTAAACACCTATACTCCAACGAGGTTCAAGTTCTTACCTAATTGTAAGAGAATCACCACCACCGCTAACAGACTACTAATTAGAACACACAACAAATGAACTCTCTAACTAGCAAGGGTGAGCAACGAAAAAGTCACTCTAAGATCCTAGAAACACTCAAGGTTTCATGCATCTAAAACCAAGGCATAACTTTAAGCACCTAAGAGGAAATTAAGACACCTAAGATGTACCCCCATATGACAAAATGTCACAATGCAATAGCGTAGAACCAACTCAACAACATGCAAGTGAGAATCATGTAACATTTAGCTAAGTAGTGAATAGATAACAAGCTTTGAGTCATCAGTCAAAGTAAAATCCAAGAAATATCAATGATCAAGGAAAGTGTCTAAGTATCAACATTGTAAAGTCGGAACATTCTCACAAAAATATAAATAACTAAAAGAGCCTAAGAGCTTCTCAAATCAATCATAAAATAAGATGTTGGTCCTTGATAAAATAACACAAGATTATGAATATAAAGCACAAAAGTTAACACCACATTCACTCTACAACCCTTCATGCCCATCAATAGGGATACTGTACCTCAAGGTCAGTTACAAGGACACATACGTAGGTTTGGGTCATAAACGACACCCAGAGTTAATGTCCACTCTCCCATATGGGTAACAAAATGAAAAACTGACAACCAGAGCATCTTTCCTAACCATTGAAGGAAGGAAGCTCTAAAAAACTTCTAATGAACTCTTATCAACCCTAGAACACAACCAATATTGTCCAACTACAAGAATCACACCATACAATTTATCATTCCAACAAATCTAATAAGGAAGGGTCTCAAGAGGTCTTAACACATCATATAATTAGATCAAGATTTAGGACTTGTAAAGCAACACATTTTCAAAGGGCAACCAAGTTTCCACTACACTAAAAGTTCACAAAAATCCAATATAATTTGACATTCTTAGTTACCTGAGTTTAGACAAAACGACGCTAAGCAAGTACAACAATTCAAAAAACTTATTATTTTATTTTTATTTTAATTTTAGTAGTTCAATTGAATAGAGCAATGTAATATTTATTTTAAATACATATTTCCTTTTTTTTTCAATTTTCAACAAGGTTTCTTTCTAGATTTAAACGTTTGCTAGGTTGATAGTTCATGTCTCAAGTTTTATAGTGTTCCCAAGGGTCCAAGCATTGAATCCATGACTCTAATACCAAGTGTAAAGCCCGTTAAAAATAACCACTCGAGACTAAAGAACAACGTAGGTTTAGTTAGGAAAAATTATGGAATAATTTATTTTTTAAAAAGTGTTAACCACAAAAGTCTCAAGGACAATTAAATTCAACTAATAAATTTTCCCATTATTAAAATTACTAATTCCACATTATAAAGAAATAAGTGTAATAAATCCACACCTAGCTCAAATCTCCTTAGGGATTTATTTAATCACTTATTACATTGACATTTTAGATAAATAATCCCTAATTAAAAATTTAGGGTTAAGGGACCAAAACCAATATATACCCGAGGTATTTAATTCCACGAGATTCAAGACAAGAGAAAGGTTTAATTACCAGGGGAAAAAAATACATATTTTAAAATTATCAGAGTAAATTCTTATTTACCCACTCCCAGAACTCGGTTAAGAATTCAATTTTATTTTTTTCCATGATGAACGCAATTAAATATTCCTAAAAATATTCTCATTAGATGGTAAATTTCCTCACCTTTCCATTGATATAAAGAAGTCCTTATAAATCCTCATATTTCTCGAGTTATGGACCGGCAGGACTTGGAGTGAAAAGTTTCCCCAAGAGTGGGCCTGCGGGTCTGGTGAGGAAATTTTTTCCTAACTCAGACCTGCGGGCTTCAAAGAGAAAATTTTCCCTTTGCACTTTTGGGTAAAAAGTGCATTTGACTTCCGTGCACCCACAAGTGAAAATCCACCATGGTGGCGGGGTGTTGCGCCTAAGAAGGGAAATTTTGAACTTGGTGTCTACTAAGGACACGTGTCCGGGACAGCGGGTCACTGAAGATAAGATGGAAAATTTGATCTTTGAAGTGTAGGGTTTCAAAACACTCTGATCTTCCACCGATGTCTAAGGAATCCATGTGGAACTTTTCTCATTGCCACAGGGTGACGGGCTAGCAGGGAGAAATAGGGAATTTTGCCCAAAATTTTTCTGAAGCGTTAAGGCTTAAAAATATCCGCTTCTCCATCGATGCCTCGTGAAGCCACGTGGTAGCACCTAATTTGCTGCAGGCCGGCAGGGCTTGCTGAGCAAACTTGCAATTTTTTCCAAATTTAATTTTGAAAGCGCTTAAGGGTTAAAAATTTATCTGAGCCTCCGCCAAAGCCCAACGAAGCCACATGTTGATCAATGATTGGCTATGGGGTGGTAGGGCCGTGGAGGAAAATTTTTCCAACTTAATTTTTGGACTTAGAATTTTTTCCGCCAAACGGGAAGATGTAGGCTTGCAGAGCTGTGTGGAGTTTTGTGACTTTTTTCCCAAGTGCTCTATGTCAAATTCTGGCCCACGGGATCGATTAACAAAATTTTCCCCTTCGCTAAATTTAAATTTTGAGCCTGAGATGAAGTAAAAACTTCAGAAGGTCATAACTTTTGACTGGGAACTTGGTTATTGGCAAGCAAGGAATTTTTGGAAAGCTCTCAACGTCCTCTTTGCATAGAAACCTTAACAATTTAATTTGGATAACATTTTAATGGTAAATTTTGAGAAAACATATTTGTGTCACTTAGAAAGTGAACTGACATTTTTAACTTATCGATTTTGTTCAAATTTTCCATTAATTATTTCTCGATATGCCAAAAAATCATGGAGGACTTCACTTGAAATATTTTAGGATATATTTCAAGGTTAAATTTTCTTGATTGATTTGCATTGGAAAATTACCAATGTTTACACATCAGAAAACCTGCAATTTCACCTTTACTTGATTTTAAAGGTTGTTTAAAAATTTCTTCAGGGTTTTAGTTTAGTTTGGGGAGCATTATGATCTCATTAATTCGGAATTAATATTTCATTTATCTCTTATACATTTGGAGGTTTTTTTGGACATTTGATAAAAAGGAATTTACTAAGTATACAACGAAGTAGAAATGAGGTTTGTACACTTCAAGAATAGAAATTAAACTATCTCTTTTGTCATGCAAAAAAACATTAAATTTATTCCATTCTAGTTTTAAATACTTTTCTTTCCTATGATGAAATGATAAAGACAAGAATGCACTTCTATATTTTTTTTTGAAATTTTAAAATTTCAAATGAGACAGAGCAGTGCAATATTTCTTCATACGTGCTTCCTTTTCACTTTTACAATAGATATTTCCTACTCTATATCAAGCACAAATTTCCAATGGAAATAATATCGTATGAACAAGGAAAAAAAATTCTATGAATTCAAAGGAATCTCTTACAACTTCTTTCCCATTTATTTTCAAAATACAACATACCAAAAGCATATCTTTCTTTTCTGTTCACAGAACTGAATACTAGATATATTCTTCCATAATCAATTACAACTTTCATAGCGAAAACAAAGTAGTCTTTCCAATAAAATAATACAATATCATCCAGTTCAAGTGGGAAGGGTAAAAAATAAGTTTCACAAGGGACTGTCAGAACTCTGTCTTCCTCTTTAATTAGCATGTACAGAATATAATTTCTTCCATGTTTATTCAAAACCAGAAAATAGAGTATATCTCTTTCACATTTTGAATTGCAACTTTCATATTCAATAAAAAACATATTTCCATCACCAATAATGTACCAGTTCATCCACTTCAAGTGGAAAAGGGTTACAATAAGAATAATCTCAACAAGGACTATCAAACTTGTCCTTTTCCATTCCATTTCAAAACACAGAATACAAATCTTCTTTTCATTTCTCAGAATAACATTACAGAGTATGTCATTTCAAATTAAAATAGAATTTTATTTCCAAAATAGAATACTATCCAATCCATTAAGATTACAAGTCATCCACTTGAAGTGGGAAAAAGGTTTTACAAAAGGAAGTTTTACAAAGGACATCCAAACTTTGTCTTCTTTCACAGCTCCAAAACAATAGTATAAATTTCCATCATTCTCCAATTTGATCACAATAGAATAGGGGGAAAGGTAATGCTTTCCACCCAACCAAGATATCCAATGAAAAGGAGAAGCCATCCTTATTCATTGGCCCTTGATCCCCAACCATTTTGAAATTAGAAATATTTTTCAACACATGGCAACAACGGGCTTCCACAACAGAAGACATATTTCTCATTCAAAATACAGTCCAAAATAGAATGCAGTTTACAAACACATTAAAACGTAACAAACAAAACTCAGGCTTCACCATGTAAGCCAAAGGAGTAAGAAACTATGGGAGATGTTGCTTATGCCTTGAAAAGGGGAAATGGGTATCACCACATGAGAACAAGATGCCAGAATACATACATACATACATATATATATATATATATATATATATATTTCAAATCCCTATATATATATATATATATATATATCATTTCAAATACCTGACATACCCTTAAAACTCCCCAACTTCTTATGGCACCCCATAACAAGTAAAGAAATACAAGCTATTTATCTTTAAGGTGGAACTAAAATCGCAACTCTCTCCAAACTTATACCTCCCCAAAACACTTATGCCTCCCATAGAAATACCCCATAGTATCATCCTACACCATCCCTAGGCCATCTATCCAAACAACCCACACACATGCCAAAACATTCACAACAATAACATTTGCACAAATAAAAGAAGAGAATTTCAAGAGCCAAGCTCTTACCTATCCATAATAGAGTTTGTTCCAAGTTCCAAACAGCAAGCTTTCCAATGTAAAACAACCTAAGATCAATGAAACACGGGTCTTTAAAAAGTCTACAAAATTTCTCCATGAGCAAGAGCTCATAACAGAAAAAGAATAATCCCCAAATGAAGTATGCAAAAGTGAAGCAACCAAAAGAATGTAACCCAAAAACAAGAAAATGAATTCGAATATGTAGAAGTGGGAAGAAAGGAGGATGATTTGGATCTATGTAGGATGCCACATCACACATCCTCAACTCCAAATCACAAGTGAAATTCAATCTCCAAGGCACAATAAATAAATAGGTTAATAATATGACAGTTGTACTTATATACTCAAATCAAGCCCATACGCTAAAGGACGGAAATTAATAACATGTAAGAAAGTGCAATTAAAACATTCAATTTGACTTACAAAAATTCACAAAGAAGGTCTAAATTTAACCCTCCAACCATAGGAAAGGGTGGTATATAAATTTAAGAGGCATGGGACAAGTTTAACTTATCCCACAAGTCTCCAAAATCAGCCTCCAAGGACAAATTCAAATTTTAAAGAAGATGGAGTGTTTCTTACTCCAAAATAAACTTACATATCTCTTACACATTACTTACAACACTTGATCCAAGAGCCAACAAATATATTAATTACATTTTCCTGACCCATTTTAATTAGTTAATCTAACAACATGATTACTCACAATATTTACACATGATTTAATTAAATAGAACGAGGAACACATTATTTATAAAACACATACTAACTTAAACAAAGGAACCAAATAAAAGAAATACACAAAGTCCTATGGTCACATTTGAAGGTGATCCCCCCCCATGGGAATCCATACAAACAATCAAACATACACAAAACAATACATGTTGTCATGGTGACCTTTTTTGAATTCATCTAGAATTCCAATGTGGTTGGTTCCAATCCCCTTATGTTTGTTGTTATATTTTAAACCTATATAATACAAATACCTCCTTCAGCCTCGTGGCCATATTAGAACATCCAAATTAATATAAATATAATTTCAAGATCATTGACATATATGTGAATCACAACAATCATCAAGATAATCAGCAGTATCACTTACAATTTCATCCCCAACTATATCATCATCAATTTCAATTCAATTCTCATTTTCTAGGTCTACTGAAAATATCCAAATATCACAAGTCCGAACAACATTTATAATATAACCATGTCAAACAATATATCAACATCAATATGTAAAGTGTCTCTAATAATCATCATGCATTATATATATCAAATCCAAGTATAATCCATGATCTAACATCTAACACCATACTAAATCAAAACTGTAATAATGTCTATAATATAATCAGTAGTATCATGATCAATATCAAAAGTTTTAAAGGGAAGTTGGCACTACAAACTTGTTCTAATAGGTGATGTTTCTAGAGAATTCTCTAATCACTTTGTGGAATGAGTATAAAATAATTCGAGACAATGCAATGGTGGAATTGTGGATGCATGCGGATTGTTTGGTGGAATGTTGAAAGTATGTGGGAGTCTTGAGGAGTGTGGTAAACCCTCCTCAAGGACCACTTACAATACATACACTTGTATTTACAAGCATGGTCTTATTACCTTTATCTCTTATAATTTGGTTATTAATTTACAGTAAAGTAAAAGTATTAAAATATTATATACTCAATAAACTGAACAATTTAACCAGATGACTAGTGCTATCAATAAAACAACACCTCATGATTTTCTACTAAATTACAATTCGACTCTCAATCGTATCCCTAACCATAACCTCATACATTGCTAAACCTAGGGCATCAAAACATGGTACTCATGTTTGTTTATTTTGGTAAGAGCTAGATGAGTTAACTAAAAAATTATTTATGTCTACCTTCCAAAGTTAAAAAAATGTGATTTCCAGAGACTTGCAAAGAAAAACTATGAGCATCATAAAGGATATGTCATATGGTGTATGTGTTATTTTTTATGTAGAAAGTCACATTAACCATTAACTCGACCTGGTTGGATTATTTGCACTCTCTTCGTTGCTCCTCTAGGAGCCCTGATACTCTGTTTCACACTTTTAGGAAGCTGTGAAAACTAAAAATGTTGGATTTCATTTTAGGTCACCATCTAAACCATAATAAGTGAAACGATTGACCACCTTCACAAACCTCTAGTATTTTTACAAGATAATTACTTGGAACCGTCAATTTGGAAAAAAACACTCTTCTAGTTAGTTTGGAAATATCATTTTGTAGGCCTCCGATCGCAGTTTGACTAGGTAAGACTAGACTAATTACAAACAATGGCTCTGGAAAACCTGTAATCATTTGAAACTCGTTTACAAATTCTTAGTCCCATCGACTCTGATGAATTCTCCATAGATAGGGGAACTTGTAGGAAATTTCTCATTGCGCGTTCATCCATCAAATGTTAGTTTTGGATGTGGTTTTTTTGAGCCCTCAAGCTATGTAACGCTCGCTAAATTTTCCCACATGAAACCCAATAACAACCTAGGGAAAGCTAGAAAAATTATGGAATAATTTCCCACAAAAAGTTTTGAATTAACAATTGTCACATTATTGTTTCAAAGTTACTTTAAATTAATAATATAAATTTCATTTTTCGATCCCATTATAATAAAATAATTAAAACCCTCATTTTCTTTTAACAAATTAGTTATTCTAAGGCATGGTTCACTTTCCCTTTAAATTTTATTGCGATAAACATTTAATTTCCACTATAGTCAACTAGAACAAATTAATCCCATAGGTAAAGGGGCCTATTTAATTATAAACTAAAGTTATTTTAATCCCACAAGGTGATAAGTTTTAAAAAAAATAACAAGGTCCTTAATTTATCACAAGGGTTAGAAAAATAATCCCACCTCTTACACAATTAAACTGTCCCCATTGAAAAGTCAACCCATGCATTTAAAATTTAAAATTTGAATTTTACTCCACCACTCTCCACCTAATTTTTGTAGGGATGAATCTCATCTATTGGATGGATTGATTTGGGGCCACAAGATCAAAGAATTACACTAACCCTAAGTTTTCTTATGATAGGATTCTTTCTCTTTTATTTGACTTATTATTTTTCTCTTGTTTTACATATTGATGGAGGAGAAGGAGGAAGCCATTGGAGGTCAACTCAAGCTTTTGGAGAGGCATACATGCTTCATTTATTTTCTTATTATGTTTACACCCTCATCTAGGGTTTCAATGCATTCATCTATTTCATTTAAATTTTCCCAAATGGGCATATGGGTTTTGCCCCATTTTAGTGATAGGATTAAATTTGGTAGATGTTTTCATTTATGTGGAAAAATATATACATATGTATGTGTATATACAATTGTATACCTATATATATGTATATATTTTATTAGATTGTATCTTAATAAAAACCCATGATAAAGAAAAACATACAGTATATATATAAGATCAAATTACAATGAGGTTCGTCTGCATTTTCTATTTACACAGATCACAAAAAAAAGGTATGCGTTGGTCTATGTTACTAGTAATTGGGTCAGATTAAGATCTATTTGAATAAGGAGGGGTTATATTAGTAATTATTTAAATTTGGGGTTGGGGGAGGGTCTCCGACCCGAACCCCCATCCCATTGTTAATGGGGTGGGGAGTGAGTTCGACGACCCCCCCAACCCTTTTCGCTACTAATACTTGCATAGGCCGCAACCACAAGCTTCCACAATTTTTTTTTGAAAAAATTGTTCAAATTTACATTATATTTAGTTAGTATTTAATTTATATGATTGATTTAAAAAAAAAAAAATCAATAATAAAAACTATTTTATATAATAATTATATATATTTACATATGTGTGTGTGTGTGTGTATATATATATATATATATATAATATTATAAAATTATTTCAATAACTATATTTGATAATTGTATACTTTTATTAATGTAATAATATTACTAGGATATGAATATCCATTTATTTGCATATCAATAAGTCCCATTAATATTAAAATATTTCATTATTAATAATATTTAAAATATTAATATTACTATCAAAATAAAAATAAAATATAGATAGTAATATTCACAAGTTAAAAAACTTGGACTAACACTTTCTTCTCTAACAATCAAGTAAGAAAGTGCATTTAAAAATCACCTTTTACCTTGCAAAACACATAATGGGTTGTATTTTTGACCCCCCAACCCATAGGTAGGGTTGGTATAATAAATTAAGAGGTGTGGGACAAGTTTAAATTGTTCCATAAGCCTCCAAAATTGGCCTTTTAGGCCAAATCCGAATTTCTAAGGAGAGGTAGAGTGTACACCACTCATGATCACATGCATTTAACTTACAACACATAAACCAAAGAATTATATAATCTAATAAATGACTAATTTTTTTCCCATCCATAATTAGTTTAACAACATGATTAATTTACTAATCTAGACACATAAATTAATTAATGATAAAAATGAATTACATCAATATAAAATCACATACTCTAAAATAAAATAAAGGAAAAGAAGAAAAACACACAAACCCCTTGGTCACAATTGGAGGTAATCCCCCCATGGGGACTCCCTAAAAAAACACACAAATAATGTAAAACAAGTTTCCATAGTGACCATTTCAAAATCCTTCCAGCATTCTAATGTGGTTGGTCTCCAATCACCTTTTTATTATTGTGATATAATCACCTGCAGAACACACAATACCTCCTTCCACCTCATGGCCACATAAAAAAATTTAAGATAAAATATATGCATATAAGAAAAAACTCATCCATACATAAATTAAATTATCATCTAGGAAAATAATTTTACTATTTTAAAATTCCAACAACATCTCAATTCTACATTTATCAATACCAATAATATTAGAAGGTTAGTTCACTGGTAAATCCTACTCAATATGGTGAAAATGTTGAATGTGAGAAATATATAAATATGTCAACAAAACATCATCATCAATACAAATGTATCTCTAAGAAAATCAACATAATTATACTGTGAATCGAAATACATCAATATTCCAAGTGTCTCTATCGTCTAATAATCATTCTAATCCAAAATGATACGATAATATCCATATATATAACCAACAGTAATCGAAATCAAAATCTAATAAGTGTGAAAGGGAAGTGGACACGACATCCCCCTCCCATTAGAATTGAATTCCTCCTGGAAGTCACTAAAATAGATGTGGAAAATGGACTTGTAGCAATGTAGCATCCTCCCATGTAATAGAAATCTCATCATACCTATCCCACTAGACTTGAAACTGGTCAATCCCTCTGCCTCAGAGGCCCAACATCCTATGCTCTAAAATACATATGGGCTCCACCATCACCTATCCCTGATCCTGCACCTACAATGAGGTCCAATATAATACATGAGAAGGAACAAAAATATATCTCCTAAGTAAAAAAATATGAAACACATTATGGACGTGAGAAAATATAGGTGGCAATGCTAGACGATAAGCCAAAGGACCAATATAGTCTAAGATCTCAAAGGGACCCACAAATATAGGAGCAAGCGTAGAGCCTTTTCCGTAACAGATAGGGATCTTATGAGACTTGACATGAAGAAACACCTTCATGGCCACCTCAAAACTATGATCTGTCCTATGTTGATCCATATACTTCTTCTGCATATCCTATGCCTCCTGGAATCTCTACATGATCATAAAAACATGTTGCTCCATATCATGTAGTAAATTTTTCCCAAGAAAAACCTTGTCCTACAAGATGTCCCAACTAAGAGGTGTATTGCACTCTCTACCATACAGTGCCTAAAAAGGATCCATTCCTATCGAACTTTGAAAACTCCTATTATAGGAAAACTCCACTAGATACAAGTACTCCTCCCACCTCAACATATGGTCCATGATATACATTCTAAGCATGTCCTCCAAGATTTGATTTACCTTCTCATTCTTTCCATCTTCATCCTGAGAGCATACTGCATCATAGTCCATAAGTTAGAAGTGGACAAGGGATCACAGTCACAAATGATATTCCACAGAATCACGTCTAATCTGATAATCTCATCAAGGTATAGCCATGCCTCTGCACGAGTTGTGTAGGTGTTCTTCACTGGAGGAAAATGAGCAACTTTCATCAATTTATCCACCGTGACCATGATAGCGTCGTTGTGGTATTTTGACATCGGTAACCCAACTATGAATTTCATGGAAATGGTGTCCCATTTCCACTCCGGTATAGCATGAAGGAAGATAAGGTCATCTGGACGTTGATCCTCGACCTTCACCTTCTGACACTCTAAACAACGTGACACAAATTGAACCATGTCTCTCTGTAGTCCTATCCAATGGTACAATTGTCTCAAGGTGGCATGCATCTTCTTCACCCTAGGATAGGCTGAATAAGGTGCATGTTGATCATCTTTCAAAATGTCTTGTCTCAAGCCTTTGTCTTAAGGAACATATATTCAGCCTCTATGCCTGAGAAGGCAATATGTATCTAATGAAAATCCATAAAATCTCCGCTCAAGGGTCTCTGAGACTCAATCTCTGCTCCTGCTACAATGTAGAAGCTATCATGAGGAAGCTGTAGAAAATTCCTACTATGTAAATCTATAGCCATTGAAGTAGCCGTAGCCACATGTCTCCATCTACTCAGGGTGTCTACAACCACATTCTCCTTCCCCTTCACATTGTCTATCTCCATATCATAATCACAAAGAAACTCCATGCAATACCACTGATGAGCATTGAGATTGGGATGCGTGAAGAGGGGTTGAAGACTCAAGTTATTAGTCCTGAGTGTAAATCTCTGGCAAAGAAAGAAGTGTCTCCACCGCACCAAGGCATGCAAAACTGCTGTAAGATCAAGGTCATGAGTCAGATAATTGATCTCATAATCCTTGAGTTTGTAAGACTAAAATGAAACTACTCAGCCCTCCTACATCAAACCCATCTCCAAGTCATGCCAAAGAAGCATCTGTGCAAATGAAGAACTCACCCTAAGGGTCTAGTACTAGAAGAATATGCATTATCGTGAGACATTCCTCTAGTGTCCTGAAGGCCTTCTCACATCTATCTGACCATACAAACTTATTCCCTTTACTCTAAAGGGAAGTGATGGGTGTCAAATCGAGAAAAATCCTATACAAACCTCCTTTAGTATCCTATAAAACAAATGAAATTATGCACCTCGCTCACACTAGTGGGTGCTAGGAAATCCATAATAGCTCGAATCTTGGAAGGATTGACACTGATACCTTCTCGAGAAATGATAGCCCAGATACTGCATCTTTATCTGAAAGAAAATATACTTCTCCAGGTTCCCATAAAGATGTTGCTCATGAAGACACTGAAGAACCTTGAGAACGTGCTCCTCATTCTCCTCACATGTATGTGCATATATCAGAATTTTATCAAGAAAAATGAGCACGAAGTGATCCAAAAATTTCTGGAATAACCCATTCATCAATCTCATGTACACTCTGGGGGCATTCATCAAAGAAAAAGGCACTATTGTGAACTCGTAGTGGTATATCTACTTCCGTGATCCTCATCTAATGATATCGCAACTTAGGATCCATCTTCAAAAATATTGTGGCCCCCTTAATTTGATAAAAAAAATCAATGTGTGGAAGGGGGTAACGATTATTGATTGTAACTTTGTTCAGGTGGCGATAATCAATACACAAATGTAGTCATTTGTCCTTCTTCACAAAAATCATTGGTGCACCCAAAGGGGATACACTAGGATGGATTAGGCCTTTCTCTAGAAGGCCCTCAAGCTGTAACTTGAGCTCACAGAGCTCAGGGTTATTCATCTGATATGGTGCTCATGAGATAGGCTCTGAGTTCAAAACCAAATCTATGTGAAAATATATCTCACATGGGGGAGGTTGATGGTGAATCATAACACCCATAAAATTCTACAGCTCGATGGGTTGAGACTCTTAGTACGATTGCATAACATGGAGCTTTTCCCAAGTGTGGGACCTTGTGAATCAGGAAATCTCTCCAGATGAAGGCCGGTTCCTATTCCTCTATTCAGATGCACACATAAAAATGTAGAGGGTTTACTCAAAAAACTAATGTAACTTGCCAAGGAGACAGGGTAAGAACATGCATAAAAATAAACCTAAACTAACAAAGGTGATGCACCAAGGAATGAAGAACACTTGTCTTGCCAATAAACACAAACCATTAAAATGCAATTCAAGATCATGCACAGATAATCAAATTTCCAATGAAAGATCAAGAGGATGTAAATGAACACAGAGAGGGTTGATAATTATCCATAGACATGCGTTATTTACTCCAAATATTGATACAATACCCTACAAAATGCCAAGAGGAAAATATGCATTATAGCTTAAGATGGGAGGGTTGAACTCCACAAATTCACGTGCCAAAGAGAAGAAGGGAGGGGAAAAACAAGAATGTCCAACCTTTAGAAAGAACCCCCTCCTTACAATTTATAGGAAGAATGAGATAGGGAAGAGAAAGGAATTCCAAATCTACCCCAACCACCTCCAGATTGTATTTAATTCATCTCATTATGGTGGTAGGTGAGAACCCTAGCAAACCCAAAACAATGGCGAACTGTATTTTTTTATTTTTGAATAACTTGTGCTCACCCAATATAGGACCTTGTAATATTTCTGAAAAGTCCAACCTTTGCTGAATCCGAGCTTCCTGTAAAAAGTTATGGCCATTTGAATATTTGGGTCAGGGTTTTCTTCCTGTCGGGTTCGGGGTGTCAATGCTCAAAATGTTATGCCTCCTGAAGGTGCGCCTTAGCGCATCTATCCTCACATCAACATACTTTAAGTGCACCATAGGTTATGAAAATGTGGTGTTGGCGCCTTTAATCTGCGCTAGGGGAACAACTTTTTCCATGTCAGTGCCTTCTAATCTGCTCTAGGGTGCGACTGGTGGCGTAAATAAATGTTGGGTTTTGAGTTTCTTTGATTTCAATATTCTTTTGTTTGTCTATATTTACCTGTGGAGGGAGATATATACAACAGGGGAGGTTATCCAGGAATCTCCCATAGAAAGACATCTGAAAAACCTCTCGATATGTGATGGCCATCAAGATATGGCCCACTAGACTCATCCTCAGATCTGTCACTAACCGTAGTAGCATACATATGGAAACCTTGTCACACACACCGCTTAAGTTGCGTAATGGAAATAGTGCGGATAGAAACAGGCCTCCTAACTCCTGTTATCACTGACTGAACTCCTAGATCATCTGTACATGATATAGTCTTATCATATTAGTCCACTCTGGATCTGTGTTAAGACATCTAGTCCATGCCCTAGATGACTCCATACAAACCCAACGGAAGGATACGAAGATCTGAGGTAGAGGTGAAGCGTCACAAATCCACTACACACTCCTTAGCTAAGGAGTCTATAAATATTTTGGCTCCAAAAGCCATCTCAACGTCCCAACTAAGACCCTACCTAACTCCCACAAGCCTATAACGCTCCACTAAAGATGGTGTAATAAATAAATTAGATGAACCAGAATCAAACAATATAGAGGTAGGAATACCACTAATGTTACTTGTAGTCTCTATCACAGTACTTTATTGCTCAGCCTGGTGGTTCTCGACTGCTACATAGATCTAATGGCTATGTCCCATGTTGCCAATCATAGGCTCTGAAATATGTTCCTTACCCTTGTTACTAGGGTTCCTATGAGATCTCTCTCCTATGATGTCCAACAACGCCACAACCATAACAGCTACCTAGTCCTCTCTAGTGAGATGCAACTCTAACCGGTACTCTAGAATTTTGTGCCATGGATCTTGATGATCCGGCTATGGACTGCTGAGATATCTACTGACGAGCTCCTTCTGATTGAGATCTTAGTGCATCCTATGTCCTAATGGGACCCCTAGGAGGAGGCCCCATACTCCGTACCCTATGAGCATCGAATCTATGAGTAGGTCTGAATGGTGGATGCATTTGCTGCTACTCCTACTGAGGTGGCTATTATGGTGGGCTGAATGAAGATTGTGCAGAACCATGTCCACCACAAGGAAGAGGACATAACCCCCTTGACATGTTATCCTGCATCTACTAGATGTGGCTCTGCAATCTATCCTTATCCTACTAAGTCTTTCCCTGAGCCTCCTCTGTGATGTAGGTTTTCTCAACGGCCTTTGCTAAGGTTAGTGGGAAATGGATACGCACTGCACGCACCAAATCCAAATTCAAGCACCTGATGAACCTTTGAATCTGAGCCTGCTCGTCCCACATAGAGTCAACATACTGATGTAGGTCAAAAAATTGACTCTCATACTTCACTATAGTCATGGATGCCTGACGGAGGTCATGAAACTTGTCTATCCTCTATTGAATGAACCTCCTCGATAAATAAATGCTCCTAAACCATTCCTCAAAGAGCTCAAAGGTAACTGTCTCTAATTCTACGTGGAGCTTCTGCTCCTCTTTCCTCCACTAGACACCTACTCCACCCCTCAAATTATGGATTACAACATGATATTTCATGTTTCTAGTACATGGAAAAAGCTTGAAGAACCCACTCAAGCTCACAAGTCAGGACCCTACCTGAAAACCATGTGTATCTCTAGAATAGTCAGATAGGCATAGCTTCAGGATCTCCCTGATATGGTCTGTAGTTAATTACCAATGACCCATAGGTCTCTCTGCATGCTCCTCCCTCTGCCTAGGGATCCGAGATCTATCCCTATGTCCTGAAATCTTTTCTCCATGTGCCCTCTGCGGTGAATCTTCCCTAGCCAACTCCACACAAAATTTCTCTGCCCTATGATCCTTGATGTGTTAAGGAGATGCATAAGCCTCAGCTGATGGATCCATATCATGCTTGAAAGGTCATTCTCCTAAGAACCCTCTGTGTCTAGTGGCATTGATGTCCTAAAGCATCTGTAAAATATGAGGTAGAATGGCCACTACATCCTGATATGAGGTGGAAAGTCTAGATCTACATGCAAGAACCCTTCATCTAGTGCATGCCTCCTACACGGACCAAGGTGAGAGTTAGTTCATCATTCTAGGTTTTGTTTCAGTTTCTAAGTTTACTATGTTATAAAATTATCAAACAATGTTTTTTTCTATGCTAAAAATATATATTTGTGCTAGGTTAAATGTTCATGTCTCATGTTTTCCAGTCTTCCCAAGGGTCCAAGCTTTGAACCCATGGCTCTGAAACCAAGTGTAATCCCCACTAAATTTTCCCACACGAAACCCAAGAATAACCTAGGGCAAGTTAGAAAAATTATGAAATAATTTTTACTGAAAAACGTGACCATAAAAAGTTTCAAATTAACAGTTGTCACATTCTTGTTTGTAAGTTACATTAAATGAATAATATAAATTTTCTTTTTCAATCCCCATTATAATAAAAATAATTCAAACCCTCATTATCTTTTAACAACTTAGTTAGTCTAAGGCATGGTTCAGTTTCCCTTTAAATTTTATTATGATAAGTCATTTAATTTCCACTATAGTCAACTAGAAAAAATTAATTCCATGGGTAAAGGGGCCTATTTAATCAAATACTAAAGTTATTTTAATCCCACAAGGTGAATTTTTTTAAAAACACATAACAAGGTTCTTAATTTAGTACAAGGGTTAGAAAAATAATCACACCCCTTACACAATTAAAGTGGCCCCCTTTAAAAGTCAACCCATGCATTTAAAATTTAAAATTTGAATTTTACCCAACCACTCCCCACCTAATTTTATTATGGATGAATCCCATCCATTGGATGGATTCATTTGGGGTGAAAAAATCAAAGGATTCCACTAACCCTAAGTTTGCTTATGAAAGACTTTTTTCTCTTTTATTTGACTTATTATTTTTCTTTTATTTTACAGATTGGTGGAGGCGCAGGAGAAAGCCATTGGAGGTCATCTCAAGCTTTTGGAGAGGCGTACATGCTTCATTTATTTTCATATTTCTTTTACACCCTCATCTAGGGTTTCAATGTATTCATCTATTTCATTTATCTCATTATTTTAAGATTTACGCAAATGGACATATCGGTTTTGCCCCATTTTAGTGATAGGGTAAAATTTGGTACATGTTTTCATGTAAGTGGAAGAATATATACATATATATGTGTATATACAATTGTATACCTATATATATGTATATATTTTATTTTAATAAAACCCCGTAATAAACAAAAACATACAGTGATTGAATATATGAAGAATATATATATATAACACCAAATTACAATGAGGTTCAACCGTATTTTCTATTTACACATACCATAGAAAAAAGGAATGCGCATGTGTAAATTACTAGTGATTGGGCTGGATTAAGAACTATTTGAATAAGGGGGGGATTGTTATGTTAGTAATTGTTTTAATTTGGGGTTGGGAGGAGGGTCATCGACCGCACCTCCCATCCCATTATTAATGTAGTGGGGGTGAGGTAAGTGACCCTCCCCATAACTCTTTTCCCCACTAACACTTGCACTGGCCACAACTGCAAGCTTCCACAATTTAAAACTTTTTTTTTTGTTAAAATTTACATTATATTTAGTTAGTATTTCATCGATATGATTTCTTTTTTTAATTGTTTTTCAATAACAAAAACTATTTAATATAATACTTATATATACATATGTATACACACACACACAGTTTGATTTCACACACACACACACACACACACGGATAATATATATAATATTATAATATTATTTCAATAACTATATTTGATAATGGTATACTTTTATTAATGTAATAATATTACTAGTATATAAATATCAATTTATTTTCATATCAATAAGTCACATTAATATTAAAATATTTCATTATTAATAAAATTTAAAATATTAGTATTACTATCAAAATAAAAATGAAATATAGATAGTAATATTGACAAGTTAAAAAAACTTGCACTAACACTTTCTTCTCTAATAATTTGATAAATATTGTATAGAAGGTAGAAGAAATTAAATTTCATTTCCTTTAACAATTTATAATGGATTTGTAATAAAAAAAAATTCAAAAAGAAAATATACACTAAATGAAAACCACCAATCAACTAAAATAGGAATAGTTGTTTTCTTTTCAACTACATTTCCATTATGTAAAACTAGCTTTAATAAAATGTCTTTCTTTCCTTTTTACATTAATGCAACTTGAACAATGAAAATAAATTTTGTTTTCCTTAAGCATAGAATTTTTCTTTCGATAGAAGAAATTTTCTTTCTCATAATACACTACAACTAAACATTTAAACATAATTCCCATTAAATTTCTTCATTCACATTCTAAAATTTAAGGAGAAGGGAAAATACACATTCCTTAATGAATTTAGCTAAAAATAATAATACAACTTAGTAAATGAAACTTAGAATGCAACATTTCTTTTAAAGAATGTAATACTACAACTCCTCCACCTAAGTGGGAATTTACAAAATAATGGTTTTCTCACAAGGAAGGAATTCTTGATTTCACAAAAACTCCAAGTGTCAATTCTTCAATAAGATCTCCATCTTTCTTCACTTGATCACAACAATGAAAAATGAGGGAGACACAAAAAACTCCACCCAACCAAAACTCCAATGAGAAGAAGAATAACTTCTTCTCATTGTCACCCGAGCCCCAACCACAAGGAAATAATGGATGGATAAAACACATGGAAATTCTAAAATTATTCCACACTTACTATTAATAAACACACACACAAGAAACAAATAACCAAAAAATACTCATTTTTAAGCACAGAGACTTCCCAAAACAATAGCTCCTAAAATAAGCTAAGTAGAGATAGGAATGTGGGGGTGCCCTTGTGCCTCCCAAGGGTTTCTATGTCCAGCTATAAAATCCTCCACAATACAATCAATTCCAAAATCTCTTATGCCTCCCCAAAATAATAAGTACCTCTATTTCTCTTATGCCTACCTCTCTCTTATGGCTCCCACAATACACAAAATAAAAAAATAGAACAAGGGGGGAACTAAAACCCACTCCCTCCTAAAAACATAAAGAAACTCTTATGCATCTCAAAATATTTCATCCCCATTTCCAAATCTCAACACAACCTAAAGTCAATTTACTACCCAACACTTAAAACAACAACACACATCCATACAACACATAACATACAACAAAACAAGAGTGCAAAATCCTACCTTTCCATTGTAAAGCTCCTCTTTTCAAGCAAGTTCCAAAAATATTTCAAACTCAAGTAACTCCAAACTCCCTTCTATTCCAACAAGAAAGCACTCAAAAAATCCAAGATCCAAAGCTAAGCAAGTAACCCCATTTAGTTCCCAAATATTTCAATAAATAGAAAAGAGGAGGAGGGAGATGATGTGGCTCCATGTAGAATGCCACATCATTTCTTCTCCACCCCACATCACTCAAGTCAAACCCAGACCCCAAGGAATAATTAATGAGTGGTTGAGAGGTATGAAAAACCTCTTACACACACCAATCCAAACTATACCCTTTAGGATAAAGAAATAAACTTATGTAAGAAAGTGCAATTAAAACTAACCTTTTTCCTTCCAAAACACATAATGGGGTCTATTTATGGCCCCCCCCAATCCATAGGTAGGGTTGGTATAATAAATTAAGAGGTGTGGGACAAGTGTAACTTGTCCCACAAGCCTAAAAAATTGGCCCTTAAGGCCTAATCCAAATTTCTAAGGAGAGGTAGAGTGTACAACACTCAAGATCAGTTAAACAAAAGAATGCTCAGAACCACTTAGAACACTTAAACCAAACAACCATCTAATATAATAAATGAATTCTTTTTGTCCCATCCATAATTAGTTTAGCAACATGATTAGTTTACTAATCTAGAAACATAAATTAATTAATGATAAAAGGGAATTACTGATAATAATGGTATAGCTTAGATACCAAATGATAAAATAGAATAAGATTGCAATGACCAAAGAGGGATGGAAGCCTCACAAATATTATTGATCATGAAATCAGATTACATTACAATGCAAGAGCTGTAATATTTATAGATATTAGATAGCCTCATATGGATAGACATGACACCCTAGCAGACACCAACTAAGAGATGATAAGACCCATCTCACATGCACATGTAATTACTACTAATACCAATATTGAATGTTATCCAACATAACAATATTGAATGCAAGTCACTAGACTAGAGTGCACATGTTGCACATTATTAAATAAAAAACAATGCAATAAAATGCAATAAATATGCCTATGCTAAATTATGCTAACATTCCCCCCCCTTAATTTTGCATAGTTTCTAATGAAGTGGAGAGGAACTCTCTGAACAGTTTGAATTTGTCACGTGCAAGTGACTTAGTGAAAACATATGCCTTCTGTTCAGCTGTACGATAGAAATGGAGCTGTATGTTGTGCGTCAAGACATGCTCACGTATGAAATGAACCTATACTTCAATATGCTTGGTTCTCTCATGAAATAATGGATTGCGAACAAGCTTTAGAACTCCTTCATTATCAACATATACTAGAGTAGATTTCTGTTGTGGTAGACCAATTCCTTCCAGTATTCGGCGTAGCCATATTGCTTCACAAACAGCTTCACCCTGCAACTCGATACTCTGCTTCTGTAGAAGAGTGAGAAACAAAGTTATGTTTCTTGCTTCCCCATGATATCAGTCCAGATCCCATAAATAAGACAAAGCCTGATGTTGACTTCCTATCATCCATGTTTTCTGCATGATCTGAATCTGAATATCCTGTCAAGAAGAAATTATCATTCTTCTTGTACTCTAGACCAAGGTCAACTATACCCTTTAGATATCTTAGTATTCTCTTTGCTGCTTTCCAATGACATATTTTTGGTTCTTGCATGAAGCGTGATAAATAGCTGATTGCAAAGCTGATATCTGGTCTAGTATATGTAAGGTAAATGAGACTCCCAATCAACTACCGATAGAGAGTTGCATTCACCGGTGGTTATGGATCGGAACGAGATAACTAAAGTCTCGCTTCCATAGGTGTGGCAATAGGAGTGAAGTCCATCATCCTGAATTTCTCGAGCATTGTCTTGGTGTATTTCAACTGTGACACAAAGATATGATTCTCTTTTTGCCATACTTCCAACCCAAGACAATAGTGCATGAGCCCGAGATCTGTCATGTCAAAACGATCGATTAAAATCCTTCTTTGTTGCATCGATCATCTTCACAGAACTACCTGTAATGACTAGATCGTCGACATAAACAACCACAATGACAATCTCCCCCCCCTTTCTTTTTGAAGTAGAGATTGGGGTCATAAGGATTCCTTTCAAATCCATGACTTATGAGATGCTCATCAATTTTGATGTACCATGCTCGGGGTGCCTGTTTTAGGCCATATAGAGATTTTATGAGTCTGCATACCATCATCTCTTTTCCTGGTATTACATAACCCTCTGGCTGAGTCATATAGACTTCTTCTTGCAAATCTCCATTAAGAAAGGAACTTTTCACATCCATTTGGTGGACTTTCCAACCAAATTGTGCAGCTAGAACAAAGATCATCCTCATTATCTTGATCTTGGCTGTGGGAGGAAATGTCTCCTCATAATCAATACCTTCTTGTTGTGCATACCCCTTTGCTACTAGCCTTGCTTTATACTTGTCAATAGTCCCATCTGATTTGTACTTAGTCTTGAATATCAATCTACATCCAATGGGTTTATTCCCTGCTGGAAGGTCGACAAGTTGCCATGTGTTGTTCTTCATCACTGACTGATACTCTGAATCCATGGCATCTTTCCAAGATTTTGATTGTAGGGCTTCCTGAACTGTAGATGGCTCAATTGTTTCAACAACTCTGCTCATTAGGGCATAATATACCTCTTCACGAGCTTGACTGCGAGTTCTAGGTCTAGGATTGGATGATGTGCTTGGTGCTTCATCCAAATTTTCATCTCTTATTAATTGAGTATATCATTTAGGTAACTTCTTAGCTGTTCCATTAGCTTGTAGTGGATCCAAGTTTTCACCATCATCTAATTCATCACTGTCGTCTTAAATGGGAACATCAAATTCTGTCTTCACAAGAGGTGTATTCTACATGTTTGTTGATTCATTGAGTGGAGCATCTACTTGTTTCTTTTCAAAGAACTCAACATCCCTACTTGTGTATACTTTCTTTGCTTTTGGATCCCATAATCTGTACCCAAGTGCTTCTTCACTGTATCCAATGAATATCAATTTCTTAGCTTTCATATCCAACTTGTTCCTGTTCTTCATGGGTATGTGCATGCTAGCTTTACACCCAAATACTCTTAGGTGTGCAATTGATGGTTTTCGATTTGACCATGATTCTTGAGGTGTCACTCCTTCAAGAGCTAATGTGGGCACTCTATTCAACAAATAGACTGCAGTTCTTGCAGCTTCTGCCCAAAATGTCTTTGTTAAACCTGAGTCACCAATCATACATCGCACCATTTCCATGATAGTACAATTCCTTCTCTCAACTATACAATTCTGTTGTGGTGTGTGAGTAGGAGGCATTTGTTGATGAATCCCATGAGCTTCTAGGTAAGTCTTTAACTCATTGCTTGTGAATTCCCCCCCTCGATCTAAGCAGAGAGTTTTGATCTTATGACCAACTTCATTCTCAACAAGTGCTTTGAACTTCTGAAATGTCTCAAAGGCTTGACTCTTGTTTCTTAGACAATATATCCACATCTTTCTTTAGTAGTCATCAACACAAAGCATGAAGTATTGACATTCAGAATGACTTGGTTGCATGGGCCCGCAAAGATCGGTGTGCACTAGATCAAGCTTTCCCTTAGCTCTATATGTGTTCTTCTGGAAGGGTACTCTGTGTTGCTTTCTAGCTAGGCAATTGTGACACTTGTCAGTGTTGTGCTTGAGTGTAGGCAATCCTTTCACCATGTTGCCTTTTTGAAGTGTTTGAAGATAGCCAAAACTGATGTGACCATATCTACGATGCCATAGTTCTACAGATTGCGTGTCTTTGGCCACTAGAGCTTGATCATCCTTGTGCACAAAATCAAGTTGGAACATGCATCCCACATTGGAGGCTCTTGCTACAATCTTGGAACCTCTTGATTTATCTCTTATCAAGCACACTTTTTCTCCATTATTACTGTCAAAATCCAACTTCAAGTTGTGATCAAGGAGTTGACTAACTGATAGCAAATTCCTGGTCAACCTAGGTACATACAATACATTTATGATTTTACAGTCATGCTTTCCAAGAGGTAGTGAAATGTTTCCAATCCCCTTGACACTGTATGATGAGTCATCACCTAATGACACATGGTTTTTGTTAGGTGAGTCATGCAGTGTGTAAAACCAATCCTTACATCCAGTCATGTGTCGAGTTGCACCCAAGTCAACATACCAGATATCTTGTGTGGACTTGGTTTCTTCATCAAATTGAGAAAAATACATGTGGTGTCCTTCATTTGAATCATCCTCATGTTCGGCAATGTACACAAGTTGTTGTTTGGGTTTTCTTTGCCAATTACCATTTTTCTGCCCTTGATTGTTGTTGTTGTTGGACTTCCCTTTATTTGAATTATTGTTACCCTATTGGTTATTGGGTTTTGAATTTCTTGATGAACCCTTTTTGTAGGAATTTTACCAACAATATTTGATGTCATGTCCCCCATCTATTGCAAATGGGACACTTCTTGGTGTTGTCTCGTTGACTTTGATTTTTTTGGGACTTCTTGTTATTGGACTGAAATCTCCCCTTTCCTTTATAATTGGAAGATAGTGCTTGCTCATCTTCATGATCTTTGTTGTTCATTGCCTCTTCTTGTTGGAGTAGATTGACCAACTTCTCAAAGGTGACGGTGTGTTCAATCATATTGATAGTTGTCACAAAGATTCTATAGGAAGGAGGAAGTTCTCGCAACACAATTGGTATGAGGTCTTCATCACTTATCTCTTTTCCCAATGCCAATAGAGATGCCCTCAAAGTAGCAACTCATCTCAAAAAAACTTCAACCTTCTCATTGTGCTTGAACTTGAAAGTATGCAGTTGTGATAGTAGGTTGAGGATGGCATTCTTGTTCTTTGCCTCATAGACTGTGCTCAACTTATCCCATGCATCCTTGGCCGATGTGGCATCTCTAATGTGGGGCTACACATCTTCCGTTACACTAAACAAGATGATCAACTTGGCCTTTTGATTGGCCCTGTCAAATTGAACTTGTTGTCTTCCATCATCATGTGATCTTGTTGTTTTTCCATCTACAATTGTCCATAGGTCTTCAAACTCAAGTAACATCTTGATCTTTGGTTTCCATGCAGCATAGTTGTCTCTTCTAAGCAGTTGTGAATCTGGAAAGAAGAACTTTGGTGCTTGTGCACCCATTTCTGCAATCTAAATTTCTAAAAATCTGAATTTCTGACAAAAGGTAAGGCTTTTATCACTCCAGGTTTATGGTCTCCCTCTCAAATATACCGTCATGCCGATATACCAAACCTTTCTATATACGTTCCCTTCCGATATACCCGTCAGTACGTGGAAGAAGATCACCCTTTCAATATACCCGTTAGTACGGAAAGAGGTTTTAACGCACATGCAAGAATTTAGTACGTGGTACTTAGACAATACGGAGAGGGGTTTGTGCAAGCATAAACGGATGGGAGGGCTCAAATGTGTGTGTATTGTGTCCTTATTACTCCCCGTCGATTTTATAGGGTCGATGCCAAGATGACGTTTAGGTAGTTTTGTTAGGCATTAAGTGCAGTAGTAGTCGCGACGGCATCACCCGTAAGCGATTCCCAAAGGCACCGTATATACTGAACGCTGGTATGAGATCAAAAATCTCGTGTGATAGAACCAAACATAAAATAAAAAATTTGTACCCTTTTTTTCACTTTATGCACCAAGATTAGTACAAAATGCTCCAAAATTACATCGAAATGAAGTTTTTGTGTCCCCCTCTTTACAAAAAAAGGTTTAGAATCACAAAATACACAATTTTAGGCCAAAAATATTTTTTTACCCCTAATAGGTGTTTTTCCGCTAAAAATTTAGCGGTGGCTCTAAATGTGTTTGGTGAGCTTCTAAATTTGGAAATCTCCCAAAATTTATTAATTTCTCCAAATTTTCTAAAAAAACAATTTAAAAAAAAATATGGAGAGAGTGGGAATTGAACCGCTGACCTGTTTGTGCAGCTAGAACAAAGATCATCCTCATTATCTTGATCTTGGCTGTGGGAGGAAATGTCTCCTCATAATCAATACCTTCTTGTTGTGCATACCCCTTTGCTACTAGCCTTTCTTTATACTTGTCAATAGTCCCATCTGATTTGTACTTAGTCTTGACTATCAATCTACATCCAATGGGTTTATTCCCTGCTGGAAGGTCGACAAGTTGCCATGTGTTGTTCTTCATCACTGACTGATACTCTGAATCCATGGCATCTTTCCAAGATTTTGATTGTAGGGCTTCCTGAACTGTAGATGGCTCAACTGTTTCAACAACTCTACTCATTAGGGGATAATTGACCTCTTCACGAGCTTAACTGCGAGTTCTAGGTCTAGGATTGGATGATGTGCTTGGTGCTTCATCCAAATTTTCATCTCTTATTAATTGAGTATATCATTTAGGTAACTTCTTAGTTGTTCCATTAGCTTGTGGTGGATCCAAGTTTTCACCATCATCCAATTCATCACTGTCATCTTAAATGGGAACATCAAATTCTGTCTTCACAAGAGGTGTATTCTACATGTTTGTTGATTCGTTGAGTGGAGCATCTACTTGTTTCTTTTCAAAGAACTCAACATCCCTACTTGTGTATACTTTCTTTGCTTTTGGATCCCATAATCTGTACCCAAGTGCTTCTTCACTGTATCCAATGAATATCAATTTCTTAGGTTTCATATCCAACTTGTTCCTGTTCTTCTTGGGTATGTGCATGCTAGCTTTACACCCAAATACTCTTAGGTGTGCAATTGATGGTTTTAGATTTGACCATGATTCTTGAGGTGTCACTCCTTCAAGAGCTACTGTGGGCACTCTATTCAACAAATAGACTGCAGTTCTTGCAGCTTCTGCCCAAAATGTCTTTGTTAAACCTGAGTCACCAATCATACATCGCACCATTTCCATGATAGTACGATTCCTTCTCTCACCTATACCATTCTGTTGTGGTGTGTGAGTAGGAGGCATTTGTTGATGAATCCCATGAGCCTCTAGGTAAGTCTTGAACTCATTGCTCTTGAATTCCCCCCCTCGATCTGAGCGGGGAGTTTTGATCTTATGACCAACTTCATTCTCAACAAGTGCTTTGAACTTCTGAAATGTCTCAAAGGCTTGACTCTTGTTTCTTAGACAATATATCCACATCTTTCTTTAGTAGTCATCAACACAAAACATGAAGTATTGACATCCAGAATGACTTGGTTGCATGGGCCCGCAAAGATCGGTGTGCACTAGATCAAGCTTTCCCTTAGCTCTATATGTGTTCTTCTAGAAGGGTACTCTGTGTTGCTTTCTAGCTAGGCAACTGTGACACTTGTCAGTGTTGTGCTTGAGTGTAGGCAATCCTTTCACCATGTTGCCTTTTTGAAGTGTTTGAAGATAGCCAAAACTGATGTGACCATATCTACGATGCCATAGTTCTACAGATTGTGTGTCTTTGGCCACTAGAGCTTGATCATCCTTGTGCACAAAATCAAGTTGGAACATGCATCCCACATTGGAGGCTCTTGCTACAATCTTGGAACCTCTTGATTTATCTCTTATCAAGCACACTTTTTCTCCATTATTATTGTCAAAATCCAACTTCAAGTTGTGATCAAGGAGTTGACTAACTGATAGCAAATTCTTGGTCAACCTAGGTACATACAATACATTTATGATTTTACAGTCATGCTTTCCAAGAGGTAGTGAAATGTTTCCAATCCCCTTGACACTGTATGATGAGTCATCACCTAATGACACATGGTTTTTGTTAGGTGAGTCATGCAGTGTGTAAAACCAATCCTTACATCCAGTCATGTGTCGAGTTGCACCCAAGTCAACATACCAAATATCTTGTGTGGACTTGGTTTCTTCATCAAATTGATAAAAATACATGTGGTGTCCTTCATTTGAATCATCCTCATGTTCGGCAAAAATGTACCCAAGTTGTTGTTTGGGTTTTCTTTGCCAATTACCATTTTTCTGCCCTTGATTGTTGTTGTTGTTGGACTTCCCTTTATTTGAATTATTGTTACCCTATTGGTTATTGGGTTTTGAATTTCTTGATGAACCCTTTTTGTAGGAATTTTACCAACAATATTTGATGTCATGTCCCCCTCTATTGCAAATGGGACACTTCTTGGTGTTGTCTCGTTGACTTTGATTTTTTTGGGACTTCTTGTTATTGGACTGAAATCTCCCCTTTCCTTTATAATTGGAAGATAGTGCTTGCTCATCTTCATGATCTTTATTGTTCATTGCCTCTTCTTGTTGGAGTAGATTGACCAACTTCTCAAAGGTGACGGTGTGTTCAATCATATTGATAGTTGTCACAAAGATTCTATAGGAAGGAGGAAGTGCTCGCAACACAATTGGTATGAGGTCTTCATCACTTATCTCTTTTCCCAATGCCAATAGAGATGCCCTCAAAGTAGCAACTCGTCTCAAAAAAACTTCAACCTTCTCATTGTGCTTGAACTTGAAAGTATGCAGTTGTGATAGTAGGTTGAGGATGGCATTCTTGTTCTTTGCCTCATAGACTGTGCTCAACTTATCCCATGCATCCTTGGCCGATGTGGCACCTCTAATGTGGGGCTGCACATCGTCCGTTACACTAAACAAGATGATCAACTTGGCCTTTTGATTGGCCCTGTCAAATTGAACTTGTTGTCTTCCATCATCATGTGATCTTGTTGTTTTTCCATCTACAATTTTCCATAGGTCTTCAAACTCAAGTAACGTCTTGATCTTTGGTTTCCATGCAGCATAGTTGTCTCTTCTAAGCAGTTGTGAATCTGGAAAGAAGAACTTTGGTGCTTGTGCACCCATTTCTGCAATCTAAATATCTGACAAAAGGTAAGGCTTTTATCACTCTAGGTTTATGGTCTCCCTCTCAATATACCGTCATGCCGATATACCAAACCTTTCTATATACGTTCCCTTCCGATATACCCGTCAGTACATGGAAGAAGATCACCCTTTCAATATACCCGTTAGTACGGAAAGAGGTTTTAACGCACATGCAAGAATTTAGTACGTGGTACTTAGACAATATCTTATAGGAGAGGGGTTTGTGCAAGCATAAACGGATGGGAGGGCTCAAATGTGTGTGTATTTTGTCCTTATTACTCCCCGTCGATTTTATAGGGTCGATGCCAAGATGACGTTTAGGTAGTTTTGTTAGGCATTAAGTGCAGTAGTAGTCACGACGGCATCACCCGTAAGCGATTCCCAAAGGCACCGTATATACTGAACGCTGGTATGAGATCAAAAATCTCGTGTGATAGAACCAAACATAAAATTAAAAAATTGTACCCTTTTTTTCACTTTATGCACCAAGATTAGTACAAAATGCTCCAAAATTACATCGAAATGAAGTTTTTGTGTCCCCCTCTTTACAAAAAAAGGTTTAGAATCGTAAAATACACAATTTAGGCCAAAAATATTTTTTTACCCCTAATAGGTGTTTTTCCGCTAAATTTAGCGGTGGCTCTAAATGTGTTTGGTGAGCTTCTAAATTTGGAAATCTCCCAAAATTTATTAATTTCTCCAAATTTTCTAAAAAAACAATTTAAAAAAAATATGGAGAGAGTGGGAATTGAACCGCTGACCTGTTTGTTCCCAAGATCCAAACAAACAATCTAAATATTGTTTTCAGCTTTTCTCACGAACCGTGATCTGGGATTTTTCTAAAACTTTGACAGCAGCATCATAAAATATTTTTCTTTAAACCCACAAAATTTCAGAAGAATTTGAATTTTTTTTTTTGAGATCTTACCAAATTACCAGCTAGATCTAATTTTTTTTCAGAAAAAAAAATGATTCGACTTGTACAGACTTTTCGTCATATGTAGATGCCGAATCTGAAGATAATGTAAAATTAAAATTTGTGCGCCTCCTTCTTATCTTTCCAGAAAAAAAAAATGGTACATCAATCAGACACTGTATGAAAACGTTACGTCCTTTTTTCTAAGAGCTATCTACTGTAATTTTGTTGACAGGACTGCTTCAACCTTTGCTCCCGAATTCTTCACACCTCCACTTTTAGATCTGATTTTTTTTTTTTTTAGATCTGATCTTTTTTTTTTCCTTTTGATCTGCAATTTTTTTCAAGATCTCTCTCCTTTTTTTTTTTTTTAAGATCTCTTTTCTTTTTCACAATTTTTTTTTTTTTTTTAGATCTGTAATTTTTTCCAAGATCTTTCTCCTTTTTTTTTTTAAAGATCTCAAAATCTGAAATATTCCACCAATATGTTAGATCAATTGGCTATGCCAATGACTAATAAAAAAAATTTACTTTCCAAATAAGTGGATAGATCAAATTTTAGTTGATGGATGCTTGGGAGGAATGGAGGCTGCAGGATGCTTCAATGGCTCTCCTTTGATACAAATCTTATTCTCCGATGGATACTCTCCAATAGTGCTCCTCTTCAACCTTGCTTGGATAGAACCTGCTCTAATACCGAATGATAGAATAGAATAAGATTGCAATGACCAAAGAGGGATGGAAGCCTCATAAATATTATTGATCATGAAATAAACTTACATTACAATGCAAGAGCTGTAATATTTATAGATATTAGACAGCCTCATATGGATAGACATGACACCCTAACAGACACCAACTACGAGATGATAAGACCCATCTCACATGCACATGTAATTACTACTAACACCAATATTGAATGTTATCCAACATAACAATATTGAATGCAATTCACTAGTCTAGAGTGCACATGTTGCACATTACTAAATAAAAGACAATGCAATAAAATGCAATAAATATGCCTATGCTAAATTATGCTAACAATTACATCACTATAGAATCACATACTCTAAAATTAAATAAAGGAAAAGAAAAAACAATGTACAAACCCCTTGGTAGCAATTGGAGGTAATCATTCCCATGGGGACCCCCTAATAACAAATAAAACACACACAACATAACAAAAGTTTCCATGGTGACCATTGTCGAATCCATCCATAATTCCAATGTGGTTGGTCTCCAATCCCCCTTTCATTGTTGTGATTTAATCACCTGCACAACACAATATCTCCTTCGGCCTCGTGGCAGCATCAAAACATCTAAGTTATAATGTATGAATATAAGCCAAAAATCATCCATACATAAATTAAACCATCATCTAGGAAAATAATGTTACTATTTTAAAATTTCAACAATATCTCAATTCTACATTTTATCAATAACAATAAGATCACAAGGTTAGTTCACTGCTAAATCGTACTCAATATGACGAAAACATCAAATGTCAGAAATATATAAATATGTCAACAACACATTGTCATTAATATAAATGTCTCTCTAAGGAAATCCACATAATCATACTAGGAATCAAAATCCATCAATAGTCCAAGATTCTCTATCGTCTAATCACCATGATAAGCCAAAATCATATGATAATATCCATGTGTATAACCAACAATAATCAAATTCAAAATGTAATAAGTGTCGAAGCGAAGTGGGCACTATAATATAACTTTAAATTGTTTTCAACTAGGCCGATTACGATCGATGGCATCAGAGAACTAACTACCAATCATAAATCATTCATCGGTTCTAAATTATGTCAGTTCCTGTGAATTTTTTGTGTAAAGGAGGAACATAGAAAATTACCCGTGGGTGTTTTCTCATTAGAATTCAATCTTTGAAAGTTGTTTCTTAGCATCTGAGCCTTAATTTAATGTTTTTGTAAATAGTAGGAAAATGTAACAAGAAAGTTGTAGGACCCCCGATCGGTTACCCAACCCTCATGGAAACTTGTTGAAACTTGTAACTAATTGTTTGCAACTATTTCATGTGAATTTTTGTGTGAAATTGAACTTTAGGAAAAATATAGGTTCTCTCTTTCTCCTTGGTTAAGAAATGAAGTGAAATGAAATAAAATAAATATGTTTCTCTAACCATCTCCTTTAGAATGAAAATTACTATTAATATGTAAATGGAAAATGGAAAACATTAGTTATGATAGATCTAGGTGGATGCCATGCCAACAATTTATCACTCATTTCATGCTCACATGGTTTTGTAGGATGGAAGTAAAATGGTGAAAAGGTGTGGTGTAATTCATGGTTATTATTGTAATTCATATATGTTATTGGAATATATATATATATATATATATATATATATATATATATATATATATATATATATATATATATGTATGTATATATATAACGTAACTTCTATGTAATAGAAAATTTTATATTTGAAATTGTTAGGAATATCTATGTTGTAGTGTGAACATAGAATATTATGTAAGTGATTATATTATCTAGGATAATATAATGTGTTGTAATAATTAATTATATTATTGTAACTGTAATTATGAGTGGGTGAATAAATATTGTTATGAGTTGTTGAGTAAACAAATCATTAACAATATTAGTTTTGTGAGAAAACAAAATCTCACGTAAAATAGCATGGAGTTGTTTTAGGAGTTATGTGTGGAGATATTTATGGAGATTATATCTCCTTAAATATAGGAACAACATCTCCTATTTAAATGGATGTAATACTTCCTATGAATAGAGCAATAATAAATATTAAGATTTCGAATTTTCTTTATGCAATTATGATATAATTTTTCATTTGGTATCAGAGTAGGTTTGATGCAAGAAATTTCAGTGCTTTCATGATCAAATCCGTCTCATAGAATATATCATATTTTTTGTTTCCGGATGTGGGTTTTTCTATAATTTTCCATGAAGAATCATGTTTTGGTAAAGAAACTATAAATGAAATTTCAGCAGAACCCAGTACGAAGTTTGGAAGAAATATATATTTTACTATGAAAATATCAAATTAAGCACATCAATTCTTCTACTGAAAGTTTTCTCCAATTTTCAATAATGTTGAATTGTTAATACAAGTTCTTGACTTTCTTGGAGGTTAAAAGATGAAATTAAATTTAATAGAAAAGGATCTATGGGATGTGGTGAAGTCTAATTCAACTCCACCCACTGGAGGAAATGAATTGGCAAAGTGGAATGCAAAAGATCAGAGAGCATTGGGTACCATTGGTCTCGGGCTTATCAAAAGCCTATCTACATCATGTGGATTTTACAAAATTTGTAAAAAAAAATGGTTACATTGTGGAGTCTCTTAACAAATTGTTTGGTTCTGAAGCTGAAATGGCAAAGACTACACTGAATCAACGTTTGTACGGGTTGAAAATGGAAGAGAACTCAAAAATGGCAGATCATATAAGTAAGTTTCGTTCTTTGCTAAATCAACTAGCTGGAATTAAAGAACATGTAAAATATGATGATGCTAAAGCTATTCTTCTTAATAGCATGCCTAAGAGTTACTCAAATATTGTATTTACTTTGAGTAAAATTTCTATTAGTCTAGAAGGAGTGATTTCTACATTGTTAGAACAAAGCAGTCATGAAGAACATGAAGAAGTACGATATGTAGGAAACAAACCTAGCTCCTCATCTGAGAAGGAAACACATAAACCAAAGAAGGTTCCTTCACATGGAAAAATAAAATGCTTTTATTGTAATGAGATAGGGCATGTAATACTGAACTGTAAAAAGAGAGCTCAGGATCTTCTTGATGACAAGATAGATCAGAAAGCCCTTCTAGCTGATGAGGTAGAAACTGATTGGGAAGTCTACTCAACTGATGAAGAACTTTCATGTCCTAGTGATGAGGATTTCCTATGGTAGACTCTTTTCTTGTTGGAGGAAAGAGGTAATTTTGGAGGAAGGAGGAAAATCAGCGTCCTCTCGTCATTCACCAACAATGGGATCGCAGATAGATGTGGTGATATTTTATTTCAGTTATGTGGTGTGTTTATACACAAGGGGGTGAAACTAGTTTCATGTTTTGATTTTAATGTGTTCACATAGACTAACAGTTCCTGAGTGTCTATTCGGTGTGGAAGAAGCAAACTGCTTGACTAAGCTTACAGGGGCAAATCATCTACGTACGGTCCTCTGACTGCCATACTTCGGTGGAAGGTACTTCGTTGGAAGGTGATCAGTCGATGAAGATGTTCATACGACAAGGATGATCATTAGTAGCAAGATCCAGATAGCAAGATCCAGTAGCAATGGCTACTCCGACAAGTTTGATGTTTCCAAGAGCTCTTACCCCATGTTCACACTAAGGGGGCGAATGTTAAGAATATCTATGTTGTAGTGTGAACATAGAATATTATGTAAGTGATTATATTATCTAGGATAATATAATATGTGTTGTAATAATTAATTACATTATTGTAAATGTAATTATGAATGGGTGAGTAAATATTGTTATGAGTTGTTGAGTAAACAAATCATTAACAATATTAGTTTTGTGAGAAAACAAAATCTCACGTAAAATAGCATGGAGTTTTTTTAGGAGTTATGTGTGGAGATATTTATGGATATTATATCTCCTTAAATATAGGAACAACATCTCCTATTTAAATGGACGTAATACTTCCTATGAATGGAGCACTAATAAAGATTAAGATTTAGAATTTTCTTTATGCAATTATGATATTAATTTTTTAGAAATTTGGTAACATATATGAGATGCTAGTTTTTAGGGATGCCTTTGGAAATGTGCATTTAATCATAAGTTTCTTTTTTATTCAAATTTAACTATGGTAAAAATGATGGATATATAAATATATATATATATATATATATATATATATATGTTAAATGAATTTGAATTTAATATCTTGTAGTGCATTTCCAGTGTGGAATAGACAATTAAATAATTAGTGTTGTGTCTCTTACCTTGAAAATGTAATAAAGAAATCTAACCATAATAATCAACCCTAGTATAAAATTCGTGTATAACTACTCTTCCTGTGTGATTTATATTATAATAATAGACTAAAACCTTAGGAGAAACTAAAATCCTTACACTCGATAACACCTTCGAAATTAAATAAATAAGATTATAATTATGAGCTTATCATCATAGCTTGTATGCTTAGCATCATCCTCGTGAACCCAGAAAATACGCACGACATGGTCCCAACACTATCCAAAGTATATGGTTACCTACCAGGATTAGAAATTGTGTGTAGTAAGGAGAATGTGATTTTTCTTCTACTAGTGCTCATGGGAATTAAAATTAAAAATAGATTAAAACCCCTTTGGACTGACACAAATGGAGCTAGTGAAATAGTTATCCTATGAATTAGATTCTTATTGATGATATCTTTAGTTCCTCATAGATAAATGGGTCACAGTGGTCTTTAATGAAGTTTGTTTAGCATAAATTTTTCCTCTCACCTTAAACTCATTTATTGTTGGAGTGTTGATCCTTAGGTATAATTGGAATTAAACCAAAAATTTTCTAATTAAGGGTTAACTTACGATTGGAAATTGTTCTTAACTCTTAGGAAATGCAATTGTATCTAAAATCACGTTGACTAAAGAGAAACGTAAAAACAAATAAAAAATGGTCTCACTACCCCCTTATGCCTAATTGCCCTTTGTACCCTAGTGAGTGGCCCAAAAATGAACAAAGGTAGTAGGTGATATTCCTATGATTGATCTCATTTTTTGATTTGAAAAATGACAGAAGTGGATGTCTTGGTTGCAACATGTGTTTAATACTGCAGTGTATAAGAGAAAAGAAATGGGATGTCTCTTGTTAGGTTACACTCTTTGTAGTAACAACTCCATTAGTGAAAACTATGTAATATTTTTTTTACAATTGTTATAAAACAATGCTAATAATGAGACCATAGTACGATGTAAGAGTAAAACATATAAGAGTAAAACGAGATTTGAAGTTAGGAATAATGTCACTCTTGGAGTCCTTGTAACTCAATTAGACATTTTGATGTGTTAAAAAGAATATGAATTTCCTTTGGTGAGATAAAACATCAAGAACAAAAAAGATTTATATAAATCTAAATAATATTTCTTGATGCAAAAATGTTGAATGGATTCAACAAGGTTTTGAACTATATTAACTATGATAGGGAAATAAATATACCATGATTGAAGAATGTTTGGTGGAATAGGTATCTTGAATTTAAATCTCCCTTAAGTCCTAATATTTTTTTCTCGGCGTCACGTAAAATTCACTTGTGTAGAAAGGGTAAAATTCAAACATTGAATTAACGTTTGAGAATCATAATCTTAACATAAGAAAAAGAGAATTTGTAACTTTGTATGTAATTTGAAATATGTCAAATAATTACGTAAGCTATGGAGATTGTATTAAGGGATAAAAAGCCAATTATCCAATGGCTGAAATGTAAGTTGAATGTGAAATGAATTCAAGAATTTGTAGGTGAAGAAAAAAGAAAATTATTCTTACATAATATTGTTTTTTTTGGAATATTAATTGTAACTAAGATGTAATCATGGTAATGATGTGTTGTGGGTTTCTCAATCCTTGGGTCCCTTTTTATGGTTGAGTCATTATTAGCATTCGTTCATTGGGGAAATTGTGGCATCGACATGTTTATGGTGTTGTAATTTTTCTATGTGAGTTAATGACTTGCATAAGTGTCTTATGTGGTGTTAAGTTTATCTATTAGAGACCATTTGGTCTTGTCTAATGAGTAGTTAAAGTCAAAAAAAATTATTTCGGTATTTTTATTGTTGTATTTGTGTGTCCAAATTATGGGCGTTAGAAGATCATTGTAAAATGTATATATGTATAATGTATTGCCATATTACAGAAAAGTCATATTTGAATTTTGGTAATATGTATGAGATGTTAGCTTTAGGGATGGCTTGGGAAATGTGTATTTAATCATAAATTCAAATTCAATTTAGATTTAGGTAGGGTAAAAAATTAGAATTTAATATATAATAGTGCATTTCTAGTGTGCAATAAATGATTACGTCATTTGTGTGTTGTGTTACTTACCTTGAAAATGTAATAAAGAAATATAACCAGAAGCGTTATCCCTACTATAATATTTTTGCATAACAATAAATGATTACGTCATTTGTGTGTTGTGTTTCTTACCTTGAAAATGTAATAAATAAATCTAACTAGAAACGTTATCCCTACTATAATATTTTTGCATAACTTTTCTTCATGCAAAATCCTTCTTAGCATAGAATAAATTGAAACTATAGAATGAACTTAGACTTTTACACTCAATATCACCTTCTAACTTAACTATATAGGATCCTAAATTGAGTTATCATTGTAGCCTTTATGTTTAGCAGCACCGTCATGAACCCATCAGTTAAAATAGACATGGTTAAAATTTGTCTTGGGTATGTGGTTCCCTTCTAGGAATGGTTATTATGTGTGTAGTAAAGGGAATGTCTTATTTTCAGGTCTGACTTATGTGTTAGGTTGTGAACATCACTAACTACTCTTGAAATTTTCCTTTAGCAGTAGGGATTATAAATGAAGTTAGTACTTAATACTTCTAGTACCCTCCCTCTCATTCTATCCACATTAGTTTACAAAATGCTATATTCCGAAGAGATAATTAATCCTCACAACTAAATTTTTTGATACTACACCTAACAAATGTAATCAATAGATCATTTCTATAACTTAGGAGTCATTGTTAAAAGAAACGACTATGTGGTGTAACCTTACCATATATATGGAGTAAGTAGAAAAAACATTTCCTTAGTACCCTAGTGGATTACCAAGTCTTATGAAGTTAGATCTAGAAATTAACTTCATCATCGAATGAATTCCTTGTGGGATCCACATGACAAAAATGGAGCTAGTGAAATAGTTGTACTATGACTTAAACTCTTATTAATGATCTCTTTAGTTCCTCACAAATAAATGTGTTACCTTGGCTAGTGAAATTATAGTGCCTTGGTATTTTACGGAGGGTTTATAGGGTAACTATCTTTTCACACCTTAATCTAATCTATAATATGGCATAGAGCCCTGAGTGCAAAATGGATTCAAACTAGACCTTAGTTGATTAGGAGGTTAAATTGTGGGTAGAAAATTGTAATTAAATCTTTGCAAATGAAATTTGTTATAAATAAGTTGACTTAAGAGAAACCAGGTAGCTGGAAACTTGGTTCTGTAATCCCTTGGTATGCAATTTTATGACATTAAGAATAAAATAAATTTAAAATGTGGAATCATGAAATGCGGAAACATGGGATCTTACCTTGAAAACAAATACCTTGTGGTTCATGTGTACTTATAATGCTTCCAATAATGTAATTCTTCAAGATGTTAGACAAGTACTTTCATAAATATTTTTTTTATAAAGTGATGCCAATAAAATACCTAAGAAACAATGTAAACGGGATGAAAAACAAGAGTATATGTGGTAATGGTATAGGAAAATAATTTCACTTGAATTCCTTATGGTTTATTTAAGAATTGACTTTTGTTAAAAGTGGATACAAAATTTTCTCCCATGGGGGTCGAGAAGCATCATGGAACTGACAGGATGCTTAGGGATAGATGGACCATGATATGAGTTGTTTTGTAAGCCAGGGATGTGATTCGTCTGAATCTTTGTCACTCGGGAGTTGGAGAAGTGGATAGCACCTCATTGAGGGTTTTTATCTACCCCCAATACTTTAGGTTGTTCCTTCAACCAATGTGACAAGACCCATTATATAACCTGTGTCGGTGAAGGACATCAAGAGACCCTTATCTACACAATCTTAATGAGAACCTTGAGGAAATATGATCAATACAACAAAATCTAAATCTCATGAGTTAGCACACTAGAGAGTGGAGATGTTTCCTGGACAAAGGTTTAGACTACTACAGACAATAAATGAATCCTGATTGTCGCTGCATACTTTGGCAATGGAATTTTTTCATTTGTGGATACACATTACAAACAGGGGTAGTTCATGTATGATTCCTCATTTGAGAAATTTATTGGTGGGAAGTTAAGAAAGGTAGAGTGGATTCCACCAGATATTTGAGAGCCTTTACAAATATTAAGAAAATTAGAGAAAGAATGCTTCAAAATAGCCAAGATATTCGTTTAACCAGAAGGTGTGCATCATTGGAGGCTCGTGCTAAATACTTGTTATCTCTCGAAAGTGCACCCTGTAGAGAGATGGCTGCAAGTTTTCTAATTTTACAAAATTTTATCTCTCTCCTTCGTAGATACAATAGAAACACATCAGGTCTGTGGGTATACCTATTTTTAGGTGAGTCACTGGTAATTAAGGTCAGTTCCTTGTTAATGTATCCTAAATTTATTTTGGGGTTTAAGAGTAAAAGATGACTGTAAAATAATTATAACTAAGGTGAAACACAAAATTTGTATGAGGGATTTGACTGAGTATATGCACAATTGATATGTGAGGATTTTTGGTAAACTAACCAATAGTTCTTCTACAAAATATTAAGGAAAAAACACTTGGAGGTATTGAGGGATATTATAAAAACAATACTACTAAGATAAACATGCACATTAATATCATGTAGAAACCACTGAATTTTGCATCAAGGTAAGATGATTAATCAAAGAATTTACATTCACAAGACTAATAGAAATATACACAAGACTGAAAATAATTGGGAAGGCTGAAATTCTTCACACTCAGAAGGCAAAACTAGAAAAAAATTCTTTAGTACTCCTATATCTAAAAATTCCTCTAGAAGTTCCTCATGTGATTTGCAAAGGCACACAATATATAGCAAAAATAAAATTCAACCTCTTCCTAAAAATAGCCTAAGGCTTGTACTCACCCATGCATGCTATGTTTATCCTTTATTTAATAATAGATAAAGGGATAAAAATAGAAAATGTAATTAGAAATAGACATTAATAGCCTTCGGTTACAACTCGTCAACTGCAGTCGACTGATTTATTTTAAGAAAAGGATGAGTGGATGATTTGCTGAAAATAAGATTTGCTTGGTGAGCAAGTCTTCTTCCTATGCATGCAGACTCTGTCTTTTTGCTGACTTGTCCTCATGGAAAAATGCAAAAATAAACTCTTGTTCATGAGTAAAAGAAAGAATTATAATACCCACAAAAACATTAGCTGCGGGGACCAATTTGCACTTCACCTTATTTCGGTCATCTTTTGATAAATGCATGCATGTTTCATTAGTCAGCACTTTATATTTTCTTGAAACATATACTATATTTTGAATTTTGAAATTCAAAACTCAAAATGATAGCTTGGATGGCACGAAAAATCTTCTCCCTTTTCTTTTATGGGCCTTCAGGAAAATTTTTGGAAATTTTAAGTTTTTTGCAGACTTTTGGGATATATTGAAGTTTTAAACCCTTTACGGACCTGTGAACCTTTTGTGGCTTTTTTTCCCCTTTCAGATTTTTTGGCCTTTTTGAATTTTTGTCTCCTGTGTGGACTTTCAGACCTTTTGAATTTTTGAGGCTTGTTTGTATTAAGTCTCAAAACATTAAGAAAGCCCGTCACCCCGCTGATGCTATGTGGAATCAATTTTTTGACTTTTCTTCCCGTGGCTTTGACTTTCTCATTGTGGAGGCTCAGGCTTGTGGGAAATTTTTTTAATTTTATGCTTTTTCATTTTTAAACTTTGAAAACTTAAGTGAACCCCGACCCCCATTTCTTTGCTTCCATTGTCATGACGACATGTTTCTTTCTCGGGCCTATGGGCCTACGGATGAAAGTTTTACAATTTGAAATTTTTGAACTTTAACTAAATCGACCGCCATTCCATTTGGATGACTTTGCATCAATTTTGGTTGTCTATTTGTGATCGTCAATCTCTGTACCTGTTGATTTTTAATCATTGATCTCCAAGAGATAATTTTAGGGTTTCTGACATGTGATAAATGCATTTTAAGGCTCGAACCATGGTTTTCTTCAAACTTGGAGATCGATTCTCGAGCGTTGATCTGTGTCCTTGTTGATTTTCAATTGTTGACCCTTGACCATGCTTGAGTTAGAGTTAACCCACTACTTGGGTTCAGGTGATAAAGGGAACTCGACCTAGTATGGTCACCTCATTTTATTTTTGGTGATACAGGTGAAACCATAGCAAGAATTTTTTGACACCATTGCTGGTTGCTTTTTGAAAATCTAAACTTTACCATTATCGGTAGCTTTGAAACCTGACCCCTCTGCATTATGTTCTTTAAGCTTGATTGGATATAAATATTTGTTGTTCGGCTCTGTATATTTTGAAGTCTCTGGATTCTTTTTTGGTCACCGTATTGATAATGTGATGGGTTCTCCTATCTTGAAATCTTTACAATCTCGATATTGGGACGTTATTTCTTCAGATCTGTACGTTTTTTCAATAGAGTGCTCATGGTCAATCAACTTCAAAACTTCTTGTGATAAAAGGTTAGTGAAATACTCGAACCAGTTTTCATTGTGACTTTTAAATCTTTGTATTATGAGTTCTAGGTATTTTTTCTAGCTATATATATGTGCCATCCTTTGGATTTAATTCATTTTCTTGTATGATAGTTTGGAAATTTCGTAATGGCTCCCTAAATTCGATGACTCAGTCATGTCTCTATTATATGTTCATTTTCTAACTCGTGGAGGGTTTGTTGTTCATGTAGAAGTGTTGTCAAGAAGAAAAATCTGTGTGTGAATGTTTTCCATTCTCCACTGGGACTATTTTCCTTTACTTTGAGTCATAATAATGAAAACCTTTGATGGGTACTTTAACTCTGTTAGATTTTCCTTTCCAGACTAGGGAAATATTTTCTTTATTTGGGTTCAAAGTACTGACCCATGTGGTAAGCTGCACATTTTATCTCTGATTTTGAAGTGTTTCGCACCCGGATCCTCTCTGCTCTTTTGTGGATGTCGTAGAACTTGAAGACACCTTGGAAATTATTTTCTTTATATATAGAGTCTGGTTTTTGGCAATGACATGTACAACTCCCGGTTTTTAAATTTAGCTCTTTGAGAATTCTGTATCTTTTGACAGACCGGAAGGCTTGTTCATTTTATTCTGGAACTGACAGTAATAGAATTTTATCTATTGTATTTTTATGAGATCTTTGTACCATGTATCACTCTTTTGGAAATTACAAGCAATTCACTTGTTCTTTGATACTATCTTAGGCATAATACTTGATTCAGATGCTTGTTAAGATCTCTGTAGCTTGTTTCTTTTAGATAATTGTTTTATTTCCTTTATAGTAACATTTCTGGCCTATTGGAAAATTTGAAATGTTTATTTTTCATGGTGAAGCCCTGGAATTTTTTTCCATAATTATATCTTTCTTGACTAAAATATGGAAAGTGTACATTTGTCTGTATGCATCTTGTTTGTTCTATACTATAACCTTTTCCTTTTACAGAAGATATCTAAGTTTTGAGTTACATTAAGCCTTCTTTCCAGAATGTACTTGGTCCTTTTCTAATTTTATGCAACCTGTATCTACACACTTTTAAGAAAATAGTTAGAAATAATTAGGCTTTTTGGCCTCTCTTGTGTCCATTTCCCTATTCTCTTTTCTATTTCTGCTTCCTGGGTGAGCTATGCAGTATGTTCTTTGAGAAATATATATCTCATGTTGCTCAAAGATCCATATACATGAATTCAGATAGTGTAGGAATATGGATTAACCCTGAGCTCTTTATTGATGATTCCTTATCTTTACTTTTCTGGTACCATGCTTTCAGCTGTGGAGACAAAGATAAAACAAGATGGAAAGAAGATTATCTACAAAATGAAGAATATACAAAGGAAATGATGGGTTCACTCATACTCCTTTACTTTCTCTTTCATGTATGTGTACCTCTTACTTCAGTGGATGTACTTTACTTTTAAGTCACATCCCAAGGCTTGTGTGGGAAACAATTGATATTCCTTATGAATAGAGAATTGAATTATGAAAATGAGTTGTGTATTTATTTATGCATTTTAAGCTTCTCTGTATGGATTGAAATATGAACTAAACAACTAAGTAAAATAATTGAATTATTAAACATGAAGGAAAGAACATTAATGAGAACGTGTAATATTCATTAATGAACTCTGATTTCTGTAATTTCTACTTATGTTTTTTGTCCCAAAAACTCAACACTTTACCTACTCTATAATTATGTGTCTTCATCAAGACAACAAAGCTATCCTTCGGGGCCCTTTGTGTTCTTTCGCTAAAGGTATCATGAAATTGTAGACTATGTGATTTGTTACATTTTGTAGCAGCACACATAGCTGCAAATTTCACTTAATCATTAATTAATTTAATAGTAACTACTAACATCAAAACTTCCTGAGCTTAGGTATACTTCACCGATGACTTTCATCGTTATAATGAAGTTTTGAATTGCCCATTTTTGCATAAGTGCAAAAATTGTAAACATTTCTGGTGATCTTGCTGGGAAAGTTTCCAGATAGCTTAAATACTAGTGCCTTCCTCTTATCCATTAGAGATGGAGTCCAAAGTGTATAACCAAAAATTGCTTTTTTGAAAGGTCCAACCCTTTCTAAAATAAACTAAAACTAGGAAAGGATCTGGTAAACTAGATCACGTGCATGAATGCACTTATTGAATTGAAAAATGATGCAATGTGCAAAAACTACACTTATTGAAGGGAAAATTCTACTCTAACAATCATTATAAGATTTTCAATAACAGTGTTTAAGAAACATGCCATTCTCAGGAATGGGAACTTCCTCTCCATTCAGCCTTGAAATTTGAAAAACATTGTGTTCCTTGCAAGCTAAAATCATCTAAGGACCACTTAAGATTGTATCAAACTTTGAGTGTCTTCCTAGATTTGCATGATCAACATCCCATTTTAATACAACATCTCCTTCATTGAAGAATCTAAATTTGGCTTTCTTGTCAAAAATCTTCTTCATTTGTTTTTGGTTCTTTTCCATATTAAAATGAGCTTGATCTCTTAGCTCTTGTAATTCCATTAACTCTATATAACAAACCTACAATTGTTTTTTTTCAAGAAGCTCCATTTGGTTTAGTAAATCCAATCCTGGTAACTCAACTGAAATAGGCATTCTTTCTTCCTTTCCGTACACAAGTTTGTATGGTGAATTGCCATCTGATCTTGTAGGAGTCACTCTATTAACCCAAACTACTGAAGTCAACATCAGATGTCAAGCTCTTTGATTATCTTTAAGTGTTCTTCTAATGATCCTTAACATATTTTTGTTAGTACTCTCAGCTACGACATTACCTTGTGGGTGATAATCAGATGAAGCACTCAAATAAATTCCATGTTTGACATCCCAATTTGTTATCTTAGAACCAAGAAAATCTAAAGCATTATCTAATATAATAGTTGTTGGAACACCAAATCTACAAACTATACCTTCATAAAAGGATAGTATTGAAGCTTCATTTGCATATTTTAAAACTACTACTTCCATCCATTGTGTAAAGTAACATTTAGCAGTTAAGATCCACTTGTGCCCTTTTGATAAGGGTGGGTTTTTCATTCTGATAAAGTCAATACCCTACTACATAAAAGGTAGATCAACTAAGATAGGCTTCAAGGGCAGTGAAGGTAGACGTTCCTTACCAACAAAGAAAGAACATTTTTACACTTTCTAATCCATTCAAAATAGTCCTTGAATATGCTAAGCCAATAGTAAGCAACTTTCATAATCTGTAAGGATATGGTATGAGCTGAGAAGTGACCTCCTGTAGGTCCTTCATGGAATTCTAAAAATATTTTCTGAATTTTATCATAGTCAACACACCGTAGCAAGATTCCATTTATATCTCTTTTGAACAACACATTATCAATGAAGATATAAGTTACAACTTGTAATCTAAAATACCTTCATTTATTCTTGTCCATACATTCTAGATAGGTGTCATGTTGTAGATAATTAACCAAATCAGTCATCCATCTTGATTCTTGAATCTCGTGAGTGAGCTTAGGCTATTGATTTCCTAGTTGAACCATGATTTCTGATTGTTGATAGGTGATTTCAGCATGCTATTTTGAATCATCTGGTTCTGTAGCTTGTCGTTTTTCCATATCAGCAATGAAATGTTCACATAAACCTTTCCTTCGAACCATCTTAGCAACCTGAATATCAACATCATACTCCATGACCTTTGTTATCTAGTTTACTCTTTCCTCATTCAACTCATTATTTAGTAAGAATGCTTTCACACTTGGATGAGAAACAAGAACATGGATTTTATTGTTCAAAAGCATATACTTAAAATTCTATATTCCTCTGACTACTGAAAGTACCTGTTTTTCAAGAAATGTGTACCTTATTTTGTAATCATGCAAACTCTATCCAAAGAAAGCAATAGGCTACTCAATATTTTCATCATTGACTTGAGTTAATATAGTTGAGATTGTTTCAACTCCTGCAAGTGCATACATTGTAAAATCTTTATCAAAATTTGGATTTGAAAGAGTAGGAGCTTGAGATATAGTTGCTTTGATTGATTCAAACCCTTCTCTCCATTCATTGGTCCAAGAGAAATTTTTCTCTTTTTTTAACATAGCTGTGATTTGTTTAACCAATGCTACAAAATTTGGAAGAAATCTTCTAACAAAGTTGAATTTTCCCAGAAAACTCTGTAATGCCTTCTTATGATGGGGCAATGATAGCTGTGATATGGGTTCGATCCTAAAAGGATAAATTGTTAAACCTTTCTTAGAAACAATATGACTAAGTAGTTAACCTTGATCTACTGAAAATATAGACTTCAATGGATTCAAAGATATTCCGAATTGCCTACACAAAGTCTTCCTTAAATGCATTAGATGTTCTTCAGAATATTTTAAAAATAAAGTAACATCATCTAAATAAAAAATGATGCATTTATTTAATAAGCTGCAATAATCCATGTCCATTGGATGTTGAAACATTGCACTGACATTTGAAAGACCAAAAGGCATTATTTTGTAAGCATAAGTACCCCACTTAGTGGTAAAGGTTGTTTTATATCTATCTTCTTCCCAGACTAAAATCTTATTATATCCACTATAACTATCTAAAAGATATAGTCTATCTGAACCTGATACTATTCTTAGAATCTGATCCATGTTTGGGAGTGGGTAATGGTCTTTTAATGAAGCCTTATTAAGATCCCTGAAATCTACACATAGTCTGATTTCATTATTCTTCTTCCTAATAGGAACAAGATTAGCTAACCAACTTGAATGCTTGACTGGAAAGATAATACCCAATTCAATCAATTTAGATAATTCTTTCCTCATTAGAGGTTCTATTTTGGGATTCATAGGCCTCTATTTCTACCTAATAGGTTTAGAATTTGGATACAACTCAATTGTATGTTGTTCTAAACTGGGATCAAATCCTTTCAGGTCTTGGTATTTCCAAGCAAAAATATCCATACACTCTTTGCAAAGATTAATAAATGACTGCTTTTCAGTTAAGGAAAATACCTTTCCAAGAAAACACTTTTTCCCTTCACTAACTGAGATCTCTTCATAATTATCATTGTGAGTTGACATTTTAGTCTTCACCTTTCTTAACTGATCATCAGTACTGAAGATGTCTTCCAATGTAACCAGACCTCGAGGTAGTTTATTTTGTCTTCAGTTGAACAATTTGGTCACCATATAAGTGATATAATTTATCTTGATTAACTGCAGAAAACTCAGCTTCTTGTTGCAAAAACCTGACCATTAACTTTATATGACACTAGATTTTGCCATCACTTTCAAAAACTTGTCAATTTCAATCATTATCAGGTATTGAGGGCCTAACCATTAACTTTATATGACACTAGATTTTGCTATTTTTAATTTTTTCCAGCACTACAAAACTAGCCCCAACTACTGCAAGTCTATCTGCATGCTTGTTTTCAGCTCTAGGAATAGGCTAAATGTTAATAGCATCAAAATCTTCCATTAAGTCTAAAACTCTATGTCTGTAAGACTTCATTAATGGATTCTTACAAACATTGAAATTTCTTACTTGATTGATAACCAACTCAAAGCCACCAAAAATCTCTAGAATGTTGATACCTCTCTTTCTGGCCCAAAGCAAGCCATGAATTAAAGCTTTGTATTCAGTTAGATTGCAACTAAATGAAAATTAGAGATTCAACGCTGAGAAATATCTTTCGTTCATTGGGGAAGTGAGAATCAAACCTGCTCCCTATCTTTCTTGTTCTTAGCTCCATAAAAATGAAGCTTCCAAATCCTTTCTGTTGAATCTTCTGTTTTGGATAGCAAGGGAAGTAGTGTATTTTCTTCATGCATACAATACACACAAAATAGGTGTTCTTCAACTTCCTTAAAAGGATCATGAACATGTTAGAAACACCATCTAATACGAAAACTTGAGCTATGTCATCAAAGTCATACTAATCTAAGGTTGAATAATTAGCCACCGCTTTTGAAGAGTGAGGATCAATATGAAATTCAGCCAATGGCTCTAAATTGATGGTAACTTTGCTATCGTAACGAGTAGTGAAAAATAAGAAGGACAAATATGAAGAGAGATAACCTTGTATTTTTTCCGTGAAATCTCTAGATAAGCATAAGGAAAAGTATGGAGGTAAACCCACAATAGTAACATCTTGCTGAATGGAAACATTTGGGCAAGCATGTAATGTCACTTCTAAATTATTGATTATACCAACTGTATTAGTTAGAGTTCTGTCAAGTTGTAAGACACTCCTTTCTATAGGCTCATACTGCAAACCCAATTTTTGTGCAATCACTTTTGGCATAACTGTGCTACTTGCACCACTATCCACCATGTAATTATAAACTAAATGTTCTCCAATAATCAGTGGTAAATAAAATGGTGGTGGTTTCTTGATGTCGTGAACATTCATAACCTTCAAAACCATCCACTTAACTTATTTTATGTAGTCTTCTTCAAACATTCCAAGGACCATGTCTGCCTTATGAACTTCCTTTTCTATTGTATTTGAAGAAATATGTAGCTTAGCTACTTAATGAGAGATTAAATCTTGTTGTCCAAGAATACTTAGAGCATCCCACATTGAGATGTTAACATTATTCTTTTTCATTACATCAACAATGTTAAAAGAAGAAACTATTTCAGAGACGGATTCAACTTTCGTAGAGTAGGCCTTAGAGAAAACAGATTCTGCTTCAATTGCCTTAGATATCTAAGGTATAAACAGTCTTCTTGGATCAGGCTGTAGATTTTTTTTGATGGCCTTTATCAACTAGAACACTTGTTGTTTTTTTGAGGAACAGTAGGGTTGTTGGTTGACTTTGGAACTGCAGATGTTGTCTTATCAGTGACAGTAGGTAAGATAGGCCTATTTTGTTGTTTTTGACTTTCAACATCTTTCCCTTGAGCCTTAGTAGTGATTGTAATAAAATCCTCCTCATTAAAACTGACTAAATTTTTTTCAGGTTCTTTCTGAACATGATTTTCTTGCTGTCCACCCTCCATTTGAGGCATGAACAATGTTTCAGATTGAGGTTGTGTAACAAGACTCAGATTCAGAAAAGTATTTGGGCAGGTTATAGATGAATGACGTTGATTGTAAGGTTAACACCACTCTTCTGTAGCCATATTAACTGGGACTAAATCTTTAGATGAACTAGGAGACCTCCGGTCAAATTACCTTTGCTGGTAAGCCTTCCTATAATTTTGATTCTATTGATAGGGTTTTCTATTTTTTTATTCTATTGATTTTGCTAATAAGGAGCCTGATAGGGTCTACTAGGTAATGTAATTCTATTCTCAATCAAAGTCAATTTATTTCCCATAGTCTATGAAGATTTAAATAATTCATCTGATGGAGCTATAGTAGGAGGTTCTATGATTTTAATAGGTAGAGGAATAGGAGCTAAATCTACCAAAAATAGCATTGAAGGCCTTGGTGCCAATTTTCCAGCTTGAATAAAACTATTTTTCATCTCGGATAGTGATATTGTAGGCTTCTGGGAGTGTCTCTCCTCTCATTGACTGAATCATAGTTGAGATATCATTGTTCAATACCGTAAGATAATAAAGGAAAGCATTATCAACTTGAGGCTTGACACTTACTGGAATTATTTCCCAAGTTTTGGCAAAACAGATATTGAAACTAGACATAAACTCATTGGGAGCTCTTTTAATAGTAGACAACTATTCAATGACAGACAAATGATTTGAATTATCTTGGAACTTTTTTAGCAATTTTTCACCTAAGTTATCCCAAGTTCTTATGCTTCCAATTTCTAGGTTTCTATACCATTGCAAGGCCTGCCATTCAAGAGAATCAGCTAAAATTCTTAAAGCTACATCCTCATGAGTGATATTATGGACTGCACATAGGGCTACAACATCTTTGATATGTTCAGTAGGTGTAACCTAATTTTCACCCGTGAATGATGGAAAAATTTTCATGGCAGCATTAGGAATGTCATGGTAGACTAGGATTATTAATGAACTTCCTTTTGTAAAGGTCACAAAATTCCTTAGTGGTTGAATAGCCATTTGAAAAACTATGATGTCAATAGAGAAATTGATACATGGTGAATGAATATCAGGAAGAGGGTTATCAAAACTAGGTCTATTATAAGGTAAAGTATTACCAACTCTTCTCCTTCTAGCAGAATTCAAGGGTAATGAAACAAATTCAGAAGGAATTCCTCTTACCGATGATCTTGTAGTCACTTTGTAACGCCGCAAAAAAAATGACGCCACGCGACAACAAACAACCTGAAAATGTGATAAATTTTTTTTTGCAAGGTAGTGGTTCTTGTTTGGTTTATTTTATCTACAAGTTTTGTGACCTACTTGATCTAGGAAACTGATAAGCTTCAGTCTTTTACTTTGTATTCCGATCGCAAAACTAGAACTACATGATTATCGCAATTCCGCTCACTCGAGATTTACTTCGATATTTGTTGTATTCGTCTCTTCCTTAGCAGAGAATTTCCAGCTTCGAGCATGGTGATACTAAGTCGAATATGTTTTGTTTTTTTTTTTATACATTTCGTTATATATATTCTTTAAAAAAAATGTTACAAGAATACACAAATATTGCTAGTTTATCGACTCTTTAGAAATCCGTAGATGTATGTCCCTAGATGTCTCTCTGAAAGGTTAAGTACTTTTAAAATAAGTGATATTAGTTGGAGTTAAGAAAGGTCTCCATTTGCTCACTATTCCTTTTGCATATAGAACTATGATTTATACAAGGTGCTATAAGAAGAGAATATCAAAGTATTAGTTAGTTTTCTTTTTATTTTTTTAAAAAACAAACAATGGTCGCATCAAGGGAAAACTAGACTTTTGACCTGCTCACCTCTAACCTCCTTTAAAAGCTATATTGGCACTTCCACGTTTACAAATTTGGATGAGAATTTAAGTTTTGGGAGGCGTGGGTAGATCAACAACTACTGCCTCATCAATTAAACGTTGTCCATTGCGTGAAGACTGATCTCCTAGCTGCACATTTCTCTTTCCATTAATTCACTTTGAAAATTACATATATACTCCAGACAGCCACGTGGCTTAAAGAGGAAAATAAATGTGAACCTAATTCTGGACAGGTGTTTTCAACATTCCCCGGACCGCATAAACAATTAATTACTTAGATTTTTCTATTCCATCGCTGTACAGTCGTCCTCCTTCTATTCCAGCCACGTGAAGGCATTATGGGAAAGAGAAAATTGAAACTATAGGTGGGTACAGGCGGATGGACTGTCTTTTTCCTTCTTCTTTGTCCCCTGGGCGCGTGGTCTGCCAGGCAGTGGAGGCGCACCAGTAGCAGGTCGTCCAACTATGTTGTTATTTATTCAGCATCAAATGCATCTTCTTATACCAACAGCTATTGCCTGTCTATTGCAACACTCTAAAATAGATGACCACAGAACTCGCTTTAGCAAGCATTGCAGCAATTTAAATATACTCTGTGACAGTCGGTGCTTTGTGTATCAAGTTGTCTATCAGGCATTTTTACTGAAACGTATCATCTTTTTTTTTTTATTAACAGTTATTCTCTTAGACACGATTTAAGTGTGATTAACTGGTCTTGATTTTTGAGACTAACTTCACATTTGTTTGGGTAGTTGCGAGGCCTGCCATGCAGCTTGATATTTGTGAAGCTAAGACCACTCGCAGTGTCCTAATCTATAAAAAAAATGTTCAAAATCTTTGTAAGCATTGCAACAATTTAAATATTCGCTGTGATAGTCAGCGCTTTGTGTATCAAGTTGTCTATCAGGCATATTTACTGAAACGTATCATCATTTTTTTGCATATTAGCAATTATTCTCTTAGACATGATTTAAGGGATAGTGAACGGCATGTAGAAACAATGGCCTGTCCAGCCGTGTTGATGTCTGAACAGTATTGAATGCAGCTCAAACTTTGGGGGGGGGGTCCTCCTTAGTAGTATTTCAATCAAACGATGGAGGAACAGTGAAGGCGCACCAATATATTTTAAAATTGATTCAGGAACACTCTCACTGTCACACAGTCGATTAGAAGAAAAGAAAGCTCATAACACTGTTCTGGGTCTGAAAATATCCTGCTACCTTCACCTCCCAAGATATCTTCTTCAACATTGCGAAGATCCCTTGTATCGTACAGAGATAGCTCGAGGAGTGCGCAATAGACTACAAGGCTTGGTTCTAATTTCTTCTTTTTTGTCCTAAATATAACTAGAAGCCTGAAATGATTTGTTCGTGGAGGAACAACATATAGAGGTGGGTCTGTTACATATCATAATATTAATGAAGCACAATTTGTTTTGCAAAGGACAAGGGTAGTTTATGCGTAGGTTTGTTTAGAGATTTCATTGGCATTATTTAGTGACTAATTAATATGAAGGAAATAATAATAGTATGTTGTTATCAGTGAAATCTTATAATCGTAATCCGTTTGTAGCATCTGTTAAACATGGTAATATTTCAGACATTAGTTGGAGTTAAGAAAGGTCTTCCATTTGCTCATATCCTTTTGCATATAGAACTATATTTATACAGGTGATATAAGAAGGAATATCAAAGTTATAGTTCGTTTTCTTTTATTTTTTAAAAAACCAAACGAATGGTCGAAGCAAGGGAAAACTAGACTTTTGACTGCCACCCCAACCTCCTTTAAAAGCTATATTGGCACTTCAAACGTTACAAATTTGGATGAGAATTAGTTTTGGGAGGCGTGGGTAAATCAACCACTCGCCTCATCAATTTAAATGTTTACATTGAGTGAAAAGAATGATCTCCAGTGCACATTTCTCTTTCCATTAATTCATGAAATTACATATTACTCCAGACAGCCACGTGGCTTAAAAGAGGCAAATAATGTGAACCTATTCTGGACAGGTGTTTAACACTTCCCCGGACCCAAAAAAACTAAGTCTTAGATTTTCTTGCCAATCGCCCTCCCTCTGCTACAGTCGATCTCCTTCTATTCAGCCAGTGAAAAGGCATTGTGGAAAGAGGAAAACTGAAACTGTAGGTGGGTACAAGGCGGCTATGGACTGTCTTTTCTTCCTTCTTTGTACCTGGGCGGTGGTTGCCACGGAACGTGGAGGCGCCCCAGCAGCAGGTCATTACCCCACCCCAACTTGTTGTTATTATCAGACCCACTCACCCACATGGCACCGTCGTCTTCTGCAGCCCAACAACGCTATTTGACCACGCGCCTATCGCACCATGCGCTCTAAGCATAGGAGACACCTCAGAGTGTGCTTGTGTGCAAGCATGCCGAGCAATGTGAGTGAGTATACGCACTGTGTGACAGTCGCGTGCTTGGTTCTCCTGCTTACTAGAGTTGTAACACCCCAGGATTTACTGCAATTCGTGTATTTCATCTTTTTTTTTTAGATTACAGCTCCTTATTTTACTTAGAACCAACCGATCTCTCTTGTGAGGTGATAAACATGGGTCCCCACCGCATAACCCGCCACCCGTGTTAGTGAGACATCTGATAAGCTTTGTTTGTCCGGTAGTTGACGAGGGCCGGTGGTGCATTATGCATGTCTTGATATTTGTGAGCTCAAGACCTCGCGTGTCTAATCTATAAAAAAAAATGTTCAAAATCTTGGAAGAATTTGCAACGTATTCTAAATATAGCGCCCTGTTATAGTCGCGGCTTTGTGATCAGTTGTTATCAGGCTGATTTTAAGAAACGTGATCATCATTTGTTTGGCATTTGAGCAATATTCTCTTAGACAGATTTAAGGGATAGTGAACGGCATGGTAGAAACAATGCTGCCTGTCCAGACGTGTGTTGAGTGTCTGACAGATATCGAATGCAGCTCAAACTTTGGGGGGGGTCCTCCTTAGTAGTATTTCTATCAAACGATGGAGGAATAAGTGAAGGCGCCCAATATATTTTAATAATTGATTCAGAATCCTCTCACTGTCACACAGTCGAGGTCTGGTACACCTGATAAAGAATAGCTCAACACCTTTGGTTGCGGGGCCTCTCGATATACATAACTCCCGCCCGTCAGTCACTTCTGCCACCACCTTCCCCTGTCTCTCATTCCTCCAGACAGATCTATCTTCTTCACTAGAACATTGCGAACGATCTTCTGTTTATCGTAATCCAGCATTGATAGCTTCGAGGAGTTCGTTGGTACGCAATAGACTAACAAGGCTGTTGGTTCTAATTTATTCTTTTTGTCCGAAATATAACTAGAAGCCTGAAATGAGTTGTTCGTGGAGGAACAACATATAGCGGCTTGGGTCGGTTACATATCATAATATTAAGAAACACAATTTGTTTGCAACGGAAAGGTAGTTATGCGTAGGTTGTTTGAGATTTCAGTTGGACATTATTATTGACTAATTAATATGGACGGAAGATAATAAATCGGATGTGTGTACCGTGAAATCTTAGCCAGTAATCGCGTCCGCTCTTCCAGACCGTTGGCAGGTGCATGCACATTGGCAGCCATTCGGACCGGCAACCCATAATTCAAGTAATCACAGGCTTGACCACCGCCACAATGTGGCAAGCTCGCGACGACCAGGATGAACAAAGATAGAGCCTCCTTGCCAAGCGTTGGTTCCGATTTCTACGCTATCTCTACGACACGCATCTTAGGAGCCCCTATTTCGTGAATGCCCGGAATCTCGTACGCCGCGGCGAACACAGTCCCGACTCACCGGTTGCAAACCCAGAAATGGCCTAGTACTACCCGGCAGGCGAGCGTGTATACAGCTAACGCCACGGATCCATTCGCTAAGTTTCAGTAGTTTGCACTGGATTACTTCAGCAATCGGTTTACAAATAAATTCATTGAATGAAAAACATAAAGGATGACGAATAAAGGTGGAAGATGCTTGCTTTGGCCATTTTAAAAGCAATTTGTAAAACATTAGAGTCACTTCCGAAAGGGACAGCGCCTACAACACAGATGGAGAGAGTGCCATGCACCGTATTGTGGGTCCATCGTTCCAACACCTTCTTTCAAGTATCCAAACAAAATTGAATATATTTCTTCTGGAATTCTTTCCAGATTATTTCATCCAAAGAATTTTCAACAAACATTTATCAAAATATTTTAGAGTAGAAATACTATTCCATTTTGGTAATGGCAAGGTCGACTTTCTTCAAAATCCTATGTACGTACTGAGAGCACTGTTTCGTACTTCATGTGCATAACCAATTACAATAATGAAACACTTTTTCAAAGAAGTAAAAGTTTGCACATGGCAAAGCACCGAGGTGCGACCTCTTGGGGAATGTAGTAGATGGTGCTACAACTGCTGCACATCTGGGTGGAGTGTCTTTTTTGGTGGAGTCCCAGTGCGAAAAACAAGAAGTGATACGATAAATATTCTCTAGTCAGGATATAAAATTTACAACCAAATAATACATATAAAGGAAAAAGGGAGAAGTCTTCACAAGCTCGAGTGTTCTTCATCATGCTCCAAATTCCAAGTTATTTCGATCACAACCAAGATAGGGGGAGATGGAAAAACCACTATCCTTCCCAACCAAAAATCAATGGAGAAGAGAAGCATCTCCTCCATGGACCCCCGGAGCCAGAAACCACAACACAATGAAAGGGTGGTCTCCAACTCATCGGCAACAATACTTGCTTCCACAATACAATTTCTTAAACATTAAGGCTAAATAGAAGAAACAAAAGGAACACAAAACAAAAACCACCAATACTTTTCACAACAAGGCTTTCATCCAGCCAACAAGAGCAAGAAAAATGCGGAAGTTTTCCTTAGGCCTCCCCATTGAGGATGAGATGCCATCCAACAACCCTCCACAATAAAACTCAAGCCCATATGACTTCTATGCCTCCCCTCAAGTACCCCTTTTCCCTCCCATACTCTTATGACTCCCTCTCTTATGGGCTTCCCTCAAAGAACAAAGGTAAGAATGTGAACATTCTTACCCAGAGGGAATCCCCTCAAACTCCCTCCCACAATATCCTATTCTACTCTTATGCTCCCTCATGAGTTTTCCCATAGACCTCTCCTACACTACACATAAGCACTCTATCCATTTTAACAATACACAAAGTAATCATACATTTCACAATTTTAGCATCAACAACAATATGAAAACAACAAAAAAAGAGACGGTTTCTACCTCTCATTGGAGAAGAAGCCTAAAACAGAAAGCTTTGCACAAGCTCCCCCAAAAGAAATCCCAAGCATGCAAGTCCAAGCTCCCTTCTTTTCAGGGATAATTTTATCGGCGGAATATTGTAATATGGCGAAAATTTCATTTTAGGAAATTGAAAAGGCGAATTTTTCGGAGTGGGTCGGTGTCTGTCGCCGTAAAATATATAGTATATTTTTTTGGGGTCGGCGTCGACTTCATTTGAAAATGAAAACATAGCCCTATAAAACCTATGTGATTCGCGGGGTAGTATACCTCAAGTAGCCTACCAAATTACCAATACGGTGAAATGTGAAACTCGCATACCCTTGAGCCCAGAGATCAATATTACAGTTGACGCGCGACAAATGCAGTGTTGACCGCGCGACAAGGGCAATATTGACGGCGACAAGATCTTGTTACTGAAGCGCGACAAAGAGCTGTACTGCCGCGCGACAAAGAGCTGTACTGACGCGCGACAAGAGCTGAATGAACGCGCGACAAGATATGTACTTGACGCGCGGACCCGAGTGTACCGGACGCGCGACAAGAGCTATACTGACGCGGACTATTGGGCTACGAAGTGACGCGGACAAGGAAGGGTGGAAGCGCGACTGAGAAAGGTTGACTCGGGTCTTTGTTGCACGCGCGACCTCAGAAAAGTTCACGCGCGACAAAAAAAAGACCTCAGAGACTGGAAGAGTCGCTTCTTGGTTCTTTGCTGACGCCGGACTATTTTCAGAAGAATGGCAGGTTTGCCAGCCTCAAAGAATACGAATACCTAAAGTAAGGTTAAGAAATCTCAGAATCACTCTTCACGTATTTTGGAACTCTGCGGGGTACAGATAGTGTAAAATACCAATCTATACCATCCACCGAAAAACAATCAGAATAACTGAATGTGTGGAAGGTATTATTCAGGTGGAAATGATTCTGCACAGATCACAGCAACACAAATGAAACCTAGATAATATGCCAAGATCTTGAAGATAGTGTTCCTGTGGGGTGCAACCAGAGTGCAGCTAGATTCACAGAGATACAAACACGCAGCAAATGGAAGACAGAAATCAAAATCAAACTCTGGTCCAAAGGAAAGAGGAAAACCAGGGTGAGTGCGAATTGCTTACAAATTTACTCAAAAAAGTAAAGCATGAAAAACAAACAAGAATATGTGAGACCAATTGGCGGACATAACAAGTTATGGGCCAGCTAAATTCCATTTATTGAACCTGGTGTATCATCTAATTCTGAAGAAATCCAGGGAATGTACATGTACAATATTTGTACGTGGAAAAATTGGGAGAGAAAGAACAAAAAATGAAACTGAAGATGGAACACTTATAGAAAAACATGGTGGAAAAAATTTAACAGTAACAAGGGGCGGCATGGCCAGAAAAATCAAAACACATAGGTGGAAAAAACTGAAAAGGAGTGCAGCATGTCAGATAGCAGCGGCGGAATATGAGGCAGAGCAGAAAAAACACAGAACCATCGTTGGAAAAAGGGAGGAACGATCACAGCTATGGTAAGATGAAAGAAACTAATCTACAAGCAAAATTATACAGTTCTCTACTCTTTTTCAAAATAACTTAAAAAAGGAAAGGGAAAAAATGTCAGATTTCCTCGATTTCAGGTTTGTATCAATTAACGGAATGCTGAATGTTACCTCAGTCTCAGTGGTCGGAGAGTAGTGGATGGGAGGAAATGGCAAAATGCCTCTCGAGATAGAGAAGGAAGATTTGAAAGAGAATTGTAAAAAAAGCAAACTTATCTCTCTTTCAAGTGATGAAGAGTGAACTTTGCAGTCGACAACACCGCATGGGTATGTATCCACATATATACATTAGCAAAATCCAAATAAGGACACCCCCTATCGTCTGGGTGTTATGAAAATGGTTTAAAAACTGGCAATGCTGACAAACCTATTACAAAATAGTTGTTTCTCATGAAAGATGTTGCTGGATAATGGATGATTATGAAATTTGACTACGAAGTGGTATGCGTTGGAGAGATGGTGCAATCTGTCAGCAAGGGTAGGCGGTCACCGAACCAGGCTCTGTGTAGTTACAAAACAAGGGACCCATATATGCTACCAATTCACTCATGCTCACAGAATGAATTTAGCATATAAAAATGGTAAGCAACCATGGAAAATGTTGCTAATTAGAAGACCTAATAACGACGGAAACTCCATGCCTTATAGATGTCAAGCAGACCAAAGAGTTTTCTGGAGTTCCAAAAAATTTTGCAATTGAGGAATTTACAGATGGCCAAAAAACTTCTGAAGGATGTGGAGACTAGATGGATTATCTTTGTATGTGAACCAGGCATTCAGAGTTCGTGAGGAGTATCCTTCATTGGTTGGTTTCATGCACAAAGACCGTTCATGACGTTGTCGGGCAAGGGGAACTGTTGTTCCGACTTAATGATTTGGAGGGACTTTGCTTACATTGGTTGGTATCTTCCAATGTTGAGGAGGATCAAACACTGAGATGAAGCATGACACCGGGCAGATTGATCTATATCGTGGATTTTATAAGGATTGAGGAAAATGGTATGTCAAAGTCTGGATATATTGTAATGTTCCCAGGATAGTTTTGATTGCACATGTTTTGAAAATTGGAGAGATTTATTAGATATTAAAAATCAGAACACCTTTTTTGAGATTTACATATCCATGAGCACCTATGAACATCTCTGTTAAGGGAGGGAAAAAAACTACCAAGGAAAATCTTGCAAAGACGTCAAGTATTACAGGATCGGAACGAGGAAGATGTTCATAACGTAATTTGTTTGAGTCGTGATAGTGGAGACAAGAATAAAGCTTAAAAAAATTCATTGAAACTTGTCATCAGAAATTAGGGAACGTTTCTGTAAAGACAAAAATTCTGGAAAAGAATGGGTGGGTGATGAATCGAATTGTGGAAGACAGAAGGGGCCGTTCAGACTTTGTCAGTAGCATTTCAATCAAGTCAATGGGACAATAATGGAACAATTTACAAAAAGACTTCAGAGCTCAGGGTAGAATCAAAGGATAATGAATGGGCACCGGTTTTTAAATTGAAGTTTCTTCAGTCAACCAATTTTGAAACAACAACCAATATAAGAATTTAGATCAACCTTCTGAAAGTGGTGCTATTACAAGGCTGTGGCGAGGAATCTTTCAAAGTTCTATCTTACAAGAAGATATCAGTGAGTATTTCAGACTATATGAGTTATGCCAGACAATGATTTGGGGTCTGTGGAGGATGAAAGGGTTTTCAGTGCATTGTCATTTATAAAATCAAAACTGAGAAACAGGTTGGACAAAAATCTGGAAAGTTGCATGAGGTGTTACGTTTCTCGATACTCCCTCGAAACCTTTCCGTTTGACAGAGCAATTGCGCACTGGAATTCCCTTTGCGAAAGAAGAGGTGTAAATAATACAGCTACAAGTACAAATATTCCCAACCTTGAGAGTGTAATTGGCTCTGCGTCACATTCTACAGAAGACAACATCGACTTTGATGAAGCTATTGATAATGGACTGTTTCAACTTTAAGTAGGTATCTTCTTTTTATCTTTTATCTTTATCATTAAAGATGTTACAGGTCTATATACTAAAAATGTCAGGCAATTCACCCATCTATCTACTAATCCATTTCTCGTGTTGGATTTTTTTAAAACACAGATCTAGCTCATTACCAGTGGCAGTGATGATTTCAACTTTAAGCAGGTATCTTTTTCCCCTTAATCTTATTGTTAATTTTGTTTGTTACTTTTTAAATTTTGACAGAGCAATTGCTCACTGGAATTCCCTTTGCGAAAAAAGAGGTGTAAATAATACAGTTACAGGTACAAATATCCCAACCTTGAGAGTGTAATTGTCTCTTCGTCACATTCACATTCTACAGAAGACAACATCGACTTTGATAAAGCTATTGATAATGGAGTGTTTCAACTTTAAGTAGGTATCTTTTATCTTTATCTTTATTTCCATTAAAGATGTTTACAGGTCTATATACTAAAAATGTCAGGCAATTCACCCATCTTTCTACTAATCCATTTCCCGTGTTGGATATTTTTTAAAACAAAAAGATATATCTCATTACCAGTGGCAGTGATAGGTTATAATTAAAGATATAGGTTAAAACAAAGATATATCTTTCTACTATTCATTTTTTTCAGCTCTGGTTATAATTAAAGATGTTATAGGTGTATGTATTTACATTTAGATAAATACAATATTTTTATTTTTTTGAAAACGTGGGTTGACATCCGTCGAGGAAGCTGTTACTTCTCGGGACTGACAATGTCAGGCAACTCACCCATCTATCTACTAATCAATTTTTTTGTGTTGAAGTTTTTTTTAAGACAAAGATCTAGCACGTTACAGGTGATGATTTCAATTTTAAATAGGTATCTTCTTCAACATAATCTTATTGTTTGTTACCTTATATTTTTTCAGCTCTTGTTATCGTTACCTTATATTAACATTTATATAAAGATATTGTTGGTCTATATATTTAAAGATGTTGCTGGCACTTATCAATTATCATCATCATCATCATCTACGTCCACATACATTCATGACAATGCAAATAACAAGAAACATATATATAATACATGATAATCACAATCTAATGCAAATTAAAATTAAAGATTGTATGTAAATCCATATAATTATATTCAAAAAAACCATAGTACATATTCAATAGTAGAAGTTTCTAGTTTTCAAAACCCTCTTTTTCTTTATCCAATTCTACTCTGCTCTATTTCCCAACGGCTTCTTCCACTGTGGCTGTACCTCTTTCCCCAACACCAGAAATCTCCATGCGACAGAAAATTTGGATCAGCTGCAGTGTATAAACTATCCCGTTGCCAATATTTTCATAACGACTAATAATCTCATTGATAAGAACCAGATTGATATGAGGAAGCATCTCCATCTTTCTCATCAACCCACACAATCTTTTTTGTGCTGTGTCCAGATCTATGAAATACTCCTTGCCCTCTTTAGAGGTACTTGTGCCCAAACCCTGTATGGTCCAAGCAACAAGTGATACCTAATTGATTGGAGAACCTGATTGATTGGAGAAGCTGATTGATTGGAGAAGCTGATTGATATGAGGAAGCATCTCCATCTTTCTCATCAACCCACACAATCTTTTTTGTGCTTGTCCAGATCTATGAAATACCCCTTGCACTCTTTAGAGGTACTTGTGCCCAAACCCTGTATGGTCCAAGCAACAAGTGATACCTAATTGATTGGAGAACCTGATTGATTGGAGAAGCTGATTGATTGGAGAAGCTGATTGATATGAGGAAGCATCTCCATCTTTCTCATCAACCCACACAATTTTTTTGTGCTTGTCCAGATCTATGAAATACCCCTTGCACTCTTTAGAGGTACTTGTGCCCAAACCCTGTATGGTCCAAGCAACCAATGATACCTAATTGATTGGAGAACCTGATTGATTGGAGAAGCTGATTGATTGGAGAAGCTGATTGATTGGAGAAGCTGATTGATATGAGGAAGCATCTCCATCTTTCTCATCAACCCACACAATCTTTTTTTGTGCTTGTCCAGATCTATGAAATACCCCTTGCACTCTTTAGAGGTACTTGTGCCCAAACCCTGTAGGTCCAAGCAACAAGTGATACCTAATCGGCAAGCGAACAAAACCAGAACTCGAAAACATATAAAGAGGAAAACAAACTAGCATTACTTTGTACTATACGGTCCAGCTGGTTATCGATCCACTCAATGAGTCTCTCCAAGCTTCATACTCAGGAATTGTGTAGAAAGATAACACATTTCCATTTTTGTGAGTTGCCTACATAATACATTAACATGTGCCGACATTAGACATGGAGATACAAAACATCTGGAGGCTTGGAAAACAAATACAAAAAGTCTCAAAACACAACCAAATATACAGGGGGAACATTTAAAGAAACTAAACACTGCTATACAAAGATCATGTACCTGGTCTGTCATTATCATCAGATGGCCATATCTTAAAGATTTAATGCTGTCATATATTTTATCTTCCTGTAGACCAAGGATTTTTTTTTCTATTTAATATCTCTTTATTCTCCATTTGTTGGTGAGTGGTAGCTTCCCAAAAAATAGATATTCCTGCCACCTGATAGCATATAAAGATAACTAAAATAACAAAAAATTAAATTGGAAAGTGATGTCGAAACATGTCACAGTACTACCAAATTCAATATTCACATTTCCCTGATTCATGGCACAAACACTTACAGCGACTACAAGTGCCTTGGCTGAGTCACCCTCCGTTAATATTAAAGTACATTGATCAGAATTCTTCCCTACTGCTTGATTTGCATCAAGTTTGGGAACATCATTTAATTTCCCCTTCTTGGTTCCATCAGTTTTCTTAAGATCTTTTTTTTGTTTAAACTTTTCCACTGCACTCATCAGGTCAAACAAAGTTACAAAGCTCATCTTAGAAAGCTAATGTTTAGAAACACTAGCATATTGACAAAAATTACATGTACGAAAACAGAAATGCTACTATAAATATAACAGCAAATTGTATCAGAATAAAAAAAAAATACGAATTAAAACGAATTATATACTTACAATCAACATGGAAACCAAACGTTGATTCGAGAAAATTCTTTTCTTCCACGAGTGTTTGCCTTGGTTGTAACAATTGGTAAAATTTTTGAACGGAACGAAGGCCTGTAAACCGATGATTGATTTCATTTTCTATAAATCGAAAAATTCGGGCAGCGGTTCAGAGTCACATAAAAAAATGCCGTCCTCTGAATTATAGGATGACAGAACGTAATTCAAAATATCGGATCTGTTTCGAAATGGGGACATATTAACGAGTTGTAAAATCACGCATCCATCCAAAATTTATCTTTCTTCGAAGACATCTTTAAAAACAGTATTGCCTTAGGGCATAAGAAAACATGATTGAATTGGGAAGCAGTTGGGAAGCATTGAAGACCTGTAGAAATTCAAGAGGAAGGTGAAAACGACAAAATGACCGGTAAAGGGTATTTATAGGCTAAATCGGGCGTGCATCAATATGACGCGCGCGTCAAAATGTCCTAAAAGATGCGCGACAATTACTACTACTGACGCGGGATATAGGCTTGACGCGCGTCAATAGAAGCCATTCTTTTGACGCGCGTCAATAGAAGCCCATTGCGCGTCAATTCCATTGACGCGCGTCAATAGTGTCAATAGAAGACCATTGAGCGCGTCATAGATGATGCGTCAATAGAATAGGCCATTACAAAAATGACGCGCGTCTTGACGTATAAATAGGGCCAGTGACGTTTCAACAGACGACCGAAAATTCTTCCATATAAAATCAAAGAGAGGACATTTATCCTTGAAGAGTCGAAGCCAAGTCTTTCAATAAAACAGAAGATGGACTTCAATATAGGATAGCATGCCATTGACGAATTCAAATTGGCATAGGAAGACCGCGTCGAGATTCGAATGAACATTAATGACGAAGGGTCACCGTACGTTAGAGCAAAAATGAAACACTCGCAAATGAAAAGGAAGAAATTGGGATCTATTTAAGCGGAAAAATTGGAAAGCATGGACGATAAATGCGTCGTCAAGAAGACCATTGACGCGTAGTCAATTCAAGGCATTTAAAGCGTCATCAAGTGAGCGCAAAAGCGGATAGCGTCAATAGAAGGCGGTGACGAGCGTCAATAGATCATTCGAAGATCGCAACTGAGAGTGCGCTGTTAAAACAGATATAGAATGAGAAAAACATGCCACAAGCGTCATGAGAAATTGAGCCTTGAGATGTTCAATTGAAGCCATGAAGCCATTGACGCGCGTCAATAGAAGCCATTGACGCGCGTTCAAATAGAATTGATACTTGACGCGCGTCAATAGAAGCCATGACGCGATATTTGAAGTCAATCACACAGCACCTTAAAAAATGTAAAGCCATTGCGCGTCGCGACAATAGAGAACGCGTCGAATAGAAGCCATTGACGCGCGTCTGTTATAATAGAAGCCATTGACGCGCGTATTGTCGCGTCATAGAAGCCATTGACGCGCGCGTCAAAATCGAGAAGCCATTGACGCGCGCGATAGAAGCCATTGACGCGCGTCAAGTAGAAGCCATTGACGCGCGTCAATAGACAAGCCATTGACGCGCGTCAATATAAGCCTGAATCTTTCAAGCTTCACTATTGCGTCAATAGAAGAGGCCATTGACGCGCGTCAATGAGGCCATTGACGCGCGTCAATAGAGGCCATTGACGCGCGTCAATAGAAGCAATTGATGCGTCAATTGCAGTCTTATTGACGCGCGTCAATGGCTGCCATTGACGCGCGTCAATGGCTTCTATTGACGCGCGTCAATAGATACAAGTGACGCGTCAATAGATCCCAGTGACGCGCGTCAATAGATACCAGTGTCGTGCGTCGATTGAAACAATTGACGTTCCTCCTGACGACGCGCGAAAGGAGTGATGAAGCCTTCATGTTTGCAATGCAGCCAATTGAGACACTGATTGGTGTGTACTTGATGTCTGAGACACTTGATTTTAGACATGTTACTTGTTTGAGCTTGATGTATAATTGAGCTGTAAATTTTTTTTTTCAATATTTGAGACTTGATTTTATGAAATGTACTTCAAGAAGATCATGATTAATCAATTCAAGGCATAGAAATGGCGGAGCTTCAAGAAAATTGTCTTCAAACATACAGTTTGAACATTGTATCTTCAGAAAAGGAAAACAAAACATGATGGGAGCAGGAATCTACTAAAGGATCATATATTTCAAGTTAATTCTTGTAACTAATACGATATGTAAACAACCTTATTGAAAAATTTGAAAAAAAGATATATTTTAATTCAAACACTTCAAGAGCAGTCCCGAAGAGAATCCTATACAAATTTAACTTCTATAATTTATCTGGAGTCGGCACTGTATTTTTTCTTAGATGCTAAACAGAAAGGTTGTAAATCTTATTAAATTTGGCATGGTAAACCATGGCAATTCACCCATCTATAATCTAATCCATTTCTCGTGTTGGTTTTTTTTGAAACACAGATTTAGCTCATTACTAGTGGCAGTGATAATTTTTATTGTTTGTTACAAATGGTTAAATACAATATATTATTTTTTGAAAACGTGGGTTGACATCCGTCCGAGGAAGCTGTTATTTCTCGGGACTGACAATGTCAGGCAACTCACCCATCTATCTACTAATCTATTTTTGTGATGATTTCAATTTTAAATAGGTATCTTCTACAACATCATCTTATTGTTTAAAGATATTGTTGATCTATATATTTAAAGATGTTACTACTCTCCGACTTCTCAGGACCCCTCTGTCTACAATGTCAGGTAAAACAAAGATCTAGCAAATTACCCTTGATGATTTCACTGCAAGAGGTAAGTTAAACCCTATCTTATTTGCAATTATGTTTAATTTCTTTCCAGTGATGATTCTCTCTTTATTTCTTAGAATTATATTTAATTTATTAAATATTAAACTATTAAGTTGAGTGAATTATAGATGCATACTTCATCTCAAATGGTGTCCACGTAATGGGATTATTCAGAAGATAAAAAAGATTGTAGCTAGAAGAATAGAGATTCAAATAGATTGATTGATTGCATTTCATCAATCATTCATTAAAAAAACCTCTATCTAAATTATAAGAAATATATATACACTCAAAATTATATCAACTTATAGACTCAAAGACAGAATAATCTTCATGATAAAAACCTTATATGTTTTACATTAAACTTCAAAGTTCTGTTTCGAGCTTGACCTATCTTTTAATCACATGGTTATTCCATCTTTGATTAATCCAGCCTCCATAGCCTCTACACAAAACAATATCCATGATAGCAAAACCATATCTTTTAAACCATTTCTTCATTATTTCCCAAGCTCTAATTCTTACAGCCTCTACATCAAACAACCTCTCTAGTTTAAGATTATGCACTAATATAGAGGTGAATCTCTTTAAACAGTAAAGATCTGTTTCAAAATTTAGTTGCTATTTTTTCCCAAAGCCATAATTTTCAAGATAATTAAAGAAATTAAATTGATCATCATATTTCATCAGCATCTATCATTGATTATCAATTCTCATCATTCATCATCTTTCATCATCATCTATCATTATCATCATTCATCATCTACGTCCACACAATTCATGACAATGCAAGTAAACAAGAAACATACATAATTCATGATAATCACCATCTAATCACCATATAATTAAATTCAAATAACATATTACATACGCAATAGTAGGAGTTTAGTTTAGTCAATAATAACAGTTTCTAATTTTGAGAAGCCTCTTTTTCTTTAGAAACTTCTACTGTACTCTCTTCCCCAACGGCTTCTACCACTCTAGCTGCACCTCTTTCCCCAACACCAGAAATAACCCCTGAACATATGAGATCTCTGCAGCACTGTCCAGATTTTTTAAAATTCTTTTTTTCCTCTTGATTTGTTGCATCTCCGTGCGACAGCAAATTTGGATCAGCAGCTGCTTTTTCTTTGAACAAGATGTCAGGGTCAAGACCATGCTCTTTAATTATCCGCTTTAGTGTATTGTTTTGTTTGTTAACCAAAACAATATTTTGCTTCATATTTTTTTGCAGCGGATAAGTTGTTCTTTGCTGTTTCCAAGTGAACTTGCAAAACCTTCGCCTGACTCTTCAAATTTTCATATTTCAACTGCACCAAAAGAGTAATGTCAATTCAAAATATTAATGTAAATTCAAAATTTCAAATTAAAAAAACGATTGTTTGAATGTAATAGTACTTACAACCGCTCTATCTCTTTCGGCATTTGCGATTGATACCAAATCCTTGTCCTTTGACCATTTTTTGTTAAATATGCCTGGGCCTCGGCACTAATATTTTTCCAATCTGTTTAGTACCTTATCTAAAATGTCGTCTTTATATTTGTTGTTAAACGACAGTCCCACTTCTTGCTTGGGTAAGTAAGGAATCCATCTTCGCAGGCTGATTTTGGACTGCAGCGTATAAACTGTCCCGTTGCCAAATAATTTTCATAACGACTAATAATCTCATTGATAAGAACTTTGGCCCTTTTCTCCCATTCTATAAGCTCTTCGATATGAGGAACAATAAACTCACTGACATGGGATTGACAATCATTACCAATTAAGTTCTCCAAAGGATAAGGTGGAAACTCTTCACTATCTGATTCTGATGCAGACGATCTTTGCTGGAGAAGTGTGGGGGCTTTGACTAAGATCAACTGCTATTTTCTGTCTTTGGGTGGGCTGATCCTGTTTCCGAAAAAATAAATCAAGATTTAGATAAAAAAATTTAAATCAGAATGTAATTAAAATTGTATAGCATATTAAAATTGAAATTTTAAGTATATACCTGCTGGCCTTGAATCATCTCGCGGGTATCGAAAAAACCAGTTGGGTCATTGCTATCAATGCCCAAATAATCTTCATCTAAATTTATATTGTTCAAAACAGATATGCCCGTTGCACTGGGCAAGCCACCAAGTGAGAGAGTTGGTATACGAAACGAGGAGTCAAGGTTTAGTGTCCCACTGGGGGCCGGAGCAAAAGTCATGCGTTTACCAATGGTCTTTTTCACTGTTCCTCTGGTTGGCATTTTAAAAATTAATGGTTGAGTTGGTGTCGCGGCAGTCGTTTGATCATGAATGACATGCGCTGTAAAGTACAAGAAAAAAAGAAAAATGTTAGAACAATTCAAAAGTCAAAACTATGAAACTAAATGTCCTATAGAAAAGTTGTACCTTGTTGTCGAGGGGGTGTTTTTCTCGGTGCTACGGGCGGCCTTGTAGGAGTTGTATTCTGTGGCTGTTCAGAAGATATCAATGCATGTGAATGTATGGAGTGGTTGGGGAAGAAGGTTCCAAAATCCCTGCAATTCATCAATATCAAATGTTAAATCATTTGGTTAAAATTTAAATTGAACAAAAATCTGCAACTTTGGAATTTGTAAATTATATATGAGAATGTATTACTTCTCTGGCGTTTAACGAGTTCAAACTGTTGAGGGTTTGGAGAGGAGTGAGCTTCCATTTCAGATTGGGAGTCCCCCGAAGCCCTCTGCGTGTAGTTGGCCTCTTCCTCTTGACATCTTTTTTTTTTTGGGAATGGCTTCAAGATATCTTCTCTGCAAAACATTAAAATTTAAGATTTAATAAATGTGCACTGTAATGTAGAAAATAGTAATACAATTACAAACTAAATAGTTTATACCTGCTGTTCTGCAAATGGAACTGAGAATTTCTTCAAAGCCTCATCAGAGCAAGTAGGAATTTGTTTATGTTTTAAATTTAAAAGTGCCTCTCATAGTAGAAGCCGAGGAGATAGTTTGTTGAATAAATGTAGGGTTTATCTCTGAGACTCTTGAATTTGCTATGTCAGTTCTTCTTTTTTTTTCGATAGAAATGTGTGCACCAATCGAATTTTCGTTTTGTGATAGTGGCACAAATGTATGCAATGGCCCAATTTGGTATATCTGTTTGGCGACCCTGCAAAACAATTCTGGCTTGAAAAAACGAAATAAGTGCAGCCAAAAAGTGATGTGCAATTGATTGTGTATCTACACCACGCCTGGATTTATTGACATGGGCTGCAAATACGAAACAGTGAAAATTAGTATAAATTTATAACAGAATTGTATCAGACTAAAAAAACAGATTAAAAAATATGAATTAAAATGAATTATACTTACAATCAAAATGGAAACCGTACGATGATTCGAGAAATTTCTTGTCATCTTCCGTGAGTGTTGCCTTGGTTGTCACAGTTGGTAAATTTTTGTTAGGAGGAAGGCCCGTAAACCGATGTATGTCATTTGGTTCAATAGTGAATTGGAACATTTGGCCATCGTTCAGAGTAACATAAAAATATACCGTCCTCTGAATTGTAGCATGACAGAAGGTAATTCAAAATATCCGGATCTGTTTCGAAATGTGGCATATTAACGAGCCCTGTAAATTCACACGCTTCCATTATAGCTGAATATTCTGAAGACATCTTTAAAGCCGTATGGATGTGAGGGCATAAGGGATTCCTGTAGGTTATCTTCGAAAGAGATTGAGTTGGATTGGCCTGAATTTCTTCCTGAACTTGCAATTGGGAAGCATGTGAAGTCGACATTGTAGTTGCAAATAGCGTCTTTGTCAAAGATTTAGACCTGCAAAAATTCGAGAACGGGAAAACGAAAACGAGAAAATGAGCGGCACATGGCTACTTATAACCTAAATAGGGCGTCAATGTCCTCAATTGACGCGCGTCATCTCATTCTGTTGTCGCGCGTCATCTCATTCTGTTGTCGCGCGTCATTAGATTTTGTCGCGCGTCATGTAGTACCTTTGTCGCGCGTCAATTGAATGTAGTGTCGCGCGTCATCTATTCCCTTTGTCGCGCGTCAATGTATTGTCGCGCGTAGTTGTCGCGCGTCATCTATTCCCTTTGTCGCGCGTCAATTGAATGTAGTGTCGCGCGTCATTTCTATACGCTTTGTCGCGCGTCAATTGAATGTACACACGAGTGTCGCGCGTCAATTTAATTATAATGTCGCGCGTCATTTAAGGTATGTTGTCGCACGTCATTTAATTATAATGTCGCGCGTCATTCAATTTAGTGTCGCGCGTCATTTAATACAGTGTCGCGCGTCATTTAATTCCAGTGCCACGCGTCAGTCTTAGATGATGTCGTGCGTCAATAGTGGCCGCTGTCGCGCGTCAATAGATGTTGATGTCGCGCGTCAATAGTGGTCGATGTCGCGCGTCGGTGTAGAACAATGTCGCGCGACAATTGTCTGCGCTGACGCGCGTCTGACTACAGTGGTGAAAAAGTCGCGCGTCAATATTATCTATTGTCGCGCCAGTGTCGCGCGTCTAGTACTAACTATTGTCGCGCAAATGTCGTGCGTCGTTACGAACTAGTGTTGTCGCGCGTCACTCATGGTACCTTGTAAAACCAGGTGAAATTTTTTTTTTTCAATACTGTCAAATTCGCCTTTCGCTGAAAGTTGTTACGGGGATATTCGCCAGGTATTTTCCACCTTCAATTTTATAGGGGTGTCTTAAAATGAACCCTGCCCTTTTTCCTCCCATACTCTTATACCTCCCTCTTATGGCTTCCTCAAGAACAAGGTGAGAATGTGAACATTCTTTTTCTCTTTCTCCCAATTCTTTCCTCTCCCAACATAAAATAAAAGAAAATAACTCCTCAACAAAACCCTCCAACCCCCTCAACAAAAGAGGAATTTTCTATAAATAGAGAAAAAGAAAGAGAGAGGGTGATGTGGCTCCTTGTAGGATGCCACATCACACATCCTCAAGACCACCTCCCTTTAGTCAACTCAAATCCCAAAACACCATAAATGGGTGGTTGGGTTGAATGACAACTCTTTTCCACATCCATCCCTTCCCATGTGTCCTAAGGAACAATTAAATGCAAAAGGAAGACAAGTGCACTCCAAAGTCACATTTCCCATCCCAAAGAAATAAATAATCCCCTTTTTGGATTCCCAACCCATAGATATGGTTGGTAAGGGGTTTTGGGAAGTGTGGGACAAGTTCAACTTGTCCCACAAGTCCCCCAAAATTGCCCTAAATCTCAAATTCGAGATTCAAAGGATTTGGAGTGGTCAACACTCAAAACCAAGCATTCAATACATGAGGAAACACAAGGCTCAAGGAGCCAACCATCAAAATTAATTACATCCACTAGACTTCCGTACAAAACTTAAAATTTAAAACAAGGTGTTAAATTAATTCTAAACATACTTAGCAAAAGATATTTTAAAAAGATATCACAAATAAAATCACCTACTAAAGCAAGTTAAAACAAGTAAATAAAATTCTTACCCCCTTGGTCACATTAGAAAATTTCCCCCTCATGGAAATTTTTATTAACACATACAATAATAAAGGTAACACAATACAATTTACTAGTTGCCTTGACGACCAAATGTTGTAACCACCCCACATTCTGTTGTGTTTGGTTCCCAATCCCCCTCATGGTTGTGATCATGTTGTGCTTCCTGCAAAATGAAAAATACCTCCTTCGGCCTTGTGGCCATGTCAAAATATCCAAAATAACCATATGCATGAAATTTATTAACATCTATATGTAATCCAATCAATCATTATTTCTAGGTCTAAATTACAACTTAATTATGCATTTCATCATTATCCAAAATTATAGTAATGTAAATTCAACAACTACATTCTACTCATCATGGCGAAGAAATCCAATGTTAGAACACATGCAATATATCTATATAAAAATAATATCGGTATCCAATAGTCTGTCCATAAGTCAGTGTAGATCATACTGAAAACAAAATCCAATCATAATCCAAATGCATCTAGTCACAAAACATCATGCTAATCAACATAAGTATAAGTCATGTCCATATCCAAAGACTGCATAACTCAAAATGATAATCAACTAAGTGTCGTAGGGAATCGGGCATTACACACTTTAGGCATGGAACATGTTGTAATACTAGTTTGATATTAGCTTAATGGAGTCACCAAAAGATTTTAAAATCTTTAGAATAAATTGCTATAGCTTGTTCATGAAAGTGACTTTGTAACTGATGTAAATCTATTGTAGATCCGATATAGAATTTCTAACTTGCATGCAGATCTGATTCATGGTCCCACCGAACGTGGTAAAAACTATTGTCTCTCAAAAGTACACTCTATAGAGAAATGCCTGTATGTTTTCTAAGCTTGCAAAATTTTATATCTCTCTTTGGTAGATACAATAGAAACACATCAGGTCTGTGGGTATACCTATTTTGAGGTGAGTCTCTGGTATCAGGTCCCGTTCCTTGTTGATGTATCCTAAATTGATTTTGGGGTTTAAGGGTAAAATATGACTATAAAATAATTATATCTAAGGTGATACACCAAATTTGTATGAGGGATTTGACTTAGTATATGCACAATTGATATGTGAAGGATTTTTTTTTGCATGAACCAACAGTTCTTCTGTAGAATATAAACACTTGTAGGTATTGAGGGAGATTATCAAAACAATACTGCTAAGCTAAACATGTACATTTATATCATGTAGAAACTAATAAATTTTGCAACAGGGTAAGATGATTAATCAGGGAATTTACATTCACAAGAGTAATAGAAACATACACAAGACTGCAAATAATTGAAAAGGAAAAAATTCTTCAGACTTAGAAGGTAAAACTGGCAAAAATTTCTTTAGTACTCCTATATCCAAAAAGTCCTCTAGAAGTTCCTCTTGTGCTTTGCAAAGGCACACAATATATAGAAAAAATAAAATTCACCCATATCCTAAAAATAGCCTAAAGCTTGTACTTGCCCATACACGTTATTTTTATCCTTTATTTAATAATAGATTAAAGGATAAAGATAGAACATGCAATTACAAGTAGGCATTAATAGCCTTTCGTTACAACTAGTCAACTACAATCGACTAACCTATTTTAAGAAAAGCATGTCTATTTTTAAGAAAAGGATGAGTGGATGATTTGCTAAAAATAAGCTTTGCTTGTTGAGCAAGTCTTCTTCTTGTGCATGCAAACTCTGTCTCTTTGTTGATATGTCATCGTGGAAAAATGCAAAAATTAACTCTTGTTCGTGGGTAAAAGAAATAATTATAATACCCACAAAAACATCAGCTGCGGAGACCACTTTGCACTTCACCTTATTTTGGTCATCTTTTGATAAATATATGCATGTTTCATTGGTCGAAACTATCTATTTTCTTGAAACATATACTATAATTCGAATTTTGAAAGTCAAAATTCGAAATGATAGCTTGGATGGAGCAAAAAATATTCTCCCTTTTCTTTTACAGGCCTTTGGGAAAAATTATTGAAATTTTAAGTCTTTTGCAGACTTTCAGGGTTTTTGTAAAGTTTTAAACTCTTTGTGGACTTGTGGACCTTTTGTGGCTTTTTAACCCCTTTCAGATTTTTGGGAATTTTTGAAGTTTTGTCCCCTGTGCAGACTTTCAGACCTTTTGAAATTTTTAGGCATGTTTGTATTAAGTCTCAAAACTTTGAGAAAGCCCGTCACTCCGCCGATGCTATGTGGAATCAATTTTTTGATTTTTCTTCCCGTGAATTTGACTTTCTCATCGTAGAGGATAGGGCTTGCGGGAAATTTTTGGAACTTTAAACTTTTGCATTTTTAAATTTTGAAAACTTAAGTGAACCCTGACCCCCATTTCTCTGCTTCCACTGTGGTGACGACACGTGTCTTTCTCAGGCCTACATGCATGCAGAAGAAAGTTTTACAATTTGAAATTTTTGAACTTTGACTAAATCAACTGCCATTCCATTTAGATGACTTTTGAATCAATTTTGGTGGTCTATTTTTGATCATCGATCTCTGTACCTATTGATTTTCAATCATTAATCTCTAAGGGATAATTTTAGGGTTTTTGACATGTGATAAATGCATTTTAAGGCTCGAACCATGGTTTGATTCAAACTTGGAGATTGATTTTCGAGCATTGATCTGTGTCCTTGTTGATTTTCAATTGATGATCCTTGATTGTGGTCAAGTTAGAGTTAACCCACTACTTGGGTTTAGGTGATAAAGGGAACTTGACCTAGTATGATCACTTCATTTGGTTTTTGGTGATGTGGGTGAAGCCCTGGAAAGAATTTTTCGACACCATTGTTGGTTGCTTTGTGAAACTCTAAACTTTGCCATTATGGGTAGCTTTGAAACCCGACCCCTCTGCATTCTATTCTTCGAGCTTGATTGGATATGAATATTTGTTATTCGGCTCTTTATATTTTGAAGTCTTTGGCTTCTTTATTGGTTTCCGTCTTGATAATGTGATGGGTTCTCTGATCTTGAAAGCTTTACAATCTCCATATGGGTTCGTTATTTCTTCAGATCTGTACGTTTTTTCAATAGAGTGCTCATGGTCAAACAACTTTAAAACTACCTATGATAAAAGGTGAGTGAAATACTCGAACCAGTCTTCATTGTCACTTTTAGATCTATGTATTTTGAGATATGGGTATTCATTCTAGCTGTATATATGTGTCGACCTTTGAATTTAATTCATTTTCCTATATGAGAGTTCTGAAATTTCATGATGGCTCCCTCAATTCAATGATTCAGCCATTTCTCTATTATATCTTCATTTTCTAACTCATGGAGGGTTTGATGTTAGTGTAGAAGTGTTGTCAAGAAGAAAAATTTGTGCGTGAATGTTTTCCCTTCACCACTGGGACTGTTTTCCTTTACTTTGAGTCATAATAATGAAAAACTTTGATGGGTACTTTAACTCTGTTAGATTTTCCTTTTTAGACTAGGGAAATATTTTCTTTATTTGGGTTCAAAGTACTGACCCATGTGGTAAGCTGCACATTTTATCTCTGAGTTTGAAGTGTTTCACACCCGGATCCTCTCTGCTCTTTTGTGGATGTCGTAAAACTTGAAGACACCTTAGAAATTATTTTATTTATATAGAGTCTGGTTTTTAGTGATAACATGTACAACTCCTTGTTTTGAAATTTAGCTCTTTGAGAATTCTGTATCTTTTGACATACTGGTAGGATTTTTATTTTGATTCTAGAACTGGTAGTAATAGCACTTTGACTGTTCTATTTTTATGAGATCTTTGTACCTTGTATCACTCTTTTGGATATTATAAGTAGTTCACTTGTTCTTTGATACTATCTTAGGCATAAGACTTGATTCAGATGCTTGTTAAGATCTTTGTAGCTTGTTTATTTTATATAGATGCTTTATTTCCTTTATAATAACATTTCTGGCATGTTGGAAAATCTGAAATGTTGATTTTTCAGGGCGAAGCCCTGGTAATTTTTTTCCAGAATTCTCTCTTCCTTGACTGAAATTTGGAAAGTGTACATTGTTTGTATTCATATTCTTTGTTCTGTACTGTAACATTTTCCTTTTATAGAATATATCTAAGTTTTGAGTTACATCAACCCTTCTTTCCAGCGTGTACATGGTCCTTTTCTGCTTGTCTACAACCTGTATCTGCACACTTTTAAGAAAATAGTTAGAAATAATTAAAATGGTCCTATTGCTCAGATATCCATATGTAAGAATGAGGACCATGTAGGAATATGGATTAATCCTGAGCTCTTTATTGATGATACCTTTTCTTTACTTTTTAGGTACCATGCTTTCAACTATGGAGACAAAGATAAAACAAGCTAGAAAGAAGATGATCTCCACAACGAAAAATATACAAAGGTAATGAGGGATTCACTCATAATCCTTTAATTTCTCTTTCATGCATGTGTACCTCTTACTTCAATAGATGTACTTTAATTTTCAGTCACATCCCACGGCTTGTGTGGGAAACATTTGATATTCCTTATGAGTAGAGCATTGAATTCTGAAAATGAGTTGTGTATTTATTTCTACATTTTAATATTCTCTATGTGGATTAAATGATGAACTAAACAACTCAGTAACATAATTCAATGTCTACACTTATGTTTGTTGTCCCAAAACTCAACACTTCACCTAATTTGTAATTCTGTGTCTTCATCAAGACAACACAACTGTCCTTCGGGGCCCTTTGTGTTATTTTGCTGAAGGTATCATGATATTGTAGACTATGTGATATGTTACATTTTTTAAGAGTACACAGAGTTGTAGATTTCACTTAATCATTAATTAATTCACTAGAAACTAATAACATAAAAACTTCCTTAGCTTAGGTATACTTCACCCATGAATTTCATCATAACGAAGAAGTTTCGAGTTTCCCATTTTTGTAAAAGTGCAAAAATTGTCAACAAGACTCTATTAAATGCTAGAAATCCCTGGTTCGTCATGCCTAAGATACACTCATAGGCTTATAAATAATCTTTATTAACATAGTGAGAGTAAAGTGATTTTAATTTTTTTATTTCATTACTAGATGAAGGCTCTTCTCGTAATTAAATTACAAATGCCACAATACTAACACACAGATAAGATCTTAAGTGACTTGGAGATATTTTAACATAATATTGCAATAGGAACAAGAAGAACTATTCGGAAACATTCTGAAATAAAAGTAGACACAGTAATGCACATGATCAACATAGATTCATTCAATGTTCATCAAATTCATCAGCAGGGGAAATTTTATTTAACAATCTCAGAGCCTGTCAATGATTGTACACTTGCAACCACCATGATTCAATTGAATCTAAAGACATAGGAAAATGAACTGGTCTCTCAGGAAAAATGGCTTCTCTCAAAATTTCTCAAAAAAATTAACGTCTGACCATTTGCAAGAGTATTCTCATTTCATTTGTATGATTTCACTCACTCTTTCATCCCAAATTTTCCCCCCAAAAGAAGAATATTTTAGGAATACATTGTTTGTTACAATTTTGTCTTAGAAAATGATGTTTAACAAATTTACATCCAAAGCTGCCATGTGGGAAAATAATGAAATCGTCACATTTCTCAAAACCTCAACTAATGATTGGGATGTCATGCCACAACATTTTGACAGTGCTTCTAATCATTCTTTTATTTTATCGTGCAATAAATCCCCATTTTTATAATTTTCAGGTGGTTCCATATGGTTGGATCTGAAAAACAATCCTTTTCACTCTCAAGAATAAACTTTGAGAAATGATTACCCTTGCATAGATACCTACATTTATTCGTTATGATTCTGAGTCGGCCAGGTGCAAACAAGAGCCAGCGGAAACCTCCACATGTCTCCTTGGCACAGCTACAAACTTGAAGTCTAGAGGCAAGTTCCAAAATGATCACAAGCCCTCAACATGTCAAGAACCATAGAGAGTTGCACCGATTTCTAAAAAGTCAGAGTATGTGAAGGTCTTGTGGAACCTTCCACTTGTCTATTCAACGCAACTTCAAAGATGAAGTTTAGAGGCGGGACCTCAGATGAGCGCAAGATCTCCATGTGGCATGGGCCTAAAAAGGTTACCTTGACCTTTGACAAAATGTTAGTATAAAGAGGATCCAATGGAACCCTCCACGTGTCTCTTCAGCGCACTTTTGATATGGTGCCTAAAAGTGGATACCCCAAACAAGCATGGGCTCGTCACGTGTCTCAACTCGGTAAAGTTGTTAAAAGATTGTAAGGACCAACGAAAGGTACTACATGGCTAAGGTCTGAGAAATCTTTCTCAGCCATTGAAAAGTCTAAGTATGGGTAGGGCCAAAAAAATCTTCCACATGTCTCTCTAGCACCTTTTTGGTATGAATCTAAAAATAAGGACTCTCAAACAAGCGTGGGCCTTCAACTTGTCTATGTTCCAAAAATGTTGCACCAAACACTTGAAAATGTTTAAGTATGGGAAGATCCATTGGAAGCATCCACGTGTCCCTGGCCTTAGAAATATTCTTGAGAATTCTAAGTATAAAGAAGAGCCAGCGGAATCCTCCACGTGTCTCCTTGGCGTAACTATAAAGGTAGGACCAAGAGGTGAATCCTTAAATGAGTGAGCACCCTCCACGTGTCCATGGTATGACAAAGCTACACTAGACGCTTGAAGAAAAGGCTAAGTATGGTTAGGGCCATTGGAAACCTCCACATGTCTCCTTGGTGTAACTCCAAAGGTTAAACCAAGAGGTGAATCCTTAAATTAGCACAATCCTTCCACATGGAAAATATTTTAGTTGAAACGGGCCTGTGAATCTCAAAATACCCTTGTGACCCGCCTCTCCACTTCTAACTTTTGATGTGGGCCCCAGTGGAGTTGCGGATTATTTCATAACTTTTTCCCTTTTCACCAAAAGGAAAAAATCTACAAAATTCTCTGGCAACCCACCTCTCCACTTCTAAATTTTGATGTGGTCCCCATCAGATTCGTAGCTCACTTTTATACCTTCAAAAAAAATTTAAAAATAGAGCTTAAAAAATCCGAAGTGCTCCGCCAACCTGCTTCCCCAGTTTAACTTTTCAAATGCTGACTTAAACATGTGACATCACTTTATCCCCTGCGGGGTTGCGGATCAATTTATAACTTTGTTCCTTTTTCATTAAAAGGCAAAAATATTCAAAATTTTCCGATGATCCGCCTCTCTAATTTTTTCTTGAAAACTGGCCACGTGTCTATCTTCAAGGTCAAAGTAAGAAATCCACGCTGACACTTCATGTTTGTTGAATAACCAATTAGATACTATCATGGTCGTGGGGCCAATTTGGTATTTTTTACAAATGTGACGAAAGTGACAAATTTCACTAAAAAGACCAGTCGAGCCACATCCACTATGGAAAATATGACTGTGGAAACATATAAGTAAGGGGAAACTCTGAATTTAGGCCCAAATTACAAATTCTTTCTCATGGGTAGAGAAACGGTAAACAATACCTGGCTCAACATGATCTACGACCCAAGGAAAGGATTGAAAAACGACATCCTGTTGAAGGAAAAGAGTTTCACTCATCCATACATGGAGACATAGAATACTTCAAACCATGCGAACTAAGAAATTTTGAACAAATACGGTGACATTAAATTGAACACCAACATTGGTTCCGACTCGGGGATGAGCACTCCTTGCGAGTGCTACAAGAACAACAGACTAGACCATGTACCAAAAAATCCATTGGGAAATGGAGTCAAGAACAAGCTTGTAAAGTAGAAAAACAACAACCAATCCCCAAAGAAATGAACTGAGAAACCAACAAAAACTAGTCACTAGGGACCAGGAGAAACCAAAACAAGAAAAACGTGAAAAGAGAAAAAAAACAAAACAGTATACACTTTATAATGATGCATGTTTTGATTATGAGAAATTAGTCAAGGAAATGTTTCAATTTCCTACCATTAACAGGTAACTCAAGAAATTCCCCATTTAAGTGTTTTAGGAAAAAAGTGTGCTCTCTAATCTGAATGCCAATAGAATAAGGGCCCATCCATAATGTGTCAAACTTTCCATGTTTTCCCTTATCGTCATGTCTATTATCCCATAGTAGGACCAGCTATTTCACACTGAAATCTCTTGGATTCACCTTTTTATTAAATAATTTCTTCAATTTCTCCCTAAACTTCACATGTCCTTGGTGGGATACTCTTCTCTCTTCATCTAATTCAACAATTGTATTAATACAAGCATCATAGGGACTGACCTCCATGTCCTCCAATTGTTAGATAAATTGATAAGAAAATAATTGCATATGCAGGAGAAGTAAACATTGAGTTCTATACACCAAATCAGATGGAATTTTTCCAATAGCTCTTTAAATAATAATTCTATCAGCCCAAACAACAAGATTCAACTGCTCACCACACTTTCATTTTTTTAATTCCAGGGTCCTTTTGATTATCTTCAACAAATTATTATTACTATATTCTACTTGTCCATTACCTTATGGATTATAATTTGAAGCATATGCTAAATTGATCCCGTACTCATGACACATGGCTACCAAAGTTTTGGCTTAGAAACTCATAGAATTGTCATCAACTATTTGAGTAGGCACTCCAAACCTATAAATTATATGATTTAGAATGAAGTCCATAACAATTTGGTGGGTAGATTTCTTGGTAGGAATTGCCTCCACCCACTAGGTGAAGTAATCAATGGCTACTAATATCCACTTGTGGCCTGCACTCGAAGAATAAGAAATCTCACCAATTAATTACATTACCCACTGCTTAAATGGGGCTTCAATTGATACAAACTGTAAAAGGAGGGATCCTGAAGCTTTAAATCTTCCTAAAAAACGTTGAAAACTAACACACTTTCTTACCAGTAGAGTTGTATCTTTAAAAAGAGTTTGCGACCAGTAAGAAACCCTTAATATCTTATGGGTTGTGACTCTTCCAGCAAAATTCCCTCCACAAAATCCTCCATGGAAATCATCAATTATTTTTCGGGGCTTCATCTTAAGTGACACAAATCAAAAGAACTCCCTCAGGGTTCTTCCAAGATAACCCATAATCAGCGATGACGTACTTCTAGGAGGTGAACTTAAGTGCTCTCTTTTGATTCTTTCTTGAATATTGAGGGCACTATAGATGTTTGAGATAGAAAAATAATATCCTTGTACCATTCAGAATTTTTCAAGGATATTCAACCTTTCTTCTTTAACTTCATTTACCTCAATTATTTATAGGTTGCTCTCTACCATAAGCTTTTCTAGGCCCAGACCTCTAAAAAAAATTAGTTTGGATATCCATGTCATACTCTTTCAACATCCTTTTCCATTAGCACCTATTACTTGAAACTTCCATCTCTAATATGATATCCTTAACCATGGTATGGGGAATGTAAGCTATGACTTTAGAGCTTAGAAAATATGGCCTAAAGATTTATACAGCCTCGACCAAAGAAAAGGCTTGTTTCTCCACAATGGTATACTTCAATTATTGTCCTTACAATGCTTTAATAAAGTAAGAAATTTGTCTTTCAGCTCCTTCATCATCCTTTTGTAACAGGACAGATGCAATGGTATTCTCTTAAGCAAAGGAAAACATTTGGAAAGAATTTTTATAATCATGAGATGCTAAAACAAGGGCATTCTTCAATGCTTCTTTAACCCAGTAAATGCTTGAATAACTTCCTCTTCCCATTTTATACTTTGATCCTTCTTCAACATATTAGTGATTGGGATAGTTAATTCAGCAAAGTTAGAAATAAACCTCCTAATAAAATTTATCTTCCCAAAAAAGGATTGAATTCCCTTTTTGGTTCTTGGAATAGGAACCTTGATAATGTCTTCCACTCTCTCAATATCAATCATGACTCCTTATTTTGACACACTGTGTCCAAGAAAATTTTCCTTCTAAACCCTGAAATGACATTTCTTAGGATTCAGTGAGATACCATACTCCCTGCTTCTTAACAACATTTTTTCTAAATGTTGCAGGTGATCACTTATTTTCCTGGAGAAAACAATCACATCATCCTAATACACAACAATGAATTCATTTATATATCCTAAAAATTATACATCCATTGCTCTTTGAAAAGTAGCTCCAACATTTATCATGCCAAATGGCATCCTTACATACATATAGGTTCCCCATGCAGTAGTGAAAGAAGTTTTGATCCTTTCTGATTGCTTCAAAAGTACCTGGTTATACCCAGAGAAACCATCCAAAGTAGATAACACCTCAAATCCAGTAACCAATTGCAACATGTTATCCACATTTGGCAAGGTATAGTTATCCCTTATTGATGCCTTATTTAAGATTCTAAAGTCAACACAAAATCTTATGTCTCCATTCTTGTTTCAAATAGGTACCAGGTTTGCAACCCATGAAGAATACCTTGTAGGTTGTATGATTCCTCCATCTATTCAGTTTTTTAACTCTTCTTGTATTTTTGAGGAAATGAGGGGATTAATTAGTCTCTATATCTGTCTAAAAGGCTTGGCATTAGCTTCCAGGGGTATTTCATGTTGAAAAAGGTCTTCCATGTATGCTTTCAGCTCTGAATATGACCAAGCCAAGCAGTACTGGTAATTTTTTAGCAGTTGCACATATGACTACTTTTAATCTCTATTCAAGTTTCTACCTAGCCATATTCTCCTTGGCTTATCCTCTGTGCCCAGGTTATATTCCTCAACACCCCTCGAGGCTGACATGTGTCTATTAATAGTGCAATCAACATTATAAAAATTTGATTCCAGTGCCACAAAACCTCTGGGAATAGTATTGGTGTTTAATTGGATAATATCATTACCAAAAAGAGTCACTTTTCCATCATTTACAAAAACCATCAGTTCCCAGTCCATAATTTGAATGGTAAATTCCCCTTCATTTTGTAGAAACCATTGGACCTGAGCATCATCTTCAAACACCTTCCAGTGCTTGATATTGTAAGGTACAGATGGTTTGGTCAATATTTCAACCTCATATTCACAATAGGGATACATTGTAGAATTTTTAAACCTAGATCCTAATACTACCAATTTGTCCGCTATAGTATTATAGCTCCTATCATGATGTAATATATTGAAGGAATAAAACATTTCAATGAAGTCCCAAAATGCATGCTTATTTTGTTTCATTCTTTGATTCTTTGTAGCATACAACTTTCTGACTTGTTTGATTATCGAATTTGAATCTCCTTTAACAACAATGTCCTTGAAACCATATTTCCATGCAATCCTCAGACCCAAGAGCAATGCTTCATACTCAAAAATATTGTTTGTGCACTCAAAATTGAGATTAAAAGAAAAGCTAAAGTCCTCTTGGCTTGGAAATATCAAGATAACCCCGATGCCATTTCGAGATCTAGAACAAGCCCCACCTACCCAAGAGACTTGTACTCATCAATTTTAGGCTCCTTACAATCGGCATAGCCCATGAAGTTACCGACATTGACATCTATTTACAATACTTCATAATTAGTTTTAGGTTCCTTAATAATATGCAACATTTTCTTCTCAACATGTAATTTCACAAGGTTCCCCTCAATTGGTATGGTTGTATAAGACATATCCATTTGCACACTTCCACCAATAGTAGTTTCCCACTGTCTAGATAATAACATCCCCCATTTAGCATGACAGTCCAAAATAACCACATTCATGGTTAAGCACTTTCCTGGAAAAGCTACAAGTTGCACTACTAACCCTTTGACATACCCAAATAGTAGCACCTCTCTTGAATCCATGGCAGTACATTTTCCAGAAGCCGTGTTTACCTTGATATCTAACTCATTCATTACCTCAAGAGGCATTACATTACATGAGGATCAATATTCGAACATGCAATTATGTACCAATCTTTCTTTAATAATCAAAGTGGTGAAAAATGGATCCACATTAAGTTGAGACTCAACCATAGAAGTTCCCAGATATACCTCAGATGATTTACCCAGTTCCTCCAATGCTTGTGGTATTTCTCATTCTACAATAATGGGAGGAACCTCTATATTGTTAACACGTTTACCTTGAGTAATCTTTTCTTCCTTAAATCCCAAATATTTTAATTCCCTTTTCATATGCTCAGGGATACTGAGTAATTAAAAAATGGGAACAGTTACCTTGATTTGACTCAATATTTGGGCTATGTCACAAGGATCATATTTGGGTAGAGAAGTGTTAAGAGGGAGATTCACAGTTTCATTTGATATTATACAAGTATTCAAAGTCTGAGCATGGGTAGGAGCATAGGGTTTATTTAGGGTAATTAGGCATTTTCCATGTGTATCTCCCTTAGGGGTCTCCTTATGGATACATGTGAGGATTATAACTTTTGGCGTGGATTATGGACCTCACCCTTTGACAACCTTACTTTTGGTGTTATATTCTTTCTCCTGAGCAACTACTGCATTCATCAATAGTTGCATGTCCTCTTCGGAAGGGATCCCTCCATCATTATTTTTAATCATAGAATCCCTTAAGTATTCAAAATCATGATTGGGAAAATCAAATGCTTGTACCATATCAATTTCAAAAGAATGAATGGCAGGAAAATGCAATACCCGATGGACGTAATCCTAGAAATCTTCAGCAGTTTTGGTACTTATCAATTCATTTGAAGTTTCCCCCTACTGTTAGATTGTAGGGCATTCCATCATGCACACATCATCATCTATCTCATCATCATCATCTTCCTCAACTTCCTGATCTGCATCACATTGGGAGTGTCGTAGGAAACAATTATCACACCACTCAATAACATTGGCCTCCTCCACAGTAGCAACCCTGGTAGTCAAAGGATCAGGAACTAATCTATTTTCCTTGGGTTGGAGATGTTTATTTTCTGATCCCACGAGTCCTTTCCCTCTGTCATTTGGTCTGTGATCACCTCTGGGATGATTTCCTTATCCCTCCTGACCATGTGGCTTGTTCTGACCTTGGGAACTTTTTCCTATCCCTCTGTCTGCTCTAGCTAGTTTATAGGATATTTCTTTGATTGCTCCATCCAAATTATTTACAACCTCTTCCAGATCCACAATTTCGCTTAATTGAGGCTTTCCAGGATCAATCAACTTAACACCTTCCCTCTTAGGAGGCTTTCTAACTACTTTGATGTTATTTTCTATTTGTAAGGCCATGGTGAAATACTACCTCAATATTCCTAGGTTCTTATCTCTCAAGTAATAAGTATCCTTTTTATCAAAAGCATCAGAATATTTTATCAAACAAGAAACATGGCTTGGCCTTAGGATTACAGGTAGCCTAATTAAGGTCTTACTGAACCAAGTATTGAAATCATGGACACATTCATTTGGATTTTTCTTTATATTTTCAAATTAAGATAAAAGGAACATGGGATCTATCTTATCCCCATATTGTAATCTAAACGCACTTTTCATCTCGGTCCATGAATCTAATGAATTATCTGGTAAATATTTTTACTAGTCACGTGCATCCTCCTCAAGAGTATGAATAAATAGTTGTATATACACATCTTCAAACTCAATTTTAAAATCTTCCATCATATTGACAAATATTTTTAAATGTTGGTCACTAGTGGCACCATATTAGGATATCGATCCATACCTCTAAAATCTATAGGTCCAAAAGTGTTGACACCAAATGGAGGTCTAGGTGGAGGTTGGGCCATATTGCCTTGCGGGGTGATATTACATGAGAAACAAAATGATAGTAAATGAGGGGTCTTTGGAGAACAGGAATATAATTTTCAAAATAGATATTCTCTAATAACTTAGCCTCTTGGATAACCCTATCAACCTTGGAAGAAATAGGGGAAAAATGAGAAGCACAATTTTTAGACACAAATGATGGCCCCTCACTAATTGGGGAATTCAAATTTACATATAGATTACCTAATTTAAAATCACTTGAAGATGTATGGTAATCTTCAACCAAATATTGGTCAGAATTCAAGAATGATATCTCCTTTTCTGATTCTTGATCTCTAACAACTTTCCAGACTTGTTTTCCTTCTGAATTTTCTTTTCAAAGCTCTAGAAACAACTTTCTAGTAGGGACCATGGTGATGATAGATCTTCTTTCTTCCATCTTTACACAAATTACTGATAGATCTCACCTAACATAGGTTAAGCACTGGTAATATTTAAAATTTCAAATCAACACAAAGTCGCCACTAAGGATTTTCACCTTAGTTGTGCAGATGCACTATTATTAACTAACCAAGTGTCTATCAATACTTAATTTCTACAAAGCTTAATAGATCTAACCTTCCTTTACCCAAATTTATCACTATTGATGTAAATTTAGTGCAATAACCACTAGAAATTGCAAATACTGCACAATAAACATGTAATATTGAATAAATCTTAGAGATATCAACAAAGGATGACATTCAAACAATGCATTTATACTTAACTCATGTAAGAAACATTACCAATCTTAGTATGTGTATCCATTTGTAGAAATAGTCCCCAGCAACGGTGCCACTAAAGTGTTGCTGCCACATAAATAGATCCCTGGCAATTGTGCCAAAAAAGGTGTCGTTACTACACAAATAGGTCCCGGTGTTCAAATAAGCCCTGACAATGGTGCCAAAAAGGTGTTGGTATCCAGATTGATTCTCCAGTTGGGGCCGAGCAGCATCATGGAACTGATAAGCTGCTTAGGGATAGACAAACTATGATATGAATCATTTTTTAGCCAGGGATGGGATTCGTCTGACTCTTTCAGTCAAGCATTGGAGAAGTGGATAGCACCTCACTTAGGGTTTGATCTACCCCCACTACTTTAGGTTGTTCCTTTAACCAAGGTGAGAGGACCCATTTTGTAACCCATATAGGTGACGGAAATCAAGAGACCCTTCTCTGCACAATGTTAATGAGAACCTTGAGGAAATATGATCAATACAACACAATCTAACTCTCATGATTTAGCACACTAGAGAGTGGAGATGTTTCTTGGACAAAGGTTATAGTTACTAAAGACAATAAACGAATCTTGATTGTCCCTGCATACTTTGGCAATGGAATTTTTTCATTTGTGGATACACAATACAAAGAGGGGTAGTTTTTGTAGGATTCGTTGTTTGAGAAATTTATTGGTGGGAATTTAAGTAAGATAGAGCGGATTATACCAAATATTTGAGATCCTTTACAAATATTGGGAAACTCATAGACATAATGCTTCAGAATAGCAAAAATATTCCTTCGACTAGAAGGCGTGCATCAATGGAGGCCCAGAGATGCATAGTTTCACACACTCTTTGAGAATTCAACATAAAGGCTCATGCTAAAGACTCAATTAAGTGCTAGAAATCACTGGTTCATCACACCCAAGATACACTCATAGTATTATAAATAATCTTCATCAACATAGTGAGAGTAAAGTGATTTTAAAATATTTATTTCATTACCATAGGATGGCTCTTCTCATAATGAAAATGCAAATGCCACAATACTAACACACGAACGAAAAATTGTGTGAATCAGAGAGATTTTAACATAATATTGCAATATGAACAAGAATAACTATTTTAAAACATTCTGAAATAAAAGCAAACAAATAATGCACATGATAAACATAGAGTCATTCAACATTCATCAGATCCATCAGTAGGGGAAGGTTTCTCAAACAATCTCAGAGCCTGTCAATGGTTGTACACTTGCAACCACCCTGACATGATTGAGTCTAAAGAAACAAGAAAATGAACTGGTCTCTTAGAAGGTCTCTCAGTAAAAATGACTTCTCTTAAAATTTTAAAAAAAATTAGCCTCTGACCATTTTGCAAGAGTATTTTCATTGCATTTATACAATTTCACTCGCTCACTAATACCAAATTTTTCCCCCAAAAGAAGAATATTCAAGGAATCCTTTTTTTTATTACAAGTTTTTCCCAGAAAGTGATGTTTAACAAATTTACACCCAAAGTTGTCAGGTGGGGAAATCATGAGCTGATCATGTTTCTCAGACCCTCAATTAATGACTAGAATGCCATGCCACAACTTTTTGACAGTTCTTCTAATCATTCTTTTATTCTATCGTACAAGAAATCCCCATTTTGATCATTTTTCAGGTGGATCCATATGGTTGGATATAACAAGCAATCATTTTCTCTCTTAAGAATTCACTTTCAGAAATGAGTGCCCTCCCATGTGTTGGTACCTAAATTGATTCTCCCTCAGAAGTTGAGTAGTATCACAGGTTTGGCAAGAAGCCTTAGAGACAAGTAGAGCATGTAGTGTGTTGTTTTGTAGTCGAGGATGAAATGTAGCTTTTTCTTTGTCACTCAAACGTGGGGAAACGGGTAGCACCCTAAAGAGAATTTGACCTATCCTCACTACTTTATCATTGTTCCTTTCAACCAGGGTGAGAGGAGCCTTTTTGTAGACTATTGTTTGTGGAGGACATGGTGATTGTACTTTCTTGTGAAATTTTTGTAGAATACCTTGAAGAAAAATATGATCAATGTAACAAAACCTAAATCTCACGAGTTATCACTCTAGATAATGGAGATATTTTCTAAGCAAGGTTCAGGCCACTAAAGACAATGAAAAATTTATTGTTTCTGCATGCTTTGGTAGTAAAAATTATGCTTTTGTATACACACATGTCAAAAGGGGGGTAGTATGGGTATGATTTTGTTTTTTGTAAATGAATTTTTGGTGGAAGGTGAAGCGGGGATAAATTTGATTATACTGGAGCTTTGGAGGGAATTTACAATAATGAGAAACTTCACAACAAAAACCTTCATAACAGTCAAGACGTTCCTTCAACTAGAAGGTGTGCTTCAAAGGAGGAACAAATCAGCACATTTTCACATAATCTTCAAGACTCCAATATGAAGGCTTTGAATTAGAAGACTCAATTAAACACTATAGTTTTTGATTAACCATGCCTAAGGTACACATGAAGACTTACAAACAATATTTATCAACAAATTAGAGTGAATTGATTTTAAATTTGTTTATCTCATCCAAGATGAAGGCTCTTCTTGAAATTAAATTACAAATTCCATTTAACTATCACAGGGATTAGATCCTGTGTGATTTCATAAAAAATTCATTATAAGATTGCGATGGGAATGAATAAAACTATTTGCAGAAATTCTGAAACAAAGCAAACACTAATTGCTTAGATTCAACACAGAATAACTAAAATTTGATTAGGACTTATCAGCAGGGGAAAGTTTCTAGATCAATCTAAGAGCTTGTAGATGTTTGTACACTTGTAACCACCTTGACACGATCATGTTCAACACACAATAAATATACATGTTTCTCATAATGTCCCTCAGAAAGAAGGGATCTATCAATATTTTCACCTAGAAAATAATTTCTGACCTCTAACACTCAAACATTCCAACCTCGAACCCTTTTCATAGAAAAATCATGCCTATTTATAACATTTTACAACAGATCCATTTCCCCCCAAAAAATCAAAATATTGACTGTACAAGTGCTCGCCATGATCTCAATCATGATTCCTAGAATTAGATTTGTAAAATTTTGTCAGGTGCTCAAGGGGTAGATGTCTTCAAACATCTCCCACATTCAACTCCTTCTTCTGGTAGATCACTTTTCCCTTTACTCGCCAACCACTTCCGCCCCTAATCTGTCCAATATGGTTCTTTGCGTGTCCGAGGATGAAAAAATGGAAGATCATATCGATCTTAGAGGTTAGATTTCATCTTAATGGTAAAAGAATTCCCCAGATTTACTCACCAAACCAAGATACCAACAATTCTTTCACATGCCAAGAAAATAAAAATCAGGTTGCATCCGACAGTCAGATTGCATATTAATGGCGAGAGACGTTTACAGACCTTCCCCACCAAACTAGGATACTAGATTAATGTTCCTCTCCATTTGGCATGTAGGAGAATCCAAGAAATTAAAAAAAACCATAATAATACACGTCCCCAGGAACTTTGGAGTAGAAATGCCGGAAAATTAGATATAGATGCACAGTTGCCATTGATCTTTCTATTTTGAATTTGGACCATCCATGTGGGAGATCCAATTTAGAGCAGGCATGCAGGTTCCCTTCTTCCTTATACAACTTTTGGAAAAATGTAAATTTTTCACATTTTTCTCCGCACCTCCGCCCTTGACAAATGAGCCTGACACATGCCCTAAGGTGGGTCCCAAAGGAACCGTGGAAAAATTATTTTATTTCACCTCTTTCTTGGAAAACAGAAAACTTTCCAAATTTCCCCAACAGCTCCGTCGTTCCGCTATCTATTTTATGACATGGGTCCTAATGGAACCACTCTTTATTTTACACTTTTAACTCCTTTCTCCACAAAAGGAAATTTTTCCAAATTTCCCCCCGAAAGTCCGCACCTCCGCCGTAGACCAGGGAAAAATTTTGATTATTCTTTTTTGGGCCTACGGGCCCATTTTGATGTTTTAATCCTTTTGATGAGTAGAGGAGAAAACTCCAAGTTGCCTCTGATGGTATGCTTCCCCACCCCTTTTGACTTTTCAAACTGCCATGCGTCACAATGGAGCATCTTGAGATGGTCCCTCAAAATTTAATACCTTGAATGAGCGCAGGTTCACCACATGTCCTAGCCTGAAAAAATTTGTTTGAAGGCTTAAATCTCAGAAGAAGGTGCCATGTGTCAGGGTCCAAGGAAATCTCCTTTGGCCATTGAAAATTCCAAGTAAAATGCAAAGTGAGAGGAGGACTCCAAGTGTCCTATTAGTGCAAAAATCACAGCACCCCTGGATGCAGATCATGCTTCTAGGTTGATCATTCAGGCATCCAGTGTGATTGCACACACATGGAAACCTCTCTCCAAGCATGGGACGTGTGAAAACTGAGAGAGGAATCTCCAGAGAAGGCTAGTTCCTGCTCCTAAACTACCTGCCACAAGCTATTCCAGTGCAGGCAAGCTAATCTAATCCTAATCTAACAAAGCCAAGGAGAGAGAGAGAGAGAGAGAGAGAGAGAGAGAGAGACAGGAAAAGAACAAAAGCCTACACTAAAACGGTGATACACCAGAGAAGGAGAATGTTGAACATCTATCAAAACTACCATGGGACAAAGAGAGGTGAGCAATGGGAAGGATGGACAGATGCATCACAGGCCCAAGGATAGATTTCACATAGAAAATGTCCCAAAACTCCATGAACACAGGCTCCAAACCTGCAATGAACATTCAAACATGCACAAATACCTGCAATGAAGAGAGGCAAGAAGAGAAACAAGAAAAAATGAGCAAGGATGGACAGATGCATCACAAAACACGTTTTGTTGCTCCAAAAGTTTACACAGAACATCATTTCAATAGTAAAAGGCAAAAATGCCATTACAGAACAAGGGAGGAGGTTCGAACTCCATTTTCAACCCTAGAGAAGAAAAGAAGGGAGAGCAGAGCAGAAAAGATGAACCACTTGTTATCTCTCTTTTAAAATGAGCCAAATCTGGCTTTATACAATACATGGGTCGAGCCCAGGAGACAGAAAACATAGGAAAATGTGTAAGCAGCCCAACCATTGACCAAAACACATTCTTCATTAAAATCAGTGGTTGAGACATCACTTCTTGCCATGCTGAAGAAGAATGCGACCCATGTGCATTAAAACTGGTTGTTGAAACGTCGCTTCTGGCATTACCACGCGTCAGAGCTGTTTCTCAATTTTCTCTCTTCATACTGCACCAAAATTCGAGATTGATCCCAGAATCATGCAGAGAATTTCATAATCTTTCTGTTGATATAAAGAACATGCAAATCTGAGCTCTGGATCGAAAGTTATGGAGGTCTGAAGTTTTAGGGCACAAAACAGGCGAAAACATGTTTTGAAATCTTTCCCGCGCTCTGCCACCTGGATGACACGTGGCACGCATTAATTGGTTGCGTGATTATCTCTCCTCTACCTTTCGGTGGGATTTCTTTTGAAATTTCCTTGTGGGCCCCTCGCATCTTTATGTCCCGGATGTCTCAAACTCCTTGGGCCAAAAACTTCCGATCCACTCGAAATGGGCTTCCTCATCCCTCATTTGGTCGATGACACGTGGCATTGTTTGATTGGCCTTTGACTCCTTCGACGATCCACGTCCCGCACGTCCCTTCGTCCCAGATTTCCCAGTACGAACTTTCTCTGTTTTGGCCGAACCGGCCGGTTCGCGTCCATTTGTCCCAAACGTCCCAGTGCTTCGTGGGACAAATTCTTCCGGTTCGCCCGATCTGGCCGATTCGCGTCTTTACGGCCCAGATGTCCCATTTGTCTCCGGACTGTTTGTTCTCATTTTAGCCAAACCGGCCGGTTCGTGTCCTTCACGCACTCTTGTCCCACTTGTCCCTTTGCTGTTTGGGTCGCCTGTAGGCTTTTCGGCCGATCCGCGCCTTGATGTCCCAAATGTCCCGACTATCCCGGGGACTAGGACTTAGCCGATTTTCACATTTTTTTCTGGCCCAAGCTTATCTTCTAAAACTTCTTCGCATCTTCTCAGAGCTTGCTCTTTTCAACCTAGACGGGAGAGTTAGAAAAAATCTGAGGGAACCCCAGAAACATGATGTTTTCTCTAAATCAATTATCTGCCTGGGACTTGAGAATTCTGATGCATGTTATCAAATTAACCCTGGGGGGTGAATTTTGGATAACAATTTGGTGACTCAGCGGGGTCATCTGCCTGCTAGATGAAGTTACCAGTTGCCTGAAGCATCCATTGGGCATGGAGTCCTGAGTTGTAACCTGCAACTGATCTGAACTTTGAAAACTTCCCTCTGAGCCACTTGAAACCCATTGAACCTGGAGTGTTCTCACCAAGATGCCACTGAAACGAACTGTTCAAGAGTAGAACCAACAACACCAAAACTATGTACAAAACTGAAAATCATACATGTCCCAAATGGAACATGTAGAGTGTGCACAAGCACTTCCTCTACTGAAAGCAAACCTACCTACTTTACTCTAATTGGAAGCAAAAGCAAGCTAAACAAACCCTGCAATTGGTTGTGAGAAATAGCTTCCCTTTCTCAAAAGTGGCAGCCATGCAATTGATTTGGCACTGATCATGGTTGTTTGGATGGATGGAAAATCAACAAGAAGCTGGTATTCTATCTAAATCATCAAAGTATCAGCTGAAAACAAATCCAATACCTCTTTTAGTTGCTCTGCATTTGGATTGAAGAGGTATGGCAGCTGATCCTTGGTACTTTGTAGCTCACCCTCATGCTCAGAAGAAAGCATGACTGGTTGTGACTTCTCCTTTGGCTCCAATGAAGCCAAATACCTGATTGGGAAAGGTATGGTCCTTTGAGTATGCCCATTTCCCTGATTTTCAACTCCAAGAATGGAGTCTTCTTGCGGACCTTCTTGAATGGATGATGTGGAAAAAATGCCGAAATTCCTCTGCCTTTTCTCTTCCTCCAATGAAGGACATGAAAGATTAAAATCTTCCAATCTTGGTTCCAAAGAGCTTCTATAAGATGCAGGTTGCTGCAAATGAATACTGTCCTCCATGACAGCAGGATCTTGTGTTTAGAAGATGGATGATGAAAGAGAGAATGTTGGAAACTCAACCGGTTCTTCTCCATCAAAACAGTCTTCCAAATCTGACAGATAAACTGCCTCATGACTGTCCTGTTGCAAATGTTCAACTTCCTCCATGGTGTCTTCTTGATCTGTAACTTGACCACCATGGTTTCCTTCATCCTCCAACATTGAGTTTGAGAGATCAAACTCCTCTTCGACATTGGGGCTAGAGAGAGATGAAGTAGAAAGAAGAACTGAAGGTTCTCCTATAGCCTGCTTTGTGCTCAAAGCCCTTGGATCCGCAATTTTCTCTTCCACAGCTAGATTGTGCTCCTCTTCTTTTGGATTTGGAAAAACTTCTCCTTCCTCTACTAGTTGAATACAATCTTGCTCTTGATAAAACTCTTCCTCTAGCATGAAGTTTGTCAAGTCAAACTCTTCATTCTGCTGCTCTAGAGGGAAAGTTGGGACTGGAAGATCTTCTTCTTCTGCTGCAACAGAATCAGTCCTGACCACCATTTGTTCTCCAACCTTAGCCTCTCCTGTAGGCTTAACCATCAAGGGGATCTTTGTCATCCCAAACTTGGCAGCCCAAACCTTGAAGTCGTCTGTCATTTCTTTTCTGTTGGGCTCCTCTTCTTGTTGTCCTTGATGACTGATTTTTTCAATTTCTTCTTCCCCACATGGAATTGGGGATGCAAGAGGAGGGATAGGTTGAAACTCAACTGATTTTACAATTTTTTGCAGTGGTGGAGGAGGTGAAACCTCTTGTTTCTTTGGAGTGGAAGGTATTTCATTTAGCTCTTGTGGAGGGGTTTTGGATTTGGAAGATAAGAGGGCGGAAAAAATGAGATGGGATGGAAGACTGAGAGATGGAGACATGGGATCAACATTTGGGACAGCAGATGGAGAGTTTAAAGCTTGACACTGCTGAGATGAAACAGATTGGGAAACAGGAAAAGAAAAGGCATGAGAAGGTGTGCTTACTTTTTGGCAAGGTTGCTGAATACTCCTCTCATACACCTCTATTTCTTCAATCCACTTTGCAAGAAAAGGCAACATTGCAATCATGAAGTCAAGCTTCTCCTGAGGGCTGTAATGCCTTGGAAAAGGTCCCACCCATGGACAAGGTTCTCTGCAACCGATTCCAAATGCTTTCATCTGTGCCTAAGCCCTGGACTACACTATGTTTACCTCCATCTTTTGGATCTTCTCCAACAGACCAACATCTTGGATCTGATGGTCTTCATTGTATGCACACCCTTGCTCTTGGAAATCTCCATAGCCAAACTGACTTTGGCACAGCTGCTCATATGCGTATGCATACTGATCTGGAATCTGCTCAAAATTCTGATTTGGAGGATTTGTAAAACATGTTGGAGGTGTGATACACTGCTGTTGTTGATGTGGATTCTATGATGGAAATGAAGTCATGATTGCACAACTTCATGGAATGGGAAAGAATGAAAGAGATGGAAAGAAGGATGAATGGAAAATGAATGAAAATGAATGGAAAGGACGATCTGCAACTTCAGAGATGGGTTGTTGACCAGATGGAGTCGCCAAATGTGTTTGTAAGTGCCTCCAAAGGCTGAAATCTTCACAGGAACACACCAACCTGCAAAAGATGAAGTGGAAGACCTCTAAGGTCACACCGGGCGTGTGAAAACTATTAGTGCAAAATCACAGCACCCCTGGATGCAGATTAGGCTTCTAGGTTGATCACTCAGGCATCCAGTGTGATTGTACAACATGGAAACCTCTCTCCAAGCGTGGGACTTGTGAAACTGAGAGAGGAATCTCCAGAGAAGGCTGGTTCCTGCTCCTAAACTACCTGCCACAAGCTATTCCAGTGCAGGAAAGATAATCTAATCCTAATCTAACAAAGCCAAGGAGACAGAGAGAGAGAGAGAAAGGAAAAGAACAAAAGCCTACACTAAAATGGTGATACACCAGAGAAGGAGAATGTTGGACATCTATCAAAACTGCCATGGGACAAAGAGAGGTGAGCAATGGGAAGGATGGACAGATGCATCACAGGCCCAAGGATAGATTTCACACAGAAAATATCCCAAAACTCCATGAACACAGCTCCAAACCTGCAATGAACATTCAAACATGCACAAATACCTACAATGAAGAGGGGCAAGAAGAGAAACAAGCAAAAATGAGCAAGGATGGTTAGATGCATCACAAAACACGTTTTTTTGCTCCAGAAGTTTGCACAGAACATCATTTCAATAGTAAAAGGCAAAAACGCCATTACAGAGCAAGGGAGGAGGTTCGAACTCCATTTTCAACCCTAGAGAAGAAAAGAAGGGAGAGCAGAGTAAAAAAGATGAACCACTTGTTATCTCCCTTTTAAAATGAGCCAAATCTGGCTTTATACAATACATGGGTCGAGCCCAGGACACAGAAAACATAGGAAAACATGTAAGCAGCCCAACCATTGACCAAAATGCATTCTTCATTAAAATTGATGGTTGAGACATCACTTTTGGCCATGCTGAAGAAGAATGCGAACCATGTGCATTAAAACTGGTTGTTGAAACGTCGCTTCTGGCATTACCACGCGTCAGAGCCGTTTCTCAATTTTCTCTCTTCAGAATACACCAAAATTCAAGATTTATCCCAGAATCATGCAGAGAATTTCATAAGCTTTCCGTTGATATAAAGAACGTGCAAATCCGAGCTCTGGATCGAAAGTTATAGAGGTATGAAGTTTTAGGGCACAAAACAGGTGAAAACGTGTTTTGAAATCTTTCCCACATTCTGCCACCTGGATGACACGTGGCACACATTGATTGGTCGCGTGATTCTCTCTCCTCCGCCTTTCGGCGGGCTTTCTTTTGAAATTTCCTTGTGGGCCCCTCGCGTCTTTATGTCCCGGATGTCTCAAACTACTTGGGCCAAAAACTTCCGATCCGCCCGAAATGGGCTTCCTCGTCCCTCATTTGGTCGATGACACGTGGCGTTGTTTGATTGGCCTTCGGCTCCTTCGGTGATCTACATCCTACGCGTCCCTTCATCCCAGATTTCGCAGTACGAACTTTCTCTGTTTCGGCCGAAACGGCCGGTTCGCGTCCATTTGTCCCAAATGTCCCAGTGCTTCGTGGGACAAATTCTTCCGGTTCGCCCGATCCGGCCGATTCACGTCTTTACGGCCCAGATGTCCCATTTGTCTCCAGACTGTTTGTTCTCATTTCGGTTGAACCGGCCAGTTCGCGTCCTTCACGCACTCTTGTCCCACTTGTCCCTTTGCTATTTGGGTCGCCTGTAGGCTTTTCGGCCGATCCCCACCTTGACGTCCCAAATGTCCCGACTGTCCTGGGGACTAGGACTTAGCCGATTTTCACATTTTTTTCTGGCCCAAGCTTATCTTCTGAAACTTCTTCGCATCTTCTCAGAGCTTGCTCTTTTCAACCTGGACGGGAGAGTTAGAAAAAATCTGAGGGAACCCCAGAAACATGATGTTTGCTCTGAATCAATTATCTGCCTGGGACTTGAGAATTCTGATGCATGTTATCAAATTAACCCTGGGGGGTGAATTTTGGATAACATGTCCTCCTGATGCTTCTTTAAAATAAAATTCAAGGGATGGTAATCAAATATGCGTGGTCCCTCCACATGTCCTATGCCTCTCAAAACCTTTTGAAAAAATACTATGTATGGGAAGACCCGACAGAAGCCTTCAGTTGTCTTCATGGCGCAATTTCAAAATGGTGCCCAAGAGTGAAGACCCTTAATGACCATAGGATCACCATGTTTCCTTTTCCCACATAACTATATCAGCTGCATAAACTTTTTTCTATGTTCGAGAAAAGTAGCGGAAACCTTCACGTGTCCTCTTGGCGCAACTCCAAGGCAAAACCAAAAAGCAAATCTTCAAATGAGTGTTTTTCTTCCATGTAGACAGTTTTTGGGTCTAAAATTTTTGAGTTCCCCATTGAGCCATGTCCAACCAAAAGATGCCACATTTCTTGTTGATGCAAAGATGTGAATTTCACCAGGAGAAACACCCATCAAACTATAAAATCTGGGAAGAAAACTAATTGAGCCCAGAGATGGAATTTTCTCCAAGGGCAGAGAGTTCAGAAATGTTACAATTCTCAAACACATTCCTTCGAGCCACATCCATTCATTTTTCTTCAATTATTTAGGGAAGAAAGGACAAGGAAAACAAATCCCGACTATGAAAAACATAAAGAATGGGATAGCCCAAGTTTTTACACCCAAATATAAACCTTTTCAGATGAACAAAGAAACGAGGAATTTTTTTTGGATCTATACGTGATCCTTGGTCCAAGAAAGGACTGATTACAGAAACAAAAGGAAAGTGGAGAATTTTTAGGCATAATACGGGAAGATCAAATGTGACAGAGACCATGAATTGATAGAGTTTAATGGCAAAATGGGGCGAGACTATTTTGAGCACAAACATCGGCTCCGACTCGAGGAAGGGAAATCCTTGCGAGTGCCATGTGAATAAAGGTAGACCAAGTGCCAAAAATATCTATAGGGAAAAGGAGTCAGTTTGCAGAGAACAAAGCCAAAACCATCGCGCAAAAATGAAGCAAGAAACCAGCAAAAAAAGGCCACCAGTGGGCAAAACGAACAAAAACACGAATGACAAAAAAACAAACCAACAAACCAACAAACTATACATTGTACAGATGATGCTCACCTTGATTTTGGGGAATCAATCTAGGAAATGCTTCAAATGTTTTCCATTAACAGGAAATTCGAGAAATTTCCCATCCAAGTCCTTTAGCAAGAAGGTATGTTCACCAATTTTAATATCAATGGAGTAAAGGCCCATCCATAATGTGTCAAATTTTCAATGCTTTCCCTTACCTTCATGCCTATTATCCCATAACAACATGAGATCTCCAATATTGAAATCTCTTGAGGTGACCTTCTTATCGAACAAAATCTTCAGCTTTTCTCTGAACATTACATGCCTTTGGTGGGATGCCCTCTTTTCTTCATCAAGTTCAAAAATTTGGTTGATGCAGGCATCATATGGACTTACTTCTTCATATTGCATTTGTTGAATGAACTGATATGAGGATAATTTCATATGCAGTGGAAGCAGGGCATGAGTTACATACACTAACTCAAATGGACTCTTTCCAGTGGCTCTTTTAATATTAATTTAGTCTACCCAAAAAGCAAACATAAACTTCTCACCCCATTTTCTCTTGTTCACATCCAACATTCTTCTGATAACCTTTAGAATTTTTTTATTACTGGACTCATCTTGTCTATTTCCTTGGGGATTGTAATTAGAAGCATATGTCAAATTTATCCCATATTCTTTGCACATTGCCACCAAGGTTTTAGCTCTGAAGCTCATGGTATTGTTAGCAACAACTTTGACTAGAACCCAAAACCTACAGATGATATGGTTCAACATGAATTCCATGACAATTTGGCATGTTTCTCTTTTGGTGGGGATTGCCTCCACCCACTTGGTGAAGTAATCAGTGGCTACAAGAATCCACCTATCGCCTACACTTGAAGGGTCTGAAATCTCACAAATTAAATCCATTCCCCATTGCTTGAGAAAGGCTTCAATTGATACAGGCTGTAATGGCAGGGAGCCTGAAGCTTTCAATCTTCTAGAGAAGCACCGGAAACACTCACACCTTCTAACCAAAAGAGTTATATCCTTGAAGAGAGTTGGCCACCAATAACCAATCCTCAGGATCTTGTGTGTTGTGACTCTTCCAGCAAAATTCTCCCCACAAACTCCTCCATGGAGATCAGTAATTATCTTGTAGGCATCATCTTCAGTAATGCAGCTTAAGAGAAATCCCTCGGGGTTCTTCCAAGCTAACCCAAAATCAGTAATGACATATTTCTACGAAGCCAACTTAAGGGATATTTTTTGGTTCTTACTCAAATTCTCAAGGCATTATAGATGTTTAAGATAAAAAATTACATCTTGGTACCACTCAGAAATCATCAATTTTTCAAAAACATATACCCTTCCTTCTTCCACCTCATTTACCTCAATACTTTGCAAGTTTCTCTCAGCCATAAGCTTAGCCAAGCCCAAACATTTCACCAACTTTGTGGTTTAGATATCCATGTCATATTCTTGCAACTTGTTCACCCATATGCATATTTTTCTTGAAAATTCCATCTATAATAATATGTCTTTGACCATGGTGTGGGGAACATAAGCAATAATTTTGGAACTCAGGATGTAAGGCTTGAAAAAATTTGTTTCTTTCACCAGGGAAAATGCTTGTTTCTCCATAATAGTGTATTTCAGCTCGGTCCCCTACAATGCCTTATTAAAAAAGGCAATTGGCCTCTCATCCCCTTCATCATATTTCTGCAACAAGACAGATGAAATTTTGTTCCCAGAAGAAAAAGAAAATAGTCGGAAAGGCTTCTTATAATATGGACTTGCTAAAATAGGGGCATGTTTTAATGCCTCCTTTATCCCATTGAAATATTGAATGGAATCCTCATCCCATTTGATGACGTGGTCCTTCTTCATCATTCAAGTGATTGGAATGGTCCACTCAGCAAAGTTTGATATGAATCTCCTGATAAAGTTTATCTTCCCAAAGAAGGATGAAATCCCTTTCTTGGTACTTGTAATTGGGACCTTGCTGATGGCCTCTACCCTTTTCGGATCAATCATTACCCCTTCTTATGACATAATGTGACCAAGTAACTTTTCCTTCTGGACTCCAAAATGGAACTTCTTTGGATTGAATTAAATGCCATACTCTCTACATTTTATCAACATCTTTTCCAAGTGCAGCAAGTGATCACCTTGATTTATTGAAAAAATAGTCACATCATCCTAGTAAACAACAATAAAATCATTGATGTAGCCAACAAAAGCAACATTCATTGCTCTTTGAAATGTTACTCTAGCATTCATCAGACCAAAGGGCATCCTGACATATACATAAGTTCCCAATGGGCATATAAAGGTTGTCTTAATTCTTTCTGATTCCTTCACCACAACTTGGTTATAACCAGAGAAACCATCCAGGGTAGAAAGCATCTCTGACCTAGTTACTATTTGTAACATGTTTTCCATGTTTCGTAAAGGATAATCATCTGTTCATATTTTTGAAGTCCACACATAGCCTGGTGTCACAATTCTTCTTTCTTACTAGTACTAGGTTTGCAACCCAAGAAGAATAGCTTGTAGGTTGAATAATCCCTCCATCCCTCAGTTTCTTCAGTTCTTTTTGCATTTTAAGAGATAGGAGTAGATTGATTGGGATTTTTCTATGTCTGAATGGTTTTGCATTAGATTCCAAGAGAACCTCATGTTGAAACAAATCCTCTTTGTATGCCTTTAGTTCAGAATAAGTCCAAGCCATGCAATCTTGATACTTTTTTAGTAATTCGACATAAGATTATTTTTCCTCCTTGCTAAGGTTGCTTCCCATCCAGATCTTCCTTGGTTTCTCCTTTGTGCCAAGGTCATGCTCCTCAATATACCTTGAGGTTTCTATGCATCTATTAATAATGTGATCAACATTATCAAAGTTGGATTCAAGAGAAACCAACTCTCTAGGAATGGTATTAGTCTTTAGCTGGATCATACCTTTGCCAAACAAGGTTTCTTTACCCTCTACTACGCACACCATTGGCTCCCAATCAATATTTTTATCATCAAACTCCCCTTTGTTCTGTAGAAATCTTATGACCTGAGCATCATCATCAAAATCTTACCAATGCTTAATGTTTTCAGGTACAAATGGCCTACTCAACACCTCAACATCATATTCACAATTATTAAACTGAGATCCCAATACTGTAAGTTTATCTGCCAAATCATTGAACCTCCTATCCTGATGCACAACATTGAATGAACCAAACATCTCAATGAGAACTTAAGCTACATGCTTGTATTATTTCATTCACTTTATTTTTGTGGCATAAAGCTTTCTAACTTTCTTTACAATTAATTTTGAATCTCCTCTGACAATGATGTCTTTAACACCATATTTCGAACCAATCCTCAGACCTAATAACATTACCTCATACTCAACTATGTTATTAGTGCACTCACAATTGAGTTTGAAAGAAAAGACAAACTCTTCCTGGCCTGGAGAGATTACAACAACACCAGCACCATTTCTGAACTTGGAGCTCCATCAAACAATAAAGTCCAAGGAGAGCCTTCCTGTTCAGGATATTTTCATTCTTAAATCTTGTGCTCTTTTCCATCAGCAAATCCTACAAAGTTACAAACATCAACACTTGTGTACAATACTTCATAAGATGCATTGCTAGGATCTTCAATAAGGTGCAACATCTTCCTTTCCCCATACAACTTGAGAAGGTTGCCTTCAATTGGGATGGTGGCATAGGGCATATCCATTTTAACACTCCCACCAACACATGCAACACATTTTCTAGACAAAAACATATCCCACTTGGCTTGGTAGTCAACAATAACTACATCAAGCTTCAAGTTCCTACCCGGACAGGTTGCAAGTTATACCACCAGACCTTTCACACATCCCACAACTGGCACGTCTCTAGAATCCATTGCAGTACATTTCCCATATGATGTTGTTACCTTGATGTTTAGTTCATTCATAAATTCCAGAGGCATAATATTGGATGATGCCCCCGAATGAAACAAACAGTTGTGCAACAGTCTATCCTTAATGATTAGAGTGGTGAAGAATGGATCCACTATTAGTTGAGAACTTACTAAGGATGTCCCTGACTAAACCTCAGGTGGTTCATCTAGCTCTTTTGATGCTGGTGGTGCTTCTAGTTCTTTAATGATTGGAGGAGTCTCCACAATATTTACATATCTTCCTGGGGCATTATTCTCTTCTTTCAATCCAAAATACTCCAATGCATTGTTCTTATGCTCAGGAATCCTAAGCAACTCAACAATTGGAACTGAGAGATTGATTTGACTCAAGACTTTGGCAATATCATAAGGGATAGAATTTGACAAGGCAGCATTTGAAGGAAAGTTGATACACTTGTTAGATGGCACAAGATTTTTGATAGCTTGGGCATGAGGAGGGGTATAAGTTTTGTTTGGGAGAACAAAGCCCTTAGAAGATGCATATTTATTAGGATCCTCTTTAGGAATATTTGAAAGCAATGGAGTTTTTGGCTTGGCCTGAGGCCCTGTCCCTTTGACAACCTTGTTTCTTGTGTTATATTCCTTCTCTTGGGAAACAACAACATTCATAAACAACTGCATGTCCTCCTCAAATGGGATTCCTCCATCATACTTTATCATCAAATCTCTTAAATAGTCAAAGTCAATTATTGGGAAATTCAAAATATTGTACAGTATATACTTATAAAGTATGAGAGGGAGGAAGAACAGGTAACCAGTGAATGCAATCCTACAAATCAGAAACAATGCTAGCACCTATTACCTCAGTTGAAGTTGCCCCTTGTTGTGAGCTCGTGGAGTAACCCATCATGAAAATATCATCAACATTATCATCATCTGCATCTTCTTCTTATTGCTGATCTTCCTCACTTGGAGCATGGGGCATGGAACATCTGTCACACAAATTAATGACATTTTTATCCTCCAAAATAGTAACTATGGCAGCCAAAGGATTAAGTACCATTCTATTTTCCATGTCCTGGGATTGTTTGTTTCAAAATCCAACAGGTCCCTTTCCTTTTTCATCAGCTCTCTGATAATTTCTATGATAATTTATAGACCTATCTTGGCGTTGTTGCTTGTACTGACCTTGTGAACTCTTCCCAATTCCTTTTTCTTCCCGAGCTAATTTGTATGATATTTCTTTGACAGCCCTTGCCAAATTTTTCACAACTTCCTCCAAATCAGCAGCCTTACTTGTTTAAGGCTTTTCCGAGTTAATTAGTTTTACACCCTCCCTTTTTGGAGGCTTTCCAATTGTTTTGATGTTGTTATCTATTTGTAGAGCCATAGTGAAGGCTTTTCTAAAATTAGTAGGGTTTTTGTCCCTCAAGTATTAAGAATTTTTTTTATCAAATGCATCTGAATATTTGATCAAACATGATTCATCACATGGCTTTAAGCTAACAGGAAATCTTCTCAAGGTCTTGTTAAACCTTGTGTTGAAATCATGTACTGACTCATTAGAATTCTTCTTAATGTTTTCAAATTCTGATAGAAGAAACCTAGGGTTAGTTCTATCACCCTACTACAATCTAAATACATTTTTCATCTCTGTCCAAGAATCAATGGAATTATCTGGAAAATCTTTATACCACTCCCTTGTATCCTCTTCCAAAGTTTGGATAAAGAATTTGATATATACATCTTCATGTTCAATCTCAAAGTCTTCCTTCATATTGATGAAAATATTTAAATGTTGATCACCAGTTATAGCATTTTTTCCTTGGAACTTTGGTATTATATTTCTTACATCCTGGGGAACTGCATTTGGATAACTAGCCATCCCTATAAAAGTTATAGGACCAAAGGTGTTTACCAAAAATAGAGGTCTGGGTATGGGCAGGGCCATGTTGTTTTGAGGAGGTGACCCTTGAGGGGAGACAAATTGATTAGGGGTTGAGGGTCTTTGAAACATAGGAGTATAAATTTTAAAATGGATATCCACTAAAGGCCTTATTTCTTGGAAAACCCTCTCAGCTTTTGAAAAGATAGGGGCAGAACAAGAAGAAAAAATTTCAAAATCAAATGAAGGCCCCTCTCCAGTTGAAGAATTTCACTCCACAAATAGGCTACCTGATTCATAATCACTTGAATGGAAGTCTTCAATGATAGGCCAATCATTTTCATCAATGGAGATCCCTTTTCTTGTCTGCTGATCTCCAACAACTCTCCAGGATTTTCTTCCTTGTGACTTTGTTTTTCCTAGCTCTAGAAATAATGTCCTAATAGGATCCCTAGCAAAGAAATATCTTCTTCCTTTTGGATTTGTAAATATTAGCAACAAATCTCAATTCATAGAGGTTAAGACACTGGTAATCATCAAGAAATAGATCAACAGGGAGTTGCCGCTAAGTATTTCCACCTTAGTTGTGCAAATGCACTAAAATATGATCTATCAAATGTCTATCAATACTAGAAAATGGAAATGGAATGATCTAACTTTTCTGTACCCAGATTTATCAATGAAATCTAGTACATTAGGTGTGGAAACTGAAGGAATTGCACACATCACTTGCAACTTTGAAAACTTTTCATAGACCCGAGCACAAGATGATGTTTGAAAAAATGTATTAACACTTAGAACATATAAGAAGTGTTTACTAGAGTCTGAATATGAACTATAACCACTATTTCCCTGACAACAGAGCCAGTAAGGTGTTGGTACCCAAATTGATTCTCCCTCAGAAGCTAAGTAGCATCACAGGTTTGGCAAGAATCTTAGAGACAAGAAGAGCATGTAGTGTTTCATTTTGTAACCAGGGATGAAATTCAGCTTGTTCTTTGTCACTCAGATGTGGAGAAACGGGTAGCACCCTCAAGAGGATTTGACCTATCCTCACTAATTTATCGTTGTGCCTTTCAACCACGGTGGGATGACCCTTTTTTTATCCTGTTGTTTGTGGATGAGATGGAGATATCCTTCCTTATGAATTTTTTTAAGAAGACCTTGAAGAAAATATGATCAATGCAACAAAGCCTAACTCTCATGAGTTATTACTCTAGATAATGGAGATATTTTCTGAGCAAGGCTTAGGCCAATAAACACAATGAAAACCTAATGTTTTCTACATGCTTTGGTAGTAAAAATTATGCATTTGTATACACACATGACAAACACGGGTAGTATGGGTATGATTAGATGTTTTTAAATGAATTTTTTGTGGGAGGTGAAGCAGGATAAACTTGATTATCCCAGACCTTTGGAGGGACATTATAATAATGAAAAAATTCACAATAGAAAGCTTCAGAATAGTCAAGACGTTCCTTCAACTAGAAGGCGTTCTTCAATGGAGGCCCAAATCAGCACATTTTCACATAATATTCTAGACCCCAATACGAAGGCTTGAATTAGAAGATTCAATTAAACACTATAATTTTTCATTAACCATGCCTAAGGTACACCTGAAGACTTACAAAAAATATTTATCAACAAATGATAGTGATTTTATTTTAAATTTGTTTATCTCATCCAAGATGAAGGATCTTCTTGAAATGAAATTCAAAATACAATTTAACTTTCACAGGGAAGATATCTTATGTGATTTCACAAAAAATAATGAATAAGATTACAATGGAAATGAATAAAACTATTTTCAAACATTCTGAAACAAAGCAGACACTAATTGCTTATAGTCAACAAAGAATAACTCAAATTTGATTAGACTTATCAGCAGGGGAAGGTTTCTAGAACAATATCAAAGCTTGTCAATGGTTGTACACTTGCAACCAACTTGACAAAATCAATTTTAACAAAAAAGAGATATACAGGTTTCTCAAACAGTCCCTTAGAAAGATGGTCTCTATGAAGCTTTTCTCTTAAAAAATCAGTTGTGACCTCTAACACTCCAACATTCCAACCTCCAACCCTTTTCATCAAAAAATCATGCCTATTTATAACATTTTACAACAGATCCCTTTCCCCCCAAAAGAACCAAACATTGAGTGTACCAGTTCTAACCATGATCTTGATCGTGATTCCCAGAATCAGATCTGAAATTTTTTTTCAAGTGCTCAGGGGGTAGATTTCTTCAAACATCTCCCACATTAAACTCCTTCTTCGTGTAGATCACTTTTTCCTTTACTCGCTAACCGCTTCCACCCCTAATCTATGTAATGTGGTTCTTTGCATGTCAAGGGAGGTAAAAATGAAAGATGAGATCGAGCCCAAAGGTCAGATTGCATCTTAATGGTAAAAGATGTCCCCGTATTTTCCTCACAAAACCAAGATACCAACAAGTATTTCACATTCCATGGAAAGAAAAATTGGGTCAAATCTGATAGTCACATTGCATATTAATGGTGAGAGATGTTTGCATATCTTCCCCACCAAACCAGGATTCCATATTAATGTTCCTCTTCCTTTAGCGTGCAGGAGACTCCAAGAAATTATAAAAAACCATAAGAATACATGTCCCCACGAGCTTTGGATAAGAAATGGTAGAAAATTAGATATAGATACACAATTGTTGTTGATCTTTCTATTTAGAATTTGAACCGTCCACGTGGGAGATCCAATTTAGTGTAGGCATGCGGGTTCCCTTTTTCCTTTTACAACTTCTAGAAAATGTAAAATTTTCACATTTTTCTCCACACCATTGCCCTTGAGAAATGATCTGGACACGTGCCCTAAGGTGGGTCCCAAAGGAACCGCGGCCAAATTCTGCTAATTAACCTCTTTCTTGGAAAAGGGAAATTTTTCCAAATTTCCCCTGCAGCTCCTCCCTTTCAATTTTAGTTTATGACGTGGGTACCAGTGGAACCACGCTTCATTTTACACTTTTAACTCCTTTCTTCACAAAAGGAAAATTTTCCAAATTTCTCCCAAAATTCCGCACCTCTGCCATTGACCGGGGTAATATTTTGACTATTCTCTGTCAGGCTTGTTGGCCATTTTGATGTTTTAATACTTTTGATGACAAGAGGGAAAAATCCAAGTTGCCTCTGATGGTCTGCTTCCCCGCCCCTTTAAATTTTCAACCTGCCACGCGTCACAATGGCGCATCTTGAGATGATCCCCAAAAGTTGAGACCTTGAATGAGCATGGGCTCACCACGTGTCTTGGCCTGACAAAATTTGTTTGAAGGCTTAAAGCTCAGCTAAAGGTGCCATGTGTCAGGGTTTGAGGCAATATCCTTTGACCGTTGAAAATTCCAAGCAATATGCAAAGTGAGCAAAGGCCTCTAAAAGTCCTCCTGGCGCTTCTTTAAAATAAAATTCAAGGGCCGATCATCAAACATGCATAGTCCCTCCATGTGTCCCAGGCCTCTCTAAACCTTTTGAAAAAAGACTTAGAATGGGAACACCTGGGCGAAGCCTCCGCGTGTCTTCATGGCACAATTTCAAAATGGTTCCCAAGAATGGAGACCCTGAATGAGCGTGGGCTCACCACGTGTCCCTGTCCCACCAAATTGTATTAGTTACATAAAAAAATTCTAAGTCCTGGAAAAGCAGCAGAAACCTCCACATGTCCTCTTGGTGCAACTCCACAGCCAAACCAAAAAGTAAATCTTCAAATGAGTGTCATTCTTCCACATAGACAGGTTTCTGGTCGAGGCGATCCATAAATTTTTAGAGTGCCCCATTGAGCCGTGTCCAACAAAAAGAGGCCATGTTTCTTGTTGATGCAAAGATGTAAATTTGACTCAGAGAAATGCTCGTCAAGCTGTAAAATGTGGAAAGACAACCATTTGAGTCAGGAGATGAAATTTTCTCCAAGGGAGGAGAATTCAGAAATGTTACAAGGCTCAAACACTTTCCTCCAAGCCACATCCATCCATTTTTCTTTAAGTATTTAGGATAGAAACGACAAGGATAACAAATTTTGACTGTGAAAAAAGGAAATAATGGGACAGCCCAAGTTTTTACACCCAAATATAGACCTTTTTTAGATGAATAGAGAAACAAGGAAAAAATTTTGGATCTATACATGATCCTTGGTCTAGGAAAGGATAGATTACAACAACAAAAGGAAAGTGGAGACTTTTCAAGCACAATACGGGAAGATAAAATGTGACAGAGACTATGAATTGATAGATTTTAATGGCAAAATGGGGCAAGACTATTTTTATCATCAACACCATGGATACCTTCATTCGTGCGCTGTGAGTCTGAGTCGGCCAGGTACAAAAAGGAGCCAATGAAAACCTCCACATGTGTCCTTGGCGCAGCTACAAAGGTGAAGTCCAGAGGAATGTTCCCAAACAAGTGCGGGCTAGTATGTGAAGTCTGGAACCATAGAGAATTTTATCGATTGTTGAAAATTCATAGTATGTGAAGGTCTAGCGGAAGCTTTTATGTGTCTATTCAGTGTAACTTCAAAGATGAATTTTAGAGGTGTGACCTCAAACAAGCGCAAGCTCTCTACGTGCCCTTGACCCAAAAAGGTCACCTTGGCCTTTGAAAAAATCTCACTATAAAGAGGAGCTAGTCGAATCCTCAACATGTCTCTTAAGCACACTTTTGATATGGTGCCAAAAACTGTTATCATCAACACCATGGATACCTTCATTCGTGCGCTGTGAGTCTGAGTCAGCCAGGTACAAAAAGGAGCCAATGAAAACCTCCACATGTGTCCTTGGCGCAGCTACAAAGGTGAATTCCAAAGGCATGTTCCCAAACAAGCGCGGGCTAGTATGTGAAGTCTGGAACCATAGAGAATTTTATCGATTGTTGAAAATTCATAGTATGTGAAGGTCTAGTGGAAGCTTTTATGTGTCTATTCAGTGTAACTTCAAAGATGAATTTTAGAGGTGTGACCTTAGACAAGCGCAAGCTCTCTACGTGCCCTTGACCCAAAAATGTTACCTTGCCCTTTGAAAAAATCTCACTATAAAGAGGAGCTAGTCGAATCCTCAACATGTCTCTTAAGCACACTTTTGATATGGTGCCCAAAAGTGGATACCCTAAACAAGTGTGGGCTCACCATATCTCTCAACCTGACAAAGTTTTTGAAAGAGTCTAAGGACCAGTGGAAGGTGCCACATTCCTAGGGTATGAGAAATATTTCCTGGCCATTGAAAAGACTAAGAATGGGTAGGACCAGCAGAATCTTCCATGTGTCTCTGCAACACTTTTTTGGTATGAAACTAAAAAGGACTCTCAAACAAGTGTGGGCCTTCCACATTTCTAGGGTCTGAAAAATTTACACTAAACACTTGAAAAGGTCTAATAATGGGAAGATCCAGCAGAACGATCCACGTGTCCATGGCCTTAGAAATTTGCTTGAGAAGTCTAATTATAGAGAGGAGCCAGCGGAAGCCTCCACATGTCTCCTTGGCTCAACCATAAAGGTAGGACCTAGAGGTGGATCCTTAAATGAGCGCAGGCCCTCCACGTGTCCATGATCTGACAAAGTTACACAGTCCCCTTAAATAAAGGGATTAGTATGGGCACATCCTACAGAGACCTCCACATGTCTCCTTTACACAAATCCAAAGGTCAAACCAAGAGGTGAATCCTCAAATGAGCACAGGCCCTCCACGTGGAAAATATTTAAATTCAAATGGGCCTAAGAATCTGAAAATGCCCCAGCAATCTGCCTCTCTACTTCTAAGTTTTGATGTGGGCCCTAGTAGATTTGTGGATCATTTCATAACTTTTCCCCTTTTCACCAAAAGGAAAAAAGATGCAAAATTCTCTGGTAACCCACCTCTCCGCTTCCAAATATTTATGTGGGCCCCATCAGAGTTGCAAATCACTTTTATAGATTTACATCATTTGAAAACATAACTTAAAAACTCTAGAGTTCTCCGCTAACCCGCTTCACTTCTTTGACTTTTCAAATGCTGACTTAAACATGTGACGTCATTCTTTCCCTTGAGGGGTTGCAGATCAATTTATAACTTCGCCCCTTTTTCACAAAAAGGAAAAAAAAATTCAAAATGTTTGGAGGATCCTTCTCTCCACCTTTGTCTTGAAAATGGCCACGTGTCCATCTTCGGGGTCAAAGTAAGAAAATTTTCCCACCACTTCATGTTTGTTGAATAACCAATTAGATACTATCGGGGCCGTAGGGCCAATTTGGTAATTTTTACAAATGTGATGAAAGTGACAAGTTTAACCAAAAAGACCCTCTGGGCCACATCCAATAAGAAAGGACCACGTTTCCATAGATGTTGGGATAAAATTTGATAGTGAAAACATGATTGTGGAAAAACAGAAGGAAGGGGAAACTCTGAATTCACTCTCGAATTATAAATTCTTTTTCGTGGAAAAATAAATGGTAAACAATACCTGGCTCAATGTGATCCAAGACCCAAGGAAAGGATTGATAAATGACATCCTGGTGAAGGCAAAGAGTTTCACTCATCCATATAGGGAGACATAAAATACTTCAAACCACATGAACTGAGAAATTTTGAACAAACAGGGTGAGATTAAATTGAGCACCAACACTTCCAATTATGTAATTCTTCAAGATGTTAGACAAGTACTTTCATAAATCTTTTTGTTATAAAGTGTTGCCAATAAGAGACCTAAGAAACAATGTAAACGAGATAAAAAACAAGAGTATATGTGATACTGGTATAGGAACAAAAATTTGCTTGAATTCCTTATGGTTTATTTAAGCATTGACGTTTTTAATAATGGATACAAATTGTTCTTGTTCGAACTAGAAATGTGAGCTAAGAGAGATTCCACGCAAAATATAGTAAAAATAAAAATTACGACATGCAAATGCTAAATTAACTCAACCTAAATTTGGAACTAAAACAACCATAGTATGAGAACAAATGTGCTTCTAATGGAAGGAAGATTATAGGGAAGGGAAATTTGAACCTTCACCTCCTTTGAATCGTAATATTTTTTTTCCCCCCTTCAACTTCAGATTGGTTCCCTTGCTTGATGAGGCTAAAATTAAACGTCAACTAAGCATATTTTTAGAAACAAATATTTAATGTAAGAATGAGTTATTAGGAGAACCATAGTTGCTTAAAATTGACTTTAATTAACAAATGGTCTATGGATAATTAATGGGATTCTATAAAGAAATCAATCATGGATTCTCCTTTAAAGACTATTTCCATGCAAAGTAAAGAAATTGAAGATTGTGAATTAAGAAATTTTAAACTTTATGTATTTAATTATCTTGAAAACTATCAGGTCACACAATGTAAACCTAAATTTCATGAATATGTAAACCATAAAAAGGCCATGTCGTGGAGTATGCTTACTCAACATATTTTTTGTGTAATTGGGTCAATGTCCTGGTTCATGTTGTTGAGTATGACATTGATGAGTACCCTATGTTATCATATTGTATCAGTGGGTTCATGTTTATGTAAGTGTCTTATGTTTTGTTGAGTTTATCTACTTGGAGCCATTGTGGTGTTGTGTAGTGAGAAATGTAAGTCAAAAATAAATTATTCTGGTATTTTTATTGTCGTATTTGTGTGTGTAAAATGTGGGCGTTACACTCCCCCTTTCTAAGTTGTGTGAAGTTATGGGATTGGGTTTAAAATATAAAGTTGTGTGTATTTAGTCTAATAGGGCCACTTAGTGGGTTAAACTAAGTTGTGACCCTCCTTTCTACCATAGACCCGTTTTTATAACTTATGAGGATTTTTATATAGATAAAATAATGGGATTGACCTAGCAACTATATTTAAATTGAACTTATGGAAACCTTAGAAGAGGGTAGGGTTACACAATACATTTAGATTTAAATTAATAATATTTAATAATTAATTTAATTCCAATTAACTTGAGTGAGTAGAGTAAATTAAACGTAATTAAAGTGTGTTGGCTTGGTGACTATATAAAATAAATTCCCCAAAAATATTTCTCTAATAAATCAATACTAATTGATGTGGTTGTAAAGCGTTGAAATTTTGGGCATGCACAATAGTATTTTATATGATCAAAAGACGAATAACAAGGCTTGGACATTAGCCATGCTCACCCCAAACCAAATACTGGCCATAAATTAAATCCCTTTCTTCAATGGATAAAAAAGACAACAATGAAATAAGCTTTAGCACAGGGATACAGCTTAGTCTTGCCTTTAATCTTTTCCTTCTATCTTGGAGAAATCCTATCATGGTGCATAGATAGGTTGGGATATCCATAAATTAATAAACATGGTGGGAGAGATTCATAGGTTGGGATATCATGGTGCCAAGGTGGGAGAGATTCACCTCCTCCTTAAGAAACATTTTTAGAAGATCCTCCTCTATCTTTAGTGCCAAAGTCTTCTATGAGGGTTTTCAAAACCTACCAACATTTATGGTGTTGTACTTTATCTTTTTGGAAAAGTATTGATAATAAATTGATGTAAGTGTAAAAAAATGTACTTAAAAATCTATAATATGGTAATATAGTATTTTTTGAATTAGTCATCACCATTAATGCATCTTCTTATTCGTCTATTAATAAGCTTAATATAAATTCTTTTTTAATAACCACTCAAGTATATATAAATGAATTTTAACAATAGAAAGCATTAAAAATTGTTGAAAAAGTATATAAGCATAGTAAAAATCTTACATATTATGTATGAAGACAAATGATTTCCCATGTACATTGATTTTGTTTGGTCAAAGTATCCAACCTATTATTATTCTTTTCAACCTATACAACCTTAATTTTTAATTGATTTGTACCGTTTTGGTACACAATAATTCCATCATTTTGTGAATGAATAATATAAGTGTTGAATTAATATATATTTTTATATAAATACAATAGGGAAACAAAAAATACTTCCAAACATGAAAAATATTGTATATTAGGAATAATGAGGGACATATACTATAAGGGTCACAACAAATTAAATAAATCTAATGGTTAATGATAAAATTTTGACCATGTACATTCGAGTGTATGGAACATTAAATTCGAAGACACAACCAACAAAGAAAATTGGTTTCGATTTTGCAAAATTGAAAATGTTAGAGCTATATTTATAATAATGAATGTTCTTCATTTGTTAAAGATTCAATAAGAAACACTTGTATGCACAGATTTACTACTTCAATGTTTTAGCCAAGGGGTGTGTGTGTGTTCCTCCTAAGTGCTATGAAACACATCATAAAGTGAATAGAGCTACCTATCATAATGAAAAGAGTGCTACATCTGGAACCATTATGAGTGGAACAACATGATGTTATCATAGAATCTCATACAAGAGTTGGAGGGCCTCAGACATAACAATATCATGTTGTTGAAGGTGAAGCCAATACATATGATGCATGCATTTTTCACCCAAAGGTAAATTGTTAAAATGATGAGAGCATTTCTATTGAAAACCTCACCGGACACATTGAAAGGGGCAATCTCCTTGTTGCTACTCTCAAAGGCAAAGCAACCTCTTTATTTGAAATTGCTCAGGTGAATCTGAAATTTGTGGGTCATGGGTAATGATTAACATGTTAGATGAGGTGGATTCATTTGTAACATAGCTTGTTCAATACCACCTATAGATGACTAAACTTGCATGTGTTGGAATCCCACATACGTTTACATTTATCGACCACACCCCTCTACAAGCTCGTCCTACATTTTAGTTTAGGGATTAGGGTTCAATATAGGCTCCAACTTGCTTCACCCACTTAATAGTGTTATCATGTTAGTTGTTTGGAATATCATTTCATGAAAACCATTAATAGATGAAAAAGTGTGACCAAGAACAATGAAAGTGGAAAATAAAGAAAAAAATTTGAAAAATATGTATAATTGTGTCGTTCTTTGTCACAATGATGACATCGACCATATGCATCCTTGTCATGCGTCAATCTTGTGGGTGGTGCACCTCTTTTCCACCGAGGTTAACACCTATCGTCACAAACAATGATTTATAATGCGTTTGGTAGCGAAATTTGGTGTTGTAGAATTCTTTCCTCTCTAACGTAATCAGAATTCCTGACCATTCTGATCTAAATCTCGAACAGTCACTAGTAAAACGACAGGGGCAACTTTTAAGATCATTTCACGTAAGGTTAACAGTAAAGACTTCTACAATGTATCATTCAATGGATTGTAAGCCAGCATTCAAATAAAATTAAGCTTCACTTCGAATGTCGTTTGAATATTACGCCAGCAGTATCACACATTAAGCAACTGCGACAAGCTTATTTTGTCACAAATTAAGCAACTGCGACAAGCTTATTTTCTCTCATTCTTCCGCCCGGTTTTACGGGTAGAAAAACATGACCGCCGCTATTTCTGACGAAATGCCGCTTAAAGCAAAGTTTCAGAGGTGTTAGTCGTCCCATGAGAGGGGGACTCCTAAATTTTCTTAGTTGGTATGAGAGTAATTTTAGGAAAATTTATAGCAAATGTGGTTCTACTGTATGAAAGTTTTTTTGAGAGTATGCTGCAATTTTTTAGGGATGATATTTAAAAATGTTATATTTTAATTTGCAATAAAATTCAAAATTAGATTTACTCATTTATAAATTGACATTTGGCATAATTTATTCCTACAAAATAGAAGTGGGTAGTGCACCTTGTTTTTAGGAAATGATTCTATATTTTCCTGTTTTCTTAAATTTATTTTATCATGAGACCACCCCCTCAACAAAAATAAGAGCAACAGCCCCCTCCATGAGAATAATAAGAAAAAATTTCGGAGGGTTTTGTGGTATCTGTACATGTGAATAATGAAATTTTGTTAGTCAGTGTTTTTGAATAATTCAAATATATTAACATAAGAAAAGATTTCGGCCGGTTTTTGTCCTATCCGTACATGTGAATAATGAGCATTTGTTAGTCAAATGAATCTAAGCAAAGTTACAAGGAAAGATCAACCGACCAGGAAACATTTCTCGTTGGAATACGACTGTTATAATTATGTTTTCCTTCGATGTGAAGAAAGCCTTCCATTGACACAACATGGCCAAAAGAAAGATGAAATCCCCAGCATGCGCGGCTTGCAAGAATGCAACGAAAGAAATGTGCAGAGAATTGTCCGCTGGCTCCTTATTTTCCAGCAGATTATCCGGAAAATTTTGAAACAGTGCACCGAGTGTTTGGAACTAGCAATATTACAAAAATACTTAAGGTATGGGGCACACTCCTTTTTTACCTGTTTTGGAAGATAAAATACGATTTTCCAGATTTTTAAGAGTATTTCTCAGTATATACTGTATCCTTGCTTTGATTGATGATTTTCATAGTAATCAGTATGGTCTGTTGGCTTCTATTCTAAATAAATTATCTCTGCAAGGAGTCGACTCCCCCGCTGAATTTCATTTCAGTATTATCAATATTACTTTTATAGTGTTTTTTTAAATGCTCGGTGTAATTCAGTATGTATTTAATTGCGTACTAGCTAATTGCTTGTTCTTGTTTTCTAATTTGTGTGAGTTGTGTTGGTATCCAAATTTGTTCTTCCTTTCAATCTGAGCAGCACCATAGATATGTCATGGATCTTAAAGACAGATTAGACCATGTTGTATGTCATTGGTAGCTAGGGATATGGTTTAGCTGGCACTCAGGTTTGTGGAGAAATGGATAGCACTGTAATTGGACTTGATCTTGTCCTAGCTGTTTTAGGTTGTGCCTAGCAACCAAGGTAAGAGGACGTATTTTGTAACTTTGCAATGGTGAAGGAGATGAATATGTCTTTCTCTTTGCTTGAAATTCTATGATGAAGACCTTGATGAAAACATGATCAACACTCTAGATCTGAACTCTCACAAGTTGTCACTTCTCAAAACATGGGTATGTTCTCAAAACAAGGCAAAGGTTACTAGAGACATTGGAAATCTTGATCTGTTATGCATACTTTTGCAAATGGATTTTGATCTTCTATGGGTATACAAATGCAAATCAGGGATAGTACATGATAGGGTCTTTGTTGTTTAGATGATTTTTGGTGGGGGATTGACTAGACAAACTGGGATATATCAGATCTTTGACAACCTCTACAATACTTGAAATAACTATCAGATAAAATGCTTCAAATAATCAGGACATTCTTTCAACCAGAAGAGGCATAAATGGAAGCCCAGGTAGCACTCTTCACACAATATTTGAGAATTCACCACAAAATGTTGAAGTAAAGAACTCAATTAAACACAAAAATCTATGATCAAACCATGCCTAAGGTACCCCCAAAGGCTTACAAGAAATCTCTACAGTCAAGGAAGGTAAAGTGATTTTAAATTTTTTTATCTCCTTATCAGATGAAGGCTCTTCTGAATATGAGATTGCAAATGCCACTAAACTATCAACCAGAAATGGAGATCCTATGTGATTTCTAAAGACTTTCAATGCAAGATTGCAACAAGAACAATAAAATTTATTTGTAGGCATTTAAAAATGATAACAGACACCATATTGCCCAAAGAAAACATAGATTTAATTCAAAACTTGTTAGATTCAATAGCAAGGGAGAGTTACATGAACAATCTCAGAGCTGTGTGATGGCTATACACTTGTAACCAACTCACATACATGAATTTCCAACACATGAGACATTAACCTGGTTCTTTGGTGGATTTCTCAGAAAAATGAGCTTTCTCTCAGAATTTGCTCGTGATTTTCAACTCCCAACCACTTTACAATTTCTCCAAAATGCATTATATACCCTATGCCACATTGGAGCCTTCTTTCCCAAGAAAATAATATTCCATGGGATCAAGTTTGTTACAACAATTCTTCATGATTCAATGAAAATGACATCAAACAGAAAAACACTCACATGTTACCAGGTGTGCCCAAGAAGATTAAATCATTACAATATCTAGATCATTACCCATCTTGGAGGCATGTTTTTCATCATTGAGGCATGCAAACACCCTTACTCATCATTTTCACCTTTTTACCTTTTAAAACTAACTCTGCAACTTTTGATTTTGTCATTTCACGTGTTTTCTCGGGATGAGGTAGCAAATTACATCAAAAACATCTCAAATCTAAGAATTAAGCCATGAAAGTGATGCCAATGATCCTGGAAGGCCAAGATGACACAAAATCACTATAAATTTGATGAATTTTGATGCAAAAATCATGATTCCAAGCTTCCTGTAGCTCCCATGGTGGTCAAAATAAATGGATGCACAACAACCGTCGATCTTATCCATATTTTTCCTTTAGTCTGGGCCCTCCACGTGTCAAAAAACAATTGGGACCAAAATTCGGAACATTTTTTACTTTTCCACATTTTTTGGAAAAATGGAAAATTTTGACGTTTTTTTTCACCTCTCCGTCCTTGACATTAAGAGTTGACACATGGCATATGGTGGGTCCCATTGAAATCGCGTTTCAATTCTAGACATTTTGACCTTTTTAGATTTTGGGAAAATTTTGACTTTTTTCCTTGTGGGCCCGCACCTCTGATTTTTTCCTCGCCACGTGTCTCCTTATAAATTCACTAACGGACCAGTGCATCAAATTTTGATTTTGAGTCCTTTTGGCAAAAGTGAAAAATTTCCTGCCTGCCTCCACTGACCCGCTGACCCACCTCTTGCAAATTATGGACACATGTCCTCTTGTTATTGGCCATGGGATTTTGGGCCAAAGCATTTACTTTAACCTTTTTGTGAAATTTGGAAAAAAATATCCTTTTCCCTCCGCCGACCCGCTCTGCACCGCCTTGTTGCCACGTGTCCTCCTCTGATTGGAGAGGGGGCAAAACTATTTTTGAAACTTTATAGAATTAGAACCAAAAAACTCGAAGTCCCCCACCACCCACATCCCCTCAGCCAATGAAAACATGCCACGTTGACAATTTGGAAAAAATAGAGCCCTGGGCCCGAAAATGCCCCATTTGCTTGAATGGGAAAAAAATGAGACGTTAGAGTGCCTCCCCGCCTTTCCTCAGCCAATGCAAATCTGCCATGTTGCCAATACCTTCTGAGGATGAATTTGATGGGCAAATGATGCCTGTTTGACCATCAAAATGTAAAAAATTCCAGGGAAGCCCTAGAAGTGAATTTTTTCACCAAGGATGGCAGATTTTCGATTTTGAATCATCTGAAGCATGATTTTACAACATTTTCGACCTTGGGATTGGATTTTCAAATACAAACAAGTATGAATTGATCAAATTTGATTTTTCCACGATCTAGCAAAGGGAAAAATGACATAGCCTGTGAAATTGGAAAAATTAGGGCACATAAAAGGGAAAACTTGGAATATTCCTTCAAATTAGGGCAAAAAAACAAGTTTTTGAGCATTTTAAAGCATTCAACTTGAGGGGAAGAAATTTAAACCATTAATTCAAAGGGTAAAACGTTTCTGAGCAGATATAGATTTGAAAATTTTAGGGCAACATGGTGCAAGCTTAAAAATGGCACCAACATCGGCTCTTGCTTGGGGATGGGCACTCCCAGTGAGTGCCACAAGGACAAAACTTAGACCAAGTTCCAAAATATCCATTGGGCAAAGGAGTCACGAGCTAGAATCACCAAAAACCAGCTGAGAACCTGATAAAAATGGCTGCCCCACAGCAAGGTAAACCAAAAAACTGACAAAACACCAAAAACAGAGAAAAAAACTAAACACTATACACTGTACAAGTTGGTGCATACCTCAAATTTGGAGCTTAATCCAAGAAATGTCTTCAAATGTCTGCCATTAACAAGAAACTCTAGCAATTCCCCATCTAAATCCTTGAGAAAGAAGGTATGTTCACCAATTCTGATATCAATGGCATAAGGGCCCATCCATAATGCATCAAATTTACCATGCTTGCCCTTGTCTTCATGCCTACTATCCCCACAAGACCAGATCTCCAACATTGAAGGCTCTAGGAGTGACCTTCTTGTCAAACAATCTCTTCAATTTTTCTCTAAATTCTGACATGCCTTTGATGGGATGCTCTTATCTCCTCATCAAGCTCAATAATCTGATTGATCCTTGATTCATATGGGCCAAGCTCTTGATCTTCCAACTGTTGGGAAAACTAAAATGAAGATAATTATAGGTGCAAGGGAAACAAAGATTGAGTTCCATACACCAATTCAAATGGGCTTTTACCAGTAGCTCTTTTAGGAGTTATCCTATCAGCCCAAACTGCAAATTTCAATTGTTCACCCCATTTCTTCTTGTTTTGCTCCAAGGTTCTTCTAATGATATTCAACAAATTCTTATTTTTGGACTCAGCTTGTCCATTCCCTTGGGGGTTATAGTTTGAAGAATAAGTCAGATTGATTCCATATTCATTGCACATTGCCATTAAAGGTTTGGCTCTAAAGCACATGGCATTATCAGCTATAATCTTGACTGGGACTCCAAATCTGCATATGATTTGATTCAACAAGAAGTCCATAGCTATTTGGTGTGTTTCTTTTTTGGTGGGGATTGCCTCGACCCACTTTGTAAAATAATCAGTGGCTACAAGGATCCACTTATGGCCAGCACTAGAAGGATCTAAAATCTCACCAATGAATTCCATCCCCCATTTCTTGAAAGGAGCTTCAATTGATACAGGCTGCAAAGGAAGGGAGCCTGAAGCGTTCAGTCTTCTATCAGAAATGTTGGCAACTATCACATTTTCTAACCAGCTGGGTTGCATCTTTGAAGAGAGTAGGCCACCAATAACTAGCTCTCAAAATATTATGTGTTGTTACTCTTCCAGCAAAGTGTCCTCCACAAACTCCCCCATGGAAATCAGCAACTATCTTGGGAGCTTCATCTTTTGTTATGCATTTCAAGAGGACACCTTCAGGGTTCTTCCAAGCCAGCCCAAGGCCTATGATGATATATTTTTGAGAATCAACTTGAGGGCTCTTTTCTAATTTTTATTTAAGTGACTAGGGCAGCACAAAGTGTTTGAGGTAGAAGATCACATCTTTGTACCACTCAGAACTTACCAACTTTGTAAGCACATCTACCCTTTCTTCCTCTAGCTAATTCACTTCCACATTCTGCAAGTTGCTCTCAGCCATGAGCTTAGCAAGACCCAAACCTCTTACCAAATTTGTGGTTTGGATGTCCATATCATACTCTTGCAGTTTGTTCACCCATCTACAGTCTTTTGGTTGAGACCTCCATCTCTGATAAGATGTCTTTCACCATGGTGTCGGGAACATAAGAAACAACTTTTGAACTCAATATATAAGGCCTGAAAACTTTTGTTGCTTTCACCAAGGCAAATGTTTTTTTCTCCATGATTGTATACTTCATCTCAGCTGCTTTTAAAGCCTTACTAAAGAAGGCAATAGGCCTCTCAGCCCCATTCTCATCCTTTTGCAGCAAAACAGAAGCAATGGTATACTCAGAGGCAAAGGAAAATATTTGGAAAGGACTCTTAAAGTTTGGGGCTGCTAAAAAAGGTGCATGTTTAAGTGCATCCTTAATTCCTTCAAAAGATTGAATGACAGCCTCCTCCCATTTGATAACTTGGTCCTTCTTTAACAGTGCTTGTGATTGGAAGAGTCAACTCAGCAAAGTTGGAAACAAACCTTCTAATAAAATTAATTTGACCAAAGAAAGATTGGATGCCTTTCTTGGTTCTTGGGATAGGTACTTTGCTGATTGCTTCCACTCTCTCAGGGTCTATCATAACACCATCTTTTGACACAATGTGACCAAGCATCTTGGCCTTTTGCATGCCAAAATGACACTTCTTTGGATTAAGAGAAATGCCATACTCCCTACATCTGATCAGCATCTTCTCTAAGTGCTGCAAATGATCACCTCTCTACCTTGAAAACATAGTCACATCATCTTGGTAAACTACAATGAACTCATTGATGTAACCTGAAAAAGCAACATCCATTACTCTTTGAAAAGTGGCACCAACATTCATCAAACCAAAGGGCATTCTAACAAAAACATATGTTCCCCAAGGAGTAGTGAATGTTGTCTTAAGTCTTTCTGATTCTTTGACTACCACTTGATTGTATCCGAAGAAACCATCCAATGTAGAAAGAAACTCAGACCCTGTCACAAGCTGCAACATATTTTCCATATTTGGCAAGGGATAGTTGTCCTTCATGGATGCTTTTTTTCACATTTCTGAAGTCCACACAAATTCTGATATCTCCATTCTTCTTTCTGACTGGCACAAGGTTTGCAACCCAAGATGAATATCTTGTGGGCTGAATGATACCTCCATCTCTCAAATTCTTTAACTCCTCTTGCATTTTCATGGAGAGAAGTGGATTAATTGGCCTTTTCCTCTGTCTGAATGGCTTATTCTTGGCCTCAAGAGGGATCTCATGTTGAAACAAGTTTTCTCTATATGCTTTTAGCTCAGAATAGGACCAAGTAAGGCAATCTTGATATTTTTTCAAGAGTTGGGCATATGACTATTTTTCTTCTTTACTTAAATTGTTTCCCAACCAAAACTTCCTTGGTTTTTCCTTTGTTCCTAAGTCATGCTCTTCCACATCCCTTGAGGCATACATGTTTCTATTTATGATGCAATCAACATTGTTAAAATTTGACTCAAGTGCAACAAGACCTCTAGGAATGGTGTTTGTTTTCAATTGGATGATATATTTTCCAAAAAAATTCTCTCTTCCTTCAGTCATACACACCATTAGTTCCCAATAAATATTCTGATTTGTAAACTCACCTTGGTTTCACAAGAACCTTAGCACTTGAGAGTCATCATCAAACACTTGCTAATGTTTGATGTTGTCAGGGACAACTGGCCTAGTTAGCACTTCAATGTTGTATTCACAATAAGGTGAAAAGTTGAAATTTCCAAATCCAGAACCCAGCACTGCCAAATTTTCAACAGAAACATTCAAACTTTTGTCATGGTGCATAATATTGTAGGAATCAAACATCTCAATTAAATCCCAAACTGCATGCTTGTATTGTTTCATACGCTGATTTTTTGTAGCATATAGTTTTCTTATTTGTTTGACAACCAACCCTGAATATCCCTTTGAAATGATGTCCCTGAAACCATACTTCCATGCAATCCTTAGACCCAACAACAAGGCTTCATACTCAGCAATGTTGTTAGTACATTCGAAATTAAGCTTAAAGGAAAAAACAAATTCTTCCAAGCTAGGAGAAATCAGAATTACACCAGCACCATTTCCAAATTTGGAGCAAGCTTCATCAAATAGTAAGGTCCAAGGAGAACATACCTTATCAAGGTACTTTTACTGATGCATTTTATTTTATTTTCCATCAGCAAAACCAATGAAATTTTAAGCATCAACATCAACAAACAACACCTCATAAGAAGCATTATTTAGATCCTTAATTAGATGTAATATTTTCTTTTCTCCATAGAGCTTGAAAAGGCTGCCCTCGATGGGAATAGTAGAAAAATACATGTCTATTTGAACACTCCCTCCAACACTTGCAACCCACTTTCTTGAGAAAAGCATACCCCATTTGGCAGGGAAATCAACAATTACAAGATCAAGTTTCAAATTCTTTCCCAGATAGGCTGCATGTTGCACTACCAATCCCTTCACACAACCAACCAGCAGGACTTCCCTTGATTCCATAGTAGTAAACTTTCCATAGGATATTGTCACTTTGATATCCAACTCATTCATGACTTCTAGAGGCATGACATTACATGATGCATGGGAATCAAACATACAATTATGAAGTATCCTATCCTTTATAATCAAAGTTGTTAAGAATGGATCAACATTCAATTGGGAATCAACCAAGGATGTCCCCAAATATACCTCAGGTGTCTCTCCAAGATCTTCTACTACTGGTGATTTTTCAAGGTCAACAATGATCTGAGGTGGAGTTTCAACAACATTCACATTTATGCCTGGAGTAACATTCTCTTCTTTCAATCCCAAGTACTCAAATGCTCTCTTTTTATGCTCAGGAATTCTAAGAAACTCAATGATTAGAACACTCACTTTAATTTGGCTCAATACTTGGGCTATGTCATAGGGGAAACTCTTTGGCAAAACATCATTAGAAGGGAGACAAGAATATGCATCTGATGGCAAAGGATTCTTGGCAGCTTGGGCGTGATAATGACTGTAATTTTTTCTTGTGACAACAGAGTTTTTAGCAAGTGTTTCTTTCCTAGGAGATTCTATTGGAATTCTTGTGAGCAAGGGTGTTTTAGGTTTGGCTTGAGGCCCAACTCCCTTAACAACTTTTCTTCTAGTGTTATAGTCCTTCTCTTGAGCTACAAAAATATTCATCAAAAATTATCTATCTTCCTCTGAAGGGATACCACCATCATACTTCTTAATCATCAAATCTCTTAAGTATTCAAAGTCATTGTTAGGAATTTCAAAAGCTTGCACTACATCAACTTCAAGAGCATGAGGAGTGAGAAATACTTGTACCCGTTAGATGCAATCCCAAAAGGTAGCAGCAGTCCTAGCACTTATTACCTCTGTTGATGTTGCTACTTATTGTGAATTTGAAGAACAACCCATAATGCAAATATCATCATCAGTTCCATCATCATTATCATCTTCATCAACTTGTTGGTCCACTTCACATAGAGGATGAGGAAGAAAACATCTATCACACTAATCCATATCAGCAACTTCATCCACAGCAACATCCCTGACAGTTAGAGGGTCAGTAACTAATCTAATTTCATGTGCTTGGGGTTTTCTATTTCCACTTCACATAGGTCCTTTACCTATATCATCTTTTCTTTGATCACCCCTAGGATGTTGCCAAATATATCATGGTTTTGTGCTTTCTGCCTAAGCTAACCTTGTGAAGTCTACCCAATTCCCTTCTCAACTCTTGCAAAACTTGTATGATATTTCTTTGACAGCCCCTGCCAAATTTTTCACAACCTCTTCTAAATCAACACCTTTGCTAGCTTGAGGTTTTTTAGGGTTTATCAATTTTACACCATCTCTCTTCAGAGGTTTCCCAACAGCCTTGATATTGTTTTCAATGTGAAGTACCATGGTGAAATTTTTTCTTAGATTGGTTGGGTTCTTATCTCTTAGGTAATAGGCTGCCTTTTATCAAATGCATCTACATATTTGATTAAACAAGATTCATCACAAGGCCTCAACCCAACAGGGATCCTTCAAAAAAAATTCTTAAACCTTTTTTTGAAGTCATGGACTGATTCATTAGGGTTCTTCTTGATATTCTAAAACTCAGATAAAAGAAATCAAGGATCAGTCTTGTCACCATATTGCAAACTGAATGCATTTTTCATTTCAGTCCATGAATCAATAGAATTATCAGGTAGAGTCTTGTACCAATCCCTAGCATCCTCTTCTAGTGTATGAATAAACAATTTGACATACACATCCTCAAGCTCTATCTCAAAATCTTCCATCATATTATCAAAAAGTTTGAGATATTGATCACCAGTAATATCATTGTTACCCTAGAGTTTTGGCAATCTATTTTTGACATCTTGTGGGACAGTATTTGGGTAATAATCCATTACTCTAAAATTTATAGGACCAAAGGTCTTAACAACAAATGAAGGTCTAAGTTGAGCCATATTGTTTGGTGGGGGTGATCTTGGAGGAGAAACAAAATGATGAGGAGTGAGAGGTATTTAGGGAATGGAAATGAAAACTTCAAGTCAGATCTCTCTTAAGGGCTCTCCTTCTTGATGATATCTAACAAATTTAGAAAATACAGGAGTAGATTTAGGAACAAGCGTTTCAAATTCACAAGAAGATCCCTCACCTGATGGGGATCTCAAATCAGCAATAGAATTGTCTGAATCAGATCCACTTGAAGAAGAATTTCAATACTCAATAACACGATGCTCACTTTCAAACTCAACAAAAGGGATCTCTTTTCTTACAATCGAGTCTCCAACAACCTCCCACACTTTTCTTCCCTCTAGCTCTAAGCTTCTTGAATTTGCAAACAACTTCTTAGCAAAGTCCTTGATGAAGAGAGATCTTCTTCCTTCCAGTTTTGCAGGGATTAGCAACACAAAAGTAAATGACAAGAAGGTAAGACAACTGGTATTTTAGAGATCAAATCAGCATGGAGTTGCCACTAAGAAATTTCACCTTAGTTGTACAATAATGCAATAAAATAATCTTTTAAATGTTTGCTAGCACTGAAAATTTTGCAAAGCCTTATAAATCAGACCTTCTTCTTCTTAAATCAATTAATCACAATGCACCCAAAGTTTATGAACTGCTAGTAAATGGAAAAAGGGAAGACAAAACTTGAAACCCTTGTTTAAAAACTTACAGATCTGAAGCATAGAATGATATTTTAACAATGTAGCGGCTAAAATACTTTCATAGACGATTACATCATTGGTGTGTTGTTTTTCTTACATTGAAAATGTGATAAACGAATCTAACCAGAATAGTTATCCCTACTATAATATTCTTGCATAACTTTGCTTCATGTAGATCCTTCTTAGCATAGGATAAATTGAAACTGTAGAATGAACTTAAACTTTTGCACTCAATATCACCTTCTAACTTAAGTAAATAGGATCCTAATTTGATTTATCGTTATAGCTTGTATGTTTAGCAGCACCTTCGTGAACTCGTCAGTTAAAAGTGACATGGTTAAAAAATTTCTTGGGTATGTGGTTCCCTTCTAGGATTGGTTATCATGTGTGTAGTAAGGAGAATGTCTTCTTTTCAGGAGTTACTTACGTGTTAGTTTGCGAAGGTCACCAACTACTCTTGAAATTTGCCTTTAGCAGTAGGGATTATTAATAAATTTAATACTTAATACTTGTTGTACCCTCCCTCTCATTCTTTCGACATTAGTTTTCAAAATGCTAGTCCTAAGAGATATTTAATCCCCACAACTAATTTTTTGGATACTACACCTAACAAATGTATTCAATAGATGATTTCTATAACTTAGGAGTCGTTGTTAAAAGAAACAACTATGTGGTGTAATCTTACCGTATATGGAGTAAGTAGAACAAACATTTCCTTAGTATCCTAGTGGATTACCAAGTCTTACAAAGTTAGACCTAGAAATTAACTTCATCATCGAATGAATTCCTTATGGGATCCAGACGACAAAAATGGAGCTAGTGAAATAGTTGCACTATGAGTTAAACTCTTATTAATGATCTCTTTAGTTCCTTACAGCTAAATGTGTTACCTTGGCTAGTGGAAATATAGCACCTTGGTCTTTTACGAAGGGTTTATAGGGTAACTATATTTTCACACCTTAATCTAATCTATAATACGGTGTAGAGCCCTGAGTGCAAATTGGATTTAAACTAAACCTCAATTGATTAAGAGTTTAAATTGTGGGTAGAAAATTATAAGTATCTCTTTGCAAATGAAATTGATTATAAATAAGTTGACTTAAGAGAAACCAGCTAACAAGAAACTTGGTCCTGTAATCCTTGTTATTCCATTTTATGACATTAACAATAAAAGAAATTTAAAATACGGAAACATGAAATGTTGAAACGTGGGATCTTACCTTGAAAACAAATCCCTTGCGGTTCCTGTGTAGTTATAATGCTTCCAATCATGTACTTATTCAAGATGTTAGACAAGTACTTTCATTAAAAAAAAATTATAAACTGATGCCAATAAGATACCTAAGAAAAAATGTAAGCAAGATGAAAAACAAGAGTATATGTGATAACAGTATAGGAACAAAATTTCACTTGAAGTCCTTATGATTTATTTAAGCATTGAATTTTGTTAATAATGGATACAAATTGTTCTTGTTTGGACCAAAAATTTGAGCCAATATAGATTGCACTCAAAATATAGTAAAAATAAATATTACGATGTGTAAATGCTAAATTGACTCAACCTAAATTTGGAACAAAAACAACCATAGTATGAGAAAAAATGTAGTTCTAATGAAAGGAAGATTATAGGGAAGGAAAAATTCAACCTTCACCTCCTTTGAATCATAAAATTTATTTCCCCCCTTCAACTTTAGATTGGTTCCCTTGCTTGATGAGGGTAAAATCAAATGTCAACAAAGCATATTTTTAGAAACAAACCTTTAACGTAAGAATGAGTTATTGGGAGAATCATAGTTGCTTAAAATTGAATTTAATTATCAAATGATCCATGGATAATTAATGGGATTTTATAAAGGAATCAATTGTGCGTTATCCTTTAAAGACTATTTCCTTGCAAAGTAAAGTAATTGAAGATTGTAAAGTAGGAAATTTTAAACCTTATGTGTTTAATTCTCTTGAAAGTTATCAGCTCACACAATGTAAACCTAAATTTAATGAATATGTAAACCATACATAGGCCATGTCATGGAGTATGCTTACTCGGCGTCTTTTTACTGTAACTGGGTCAATGTCATGTTTATGTAAGTGTCTTATGTTTTGTTGGGTTTCTCAACCTGGAGCACTTGTGGTGTTTTGTAGTGAGAAATGTAAGTCAAAAATAAATTATTCTGGTATTTTTACTGTTGTATTTGTGTGTGTAAAATGTGGGCATTACACTCCCCCTTTTTAAGTTCTGGGAATTTATGGGATTGGGTTTAAAATATAAGTTTGTGTGTATTTAATCTAATAGGGCCACTTCGTGGGTTACACTAAGTTGTAACCCTCCTTTCTACCATAGACTTATTTTTATAACTTATGAGGATTTTTATATAGATAAAATAATGGGATTGACCTAGCTACTATATTTAAATTCAACTTATGGAAACCTTAGAAGATGGTAGGGTTGCAAAATACATTTAAACTTAAATTAATAATATTTAATAATTAATTAATTTCCAATTAACTTGAGAGGGTAGAGTAAATTAAACGTAATTAAAGTGTGTTGGCTTGGTGACTATATAAAAAAAAGTTCCCCCAAAATATTTCTCTAATAAATTAATACTAATTGATGCGTTGAAATTGTGGGCATGCACAATAGTATTTTATATGATCAAAAGACGGATACTAGGGCTTGGACATGAGCCATGCTCACCCATTACCAAATACTAGCCATAAATTAAATCCCTTTCTACAGGGGATTAAAAAGACAACGATGAAATAAGATTTAGCACAGGGATAAAGCTCAGTCTTACCTTTAATATTTTCCTTCTATATTAGAGAATTCCCGTCATGGTGCATAGACAGGTTAGGCTATAACTTGTTAAATCTGTAGATGAGGCCAAAGTGGGAGAGATTCACCTCCTCCTTGAGAAACATTTTTAGGAGATCCTCCTCTATCTTCAATGCCAAAGTCTTCTACGAGGGTTTTCAATACCTACCAACATTTATGGTGTTGTACTTTATCTTTTTGGAAAAGTATTGATAGTAAATTGATGTAAGTGTTAAAAAATGTAATTAAAAATCAATTAAAAGGTAAGATAATATTTTTTGAATTAGTCATTACCATTAATGCATCTTCTTATTCGTCTATTGATAAACTTAATACAAATTCTATTTTAATAACCACTCAACTATATATAAATGAATTTTAACAATAGAAAGCATTAAAAATTGTTGAAAAAGTATATAAGCATAGTAAAAATCTTATATATTATGTATTAAGACAAAGGATTTGCCATGTACATGGATTTTGTTTTGTCAAGTATCCAACATATTATTATTCTTTCCAACCTATAAGGCCTTAATTTTTAATTGATTTGTAACATTTTGGTACACAATAATTCCATCATTTTGTGAATGAATAATATAAGTCTTGAATTAATATGTTTTTATATATTAATACCGTAGGGAAACAAAAAACACTTCCAAACATGAAAAATGTTGTATATTAGGAATAATTAGGGACATATACTATAAGGGTCACAACAAATTAAATAAATCGAATGGTCAATGATAAAATTTTGACCATGTACATTCGAGTGTAGGGAACATCAAATTCGAAGACGCAATCAACAAAGAAAATTGGTTTGGATTTTGAAAAATCGAAAATGTTAGAGCTATATTTACAATAATGAATTGTAATGTCCCCAACCACCCAACCTACCGACTGTACTGGCTGTCACGTTTTTCTACTTTGGCGTGAGACAGTGGGAGTCGGTGGAGTGTTGGGTGCATCTTCCTTTTATTAAATTTTTGATTTGCAAATCTTCTGTTGACTTCCGTGGCCTGTGTGCCTTCCTCTGTCTTGGAGAATGCGTGTTCTTTCCTATCTCTTGCCTTGTTTCATTTTCTTCCCCCTTCCTGTGCAACGTGAGTCCAAATCCTTCCTTCCTCATGTGCATGTTTCTTCTACTCTGTCGTGGATGAGGGCCTGTTAGTAGTAAAGTATGGACGTGGGTTTTGTTTGTCATTTCCTGAGGCGTTTTAGGTGAAAAAGGTGCACTGTTCCTTTTTGCTGGCCGCGTGGGTTTGGTATGGCAGTTTTAGATGAAGCTACAGTCACAGGCACGTTACCTCCACTTTCTTTGGGTGCCACGAGGTGTGTTCAAGTCGGGAATCCACAGCAAATGACCTGCACTGTAAGTAGCCAGGCGGCAGGTGTGTTACAATGTAGTGGAAGCTGTTGTGGGTGCTTCCAACAAGCAGGTCGTCCATCTACGTTGTTATCTGTTTAGTACCAGATGCATCCTCAGATTTTGGATTCTCCTTCAAGGCGGATCTGTTCTTTATCAGAATATTCACGAAGCACAAATCACCTTGCCGTTTCACTTTTTCCACTCTACCCGTAGATGAGTATCAGCCTCCTTGTGTCCGATTCTGGTGACTTCGGTCACACTTTGGCTCGTTTCTATTGGCCTATCAATCCTGGCTGTATTTAGGCCGTTTTGAGCGCTTCCAACAGGCAGGCTGTCTAGCTATGTTGTTATCTGTTCTAATTCGAATGCATCCTCTGGTTCGGGATTCTCCTTCAAGATATGTTTCTCAAAATCAACTAAGTGATAGTGAGAGTGTTACAAGGAGACTTGTGTTCAGACCATTTTTTTTCCCTTTTTTTTCTGTGTTCATTCTGTGATGCTTCATGAATTTCTCCACTGCGGATGCGTATAATTCTTGAAATTGATCCTGTATATTCAGTTGTAGAAAGGAATGATGCGGAGCTCTAAATTGCAGAAAATTATAGTGCCCAAGTGCAAGAGGAGTGTGAGGGTGAAGCGGCGCAGCCAATATGTGGGCTTCAATTGGATAAACCTTGGCTTTGATCCACTTCGACAAGGTGGCATGGCTCATTGTTCAAGTAACAAGGACAAATCACCTAGTATTTTTGACAGAAAAATGGATCTGTTTTATGAAATGCCAATTTCAAAGGATCGAAGGAGAGGGCATGATGTTTCCCAAAATGAGACTATGATGTTTCTGGAGAGAGAGAACAAGGAAAACCTTTATAAAATATTGGAGAGGCCTTGTACAGAATTAGAATCAGCCACTCAGAGTACAATTTCAGATTCCACAGAGAATGGGTGTGTGGGGGCAATGGAATGTGATGCCTTTGATCAATATCGATTTGTAGAAATACCCAGTAGTGGTACCGGCTCTGATGCAACTGATAGTTATGGTTTGACTGAGAAGAAGACAGGGTCTAGCTGTTTATCAGCCAAAACTGCTCACTGTTCATGGTGGCGTGCAGAGAGCTTCGGGGAGAAAAGTTGTACCCCGAGAATGGATTTTTATGATGCTCTGGAAGAGGCTTCAAATAAAAGATGCTTGAATCATCACGAACACTACAATGGAATCTATCAAAGTCTTATTCTGTCTTAACATAATCCATCTTCTGAGTGCTTCTATCTTCCCGGAGTTGCTCTTGAGGATTCCAAGAAGGCATGTTTCAATCACCCCCTTTCCTATGCCAAGCATGGCCGTTAACAAGATATGGATCTTCAGCTGGCGGAGGAAGAGAAGTTGCGCAGGTTGTGTTGCGGTTGCCCGAGCCCTAGTCTGCACGTGCGTGGCCATGAGTTTTAGCATTTAAAACAGGCATGTTAAATCTACTCCTTGTAATAGTTTTCTACCTTATTTCAGTATCTTGAAATGAATTTTCTTTCCTCTTGAATGGTACCTAGACAAATTTTTTCATGGTTGTTTATATCGCTGCTTGATTGTGTTGGTTGTCCCTTTAAATCTCGTTCCAATTTCACTGGTTTTGCTTGGAATGTTCTTTCCTCTCTTATAGCTTACTCTGTTTATATTTGTCTAAATGGGCTATTGCAATATTGAGTGATGCAATCTAGTTCATAGGGAAGGAAACATTATTGAGTCTTGTTTGCTTATATGACCCTCTTTTAAAAGAATTTTGTGATGGTAATTATATTAGAAGGCTTACTATATGGAAGGTTAAGCCTTCATATCTCTATCTGGTTGAGTAAATACACATTTCCTATTTAGGGATCTCCTGTTTTGCTAAAAGGTACATTAATAGTGACGTTGTGTTCTTAAAACTGGTTTAAGCCTATGGGCATTCCTTACTTTCTGTTTAATTGGAAAATGGCATTAGGGTCTTGTTTTAGAACTGTACATGGTTGAATTTTGTACCTAGTTCTAGAGGAGGAATAACCCGACATCTATTTTGGCCTCTACGTGTTGAGAAAATTACTATACCTACTACCTGGTTCAAACTCTTGTTTGATTAAAGTAAGGGGGAAACATTGTAAGTTTTATTGAATGAAATTTCTACAAATTTTATTAAGGGTCGCAAGAAAGCTATTAATAGCTGGACCGAAACAAAAGTTGTAGGTGAATCCATGGTATTGTACTTGTGAACTCGTTTCCTGTTGGATGATAGTTGTTTACAGTGATAATATAATAGGTGGTTACTATATTCATCTTTTTGATATTTGCTAGACATGTCCTTGATAAGCTCACATGGATCGGGTAAATTTTCCAACTTCTATACCATTGGCAAGGAGTTCATAGAACTTCTAGGCCTGACTGCCCTGCGTAACCTTCCTGATGGATTTGTGCGTTGGTTCTTATTTTGTGCTTGTACTCGCGGTAAGGCCTTTTGAGTCTGCGACATCGCTGGTGTATTACCCACCGTGTATCGAATCCCTTTTGTTTTCGAACTCGAATATCTTATGCTTCGAACTTGGTTACTAAAAGTCCCATTTTGTGGCCTTGTTAAGGAAATCAATTTTTATTTTTTTATTTTAAAATACTTTTTGGCTTGTGGAAATATATAAAAATTACTAACGACTTTTGGGTTTAGCCTTCCCTTATTTTTATGTCGATAGGTTGACGATTAGGATAAGGTTGTTGGTAGAATAATGGCCCTTTTTGTGTCTCTTTTGTACACTTTGAAAGAGTGGAATTGTTTGGTTAAGTTGTCCTATGTTTAAGAAATCCTACATGAAGGTAGTGGTAAAGCTCCTTGGTTAAAACCGAAACTATAGTTTTTTTTCTTTTAAGGGCGTCGAACCCTAATTATTGCTTTGAAGCCTCCCCTTGTGAGAATTGGATAACGTTGTTTTGCTTCATGCCTACGATCATGATTAGTATGTTTTGTATTCTCTTGGACCCCTTTAGTTGGATGGAGTAAGTTTTGGATTCCAATCACGTAAGATCCATAGGATTACATGAAGGAGATATCAACACTCTTGACCTTCTTGTTCCTAACCCATAAGGTCTTGCCTTGATTTATGTGATTTTGTTCTTACTGGTGTTTTGACTTTCTCCTTGCTGGATGGTTTAGAATTCTTTCTCATGCGAATAATTTTGGAGTTGTGGGTTGTGCTTTTAATCCATTTTTTTGAATTAGAACTTTCCCTTCTTGATATTGTTAAATGTTAGCTTACTGTTGCAATGTGTAGCCTTAACATGCTCAGTTCTCACCAACTGATTCCAGCTAGTATTTGTGCAGATGGATTATGCGAGTAGATTAAAGGAAAGAGTTGTAAAGTTTTCATCAGTGCAATTTATGAGGTTCCTTGTAAAAATGTCCAATGTGAGGCAAATTTTGTAATAGTGCTTGCAAAGGAGTTTAGAAGACCTCTTGCCTTGGGATATTCTGAAATTTCGTGATGATGTTGTCTTGTCCTTCTGTAGGTAAACTAGTAACTTACCTTTGTAAGAAATGGTATTCAATCTTTACATTGATATGAGTATTGTAAAACTTTGATCTTGAGAATAAATTGTCAAGTTAAATCTTTCTAAGACTGAGTGACAATATATTATAAGTAAAGTCAAATGGGTCGGTTAACCCTTAAAGAAGCTGAACAAAAATAATAATTTTATATTCAACAAATAAATGTAGAGGTGATCTATTTGAAATCAAATAATTCCATGAGTTATCAAAATGAAACCATCCTTTGTGAAGTAAAAATTATATAACTTGATATCCCTAGCTACACTAGCGACATTATCCTTTCTTTGGTGAATTCTTAAAATGGTCCTAAGGTGAAACAAATTGTTAGTTGTTGTAAGATAATAAGATTTAATAAGTAGGAGGAATCAGTCTCGAAATCACGCAATCTATCTCTTAGCCATTGGATGGTAAATTGTTTTATTTTTATCAAACTCAATTAGTCAAGCCTAAGTAAAATCTTTAATAATTCTGGTTAAGTTCTCAAGCCTCAATTAAATCTTGGTAATAACAAATGAGGTCTTGAAGATGATTTCGACTCAACCTTCTCCCTCTAACCTTTCTCCAAGGTGCCTTGTCTTTCTTCTCTTAAGTATGTTAAACGTAAACCCATGTTGTCATATGGGCATGAACAAGTTCTAGTAGCGTAAGTGTTAATAGATGGCCTTGTGAAATTAAATTACCCCTTTCTCTAAACAAACGAATTAAGCAAATGAATGTCATAATAGAGAAGATTAAAGATGATTACTCAGTGTAAAAAGAATAAACTTAGCTTGGTAAGATGAATTATATGAATCATACCTTGAGCATCCTTGAAAATGTAAACTAAGAATTGCAAGATGTATTTTTAAAATAAATAATCCTCAAGAATATCTCATTGTGGATGGCCCTAACTGTTAGTGTGTTCTGTGGATGGACCTCTATGTTGTCATGTCAAAAAAAAGTGTATTGTCCTTTTGGGTGTGAATGTTTCCGTGCTGACCTTGTGGTCATCCCCGTAACAAGCTGTTCACAGTGTTAGTTGTATCCTTGGTGACGACATGTCGCGTCATGTTATGTGTCAAGCAAGATCAAAAAAAAAATTATCATGTCTTTTACTGTGTTGTTCGTGTGTGTGAATTTGTGGGTCGTTACATGAATGTTCTTCATTTGTTAAAGATTCAATAAGAAACACTTGTGTGCACAGATTTACTACTTTAATGTTTTAGCCAAGCGGCTTGTGTGTGAGTGTGTGTGTGTGTGTGTATGTGTGTGCGTTCCTCCTAATATCTACGAAACACATCATAAAGTGAATAGAGCTATGTATCATAATGAAAATAGTGCTACATGTGGAAACATTATGAGTGGAACAACATGATGTTGTGACAAAATCTCATACAAGAGTTGGAGGGCCTCAAACATATCAATATCATGTTGTGGATGGTGAAGCCAATAGATATGATGCATCCACTTTTAACCCAAAGATAAATTGTTAAAATGATGAGAGCATTTTTGTTGAAAACCTGACCGTACACATTGAAAGGGGTAAGCCTCAAATTGTTTCATTTGGCATTCTCCTTCTTGCTGCTCTCAAAGGCCAAGGAACCTCTTTATTTGAAATTGGTCAGGGGAATCTGAAATTTGTGGGTCATGGGTAATTATTAACATGTTGGATGAGGTGGATTCATTTGTAACATCTTGTTCAGTACCACTTATAGATGACGAAACTTGCATGTGTTGGAATCCCACATGCTTCTACACTTATCGACCACACCCTCTACAAGCTCTTCCTACATTTTAGTTTAGGGATCACGGTTCAATATAGGCTGCAACTTGCTTCACCCAGTTAATAGTGTTATCATATTAGTTGTTTGGAATATCATTTCATGAAAACCATTAATAAATGAAAAAGTGTGACCAAGAATCAATTTGTGACCGAGAACAATGAAAGTAGAAAATATAGAAAAAATAAATGAAAAATATGTATAAATGAACAGTTAACTTTCACGATGACGACATCGACCATATGCGTCCTTGTCGTGCGTCAATGTTGTGGGAGGTGCACCCCTTTTCCACCGCGGTTAACACCTATCGGCACAAACAATGATTTATCAGAATTCTTTCCTCTCTAACGTAATCAGAATTCCTGACCATTCCGATCTAAATCTCGAACAGTCATTAGTACAACGACAGGGGCAACTTTTAAGATCATTTCACGTAAGGTTAACAGTAAATACTTCTAGAATGTATCATTCAATGGATTGTAAGCCAGCATTGAAATAAAATTAAGCTTCACTTTGAATGTCGTTTGAATATTACGCCAGCAGTATCACATATACTTAGATTCATGCCGTGACGTTGTGACAAGCTTATTTTGTCTCATTCTTCCGCCCGGTTTTACGGGTAGAAAAACATGACTGCCGCTATTTCTGACGAAATGCCGCTTAAAGCAAAGTTTTAGAGATTTTAGTGGTCCCATGCTCCTAAATTTTCTTAGCTGGTATGGAGAGGAATTTTAGGAAAATTTATAGCAAATGTGGTTCTATGGTATAAAAGTTTTTTTGAGAGTATGCTGCAATTTTTTAGGGATGATATTTAAAAATGTTATATTTTAGTTTGCAATAAAATTCAATATTAGATTTACTCATTTATAAATTGACATTTGGCATAATTTGTTCCTACAAAATAAAAGTGGGTGGTGCACCTTGTTTTTAGGAAAAGATTCTATATTTTCTTGTTTTCTTAAATTTATTTTGTCATGGGACCACCCCTCAACAAAAATAGGAGCATAGCCCCCTCCATGAGAATAATAAGAAAAGATTTCGGAGGGTTTTGTGGTATCCGTACATGTGACTAATGAAATTTTGTTAGTCAAATGAATCTAAGCGAAGTTACAAGGAAAGATCAACCTGACCAGGAAACATTTCTCGTTGGAATACGACTGTTATAATTATGTTTTCCGTCGATGGGAAGAAAGCCTTCCATTGACACAACATGGCCAAAAGAAAGATGAAATCCCCAGCATGCGCGGCTTGCAGAATGCAGCGAAAGAAATGTGCAGAGAATTGTCCGCTGGCTCCTTATTTTCCAGCAGATGATCCGGAAAAATTTGAAAGAGTGCACCGAGTGTTTGGAACTAGCAATATTACAAAAATGCTTAAGGTATGGGGCACACTCCTTTTTTACCTGTTTTGGAAGATAAAATACGATTTTCCAGGTTTTTAAGAGTATTTCTCAATATATATTGTATCCTTGCTTTGATTGATGATTTACATAGTAATCAGTATGGTCCGTTGGCTTCTATTTTAATTAAATTATCTCTGCAAGGAGTCGACTCCGCCGCTGAATTTCTTTTCAGTGTTATCAATATTACTTTTATAGTGTTTTTTTAAATGCTCGGTGTAATTCAGTATGTATTTAATTACGTACTAGCTAATTGCTCGTTCTTGTTTTTTAATTTGTGTGAGTTGTATCACTAGACCGTTGAATTTTTAATGTGTAATGGTTTATTGAGTTATTCATATGATACGGATGCAATACCATAAATTTGAGGGTGTGTTGTAACTCCATTACATAGATGAGATGCTTATTACCCTGGTTCATACATACAAAATTCTACATAGAATAAATATTCTTTTAGCAACCAAAAACAATAATTAGAACCTTCCTCTTTTTCCATTTACTCGTGGCTGGATTAGAGGTTTAGAGCATCATAAACGAAAAATTTAGTGGATGTCCTTCTCGTAATTTCAGGTAATATTTCATTACCACAAAGTAAATAAACATATTTTACTTCTATTTTTGTATTATATATTCGCATCACGGTCATAATAAATTACAATTGTAGAGAAATTGTGAAAATTCTATTGCAGTCACTGATTATTAATCTCCTATCTTAAAAGATTATTTAACTGCCGAAAACTAATTCATAGCTAATAGCGAAAAATAACACAACTGCATCTTCACTAATAAAAATATGGAAAGAAATGAGTAACACAAAGAACATAGTATATTCGGACAAATTATCCCTGGAAAAACCCTAAGGGAAAACCAGTTCTATAGATGAGGGATTATATTAACTTCAGCAAATTAAGAGATACAAAGATTCCTTGCCTCTTACTCGCAGAACTCCGACAATCTCCCAACTTGTCCCACTGATATTGCCCCACTGCTATCCCCAACGTTATCACTGCGCCCTTGCTAACACTGCAAGATTGTTTGCTATCACTGCAAACTTACAAACTCATTTTCTAGCATTGCAAATGCTTCTCCAAAACTTGTATTCTCCAAATGCCCAATGACCTCCTTTTATACTACTCTCATTGGTAAACCAACGGCCGAGATCGATTCTCAATCGACAGCTGGGATACACATGCTTGGCCGCTGTCCAATGCACTCTCTTTGGCTCAACCATGAACTAACTAAGAGAGTTTACTGCAAATGCTATATCCAACCTGGTGTTGACCAAATACATGAGCGAACCAATTAACTACCTATATAAGGTGGGATCTACATCTTTGTACTTAGATGTATCTACCTTTCTCCAATTAGTGATCATAGGTGTAGACATGGCTTTGCAGTCCTCCATCTCGAATCTCTTCAAGATTTCAATGCAATATTTCCCTTGACCAAGGAAAATATCTCCATTTGTCTGCCACACCTCCATGCCTAGAAAATAGTGCATGAGTCCCAAGTCCTTCATCTTGAACTCTTCTGCAAGGTACCTCTTGCAATCCTCTATGAGCCCTAGTGCACCTGTAAGAAACAAGTCATCTACATATAGAACAAGAATGAGAGCCTCGCCCCCAACCACCAAGTAGTAGAGGTTAGCATCTGTCTCACTCTTCACAAAGCCCATTTTCTGCAAGTATGTATCAATGCGCTCATACCACGTTCTAGGAGCCTGCTTGAGTCCGTATAAGGCTTTCATCAATCTGCACACGTGGGTCTCTTTGTTGTGTGCTACAAAGCCTTCTGTTTGTTCTATGTATACCTCCTCCTTTAATCCACCATTAAGGAATGTTGTCTTGAAATCCATTTGATGGATCTGCTATCCCATCTGCGTTGCAAATGAGATTACAATTGGTATAGAAGTATACCTGGCCATTTGAGCAAATGTCTCCTCATAGTCTATTCCCTCCTTCTGAGAAAACCCCTTTGTCACAAACCTTGCCTTGTATTTCTCGATGCTACCATCTGCACCGTGCTTTATCTTGAAGATCTAGCGTGATCCAACTACTGCCCTATCTGTTGGTCTAGGCACTACCTCCCACACACATCATTATGCATTATTGAAGTATATTCCTCAACCATAGCATCTTGCCATACCTGATGTTGTGCAGCCTCTTGATAGTTGGAAGTTTCACTATCTACCAACGACTTGACTAATGCCACATAGTCATTGAACTTGGCTGGTTTTTTCCTTTGTCTCGTACTCTTCCTAGGAGCTCCCACAAACTCCTGAGTATCCCTTTGTGTGTTTTTAACCTCACGGTTCTTGTTGCCCACTATAGAGAATGAAAAATCGACCTCTAAATCTTCTAGATGCATATCCTACTGCACCAGTTTCTCCATACTCTATGAATCTTCACTACCTGAGTCTATGCTTGTACTAGTAACTGTACTTCAGCTTTGCTACCCTTGACTTGGACTTGGAGCTTTTGTTGGCTGCTCACTTTGATCATCTACTGGAAAATATTTGGACCTTCTAAACGCTTTGTCCTCCATGAACTTGACATCACGTTTGACAATAATTCTTCTAGTCCATGGAATAAAAATCCTACATGCTTCTGAAGTTTCATTGTACCCAACAAGGTACCCATTCTCTGTAGTCTGATCTAACTTGGTACGTGTATCTTCTGGAATATGACAATATGCCAAACTCCCAGATATCCTGAAGTGACCTACATCTGGATTCTTCCTTGTGAAAGCTTCCTCTGGTGTCATCTTCCCTAGTACCTTGTGTGGAACCCTATTCTGAATGTAAATTGTTGTACTACATGCCTCTGCCCATAGATAACATGGCATGTCCTAGTCACATAGCATAGCCCTTGCTACCTCCGATATAGAATGGTTCTTCCTTTCAGAAAATCCATTCTGCTATGGATTGTAGGGAACCGTCCACTCTCTCTTGATTCCTTCTCTGGTACACAAATCCTGGAAGTCATTTCCTTTGTACTCACCTCCATTATCTGACTGAAGAACCTTTATCTTCCTTCTTGTTGAGTTCTCCGTAAGAGCCTTGAACTATTGGAAGCGACTGAAAACCTCATCCTTGATCTTCAAGAAGTATATCCATGTCTTCCTGGAAAAATCATCAATAAATGTAACATAGTACACATATCCTCTAAGAGACTTTGTCGACATTGGTCCACATACATCTGAATGTACTAGATCAAGAAGACCCTCAGATCTGGTGTCACTCCTTGGAAAAGATGCTTTCGCAAACTTCCCCAACACACATCCCTTACATACATAATCATGCTCTGTGCTCCATGATTAATATGATTAATGCCCATCCTCCTATGCCATACCTCTCTAAGTTCTCTAGGATTACTACTTCTCATAAGTGCCTTAGGAGTATCAAACTGTAACCTATAAAGGTGACCACTCCTAACTCCAATAGTTATGGGTGATTTCCAATCCTTGTGCGTAATCAACACATGTGTCCCTCTACAAATTACATTATACCCTTTATCCTGAAGAACGGATATAGAAATCAGATTCATACCTAAGCCTGGCACATGCAAGACATCATGAAATGGAACTATCTTTCCGTTCTCCCTCTAAAACTGGACAGTCCCTTTCCCAACTGGGTTGAGCTTGGACAAGTTCCCCATAGAAATATGGATATTGGTGTACTCCTCCTTGTAACTGGAGAAGTACTCTCTAACTCCTGTCATATGAAATGATGCCCCACTATCTATATACCAAACACACTATGAGGTTGAGCTGTGTAACACACCAAAAATACCAACACAAGGACAACACAGTGAAATATAGGATAACTTTTTTTTTGACTTGCTTTGACTCAACACGACACAACATGTCGTCACAATGTTACAACCAACACCAGGAACCACTTGTTATGGGGGAGACCACAAGGTCAGCATGAGAACGTTCACACCTATCAAGGACAATGTACTCTTCTTTTGACAAGACAACATGGAAGTCCAATCCACATGACACACTTACAGCTAGGGCAAGCCACAGTAAGAAATGATTCGAGGTTATTTATTTTGATAAGACACCCTTTAGCTCATGAATTAAGTTTTTAGAAGGATTCAATATATGATTCGCACAAATTCATCTTACCAACTGAGTTAATTTCTTATACACTGTACAGAAGTTCACTTAAAATCTTCACTTTACGATAATAGAATTGTTTAGTTCCAATAACTTAATAAAGGGAATAATTAAATTCCACAAGGCTATCTGTCCATACTTACGCTACTAGAACTTGTTCATTTCCTTGCTACAACAAGAATTCGTGTTCAAAAAAATCAAGAGGACTTACAAAGTATCCTAGGAAAGAGATAAGGAGATTAAGTCGAGTTAAATTCCTCTTTAAGACGTCATTAGTTATTACCAAGGTTTAATTGGAGCTTGGGGTTTTATACGTAATTATTAACGCTTTTACTTAGGCTTAACTGAAAGAGTTTATCAAAAGGAAACTACTTACTTTCAAATAGGCTGAGAGATAAATTGTGTGGTTTCAAAATTTTCTTCTCTTACTTGTTAAATCTTATTAGAAACTAACGATTGTTTTCCTTTGGCTTGTTTTAGGCATTCACCAAAAAAGAGTAGTGTTCACTAGTTTAGCTAGGGATATCAATTTATAAAAAAATTACTTTACAAGGATAGTTTCACCTTTGAGTACTTCAGGAATCTCTTGTTCTCAAGTAAGTCATCTCTATATTAATTTATCTGAATACACATATTTTAGTTAACTTCTATAAGGGTTAACCATTCCATTTAATTTTACTTGTATCACATCATTACAAGGTGTCAGAGAGTTTTGACTTAACACTTTATTATCAAAAACAAGGTTTTACAATACTTATGCCAAAGTAATGATTGAATATCATATCTCACCAAGGTAAGTAACTTGTCTAACAACAAAAAAGTGAAAGAACACTTCACCACGTAGTTTTTCCAAACATACAACGGCAGGAGATCTTCTAAACTCCTTGCAAGCAAAGTTACAAAATTTACACCGCATTGAACTTTCTACAAGAACTTCATAATTTGAACTGATGAAACTTTTACACTCTTTTCTTTAATCTACTCACATAATCCATCTGCACAAATATTATCTAGAGTCAGTTCGCTAGAACTGAGCATGATAAGATATAAACCTCTCCTAATAACTTATGCCATCTAGTATTTAAATAAATGAAAGTTTGCAATACTCTTCATCAAGCAATTTCTAATAGAAATTTAAAACTTAACCGCACATCTCATGATAATGCATTTCATACTCATTAATGTTCACTTCCTTAAGATTTGCTTACATAAGAACACCATCCCAAGAGACCAGATATACAACCTTAATCATGCAATTAAACATACTTAAATTACAGTAAATAATAATGACGCTCACCTAATACCCTTGACCTACTTCGCATATTTAAGTACCCAACAATATTATCTTTCAATTAAATAAAAGCACCAACGACATTAAGCTTATATAATACAAGTACCAATTTTATATTATTCATCGATATTACCCAAGTATCAAACCTTCATAGAACTCAGTGATATGAAGTATAATTTGGATATTTATTTCACAATTTTAAGGATATACTTATGGTAACAAAGATTCCACCAATCCACAAGTTCGTATAATATTTAGGTATCCTTTTGGTTGCTTATTCCATGTCTCTATATGTTTCTTTTAGTACAAGGGTCCAACTCATTGGAATGAGCTACGATTAACGACATTTTCATGTTTTGCTAATATGTCCAAGATACATTTGAATAACTAAGATAAGTAAGCGCAGACCAAGCCACTATAAAAACAAGTACCAACATTATCTCAACTCCCAGTTGAGATGCAAGTATCAAATTTTAGCTAACATAATAATCATCGTAAATACCAGAAAATATTCCATTCGTTAACCAAGTATTGAAATAACATATTTATCCTTACTGGTTACCTGATAACATAATAAATCCTGTTATATAATTCAACCTCCACTTGCATACACCAATTTATGAGTATTAATTATTGTTATCTAAAAATGAAGTTAAATAATTTCAGGTGGACTTATATCCTTACTGGCATACATGGTATGCACAGTCCCATTATGGTAGCTGTTACCTTTATTTAAGGCTATGTATGAATCCATTCTAGGGTAGTTATCTTAACTTCTCTATTCATCTGTTTTTCTACCAAACGTCTTTCGACAAGCTTCAAGGTCAAGTATAAGATAAATTTATAATTTCATATTTCAGGCATTGTCTGAATTCATATGCATGAGGGCATCACATATCAATCAAACTTGAGGAATGTCGATGTATCCAATATTACTTTAACCGATTCAAGGATCTAAGTAGTGCCTCAAAAATTAAGCCAATTAATTATCCATAGAGGATAATGAATTGCGTGCATAACATATTTGTAAAGGTCATAGAAAACCCATCAATGCATGCTTCAGGAGGGTTCCAATCTAATAATAATCTCATAGTAATAGTAATAGTAGAGGGCCTGGTGAGGGGTTTTCCATAATCCCCAAGGTAAATGATAATCGAATGACTCAGATGGAGCTATCTAGAAAGACCAATTAAACTAGTATGACTCTCCAATTAGAAGCCCCCAATTCTAAAGGAGTTTATATCATTATCAAACCACATTAAAAGACAAACATAGTCTTCCAAGAAAATTCCCGTTTTCAAGCCATGTTCTACAAATAAAAAAACGATACAAGGGATATTCTACATCTCATACACACACCACAATATCTTCTATAGAAACCACTGTTCACAGAAATAATCATAAAAAAAAATGATAAACCAAATTTATAATATTGATAAGCAGGAATCACTGGAGAGATTTCTTATTGTCAAATAGTAATGAGATAAACGGAAAAACGGGGGAGAGAGATCAGCTCATGAAATTATAATTATAGGTCATCCGAAACCCATCTCTACAGAATTCAAACAAAATAAAATTTGCAGAGATTGATTTACCCAAATACTAAAGGAAATAAATTATTAAGAGAGAGGGTTAGGGCTTATCATGCCTGTTTGGGGCTTCCTCAATACAGCCACATCGAACCAAGGCTCAGGCAACAGCAACACAACCTGCGCAACTTCTCTTCCTCCGCCTGCTGAAGATCCATATCCTTTTAACGGCCATGCTTGGCATAGGAAAGGGGGTGATTGAAACATGCCTTCTTGGAATCCTCGGGAGCAACTCCGGGAAGATAGAAGCACTCTGTTCTCTTGTGTACATCAATGTACTCATCTGTTTGATCCACAATTTCTTCCTGCAACAGCTCTTCAAAAACATCTTCAAGTGTGATAATACTTATGACCTCCCCTTCTTCAATGTCATCCAGCATCCTATTATCTCCATTTCTTAAGTCCTCATGCCCTGGCAAATTCTGTTGCTTGTCTAGTGAATTAAGCTTGGTAGGCGATTCTGCATTTCCAACTCGACCTTTCTCAAGGTCAACTGGCTCAGCCTGGTTCAGCAAAATAGAAGAATTGACATTTGAGTCTTCAGTGTTTTTTCTTTCTTGATACTTTCCTGAGAATTTATATCCTCAACATCAAGTTGAGGCTTTGGTTTTCTAGCTTTGACAACTGCAGCCATGTGACTGCTTCCCTTCTGAAATTCATTTAAGATATCATAAAGTGGCATGTCTGCTGGAACCCTGGGTATTCTCCTAATTGAAACAACACTTACAGGAGTTTCTGGTTAAGAGTCTCCTAATAGACTGGTTAAGAGTCTATTAGGAGACTCTTAACCAGGAGAAGACCCATTATATTCTTAGGGTTTCCAGAGTACACGGGAACCCCGGCTATGGCCTCGGGCCAAGATCTTCCCCATTTCCTCCCTGCCAAGCTCAAACAATCCAGCTTAGAATTCACAGCCAACGAAAATGTTGATTCAATTGGTGTCATGGCCTCCTGAGTAGTCTTCTCAGTCAAATCAAGTGCTCCACTTATTATTGTTGTCTCATCATGTGAAAGCTCCCCACCTTTACCTGCCTCCAGGCCATGGATTGAAACCAGAGCTTTCAGTTTGCCCTCCTAAATAAAGCAGACTCGTTGTGCCCAAGAACACAATCCATCACCTTCCCAACAGGATAGGCAATGGGATGGCAAATAGTCATAAGCACGCGTACAAGCCAAAAAAAGTTTGCACCAGCAACAAGGCTGTATCGTGCACATATTGCTTGTGGAGTAACCTCACCAAAGGCCAAGACAAAGGTAACAAAGAGAATCACAGCAACAACAGGGTGAAAATTCTTATCCAAATATATTGGAAGAGCCTCCAACATGATATCCATTCCAAATTAATAACACGTCCACCAGCAGCTTCGATACGGCCCATCTCATCCTCTCATTCAGGTATATGGTCATTAGAAAGAGGGATTGTTTTTTCCTCCCCTAGATAACACTGCTCTTGAATCTCCATAGTTAGCAATAACAAGTTGAGATGGACTCACATCAGCTATGACAGCCGTTGAACCCACATTTTCTGGTACAGACTGGATCTTGGCAGCAATTACTTATCATTTTTACATCCCCAGTACTGCAGCCTCTAGATTTGATCAAGCTTCTTCCATGTTAGATTCACCACCTGGACAGAAGCGACTTCCAAAATGAAAAGGAAAGACAGCTCAACTAAATCTTCACCTCGTTCTTCTACTACAGCTGCAAGGTTCTGCAACAACTAGTCTTGACTATGGTCGCGTGCAACTAGAACATCCACCAACGGTTCCTTGGGCTCGCCCTGTAGCAGCTGTCGCACTCAGCTCTCTCTGGGCCACTGATTTTCTGAGATAAGTTTACTTCTCTACCCTGTAGCTGCTGCATACAACCAAATCTTCCTCAAGGCACTCCTAGAAGGATTTCGGTTCTGCGCCCACGGATTCTGCCTGCACAGCCTGATTTTCGAGACCCACACCCACCTGTACGCATTGAAGGAGGATCCCAAAAGAGATCATGGCGTAGAAAATGGGGCTCCACCCACTCCCATCTCCCTCACGCAAGGATAGCAAAAAACACGGCAGTCATTTCAACCCGCAGGTCAGGTGGTTGGGAGGGGGCAGGTAGAACAAAAAAAATACGATGCTCAGCTAGGCATTACAAGTTGACCATACAAGCTATGAGTGTAAACTCATCGTCCAATCTCCTAGAGAGCTCCTCTGCGCTTGCTGAAGCCACCACCTGGTTCTTTCCCTTCTTATCATTCTTTTTCCTTTGTGGACAGTTACTAACATAGTGGCCAAACTCGTGACAGCAATAGCACTTGATCTTAGACACTTTCTTCTTCTTCTCACTTTGAGAATTTGATTCTTTGCTAAATCCCTTCTTTGCTTTCCCTTTTCCCACTAGGGAAAAATTTTCTTGTTCTCCCACACTTTTCTGACTCTTGTTGGCCCCATTGACAAGACTTAGCCTAAACTCCTCCTGAGTGAAATGAGTCCATAGTTGATCCCAACTCGGTAAGGTGTCTCATCCACTAACAACTTGAACAAAGATATCCCACTGTTTAGTAAACCCATTTAGGGCTATTATTACTACCTCATCATCATCTGGCTTATCTCCAACAACTGTTAACTCATCCTTGACGAGTCTAAGCCTAGTTAGGTAACTTGTAATGTCTTCTCCCTTGTTCATCTGGGTATTCTTCAACTTTTCTTTGAGAATCAGCTTTTAGTCAGCGGTAGCATTCTGGTATAGATTCAATTTGGCATCCCACATCTTCTTTTTTGTATCTAACTTGTAGATGTGTGGAACAATATGATCCTTGACACCATCAAGGACAATCCTCCTCACCTTGGAATCCTCTTTCTTGTATGCTACAAGCTGTGTTGCGTGTGTAGGTACAGTTACAATAGTGGTGACATAATCCTTTATACCATTCTCTTCCAACCATAAATACAGTTTGGCCTTCATGACACCAAAATTTTAGGCACCATCTAATTTATCCTGATCTCCCAAACCAGTTGAAGCCATCTCAAAGGATAAAAGTAAAAATAATTTAAAGAGATCAAACTAGGTTATAGAAACCCTTAATTTCTTTCCTAGGGAAAACCTTTTCTACCCTTAACACAACTCTGATACAATGTGAAAATTTTATTGCAGTCATTGATTATTAATCTTGTATCTTAAAATATTATTTAACTCCCGATAAACTAATTCACAACTAATATCAAAAAATAACACAACTGCAACTTCACTAATAAAAATATGGAAAGAAATGAGTAACACAAAGAACATAGTATATTCGGACAAATTATCCCTGGAAAAACCCCTAAGGGAAAACCAGTTCTACAGATGAGGGATTATATTAACTTCAGCAAATTAAGAGATACAAAGATTCCTTGCCTCTTACTAGCAGAAATCCGACAATTTCCCTACTTCTCTCACTGATATTCCCCCACTGCTATCCCCAATGCTATCACTGCACCCTTGCTAACACTGCAAGATTGTTTGTTTTCACTGCAAACTTACAAACTCATTTTCTAGCACTGTAAATGCTTCTTCAAAACTTGTATTCTCCAAATTCCCAATGACCTCCTTTTATACTATTCTCATTGGTAAACCAACGGCCGAGATCAATTCTCAATCAACGACTGAGATACATAACAACTTAACAAGCATAAAAAATAGCTTGCAAGGTGTCACTAAAGGAAATCAAAAATTAGAAAATAATTAAATGCATTCTCAACAATAAGATAACTATTATCTAATCTTAGCAAATAGTCGAACAACTATCCAAGCTAACAAATTAACATAAATTACTCTACGGAAAGAAATAAATTCCTATAAAATTATTAGAGAAGGATGATAAATATTGTAAGGATAAGATACATGATTGTAAGAGATTCTTAGCATGCAACTAAAAAAATTGTTATACAAGGTTTCTTGTAAGTTTGATTTATCAATATCATGTAGGTGATGTGATTCAAATCTAAACAAAACACAAATTTTATTCATATAAATAAAAATTCTTATATATCTCCCATGGTTTTGTGAAGAGTGGCATTTGGACCATGCTTAACAATTTCTCTATAGAAAACAATATACAACTACCCATGAAAATTACAAATAGAGAATTAATACATTTTTCCTTCAATTATACTTAGCTTTATTGGCTACACCAAAGAAATTATCAGAAATACATAAACTATTTCCTCAAAAAAATTACAAACCTACGTAATCTATACCTACACCATACAGAGAGTAACAATATTGATAAAATTATATAAGATAAAAATATGCCATTATTTTTTACTTATAAATATAATATAATACTTTTTTACGTCTATGCGTGAAATTTATGTCACTACAATTAATGAAATAAATAAGTACAAGTATGAATATTACAACTAGGACATTTCAAAACATATAATGAGTCACCTAGAAACAAAATAATAGCTTGATTTTGGGCAACTAGATTTATTAATTCTTCTCTATTTTCTATCATTTCATTCTTGTTTATGTAGTGCTTTTGGAAATGCATCTAACTCTTTAGGATTTGTTTTACAATATAGTTTAGTAATACATAGGGTTATGGTAAATTGAAACTTACGAAAAATAACAAAATTATTGTTTATTCTAGAAGTTATGAGGATTATTATCATTTGTAGAATTTTTTAAGGTTGTAAGTAGTAGCCGTGGTGTTAGTAAAGAGGTATACATTGGAGATTATAAAACACTTTAATCTGATATAATTTAAGAAAGCGATACCCTAATATATTGTCCAGCAATGGTTTGAAATAAACATCAAAGAACACAATACTTATTGCATTGAAAATATATAGATAGGGTTTTAAATGAAAAAGAGGTATTTTTCCAATTTCTTCGTCTTTAAAGATTTACAGGAAACAAAAAATTGAAACATGAATCCAAGGTGAAGTAGCATCATAGATAAGAATGTCCATGTCTTGGTACAGAATGAAGTTCCTTATAGTATATATCTATGAATTATTGACACATTTGAACAAAATACTCATCCAATATTTTTGGAGGCATTAAAGTCTCTAGAAAAACTTACCATACATTGTAATGGATAGCTTGATTACATTTCTAAGGACCATTGAGAACATATTATAGAACAATATATTTATTGCCTTATAATTTCACTTTTATAAGAAATCAATGTTTTTATATATGATATTAATAGTTCTAAATTTTCTTCCAAATATTATTAGTATCGTACAACATGAAAACCTTTAAAAGAAATCCAACACTCAAAATTATATATGCATTCGTGTGGTAAATTTGATGGCCACCTAAGGTGAGACAAGGAGAGGGGGAGGGGAGGGAAAGAGAAATATGTAAAGAGACAAATAGAATGAGGGATGAGGAGAGGAGGAGAGGGAGAGAGAAACGGGGTGAGTGAGAGAGGGAGAGGGAGAGGGAGAGGAAGAGAAAGGGAGAGGGAGAGGGAGAGGGAGGGGGAGAGAGGGAAGGAGAGCGAGAGGGAGGGAGGGAGTAGAAAGAGAGGGAGATAGGTATAAATATATGGAATATATAGTTTTATGTTTTCTTTTTGAAATTCAATAAATTTCATTTAAAATTTAACAAATGTCTGTAGTCGCATTTCTAATTTCATTGTCATTGATAAAAGAGTGGGGTCTCTAGGAATACTATGGAGTATATTTACAAATGTTCTTCCAATAACGATCATCGTTTTAGCTTTTTGTACTATGGTAAAAGTGGATTGCGGTGAACCAAACCATGTAAAAGATGTTGGAAATGGATAAAAAGATAAACAATCACAATTAAGTTCATATCCCTCTACCCATGGCAAAGGGAAACAATAACTACACTACCACATAAACCACAAAGTAGAAACATTGAAACAAGAATTATCGAGTTCATCCATGAGGCTTCTTTCCACTAGATCTTAAATGAATATTAAGGGGACCTTTTTTCATATTCACTTTCTTATTTTTCCCCATAGTAATCCAAGCTAGATCATTATTTGGATTTGCATTTTATTGTATGTGAATCAAAATGATGATTTCAATATTCTCATTGTTCTCTTGAACTTGATTGACAAGAGTAAGGGAATCGATATCCTCTACATTGGCACAAGGTGTACCCTTACCTACAGGTGTAGGGGAAGGGATGGACTCCACAATCATTTGATCAAGATCACCTTCATTCTTGTATTCTTCCTTTGAATCAATATTTGGCTGGCTATTAACAACCATGTGACTATGGTCCGAATTCTTCTACCATGAAGATCTAAATTTATCTTATTTTTTTCTCATATGACATTCCTTAGCTAGTGACCTAGATAATTACATGTCTTTCATATGAAAAGGAATCCTTCATAATCTATATTTTGATCATAGGTTTGGTCCTCCACTATGAGATCAATAGTAGCCAGAAAATCAATAAGAGTATTGATAGCTATTAGTATGCGAGCATATGTGGTAAAATCATATCAATATGTCTTTGGGTCAATGAATAGACATTTACCCAAGGCTCCTCCTATTGAAAGTAAGTAGTTTTCACTCCAAAATTAGAGGGGCAAAAATGGAAACCGAATCGTAACTAGTTTGACATGAAAATTTTCAGTTATAGGGTTGAACAAGGGAAACCACGATTTCATAAGAAAATGAGATTTAAAATCTTAGACTCTACCAAATATCAAATGTATATCAGAAATTTTGTTGAAAACTATAATGAAATAAAATCTAGATGTGCAATAAATATAAAGTTTAATTTTTATAAAAGGCTTCCAATTAGTCCGTATCCAATCAAGAAGAGCAGTGAGACCCAAAATAGGTTATTAAACCTGCAAATGATCCCATAACTCTTGAAATATGCTTTAGATTGGAAAACCTCCACATAGAAAAATACAGACGGTGAGATCTTTGCGGAAGCCACAGGATTGGCAGGATGTTTGTTACTGGATTTATCGACCTCCAGAAAACTCTTGCCTCCAAAGCTAACTTTGAACAGACCCCTAGGGTTAACCCCTTTGTTACAAAAAACTTTGTCGAATCTGTATTCATAGCCTGAACAACCCCCAAAGGGGACCTATCATGTCTAGGGTAGCATCTCCCTCCAAAAGAAAGTTGTCAGTTTACGGCCTTGAGGTGCTATCGCCATCTCTTGAAGAATTGTCCCCTGGTAGAGATATGCTAGAAATTGCAGCAAGGGAAATGCTATTAGAGGGTAAAGGTAGGTTCCACAAGACTAAGCCCTTCCACGCCACTAAGCTCTGCAGGGTAAGAAGACAATTTACTTCAATGCCTTTTGCATAACTTCCCCAAAAGGAAAAATTTGTTGGTTCTATTGGCCACAATATCACCATTCTTGCCATCCCAAACACTTATGTCATGATCCTACCATCGTTCTGACGTAGGATTATGTCGTCAATGCCATCGCCAACAACCCTAGGTGTAGGGTTACAAAAACTATCGTGTGAGCTCTCCATTCTGAGTTTTTTTGGGATTAATATTACCAATTGAGGAATGGTGTTTTTAGGATTGCCAAGGTATTCTTTTACAAATTACTATTATCAACTATGAAGTGTGGTTTTCCTCCAAATGTGATTTTGTTAAGAAGACGATATTTTTAGTAATAATGTGTGTTCTATTTCGAGTGTTTTTTGATGAAGGTTTGGTTTCTTACTAAGTATGTAGTGTGTTTTATCATCTTGATGTGATTGGTTAAAGACGATGTTTTTCATCATTATAGTTAATTTTTACTAATGTATGGATTAGGATTTCAAGGAATATTGTGTGCTATTTCTCCAACATGGAGTCAAAGTTAATGAGCCTTTGTTTTTACCAACCATATGGTGGGGTTTTCAATATTGATTTAATTAGTGGAAATTTGGGATTTCAATAGATCAAAATCATGATGAAACATAGTAAGAAGCTATAGGGTAAGATTCTATTGATATTAACCCTATTTACACTTGGTTAGGAGTGTTATAAACATATTTTTCTTTTTAACATGTTATTTTTGGTATTTTATGTGGTGTGATGAGTTGTAACAATAATTCATAATTGTTATTACATATTGTAACAATTGGTAAAAACTAAGGTGTGAGAGATATTCTTATGTATGTTACATTCTATATTTAGATTGTAATTGTTTTTTATGTTATCACGCGTGGTTGTGTTTATAGATATTTAATCATACTATGTAGGATATATATAAAATAACAGTTATCCATATCACAAATTTAGTCTGTATAGTTAATTGTTTGTTACAATTTGATTATTCTTGTGTTTAGTAGGTTGAGTCAAATATCCTTCTTGTCCTCTAGTGTCCTTGTGTGAAATAATAATCATTTTCTTCTCTTTATTCTCAATAATTTCTTAATTTTTAAAAATATTACGACCACTTTATACTCTATGTCAAAAACATATATTTGGTTGTTTCTATAATACTCTACTACAAAATAAACATAAAATATTAACTTTCGACATGAGGTAAACTTTACTATTTGGAATACATCCCTGCGTATAACCTATAAATTCCAACTGGACGAGTAGTAATAGTGGGAATATTTTCTTGTCTTTGTTTTATATAGAGATAATGTTCACAAGTATTAACTTGAGTCAGTTTGCGAGAACTGAGCATGATAAGGCTACACATTACAACAGTAAGCTAACATTTTACAATAACTTGAAAGGAATGTTCTATTTCAAGAATGGTTCAAAGCACAAACCACCAATCACAAATTCTTCACACGAGATAGTAATTTTTACCAGCCAACAAGAAGGAATTCAAGTATTTCAGTTAAGAACATGGTCAAGAGTATTAGGATTTCAATCATGTAATTGTTTAGATTATGTGATTGAAATATAATACTCGGTCCATCCATCACTAGAATCTTTTAGAAGCCCAAAAAAAAATAGATACAATCATAGATGCGAAATAGAAAGGTAAATCAGTCCTTCAAGAAGGAAATTTTCTTTGGCTTAAAAACTAGAGCAACCAAACAAGTGTAAGAAGGGTAAACCATCATGTGATAAAATGATTTGAAAACTAAAGTTCAACCTAGGAACTAATTTCTCTCATCGAAAAGAGGATCCACAAGGTAATGATAAGAAAAGAAGGATCGCTGACAAAACCCAAGATGGGCATTACTCGACAACCAAGTTACTTGAAAAAAAAAGTACGAGGCAGAAAAATCCCTCCTATTTTCAAATCCATTTAAGATGAGATTACCATCTAAACATCCTTCTGGGTTTTCTAGTATAATGGGATTCACAACCCTAAAAGAAGCAATCCATAGTTACAGTCTAAACAAGAAGTTTACCACCTCTTCCTTTCAAGATAATTTAAAAGTAGTACAAGTTAACATAATCAATGGCACTCTTCTAATGTATTTAAAAGAGTCACAAACAACCATTGATCTTAGCAAAAAATCACCTCATAATCAACAACTTATCCAAATATTATAATGGAAAGTAACCCCCAAATGTTATTAATAATTTTTAACACTTTTCCGAAATAGGCCAACAATGTATTTATTTAATAAATTTCATTCATAATCTCAAGAATATCCTCATGATGTAACATATGTCATGAGTAAACAAGAGTCTTGTTCCAACAATGAGAACAGTCGTCGCAAACACATTTCAAATTCTAGAACCAACAACGAGGTTCTGTCATAAAATTGTGACCATTAATGATACATTCACAACTATTCACAAATTATCAATAACCTCTTACCAAGGAAATTGTTTGAATAAGTTAAGATAAGAGTAATCATAACAGGGCCAGGGTTATGAATCTTCCTTTACAAAGACATCAATCCCCTCTAACCGAGGAGACCACTCAAAGTAGAGAAAACCCAGTTACTCGGTCTATCAAGTCATAGTTCCCAGGAGAAAAAGACATCACATTCAAGATCAGAAACCTAAAAAAGTTTCAGACTAAAAATATTAATTGATCAAAGAGTCCACAATAGTCATATATTTAGCCTAATGTAAATTATAATGTACCTACAGCTAGCTCAAAGATTCAAGTATGCAACCATACGAAAAGCGAACCTCAAAAGAAAACGCATAATGAAATATCTTCCTAAATGATTATGGATTTAGATCATAGTAACTATATCCAGGGTATAGATAAGGGTTCATAAATGTCCCCAAAATATCATAACAGAGAAGTGGGGATGAAAACCAAAACCCACGCCACGAAAAAGGGAAAAAACACCTCAGAGGAACACAAAAATAATGAGGTACAATTTCAAGAATAAAGTATGTGTGTTCCCAATTCCTATACTTCCATTTTTTCAACATGTAACAGGCAGCCAGTATCTAGCATGTTGCCACATAGGTGCAGCCAACAAGTAGTAAACAATAATACCCATACAAGGTTTTAAAACCTCTGTTTTAATTAGAAGAAAAATACACACTTTAAAAATATTGTTAAAGAAAAACACAGCCCAGCTGAGTACTAAATTTCAGGATTCATTTGCAAATGACAAGACTACCTCCAAAAACGAATAAAATACAAGAGTCCTTGTTGAAAAAATCAGATTCACTCAAAATGTTATTCCCACTCATGAATAGACTAATAAATAACTATTTCAAGCAAAACCCAAGAGAGCTATTAATTACTATTACATTTTTGTCCCCTTGCATCCAAGATTTACCAGTAATTAGGGTAGTTAAGCATTCATACCATCCAACTAAAATAACAGATTAAAAAGAATGCAGTTTTTCCTTTTTGCAAAACAATATAAAAAACACCCATTCAAGAGAAGGAACAGAGGGGAAATCAGTACACTCCAGACAATCAAAATTCCACCACAAATTCCCATTTCAAGATGCCATTATAGGAATAAGAAACATTTATTTCATGAAATTATAAAAAAGTAATAAGTTGTTGCAAAGTCTAGACTTAACATGCCTGATTTTAATATCCTTCAACTAAGAACCACGTCGATCAGAGCTCAAGGATAAACATATGGTGAAATTATCTGGCTCAGCTAGATGGATGTTCATACTTTCCTCCAGTCTGAAATATCCTCATCAAACCACCCATGCGGACAATAGCTTAAACTTGGCATTTTTATTCCCCAAAACACAGGCCAAGGGGTCAATAAAACCAATAAATGAGAACATTCGGCCATAAAAGTGGAGTAATGGGTGGGGGTGCTATTCATTAATGCATTTAAAGCTTGACAGGTCTTCAACCACCATCCACTCGCCAAAGGAATTCAACCACTAAATTTAGCAAAAAAGGTCAGATTTAAGCAGGATAAAAGAAATGAAGTTCAACACAAAAAAATCCATTTGGTGAAAGCCACAAATAAGGCAAGTTGTTGTTAAGGAGTATGAGAGGTGGTAGGTAAGAATTTAAACAATTGACATTAATCAATAGTCTTTTCAAAAAGACTTGGCGCCACCACTAACCTCCTCCCACTTCCACGCAACCAATGCGTCAAGCTCCCCTCTTTAATTTTAAAAAAAAAATATTAAAGAGTAATTTTGCTAATTTAGCCAAAGGTGCCTTTATAAAAAACCAAATACCTATGTATAGGTTTAAAGATTCCATAAGTACCATAAACAAAACATCCTCCAAAACCCAATAATCAAGATACAATAACTCATCAATAAGGTCTTTCCTAAGATGAAGTAAAGTACTATCAAAATTTGTAAAAGAATTAGCTACAGAATTACAAAGTGGCATAATGGAAGGAGAAGAGTCAACTTTACTTTGAAACAAAGATCGCGAGCACTAAAGGATACGAGGTATGCCTTGGATCACTAAAATTGATCCAAGGCATGACCATTGACACAACAACAACAAGGACTAAGGTACTAATAACGAAGTTGGTTGCTATGGTAACTTGCCCATAGCGCCAAAGGCCACACCTACACCAATTACTTGGGTTCGCAATGTGAGCCTCTAAACTCGACAACAGGGCACAAAATGACCATTCATCACTGGTAACAGGTTCAACATCAAGGAAAGGAGTCAACACCAAAAGGGGCATTACATGTACGTTGTTTCTTGTCATTGATTCATACTCAATATATGGCTCCAATAGACTACTCATTAAACAATATCCTTTTAGTTTGAACATTGTAGTAAGTGTTTCGGGCTTGGGATGTATATAATTTGTATTTTGGCTGGTTATCAATTTTACATAGTCCATGATGCACCATACAATGGGAGCTATCCGGAGACCCATATGGAAACATCATCATGGATGCTGAATTTATGTTCACATTTGTCCCTTTACTATGTGATTGAGAGGCATTGTTATTGATTGAATTTGAAGGATTTTACTCGGGCAATGCTTGGTAGATAAATAGGGAAATGTTCAATAACTTGTCAATTGTCTTAAATGTATTTACACAATCATGATGATCTCTTGGGCCGAGTGATGTCAAATTGAGCTTCTCCAAACAGTTCTTGAGATTTTAATGCACCTGTTCATCATTGCTATCATCTTTATTGTTATCGACAGCATAACTATTCCTTTCTTGTCTTGTGGTTTCCTTATCATGTTCATGTGTAAATGTATCATGGTGACGATTCCAATCCTCTTCAATGGCTGTTTTGTTCTTCTCATAACAGATGCACTACAAAGGTCACTCTTTACATAGAGTTCACTTGATTATTTATTATTGTTTTGTTTTGGACAACCTTCCTATAGTTTACAATCAAATAAACCACTACACCTCTTTTTCAATGCAAGTGTTATTTACTATGTAAAAGAACCACAGACTAGATTATGTCCCTTTTAAGGATAAGGCGATTGGTCGATCGGCGTATTTCAACTCTCTTTTTTGCGAATCTATTGTTGCTGTTGACGAAAAGATAAAACATGATTCCAAGCCTGGAATACCATATTATCACTACCTGTCAATTAAAAATTTACAGCCGGCTTAGTTGTTTCTGATAGCGGTAAATGCCAATATTTATATACACATATCTAAGATCTGTTCACATAAGTATAAATAAATATTATATTTCACAAATTATATATATGAGTGTGGATATATATGATCGATATTACAAACTATTTAAAAATTATACAGTTATTAAATATTTAACCTGTCATTGTCTGCGGTTTCCTAATTAATTTTTACGCGTAATATACAGTTAAAATTATCACACCCACCACGATTACAGAAGGAAACAATGCCCCACTGCAGTGATTCACTTACGTTTTATTTGGTTAGTGGGATGTTTTTGATAAACTACCACCTGTGTTAAACCAAGACCTTATTTCAGAGATAGAGATAGGAATAAGAGTAGTTTATTTTGCTCTGTTATACCATACAATGATATAACGGATGTCTTTTTCGCATCCGTGCAATTGTTAGTCAAATGCAAGAATATTAGTGTTAGGGAATTTAACTTTTATTGAGGTAAATATATTAAGCCGGTCTATTCTGGTCGACTGTATCAAACATATACATTCAAATCGATTAACAGTATCTTCCTCCCTTGCCCAGGAAAAACAGTTAAAAACCATCCATGCCCATCGTTATACCTTCCATACACATTTATACAGTTTTCTAATATAAATACAATGAGGTAGTTATGGACTGTTCATGTAGTGGTATGGGGTTTTAGTGACAAATTAGATTATCTCCTATTGTGTAAATTCTTTTTAAAATCTGATAGTTTATTAGATGTCTGGTTTTTCATAAAGAAATGTATAGAAATTTAAACTACTCATTATATTTTAGCTTAAGATGAATACAATATTTGAGAAGTACAGACGTCAAAATATTTCTATAGCAATTGTGAAGCAATACTAAAACCTCAAATACAAATTTAAACTATATTGGAATTATTCATGTAAATCTTGGAAAATAAAAGGTAAATTGGCAAAGAAAAAAAATGATAGTAAAGTATTGAAATTGGTTCGATGATAATGATTTACATCATAATCAAGATTTTCAAATGGACGAGTTGAAACTAAAATGTGTATTTTTGTATTTTACTTCAATTAAATTATTGTCTGCGAAGCGTGGATTCATCCGGTGCATTGCTTATTGGTAATATTTTCAAATGGACGAGTTGAAACTAATTTATTGCTTCCAACTAACCTTGGATGTAGCTAATAATAGTTACTTAGCATTCCCAATAGTTTGGACTAATAAAACGTTAAAATAAAGATAGAAATCAACACTAAATACATTATTTTAAAACTAAAATGATAAGGCGTAGGTTTATTGAGCGAACCAATCAGTATTTTCTTGAAACAAATTTTGTAAATTATTTTTTTGTAGTAGACGTTCAACATCACTAGTTTTCCAAAAAAAAAAATCTATTCTAAGTTGCGTGTTGATTTGCAAATGGGAGTGTCTTCAATTTTAATTCTAAAAATGTGTATGTTGATTTTGAGTGTGGTCGTAATTACAAGTTGAAATGTATGATTAGGGTAAGATGTTTACAACAATATGTCAAGAAGCCATATATTATTATCATTGTGATATTATTGTAAATTTCGTGTGTTTTGTCAGAGAAACAGACGCGACTTGTGGTAATAGGAACTCAAGCTATATCCAAATCTTTATATGTCATATATAATGTATATTCCATTACGCTCTCTATTTGTCATGCGAAAATATATGGATTTTAGCCACATATATTACATAAAAAATGAAATTCAAGGCTTTTATGTGGTGTTGGTTTAGGATGTTGAGGATGCGAAAAAGCAAGATGCAGTTAAAAGTTTGGTCTACGAAGCAACTGCTAGGATGAAGGATCCAATTTATGGGTGTACAAGTGTAGTTAATCAACTGCAGGAAAAAATTACCGAGTTGGAATCTCAGTTGGCAGCCACACAAGAAGATCTCTGCAATATGTTTTCACAGTATGATAAGCTTGCATTTGATTTTCTCATGGGTACTGGATCTCAAGATGACCATTATGTTATACCTTCCACTGCTACCACAGAGCAATCATTATATGAGGAGGATCCATCGCTATTCTCGAGCCCACTCTGGGAAGCATAAATTATTAGTTTATTAATGCTATGACAAAAGAGTTCATCCTCTAGGATTAAATAAATTTATTATATCCAAATACATTGTGCGGATTATCCACATATTTTATCTATATAAAATATTTCATCCGTCTTAAACATAAATTTTTAAAATATACTTGTTATTAAGTTTTTTTTTTTTTTTGCTCTTTTGAGTTATTAGAGTTTAAATATAGAAATCAGGAGAAAGAAACATTTAAACCACGGATGGGAACCTGCTCATTGACTTTATGAAGCTACTTATTAGCGATACGAGAGTGAGAGTAATAAATTAGATGATCTCCAATCGGTTTTACATAAGTTGTATTTGTGGCCCCAAATTTTTAAATGCTTCTTATGATTTGTTGGTTTTTCTATGATTAGTTTTTTGAAAGAAAATTTTATTCCAAATATGATTAATCCAAATACATGTTACAAAAACATTAAAAAAAATTAATATCATTATATGTAAATATAAATAAGAATATATTAGGGCTATATAGAAGATGATTCTCCCTAATCAATTAACATTTTTTATGCTGAATTGTCTAATCTAGTAAGAGGAGAGGAGAGAGTAGGATGTATGACATAGAAAAAGATATTGTTGTTACTACAAGGTCATAAGTGAAAATTTTATGGTAATATGGTACTATAAATTATTATTATTATTGTTGACTACAGTGTAAATTAGATATAATATTCTTCTATTATAATTAGGTACATGAAATATGATATCTGTATATTACTATAGCATTGTTATTAAAATTGTCCATTTATGTGATGGGAAAATTTATGGACTATAGTATTACAATTTGTTTACGTAAATGATAAAAATACATATTATTCCATAATTGTGGGTGTATCCATCACTATTCTTGTTAGTATTATTTGTTTGATTTTGCCAACTATAAGAGGAGGGAAAAACACATGGAGAACGAAAACAAAACAGAGAATTTGGAAGAAAAGAAATAAAGGTAATGAAAGGGAAAAAAAAGAACGAATCATTAAAATTGAGAATGTGGAAGAAAAGAAATAAGAGAAATGAAAAAACAATATGGAGAGTAGAAAAAACATACATGGGAACAAGAAGAAAAAGGGGAAATACATATTGATGGATTAAGTTTTAGAAAAAAAACATAAATTCCCTTAAACAAAGGGGTCAAAGAATAAAAATAGTATATTAAAAATTCTAGATTATAGATTATTGGTATGCAAGTTTAAAATTAGATTGTTGTATTGTTTATGAAAATTCTAGTGTAGTGCCCACATTTTTATAGCCTCATTTATTTGTTGTTCCTTTTTCTCATAGACATGTTTCAGCAGGGATTTGATATATTTTGGACAATACATTAGGATATTTGATCTTATTAGACATGTATGGAGATTTGGGCGTATAGCGCCAATTTAGCTTGATTACTATGTTGTCACCTTATCTTATGATGTCATGGATACTAACTGATATGATGTTGTTAAGACCTCATTTATATTTGATGGATACTTAGTTTGATTTCATGTTTGGATTCTATGGATGACTGTCACTTTATCATTATGGCTAACTCATGGTGGATTGTGTATAATTATGCATGTGTCACATTTTTTATTCCAGAATGATGATATGCTAGCATAGAAATTCATTGACTTCTTATTGAGTAGTTATTCACATTTTATCAAACAAATGTTTTTAATATGTGCAATGAGTGTTCAGGTGACAGGTCACAGGAGAATGTGGGATTCAGGCCAGCTACACAATCTTGCACAAGCAGTCCATGGGGCTAAACCCTAACCATGTTTGTTGTATGAGGCTTTAGTATTAGAGTTTATTGTTTTGGGCACTATGAGTGACCCTCATTTGTAATGTAATGTCTTGTAATATTAATCTTGGTTAGGAAGTTTAGTTTGCTTTGTAAACTTGTTTTGGGGACTTCATGGCCCCACTTGTATTAAGCTTTGAGTTTTTTTAATGATGTATTTAATCAAAAGGGATTAGCGTAACATGTGAACACTTAGGTGGACCCCACATCCTCTACCCTTGTGCCAAAATGTGTTGAACCCAAAATTGGGCTATTTTAGGCATTTTTAGCGACCCCTTTTTAGTTTAGGAGTTCTCTTAGCATGAAAATGAGCCCTTGGGCTCTACCTAATAGTGAGGGGGGCTTAATTCCAAGGCATAGAGGGAGTTTCCCTCCTATTTTTCCTTCCTTTGGTCACATCCATGTAAGGTGGATGGGTAAGTGTGCTTTGTTAAAAGTTGCACAAGCTTGTTTTGTTGTTCATTTTGAGTAATTTGGGAGAAGAGGGTTAAAAGTTATTTTATCCTTTCTCCCTTTTATTTTGAGAATCTTTGACCTTGAGGGAAGAGAGGGGTGATAGATGTCACCCCCTCATTTGTGAGGATTTTTTTGGCTCCTCTTAAAATTCTCCCTCATGGGGAAAGAAGAGAACTTTTGTTTTGGAGCTTTTGCTTGGAGGCTTATGGATTTTAGGGCTAGAGCTTGCTTGGACAAAGAACGGGAAAAGTTAGAAGTGGCGAGCTTTTAGAGGTGGCTCCTTGAGTTCTTTTTGTGTTTATTACATATTAGATGTTAGCCTTGTTTGTTGAAAATGTGTGTGTTACTTGGGTGTTACAATTTTTTGTTATGTGTGTGGTTTTTTTTTATTTTCCTCCATCCATTATATGGCAAGATGGATTTTTGGAGTTTGTGGGGGAAGAGAGAGGGTTTTTTCCCTCTCAATCCTCATGGCTTGATGGGAAATCCTTGTAGGATTTTATTTACTCCCCTCAAATGGTTTGAGGTGGGGAAGGTGGTTCATATGGCTTGAACCTTCTTCCCCATTCTTGGTGAGAAAACCCTTTTGGGGTTTGAAAATCCTTCCAAGAAGGATTTGCTGAAAGGACGGAGAAATAAGGAGGGTTTGAATGACTTTGGAAGAATAGAGAGGGTTTGGAGATCTTGGTTTTTTCTTACCAATGTTGGTTACCACTTTTGGAATTTGGAGAACTCCTTTCTTTTCTTCCCCATTTTAGAGGTAGAACATGGTTTCTCCTCTTTTTCATCTTTGCAACATTGGTGTTTTGTTTTAATATTTATCTTGTATTTATGTGAATGTAATATTGGTTGTCTCCCTTACTCTCGCGTAATGTTGTGGATAGTAGTCCTCTTTCCCATGGGCTTGGGGGAGGCTAGCATGCCTTACAACCATGGAAATGCATCTAATGATGCCTGAAGGTTGGGTGGTTAACATGCCTTGTTCTCTTGGAGCTTGGATTCTTGTAAGAGTATTCGAGTTTGGAGCTCAAGTATAGAAATGGTTGGAGGTTGTGGCATTTTAGTCTATCTTTTTCCTCTCAAATGTTTGTGAAGCATCAATTTCATTGTATCTCTAAGAACATGGCTATGAAGAAAATTTCATTGTCTTGTAACATCCTCCATTTTGTATATTTAGTATTACTTGAAAAATTGAGACACATTTTGGTACAATATTTCTTCAATCTTGCCAAGAAATCTATAACATGGTACTTTGAATCTTTCATGTATTTTGGAAATATGTTAGATTTGTGATTTTGGACCCTTCAAAAGGGAATCTTGTAGTATAATAGTTGTTTTTAATATAATAGTAACTTGTTGATCTATTGGATATATTATTATTCTTGTTTTTGATATCCGTCGTGTAAAATCTTGTAAAATGATTTTATTTAAAATAAAGTATCATTTTGAAATACACCTCTTCTTAAATATTTGCAGTATACAAAGGAGAACAAAACTACTTTAACTTTCCTTCCTAGTTAACTTAATAGGAAAGTTGGATTACGTAAATAGTGTGTTCCTACCTATCTCACGAAGAGTTAAGATTAGTCAAATATCCTCTCTATGCGTTGCTTGCTGCATTATTTGTAATCTCCAAATAAAAATAAAAATAAAAACATCTTGATATACATGGTTATTGAAAAGGTTTAAGATTTCAATACATTGCCAAATTAATAAGTTAAAATCTGAAAATTTATAGTTTGAAGGATTTATTTCTCTCACAATGTATATAAAATACGTTTCAAGAGTATTTACATACCGAATACAATTTTAGTCTTATATGGTAAATATATTCTATTCAACAAGAAATTTACTTTTTGTTTAAAAAAATTGTTATAGTAATACAATGTATTTTTCAAGTCAAATATATATATGTATGTATGTATGTATGTATGTATATGTATGTATGTATATATATATATATATTACAACTATTAAACAAAATATATATATTGAAATAGAAAATCCAGTGGAAGAAGTTTTTTACAGTTTTTTTTTTGAGTTTTAGTAATATGGATAGTGGGGAGGGTCGAACCCCTCCCCAACCTGCACCGTCTTCTCTCCCCTCCACCCCTTCCACTAACCTGCGTAGCCACTTCGCTGCCCCCCCCCAAAAACTCCACCCTCCGACACTGCCCTCTCCCCCTTCTCCACGTGGGCACCCTTCCCATTCCCCTGTGCATAAACCCTTATCTCCCTCAACCACGCGACCCTCCTTTGTGCTTCGTTTCACGGTCCATCCACCACGCGGATCACCACCACCCACTCCACTCCATTTCTTTTCCCTTCCCCAAATGTGCAGCCACGGATTCTCTTGCTAAGGTTTCATTAGCATCTGCGGGTTGCAATATTAGGATATTAGTATTTTTGGTTTATCCCGGTAATATTATTATTTGTTAAAAAAAAAGACATACATATATATGTGTATATATATATGTACATATACATATACATATACATATACATATATATATATATATATATATGTATATATATATATATATACACATATATATGTATGTCTTTTTTTTTTAACAAAATTATATATATATATATATATATATATATATATATATATATATATATATATATATAAACACAAAGGATAAGGAAAATATACCCTTGCAATAAAATAAATATGAAAAATGACTTGTGACTATGGAAGTAATGCCCACTCTGAGAAATTCTCAGTTGGCTAGTTAAATAAAAGAAATAGTAATGAAACAATATGGAGTTATTTCTTCTAAAATGGAAAATCCCATGAATCCATCTCTTCCTTGAGCTCCTCCATAACTTGTGCATGCAAATATAACATAAAACAAATGAGAAAAGAATAGAGAGGAAAATAAACATAGATAAATTTAGGAAACACTTAGGGCAGATTCTAAATCAATGGTCAAGATTAGATTTGATCCTAGGGTCCTCCTTCAATCCTATCTTTCTTTAAGTCATGCTATTTTAATGGGAATGTAAATTAACCTTTGGTGGTGTGTGGGAAAGCAAATAAATAAATTAAAAAAATATATAAAATTATTTGATCTCCAAGGGTGTGTAGAAGATTTTTGAGTGACCTTATAAAGCCCACCAAAAATAAATAATTAGATTACTAGGGGCAATGAGTCATTTAAAATTTTGAGCTAATTTATAAATCGGTATAGAATAAATCTTATCGGGATATGGTTTCAAATGGGACTGAATTTAATTAATCTTTAAAAAAAAATTACCCAAAATTTTTAGTCATCCTTGGTATGTTTTTCGGTGTCCTGAGGTGGGGCACTACATTTGGTATCAGAGCGAGGTTCACACACATAGACACTCTGGGTAATTAATTAACTAGTTTAAAATATTTTAATAACAAAAAAAAAAGAATACTAATAATAATAATAAGTATAATTAATACATTTTCTGTAACCAGTTACAATTAAATAATTTAATAATCCTCTTTCTTACCTCATGCACAGGATGGCACCCATGAGGCGACGTTAGGTTAGGGGTTTGGGACATAGTTCACCTACGACTGAACCACCAGCACCTGAGTTAGGGCCTCAAATATTAGAGGCACTTCAGCAGTTGATCGATGTTGTGTAGCAGTGTCTTCCACCACCACAAGAGGTGAGAAAGGAGGAGATTCCATTAGGAGTTGAGGAGCCGATAGGCGAGGATGCACACTCAGAGCTGCTAGAGCATGATACCCCATGACGGGAGAGGTCACGTAGCCCTTCCATTCACCAGGAGAGGGTATCCTCGTACCATCATAGCTGCTCACATAGTCTTGAGGGACCATTTGGGGATAGGCGACCCCACTCACCTATTAGACAAAATCGTCAGGATCAGGATACAGGTAGTGTGATTAGAGACCTTCTTCACTTACAGTCACCTACTTACACTGGTGCTACAGATGGATTTGGGGCTTAGTCATGGCTCCTTAGCCTAGATAGCTACTTTGGATTGCACTCTTATGAGAGCAATGTCAAGGTTAGGTTTATCATACACTTTCTCCGAGATGTAGCAGGCGTTTGGTGGAGGAATGAGGAGCGGAAGCTCCATTTGACTCGAGAGATAGTGACCTGGGATTTTTTTGAGGAGTGACTCTGGGCCCACTATTTGTGTGAGAATTTCATGTAAAAGAGAATCAATGAGTTTAATGACTTATGAAAGGGATCTAACATAGTAGCATACTATGAGAGTAAGTTCCTAGATCTTCTATAGTATGTGGACTACCTGCAAGATGAGAAATTACAAGTTAACAGATTTATTAGGGGCCTTAATGCAGATATAGCAGGAGCGGTTAGGATGTTATCTCCTCCCATGTTTGAGAAGGCCATTGAGAAGGCCTACTTAGATGAGGATAATAGGATCAAGGCACAGGAGCAACGAGATAGAAACAAGAGCAATTTTCAGGTTAGGATACAGGCCTTTCAGAGTCAGAGGTCATGGAGTACAACACCACCCCCTAGAGGAGGATTCTAACCTCCACTAGTAGCCTTGAGGGCTCCACCACACCTACAAAAGCAGACGTAACATCATGCCCACCAATAGTATAGGGCTATACAAACTCAGAGATTTCAGAGAGGTGGCACTAGAGGAGGTTTTGGTGGAGCCAGGGATAGGAGACATGGTACTCAGTAGGTACAACCAACTCGATCGCAGCAGTCTGTTAGAGCTGGACTGACAGGATCAGCTCACTAGAGTACAGGAGGGACCCCATCTCATATGGGTATAGGAGGATGTTTTATTTGTGTGTACCCTAATCACTATGTGTGTATTTTTCCACACAAACCCACTACCATGGATACGTAGAGATCTCGTAGATCCGAGCAGATGGTGGGTGACAAGGGACACACCCATCGTGTATATGTAGCGGTTGAAAAACGCCATGCCGAGCATCAAGCCATAGTCATTGAGACGACAGGTACTATCAGGGATATTTCTGTATCATTACTTTTTGATTCAGGTGCTTCAGATTCTATTGTATCTCCTTCTATAATGGACTAGTGGTGGCTACGCAACTAGATAGTTGGCAGGTTGAGTTGGTCTCTGGGGAAAAACTTGTTGTGGAATCATATGTGGAGAGTTTTGTACTTGATTTGGGAGTCTTCTCCACTACACTTTACCTCTAAGTTATTCCTTTAGGATCCTATCAGGTAGTGTTGGGTATGGATTGGATCGAGGCTCATCAAACTAAGGTAGATTGCAGAAATAATGTCAATGAGTGTCAAGATGATCTTGGGAGTGCAGTTATGATATCAGGGATGCAAACGCCTATCTCTTTGCGTATGATTCTCGGCTAAGAAACTTAAGCGAGGCATGCACAAAGGTTTTCAGTTGTTTTCTATCACCATCAGTGATTGGTCAGAGAGCACCCCAGAGCATCCACCATTAGATGATCATGCAGTTTTGAGGTAGTATGTAGATGTGTTTCCAGGTGAGCTTCCAGGGTTACCACCCCACAGAGAGGTGGATTTCACCATCGATTTAGTGCCAGGATCCGCACCAGTTTCTAGGGCACCCTATCGTATGACGACTCCAGAGTTTCATGAGCTCAAGATTCAGTTAGAAAATTTGTTGGAGAAGGGTCTACTTCGACCTAGTGTATCTCCTTGGGGAGCGCCAGTCATATTTGTGAAGAAGGACGGTTCTCTCAGACTTTGTGTTCACTTTAGAAAGCTCAACAAAGTCACAATAAAGAACCATTATCCACTCCCAAGGATTGATGACTTGTTTGATCAGATACAGGGAGCTAGAGTGTTCTCTAAAATTGATCTCAAGTCAGGGTACCATTAGTTGCACATATCAGATGCAGACATTCATAAGACAACTTTTTTCACACGTTATGGGTATTATGAGCTCATAGTTGTCCCTTTTGGTTTGACCAATGCCCCAGTAGTTTTCATCAGCCTCCTGAATGGAGTATTCAGGACCTTTCTAGATCACTTTTTCATAGTGTTCCTTGATGATATATTGATATATTCTCGTTTCGAGGAGAAACATGAGGAAAATTTGAAGTGGGTACTATAGGTTTTGAGAGAGAAAAATTTGTATGGAAACTTGGAAAAATGCAGCTTCTTCTAGATAGAGATTAAGTACTTGGATCATATCATATCAGGAGAGGGTATCTCTGTATATCCCTCTAACATATAGGCTATCATGGATTGGATAGCACCCACATCAATCACTGAGGTGAGGATTTTTATGGGCTTAGCAGGTTACTACCGCAAGTTTGTTCAAGATTTCTCCAGGATTTCTCACCCTATTACTTCTCTGTAAACAGAAGGGAATAAGTTTGATAGGTCAGAAAAGTGGGAGAAGGCCTTTCAGTTTCTTAAGGAAAGGTTAACCATGGTGCCCATCTTAGCAGTTCCAGACCCGACAGAGGATTTTGTTGTTTGCACTGATGCATCACTAGAGGGTTTGGGATCCATTCTTATGCAGGATCATCGAATGATTTCCTTTGAGTTGTGAAAGCTCAAATACTATGAGATTAACTATCCTACCCATGATTTAGAGCTTGCAGCAGTCTTTCATGCACTTGTGCGTTGGCATTATTTCCTTTTGGGTAGACCTTTCATTCCTAGGACTGGCCACCATAGCTTGCAACATATCTTCTCAGAACTAAACCTCAACGCTCGTCAACGTATTTGGATGGAGTTCCTATGTGAGTACGACATGAAGGTACAATATATCAAAGGAAAGGAATAAGTTGTTACAGATGCACTTAGTAGATGATGACATGTGCTTGCTTCATTGACACTACAGTCAGATCTGAGAGGCATGATTCTTGAGCATCTTCTAGAGGACAGATTTTATGAGGGTGCTAGATAGATGTTGGTGTCACAGGGTTCATTAGAGGGCAGATATTTAGGGTGTATTTTAGAGACATATTGTTTATTTCAGTTCCATAGGTGCATCTATGTGCCTAAGTCAGGAGATCTATGTAGCTTCATCCTTTTAGAGGCACATTGAGCTCCATATGTGGCACATCCAGGAGTGAAGAAAATACACACCGATATGAGGGATTTATATTACTGGCCTGGTCTTCGACGAAACATAGAAGATTTTTTTACACATTGCCTTGAGTGCAAGAGGGTCAAGGCAAAGCATTCTCATCCCACAGGACTTTTACATCCTCATGATACTCCTGAGTGGAAATGGGATGTGATCTCCATTGATTTTATAGTCAGACTCCTTATGTCTTCTTATCATCGTGATTCCATTATGGTCACTATGGATAAGTTGACTAAGGTTGCGCATTTCTCGCCAACCAAAGTCACCTATAATACACAAGCCATCACCAAAGTATTTATGGAGGACATTGTTAGGTTGCATGGGATTTTGAAGACCATCATTAATGATAGGGATGACATTTACACTTCATTTTTCTAGACTTTCTTTCAGGCCGCTCTTGGTACTCAGATTAATTTCATCTCAGCCTATCATCCAGAGACATATGGATAGACAAAGAGGGTTAATCAAGTACTGGAGTACATGTTGAGGATGTATTTGATGGACCAGCAGAAGAAGTGGGAGGATTACTTTCATTTAGTTGAGTTTTCTTACAACAACAACTATCACAGCTCCATTGGTATGGCTCCTTACCAGGCTTTGTATGGATGACCTTGCAAGACACCTCTAATTTGGGACAAACTATATTACATGATTATTTTGGGACCATCTTACCTTCAGGACTTAGAGAAATAGGTTATCCTAATTAGAAAGCATCTTGTGTAGGCTAGAGCATGCCAGAAGGCGTATGTGGACACCAAGAGGATTGATCGCCATTTCTTAGTGGGTGACAAAGTCTTCTTGAGAGTTAGTTCTCATAAGAGCCTGATATGCTATGCAAAAGGTTCTAAGCTATTGCCTCATTTTGTGGGGCCTTTTGATATTTTAGAGGTCATCGGTCTAGTTGTCTTTCATCTAACTTTGCCACCACACCTTGCACGGGCCCATAATGTATTTCGTGTTTCTGTACTACGTAGATATGTACCAGATGTTTCTCATGTTTTGGATTGTTCAGCATTACATGTAGAGGATGGAGGGTAGTGGCTACTAGAGCCCATATGCATACTAGAGCATTGGTGGTTGGCCCTTCGGGGTTGAGACATGGATCAGGTTAGAGTGCAGTGGGACAAATATGATGAGACAACAGCTACCTGGGAAGATGCTACACCATTGAGGGCAAGATATCCCTATCTTTTCAAATGATTTCCAGGAGGAAGTCTAATTTTAGTAGAGGGGGATGTAGTGCCCAAATTTTTATAGCTTCATTTATTTGCTGTTCCTTTTTCTCATAGACATGTTTTGGAAGGGATTTGATATATTTTGGACATTACATTAGGATATTTGATCTTATTAGACATGTATGGATATTTGGACGTATAGCGCCAATTTATCTTAATTACTATGTTGTCACCTTATCTTATGATGTCATGAATACTAACTGATATGATGTTGTTCAGACCTCATTTATATTTGATGGATACGCAGTTTGATTTCATGTTTGGATTCTATGGATGAATGCCACTTTATCTTTATGGCTAACTCATGGTGGATTGTGTATAATTATGCATGTGTCACATTTTTGATTCGAGAATGATGATATGCTAGCATAGAAATTCATTGAATTCTTATTGAGTATTTGATTCACATTTTATCGGATAGGTAGGTTTAATGTGTGCAATGAGTTTGAAGGTGACAAGTCACAAGAGAACGTGGGATTCAGGCCAGCTACACAATCTTACACAAGCATCCCATGGGGCTAAGCCCCTAACCGTGTTTACTATATGAGGCCTTAGTATTAGAGTTTATTGTTTTGGGCACCATGAGTGACCCTCATTTGTAATGTAATATGTCTTGTAATATTAATATTTCTTAGGATGTTTAGTTTTCTTTGTAAACTTGTTTTAGGGACTTAATGGCCCCACTTGCATTAAGATTTGAGTTTTTTTAATGATGTGTTTAATCAAAAGGGATTAGGGTTACATATTAACTCTTCGGTGGGCCCCACATCATCTACCCTTGTTCCCAAATGCCCTAAACCCGAAATTGGGCTATTATAGGCATTTTTAGTGACACTTTAGGAATTCTGTTAGCATGAAAATGGGCCCTTGGACCCTACCCAATAGGTAGGGGGGCTTAATTCAAAGGCATAGAGGGAATTTCCCTCATATTTTCCCTTCCTTTGGTCACATCCATGTAAGGTGGATGGGTAAGTGTGCTTTGTTAAAATTTGCACAAGTTTGTTTTGTTGTTCATTTTGAGTAATTTGGGAGAAGAGGGTTAAAAGTTATTTTATCCTTTCTCCCTTTTATTTTGAGAATATTTAACCTTGATGGAAGAGAGGGGTGACAAATGTCACCCCCTCATTTGTGAGGATTTCTGTTGGCTCTTCCTCAAATTCTCCCTAATGGGAAAAGAAGAAAACTTTTTTTTTTGGAGCTTTTGCTTGGAGGCTTGTGTATTTTTGACCTAGAGGTTGCTTCAACAAAAAAAGGGAAAAGTTAGAAGTGGAGAGATTTTGGAGGTAGGCTCCTTTAGTTCTTTTTGTGTTTATTTCATATTAGATGTTAGCCTTGTTTGTTGAAAATGTGTGTGCTACTTGGGTGTTACCATTTTTTGTTATGTGTGTGGTTTTTTTTTTTTTTTTCCTCCATCCATCATATGACAAGATGAATTTTTTGAGTTTGTGGTGGAAGAGAGAGGGAGTTTTCCCTTTGAATCCTCATGGCTTGATGGGAAATCATTTTAGGATTTTAGTTACTCCCCTCAAATGCTTTGAGGTGGGGAAGGTGGTTCATATGGCTTGAACCTCCTTCCCAATTCTTGTTGAGGAAACCCCTTTGGGGTTTGAAAATCCTTCCAAGAAGGATTTGGTGAAAGGATGGAGAAATAAGGAGGGTTTGAATGTCTTTGGAGGAATAATGAGGGTGTGGAGATCTTGGTTTTGTATTACCAATGTTGGTTACTACTTTTTGCATTTGGAGAACTCCTTTCCTCGCTTCGCCATTTTAGAGTTAGAACATGGTTTCTCCTCTTTTTCATCTTTGCAACATTGGTGTTTTGTTTTAATATTTGTCTTGTCTTTATGTGAATGTAATATTGGTTGTCTCCCTTACTCTCGTGAAATGTTGTGGATAGTAGTCCTCTTTCCCATGGGCTTGGGGGAGGCTAGCATGCCTTCCAACGTTGGAAAGGCATGTAATGATGCCTAAAGGTTGGGTGGTTAACAAGCCTTGTTCTCTTAGATATTTGATTCTTATAAGAGTATTCGAGTTTGGAGCTCAAGTATAGAAATGGTTGGAGGTTGTGGCATTTTAGTTTATCTTTTTCCTCTCAATTGTTTGTGAAGCATCACTTTCATTGTATCTCTAAGAACATGGCTATGAAGAAAATTTCATTGTCGTGTAACATCCTCCATTTCGTATATTTAGTATAAATTGAAAACTTGAGACAAATTTTGGTACAATATTTCTTTTATCTTGCCAAGAAATCTATAACATGGTACTTTGAATCTTTCATTTATTTTGGAAATATGTTAGATTTGTGAGCTTGGACCCTTCAAAAGGGAATCTTGCAGTATAATAGTTTTTTTTCCTATAATATTAACTTGTAGTTTATCTTGAAGGAAAGTTGATCTATTGGATATATTATTATTCTTGTTGTTGATATCCTTCGTGTCAAATCTTGTAAAATGATTTTATTTAAAATAAAGTATCATTTTGAAATAAACCTCTTCTTAAATATTTACAGTATAGAAAGGAGAACAAAACTACTTTAGCTTTCCTTCCTAGTTAACTTAATACGATAGTTGGATTACATAAATAGTGTGTTCCTACCTATCTCACGAAGAGTTAAAAGCTTAGTCAAATATCCTCTCTTTGCATTAGTTGCTGAATTATTTGTAATCTCTATATAAAAATAAAAATAAAAACATCTTGATATACATGGTTATTGAAAAGGTTTAAGTTTTCCATACATTGCCAAATTAATAAGTTAAAATCTGAAAAATTATAGTTTGAAGGATTTATTTCTCTCACAATGTATATAGAATAATTTTCAAGAGTATTTACATATCAAATATAGTTTTAGTCTTATATGGTAAATATATTATATAAAACAAGAAATTTCCCTTTTTTAAAAAAAAATTGTTATAGTAATACAATGTACTATGCAAGTCATATATATATATATACACACACACACACACACACACACACACACACACACACACACAACTATTAAAAAAAAAATTTGAAATAGAAAATCCGGTGGAAGAAGTCTTGTATAACTTCTATTTTTTTTTAAGTTTTAGTAATATGGATAGTGGGGAGGGTCGAACCCCTCCCTAACCTGCGCCATCCTCTCTCCCCTCCACCCCTTCCACTAACCGGTGTAGCCACTCTACTGCCCCCCCCAAACAGTCCACCCTCCTACACTGACCTCTCCCCCTTCTCCACGTGGGTACCCTTCCCATTCCCCTGTGCATAAACCCTTATCCCCCTCAACCACGCGACCCTCCTTTGTGTGTCATTTTATGGCCCCTCCGCCATGCGGATCACCACCATCCCCTCCACTCTGGTTTTTTTCCCCTCCCCAAATGCGCCGCCACCGATTCTCCTGCTAAGGTGCCATTAGCATCTCCGGGTTGCAGTATTAGAATGTCAATATTTTTGGTTTATTCTGGTAATATTATTATTTTGTTAAAAAAATTACATTCATATATAGACTTTTATATATATATATATATATATATATATATATATATATATATATATATATATATATATATATATATAAACACAAAAGATAAGGAACATATATCCCTGTAATAAAATAAATACAAAAAATGACTTGTGACTATGGAAGTAATGCCCACTCTGATAAATTATCAGTTAGCTAGTTAAATAAAAGAAATAGTAATGAAACAATATGGAGTTCCTTCTTTTAAAATGGAAAATCCCATGAATCCATCTCTTCCTTGAGCTCTTTTATAACCTATGCATGCAAATACAACATAAAACAAATGACAAAATAATAGAGAGGAAAAGAAACATAGAGAAATTTAGTGCACACTTACGGAAGATTTTAAATCAATGGTCAAGATTAGAATTGATCCTAGGGTCCTCCTTCAATCCTACCTTTCTTTAAGTCATGATATTTTAATGGGAATGTAAATTATCCTTTGGTGGTGTGTGGGCAAGAAAATAAATAAATTTAAAAAAATAAATAAAATTATTTGATCTCCAAGGCTGTGTAGAAGATTTTTGAGTGACCTTATCAAGCCCACCAGAAATAAATAATTAGATTAATAGGGGCAATGAGTCATTTAAAATTATGAGCTAATTTATAAATTGGTATAGAATAAATCTTATCGGGATATGGTTTCAAATGGGACTAAATTTAATTAATCTTTTTTTTAAAAAAAATTACCCAAAATTTTTAGTCATCCCTGGTGTGTTTTTTGGCGTCCCGAGGCGGAGCACTACATCTAGAGAATAGATTTTACATGGGAGAAAAATGAATTGTGTAAAATAATTTTAATGTAATCTCTCCCAAATTATAAAGAATTTCTATAGACCTTATGATAATTTATATAAACAGTAACATATATTGTATAAACCATGAAATAATAAAGAAAAATTAGGTTAAAATTTATTTAAAATTTAGCATAAACTATATAAATCCTATAGGATATAGATATTGTAGGGCTAAAGAAATAAACTCTAGAAAATAAATTTTAAAAAATTAAAGAAAATATAATGATTAACTTTAAGTGTACAAATTTTTCCTTTTTTTTCTAACATATACTTACACCATAATCATTACATTCCATTTTTATTTGTTATTTTAGAGCTGACATATGCATATGATAAAACATCTTGCGCAAATAGTGTATTAATAAGGGTGTTCAAAACCTCCACATGTGATGCTTATAACATTCATACTTTTATCTCAAGATGACATGATTAGGACAACTATAAGGCTTGTGATTTGGCTCAACACTTTTTATTAAGTGTTGTTTAATATCCTAGAGAAAATTTATAAGTCTATCTACATTATTTTTATTTTAAAAAATAATTATTAAACACAATAATGACATGTATTTTATATTGAGAAAACACCCAATGATTGATACATTTAATCTCAACCACAGAGGGAAATTTATATAAAAGGGTTGCTACAAAATGTGTAATAGTTACCTTTGCTAACTACAAAATCTACCTACTCTAATACATGTTCTAAACTACCTACAAATATGTTGTGCTAAATATGCTAACTTTTCCCCACTTTTAACATTATTTTGACAAATTTACTTCCTAAACAACTCAAATTTCACCTTTCCAAAGAACTTGGTGAGTATATCAACTATTTGTACATTTGTTGGGCAGTTCTAGAGTTGGATGTGGTGGTTTAAGACCTGCCATCAAATGTAGTGACATTTGACCTCAATATGCTTTGTCCTTTCATGGAAAATAGGATTATTCACAAGATTAATAAACCGTTACTATTGAAATGAAGGATAGGTGGATTTTGTTCAAGAATGTTAAAATATAATAGAATGCGACATAGCTTTATCTCCTCGCACATAGTTCCACATGTGGCATGATCCTCTACCTCAATGCATGAAAGAGAAATAACTATTTTCTTCTTATCAATCCATGAGATTGGTCAAGATCTAAGATGAAATATGTTTGCTGACATTGACTTTCTATCATCAATATATACAACATAGTTTGATTTGGTGTATCCATACCAAAAAAACATAGGGTTATCATTGTATTCCATATTATATTCAAGAATACCTCAGAAATATCTATAAACACATGCTTTTTATATTCAAGAATACCTCAGAAATATCTATAAACACATGCTTTGCTACAACCCACTGTCACCTCTTTGGCTCCTTCATGAATCTTGAGAGATAGCTGAGGAAAAACATATTGTTATTATTCCGAAGTGCACCATGATTTGAATGGTTATATGACTCTAATAGGTCAATAAAATCAGATCTCCTCCGATTTGTGGGTGCCTCAGACTGAGGAGAACCTCTAGAGTATGCTGGTTCCTTTGATAGATCAACTAAAACTACTGAAACTAATGGGGTTGAGGGTTAGGAATGAACTGTAAATTAATGGAATAATATAAAGGGTGATAAAACAAATTTTTAGGGATTTATGTTGCACTACAACACACTTATTCACTTGTAAATTTTTAATAAATTTCACTATAATCATTTTTCAAAAAAAATTACACTTATTAAAGGTGTTAAAACACATTTGAATAACCTGCTAAACATCCTAAACAACTTAATGGTAGTATTGGGAAGTTTTTAACATCAAAAGGAAAATAAACAATCACTTAGAGACGTAGAAAAATTGTTGTAATACACTTCAGAAAGGTTAAAATTGTAGGAAAAACAATCTTTAATGATCAAGAAGATGTACATGTACAATATGTTATATACAACTCTGCAAAAAAAACAAGCCCCCTTACAAGCTTGCACAAGAAAGTTATAAGTAACAGAAGCCTGTCCCCAAGTTCTAAGAATAACACATGCACCACTTTAATCATTTTATCAATCTATTACCCTCTGCAAAAAGAACAACATGCTTACAAAAGTAAAAATATGCCTTGAGTGGGCTATTTTTAACATGGTCAATTATTCTTTTGTGAATACTACAGACCCTTTTAGAGTTTAAGGTAAATTTGGAGACAATAAGGTACATTCTATTTTTAATCTATATCCAAAATGAATAATTTTGTGATGTGTGCATGCACACGTTTTGGGTAATCATTGATTTGTATTATCTGCATGTTTAATGATAAGCCTATTTTGGCCTTATTCCATCTTTCGAATATATGCATGCACAAGCTAATCATTGGCTGTAATTTTAGTTGGGCATGATAATAGAACTTTATCCAATGAAATATGATCTAGGTCATTGGAATATGCAGATGGTAAATATGATTTTACTTGGACTTTTTTAGCACATGTATGATTAAATTTTACTTCGGTCTCTAGTTAATCACACAAAATATCATAATGTTGTTTCCCTCCCCCATCGATAATAATCCATTACTTAATAATTAAAAAATGTTTTTGGTATACGAAGGGTGATCATAATATTAACTTGACCATGAGTTGACCAAGGTTAGTCGGTAAAAATATTTGGAAAAAAAAAAGGTTCAAACCCTAAAAAAATGTTTCTCACTTATCATTTTGGTGATTTCAACCTTTATAGAATATGGGAAATCTTTTCAAAAATGTTTGTTAGATTACTATCATTCTCTAATATTTTGAGCTGATTTGTTCATTGTGAAGCCTGAAGCTCTAGTTTTTCATTTTGTTTCTTTTATATGTGAGTTTATTTTCCACCATTTTTGTTTCATAACTTTTTGATCCTCGGGTAAATGTTTGTGAGTCGAGATCCACTTCAAAACATGAGGGTTTGATGGCAGATTCTAGGTATTAAATTTTATTTTTATCTATTTCTGGTGGAACATATATCAATACAATAAATTTTAAAATGATTAAATTCAATGAGGGAAGGAATATAAATATAAAAGTAGATGGTTATATGAACTGACTACCTTGTAATGTGGGGGCATATAAACCTCTTTGGAGGAAACTAATTATAAAACTCCCAACAATGTAATATATGCTAACATTTCCCATTTTATCACATTGTTTCTAAACAAGCTCACATTTCTTGACAATGGATCCCCCATTTGCGTAAACATGAGAAAGATAAATTCACACTTTCTATGCAGTTTTGTGTTGCATATTTTCACGATGGACCAATTTTGTGCATTCATGGTCATGTTACATATGTGGTTTAGTACAGGCTTACCACTAACCTAGAGGGACAGGAGCACACCACCTTTACTATTTACCTTTGTGGTTTATAGGAGACCCACTAACCTTATTCAAGTATCATGCACTAATTTTTGTATTGCTTATGTTCCCCGAAGTGATTTTCCATGAGGAGGTACCAACATGAATTTATGCTCATGCTACATTTATTGAAAAAACAAACACAAAAATAACAACACGAACAAAAAATACAAACAAAAACAAAAACATAATCATCACCAAATCCATGTTGTGACCCCATCATAGGTGAATAATTATAGGACGTCGATAGTCCTCAGACCTTCATGTATCCTCCAGCTTATACTAACATGCTACTTAATTAGTGAAATTGGATTTGAAGCTCATTTGATTCAAAAAACTTATACATCTTCTGATCCTTTAGATGACTGGTGGTGAATATATTCAAAAGGAAGGATACATTTTCTCCACTATGAATTCCTTCTTTAAACATATGTAGTAAGACTCAAAACAACCACTTTGGTAAATATAAATGACTCCAAAATTATCTTTGTACTTGTTCATCCTTCCCGCATGTAAATTTCCATATGCTTTGAAATATTTCTTTTAATCAGTAACCTTAACAAGTTTTGCAGTTGGTTTTTTTAATGGGCTGGCAGATAATTACATTTTAGTTGGGTAGCAGTGGCCATCTCCTCAAGGATAGAATCACCTACCTTAAACTTGTGAGAACTTGTTTGGAAAACAACCAACTTTACTTATATATATTTAATCAATGAATATTATATTTAGATCACAAATTTATAAATATCCTTTCTAATCACCGGTAACAATGGGAAACACATAATTATTAATAAACTCATTGGTTCCTCATGCGTATGAAATGAAGGAAGTCGATACACAAGTTATGAGTAAGTTTTTTATTGATGAGTTGCCTGCATCACTAATCAATCATGAACATAGGATGAATAGATCACATGCAGTTTTAGATCAAGATTTTGAATCTCATACAATAGGTATACGTGGAAGAGGAAGAGGAAGGTTCAACCCAAGAGGTAGAGGAAGAATTTCATCTAGAGGACATGATAGAGGTTCATAAAAATCAGGTGGAAGAAGACAAATTCAAGAAAATAGTTATGGTTTGAGACAAGATAAGTCTCATGTTCAATTCCATTATTGGAATAAGCACAAGCACTATGCTTCTGATTGTAAGAAAAAACAATATGATCAGGAGAGGAAAAATAAATATCAGGTTGGAAGTTCTACTCCTAAACATATGTTCATTATATGCACAAGGATTATCGATGCAATACCTTCCTTATTCCCTATTGAGTGGAATCGATCAAAAGAGAGTCCATGTGATGTATGGTGTTTGGATTCTTGTTGTAGTTATTACATGAAGGGTATTCTAGATTTTTTTTCTAGTGTTGATGAGTCACTGAAGTGTGATGTTACTATTGGAGATAACAATATTGTGTCTTTAAAAGGAAAAGGCATGGTTAGTATTCTAAATAAACATGAAGAGAAAAAAAATATGCATGATGTTTACTATGTTGCAAGTTTAAAGCACAATCTAATGAGTATTGGAAAAATAGTACAGAAAGGATATATTTTTTATATGTAAGACAATGAGTTTATGATTGTAGAAAAAACTAATAGCACTCAGTTGATTGAAAATTTGAAGATGAGTAGTAATAGGATGTTTCTCTTGATATTAAACCAACATAAAAGAAGAAATAAGATCTGTTTGTAAAAAAATCACCAACTCGGTTTGCAACCAAGTCCTATGCTAAGTAAAAGCAATCTTCTACTGAGTCTTGTGCTTAAGAAGATGTGTAACGACCAAAATTTTACGCACCGAAACACATCAAATACCATTAATTAATAAAAAAAGTTACAAGTAATTAATTTTTAAAAATGTTGGAGATATTAAACATTAGTTGCGTATAAATTTATTCCATCTATTATGGATTCTATTCAATTATCTCCCAAGAACAACATGCTTACAAAAGTAAAAATATGCCTTGCGTGGGCTATTTTTAACATGGTCAACCTTACTTGTCAAATGGTCAATTATTCTTTTGTGAATAATACAGACCCTTTTAGAGTTTAAGGTAAATTTGGAGACAATAAGGTACATTCTATTTTTGATCTATATCCATAATGACTAATTTTGTGATGTGTGCATGCACACGTTTTGGGTAATCATTGATTTGTATTATCTGCATGTTTAATGATAAGCCTATTTTGGCCTTATTCCATCTTTCGAATATATGCATGCACAAGCTGATCATTGGCTTTAATTTTAGTTGGGCATGATAATAGAAATTTATCCAATGAAAGATGATCTAGGTCATTGGAATATGTAGGTGGTAAATATGATTTTACTTCGATTTTTTCAGCACATGTATGATTAAATTTTACTTCGGTCTCTAGTTAATCACACAAAAGCTCATAATGTTGTTTCGCTCCCCCATCGATAATAATGCATTACTTAATAATTAAAAATTGTTTTTGGTATACGAAGGGTGATCATAATATTAACTTGACCATGCGTTGACCAAGGTTAGTTGGTAAAAATCTTTGGAAAAAAATAAGGTTGAAACCCTAAAAAATGTTTCTCACTTATCATTTTGGTGATTTCAACCTTTATAGAATATGGGAAATCTTTTCAAAAATGTCTGTTGGATTACTATAATTCTCTAATATTTTGAGCTAATTTGCTCATTCTGAAGCATGAAGCTCTAGTTTATAATTTTTTTTCTTTTATTTGCGAGTTTCTTTTCTGCCATTTTGGTTTCACAACTTTTTGATCCTGGGGTAAATGTTTGTGAGTCAAGATCCACTTCAAAACACAAGGGTTTGATGGCTGAGTCTAGGTATTAAAGTTTATTTTTCTCTATTTCTGGTGGAACATATATGAATAGAATGAATTTTAAAATTATTAAATTCAATGAGGGAAGGAATATAAATATAAAAGTAGATGGTTATATGAACTAAATACCTTGCAACGTGGGGGCATATAAACCTACATGGAGGAAAATGATTATAAAACTTCTAGAAATGTAATATATGCTAACATTTCCCACCTTATTACATTGTTTCTAAACAATCTCACATTTATTGACAATGGATCCCCCGTTTGTGTCAACATGACAAAGATAACTTCACACTTTCTATGCAGTTTTGTCTTGCATCTTTTCATGCTAGAACAATTTTGTGGATTCATGCTCATGATACATATGTGGTTTAGTACAGGCTTACCACCAACCTAGAGGGATAGAAGCACACCACCTATACTATTTACCCTTTTGGTTTATAGGAGACCCATTTAACCTTAATCAAGTACCTTGCACTACTTTTTTTTATTGCTTATGATCCCCAAAATGATTTTCCATGAGAAGGTACCAACATGAATTTATGCACAAGCTACATTTATTGAAAAAACACACAAAAATAACAACACAAACAACAACTACAAACACAAAAAAAAACATAATCATCACCAAATCCATGTTGTGACCCCGTCATAGGTGAATAATAATAGGACATCGATAGTCCTCAGACCTTCATGTATCCTCCAGTCTATAGTAACAAGATACTTAATTAGTGGAATTGGTGTTGAAGCTCATTTCATTAAAAAAACTTATACATCTTCTGATCCTTTGGATGCTTGCTGGTGAATATCTTCAAAAGGAAGGATACATTTTCTTCACTATGAATTCCTTCTTTAAACATATTAGTAAGACTCAAAACAACCACTTTTGTAAATATAAATGACTCCAAAATTATCTTTGTACTTGTTCATCCTTCCCGCATGCAAATTTCCACATGCTTTGAAATATTTATTTTAATCAGTGACCTTAACAAGTTTTACAATTGGTTTTTTCAATGGGCTAGCATATATTTACATTATACTTGGGTACTAGTTGCCATCTCCTCAGGGATAGAATCACCTACCTTAAGCTTGTGAGAACTTGTTAGGAAAACAACCAACTTTACTTATATATATTTAATCAATGAATATTATATTTAGATCACAAATTTATAAATATCCTTTCTAACCACTGGTAATAATTTGGGAAAAAAATCATTATTAATAAATTCATTGGTTCCTCATGCGTATGAAATGAAGGAGGTTGATGCACAAGATATGAGTCAATTTTTTATTGATGAGTTGCCTACATCACTAATCAATCATGAACATAGGATGAATAGATCACATGCAGTTTTAGATCAAGATTTTGAATATCAGACAATAGGTATATGTGGAAGAGGAAGACGAAGGTTCAACCCAAGAGGTAGAGGAAGAATTCCATCTAGAGGACATGATAGATGTTCATAAAAATTGGGTGGAAGAGGAAAAAGTCAAGAACATAGTTATGGTTTGAGACAAGATAAGTCTCATGTTTAGTGCCATTATTGGAATAAGTACAAGCACTATGCTTCTGATTGTAAGAAAAAACAATATGATCAGGAGAGGAAAAATAAAAATCAGGTTGGAATTTCCACTCCTAAACATATGTTTATTATATGCACAAGGATTATCGATGTGATACGTTCCTTATTCCCTATTGAGTGGAATCAATCAAAAGAGAGTCCATGTGATGTATGGTGTTTGGATTCTTTTTGTGGTTATCACATGAAGGGTAATCTAGATGTTTTTTCTAGTGTCGATGAGTCAGTGAAGTGTGATGTTACTCTTGGAAATAACAATATTGTGTATGTAAAAGGAAAAGGCATGGTTAGTATTATAAATAAACATGGAGAGAAAAAAAATATGCATGATGTTTACTATATTGCAAGTTTAAAGCACAATCTAATGAGTATTGGAAAACTGGTACAAAAAGGATATATAGTTTATATGGAAGACAATGATTTTATGATTGTAGACAAAACTAATAGCACTCAGTTGATTGAAAATTTGAAGATGAGTAGAAATAGGTTGTTTCTCTTGATATTAAACCAACATAAAAGAAGAAATAAGATCTATTTGCAAAAAAAAATGAACTCAGTTTGCAACCAAGTCCTATGCTAAGTAGAATTAATCTTCTACTGAGTCTTGTGCTTAAGAAGATGTATAACAATCAAATTTTGACAGACCGAAACACATCAAATACCATTAATTAATTAAAAAAATTACAAGTAATTAATTTTTAAAAATGTTGCAGATACTAAACATTAGTTTTGTCTAAATTTATTCCATCTATTATGGATTATATTCAATTATCTCCCAAGATCATTATAGAGTCAACCTGATCCTTTTAAGCCCTTATTGACTTTTTCTAATTATTTACTGAATAATATGATTTATTTTATGCATTTAGTTTTTTTATAGACAAAAATTGGCATGCAACCTTCAACCATACTTCACCCCCCAAGGTCATGCCGGAGCATCTGATGTTGAATGTGTGTAGCTAACTATAGGAGGATCAGTGAATAAGATCTGGTAGTATGATCTCCTGGTAGTTGAGTTAGAAAAGGAGAGATTCAGAGGCCATGAACAGGTAGCATAAACTCCCTATGGTTTGTTTTCCTATCTTGGATCAAAGTGTTGATCGAGTTTTAAGTGTCCATGTAAACTGAATAAAGTTAAAAATCTAAGTTAATACTTGAAAGGAAACTAATATTAACAAATACCAAAATTGAAATGTTACAATCACAAACAATAATTTTTTTCTACTCTAAATAATGAAATTTACTTCTAAACTAAAACTAAACGAGTGAGATAACCCGGTATGGCTATTCACCTGTGCTGAGTGTATTGAATCTAAACTAACTTAAAAGAAGAAATTTTCCAAATGATCTATGATATGTAGACAACCTCCTGCATATATTCACACCTTTAGATACACAGGGATGGAAAGAAGATGATCAATCACTGGGAGCTTCTATGAAGATTTCAACCCTCTTAGAAATTAACTAATTACTTGCAAATGAAAAGAAAATGATTTCTACTCTATTTGATATAATGTAAAAATTATAAATTACAATAATGAAGGAAATCAAACAACAAACCCAACCTGAAATTCACATAATGGACGTAAATCTAGCTGTGTAGTAATTTGTCCCCTCAGTTTGTCTCTTTCTTTCTTTGTATATCCATATGAGTCCAAGGAATTTGGAATGCAAGAAAAACAACATGAGAATGACACTTGAGAAATGGCACCTTGAACATAGTCTAGATGTAATGCAAGTAGAAGAGAGATAACACAAGAGATATGATCTTTTCTATACAATTCCTAGCAGGATTGTGGTAGTAATACTTTGTAAGATACACAAAATTCATAGGTCTTTTTCTTGAATACACACATGGAATATATAGGAATTAGGGCTGGCATGTTCCTTCATTTACAAGGAAAGAAGAGGCAGTTCCAACTAATTAAATCTATTTTTAAATAGAATAGGGAAGGAATAACAATGAAACAAGACCATTTTTAGGCAATTTGGTTCACAAACGTACCCTAAAAGTTGAGTTAGGTGAAAGAACGAGTGTCAAAATCACGCCTGAAAAGTTTTTGAAAATCACGTAGAACTACCGCTCTGCACAAGGAGGCTTTCCTAGGACCACCTCCCAAACTTTGGAGCTAGTCCTAGGACCACCACCCTTCCTGGGAGGTGGTCCCGAAACTAAAGGCCAAAACTTGCGCAAAATGAAGTGGGAAGATGGAATAAAGTTTGGAAAAGTTAAGGATGTCTAGGCTACAAATATACAATGCGAATGAGTTTTGGAGCTCAAAAACCTTTTGAAAGGACATGAATCATCATTAAGGATTCTCGTGACTATTTTCTGACAATGTAGCACATGTAATTTTTGGTGCGTAGATATTTCCTTCTCGGAGAAGCATCTTAAACATGAAAATGTGTAAAACATAGAGTCTGAGTATGGTGTTCCTAAAATGGGGAGTTAGAAGTTATACATAACATGCCCATGTGTCAAAATCTTCTCACCCAAACTTCGTCTACCTGCAAGAGAAAGAGAAGACTTAAGTGAAGATAGATAAAATATCAAAAAATAAACACTAAATCAAAATGAAAAGAGGACTTACCATTTTTGCGGGAATATAGAGATATACCTATGCCAATGCTCCAACCCCATGAACAAATACACTCAAAATGAGGTTAAAACAATATATACATCAAACAAACCCATTTTTCAATTCATTCTCAATTTTGTGATTGTTTAGTTCTAGGCCCGTGTTTTCCATTTTTTTTTAGTATGGTTGAACTGGAATGGATTTGGGAATGGTATTTTTTGTTAGGCTGGCCCTTTGTTGCTTGACTATTTTTTAGAAATCCTAAAAAATTCATAACAAGAGTAGTCATAAGGGGCCTAAAAGAGGCATATAAGAAGAGTTCCTTTTTTGAATAGTCTCCATTTTGTGAGGAATATATGATGTTTTAGTATTTCATGCTCATTGCGAGTGTTTTGACCACACCTAGTGTGCGATGGAATCGTAAAAAACTACGACGCACCATGATATGTGCATATATCTCTTTTTGGCTTTGTTATTCCTTGAATAGATTTGAATTCCATTTATGATTTGATTCATGTGTGTACTCTTAGATGTTTAGAACTTCCCTTTTTATATGCTTTTCAGAATGTATGCAATGGATATGAATGCTAACAGAATGATCTCTTTAACTTTTTTGTTTATTAATGCTAATATATGATAATGTAGCCAAATTGTAATGTTTAACTTTAGTTTCTCTAAGGAAATTTTGGTACTTTGTATCGCTTTGGAAAAACATGGCAAAAAGTTATATGATAAGTGAATGAATTTTCTCCACTCCTAACTCCACACAACAAGTAAGATGTGAGTGCTCAACACCAAGAGAAAGAAGGGGCACAAGTTATAGAAATTTGTTGAATGGTAATTATGAGAGAAAGACAAGGATTCTACAAAAACCTAATTTATACACCACAACCTCATTCTATTCAAATTTTCTTCATAGTTTAAAATGTGAATTTCATTCCAGTTTATCTACACTTAGATCCGTAGATGGCCACTTGGTTGACAAAATCTTGTTTTGAGGTTTTATAATATTTTGGGAATTTTGGACATCTAACTCAATTTTATTTGATTTATGATTTTAAAGCATTTCAATGAACTATTTATAAGTTTCAAATTTTTTAAGGAGACCCCATACATAGTGCTCCATGCTACTAGTAGGAAGTATGGGCTTATCACCATGGATAAGGCATAGGCGAGTAAGGGAATATATCTCCTTTCCCAACCCTACATGACTAGTAAGAGATGGAAGATCAACACGGAAGGTTGGTAAGGAAAAGAAATGTGTAAAATAAAAAATTCTGTGGATTTGCATTTGACTTATATATATGGGATAAATGTTTAAAATGTTCATATTTCCAAAGAGATTTATATGGGATAGATGTGACACCATAAAGCTTCTAGAACAAACCATGGGTAAAGACATCTAATCTAAAAAGAGACCAAAATTAGAACCAAGTATGCAGGAATTAGTATGGTTACCATTAAAACATTGTCTTATCTTGTTTGGATTGATGTAATGATTTAGAAATAATTGAGGTTACTATTTAAATTTGAAGAAATACGATTTTAATGTTTTGCCAATGTTTTCAAAAGTTTTTAGTAATTGCTATAATAATAAGTCCCTTGATCACAAATTTTACAACATGAACCGGTTAATGAAAATGAAATGTGGATGCAGTAATGTACATATGGAAATACAATTGAAACTACATTTCATGATGTCAAAGGTGAAGGAAGTGGACGGATATCGAATTCTTCACCCCTAAATGTACATAACAAAGAACCATGATCTTTAAAATTTTCGTTATCTTTACAAGGGCCTACGAATTTGTGTTTAAACTTACCCACCTCGCCTAGAATTGTATATGTCCAATCATTAAAATCATTTTTCTAAAAATGGTGTTCGTGAACCTCTTTGTCATGTTTATGATACATGGTGTGTGGGTGAGCATGATTATGCTACTCAGCCTCATTTCCCATGTAGAGAGTTGTGTTTACATTTGGTACTTGGTAAATTATGAGGCCTTACCCCATGGATATGGAAAGCTTAGTTTCAGATTCACATGGGTTGAAACCGGGATTTAGAATATAACAACCTTCAGAGATGGTTTTGATCGGAATCATTTCAATCTCAAATTAACCTTCTTTATTTGTTAATTCTATCATGTTTACACCTAGAACTAGGTCGTCGGAGGAAAGAGATGCTAAACCGTGAAGACTACCCATCTCATGTGGTTCAAATTGGAGGAAGATGGATCATCACTCTCTAAGAGTTTCATAATTTTTGTTGTGGTTTTAGTGAACAATGTTTCCATAGATATTGATTTATCCTTATCCATTTTTTCCACCTCGAATTTTTTTGGGTCAATAAATTAAACCTTTTGTATGCCCATGGTGATTGGGACTAACTCTTTTGATGGATGTGGTTTGTTCAATTGATTGGTAGGAATTTCATACTCTATATGGATCCCTTTCTTCTTCTTGAGGTTTTCTAAGTGTATATCGAAGGTCTTAGGATCCCCTTGAGTGATGAAGACCTTCCCGAAATGGAGGAATATAATCTCTTGGTATATGGTAGAAGGGATAGTATTCATTTGATGAATCTAGGGTCTCCTGAGGATCATGTTATAAATTTTTTCCCTGTCAATAATGTAAAATTCCATGAAGATGGTTTTAGGACCAATCGTAACTAGAAGAGCTATGGTTCCAATTGACATCTCTTTAGGATTGTCGTACCCCTGTAACATATTTCTTGTAGAGGAAAAATTTGTCTCTCCATATCCCAACTTCTACAAGAAAGAGAAGGGAACCACATTTACAACAGCCCTGTTGTCAGTCATGGCTCTCTTAATGCAATTTTTATAAACCCAGACTTGTAAAATAAGGAAGGATCACCTCTTTGGGCAATTTCAGTGTCAAATGGCATCTTTTCTATATAAAAAAACCAATATCCCTATCATTATATCCCGAAGGATATATGTCAAATTAAATATTTTTTATTCAAGTGCTAGGAGGTCATGGAACATGGATTATATGATAGATACCTAGTGCATTGAGAAACGTGGAATGATGGACAGGTGAAGTTTTCAACAAATATAAAAATGAAATATGAGAAAAGATCTTTTTCAAAAGTGATAAAAAAATCCTAGAATCCCACTAGTTTAATGATTATATGAATGTCATCTTTTAGGAAGGAAAGAGCAAGTAATGGTTGTGAAACATACTCCTTTGTCCTATTTGTTGAATTAATTTCTTGTTCGAACTCTAGCTCGATTAACGTAATAATTTTATATTATCACTTGAACCAAGGCTAGGAGAAACCCAAGAGTTGTCAGAGGTTGAGGCTTCACGGTCATTGTTTCCAATAAGAATTACCTTGTTTATATTCTGAGGATCCACTTGGGAATCCCAAGGTCATTTAGGCTTTGCATTTTGAGGTGTGATAGGTCCGACATGACTAGGCTATGGGTTTGTTTTAGAATTTTCTAGGAACATGTCTTCAAAGAGTTGCCTTAGTTTTAAGGAAGTATTTGTAGAAACTTGTTTCAATTGCAACAAGTTATATCATCATGACCTCATACCTTATGAAAAACATAATATATATTAGGGTCCTAATATATTGGCCTTTGATAAGAATCTTTTTGATGTTGATTATAACCTTGGTTATAGTTTTGAAATTGATTATTATAGCCATGATTCATTACCCCTTGGCAAAAGTTTTGATACTAGTTTGGGCCTTGGGTTTGATTTTTATTTTATGGAGGACAATTTACATAACCTGTGTTGACATATGACACACTGTTAGGGCCTCTTTGGTTTCCTGCGTTGTTATTATTATTGTTTTCGTTATTTTCAAAACAAACATTCTTGACTTGATCATTATTCCTGGTAGCACCATGGTTGTGATTCACAACCTTAGGTCCTTGGATGTTGGTACCATTGTTTTGATAATTTGCATTATTTTGATTATGGGATACCAATTTTGCATTGGAACTAGAAGTCTTACGCCCACTATCAATGGTGACTTGGTCAATCTGAAGTGCAGCTTCCAATACTTCCTCATAAATACAGAAAGGAAACTTCATGACTTCCTCCTTAGTCTCTCGATTGAACGAGTGAAGGAAAATATCACAAAGTTCCATCTAGTCCATGTTACGTGCACTTGCAGAGGAGTAGAGAACTTAGCACTATCTCTAGATGAAATGGGAGGTAGATTCATTTTTCTCCTATCTAATATGCTAGAACTTCCTAATCCCTTTACGCAACAACTTGTTCATTTCAAATGCTTTAATGAACTCATAAACAAGATATTTAAAGGAGTGTATAGAAGCTTCCAAAATATGGTAATACCGATTGAATTTGATTCCTTTGAGTTTCCTTTGAAATATCTTAGCCACTACAACATCCCAAGAAAGAAACTCCCTGATAGTAGTAGTGTAGACCTTGATATGAGCATTTTGGTCTCCTTATCCCTTAAATTTTAATAGATCCAACAATGGGCATGGAAGGATAACATCATGTATGGTAAATTCACGAGGCTCATTTAAGAACTTAGCATATGTACCTATTGTCTAAGATTTCACCATTAACTATCCCTGATGAGGACGTCGAGGAGAAGGAGTTGGATAAGCTGTACTATAAGAGTTGAAGGGAACATATGGGGTCTGTTGATATGACATATATGGAGCAAGAATGGCATATGGGTTCATTTGAAGGGATTTTAAATACATATGCGTGTAAGGTGGGATAGTACCAGGATATAGAATAACAACCGTAAAACCAGGGAATGTTGCATTTCCTATTTTTCTGACATTCGAGAACGTACTTCCGGGAAACCCTTGCATATGATAAGGTTGAGAAGGATGAGAAATCATCCCTACTGTATCTAACCCTATGAGAAAATCACCTAGATTTGAATGAACAGGAGGATAACCTTGGTGTACAAGATATTATGTTGGTTTCTCATTAGAAGGGATGTTTCCTTTGTTGTCAACTAGATACTCCATGTTTTTCCCTACTGCATATGCTGGTTGTGAAGTATGGGAAATTTCTATCTCTCTAATCCTCCCTAATAAAGTATAAATGAGATCATTGGGAGAGAAATGAGTCCATTGGTGGGGTTCTCATGGCATAGGGTTTGATTGAGTAGGCTCATGATACCCTATTATGAATTGTTCAATGTTGTAATTCTTGTCTTACTCAAAAGTAAGAATCTTAGGATAGTAATTCAAAATATCAGATCCTGTAGGCTTCATTCTATTGAAGGAGTCATCTATCTGACGAAGAGGGTTAGCTATTCATGTAAATAGATCACCTTCTATTGATTACATGGAAATTTGAGGTCTTGACAAGACTATATGGTAATAACCTGTTCCATTTGTGATAAATACATTGTTTACATTAGGTTGACTATATTACATGTTTAACAATTGATCAACCTCGTCCATCCTTACATATCTAATGGGGTTTGAAGTGTAGCCAAGGGAGGTTTGAATTTTTTCTTGAGTAATTGTCACCCTACCTCAAAAGAGAAGGGGATTGTTTTTGGTTCAACATTGGTGTAATATCTATCAAAGCCAAATGGCCCCTCAAACTCTCTTCCATACATATTTTAGTAAGTATAAAATACCTATCAAAATAGGGGAAGAAATGGAGAGGTGAGGTAATACAAATGAAAGAAAAGAAAACAAGAAATTAATCCTTCACGTCAGGTTCACAAATTTGTATAGATGAAAATTTACATGCAAACTTCAACCAAACTCGACACCCCGAGGTTGTGTCGGAGAAGCTGATGTTGAATGTGTGTGGATAACTATAGGAGGATCAATAACTAATATCTAGTAGTGTGATTTTATTGTAGGTGAGTTGGAAAAGGGGAGATTCGAAGGCTATGAACAGGTAGCGTAAACTCCATATAGTTTGTTTTCCTAGCTTGGATCTAAGTGTTTATCTAGTTTGAAGTGTCCATGTAAACTAAATAAAGTTAACCATTTAAGATAATACTTTAAAGGAAACTAATTTAAAACAAATCAAAAAATTGAAATATTACAACCACAAACAATATTTTACTTCTATTCTAAATAATCAAATCTAATTATACACTAAAATTGAACAAGCAAGATAACCTGGAATGGCTATTAACATTTTTTGAGCGTATTGAATATAAACTAACTTAAAATGATAAATTTTCCAAATTATATATGATATGTAGACAACCTCCTATAGATATTCTCTAATTTAGATCCATAGGGAGGGGAAGAAGAGGATCCGTCACCAGGAGCTGCTATGAAAGATTTAAACCGTCTTGAAAATTAATTAATTACTTACAAATGAAAATAAAATGATTTCTAATATATTTGATATGATGTAACAATGATAAATTCTAAGAATTAAGGAAATCAAAACAACAAAACCAACTTGGAATTCACATAATGGAGGTAAATCCTGTTGTGTAATAATTTGTCCCCTTTGTTTGTCTCTTTCTTTCTTTGTGTGTCCATATGAGTCTAGGGAATTTTTAATGCAAGAAAAATAATAGGAGGATGGTAAATGAGAAATGGTAGCTTGTAGGAATTCTGGATGCAATTAAAGTAGAAGAGAGATAGGACAAGATATCTAATCTTGGCTATGCAATTCCTAGCGGGATTGTGGAAGAAATACAATGCAAGATACAAAAAATTCTTAGGCCTTTTACTTGAATACAAGCATGGAGTATATAGGAATTACGGATGTGATGTGCCTCCATGCACAAAGAAGAGGTAGTTATAACTAATTAAATATATTTAAAAATAGAATAGGGAAGGAATACAATGCAAAAAGGACCATTTTTAGGCAATTTGGTTCACAAACGGACCCTAAAATTTGAGTTAGCTTAAAGCACACATATTAAAATAACAACTGAAGAGTTATGGAAAAATTTCCCACAACCACCCGCCTTACACATGGAGGCGGTCCTAGGACTGCTGCCCAAGCTGTGAAGGGGGCCCCAAGACCGCCATGCTGCCTGAGAGGTGGTCCTAAAACTAAAGGCCAAACTTTTCACAGAATGAAGAAGGAAGCTAGAAGAAAGTGTGGAAAAGATAAGGATGTCTACACTACAAATATACAATGCAAATGGGTTTTGGAGCTCGAACACATTTTGAAAGGACATGAATCATCATTGGGGATTCTCATGATTGTTTTCTGACAATGTAGAGCATGCCATTTTTGGTGCATACAGTTTCCTCTCAAATTATTTAAATTCGTTTAATAAGTTAACTTTATTTTATTTAATCCACTACACCCCCCTTTTATTTATTTTAATATTTTAATTAATTCACTAAAATATTTCATGGACAACATTACTTAATAAACCCTTCTCAAAATTTCATCTTATTTATTTAATTGACCCA